>CM057339.1:796971282-798330449 GCA_030015575.1 Agapanthus africanus
AAGACAAGAAAAGATAAGAAACATTGTTTAAAAGTCTTTGAAATCACAACCCAAATTCTTTAAAAGTCCAACTTTCTTTCTTTAAAATTTTGACAGCACCTCCTTTGTAAAACAAGCCCCCCAAATAGGTACAACATAAATATAAAGTAAAGCATCCCAACGGGAGCAAATCCACGCCAAAAGGCGGAAAATAACCACCACAACAGATATACGACGCCGTAGCGAAGAAAGAGACGATATAAATAAAACTGCATAAAAACCTCCAAGTCATAAAATAATATACAATATCGTCCTCACATCAAGTCTCTAAGTCATACAAGATAATGGTAGATGGAGAGTACATGTTACAACGAATACACAACAAGCAACATTGGATAACTGCAAAACCTACCTAAGCAAAACTGCACACTGTCAGGCGAAGCGGTATCCGCAGCAAAGGTGATACGATGGATGAAAATAGCCCTGGCTCTGGCTATCCTGAGGAAAACCTGCAAAACATTGTGGCACAACGGGGGTGAGTTGCCAACTCGTGAATAGTAAAATAACATATGCAGGTAATCGCGAGTATGTACGTACATCGCGAATCTAACATAAGCATCTAATAGCCATGAATGGTCATATGTAATGCAAAAATCATGAAAAGTACACTAGCAGGTACAATTAATACATGAAACAATAATATAACGATATATATGTAACAGTCATGTAAGGTACTCTATCAGGTACTACAAGTACATTAAGTAATGATATGACAATCGGTATGCAATAATCATGCAATAATGATATGAAAAGGTATATATGCAACAGTCATGAAAGGTACTCTAACAGGTACTACTAATACATGATGTAATGCATATAAATAAAGGTATGTAAATGCAACAGTCATGAAAGGTACAGTAACAGGTACTACTAATACATGAAGCAGTGCATAAACAATAATGTGGAGTATGGAATGAAATATGTCATTTCCACGGAATCCTGACATCGTGGTAGGATCACAATCCACCAAGACAATCCAAATCCCAATTCCTCAAATCAGCCCCCAAATTGGCTCTAATATCATGTAAGTCTCATATATCCTTAATGTACAACATCAAGTAAATCTCATACATCCTGAATGTCCAACATCAAGTATATCTCACATATCCTTAATATACAATATCAGTATATTTCATATATCCTGTGTATACAATATCAGTATATCCCACATATCCTGTGTGTACAATATCAGTATATCCCACATATCATGTGTCTACAATATCAGTATCAAGTAAGTTTCATATAAGGTGAATGTCTAACATCGACACCCAAAACATCATGAAACAAGTGTCAAGCATCGACACCGAAATACTGATCTATCAGGTGCCGTCACCACGACTGGCCCCCTGATAGGTACGTATTATACGCTATACCAAAAAGCCCGAGTGTCTAGCTCTGACCCTCGTCTCTCGACGTATCCATACGTACATGACTCCCGTCGGTATCCCCACGATAACCGCCGAGTCATAGGTACTGTCACCGGAGTGTATGGTTCCCCTGCCAGGCTCAATCGGCAAGGTCCATCAATCTTCTTGCCCCGGGGTACCTCCAGGCCCCACCATGTACCCGCAGACGGTGCCTACCGCTCCTCGAATCGGGTATATAATCAGAACCGATAAAACTCATAGTGGCTGCAGAAATATCATATCAAGAGAAACCGGGTTTTTCAAATAATGCATAATTTCATGAAACAACCATGGTCCTCAAATCCAGAAAACATCAAGAAATGAATAAGTATAACTGCATGAATCAATACATATATATTAGCGTCTCACTCCACTAATATATATATATATATATATATATATATACATATACATATATATACATATATATAACAGCGTCCCACTCCACTATTATATATACTTAGGAGTAACAATATCAGAGAACATCATATGAAATCTAAGAATGTAACATATGCAGCATAAAACAGTAATATGAGCATATAAAGGAAAACGACTACTTAACTGCCACAAGTTAATAAATATTTCATGCGGTTCCTGATTTCCTCCGAAATCAGATGCAACATCACAAACAGGTGAACATGTAGCTATAACAAGGTATACGTAACCATGTTGGTATAGCAAGATATGTGTGTCCATATGTAAGTATGTATGATGTCAAGGTAGCTGTAGCAAGGTATGTCTCTATACTGATCTATAATACCCTTCAAGTATATGTATGTATGTATGCCAGATGTACATGTAGTTATAACTCATATGTGTATATACCTATCACTAATGGTACACTACCCTATAAGTATATGGGTAACTAGCATGTAAACATGTCAGGGCATATGTGTAAGCCTGTAGGTATACAGGTAAGCTACTAGTCATATGCATAAAGAAATATGAATCAATGTCTCAATGTCCCTAACCAAACAATACCATTTCTATATGTTGGTTGTGCGTGACATGGCAATTATTGACGGGGTGTGTGGCAAACAATCAGTGCTCATACAACATGAGCCGCCAATAATAGTGCGGTGTCCTAAGGATACTAGTCCAAACACAACAATTAACTAAGCAGTAGGGTAAATGCGTAATTCTAAATATGACATAGAATATGCGACAAAATTAACATCTCTAGCCCAGACGCATAATGCCATGTGGGCGATTCCCCTTTAGATGTTAAATCTACTCACCAACGCTCCTGGCTAAGTGAAGCCAACCACTTGCTTTCCCCTTGTAGCAGTGTCCGAAGTCCCCGCCTGTGAACCTACCACATCAAAACAATAAAGCAAGTATATATTAATAATAGACCCAAAACACGCACAAACTACATTTAATCGACGCAACAACAAAAAATGTACTCTCAAGTGTTCGTATTGTGGCTAACGTGTGTAGCGACACGACGAAAACAACCTAAGAGCAAAATCACACCAAGTGCACGATCCGTGTCATATAACGTATCGCGCGAACACAAAACACTAGATTATAGGAAAACGATCCTAGATTTTTCATACTGTAAATACTAAAAAAGTAAACAGTACCAAACACCCATAAACCACAGCAGACCACTACCCACAAGAAACCAACGCCCCAACTCCTCTACAAAACCGGTGTCGCCGGAATTCCTACTTGGGTCGCCGGCCAAAGCCGGTGGGATGGGTCTCGTGTCTCAGGTGGGGTCTTAGGTTCACTAGTACATCACTAAAACCTTGTTTGATCACTCAGTAAAATTTCCAGATCGCAGCAGATCACAGAGACTCAAAAAGGACACTAAAAACACGATATTTCACAAATCGATACTTTAAGAGTTCTACGCTACAACCAACGAGTTACTCAATATAAAAACTCCTAATTATCAGTGTAGAGATTATACCTATCAACCTTGCTTCCAAGATCCAAGCTTTTCTAGCTCCAAGTGATCAAAGAGGCAAAACTCAAGACTTGAAGTATTTTGTGATATAATTTGGGAATTTTGGAGATTCATTGTGCTAGGATTAATGAAAATGGTGTAGGAAGTGATCAAGGGCAAAAAGAAAGAGGAGGATTCGGCCAAGGGGGGAAAGGGAGGGTTTTGTGTGGATTATTCTAGCTTATCACAACAATAAATGCACATAAATGCTTTCACACACACATGCATGCACCTCAAGCAATTCTTTTCTTTTTCTTTAATCTTAATTCTAATTTCCAAACAAATATCTAGATATTATGTGAAGGTTTAATTAACTCAAACTTAATTGTTAAAAAGATCACTTAAGAGAAATTTCCCAAAATGTGAACACCGCATTAAAATAATATTAAAATTGGGAAAAATTCTAATTGAACCAAAACGTCCCATATACCCCCAAAGCTTGCGCACTAGCTTAATTTTAGCTAAACTAGGTGCTAGAAAGTCTATATGGTCGTTTGATCACAGTCGGGTTAAAACAGAAAATACCGACAATTTTACCCTAAAACGGAAAAATCCGCATAACGATTTTCTAAAACGTACAATCTTCCCCCCTTATAAAAATTCGTCCCCGAATTTAAAATTCTCACTGAGCGTACCTTCAAAGAGAAGATTACAAATTCCCATATCTCGATTGCAGCCTCCCTAGTGATCACCTCACTATATAGCTACGTCCAAGAAAACTCTCCACAGATGGCAAGACCCTTGACCGAAGTTTCTCCACCTGCCGAGCCATTAACACAAATGGATGCCGGTGAACGAAAAGATCACGTCCAACCTAAATGGTCTGATGCTAAATCATGTGAGAAAGGTCATGAAGGTATTTGCAAAGTATCAACACAAGGAATACGGGGTGAACACTCAATAATCTGGGCGGAAGTGACAAATTAAGGGCAACGAAACTAACTCGCTTGAGGATCTCAAAAGGACCTACAACCCTGAGATAAACTTCCCAAAACTCAACACGTCATTCATCGGAAAAATCCGTAGGAATACATGATCTCCCACCGCGAACTCAAGCCTGCGACCACCATGGTCGACATAAAACCTCTGTCCGCACAGGATTGTCACCATCCTGACCTGAACTAACTGGATCATTTCCGAAATCTTTAGAATAGCTGGAGTCCAAAAATCCTATTTACACAGAGCCAGAAAACATAATGGTGATCGACACGACCTAACAACTAAACCTAAGGGTTGCCAATTGGAATGTCTCCTGATAACTGCTATCGAGGGAGAATCCTAACAATGGCAAGTGACGATCCCAACCATTGACAAGAATTAGCACGTACGCACAAGCATATCCTCCAGAGTCGGTATAGCCTGCATTTACAAAACCATCATCCTGCGGATGGAAAGACGGAGCTAAAGCTCAACTAGTACCCAAGGCTTCCTGAAGCTCCTGCCCTAGACGGCAAGCAAACAGGGTGCCCTCATTAGATACGACCCATGAAGGAACTCCGTGCAACGCATAAACTTAACAAAGAACAACTGAGCAAACCGAGTATATCCGGACAACAAGCATCCGAATGGAGTCACACTTGACTAAACCTAGGTAGAAGCCACAACGAATATTCGTGGAGATCTGCTCACATTCCCACTTCGGAACGGTTAAAGGTTGCAACTCTCCAGCCGGTCTCAGATGCTCAACCCAAAACACACAACCAGACAGACATCTCGAAACGAAACCGAAACTTCTCTCTACATCCTTGCCCACCCATAACTATCTCACAAGTCACGTCAAATGTGGATGGAACTTAGATGAACACAGAGAGTTGACAGATGTGCCTGCTCTAGGATTTCGCGTCTCTGCCTATCAGCAACAGGTACACAAACGTGTCCCCAAATGTAGCACATCTGGTCACAAATCAAGGACTCCGAATCATTACCCAGCCGAGTATGCTCAAGTATCTCTGACGAACGAGCATCGACGGGCCGTGCCTCGCGAAAGCGATTAAGGAAAAGTGGTCGGGCGCGGACATGAGCAAGCTGTCCTCTCAGTAGAGGCGAACTTAAGCTGTACTCAACGATCGAACTAGAACTGTAAATTTGCAGAAGACTATCACAACAATCAGAATCCGCTGTAGGAAGATGTACATTAAGCTCTGATGGTCCGTGAAAATCTGACACGACTCTCGAACAAGTAGAGTCTCCAAATCTCCAACGCAAGACCACCGCGGCCATCTCCAGATCATGAGTGGAATATCCTGCTCGTACTTCCTCAAGATGTAGGGAAGCAAAAGCGATAACTCTATAGTGTCACCTCAGTACACAATCGAGCCCCACTCACGAAACATTACAGTTAAACAACAAAGTCGCCCGAACCAGAAGCAAAGAAAGAACTGATGCAGTTGTTAACCGAGTCTTCAACTGCTGAAAAACTCCGCACGCATGCCTCAGTCCAAAGAAAAGAAACCTCCTTTCCGGTCAGTTCAGTCAACGGTGCAGCACTACACTAGCAATCCTGCACGAAACGGCGGTAAAAACCTGCTAAGCCCAAAAATCTGCGGACCTCCGTCCGTACACAAGTCTGGGCCAAAGCCGTACGGTCTCGATCTTCCTCGGGACCATACGAAAAACCGTCTCCCGTAACTACCATACTTAGGAGTCAACACAAACAAGCCTAATGGAACACTCTGAGAATCTAGCAAACTGTTGGGGCTCTCCCAATGTCTGCAAAACAAATCCTCAAGTGTTACTCCTATTCCTCAAGACACATTGAATAGACCAGAATGTCATCAATGACATAACAATAACTGGTCGAGGAACGTCCTGGAGAAATCTGGTTCGTCATATCTACGAATGCTGCTAGGGCATTGGTGAGTCCAATGACACCACCAAAACACACAAAGCCCGTAGCACGTATAAGGCAGTCTTCGGAATGTCATCACTCCGAACCCGCAACAATGATGACCTGATCCTCAACAAACATATAAAATGTCTCACACTCTGGAGCTGATCGAAGAAATCGCCAATGCGAGGTAAAGGATACCTGCCCGCACCGTAAGCTGGTTCAATTGACGATCTATCAATACACAACCTCAGTCTGTCGTCTTTCTTCTTGACGAACAGAAATAGGAGCTCCCTAATGCGAAACACTCAGACGCACAAACCCCCCAACAAAACAACTCTGCAGCTGATCCTTAAGCTCCTTAAGCTTCGCCGGCTCACCTGGAACAACGTTGGAAAACTCTGCAGTTGCCTCTTGCAAGGGCTTACCGATCCCTGGCGTTATGGTAGGGAAGCTACCTGCCAGGGAAGACCGAGCAGGGTAGCTGCCCGGTCGCCCCCTGCAGGGGCCTCGATCCTTAGCGTTGGGGGGTGCTGTAAGAAGCCCACTAAGGATTACCGGGCAGTGAAGCTGCGCGGTTGCCTCCTGGCGAGGGCTTTGATTCCTGTCGGTTATTGTAGGAAGCTACCAGCCGTGGGTAGCCGAGCAAGGACTCGACTGCCTCTGGGAGGACTTTGGTCCTTAGCACTATAGGGGCTGTAAGAAGCTCGCTAAGGATGACCGGGCAGTGAAGCTGCGCGGTTGCCTCTTGGCGAAGGCTTTGACCTCTGGCGTCGAGGTAGGCAACTACCAGCCTGGGATAGATGAGCGGGGCGGCCACTTTGGTGCCTCTTCCGAGGTCGTTCTGATCCCTGGCGTCGTGGGTAGGGAGCTACCAGCCGGAGTAGACCGAGCAGGGTAGCTGCTCGGTTGCCTCTTGCGAGGGCTTTGATCCTTCAGGACTGGAACGGAGCAGGGTTACTGCCCAGTGCCTCTTGGCGAGGACTTTGATCCCTGTCGGTTGTGGTAGGAAGCTACCAGTCGGGGATAGCCGAGCGAGGACTCGGCTGCCTCTGGGAGGACTTTGGTCCTTAGCGCAGGAGGGGCTGTAGAAGCCTACCAAGGACCCTTGGCCGGGCAGGGTTACTGCCCTGTGCCTCTTGGCGAGGGCTTTTGTCCTGAAGGATATCGGACCGAGGGATCCTCGGGCTCGACTGCCTCTGGGAGGGCTTTTTGACCCCCGGCGTCGTGGCAAGGAAGCTGCCCGCTGGGAATAGCCGAGCGAGGGATCCTCGGGCTCGACTGCCTCTATGAGGGTGTTTTGATCCGGGCAGTGGGGTGCACGGTCGCGCCGTGGCGAGGGCCCTGAGTTGTAAAGGAGGAACTCTACTGGGAAAAAAAAGGTTCGACGTTTCTTTATTCGTATGGACAGGAATTTCATAGAATGTTTTACACTATCTTTGTGAAAAGGGAACCTCGACAGGAATTCAACACTCGCTAGCTTTGACCCCATTGGTATAGCTCGAGCTTCTCGGCGTTGTAGGGCCGTGGCAGTTTTCGCCCGTCCGCGTCTTGTAGGCGGTAGGCCCCGCCGGGGAGCGTTTCAGAGACGAGGAAAGGACCCTCTCACTTCGGGGAGAACTTGTAAAGCCGGCCTTGGTCGATGAACTCGTTCCTCCGTAGGACCAGGTCCCCGGTCGTGAAGGAGCGGCGTTTGACCCGAGCGTTGTAGTATCTGGCCGTCTGTTGTTGATAGGCGGCGGTTCTGATCTGGGCCTGATCCCTTTTCTCCAACAATATGTCGAGGTTGGTCCGTAGCGCCATGGTGTTTGCGTCATCGTCGAAGTGCTCGACCTGATGACTGGGTAGCCCGATCTCCGCTGGGACCATCGCTTCGGTCCCGTAGCAGAGGCTGAAGGGGGTCTCCCCGGTGGGAGTCTTTTTTGACATGCGCAGGGCCCATAAGACCTGGGGCAGCTCCTCGACCCAACTGTCTTGTCTCCCCTCTAGGCGGGTCTGGAGACCCCGGAGGACGTCTCGGTTAGCGACATCGGCCTGCCCGTTACATTGAGGATGCGCGACCGCGGCGAACTTCATGAGGATATGGTACTCTCTGCAGAAGTCCTTCACTTTCTCGTTCTCGAAGTTCGTCCCGTGGTCGGTGATGATGCACCTCGGGATGCCAAACCGGAGTATCAGGTTGTTTTGCAGGAACTTGATGGTTGTGGCGGCATCCGGTTTCCTGATGGGGACGACCTCGATCCACTTGGTGAAGTAGTCCACCGCAACGAGGACGTATTTATGCCCGCCTGTTCCGGTAGGGAACTGGCCGATCATATCCAGTCCCCACTGGGCGAACGGCCATGGGGACGTCAGGGTGGTTAGCTCGGTAGCCGGGAGGCGGGGAACGCTGCCGTGGAGCTGGCAGCTCTTGCACCTCCTGACTAGCTTCATGGCGTCCTCGTGTATGGTGGGCCAGTAGTACCCTTAGAGTAACGCCTTTTGGATCAAGGTTCGAGCCCCCTGGTGCGCGCCGCCCACCCCTTCATGGATTTCCCGAAGGACGTAGTCGGCCTCTTGGGGGTCAACGCATCGGAACATGGGCTGAGTGAAGGCCTTCTTATAGAGGTTCCCGTTGCTCCAGACGAAGTGGAGGACTTTGGCCCGGAGACGGCGGGCGGTCGCCCGGTCCTCCGGGAGCGCGCCGTCTTTCAGGAACTCCACAAGGGGCTTCTTCCAATCCTGGTCGCTCTCCTGCGCCGCGTACACGTGGAGTGTCGTCGCTTCGTCACCCACGCTGGGTCGAGGTAAGGTTTCAAAGAGGATTGACCGCCTATTGTTGGCCGAGTACAACGAAGTTAGCTTGCTCAGGGCGTCTGCTTAGACGTTCAGCTGTCTGGGTATTTGTTCTACCTGGACCTCGTCGAAGTTTTTCCGGAGTTTCCTTACCTCGTCTAGGTACTTCATCATTAAAGGCTCTCGAGCTTCAAAGAGGCCGGTCACTTGGCCGACAACAAGGGCCGAGTCGCTGTGGATTCGAATCGTCTTCAATCCCAGCCCGACAGCCATGCGCAGCCCGGCCAGGAGGGCCTCGTATTCTGCCGCGTTGTTCGATGCTTTGAGGCCAAGCCTCAAGGATTACTCCATCTCAGCTTCGTTCGGGCCCCGGATGATGAGGCCGGCACCGCAGCCTTCTTCGGTAGAAGACCCGTCGACGTAGATGACCCACTCCGGAACTGAGCTAGGGCCTTCCGGGTCGGGACACCGGGTTGCGAGAGGCGGCGCGGACTCTGTCTTCCTGCTAGGGATGGTGCATTTGACGATGAAATCGGCCAGGGCCTGCGCCTTGATGGCTTGCCTCGGGCGATACCTTATGTCGAATTGAGATAGCTCCCATCTCCATTTTTCCAGGCGGCCTGAAGATTCTGGTGACGCCAGGATAGCTCCTAACGGACGCTCGGTGAGGACGGTGATGGTATGTGCTTGGAAGTAGTGTCGCAGCTTCCGCGAGGTTACCACGAGGGCCAAGACGATCTTCTCTATGGCGGGGTACCTCGTCTCCGCGTCCTTAAACACGTGGCTCACATAGTACACCGGCTTCTGCGCCCCTTCGGCCTCTCGGACGAGCACTGAGCCTGCTGCTAGGTCGGATACTGCCAGATACAACGACAGCCCGTCCCCTTCCACTGGCCGGGTGAGCAGCGGCGGCGTTGCGAGGTGCTTCTTCAATTGGTCGAAGGCGGCTTGGCATTCCTCCGACCACTCGAACCTCGGAATTTTCCTCATAGCCTTAAAGAACGGAAGGCACTTCTCCCCCGACCTGGACATGAAACGGCTCAGAGCGGCGACCCGCCCCGTAAGCCGCATGATTTCGACGTTGGTATTGGGTGCGGCCATGTTCAGGATAGCGTCGATCTTCTCCGGGTTAGCTTCGATTCCGCGGTGAGTGACCATGAAACTAAGGAACTTTCCTCCGGTGACTCCGAATGCGCACTTGGCGGGGTTTAATTTCATGTTGAATTTGCGGAGCACTCCGAAGGCCTCGCCCAGGTCCTTGGCATTGTCGGCCGACGAGGTGGACTTAACGAGCATGTCGTCAACGTAGACTTCCATGTTCCTGCCGACCTGTGGCTTGAACATGCGATTGACCAGCCTTTGGTACGTGGCCTCGACGTTCTTGAGGCCGAAGGGCATCACCCTGTAGCAGCACACACCCCGGTCCGTTGTGAATGCGGTCAGTTCTTTGTCTTCAGGGTTCATACGGATTTGGTTGTAGCCGGAGAAAGCGTCCATGAAGCTCAGTAGCTCGTGACCGGCCGAGCTGTCGACGAGCTGGTCTATGCGGGGGAGCGGCAAGTTGCCCTTGGGGCAGGCCTTATTAAGGTCGGTGAAGTCGATGCACATACGCCATTTCCCGCTCGACTTCTTGACCAGGACTATGTTCTCCAGCCACTCTGAGTAGGGCACATTCCTGATGAAGTTGGCTGCGAGGAGCCGATCAACCTCCTCTTCGATCGCCTTCTGCTTGACCGGGACGAAGCTTCTTTTCTTCTGTCTGACGGGTCGGGCCATAGGATCAACTCAGAGTTTGTGGGAGATGATTTTGGGGTCGATCCCAGGCATGTCAGAATGTGCCCAGGCGAAAACGTCGGAGTTGCTTCTGAGGAACTTAATCAGGTCACCCCGCTGGGTTCCCGTCAGGAGTGACCCGACCTGAACGGTCTTTCCTTGGTCTCCTTCTACCAAGGGCACCTCGGTCAGAGGTTCGACCGGCGCCCCGCAGACCTCCTTACGCTCGTCCCGGGTGTCCAGGGATCCTTTAATGTCGCCGCACGCATCGGCGTCGTCAGCGTGCTGCTCTGTCATGACCCAAAATTTAGGCACATGACCGGCCCTTAAACCACGTAACGTCTACAGGCGTACGTAATTTAAGTAAGTCGAAACCCAGAAATCTAAACCACCCCAAATGGGATAAATGGAGAAAAAACATAGTTTAAAGCATTCGGAAACTATTAAGTAAAAATCTTTAACTTTAGTTTTCTTTCTTGAAAATTTCGGCAGCACCTCCTTTGTAAAAACTAGCCCCGAAAACGGGTACAACATAGATAATATATAAAGCATCCCAAACGGGAGCAAATCACGCCCAACGGCGAAGACAACCACCACAAACATATATACGACGCCTAAGCGAAGAAATATAAAAGAAAACTGCATAAAGAAGTAAAACTTTTCAACAAAACCGGCTTCCACGAGTACGGCACCCAAAGTCACCAAAATAATAATACAACACCGAATCCTCACAACTCGTCTCTAAGTCAAAAAAAAGAAGTGGTAGATGGAGAATACTAGATCCAACAAAAAGATAAACAATGTACAAACAGATAACCGCAAACCCACCTAAAAGCAAAGGCCTCACAGCCAACCGCAGCGGTATCCGCAAAAGTAGAGATGATAAGACGCCCTGCCGCGACCACTCAGAGGGTAAGTCCAGCAAAACACTGTGGCACAACGGGGGTGAGTTGCCAAATCATGAATAGTAAATAACATCGTACTGTAATCGCAAGTATGCACGAACAGCGATAAATCTAGCACATGTAATCTGATAGCATAAGTATGGCGGTATGGATATGCAAAATCGTGTAAAGGTGCATCAGCAGGGTACTCCAACTACATGAAGCAATGCATATCAGAATAATCCTGATGTAGGGTGTTTTTCGTCACCCCATTAAGATGGAAATACGCGTGCGCTTGTAAGGCGTACTACAGATTCCCCCTGCCTAGGGTAGGCCGGGGTTTAATGATTGTGGGGATCCGAATCTCCGGCAGCCGCGGACTAAGCTGCCGTTAATTACCCCTCGTCTTTGGAGCGAGAGAACCTCCGATTAACAGGTTAAACTGGTCATGCGAACTCAATGTGCAGTATACGTGTGTTGTGTTTTGAAAGGGGGGTTTGGATATATCGGGAGCCACGCAGAGTTTTTACGGGGGTCCCGCTACCCGGATAGCGGGCTGGGGGTCAAGGGGGCTAGCAGCCCCCTTGCGGGGTGCGGGGCAGCGCCCCGTTAGAAATTTTTTTTCTAACAGGGGCAGTGTCGTGGAGTATGTGTATGTGTACATATGTATGCATATGTATATATATATATGTGTACATATATAAAAAAAAGGGGGGGAAAGACATCCAAAGGATGCGTGGGGGCCAGCGCCTCGAGCGCTGTGCGCTTAGGTGTTGTGCGCTTAGGCGCAAGCGCGCCACGTGTCAGCACGTGGGCGCTCGAGCGCAAGCGCGCCACGTGTCAGCACGTGGGCGCTTTGCGCATGAGCGCGGGGCGCTCGAGCGCAAGCGCGCCACGTGTCGGCACGTGGGCACTTTGCGCTCGGGCGCAAGGTGCAGGAGCGCAAGCGCGCCACGTGTCGGCACGTGGGCGCTTTGCGCTCGGGCGCAGTGCGCTTGAGCGCAAGCGCGCCACGTGTCGGCACGTGGGCGCTTTGCGCTCGGGCACAGAGCGCTGGAGCGCAAACGCGCCACGTGTCGGCATGTGGGCTCTTTGCGCTCGAGCGCAGTGCGCTTGAGCGCAAATGCGCCACGTGTCGGTGCGTGGGCGCTTTGCGCTCGAGCGCTAGCGCGCCACATGTCGGCACGTGGGCGTTCGGCGCTTGAGCGCTTGGGCGCCGGCGAGGAAAAATGGGCTTTTAGTCTCAGAAACAGAAGCTATGCTTCAGAAAGGAAATATTTGTTATATATATATATATATATATATATGGAGTTAAACTCCTAGGATGTGTTGAAGCTGATTAAGGGGGTTCTTCTTCTTCCTCCTGTGGTTTGGCCGGATCTTGAAGATCAAGAGATGTGAGATCTAAAAATCTCTTCTTTTGGGATCTAATGACAGATCCAAGCTCCCCTTGGTGGGTTTTATGGTGAAAAACTATTTAGTTTTGGAAAAGGAAGAGTAAAACTCTTGATTTAATTCAAATAAAGAAAAATGTTTGAAACCTTCAGAAAAGGGAAAGATGTACAAACCCTAGGTTTTTGAGAGAATGGAAAAAGTTTTCTTTTATTCATCATCATGTTGCCTTATATAGGCTTACATATTTACATATAACCCCTTGGGCTTTACAAAAATGGCATTTTAGCCATCCCATGGCTCATGTGCCATTTCATTTTTGCACATAAGCCATGGGCTTACAAAATATTGGCTTTATGCCCATTTTGTTTACATTCATGCATAAAAAATTACATAAAAATTATTTATTACATGGTTTATATTTTGGCATGGAGGAGGCTAGCCGCGGGCTCGACTTGGGCATGGGCCCGCTTGACCTGGGCCCGCTTGACCTGGGCTTGGGCCCACCTGGCTTAGGGGTTGACCCTGACTTTGACTCGGTCAACCGGGGTGTAAATTTTTACCCCAACAAAATGCCCCCCATCAATAAATGCACACCGCACATTTGAGTTGTGTGCATGAAATTGATGGATCTTGAAGTTGGACTTCGAGGTAGAACATTATTCCAGGGGCGGAGCATCATCCCGGGGAGCATGATTCCCGGGGATCGGAGCATCATTCTGATTCATGGAGCATAATTCCAGAGATCAGAGCATCGTTCCGAAGGGGGGAGCATAATTCCAGGGTTCGGAGCATCGTTCCGAAGGGCGGAGAATAATTCCAGAGATCGGAGCATCGTTCCGAAGGGCGGAGCTTGATTCGAGAGTTCGGAGCATCTTTCCGAAGAGCGGAGCATAATTCCAGGATTCGGAGCATCGTTCCGAAGGGCGGAGCTTGATTCCAGAGTTCGGAGCATCTTTCCGAAGAGCGGAGCATAATTCCAGGATTCGGAGCATCATTCCGAAGGGCGGAGCGTGATTCCAGAGATCGGAGCATCATTCCGATGATCGGAGCATGATTCCAGGATTCGGAGCATCATTCCGAAGGGCGGAGCATGATTCCATAGTTCGGAGCATCTTTCCGAAAAGCGGAGCATAATTCCAGAGATCGGAGCATCGTTCCGATGGACGCGGTATAATTCCAGAGATCGGAGCATCATTCCGATGATCGGAGCATAATTCCAGGGTTCGGAGCATCTTTCCGAAGAGCGGAGCATAATTCCAGGATTCGGAGCATCATTCCGAAGGGCGGAGCATGATTCCAGAGTTCGGAGCATCTTTCCGAAGAGCGGAGCATAATTCCAGGGTTCGGAGCATCATTCCGATGGGCGGAGCATGATTCCAGGATTCGGAGCATCATTCCGAAGGGCAGAGCATGATTCAAGAGTTCGGAGCATCTTTCCGAAGAGCGGAGCATAATTCCAGAGTTCGGAGCATCGTTCCGATGGGCGGAGCATAATTCCAGAGATTGGAGCATCATTCCGATGATTGGCAGACATTCTGACCGAAGCATGATTTCGATGCAGAGGTAGATTCCTAGGCGAAGTATAATTCCGACAAGGGAGGCAAATATTCTGAGGCGAAGCATGATTTCGACACGGGGTATATTCTGAGACGGAGTATGATTCCGGCGCAGAGCTTGTTGGCTGACTTGATTCCGAGACGAAGCATAATTTCGACAGGGAAGGCAGGTACACCGATGCGAAGCATCATTTCGACACGGGGTGTATTCTGAGACGAAGCATAATTTCGACGAGGAGGTCGTTATCCCGAGGCGAAGCATGATTTCGACACGGGGTAAATTCTGGGACGAAGCATGATTCCGCCGCAGAGGTTGTTGGTTTGATTTGATTTGGGTTGACATCAGCATCGCTAAACCGGGATATGGTACTAGGAGCGAATCATCATTTGTCATGAGAGGATTTGGGGATTGGTTTTTTTTTGTTTGGCATCAGCATCGCTACACTGGAATATGGTACCAGGAGCGAATCATCATTTGCGTTTGCTTATTAGGAAACGATGGCTTAGGAGACAGGTTTTAGGTCCCTATCACCTAAGACTTTTCAATTTTGTGAGCCGTAAGGGTCTCACAAAGCATTTTCTCTCTACGGGTCGTAAGGATCCCGTAAGTGTATTTTCTCCTTGGGAGTCGTGGGGACTCCCAAGTGTGTTGCTCCATTGTGAGTCGTAAGGATCTCACGCGGGAATTTTCTCCTCACAAAGTCGTGGGGACCTTGTGAGTGCATTTCATCTCTTTCTCACGAGTTTGCGCCCTTTCAGGTTTTCACAAACCCGCCGGCAGTCCTGCTGTTTTTACTCATGGAGCCCTTTCGGGTTTTCATCCGTGCCCATTTTTCTTGTGGACATGTCTTCTTTTTTTTATTTTATTATTTTTGGAGTGATTGGGATTGTTTTACGCCCGTGGATTGTATACGGTTTTGCAGGATGTATGATCCAGACCGTAGGGCCGGAAAAATTTTGGGACTTTGTTGGCGTCTGCATCGCTGCACTGGAATATGGTACCAGGAGCGACTCATCATTCGCCACTTGGGGATTGGGGAGCGATGGCTTAGGAGACAGGTTTAGATCCCTATCGCCTAAGGCTTTTCAATTTTATGGGCCGTGAGGGTCCCATAAAAGCATTTTCTCCCTACGGGTCGTAAGGATCCCGTAGGTGTATTTTCTCCTTAGGAGTCGTGAGGACTCCTAAGTGTGTTTTTCCTTCGTGAGTCGTAAGGATCCCACACAGGTTTGTTCTCCTCATGTATCGTGAGGACACATGAGTGGGTCTTCTCAATAGAGCATAATTCCACAGGCGGAGACCAGCCGCGTAACTGATGATTGCGGTGGAGCATGGGTATGCTGAGAATTATTTGAGCCCGTGGATTGTATACGGCAGTCAATTTGGGGACATGCCGTAGGACTGGGAGAATTTTGAAAAATTAGATTTTGGTTGGCGTCTGCATCGCTGCACTGGAATATGGTACCAGGAGCGACTCATCATTCGCCACTGTTTTTTTTTGTTTTGTTGTTTTTTGTTTGTTTTACCGCGATTGCTCTATCATTTCAGCTTTTCTTATCGCGAAAATCGCGATTGCCCTATCATTTCGGCTTTTATTCGCGGTTGCCCCATCATTTCGGCTTTATTTTCATTTTCATTTTTACTCGCTGGTTTTTATTGCGAGTTGCCCCATCATTTCGGCTTTTCTTTATTTTTCTTTTATTTACACTTTTTTATATACACACACATTTTTTTTACATTCCCAGTTTAACGACTTAGAGGTCGACTGTTCCCAGTTTAATGACGTGGTGGTCGATTGTTTTCAGAGAAAGGCAGATGTCTGAGAGAATCAGTTTCACGAAGAACTTCGGTCTCCGTTTGTATGAAATTGGCGGTCGCAGCTGGACTGTTTGTTAACACGCCTTTAGACAGTTCTATCTCTCCTGCCTTGTATTGCTTTTTGACCCAATCTTTGAAGACGAAGCAGTCCTCAATGGCATGACCTATCACTTTGTGATAGGAGCAGTATTTGGGGTCGTCGGTCATATTCGCTTCCTGCGGTCTTTTTGACTCTGGCAGTTGTAGACCGTTCTTCAGGGCGTCTTTGAATATTTTACGGATTTTATCCCTTCTGAAGGAATAGACCTTATCCAGCTTCTCTTTTAGTGGAGATTCTCCTCCCACTCCGAACACTGGCTTCCGAGGCTGGTTGGCATTAGGCCCGCTCATCCCTTGCTTATTTCGGTTAGCCGAGGCATTGAAAGATTCAGTATCGTCGGAATTTCCGCCTTTGCGATTTTCGTCATTTCGGTTTCTCTAGGACCTATTTTTATTTTGGGAGTCAGAGGAGGATTCCTGCTTTGAGCGCTCCAGCATCTGAACTTTCCTGGTCAGCTCTTGGAATGTTTTGAGACCCGCGGTGCATAGAAATGGGGCCATCCAATTGTTGAGATTTCTGACGAGGAGACTGACAGATTGGTCTTGCTCTATCGGCGGTTCGCATTTGACGGAGAGATTGCGCCATCGGGTTATAAAATCCGTGCTGCTTTCATTGTTCTTTGGCTTGGTCCTTACGAGCTCGGCAATGGTGATCTTATCGCTGACGCTCATGAATCTTTGTCAAAATAAAGATTCCATTTGGACGAAAGTACTAACGGAGCCATCTGGTATGCTCGCGTACCAATCGAAAGCAACATCGGTCAAGCTATTAACGAACCGGCGGAGGAGAAGCGCATCATTGCCCCCAGTATTCCCGCATGAGGCTTTGAAGTAGGCGATGTGTTGATTCGCATTTCCCGTCCCATCGAATCTTCCGAATTTAGGGATGACATAGCCGCTAGGAAATTCTACCAGATCATACTGAGCAGGATATGGTCTCCCACTACTGCTGATATCTTTTTGCGCTTCGGCTTCGGCCACCAATGTTTTGACTTTTCTGGCAACCAAATCCATAATTTGATCTTGAGTTAGCGGGCTACTGTCATCAGTAGCCAATACATTTCCCGAGATAGGATGCGACCGATTTTCATGCGATTCACCCACTTTTGGATTTGAGGGAATAGGCGTCGGCTGCTTTGGGACACCATTTCCCGGTTCATGAGAGCCCTATGCCTGATTGGGCGGCTGAGAGGCAAGTTGGGTCGTAAGCCGTAAGACAACATTTGTCTAGTCGTCGATCTTTGAGTAGAGCTTGGCCATCTCCTTGTCTTTGCTTCTGAGCTGCTTTCGGAGCTCTTGGAGAAGTTGCTGCTCTGCGGTCTTAGGACAGAATGTTGGCTCATCTTCGCTTTCCGAGCCTGACTCCTCATGAATTGAGGGCTCTCTCTGCCTATCAGCCTCATCGAGAGGGTTTTCATCATCCAGCGGAGGCGGCTGTTCTTGGGGAGTGGCAACCACATTCAAGCCAGATTGGATTTGAGATGTGGTGGCCCCGTCCTTGCTCTTGCTGCGCGTGCCCACCACGTAGACAGTGTGGATAACACATTCAGCCATCCCCTCATCTTTGGCGGGGTAACCCTGTTCCTCGAACCTCATGAGGTTCAGCCTAGCATGAGCCCTAGCCCTTTTGTTGGCTCTATATCTGAGCCTTTTCTGCCTTAGCTTCTCAATTTTAAGGGCTTGGCGGGCATTCATTCCCTGGGAAGCCACCGTGAGTCGGTCGACGGGGAGCTTCGAGAAGACACCCGATCCAGCAGATGTCAGGGGCATCGCCGGAGCTTGTTCGAGACGCCTTGTTGCTTTGTTGGTGTCAATGGCCTTACCCCCAGCTGGGGCCAAGGAGAGCCGCTCAAACACCGACTTGCGTTTGAGTTGGGGCGCCTTCGAGACCGCCACATTTGGCCTCTTGCCTCTCGAGACCGGTTTGTCTGTCTCCGGGGCTTGAGGAGCTGGGATGGCGCCAACAGGCATGAACATAATAGAGCCGAATGGTAGCAGCGGCTCCTCCCATTGTCGTCCGAGACTGGCCGGGAGGACCGTCCTGGAGTCTATCTTCATCGTGTAGGAGACGGGAGCCGAGTTCATCTTCGGAGACATTGTTGAAAGGTGATTGCTTGGAAATCCTGCATGAAAGAGCATTATTTTAGTATAAATATAGATATGTATATTGATTGAGTTCGCATGAACGTTTAACCCGAAATATGGGAGGAGAGATTGGTCCCACCGGGCGTGCCAGAATCTGTAGGGTGTTTTGTCACCCCATTAAGATGGGAATACGCGCGCGCTTGTCAGGCGTACTACAGATTCCCCCTGCCTAGGGTAGGCCGGGGTTTAATGATTGTGGGGATCCGAATCTCCGGCAGCCGCGGACTAAGCTGCCGTTAATTACCCCTCGCCCTTGGAGTGAGGGAACCTCCGATTAACAGGTTAAACTGGTCATGCGAACTCAATGTGCAGTGTACGTGTGTTGTGTTTTGAAAGGGGGGTTTGGATATATTGGGAGCCACGCATAGTTTTTACGGGGGTCCCGCTACCCGGATAGCGGGCTGGGGGTCAAGGGGGCTAGCAGCCCCCTTGCGGGGTACGGGGCAGCGCCCCGTTAGAAATTTTTTTCTAACAGGGGCAGTGTCGTGGAGTATGTGTATGTGTACATATGTATGCATATGTATATATATATATGTGTACATATATAAAAAAAGGGGGGAAAGACATCCAAAGGATGCATGGGGGACAGCGCCTCGAGCGCTGGGCGCTTAGGCGCAAGCGCGCCACGTGTCAGCACGTGGGCGCTTTGCGCATGAGCGCTGGGCGCTCGAGCGCAAGCGCGCCACGTGTCGGCACGTGGGCACTTTGCGCTCGGGCGCAAGGCGCCGGAGCGCAAGCGCGCCACGCTTTGCGCTCGGGCGCAGTGCGCTTGAGCGCAAGCGCGCCACGTGTCGGCATGTGGGTGCTTTGCGCTCGGGCACAGAGCGCTGGAGCGCAAACGCGCCACGTGTCGGCGCATGGGCTCTTTGCGCTCGAGCGCAGTGCGCTTGAGCGCAAACGCGCCACGTGTCGGCGCGTGGGCGCTTTGCGCTCGAGCGCTAGCGCGCCACGTGTCGGCACGTGGGCGTTCGACGCTTGAGCGCTTGGGCGCCGACGAGGAAAAAGGGGCTTTTAGTCCCAGAAACAGAAGCTATGCTTCAGAAAGGAAATATTTGTTACATATATATATATATATGGAGTTAAACTCCTAGGATGTGTTGAAACTGATTAAGAGGGTTCTTCTTCTTCCTCCTGTGGTTTGGCCGGATCTTGAAGATTAAGAGATGTGAGATCTAAAAATCTCTTCTTTTGGGATCTAATGACAGATCCAAGCTCCCCTTGGTGGGTTTTATGGTGAAAAACTATTTAGTTTTGGAAAAGGAAGAGTAAAACTCTTGATTTAATTCAAAGAAAGAAAAAGGTTTGAAACCTTCAGAAAAGGGAAAGATGTACAAACCCTAGGTTTTTGAGAGAATGGAAAAAGTGTTTTCTTTTATTCATCATCATGTTGCCTTATATAGGCTTACATATTTACATATAGCCCCTTGGGCTTTACAAAAATGGCATTTTAGCCATCACATGGCTCATGTGCCATTTCATTTTTGCACATAAGCCACGGGCTTACAAAATATTGGCTTTATGCCCATTTTGTTTACATTCATGCATAAAAAATATTTATTACATTGTCTATATTTTGGCATGGAGGAGGCTGGCCGCGGGCTCGACTTGGGCATGGGCCCACTTGACCTGGGCTTGGACCCACCTAGCTTAGGGGTTGACCCTGACTTTGACTCGGTCAACCGGGGTGTAAATTTTTACCCCAACACCTGAGTGTGTGGGATGATATAATAAAACCTCATGCAAAATCATCAGCATGGAAAAACATCAGTGTCCCTCACTGAAACATCAAATCCCAAATCCTCAGGCACCGCATCCTCATATTGGCACTCACTTCCTGTAAGTCTCATGGAACCAGAGTGTCAAACATTGACACCCGAAACATCATGAAAACATATACCTGTATGTATGTATATATATATATATATATATAAGTATGAGGATATCAACCACGTATGTCCACCGACGATACGTACAAATCATGGAAAACCTGAGTGTCAAACACCGACACTCGAAACATCATGAAACCCGTGTCAAGCATCGACACGTAAATCCTCATAACTCAGGCGTTGTCACTATGACTGGCCCTGACGATATGTCGTACATCACTCCGGTCGGTATCCCCATGATAACCGCCGAGTCCTAATACAATCACCGGTAGGTATTTTCCCACCTTCCAGGCTCATCGTCTGTACCACGAACATCTTGCCAAGGGGAACCGTACCGGGCCCCACTATGTACCCGCACACGGCCCACTCACTCCTCGCATCGGGTATATATCACAAATCTCAGAACCGAGAAATCTCATGGTGGACGCATCAAAATATCATATCATGAGAAACCGGGTTTTCAACAATACATAGTTTCTTGAAAATACCCCCACGGTTCTCAAATCCATAAATCACATGAAATCCATATCTCAATACGTAAAATCCATATAAAACTGATATACGCAACATAAAACATCAATACGAGCATATAAAGGGAAAACCACTTTTTAAAATGAATCCAGCTTTAAAATATATCAAGCGGTTCCCAAAATCCTCCGAAAACAAGTGCAGCATCATATGAAGTGTACATGTAATTGTAGCAATATTTAAGTATCTACATGTAAGCAAATATATATAATGTATTTCATAAGCACAATAGTCAACATCTCAATATTACATGTCAAAACAATACCACTTAAGGTATATACAACTATAGCAAAAATATGTGGGTGTACAGGTCAGTATGTATGCATGATGTACAAGTAGGTATAGCAAGATATACGTGAAATGGAATAAGAGTCACTATCTCAACTATCCCTGCCCAATGCAATATCACGTATGTAGGTGGTTTGTGCGTGCCATGGCAATTACCGACGGTGTGGGTGTAGCATACAAATCAGTGCTCGTGCAACATGAACCGTCAGTAACGTGTTATATCCAACAGGTACAAGTCAAGGTACAAAAGATATACTATGCAATGACGTTCATATGAAATCAACTAATATGCAATAACATGCAGCCAATATATCATATCAGCCCTGACGCATAACGCCATACGGGCGATTTTCCCGTAGATGTTAAATCTACTCACCGATGGTCTCGAGCTATGAAAATCCGACCACCTGCTTCCCCTTATTCGCAGCGCCCGAAGTCCCCGCTTGCGAACCTAAAATTTCACAAACACATCGCATAAGCTAAATATCCTACATCGACGAAAAGACATCGAAACGCAAGAATAACGCCATGAAAATTGTACTGCGCACTTAGCGCATCTATCACGCACGACATCGGCCAAAAACCCTAACTAGGGTCGCTAAACTACAAAACACCAAGTCTAGACCCCGATCGTCCCTATCGCGCAACACAACACAAACAATTACGAGGAATAAAATAGATATAATCTCGCAACGACCAATCGAACCCACGTCGGAAAAACCCCGAAACCTAGTAAGCAACTTATCGCAATATTTCGCACTAGTTTCAAGCTAACGCATATCTAGCGATTACAATCACCTTATAATAGCTTAACTAAGCTATCAAAACATTCTCCATATTTTTAGGCTTGCTTAATTAAGTTTACCAAAAACCTAGTAAGCATAAACTTTTAATTAGACAAAATAGTAATTAACAAAAATTATCATTTTCTACCACTAGAATAAGTTTTTCTTAAAATTCAATTAACGTTAAACACTTGATCAAGCTTAAACCCAAATGTTGAATTTCATATCAAATTATGAATAATTAAATTATCATGGATTAATTTAAACATGAACTTTAAAGCTATATTTAAGCATTTAAATAAGCTAGCTTAAACATTTAATCACAATATAAGATTAGGGTTAGGATTTTTGTACCTCAAAAACAAGATCTCAATTTTGCAACATCACCAAAATTAACTCTCCAAAATGATGCTTTTTCATGAAGATCCGAGCTAGATTAGAGACGAAGAATAATGGGAAATGATTTATTTATGAATTTGTGGGATTATTTTGGGATTTTTGATAAATTTTTGGAGCTCACAAATGAAGAAATGAGAAGGGAAAGAGAAGAGGGCAGCAAGGGGATTGCTCGGCCATTGAAGAAGGGGGTTTTTTGTGCAAAGTGTATGGAAAATTCTAGCAAGAATTAGCAATAAATGCTTCATTAAATGCATTTGCCACCATTCATTCATTTCTTTTCTTTTTAAATTCAAAACCTTTTGCAGTCTAAAAATATCTAGATATTCAGAAAAGAAATTTCCCGATTTACGTACACAATTTACCGCTTAAAATAATATTTTATTTGGGAAAAATTCTATCTGAACCAAAACCTCCCATATACCCCCAAAGTTCACGCACTAGCTTTATTTTAGCTAAACTAGGTACCGACAAGTTTATACGGACGTTTGAAAAAAATCGGGTTAAAACGGAAAATACCGACTATTTTGCCCTAAAACGGAAAAAATCGCATAACTATTTCTAAAACGTTCCAATCTCCCCCTTGTAGAAATTCGGTCCCCGAATTAAAATTTAACCACGCGTACCTTCAAAGAGATGAGGGAATTTCTTCCGCATCTCGCTCTCGGCCTCCCAAGTGATCTCCTCACCAGTCGGGCTACGCCAAAGAACCTTCATAGATAGCAAGACCTTTGACCGAAGTTTCTTCACCTGCCAATCCAAAATAAGTACCGCCTGCTCGGTGAAAGAAAGATCGCGCTCAAGCTGAACGGTCTCATGCTGAATCATGTGAGAAGGATCATGAAGATATCTACGAAGTATCGACACATGGAAAACGGGGTGCACATCCGGAAAACTAGGCGGGAGCGCCAAACGATAAGCAACAGAACCCACTAGCTCAAGGATCTCGAAGGGACCAACAAATCTGGGACTGAGCTTCCCCCTCTTACCAAATCGCATACCGCCCTTCATCGGAGAAATCCTCAGGAATACATGATCCCCCACTGTGAACTCAAGTCTGCGACGATGACGGTCGGCATAAGACTTCTGCCTGCACTGGGCTGCTCTCATCCTGTCCTGAATCAGTTGGATCTTCTCCGTAGTCTCCTGAACTAGCTGGGGTCCTAAAACTCTACTCTCGCTGAGTTCGGTCCAACAGACTGGTGATCGACACTTCCTACCATACAAAGCTTCTAAAGGTGCCATCTGAATAGTCTCCTGAAAGCTGTTATTGTAGGATAACTCAATCAACGGCAAGTGACGATCCCAACTGCCACTAAAATCAAGCACACATGCACGGAGCATATCCTCCAGAGTCTGTATAGTCCGCTCCGACTGGCCATCGGTCTGTGGATGAAAAGCGGTACTAAAACTCAACCGGGTACCCAAAACTTCCTGAAGCTTCTGCCAAAGACGGCTAGTAAACTGGGTGCCTCTGTCGGATACTATGCATGTGGGAACACCGTGCAAACGCACAATCTCATCTATGTACAACTGAGCATACTGAGCATAACTGAAAGTGGTTTTCACTGGAAGGAAGTGAGCCGCTTTCGTCAACCGGTCAACAATCACCCAAATGGAGTCATACCTCGACTGGTCCTGGGTAGACCCACAATAAATTCCATGGGAAATCTGCTCCCATTTCCACTACGGAATGGGTAAAGGCTGCAACTCTCCAACCGGTCTCTGATACTCAGCCTTGACTTGCTGACAAGTCAGGCACCTCGAAACGAAGTCCGATATATCACGCTTCATCCCTTCCCACCAGTAAAAGTCCTTCAAGTCATGGTACATTTTGGTGGAACCTGGATGAACGCTAAAGGCCGACTGATGTGCCTGCTCTAGGATCTCGCGTCTCAACCCATTAGCATCTGGTACACACAAGCGAGTCCCGCATCGTAGCACACCCTGGTCATCAATCATGAACTCCGAAACTCTTCCCTGCCGAAAAAGCTCAAGAATCTCAGACAAACTGGCATCACTGGGCTGCGCCTCACGGATACGCTCAAATAGTAGTGGACGGGCGCGGACATGAGCAAGCTGTCCCCCAACGGAAGTGAACTCGAACTGCACCCTACCATCACACAAGAGCTGCCAATCTGCAGAAGACTGACGCTGAACTGCGCTCAACTGGGACAAGCTACCTCCGAGCCTACGACTCAAAGCATCAGCTACCACATTCGCCTTGCCCGGGTGATAAAGGATCTCGCAATCATAATCCTTCACTAGCTCCATCCAACGGCGCTGTCTCAGATTCAGATCCCGCTGCTGGAAGATGTACTTCAAGCTCTTGTGATCCGTGAAGATCTGACACGACTCCCCGTATAAGTAGTGTCTCCAAATCTTCAACGCAAAGACCACCATGGCCATCTCAAGATCGTGAGTGGGGTAATTCTGCTCGTGCTTCTTTAGCTGCCTAGAAGCATAAGCAATCACTCTATCGTGCTGCATCAATATACAGCCGAGCCCCACTCGAGAAGCATCACAAAAAACAACATAGCCGCCCGATCCAGACGACAAAGATAAAATTGGTGCTGTCGTCAACCGAGTCTTCAACTGCTGAAAACTTTGCTTGCACGCATCAGTCCAAAGAAAAGGAACTCCCTTCCGGGTCAGTCCAGTCAGCGGTGCAACGATACTCGAGAAATCCCGCACAAAACGGCGATAATAACCAGCTAAGCCCAAAAGGCTGCGGACCTCAGTCACCGATACAGGTCTGGGCCAAAGCTGTACAGCCTCGATCTTCCTCGGGTCCACCAGAATACCATCACCAGTCACCACATGACCCAGGAAGTCCACACTATCAAGCCAAAATGCGCACTTTGAGAATTTAGCATATAGCTGGTGCTCACTCAATATCTGCAAAGCAATCCTCAAGTGCTGCTCATGCTCCTCACGACTCCTAGAGTAGACCAGTATGTCATCAATAAACACAATAATAAACTGGTCGAGGAACGGCCTGAAAATTCGGTTCATCAGATCCATGAACGCTGCTGGCGCATTGGTGAGTCCGAACGACATCACCAAAAACTCATAATGCCCATAGCGCGTACGAAAAGCAGTCTTCGGAATGTCATCATTCCGAACCCGCAACTGATGATAACCCGAACACAAATCAATTTTAGAAAAATGTTTCGCACCCTGGAGCTGATCAAATAAATCGTCAATGCGAGGTAAAGGATACCTATTCCGCACCGTAACTCGGTTCAATTGACGATAATCCACACACAACCTCAAACTGTCGTCCTTCTTCTTGACGAACAGAACAGGAGCTCCCCACGGCGAAACACTCGGACACACAAGTCCCATATCAAGCAACTCTTGTAATTGACCTTTAAGCTCTCTAAGCTCTGCCGAAGCCATCCGATAAGGTGGTATAGAAATAGGCTCTGTACTAGGAATCAGATCAATGCGGAACTCAATATCGCGTTCTGGCGGCATCCCAGGTAATTCATCTGGAAAAACGTCGGGAAACTCTCGCACGGTAGGAGCCTGGTCCAACGACCCCACAGTGGCTCTAGTATCATGGATGAAAGCCAAGAATCCCCGACAGCCTCTCCTCAAAAGCCGACTAGCGCAAAGGACCGAAATCAAACTGTGAGGAGCAGCACCACGGTCCCCCTGCACAACAAACACTGACTCGCCGGGAAAACAAAACCTAACTGTCTTCTCGCGGCAGTCCACGGACGCGTAGCAAGTAGCTAACCAGTCCATGCCCATCAGAACGTCGAAGTCCAACATCTCTAGAAGGATCAAGTCGACGGACAGATCTCTGTCACCAATACGGACAACACAAGACCGGAACACTTGTCGCGCCACAAATGACTCGCCCACAGGAGTAGTCACGACAAGCGGCTGATCCAGCAAACACAACTCTCGGCCTAACCTCAGCACGAAGTGCGTAGAAACATACGAATGCGTAGATCCCGGATCGAAAAGAACATGCACATTAAAAGAACATACAGACAGGATACCTGAAACCACAGCATTGGACGCCTGTGCGTCCTGATGCGTCAAGGCAAACACCCGAGCCTGCCCTCTACCGGCAACTGGTTGTCCTCTGCCTCGGCCTCCTCGTCCTCTTGGTACAAAACTACCACGACCACGACCTCTCTGAACAGGAGTCTGACGCGGCGCAGCAACAGGCATAAGAGGCAACGCTCTCTGAGGCGGAGAAGGTGGTAAGGTAATTGTTCCCCTCCGAACAACGGAGACGCGACCGCGCAGGTCCGTCTTGCCTGAAATTCGGGGCAGATGCTAATTGGTGCTATCCGTCCACCTATCCGAAGATGCCAAGTTGATTTATGGCACCATGTATCGAAGGTTTAAACGGATGCGGCCGATGTAGCAGACTTCGTCAGATTCCCCCTCGCTTGAGGGGTTTTTGATTGTGGGGACGCTCTTCCCTGCAGGCGCAAACCCCTGCAGTTAATTACGCTACCGCATCGCGGTAACAACTTTCTCTTTCTCCATATGGTCACTTCGTGTCGTGGGTGTTTGTTTTGTGTTTGGTTGCCCGTAGATTGTATACGGAGACTAATTTGTGTTGTCGCCCGTAGGACGTGGACTAGTCCAAATCCGTATCTTTCTTAGATTTGGGTTTGGGGGGGTCGTGTTTAAGGATACGTTAGCCTTATTTGAGGCTAATATCAACTTAAACGTTTGTTAAGGATACGCTAGTCTAATTTCAGACTAAGATCAACTTAACGGGATCGTTTAGGTCCGACAAGAGAGCAATTGGGCTCTATTGTTTAGTTTAATGACATTGCGGTCGATAATTAGTTTAAGGGACATTGCGGTCCGATGTTAGTTTTAAGACATTGCGGTCAAGGTTAAGGACATCATAGTCCGTGAGTTTAAGGACCTCACAGTCCGGTGTTAGTTTTAAGACGTCACGGTCGAGATTAAGGACATCATAGTCCGTGGATTTAAGGACTCCACAGTCCGACATTAGTTTTAAGATATCACGGTCAAGGTTACGGACGTCATAGTCCATGAGTTTAAGGACCCCACAGTCCGTAGCAATGTGTGGTCGTCGGGACCCGTCACCTCTCTGACGACGTTGAAGGATTACAACGACGGATGTCAGAGGAGTAAAGAGATGTACCCTCGAACCGGGTGTAGATTGATTGGAAGAGCAGTTGTGCTCAGTTCAATTTATATTGAGGACTTATGGCCAGAATTGGGCTAAGTCTAGTTTAAAAAATGTTTAACATTTTATTCATGTTTGGCCTGTTAGGCCTTTATTTGGGCTCTGCCCTTTTAATAATGCATAGCATTGGGCTCTGACATTGGATGTAATTAAATGCATAGCATTTATCAGGGGCAAAATAGTGGTCTGATAGTGCACCACGTGGCTTGTCAGGCGCTTTGCGCCAATCAAAGAGTGCATTGCGCTAGCGCATGCAAAGGTGACACGTGTCATGCTCAGCGCTAAGCGCAAGTCTGTTAGCGCACTGCGCTTTATAAGTGCGCTGCGCCAATTTATGGGTACGCCAGTGAGTGACACGTGGCGCGCTCTGGCGCACTGCTCCTGTCCAAGAGCGCAGTGCGCTATTTTTAGAAGCGCAAGGCGCAAACGGTTCTATGGTTGACACGTGGCGCGTTTTGGCGCTGTGCGCCAGTCCAATAAGCGTAAAGGCACAATTCAAGAGTGCAAGGTACTGTCCAATAGCGCAGAGCGCATTTTTGATCAAATTAAGATCAAAGAACAAGTTTTTTGTTCTTCAAAGGAGGCCTTGCCTCAAGATCCAAGAACAGAAGTTCTTGTTCTTATCAAAAGGCTATGCCTTTATAGATCAAAAGATCTGTGAAGTAAATTACTTCTTTTTAATCTTTTATAATTAGATATTTTTGATCTTTTTCTTTTCTATTGAAGATCTTGATCTTGTTCTTAGATCTTTGATCTTTTTAGAAGAGGATTCTTCTTTTTGTGAGATGTTTTCATCTCTGTTCTTCAAGAAATATATTCTTTACCTTTAAAGATGAAGAAAATAATCTTCTTTCTTCAAAGGCTTGCCTTTCTTTCTCTTTGAGTTTTTTCTCAAAGTTTGCAGAGGGTTCTCTCTATATGAGACTTGAAGTCTTGGGGCCTTTATATAGGGCCAATTGATTTGTTAAGTTAGTTACAGAGATCTTTCTCTGATTGATCTGGGGATATTTCCCCACCGTTGGATCTTTGATCCTAAGGTCTCTGTTTTACAGAAGATAATCTTCTTATTTTAATAAGATTGGAAAGATCTTTCTAGAACAGAATTTTAATTATGATTAATTAATAATTTATTTTTTAAATTCCAGTGCTGGCGCAACTGGCGCTAGCGCGCCTGTGTTTGACACGTGGCGCGCAGAGCGCAGCGCAACTGCGCTAGCGCGCCTGCATTTGACACGTGGCGCGCATCGCAGAGCGCAGCGCAGAGCGCAGCGCAACTGAAGCGTTGCTTCAATTTTTAAAATTTGAAACAGAGTTTTGCTCTGATTGGGGTTGCGCTGCCTAGGGCGCGGCGCTCCTGGCGCTGGCGTGTCTGCTTTTGACACGTGGCGCTCAGCGCGCAACGCAAGGGATCTGAAGCGTTGCTTCAATTTTTGAATTTTAAAATTCAAACAGAGCTTTGCTCTGATTGGGGGAAACAAATGCCCCCCCTACCGTTGCGCTCACGTGGTGCACATGAGAGTGCAGCGGTGACAACATCTGAGCTATTGGATCTACTCAGAAGTTAAGGAGGCGCTTCAGCGCCTATAAATAGGACCCTTGGTCCTCAGATGATTATCATCTTCAAGAATTTTTATCTCAGAGCCTTGCTCTCATTTCCAAGAACTTCAAGAGTTAAAACTCTAGAAAATTTTAGGTAAAAATTAAATTAAATTAAATTAATTTTAATTAACAGAGCCTTGCTCTCATAGATCTTTTGATCTAAAGAAAACCCCCTTGGGGTTTCATAAACATAGCTTTGCTCTCAAGAACCCATAGATCTAAATAGATCTTTCCTTAGGGTTTCTTAGCCCATGGGTCAGAGCTCTGCTCTTTTGACAATGTATAGATCTTTTGATCTTTTGATGAAGAACTCTCAAGAGTTTTTTCATGGATCTTTAAGATCCCAGAACTTTAATTCTTAGGAATTATTTTTCATTAACTTTTGATGGATTTTCCATCATCATTACAGAGCTAGGCTCTTTAAGGAATTTTATTCCCTCGTGACCAGAGTTTGACAAGTGTCACTCTGTTACAGAGCTTTGCTCTGAAAGGGAGATTTTCTCCTTGTCTCGAGGGATTTCTCATTTAATGAGAATATTCTTTGAGGATTTCTTCATTAATTGACAGTCTCATCCAATGATGAGGCTGTCTTATTAATTGATGCATTGTTATCTGGATTTTGTGGGTCCCTCTTTGGTCCCCTTTCCACTGCATTGCAGTGTAGTACAAATTTTTAAAGTACCGAGCGTCGGGATTTTAAAATTAAATTATAATACTGATAATTGAATTCTTTTCTTTTTCGCAGGCGACATGTCTTCCGATCTTTCTTTCCCGTTTTTCCGTTCAGAGGGAGGATTCCCTGAGGCACTGGTAGACCGGGAGGTTCTTGCTCTCATTAAAGACTATGACCCGGAGGGCAAAAACCTTCCCCTGTGAGGTAGGTGGTACGACCAAATTATCAAAGGTCGCAGAAGCTTCTCTTGCGCGACGCCGTCGGATCCGATCTCGTCAATCTCGTACGCAGATATACCCCCGGTGAACTTTGCCGCGGAGGTCATAAATTGGACTTCGGAGGGTCTTCTTCAACCGTCGATTGCTGCCATACCCATGCAGCTGCCGGCAGCCGTGGATATTTTGGGACGACGCATATGCCAGGGCGAGTCGCGCCCTTGGGGACAACCCTACAACATTGGATTGACTCCTCGACATTCGGCCGGGTATCTGCAGTGGGCCAGGTATATTTTGTCAGCGAAGAGGGCGCATTTGTTGAAGATCGGTCTGTACCATGCGGTTTACGCCTCGCTGTTCGAGTATTCTGCTCCTCCGACATGGTGGACTAAGGCGTTCTTGGAGCAATGGAACATCCCCACCCATACCTTTCTTCTAATGGACAGGGAAATTTCCATCTCTCTAGAAGAATTTGCTGAGATTTCCGGTCTGCCGGTGAGGGGGGAGCACTATGAGGAGCTACTTCCTCCGGACGAATACGTTTTTGCCACCAAGCAGTTGGTGATGGACTTAACGCCGGAGAACGCTATTCAGCACCAGTTCCCGAGTCTGATAAAGGTGCTGAATGTGTATGAAAGTCTTTTCTTGGAATCGGGAGGCCGGGGAGTTAGTTTCGCAGACTTCATCGCCCGCTTTCTTCGACCGGAGATTCTATCGCAACGGGGCGAAAAATTTGCCAAGCTTGACGACCCCTTCGGCCTAGGCTTAGATTGTCGACCAGCACCAGAAGCCGATCAAAAAGGTTTTTATCTCCATGATGCCGCAATCATCCTTTTGTCGGAAATCGCTGCTCCGGGCATCGACGAGGAGACTTTCTTTCTCGGATTTCTGGGGCTATGGTTATGCTGGTTCGCGCTCCCCATGCACCCTCGCTACATGAGGCCGTCCGACTTCTACCCAGCACATCGAATGATGGCTGGCATACAATTGTCCATTGGAATTGTCGGGTTGGCCTACCTGTACCATGGTCTTAGCGTGGCAGCGGACGCAATTGAACCGGGGGTGCAACCCGCTAATTTCCCGATGCACTACTTTACTTCGTGGATGGAAATGCACGTGCTCGGGGTGTTTGGCATTCATAAAAGACCCTCGTTTTACGAGAAGTACAGATTTCCGAGAGTTATGCGGCTGATTGGTGCTTCTATCGTGAATCCGCCTCCGCGGGAGGCTAGGGGGTTGCTTCTTCGTCCGCGCACGGTCGGAGCGGGTATTTCTTTCACGGACAAGGTCCTGACAATCGGCACAGAGACCTCCAAGACGGTTTTGGCGTTGCGCGAAAATTTCAAGGACGGGGCCTCCGTATTGAAAGCCCGGGAGATTCTACATCTATACTCCATTAGGCCGGGCTTCCTCGTGTTCAAGCAGAACGATGCGGCGCTTTTTATGAGGTACAACCCCCATCGCTTCGCCCAGCAGTTAAGTTATAACCAGGGGGTCCTACTGGAGGCGTTTTTGGAAGAGCCTGCGGCCACCAGAGAGGGAATACAGAGTGCACTACATCATTTTATGCGGCTAAATACGGGCTCCCACTTCTTTATTAGCGAGCCGACTTGCATTCCAAGGGCCCTCAACGTATACGGGGCCTGGTATCAGCACGCAATGGGCGCTGTCATCAGGGAAGAGAAGCGGCTGCTGCTTGATCGCAAAGGTGCGCCCCCCGCCAGCGACCGCAACGTCCCTCTAAAGCGAAGGACCCCTGTCCCTCCTCCACTATGAGGAGATGCTGGAGATGAGCCTCCACGTGTGCTAAGCCCCCCGCGTGGAGTGCCCCGTGATCCTGTGGACGTGTCCTCAGCTCCCCGTGCTCCCATGGAGACGGTAAACGTGGTTTCGCCCAAATCCGGTGTGGGCTCGGACATCGGGACCCACCGTCCCAAGGTGCCCACGAAGCGTAAGCTAATTTTGGGTGCGACCGGGGTTCGCTCGCAGAAGAGGATGAAGAAGTCGATCCTCTCTGCTGACGTTGCATTTGGTCAGGAACATCATGCTCCTTACAGCGAGGGCTTGAGTGAGTACGGGACCAACGAGGGCTTATTTGTGCCGCCAGATGACACTGATCTGGCGGCCGCCATCGCAGCTTCCGAGCGATTGGCAAGGCGCAACGAGTGGTTGGCTAAACTCGCGCAATCAGGTAATCACTAGTTGTATTTTTCGTTATTGCATCATATCTCTATCATTGTTTTTGGACTAACGTTTTTCCTTCTTTAACAGGCATTTCTATCGAAGAAGCCATCGCTGCTTCTCTCAAAACTTTCGAGGAGGAGGAACGACTCAGAGCATCCTTAGGCCTTGGTACATTTCGGTTTACTATGTCTCTTCTTCCATCTCTTATGAGTAATCTGACCCTCTCTTTATTTTATCGCAGGTACCACGAGGCCTATCCCACAAGCTGACGTGGAGATTCTCCCTGGGCCAGCTACCGAAGTCCCGGCCTCTTCGGAATTTCCGTAAGAGTCCCAACTTAAAAAGCCGATGATGGAAGCCTTGACGGCTCTGGAGGCAACCCTGAATGCGGATGACGACGCCTTGCTGAAGGAGGCTTCCAAAAGGTCTGTCGTGACGGCCCGGGAGGAGAGGAAACGCTTGAGGCGCGCGGCAAGGGAGCGTAGCGCTACTTTGGCTGCGGGAGCAGGTTCAAGCGCCATTACTCCCGCTGCTACTCCTTCAGAGGAGCTCCCGGTCGCCTTGTCTACTGCTCACAGACGGGCGGCACGTGCAGCTCGAGAAGCCAACGATAAATCCACCTCAGGTAATGTGTTTTTGAGGCTTTGTCGTCAAAGTTTTAAACTATCAGTTCTTATATATCTTGTCCTGCTGGGCCGAGCCTTACTGAAGGAGTGGCGGCGACCGTCGAGCCTGAGGGGACGGTAGAGGAGGTAGCGGCTGAACCCGAGGTGATGGCAGGCAATGTAACCATAGCTGCCAGGCCCGAGATAGTGGCTGACGAGACAGTCACAACTGCTATGCCCGAGAAGGCTACCAATGCCGAGCCTGAGGGGGCGGTGGGTGAGACGGTTGCTACGGCCGAGCCTGAGGCAGCAGGGGATGAAATGGCTGCTATGGATGAGCCTATGGCAGCGATGGACGAGACGTCTGCGACCGCTGAGCCCGAAGTGGTAGCGGGTGAGATGGCTGCTACGGCCGAGCCCGAGGCAGCAGTGGACGAAACGGCTGCGACCACTGAGCCCGAGGTGGTAGCGGATAAAACGGGCATGATCGCTGAGCACGAGATGGCTGCTTTTTCTCAAGAGTCGGGCGCCGCTTACGGTTCCTTGTCGTCTCCCGGCGTCGCGAGCGTGACGGCGGCTCCTGTAGAGTCGGGCAATGAGGCAACGGGGGGTGAGACCATCCCAATGGAGGAGGGAGACGCCACCGTTGCATCAAGTGACGCCCTCGTTAGGGCTCCGGCCGGCGACTCTTCAGGTAAATCTTGGGTCACCGCCCTTCTTTCTTTATTCTGTAATCTTTCCTAATAAATTTTATCTTGCTTCTAATGTAGGTGTGGCTAGTGCTGAAATCGAGCTGCTAGAGACAGCGCCGTCAGTTACCGCCCTGACGGTGACCACCCCTCTTCCTTTTCTCGTATCGTCGCAGATGCTGGAAGGTATGGATTTGTGATCCACTGGTCTTATCTCTAGGCTGTATAATTTATGTACTGACGCTGCATTATTGTATCTTTGTAGGAGTCCTTCTTGACCACCTGTACCAGGTGCTGCACCCACTCTTCTCCTTCTTGTCCGAGATTAGTCCGCCTGCTGGTGTCGGTGAGTATTTTCTTTAAACGACGTCCTCTTCTTTAATGGGCAGTTGCATTATTGCTAACTCTTCTTTATATTGCGTGTAGCCTTACGAATCGAAGGAGGGGACGAGGCTGTCGTTGCGCCACCAGTACTCCCAGCTCTGCCCCCTGCCGCAGCCGGTATAGTAGACTCTACTTTTTGCTTGTTTTCTTTATTTCTTGAGCCGACATCTGATTATAATCTATTTTGCAGCAATCACATTGACTCCAACCCCATTCGAGTCTCGTATTATAATGCCGGCCGGCCCCTTTTTAAGGCGTCCATCATCCAAAGGTGTTGTGACCAGCTTACGCATGCTAAGCGAGTATATCGAGGAGTTCGATGCAGAGGCTCCCATATCTGCCGCGGATTTTGCTGCAGAGATTAACCCTATGCTGGCGACGCTTATGAACTTTCACGGTGAGGGCGTCGTTGAGTCTTGGGTTAATCGCTGCCAGGAGATCGAAGCTTGCTTGCATGAGCTTGAGCTTAAGCGTCCGGCACCTGAGATTCTGGCCATGAGCACTCAACGGACGGCATGGATCGAGCAGAGCGCTTCTTACTTCCGCCATCTCGAACAAGAAGTGGTTTTAAAGCGAAGGGAATGCAAAGAAACTTCAAGCGAGTTTGCTCGACCGCGTGCTGAGGTCGACGCAAACGCTGCCCAGATGAAAGTTATCTTCGAGGGCCTTCTATAATGTATCTCTGATGGGTTAGTATTGAAGCAGAAGCTTGATGTCGTTGAGCGTGATGCACAAGATCGTGAAGCAGCTCAGCGAGTCGTCGAGGAACAACTCTTATCTTACTTGCAGCAGCGAGCCCAGGTCGAAGCAGAGTTAGCCGCGGTAGCCAATCAGGCAGAGGGGCTGAGGGAAGTGCACGAGCGACTGGCTGGACTACTGAAAGCGCTTTCCTCTCAATAGAAATTTTGTACCATTTGTAATTTTGAATAAAATGTATTTGTTCTTTTATTCTTTAATACAATGTATTTTGTACCCGATCGAATTTATGAATAAAAGATACACGTTCTCCATAATGTCTTGTGTCATTTCTCTGCTTTCTCCTTTCTTGCTGTGTTGTTTGCCATGTGATTTTAGCAAGTGCGGTCTGTAGATAGTATATAACTGTCAGTCTTGTGCTCTTTGTAAGGTAGTGATAGCTTAGAAAATAGGGTTAGGATCTGTCACCTAAGACTTTTCAACTTTATGAGCCGTGAGGGTCTCATAAAGAATTTTCTCCCTACCGGTCGAGAGGATCCCGTAGGTGTAATTTTCTCCTTAAGAATCGTGAGGATTCCTAAGTGTGTTTTCTCTTGAGAGTCGTAAGGATCTCACAAGAGAATTTACTCCATTATGAGTCGTAAGGACCCACAAGCGATGGGTGAAGTTGCCCTTATCCGCATTTCACGGAGTCAGGGGTTGCTCTGTATGCTTCCCACGGGTTCACTGCCGTGTTTGGCGAGGACGAGGCTCCGCTTTGGACGTTTTTCAGGATACCGTAGTTTAAATACATCGCGGTCGAGGTTAAGGACATCATAGTCCGTGGATTTAAGGACTCCACAGTCCATTGTTAGTTTTAAGACATCATGGTCGAAGTTAAGGACATCATAGTCCATGAGTTTAAGGACCTCACAGTCCAATGTTAGTTTTAAGACATCACGGTCGAGGTTAAGGACATCATAGTCCATGAGTTTAAGGACTTCACAGTCCGATGTTAGTTTTAAGACATCACGGTCGAGGTTAAGGACATCATAGTCCGTGGATTTAAGGACTCCACAGTCCAATATTAGTTTTAAGACATCACGGTTGAGGTTAAGGACATCATAGTCCGTGGATTTAAGGACTCCACAGTCCAATATTAGTTTTAAGACATCACGGTCGAGGTTAAGGACATCATAGTCCATGAGTTTAAGGACCTCACAGTCCAATGTTATGTGTGGTTGTCGGGACCCGTCACCTCTTTGAATACGTTGAGGAATTACAACGACAAATATCAAAGGAGTGACGATATGTATCCTTGAACCAAGGTAAAATTAGTTTAAGGACATTACGGTCCATTGTTAGTTTTAAGACATCACGGTCGAGGTTAAGGACATCATAGTCCGTGAGTTTAAGGACCTCACAGTCCGATGCTAGTTTTAAGACATCCCAGTCGAGGTTAAGGACATCATAGTCCGTGGATTTAAGGACTCCACAGTCCGATATTAGTTTTAAGACATTACGGTCGAGGTTAAGGACATCATAGTCCGTGGATTTAAGGACTCCACAGTCCAATGTTAGTTTTAAGACATTACGGTCGAGGTTAAGGACATCATAGTCCATGGGTTTAAGGACCCCACAGTCCGTGAAATGTGTGGTTGTCGGGACCCATCACCTCTTTGAAGACGTTGAGGAATTACAACGACAAATATCAAAGGAGTGAAGAGATGTACCCTTGAACCAAGATAAAATTAGTTTAAGGACATTACGGTCCATTGTTAGTTTTAAGACATCACGGTCGAGGTTAAGGTGTCACGCCCCGCTTTCCAGTGTACGGCGAAGTGGACGCGACGAGGTCCGCTACGTATGTACTCAGAAGTACATACGCTAAGCGTAGCTAAGCAATATAAAATATTACACAAGAGACAAGAGTATAAAAAGAACAGCAACTTTTATTTATTAACATTCTTTGTACAATACATGAAAAGGAAATACAACAGAAATAAAGATGCCTAAACAGTGGCATAACAAGGAATGAAAAGTACTGAAAAGAAAAGTGTACAATGAAACTAACATGCTGGATCTTCGGCAAACTGCTCCAACTCTTCTACAGATGGCTCGATCTCCGCCGGGCCCAAACCACCTGACGACATTCAAAGAAGAAAGAAATAGAATGTCGTCAGCGAACATGTCGCTCGGTAAGTCCCAAAGATAAGGGGGAAATAGACAGACAGTAAGAAAGAGAGAGAGAGAGCGCTTTTACTGTTGTATTATAATATTATAATATTGTATTAACGTTGTTGTTTTTAGCCTGGTACAGAAGATGCCAGTGTATACGAGGGGAGTCCCACTTACACCGGGGACCTTGGTAACCTGTAGTACAAGGCTCCGTCGATAATACCACGGAACAACGGCATGGATGTAATTACGTCTTAAGTGACCACCTCGTGCCACCTTTAACATATTCCGTACCAGTCTACCCCTTAAACCCCGCGATGTCTTGTTTGTATTGTTATCTTGTAAAATTGTATTGATTGTAAGATTGATTAACTGACTGACCGAAACCATGATATCAGGAAACGGCTAAAACCGTAGTCATGTAAATGGAATACTGGGAAACATGTAAAAGGAATATATCCATGGTTCGGTTCAGTCAAGTTATATAGATTGTTAACTGGATTCAGGGATTCATGTATTCGTATTGAGTTGGAATATAAAAGAATATAGATTGACTTGAATCATGTTCAAGTCAGAAATAGTCAGACTCAAACCCGAGTCAGACTAAAAGAAGGTAAGTTGAAGTTCAATAATTGTTAGGGGCCTTATTGTAATTTATAAAACTTGAGGGGGTTTTATGTAAAAAGTACTATTGTATATTTTTCAAAATACACCTCAAGTATTTATTATTCGTCTTTATAGTTATAATGAGTGTGAATTTTATTTGTGTTATTCTAGTGAATATATCCTAATAAACGTATTAATTAATTTATTTGAAACTCAGGGTATTTTAATGTAACTTTTAAACTTGTAATTTTTTAGAAAAAGTGGAAACTTTATATTATAATAAAATAGGTGTCTAAATGATAATTAAATACATACAAGAATAATTTTAAATAAATATTTTATTTTCCAAAAATCACATTTTTCTTAAATGCCGTATTTTTAACCTTTCGAGACCGAATGCTCCTTACGGAGGTCTGAATCTCGCACTACTAGCCCGCGGGTGCATGATGAACCGTACTATCCCTAACGGGTTCCCCAAAAGTGGGTTGTAGCGGCGCTTTGCTTAGGTTTAACAAATACTATTCATTTAGGAAAACGGTTTTATAAATAAAAGGTATTTATTTGTAAAAGGGTATAGATTTCCGTATTTTATTTTCTAGGGTTTCCTAAGCCAACTAGCATATTTCTAAGGTCTAAACGATAAGTCAATAGAAGCCTCAAATCGCCTCTTCACCGTCAATTGCGGCCAGGTAAGTGCCAGGTAAGTGGGAAGGAACCACAGTCGTGGGCCTAATTAAAAACCACTAGCCTAGACACACTTGCCTAGACACCACAAGACAGTTTAGATAAACGATCGATGTCCATGACATATCGTGTTTTCATTTTAAAAGATTTATTTAGAATTGTGTACAACTTAAAGCTTTTAGAAAGGATTTATAAAGAATATGGTATTTTAGTGAAAAGTCCCGTAATGTCGTATTCTATGTTTTGACATTTATCAGTTAGGGTTATATTTGTGTGTGTGTAGAGGTAGGTCATTACCTCGTGACTTATTTTAAGTTTTAATGAAGTTTAGAAGTTAAACATGATGTATTAAACTTGAAGGTATTAAAGCGCAAGAATACGGTATGTGAAAACGTTATCATTTTATATGTGAAAATTCATTCAAATTGATTTCTACAAGTTTATTGATCAAGATAAACATATTTAGGAATGAGGGAATAGATTAAACGAAGAAAAATAAACTTCATGGTATTTTTATGAAAAGAATACGGTTTTACAAGAAAGCTATCATTTCATGTGAGAAACTTTGTTTAAATTGGTTTCTATGTGATTAATAGTCATCATGAATATAGGTAGGTATTATGGATTAGGTGACAAGTGGGATTTTGTAGAAAAACCGAATCGGAAATCGGTTTGTTCCGATTTCCGTCGGGGTTCGTAATTCCGTATTTTAAGAAATAGAAAAGAGGGAAGATTGGGACTTACGGGTTTTCAAACTCTTCTAAAGAGTAAAGAGGACTAGGGGGAAAGGCCGAGGTGTGGTTTCGTCGCCGGTTGCTTCAAAGCACGTCGCCGGAATTCCGTCAGGGCTTCGCCGTGAACTCGGTTTCAAAGCACACACTTCTTGGAAAACTTTTGAGACAGTGGCTCAAGATTTTGGGGGGTGAGAGGGTAGTGTGTAGGGTTGGTATTTATAGGGTTAGGCTAGGGTTAGGGTAGATGAAAAGTTAAAAATAAAAATGTGATAAAATGTAATAAAAATGTATTAAAAGTGGAGAATTGGGTTTTTTAAAGAGTTCTGGAAGTTGTATGAAGCTTGTTCCCCTCCGAAAGGCGGCGCACAGGACCGCGATGTCCTGACGCTGAGATTCGGGGCAGATGCTATTTGGTTTTATCCGTCTACCTCTCCGAAGATGCCAAGTTGATTTATGGCACCTTGTATCGGAGGTTTAGACGGATGCGGCCGATGTAGTAGACTACGTCAGATTCCCCCTCGCTTGAGGGGTTTTTGATTGTGGGGACGCTCTTCCCTGCAGGCGCAAGCCCCTGCAGTTAATTACGCTACCGCGTCGCGGTAACAACTTTCTCCTTCTCCAGAATTTCACTTCGTGTCGTGGGTGTTTGATTTGTTCGTGGTTGCCCGTGGATTGTATACGGAGACTGAGTAATACCGTCGCCCGTAGGACGTGGATTAGTCCAAATCCGTATTTACTTAGATTTGGGTTTGGTGTTTTTAGTTTAAGGATGCATTAGTCGCGTTGCATCTACGATCAACTTAAACGTTCGTCAAGGATACGTTAGTCCTGTTTTGGGCTAAGATCAACTTGACTTGATGATCGATTTAATATCTGGCCGTCGGGACTCGTCACCTCTCTGACGTCGTTGAAGGATTACAACGACAGGTGTCAGAGGAGTTCAGAGATGTACCCTTGAACCAAAGTTGATTTGGGGTTTTACCATTCATTTAAATGTCTAAGGATGCGTTAGCCGTATCTGGGGCTAAGATCAACTTAAACGGGACCGTTTAGATCCGGCAAAAGAGCATTTGAAGGCTCTGTTGTTCCAGTTTAAGGACGTAGTGGTCCATTTTCCAGTTTAGGGACGTGGTGGTCCATCGCCAGTTTAGGGACGTAGTGGTCCATATTCCAGTTTAGGGACGTGGTGGTCCGATATTAGTTTAGGGACGTCTCGGTCCGATATTAGTTTAGGGACGTTCCGGTCCGATATTAGTTTAGGGACGTCTCGGTCCGATATTAGTTTAGGGACGTTCCGGTCCGATATTAGTTTAAGGACGTTCCGGTCCACGAGTTTAAGGACCCCGCAGTCCATATGGGTGTGTGGTCGTTGGGACCCGTCACCTCTTTGACGTCGTTGAGGAATTACAACGATGGATATCAAAGGAGTTCGGAGATGTACCCTTGAACCGGATGTGGATTGGTTTAGGAGAGCCGTTTTGCTCAGTTAATTTAGTTTAAGGACTTATGGCCACGATTGGGCTAAGTCCAGTTAAAAATGTCCAATATTTTATTTGCATTTGTTTTTATTTTTATTTGGGCTTTGCCCAGAAAAGATGCAGGGCATCAATTTGTTTTGGGCTCTGCCCTTTATAAATGATGCAGAGCATCAATTTCATTTGGGCTCTGCCCTTGTATAAAGGATGCAAATCATCAATTTATTTGGGCTCTGCCCATTTATTGCCTTGCAATTTATTTTGGCCTGTCAGGTCATTTTGATTTGGGCCTGGCCCTTTAAGTAATGCATTGCATTTGTGCAAAGCACTGTTAATTTGAGAATCTTTTAGATTCAAGAACCGATGGTTCATAAAAGAAGTGTAAAGCACTATTTGATTTAGATCTAAGAAAAAACAAGTTTTTTCTTGTTTTTCTTATCTCAGAGAACCAAAAGTTCATAAAAGTGCAAAGCACTATTAATTTAAGAACTTTTTAGGTTCAAGAACCGATGGTTCATAAAACAAGTGCAAGGCACTATTGGATTTAGATCTAAGAAAAAAAAACCAAGTTTTTTCTTGTTTTTCTTATCTCAGAGAACCAAAGGTTCATGAAAGTGCAAAGCACTATTAATTTAAGAACCTTTTAGGTTCAAGAACCGATGGTTCATAAAACAAGTGCAATGCACTATTTTATTTATTTATTTATTTATTGTTGAAGATCCATGATCTTGTTCATAAGAGAATTTTCTCTTCTTTTAAAGGTTTTTACCTTTTTTTTATTCTTCAAGAGTTCTCAAGAGTTCTCTTCTCTTTTTTTTTTAGCAAGATGTTCATCCTTTTGAAATAAGGTCTAGGGTCCTTTTTATAGTACCCATAAATTAGTTAAAGTTTGTTAAAGAGATCATTCTCTGAGTGATTTGGGGAATTTTCCTCACCGTTGGATCTTTAATCCGAAGGGCTCTGTTTTACAGAAGAAATCTTCTTGTTTTAACAAAAACAGAAAAGATTTCCTTAAATCTTCATTCTGTTTTTTTTTGCGCAACTCCCCAGCGCGTGACACGTGTCGCGCAACGCAGCGCTTGCGCAACTGCGCAGACACGTGTCGCGCAGCTGATTTTTTTTTTTTGCACTGCGTGCGCTGACACGTGTCGCGCAGCGCACTGCGCAGCTTTTTTTTTGTGTGCACTGCGCGCGCTGACACGTGTCGCGCAGCGCACTGCGCAACTTTTTTTTTTTTTGCTCTGATAGAGTACGCCATCTTGTGCGCTGCGCTCCTTGCGCTAACGTGTCTGATTTTGACACGTGGTGCTCTGCGTGCAGCGCAGGGGATCTGAAGCGTTACTTCATTTATTTTAACTTTTGTTTTCACTTTAATTTTCAAGACAGAGCTTTGCTCTGATTGGAGAAAAACAGAAGCATTGCTTTTTTTCCCACCTTGGAATTTGAACAGAGCTTTGCTCTGATTGGGGTAAACAGATGCCCCCCCACCGTTGCGCTTACGTGGCCTCCTAACGTGAGCGCAGCGGTGGCAGACTCCGAACCGTCGCGCCATCCCTTAGAAGCTGAAAGGGCACTTGATGCCTATAAATAGGACCTTTGGTCTCTTAGATGATTCTCATCTCCAAAATTTTACTTTCAGAACTCAGAGCCCTGCTCTTTATTTTCAAGAACTTTAAGAGTTAAATTCTTAAAACTTTTAGGTGAAAATTTTAATTTGGAATAAATTAAATTAAATTAATTTTCATTGATAGAGCCTCGCTCTCAATAGATCCCTGATCTAAAGGAAACCTATTTAGGGTTTCACGTAGCAGAGCTTAGCTCTACAGGTCTTAAAGGGATCTAAAGAGAACTAAAGGGGACCCTACTAGGGTTCCATAGAGCTCTGCTCTCTGAAAGATTTTCCTTGGATTTTCTTAATTCATTAATGGAGCTTTGCTCCTCCTAAATCATATAGAAGAACTCTTAAGAATTCTTCATGGATCTTGGAACTTAAAGATGACATTTTATTCCTCAGTGCATTATATCGTTTTGCTTAATCAGTCTTCCTGATAATTCTGTTGATCCTCTTTCACAGGAACAATGAACGCCCACATGTATGCTCTTAACGAGATCATCTCTCATGAGGACATCCACCGACTTGGCCGCTCTCAAAATCAGGAGTTCACAAACGAGGAGTGTGCTGAAATAATGAATCGCTTGACGCATACAATGGTCCACTGCTTCCCCGACGTTCCTCTCTTCTTAAACTTATCGTGGGAGCTATCTGGGAAGCGCTTCCCCTATTCTGTTCCGGCGTGCCGCTTAGGGCGTTGGATGCCGCTGAGGACAAGGTGCACTCTGTGTACCTATTGAACTTTATCTCGAAGAGACGGCGAGACAGTCTTATCGACCTCTTGCACAAGGTCTTTCAACAGTCTGCCATACTCGCTGCTTATCGGAGGGTGGAAGACATCGGAAGGGACCCTGACGCTTGTGCTCGCGAAAGGAAGCACACTAGGATGGTCCGCGAGGCTTGGAAAGTCATAGATAGGGTCGCTTTTGAATTCCTCAATCCATGCCCTGGATCTGAGGTTATTCCATTGTAACTTTCATTTATTGTTTTTATGACTGTAAGAACTTCGGGCAATATTAATGGAATTTTTTTTATCCCAGCTTGTCTTTATTATATATCTTTTGTCTTGAGTCTTTTTGCCCATGCATGAATGAATGTGTTTTGAACGCTTGATCAAATGTAAATCGGATGCTCTTTCTGTTGCTTTTCCTCTTTCTCAGCATGTCGTAACAATTAGCAGGTAATAGAATAAGCTTCTTGATTTCTTCACGAGATAGCGAGGGCTTAGGCCGCAGGTTCAGATCTGCTGCCTAAGATTTTTCAACTCTATGAGCCGTGAGGGTCTCATAGAGACTTTTCTCCCTACGGATCGAGAGGATCTCGTAGGTGGGTTTTCTCCTTAGGAATCGTGAGGATTCCTAAGTGTGGTTTTCTCTTGTAAGTCGTAAGGATCCTACAAGAGAATTTTTCCCTCTTACGAGTCGAGAGGACTTGTAAGCGGTTGTTTCCCTCCTTGTCGAAGTTCGATGTTGGAGAGTGAGACCCGTGGATGGTATGCAAGAGACCGTTTTGGGCCAACTTGTAGGGTCCCAGTGCTTAGGAAACATGCTTCTTTTATGCCCACTGCCTAAGGCTTTATCTCACGAGTCGAGCCGCCTCAACAATTTTTTTCGCAAGTCGAGACGAATCGAGCGTTTCTCGCAAGAATATCTTAACGTCGCATTTAACCTCTGCTCTTTACGACAGAAGCCCGTTAAGGTTGGTGGTACTTAGGGTTTTGGCCATCGTACCGTCGCATAAGCTGATATAGTCCTCGATAGGCAATCGTGCTATTCGAGTAGCCCTGCGACTGCCGTGGCTCTGATCCCTTCGGGGGCTGGACAAGACGTCTTCAAGCAATCCTCCTTGGCAGTTTGACCGTCAGAAGAGCAAGCGTTAGGAATTTGCCATGTCGCTTTTTACTTGAGGTTAGGCTTATTTTGGTGAGCCCCGATGAGTCATAACCACTCCGCGCTGGTGTGGGGATGATCTCCGATAGTCTTTCGGGCTTTATATGAGTTGCCGTCAAGACCCTGAAGCTAGGAATTTGGCCTTTGCTTCGTTTGCTGGCATTGCGTCTGCTGTATCGAGACGAATGTTGCGGTGGGAACTAGGGATTTTGCCGTGGCTCCGTTTGTTTGATGACGTTGCGTCTGCTGTGTCGAGACGAACGTTGGGGTGACATCCCGTCTGCTGTATCGAGACGGACGTCGAGGTTGTCTCTAGGTTGCTGGTGAACCGCCGAGGTTTGGAACTAGGGATTTTGCTGTGGCTCCATTCGTTTAATGACGTTGCGTCTGCTGTGTCGAGACGAACGTTGGGGTGACATCTCGTCTGCTGTATTGAGACGGACGTCGAGGTGGTGACCATTCTGTGCTGGTGCGAGATGATCTACGATTGTCTTTCCGGTTTTATATGAGTTACCGTCAAGACGTCGAAGCTAGGAATGTGGCCTTCGCTTCGTTTGCTTTGGTGTGTCCAAATCCTGTTGGAGGAAGAATGCTGGGGTTGACATTTCGTCTGCTGTATCGAGACGAACGTCAAGGTGGTGACCACTCTGTGCTGGTGCGAGATGATCTCCGATTGTCTTTCCGGTTTTATGTGAGTTACCGTAAAGACGTTGAAGCTAGGAATGTGGCCTTCGCTTCGTTTGCTTTGTCACGTCCGAATCCCTGTTGGAGGAAGAATGCTAGGGTTGACATTTCGTCTGCTGTATCGAGACGAACGTCAAGGTGGTGACCACTCTGTGCTGGTGCGAGATGATCTCCGATTGTCTTTCCGGTTTTATGTGAGTTACCGTAAAGACGTTGAAGCTAGGAATGTGGCCTTCGCTTCGTTTGCTTTGTCACGTCCGAATCCCTGTTGGAGGAAGAATGCTATGGTTGACATTTCGTCTGCTGTATCGAGACGAACGTCAAGGTGGTGACCACTCTGTGCTGGTGCGAGATGATCTCTGATTGTCTTTCCGGTTTTATGTGAGTTACCGTAAAGACATTGAAGCTAGGAATTTGGCCTTCGCTTCATTTGCTCACACTGCGTCTGGTGTATTGAGACGAATGCTGAGGTGGAGCTGGGATTTTGCCGTCACTCCGCTTTGTTTCGACCATGGGGTCTTTTGTTAACTTTGCATGTACACCCTGTTGGACTGCGAAGGAACGCCGTTGTTGACATTACGCCTGCTGTAACGAGATGAATGCTAAGGTGGAGTTGGGATTTTGCCGTTACTCCGCTTTGTTTCGACCGTGAGGTCTTTTGTTGACGTTGCATCTGCCTCCAGCTGGACTGCGGAGGAACGCTGTTGTTGACATTGCGTCTACTGTATCGAGACGAATGCTGAGGTGAAGCTGGGGTTTTGCCATCGCTCCGCTTGTTTCGATCGTGAGGTCTTTTGTTAACTTTGCATGTACACCTTGCTGGACTGCGAAGGAACGCCGTTGTTGACATTGCGTCTGCTGTAACGAGACGAATGCTAAGGTGGAGTTGGGATTTTGCCATCGCTCCGCTTTGTTTCGACCGTGAGGTCTTTTGTTGACGTTGCATCTGCCTCCAGCTGGACTGCGGAGGAACGCCGTTGTTGACATTGCGTCTACTGTATCGAGACGAATGCTGAGGTGAAGCTGGGATTTTACCATCGCTCCGCTTGTTTCGACCGTGAGGTCTTTTGTTGACGTTGCATCTGCCTCCAGCTGGACTGCGGAGGAACGACGTTGTTGACATTGCGTCTACTGTATCGAGACGAATGCTGAGGTGAAGCTGGGATTTTACCATCGCTCCGCTTGTTTCAACCGTGAGGTTTTTTGTTGACGTTGCATCTGCCTCCAGCTGGACTGCGGAGGAACGCCGTTGTTGACATTGCGTCTACTGTATCGAGACGAATGCTGAGGTGAAGCTGGGATTTTGCCATCGCTCCGCTTGTTTCGACCGTGAGGTCTTTTGTTAACTTTGCATGTACACCCTGCTGGATTGCGAAGGAACGCCATTGGTGATCTCTAAGTTGTCGATGTTGACGTCAAGACTCTGAAGCTCGGGATCTTCATTTGCTTCATTTGTTGACATCGTGTCTGTAATATTGCGACAAATGTCGAGATGGTCTCTAGGTTGTCTATGAACCGTCGAGATTTGGCTTCGCTTTCTGATGGAGCCTGTTGGGAAGATATGGTTCCCTCCTTATCTGTGCCCCTGGATTGTATACAGGGATCGATGTGATTTTACCTGTAGGGCAAAAAGTTTCATTCTTTCATTTTTTTATTCTTTCCGCGATGCTCTATCATTTCAGCTTTTTATATCGCGAAAATCGCGATTGCCCAATCATTTCGGCTATTATTTTTTTTTACTCGCTGCTTTTTATTGCGAGTTGCCCAATCATTTCGGCTATTTTGCATGCATACATTTTTACTTGCTGATTTTGTTTGCAAGTTGCCCCATCATTTCGGCTATTTCGTATGCATTTTTTTTTAAATTTTTTTTTTTGGGCTCGCTGATTTTTTTTTTTTACGAGTAGGGGATTTGGGATCTGATACCAATCTTGGCATCAGCATCGCTGCGACTGGAATATTGCCAGGAGCGAATCATCATTTGCCATGAAAGGACTTGGAATTTGATACCGATTTAGGCATCAGCATCGCTACAACTGGAATATTGCCAGGAGCGAATCATCATTTGCCTCTGTCGATGTCGAACAAAGGTGGCTTAGTAAACAGGATTAGGATCCCGTCGACTAAGGCTTTTGACTTCATGAGCCGTAAGGGTCTCATAAAGGTGTTTCTCCCTACGAGTCGTGAGAATCTCGCAGGTGCGTTTTCTCCTTAGGAATCGTGAGGATTCCTAAGTGTATGTTCTCTTATAAGTCGTAAGGATCTTACAAGAGTTTTCTCCTTATAAGTCGAGAGGACTTACAAGTGTTGTTTGCTGTATAAGCATATCCCTAGTCACGGATGGGACTTTGTTAGGAAAATATTTATTCATGCCCGTGGATTGTATACAAGGGTCAATATGAGCCGTTTGTAGGGCAATATCGAAGGTTGTGGGGGCTGCTTAAGAACAGGTTAAGGTTTCTGTAACTTAAGACTTTCAAATCTTATGAGCCGTAAGGGTCCCACAAGAGAGTTCTTCTTACGAGTCGTGAGGATCTCGCAAGTGTATTTTCTCCTTAGGAATCGTGGGGATCCCTAAGTGTGTTGTTCCTTTGTGAGTCGTAAGGATCTCACGCAGGTGGTTTCTCCTTACAGGGTCGAGGGGGCCCTGTAAGTGTTTTTTGACGAGGTTGCGCCCTTTCGGGTTTTCACAAACACTCGCCGGTAGTCTTGCTGTTTTTACTCACGGAGCCCTTTCGGGTTTTCATCCATGCCCGTTTTACTTATGGACATACCGTTTTTTTTGTTTTGTTTTTTTTATTTTTTCTTCTTCTTTTTTTTTATTAACGAGGTCGCGCCCTTTCGGGTTTTCACGAACACTCGCCGGTAGTCCTGCTGTTTTTACTCACGGAGCCCTTTCGGGTTTTCATCCGTGCCCATTTTGCTTATGGACATACCGTTTTTTTTTCCTCTTTTTATTCTTCTTATTTTTTCTAACGAGGTCGCGCCCTTTCAGGTTTTCACAAACACTCGCCGGTAGTCCTGCTGTTTTTACTCACGGAGCCCTTTCGGGTTTTCATCCGTGCCCATTTTGCTTATGGACATACCGTTTATTTTTATTTTATTTTTTTTTATATTCTCGTCAGCCTGAGAATGCTGCGGTAGTAGTTTAAAAACATTTCGGTCATTTGCAAGTTTTAGGACATTGCGGTCCATCATTAGTTTAAGGACATCTCGGTCCGTTGTTAGTTTAAGGACGTTTCGGTCCGTTGTCGCCGTATTTGAGGCGAATATCTGGTTTATTAACTTTTCGGTCTATGAGTCCTTCTCCATGAATGAACATGATGCCCCCGGCGTATCCATCTTCTTCGGAGCGTGCGGTTGTGGCGGACTCACCTTCCAGTTCTCAGACAGCGCAAACTTGCCCTGTTGGTATTGGTCTTCAACCCAGTTTTTGAAGACGTAGCAGTCCTCGATCAGGTGACCTACTGTTTGGTGGTAAGGGCAATAATTAGGATTATTAACATCGTCTGGCCGCAACGGACGTTTTGGACCCGGCAGATTGATGAGTCTGTCGCACACTGCCAGCTCGAACAGTCCCCTTGTTTTATCTTGCGGAAACGAGTAAGGACGTTTCAACTTTTCCTGGAGGGGTTGCCGCTTGTTGCTTTGGCAAGCAACCGGTCTAGGGTCACCTGATTGTTGGTGAGCGCTGGCGACGAGGGCCTTTTTTCCTTTTCTTTTATCCTTTTTGTTCGCTCCGTTGTTTGCAGGGCCGGGATTCTTTCCGAGTAGCATGCGATTGCATGGCTGAACGTTCTCGCAGCTTCTCAATTCCTTTATTTTTGAAATAGATTCCCCGAGGGAAGAGTTGGGGATAGCTTCTTCATCAGAGTTGCTTCCAAAGGTGATAATTTGCGATACCTTAAAGTCGGCTATATGGCAATCGTCGGCGACTCTTTTGCGCTCATATATCGCATTTTTCCGATGTCCACAAGCTTCACACTTTGTCCCGTCGAAGTGTTGCTTTTGAGCGGCATACCCTTGCCACCAACAGTTAAAGGATTCGCAGTCTTCGGTAGGATGTATGATCTTCTGATGATATAAACAGAAGTTAGGGTGCATCTCTGCCTCAGCGAGAGTATTTTTTTCAGAGGGCGGTAGCTTCATTCTTACTGACATAGCTTTGGCGAACCTTTTCCTCGTCTTGAATTTGTTTTTATCCGCAGTGGATGGCTTTTGATTTGACGGGAATGCCTTGGCTTTTTCCAGTATGGTCATTTCACGCTCTTGATTGGCTTTTGCTTTCAAACGAATTCCATTTAGGAAGACATCGATCAACTCGTCTGATGGCTGTAGAATCTCTGGCTCAGGGTTCGCCATTGATTTCTCAGCACAAGGAGCCTCCTCATCATCCGTCAGTGAATGAGAAATCACATGACAAGTCGCTACGTAGTCTTCGGATTCATCCGATAAGTTTTCTCCATCGTTTTCATCCTCGACGAAAGAACAAGTTGCCCCCGGCGTGTCCGTTTTCTTTGGAGAGTGTGGCTGTGGTGGGTTTACCTTCCAGTTTTCCGACAGCGCGAACTTGCCTTGTAGGTACTGATCTTCGATCCATCCCTTAAAGACGAAACAATCCTCAATCGGGTGACTTACCGTTTGGTGGTAAGGGCAATAATTGGGATTATTAAGATCGCCTGGCTGCGACAGACGCTTTGGACTCGGCAGATTAATGAGTCTGTTGCGCACGGCCAGCTCGAACAGTCTTCTCGTTTTATTCTGAGGAAACGAGTAAGGACGTCCTAGCCTCTCTTCGAGGGATGGGCGTGGACGCACGTTGTTTTGGCGAACGACCGGCTTTGAGTTGCTCGACTGTTGTTGAGCATTGGCGACGACGATCGCTATCCCTTTTCCTTTCTCATCTCGGGAATCTGATTTTGGAGGAGACGGTCTATGGCCTATCTGGTCCATTTGGGCTAATTTGTCAATCAAGGCCTGGAAGGTGGTCGGCCTAAAGAACATCATGAATTGTGAGATGGTCGCCTGCGGATCGAGAGTGCCCACAAACATGCCTACCGCAGGTGCTTCTTCTATTCGTTGTTCGCATTTCGACCATAGGTTCCGCCATCGTGTTGCGTATTGGACCCACGTTTCGCCGGGCCTTATCCTGGCATTTATCAGTGCTGTAATCGGGGTGCGTTCACTAGCACTCGTGAATCTTTGTGTAAACAGCAGTTCCATCTCTGCAAATGTTTTGACAGAGTCATTAGGTAGCTCCGAATACCATTCAAAGGCTGTATCTGCTAAGCTGTCGACGAATTGACGTAGCAACAATTTGTCATCGCCTCCAGTATTGCCGCATAAGGCCCTGAATTGAGTGACGTGCTGATGCGGATTCCCTGTCCCTTTATATACGTGGAATTTAGGGATCGTATATCCTGGCGGGTAACTGATTTGGTCATACCAGCTCGGATACGGTAGTCCGGTCCTAACAATTTGCCCAGCCGCTTCATTCGCCTGATGAACCCGGATCTGCTGAGCTATATATTCGTCTAGGTCAACTTTGGAGATTGCCTCCTCCTTGGCTGTTGACAGAGCCGGCGGAGGATTTGACGTTTCTCCCCTGTCGTCTTCAAGGACGATCGGAGGATCTTCAGCAGGAGGGTCCGGCTGTAACATCATCCCTACCATATCTTGGAAGAGGAGCGCCATCCGCTTTATGTTAGCCGCTTGCTCTGCAGCTTCTTTATCCCTCTTTTCGAGGACTCTGTGTAAAAAGTCAGCGTCGGTTTCTTGTTCTTGACGCTCATCCGAAGACGTTTCAGAGCTTTCTTTTGGCTCAGTGAGTGCAGCCATTGTAGTCATCATTTCCTGAAGCTTTTGTTGTTGCTCCTGGGCTTTCGTCACGGATCGGGTGAGCGGTCGGTGGCCCGTAGAAATGCGGCTTTCCTCTTTTCCAGAAGCCATATAAACAGTGTGCACCACCATGCCCCCAGACTTGGGGCGTTTGTGTTCGGTGTCTTTGCGATTTGCCGAAGACACAGGGGCTTTTTGCGGCCTCCTTTTTTGAGTGATTGGAGTTAAGGGAGCCGTTGTAGTGGGCACCCAAGTAGCTTTTGCCTTTTGTGGTTTGACTGAGTAATCCTTCCCCTGCCGAACCTTCATCTTTTCTTGTCGGCGGAGATAGTTTTTATCAATTACCGACTCTTGGACCTGTCGCCAGACCTTGTAAATTTTAGAGGACAGCCGTTGAGGGGGCTGCTCTAACTTCTTCTCTGGAGTACCCTTCGTAGCTGAAGGAGTTCGTTTCAACATCGCAGTAGAAGAGTTTCTGCGCACCGTGTTCAGCAATTCGAAGCTGTTCCCGGTTGGAACAGCAGCATCGATCCCCACCATTGGAGCGGGTGGAGTAAGTCCAGACGGAGAGATGCCCCCAGCCTTTCTTACTCGGTGCCAGTGACGACGTCGAGCATATCGTGCGGATGAGATCACCTCCGTTGTTGGATAAGCTCCTTCATGCCCCCTGCTTTGAGGAGAGACTGTTATTGGTGCTAGCCTATCGAAGACTGACGCCCGTTGAGAAGCAATGTTTAATCTGTCAAAGACAGACCTCTGAGCAGGGGAAGCAGCTTTGAGGACCTCGTCTGGAGCAGCAACCGGAATGGCCAGCCTTGTAAAAACTGACTTCTTGGAAGGAGGAGCCTTTCCAATGATTTCGTCCGCTTGAGCCGGGATAGCTATCCGCTTTGGGATGACAGCTTCGGGTATCGCGGGTTTGCAGACGTTCTGGCCAGTCTGTTGAAAACTGAGGTATTGAAGCTGGGCGACCCGTTGAGAGGGGTCGCGGCAGTGGTAAGCCGATCAAAGACCGACTTCTTTGGGGCTTCTTTCAACGTCATTGTGGCATTGAAGCTCAACGGTGGGAGTATGGTCCCGAAGAATAATCCAGTGGTGTCCTGAGTTACCTGCTCTACTGGCATTTTGAAAAGGGAGGCCGCTTGGGGCCCATAAGTCACTCCTCCAGTAATGACGGAGCGAGAGTTGTTGCTGCAGGCGATGCAGTTCGAAGCCATTGATCTTCTGTTTTCTGCACGGAGCAAGACACCAAATCTTAGTACTTCGAATCCACAGGCAACCACAACAAACCGTGATTCGTTCGCGAACACGACACACGAAGTGTGGAGTGGAAAGTGGAAAAGGTCCCACCGGGCGTGCCAGAATCTGTTCCCCTCCGAAAGGCGGCGCACAGGACCGCGATGTCCTGACGCTGAGATTTGGGGCTGTAACGTTTTAGAAATCGTTTTGCGAATTTTCCCGTTTTAGGGCAAAATTGTCGGTTTTTCCCGTTTTAACCCGATTTCGATCAAACGACCGTATAAGCTTACCGACACCTAATTTGGCCAAAATAAAGCTTGTGCGCGAACTTTGGGAGTATTTGGGAGGTTTTGGTTCAGATAGATTTTTTCCCGAAAAAAATATTATTTTAAGCGGTGTTTTGTGCACGTAAATCGGGAAAATTTTTCTTTTGTGAATAAATTATTTTTGTCACTAGAATTATTTTAGAAACTTCTTTTTAAATATCTAGATATTTTTGGAGTGCAAAAGGAATTATTTTAAAAAGAAAAGAAAAGGTGAAAAGGTGGCAAAATGCATTTATTAGCTTTTATTACTCATTTTCCTAGCAATTTCTTCACCCAAAATTCACAAAAATACCCCCCACTCACCTTGGCCGACCCTAACTCCCCCATTTCTGTCCAAAATAATTCCAAGCTCATTTCTCTCTCATTTCCTTTCAAAAACACAAAAAGATATCCAAAAATTCCTATATAAATATTAAACCTTTTTCCTTTACTAATCCTTCATGGATCTTCTTCAAAACTTGAGTTTTGGAGGCTAAAGTGATGGATCTAAGTTCTTTTTGGTGTTCTTGAGGAGGTATAATTTCTTAGCTTAATCCATAATTAATTGTTTTAATCTTTAACTAGCTAATTTAGTTAACTAGTTAAGTGCTTAGTTTAGCATTTAAATCATGATTAATTCATTATATTTAGTTTAAGAAATTCATGTTAGGGTTAAATTTTGATTAAGTGATTAGTGTTTAATTCAAGTGTTAAATTGTGATTTGGAAAATAATAATCTAGTAGAAAGTGTTAAAATTTGCTAATAAGTATTTTGTTTAATTAAGCAAAATTGCTTACTAGATTTTTGCTAAAACATAATTAGCGAGTGTTAAAAATATAGGATTTGTTTAGATAGCTTAGTTAAGCTATTTTAAGGTATTTGTAATTGTTAGATTTGTGTTATCTTGAATCTAGTGCGATATATTGCGATAGGTTGCTTACTAGATTTCGGGGTTTTCCGACGTAGGGTTCGTTTGGTAGTTGCGAGGTTATATCCAGTGTATTCCTCGTAATTTTTGTGTTGTGTTGCGCGATCGGGACGATCGGGGTCCAGACTTGGGTTTTATAGTTTAGCGACCCTAATTAGGGTTTTGGCCGGTATCGTGCGCGATAGATGCGCTAAGCGCGCAGTGTAATTTTCCGGGCGTTTTCGTCGCGTTTCGTTGTCTTTCCGTCATTATACGATATTTAGCTTATGTGTTGTATTTATGAAATTTTAGGTTCGCAAGCAGGGACTTCGGGTGCTGCGGACAAGGGGAAGCAGGTGGTCGGATTTTCTTAGCTCGAGACCATAGTGAGTAGATTTAACATCTACGGGGAAATCGCCCGTATGGCGTTATGCGTCGGGACGAATATGATATGATAGCTGCATGTATTTGCATATTAGTTACTTTCATATGAATGTCATTGCATAGCATTATCTGTTGTACTTGACTCGTACCTTTAGATATAACACATTACTGACGGTTCATGTTGCACGAGCACTAAATTGTATGCTACACCCACACCGTCTGTAATTGCCATGACACGCACAAACACCTACATATGTGATATGATAGTGAATAGGAATGATTAGAGTAATAACTCATATTCTATTGTGCATATGAAATACTGTGGACACATACATACGTGATATTGCATTGGGCAGGAATAGTTAAGGTAGTGAACCTTATTCCACTTCACTTATATCTTGTTATAATTACCTATACATCATGCATACATATTGACATGTACACCCTCGTACTTGATTACATGTGGATACTTAAACCCTGCTACACTTACATGTACACTTCATATGATACTGCATTTATTTTCAAAGGAATTGGGAACCGCATGATATGTTTTTAAAGCTAGATTCAATTTAAAGAGCGGTTTTCCCTTTATATGCTCATATTGATGTTTTATGTTGCATATATCAGTTTTATATGGATTTTACGCATTGAGATATGGATTTCATATGATTTATGGATTTGAGAACCGTGGGGGATATTTTCAAGAAAACTTTGTATTGTTTGAAAACCCGGTTTCTCTTGATATGATATTTGATGCGTCCACCATGCGATTTCTCGGTTCTGAGATTTGGCTTGTGATACCCGATTCGAGGAGCGGGATGCACCGTCTGCGGGTACATGGTGGACCCGGTATGGTACCCCGGGGTGAGTGGTGATTTCGTGGTGCAGACGATAAACCTGACGGTGGGACCACTACCTACCGGTGATTGTATTTGGACCCGGCGGTTATCATGGGGATACCGACCGGAGTGAGGTATGACATATCGTCAGGGCTAGTCATGGTGACAGCGCCTGAGTTATGAGGATTTACGTGTCCATGCTAGACACGGGTTTCATGATGTTCGAGTGTCGGTGTTTGACACTTAGGTTTTCGTGAGACATACAGGATTTGAGGGCCGATCTTAGGATGCGGTGCCTGAGGATTTGGGATTTGATGTGTCAGTGAGGGACACTGGTGTTTTTCCATGCTGATGATTTTTGCATGAGATTTTATATTATATCATCCCACACTCAGGATTATGTTGATATGCATTGTTTCATATAGTTGTAGTTCCCTGATGATGTACCTTTACATGATTGTTGCATATTCACCTATCATACTTACGCTATCGGATTACTTGTGATAGATAGATCGCTGTTCGTGCATACTTGTGATTACTGTATGATGTTAGTTACTATTCACGAGTTGGCAACTCACCCCCGTTGTGCCACAGTGTTGTGCAGGACTTACCCTCTGAGTAGTCGCGGCAGGGCATCTTTTCATCTCTACTTTTGCGGATACCGCTACGGTTGGCTGTGAAGCCTTTCTTTTAGGTGGGTTGCGGTTATCTGTTTGTACTTTGTATATTTTTTTGTCGGATCTAGTATTCTCCATCTACCACTATGTTGTATATGACTTAGAGACGACTTGTGAGGATTCAGTGTTCTTTTGTGGTGACTTTGGGAGCCGTGCTCGTGGGAGCCGGTTTTGTTGAAAAGTTTTACTTCTTTATGCAGTTTCCTTTTATATTTCTTCGCTTCGGCGTCGTATATATGTTGTGGTGGTTGTCTCCGCCGTTGGGCGTGATTTGCTCCCGTTTGGGATGCTTTTATTATTATCTATGTTGTACCCGTTTTCGGGGTTAGTTTTTACAAAGGAGGTGCTGCCGAAATTTTTAAGAACGAAAACTAAACTTAAAGATTTTTACTTGAAAATTTCCGAATATTTAAAACTATGTTTTTCTCCGTTGATCCAGTTTTGGGTGGTTTAGATTTCTGGGTTTCGGCTTACTTAAGTTGCGTACGCCTTTAGACGTTACGTAATTTAAGTGCCGGTTACGGGCCAAATTTGGGTCGTGACAAAGTTGGTATCAAAGCGCTAGGTTTTTACCTTTCGGAGTGTAGGATGACCTTGGTATGATGGAGTAGGTAGCTTAAGCAGAGTGACGTAGCGTGTGTATGTTCCGCGACATACTTACGACACGGTACTCCGCCTAAGTGACCTTAGGACTTAATGATTTAAATTCCTTCCGTGATTGATATACATCCTTGTGATTCGATTTCCGTTTCCTTATCGAATCTTGTTTCAATTTCAAGCCCATATGCCACCGAAGACTACGAGGGCACAGAGAGCGGCCACGAGGGCCGAGGCCAGAGTCGACTCATCTGAGGCGTGGGTTGACCAGGGCGATACACCTGTGGTACCGGAGCACATTGCTATGATTGGTGCTGGTATGCAGGATCTGCGCCAGATTGTGGGGACTTTAGTAGAGGCCATTCGAGCGCAGGGGCAGGCTGTTGTTCCACCCGTTGTAGGGACCACGATGGTACCTACTGATCCGGCAGTCGTAGTTGCAGCTCCAGAGGTTATTACCGTGTCACTGACGGAGTTCATGAGGCTGAGGCCTCCGGTGTTTACTGGCACAGATGTTACTGAGGATCCGCAGTCGTTCATCGACCGGATGGCCAGGATTTGTCGCTCACTCCAATGCTCCGACAAGAGATGGGTAGAGTTTGCGAGTTTCCGGCTGGAGGGTATGGCCCAGAAGTGGTGTGAGTCGTTGGAGAGGGGCAGAGCCACTGGTCTTGCTCCTATGACCTGGGCTGAGTTTGTGACGTCATTTCTTGCCCGTTTTCTTCCACCGAGCGTCAGGGATGCGCGAGCGCGCAGATTTGAGTCTTTACGTCAGACTTCGGGGATGACGGTGTCGGAGTATGACATATTGTTTACTGAGCTGTCGGTGTATGCTCCGTACTTGGTGGCGACTGAGGAGATGAGGGTGAAGAGGTTTGTTCGAGGCCTGCTTACCCAGTTGTTCCTAGCCATCAGCATTCAGCATTGCGACACGTATGCGGCAGCTGTCGATGCAGCCCTATTTGTGGAGGAGCGTCTAGCTGAGTCATCGGTTGTTCCAGAACCGAAGAGGACTCATACGGATGAGCCAGCACGAGGACCGAGGTTTGTCCGCAGAGGCAGAGTTCCATCAGAATCGGGGAGTAGCAGAGACGTGGGACGTGGCCAGTTATTCAGTTCTTATTCCCAGGAGGGACAGCGACCGTCTTATGGATGCTTTGGTTGTGGCAGTTTGCAGCATCTTGTTCGGAATTGTACTGTGGTGCGTCAGAAAGGGCCAGCAGTACCGCAGGTTACCTTACCACCTTCTCCGCCTCAGAGAGCGTTGCCTCTTATTCCTGTTGTTGCGCCGCGTCAGAATCCTACTCAGAGAGGTCGTGGTCGTGGTGGTTTTGTGCCGAGAGGACGAGGTGGCAGAGGCAGAGGACAGCCAGTAGCCGGTAGAGGGCAGGCACGGGTTTTTTTCCTTGACTCACCAGGACGCTCAGGCGTCTAATGCTGTGGTTTCAGGTACCCTTTCCTTATGTACTTTTGATGCACATGTTCTTTTCGATACGGGATCTACGCATTCGTATGTTTCTACGCACTTCGCACCGAGGTTAGGCCGAGAGTCGTGTTTGCTAGATCAGCCGTTAGTAATGACTACTCCTGTGGGAGAGTCGTTTGTTGCGCGGCACGTGTTCCGATCATGTGCTGTCCGCTTAGGAGACAGAGATCTGTCCGTCGACTTGATCCTTCTTGAGATGTTGGACTTCGACGTTCTGTTGGGCATGGATTGGCTAGCTACTTGCTATGCGTCCGTGGACTGCCGCGAGAAGACAGTTAGATTTTGTTTTCCCGGCGAGTCAGTGTTTGTTGTGCAGGGAGACCGTGGTGTCGCCCCTCACAGTTTGGTTTCTGTTCTGTGCGCTAGTCGGCTTTTGAGGAGGGGATGTCAGGGATTCTTGGCTTTCATTCATGATACTGGGGTTACGGTGGAGTCGTTGGACCAGGTTTCTACCGTGCGAGAATTTTCCGATGTCTTTCCCGATGAGTTACCTGGGTTGCCGCCAGAGCGCGATATTGAGTTTTGCATTGATCTGATTCCTGGCACGGAGCCTATTTCTATACCGCCTTATCGGATGGCTCCGGCAGTGCTTAGAGAGCTTAAAGATCAGTTGCAAGAGTTGCTTGTTTTGGGACTTGTGCGTCCGAGTGTTTCGCCGTAGGGAGCTCCTGTTCTGTTCGTCAAGAAGAAGGACGGAAGTTTGAGGCTATGTGTGGATTATCGTCAGTTGAACCGAGTTACGGTGCGGAACAGGTATCCTTTACCCCGCATTGACGATTTATTTGATCAGCTCCAGGGTGCGAAACATTTTTCGAAGATTGATTTGCGTTCGGGTTATCATCAGTTGCGGGTTCGGAATGATGACATTCCGAAGACTGCTTTTCGTACGCGCTATGGGCATTATGAGTTTTTGGTGATGTCGTTCGGACTCACCAATGCGCCAGCAGCGTTCATGGATCTGATGAACCGGATTTTCAGGCCGTTCCTCGACCAGTTCATTATAGTGTTTATTGATGACATACTGGTCTACTCTAGGAGTCATGAGGAGCATGAGCAGCACTTGAGGATTACTTTGCAGATATTGAGAGAGCACCGGCTGTATGCTAAATTCTCAAAGTGCGCATTTTGGCTTGATAGAGTTGACTTCCTGGGTCATGTGGTGACTGGTGATGGTATTCTTGTGGACCCGAGGAAGATCGAGGCTGTACAGCTTTGGCCCAGACCTGTATCGGTGACGGAGGTCCGCAGCTTTTTGGGCTTAGCTGGTTATTATCGCCGTTTTGTGCAGGATTTCTCGAGTATCGCTGCACCGCTGACTGGACTGACCCGGAAGGGAATTCCTTTTCTCTGGACTGATGCTTGCGAGCAGAGTTTTCAGCAGTTGAAGACTCGGTTGACGACAACCCCGGTTCTTTCTTTACCTTCTGGATCAGGCGGCTTTGTTGTTTATTGTGATGCTTCTCGAGTGGGGCTCGGCTGTGTTTTGATGCAGCATGATAGGGTGATTGCATATGCTTCTAGGCAGCTGAAGAAGCACGAGCAGAATTACCCCACTCACGATCTTGAGATGGCAGCGGTAGTCTTTGCGTTGAAGATTTGGAGACACTACTTGTACGGAGAGTCGTGTCAGATCTTCACGGATCACAAGAGTTTGAAGTATATCTTCCAGCAGCGAGATCTGAACCTGAGACAGCGCCGATGGATGGAGCTAGTGAAGGATTATGATTGTGAGATCCTTTATCACCCGGGCAAGGCGAATGTAGTAGCTGATGCTTTGAGTCGTAGGCCCGTGGGTAGCTTGTCCCAGTTGAGCGCAGTTCAGTGTCAGTCTTCTGCAGATTGGCAGCTCTTGTGTGATAGTAGAGTGCAGTTCGAGTTCACTTCCGCTGGGGGACAGCTTGCTCATGTCCGCGCCCGTCCACTTCTTTTTTATCGTATCCATGAGGCGCAGCCCAGTGATGCCCGTTTGATTGAGATTCTTGAGCTTGTTCGGCAGGGAAGAGTTTCGGAGTTCATGATTGATGACCAGGGTGTGCTACGATGCGGGGCTCGCTTGTGTGTACCAGATGTTGATGGGTTGAGACGCGAGATCCTAGAGCAGGCACATCAGTCGGCCTTTAGCGTTCATCCAGGTTCCACCAAGATGTACCGTGACTTGAGGGACTTCTACTGGTGGGAAGGGATGAAGCGTGATATATCGGACTTCGTTTCGAGGTGCCTGACTTGTCAGCAAGTCAAGGCTGAGCATCAGAGACCGGCTGGAGAGTTGCAGCCTTTACCCGTTCCGGAGTAGAAATGGGAGCAGATTTCCATGGACTTCATTGTGGGTCTACCCAGGACCAGTCGAGGGTATGACTCCATTTGGGTTATTGTAGACCGGTTGACGAAAGCGGCTCACTTTCTTCCAGTGAAGACCACTTTCGGTTATGCTCAGTATGCTCAGTTATACATAGATGAGATTGTGCGTTTGCACGGTGTTCCCACAAGCATAGTATCCGACAGAGGCACCCAGTTTACTAGCCGTCTTTAGCAGAAGCTTCAGGAAGCTTTGGGTACCCGGCTGAGTTTTAGTGCCGCTTTTCATCCACAGACCGATGGCCAGTCGGAGCGGACTATACAGACTCTGGAGGATATGCTCCGTGCATGTGTGCTTGATTTTGGTGGCAGTTGGGATCGTCACTTGCCGTTGATTGAGTTCTCTTACAACAACAGCTTTCAGGAGACTATTCAGATGGCACCTTTTGAGGCTTTATATGGTAGGAAGTGTCGATCGCCAGTCTGTTGGACCGAGCTTAGTGAGAGTTTGGTTTTGGGACCCCAGCTAGTTCAGGAGACCACTGAGAAGATCCAGCTGATTCAGGATAGGATGAGAGCAGCCCAATGCAGGCAGAAGTCTTATGCCGACCGTCGTCGTCGCAGACTTGAGTTCGCAGTGGGGGATCATGTATTCCTGAGGATTTCTCCGATGAAGGGCGTTATGCGATTTGGGAAGAGAGGGAAGCTCAGTCCCAGGTTTGTAGGTCCTTTCGAGATCCTTGAGCGAGTGGGTTCTGTTGCTTATCGTTTGGCGCTCCCGCCCAGTTTTCCGGATGTTCACCCCGTTTTTCATGTGTCGATGCTTCGTAGATACCTTCATGATCCTTCTCACACGATTCAGCACGAGACCGTTCAGCTTGAGCGCGATCTTTCGTTCACCGAGCAGCCGGTAGTTATTTTGGATCGGCAGGTGAAGAAACTTCGGTCAAAGGTCTTGCCATCTGTGAAGGTTCTTTGGCGTAGCCCGACTAGTGAGGAGATCACTTGGGAGGCCGAGAGCGAGATGCGGAAGAAATTCCCTCATCTTTTTGAAGGTATGCTTAGTATGAAATTTTAATTCGGAGACCGAATTTCTATAAGGAGGGGGGATTGTAACGTTTTAGAAATCGTTTTGCGAATTTTCCCGTTTTAGGGCAAAATTGTCGGTTTTTCCCGTTTTAACCCGATTTCGATCAAACGACCGTATAAGCTTACCGACACCTAATTTGGCCAAAATAAAGCTTGTGCGCGAACTTTGGGAGTATTTGGGAGGTTTTGGTTCAGATAGATTTTTTCCCGAAAAAAATATTATTTTAAGCGGTGTTTTGTGCACGTAAATCGGGAAAAATTTTCTTTTGTGAATAAATTAATTTTGTCACTAGAATTATTTTAGAAACTTCTTTTTAAATATCTAGATATTTTTGGAGTGCAAAAGGAATTATTTTAAAAAGAAAAGAAAAGGTGAAAAGGTGGCAAAATGCATTTATTAGCTTTTATTACTCATTTTCCTAGCAATTTCTTCACCCAAAATTCACAAAAATACCCCCCACTCACCTTGGCCGACCCTAACTCCCCCATTTCTGTCCAAAATAATTCCAAGCTCATTTCTCTCTCATTTCCTTTCAAAAACACAAAAAGATATCCAAAAATAAATCCAAAAATTCCTATATAAATATTAAACCTTTTTCCTTCACTAATCCTTCATGGATCTTCTTCAAAGCTTGAGTTTTGGAGGCTAAAGTGATGGATCTAAGTTCTTTTTGGTGTTCTTGAGGAGGTATAATTTCTTAGCTTAATCCATAATTAATTGCTTTAATCTTTAACTAGCTAATTTAGTTAACTAGTTAAGTGCTTAGTTTAGCATTTAAATCATGATTAATTCATTATATTTAGTTTAAGAAATTCATGTTAGGGTTAAATTTTGATTAAGTGATTAGTGTTTAATTCAAGTGTTAAATTGTGATTTGGAAAAGAATAATCTAGTAGAAAGTGTTAAAATTTGCTAATAAGCATTTTGTTTAATTAAGCAAAATTGCTTACTAGATTTTTGCTAAAACATAATTAGCGAGTGTTAAAAATATAGGATTTGTTTAGATAGCTTAGTTAAGCTATTTTAAGGTATTTGTAATTGTTAGATTTGTGTTATCTTGAATCTAGTGCGATATATTGCGATAGGTTGCTTACTAGATTTCGGGGTTTTCCGACGTAGGGTTCGTTTGGTAGTTGCGAGGTTATATCCAGTGTATTCCTCGTAATTTTTGTGTTGTGTTGCGCGATCGGGACGATCGGGGTCCAGACTTGGGTTTTATAGTTTAGCGACCCTAATTAGGGTTTTGGCCGGTATCGTGCGCGATAGATGCGCTAAGCGCGCAGTGTAATTTTTCGGGCGTTTTCGTCGCGTTTCGTTGTCTTTCCGTCATTATAGGATATTTAGCTTATGTGTTGTATTTATGAAATTTTAGGTTCGCAAGCAGGGACTTCGGGTGCTGCGGACAAGGGGAAGCAGGTGGTCGGATTTTCTTAGCTCGAGACCATAGTGAGTAGATTTAACATCTACGGGGAAATCGCCCGTATGGCGTTATGCGTCGGGGCGAATATGATATGATAGCTGCATGTATTTGCATATTAGTTACTTTCATATGAATGTCATTGCATAGCATTATCTGTTGTACTTGACTCGTACCTTTAGATATAACACATTACTGACGGTTCATGTTGCACGAGCACTAAATTGTATGCTACACCCACACCGTCTGTAATTGCCATGACACGCACAAACACCTACATATGTGATATGATAGTGGATAGGAATGATTAGAGTAATAACTCATATTCTATTGTGCATATGAAATACTGTGGACACATACATACGTGATATTGCATTGGGCAGGAATAGTTAAGGTAGTGAACCTTATTCCACTTCACTTATATCTTGTTATAATTACCTATACATCATGCATACATATTGACATGTACACCCTCGTACTTGATTACATGTGGATACTTAAACCCTGCTACACTTACATGTACACTTCATATGATACTGCATTTATTTTCAAAAGAATTGGGAACCGCATGATATGTTTTTAAAGCTAGATTCAATTTAAAGAGCGGTTTTCCCTTTATATGCTCATATTGATGTTTTATGTTGCATATATCAGTTTTATATGGATTTTACGCATTGAGATATGGATTTCATATGATTTATGGATTTGAGAACCGTGGGGGATATTTTCAAGAAAACTTTGTATTGTTTGAAAACCCGGTTTCTCTTGATATGATATTTGATGCGTCCACCATGTGATTTCTCGGTTCTGAGATTTGGCTTGTGATACCCGATTCGAGGAGCGGGATGCACCGTCTGCGGGTACATGGTGGACCCGGTATGGTACCCCGGGGTGAGTGGTGATTTCGTGGTGCAGACGATAAACCTGACGGTGGGACCACTACCTACCGGTGATTGTATTTGGACTCGGCGGTTATCATGGGGATACCGACCGGAGTGAGGTATGACATATCGTCAGGGCTAGTCATGGTGACAGCGCCTGAGTTATGAGGATTTACGTGTCCATGCTAGACACGGGTTTCATGATGTTCGAGTGTCGGTGTTTGACACTTAGGTTTTCGTGAGACATACAGGATTTGAGGTCCGATCTTAGGATGCGGTGCCTGAGGATTTGGGATTTGATGTGTCAGTGAGGGACACTGGTGTTTTTCCATGCTGATGATTTTTGCATGAGATTTTATACTATATCATCCCACACTCAGGATTATATTGATATGCATTGTTTCATATAGTTGTAGTTCCCTGATGATGTACCTTTACATGATTGTTGCATATTCACCTATCATACTTACGCTATCGGATTACTTGTGATAGATAGATCGTTGTTCGTGCATACTTGCGATTACTGTATGATGTTAGTTACTATTCACGAGTTGGCAACTCACCCCCGTTGTGCCACAGTGTTGTGCAGGACTTACCCTCTGAGTAGTCGCGGCAGGGCATCTTTTCATCTCTACTTTTGCGGATACCGCTACGGTTGGCTGTGAAGCCTTGCTTTTAGGTGGGTTGCGGTTATCTGTTTGTACTTTGTATATTTTTTTGTCGGATCTAGTATTCTCCATCTACCACTATGTTGTATATGACTTAGAGACGACTTGTGAGGATTCAGTGTTCTTTTGTGGTGACTTTGGGAGCCGTGCTCGTGGGAGCCGGTTTTGTTGAAAAGTTTTACTTCTTTATGCAGTTTCCTTTTATATTTCTTCGCTTCGGCGTCGTATATATGTTGTGGTGGTTGTCTCCGCCGTTGGGCGTGATTTGCTCCCGTTTGGGATGCTTTTATTATTATCTATGTTGTACCCGTTTTCGGGGTTAGTTTTTACAAAGGAGGTGCTGCCGAAATTTTTAAGAACGAAAACTAAACTTAAAGATTTTTACTTGAAAATTTCCGAATATTTAAAACTATGTTTTTCTCCGTTGATCCAGTTTTGGGTGGTTTAGATTTCTGGGTTTCGGCTTACTTAAGTTGCGTACGACTTTAGACGTTACGTAATTTAAGTGCCGGTTACGGGCCAAATTTGGGTCGTGACAGGGGCAGATGCTATTTGGTTTTATCCGTCTACCTCTCCGAAGATGCCAAGTTGATTTATGGTACCTTGTAACGGAGGTTTAGACGGATGCGGCCGATGTAGCAGACTTCGTCAGATTCCCCCTCGTTTGAGGGGTTTTTGATTGTGGGGACGCTCTTCCCTGCAGGCGCAAGCCCCTGCAGTTAATTACGCTACCGCGTCGCGGTAACAACTTTCTCCTTCTCCAGAATTTCACTTCGTGTCGTGGGTGTTTATTTTGTTTGTGGTTGCCCGTGGATTGTATACGGAGACTGAGTAATGCTGTCGCCCGTAGGACGTGGATTAGTCCAAATCCGTATTTACTTAGATTTGGGTTTGGTGTTTTTAGTTTAAGGATACATTGGTCGCGTTGAGGCTAAGATCAACTTAAACGTTCGTTAAGGATACGTTAGTCCTGTTTTAGACTAAGATCAACTTAACGTAGTGATTCATTTAATATATGGCCGTCAGGACTCGTCACCTCTCTGACGTCGTTGAAGGATTACAACGACAGGTGTCAGAGGAGTTCAGAGATGTACCCTTGAACCAAAATTGATTTGGAGTTTTATCATTCATTTAAATGTCTAAGGATACGTTAGCCGTATTTGAAGCTAAGATCAACTTAAACGGGACCGTTTAGATCCGACAAAAGAGCGTTTGGGCTCTATTGTTCCAGTTTGGGAGATTCATAGTCCAATTTGGGACTAAAGTCTGTTTGGAGGATACATTAGCCATTTTTGAGGCTAAGATCGACTCAAACGTTTGTTAAGGATACGTTAGTCCAGTTTGAGACTAAGATCAACTTAACGGGATCGTTTAGATCCGACAAAAGAGCATTTGGGCTCTATTGTGCCAGTTTAGGGACGTGGTGGTCCATATTCCAGTTTAGGGACGTGGTGGTCCGATAATAGTTTAGGGACGTTTCAGTCCGATATTAGTTTAGGGACGTTTCGGTCCGATATTAGTTTAGAGACGTTTCGGTCCGCGAGTTTAAGGACCCCGCAGTCCATATAGTGTGTGGTCGTTGGGACCCGTCACCTCTCTGACGTCATTGAAGGATTACAACGACAGGTGTCAGAGGAGTTCAGAGATGTACCCTCGAACCGGTAGTAAATTGTTTTAAGAGAGCAATCTTGCTCAGTCAATTTAATTTAAGAACTTACGGCCAAAGTTGGGCTAAGTCCAGTTGAAAATGTTCAACATTTTATTTGATTTTGCATTGCATTTCTTTTTTATTTTTATTTAGGCTTTGCCCAGAAAGGATACAGAGCATCAATTTGTTTTGGGCTCTGTTCTTTTAGGAATGATGCAAGGCATCAATTTTATTTGGGCTCTGCCCTTGTATAAAGGATGCAAAGCATCAATTTATTTGGGCTCTGCCCATTTATTGCCTTGCAATTTATTTTGGCCTGTCAGGTCATTTTGATTTGGGCCTGGCCCTTTTAGTAATGCATTGCATTTGTGCAAAGCACTGTTAATTTGAGAATCTTTTAGATTCAAGAACCGATGGTTCATAAAAGAAGTGCAAAGCACTATTTGATTTAGATCTAAGAAAAAACAAGTTTTTTCTTATCTCAGAGAACCAAAGGTTCATAAAAATGCAAAGCACTATTAATTTAAGAACCTTTTAGGTTCAAGAACCGATGGTTCATAAAACAAGTGCAAGGCACTATTTTTTTATTTCTAAGAAAAAACAAGTTTTTTCTTGTTTTTCTTATCTCAGAGAACCAAAGGTTCATAAAAGTGCAAAGCACTATTAATTTAAGAACCTTTTAGGTTCAAGAACCGATGGTTCATAAAACAAGTGCAAGGCACTATTTATTTATTTATTTATTTATTTATTGTTGAAGATCCATGATCTTGTTCTTAGATCAATGATCTGTTCATAAGAGAATTTTCTCTTCTTTTAAAGGTTTTTACCTTTTTTTTTATTCTTCAAGAGTTCTCTTCTTCTTTTTTAGCCAGATATTCCTCCTTTTGAAATGAGGTCTAGGGTCCTTTTTATAGTGCCCATAAATTAGTTAAAGTTTGTTAAAGAGATCATTCTCTGAGTGATTTGGGGAATTTTCCCCACCGTTGGATCTTTAATCCGAAGGGCTCTGTTTTACAGAAGAAATCTTCTTGTTTTAACAAGAACAGAAAAGATTTCCATAAATCTTCATTCTGTTTTTTGCGCAACTCCCCAGCGCGTGACACGTGTCGCGCAATGCAGCGCTTGCGCAACTGCGCAGACACGTGTCGCGCACTAGATTTTTTTTTTTTTTGCTGCGCTGCGCGCGCTGACACGTGTCGCGCAACGCACTGCCCAACTTTTTTTATTTTTTTATTTTTTTTTATTTTTTATTTTTTTTTGCACTGCGCAGCTGCGCTGACACGTGTCGCGCAGCGCACTGCGCAGCTTTTTTTTTTCTTTGTGTGCACTGCGCGCGCCGACACGTGTCGCGCAGCGCACTGCGCAGCTGCGCTGACACGTGTCGCGCAGCGCACTGCGCAACTTTTTTTTTTTTTTGCTCTGATAGAGTACGCCATCTTGTGCGCTGCGCTCCTTGCGCTAACGTGTCTGATTTTGACACGTGGTGCTCTGCGTGCAGCGCAGGGGATCTGAAGCGTTACTTCATTTATTTTAACTTTTGTTTTCACTTTAATTTTCAAGACAGAGCTTTGCTCTGATTGGAGAAAAACAGAAGCATTGCTTTTTTTCCCACCTTGGAATTTGAACAGAGCTTTGCTCTGATTGGAGTAAACAAAACTGAAATTTTGCAGGTGCGTAGGGAATATGAAAAGACAAACCTTTCATGTTGTGACCATCACCGGAATCGGCCGAATCGGGGGTGACTCGGCCGTGACTCGGTCGGATCACTGAGTCGGCCGAGTCAAGGCCGAGTTGGCCGATTCCCGACCGAGTCCGGTGACCTGGATCTCCCCCGACGGTTCATCTACCCTCTGCAAGTGTTACATCGTTGGGTGTAGTGGGGTTTTTGTGAGATATGCACGTGTAAACTCTTGGTATTCTAAAGGTTTTTAAAAAAATCAATATTAAAAATAATGTGGGGGTATGGGATTCGAACTCTGATGGCTTGGTTCAGCAGTGCAAGGTATTACCAATGAGCTACAAGCTCCTTCTTGTAATTATTGTGGTATTTAATTACTTAAACTGATAGCAGCAAGAATAAATACTCCTAGTATACATTAAATTTAAAGTAAATTCTTGTACACTAAAAATGGAGTTATTATATTCTTGTAGCTTGTAATTAAAAACAAAATAATTACCTATATCTTGTGCTCATGCTAAAATACCCCTTTGTGGATTTTTGAAAAAATATTTGAAAAAAAATTTTGTATAGGAAAATTAGGATTGTTACATAAGGACATCATAGTCCGTGAGTTTAAGGACCTCACAGTCCGATGTTAGTTTTAAGACATCCCGGTCGAGGTTAAGGACATCATAGTCCGTGGATTTAAGGACTCCACAGTCTGATATTAGTTTTAAGACATTACGGTCGAGGTTAAGGACATCATAGTCCGTGGATTTAAAGACTCCACAGTCCAATGTTTGCTCTGGATGCTACCCACGGGTTCACTGCCGTGTTTGGCGAGGACCAGGCTCCGCTCTGGATGCTTCACACGGGTTCACTGCCGTGCTCTGCGAGGACCATGATCCGCTCTGGACGTTTCCCACGGGGTCAGAAGTGACATAATCCGCGTTCCACGTAGCCAGGAATTTTGCTCTGGATGCTTCCCACGGGTTCACTGCCGTGTTCGGCGAGGACCAGGCTCCGCTCTGGATGCTTCACACGGGTTCACTACCGTGCTCTGCGAGGACCAGGATCCGCTCTGGACGTTTCCCACGGGGTCAGAAGTGACATAATCCGCGTTCCACGTAGCCAGGAATTTTGCTCTGGATGCTTCCCACGGGTTCACTGCCGTGTTCGGCGAGGACCAGGCTCCGCTCTGGATGCTTCACACGGGTTCACTGCCGTGCTCTGCGAGGACCAGGATCCGCTCTGGACGTTTTCCACGGGGTCAGAAGTGACATAATCCGCGTTCCACGTAGCCAGGAAGGGTTGACTTTATCCACATTTCACGGAGTCAGGGTTTGACTCTCGGTTATATGTGTACCGCCGAGTCATGGAACTGGGAGTTGCCGCTGTTCCGCTTTGCTTGATGTTGTATCTGCTGCAATGAGACGAATGTTGAGATGATCTCTAGGCTATCTGTGAACCGTCGAGATTTGGCTTCTTCTTCTGATGAAACCTGAGGAGGAGGAGTGTGACTCCCTCTTTGTTTACGCCCCTGGATTGTATACAGGGATTGAAATGATATCACCTGTAGAGCATAAATTTCATTCATTTTTATTTCGTTCTGCGATGCTCTATCATTTCAGCTTTTATATCGCGAAGGTCGCGATTGCCCAATCGTTTCGGCTATTTTGCGCGGTGCCCAATCATTTCGGTTATTTATTTTATTCTTACTCGTTGTTTTTTTATTGCGAGTTGCCCAATCATTTCGGATTTTGCATGCATACATTTTTTTACTTGCTGATTTTGTTGCAAGTTGCCCCATCATTTCGGCTATTTCGTATGCATGTGTGGTTCGCTGGCCTTTCGCCGCCAGCTTGGGATTAGACGCCGATTTTGGCATCAGCACCTGTACAACTGGAATATTGCCAGGAGCGAATCATCATATGCCTTTATCGATATCGAACAAAGGTGGCTTAGCGAACAGGGTTAGGATCCTGTCGACTAAGGCTTTTGACTTCATGAGCCGTAAGGGTCTCATAAAGGTATTTCTCCCTGCGAGCCGTGAGGATCTCGTAGGTGTGTTTTCTCCTTAGGAATCGTGAGGATTCCTAAGTGCATATCCTCCTGTAAGTCGTAAGGATCTTACAAAAGGGTTTTCTCCTTATAAGTCGAGAGGACTTACAAGGGTTGTTCACCATATAGACATATCCCTAATCACATATGGGACTTTGTTAGGGAAATGTTTATTCGCGCCCGTGGATTGTATACAAGGGTCAGTATTGAGCCACTTGTAGGGCATTATCGGAGGTTGTGGGGGTTGCTTAAGATCAGGTTCAGATCCCTGTAGCTTAAGACTTTCAAATCTTATGAGCCGTGAGGGTCTCATAAGAGAGTTCTCCTTACGAGTCGTGGGGATCTCGCAAGTGTAATTTCTCCTTAGGGATCGTGGGGATCTATAAGTGTGTTGCTCCCTTGTGAGTCGTAAGGATCTCATGCAGGTGGTTTCTCCTTACAAAGTCGAGAGGACCTTGCAAGTGTCTTTTTAACGAGATTGCGCCCTTTCGGGTTTTCACAAAACTAGCCGTCAGCCCTGCTGTTTTTACTCACGGAGCCCTTTCGGGTTTTCATCCGTGCCCATTTTGCTTATGGACATACCGTTTTCTTTTTTCTCTTTTTTTTTTTTTATTTTTATTTTTTTTGTTCTAACGAGGTTGCGCCCTTTCGGGTTTTCACAAAACTCGCCGGTAGCCATGCTGTTTTTACTCACGGAGCCCTTTCGGGTTTTCATCTGTACCCATTTTGCTTATGGACATACCGTTTTCCTTTTTTCTCTTTTTTTTTACTCTTTTTTTTATATCAGCTTTGGGACACTGCAATCCACCGTAGTTTCTCGACATCTCGGTCAACAGCTAGTTTTAGGACATAGTGGTCCGTTGTTAGTTTAAGGATATTTCGGTCCACTGTTAGTTTAGGGACGTTTCGGTCCGCTGTTAATTTAAGGACGTTTCGGTCCGTTGTAAAGTAAGCCGGTTACTACTTATAGAGTTTGAGCTTAGGAAGATAGCGAGCGGACATAGTCGTCGTCATCTATCATTGACCTAGGCCGTGACTCGTCAAGCGTAGTATTTCTTCAGGAAGCGACCATTTATTGGCCTGAAGGGTCTTTCACCATGCATGTCCATGAGTAGGTAGGCTCCACCCTGGTAGACCTTGTTTATGATATATGGGCCTTCATAGTTTGGCTCGAATTTTCCTCGCTTGGCGCGATTGGGGATCATAGGTCTTTTGACCACTAGTATGAGTTCGCCTTGGCGGAATGTCCTCGGTCTAGTCAATCTTTCGTAAGAGCGCGTCATCTTTGCTTTATAAGCCTCCAGATTTTGCTGCGCAGCCGAGTTTCATCAAGGGCATCAAGCTCCTCGAGCCGAAGGTGAGCATTCTCTTCGTCCGTTAGCTCATAATGGACTGCCATTCGAAGAGAGGGTAACTCTATCTCGAGGGGGAGTACTGCTTCTGTACCGAATACCAACGCGTACGGCGTTGTGTTCGTGGCCGTCTTGAACGTAGCCCAGAGAGCTTCTTGCAGTCTCTCGTGCCAGTCCTTCTTATTTCGAGATACCGTCTTCTTCACGATCTTTGTTAAGGTTTTGTTGAAAGCCTCAGCTAGACCGTTAGCTCGGGGATTATAAACTGAGGAGTATCTCCAGTCTATATTGTGCTGTTGTGCGAAGCGGCTGATCTTGTGGCTTCTGTAGGCTGGCCGGTTATCGGATATGATCCGTCTCGGAGTTCCAAACCGGTAAATGACGTGTGTTTTGAAGAAATGGAGGATATTCTCCATCTTCACTTCCCTCAGCGGTATTGCTTCTGCCCATTTGGAGAAGTAATCAGTTGTCGCCAAAATGAAACGATGTCCTCTGGACGACGCTGGTTCGATGGGGCCGATTATGTCAGTTCCTCACATTTCGAACGGCCAGCTAGCCACCCTTGGATGTAGTGGATTTGGATGCTGATGGATAAAGTCCCCATGAATTTGGCACGAGTGGCATTGCTTCGCATACTCGAGGCAGTCATGGATCATCGTGGGCCAATAATAACCCATCCGTTTGATCTTCAACTTCATTTTCGGGCCTGCTTGGTGAGAACCGCAGAGTCCGTCGTGAACTTCTTGGACGACTCTTTTCGCCTCTTCAGGTCCCAGGCATCTCAACCACAAAGCATCAAATGACCTTTTGTACAGGGTATCATTGACGAAAGCGAAAGACAGAGCTCGTTTCATGAGCTGATGTCTTGAGGACGCATCTTCAGGCGTTCGATGGGATTTGAAGTAGTCTATAAAGACTTCTCTCCAATCCTCAACCGTTTCTTGGTCTTTTATTTGCAGGGTTGTCTGCTTGGTCGCTTCCTTTTCTTCGGACGACTCCGGAGATATCTCCGCCGGTGCAAGAACCCGACGGCTTTGTACCATGATTTTTACGTCATCGAGGTTCTCATCGGCCAATTCTTTAGCAAGCTTGGCTAACGCGTCCGCCTTGCTATTTTCTGCACGCGGTATGCTTTCCAGCATGTAGGAGGGAATTTGAGTCAGCAATTGCTGTACTCTCTCGCCATACTTCACCAGCTCTGGCTTGCACGTCTGATAGTCACCATTTACTTGACTAACGACCAGTTGGGAGTCTCCGTATATGAGGAGGTTTTCAATTCTCATGTCGATGGCGATCTCGAGGCCTGCTATCAAAGCTTCGTATTCGGCTTCATTGTCCGTCCTCGTCTCTGTTAAGGAGAAGGCAAAGCGCATTATCCCTCCTTGTAGAGTTACAAAGATGAGGCCTGCCCCTGATTTGATTATAGGGGTGTTTTGCTTGCGCTTCTTCATGGAAGACGCTCCATCAAAATAAAGTCCCCATCGGGCATCACCACCGTCGATCGCAGCAAACGCATGTCCGTCTGGCAGTTCGCAATTCAAGGGAGAATCAGCCAGTATCGGATGTTCAGCGAGGAAGTCGGCGATGGCCTGGCCTTTCACTGCCTTAAGAGGCTCATAAGTTATTGAGAACTCCATCAAGAGCAAGGCCCATTTAGCGAGTCGCCCCGTCAATATGGCCTTTGGCATCAAATACTTGAGAGGATCCACCTTCGATATGAGACGGACTTCATGTGCCAATGCATAGTGCCGGAGTTTCGTTATCGCGAAGATCAATGCCATGCAGTGTTTTTTGATGGGAGAATAATTGCTTTCTGCCCCCAGAAGAACTCGACTCAAGTAATAGAGATCTCTTTCTTTCCCTTGGTCGTTCTCTTGTGTCCATAATGCGCCTAAGGAACCTTCAAGGGCTGTTGTGTAAAGAATAAGGGGCTTTCCCTTGACTGGGGAGACCAGTACTGGCGGGTTCTGCAGATACTGCTTGATTTCGTCCAGCGCGCCTTGGCATTTGTGATCCCAGACGAATGGGGTTCCCTTCTTCATCAGGTGACTGTAAGGACGGCATTTTCCAAAGAGATTGGCTATAAATCGCCGGATGTATGCGAGCTTTCCTTGGAGAGACCGCGGCTGCTTGAGAGTTCTTGGCGGGGGCATCTCCATGATCGCCTTGATCTTTGACGGATCTATCTCGATACCTCGGTGTCGGACGATGAATCCTAGGAATTTGCCTGAGGACACCCCAAACGCGCATTTGAGAGGGTTCATCTTCAAGTTGTATTGCCGAAGGCGTTGAAATACGATCTTCAGATGGTCGAGATGTTCCTCGTATGATTTGCTTTTCACCACGAGGTCGTCGATATAGCACTCGACAATTTTATGTATGAGGTCATCAAAGATCTTCGTCATGGCCCTCTGATAGGTGGCGCCGGCGTTCTTTAGACCGAAGGGCATCACCTTGTAGCAGAATATACCTAAAGGGGTCCGGAAAGCGGCGTGCTTCTGGTCCTCGGGATGCATCTTTATCTGATTGTATCCTGATGAGCCGTCTATGAAGGGGAAAACTTCGTGAGTGGACGTATTGTCTATCATCAGCTCGGTGACCGGTACTGGGAAGTCGTCTTTCGGGCAGGCTTTATTGAGATCCCGAAAATCCACACATATGCGTACTGTCCCATTTTTCTTCATCACCGGGACGATGTTGGCGATCCGGTCAGGATACTGAACCTCTTGGATGAAGCCAGAGTCGATTAGCTTCTTGACCTCGGCGTTGATGCCCATCTCAAGCTCGAGTCGCATTCCTCTCGGTGCTTGTTTGATCGGCTTGACGTCTGGAGATATCGCCAATTTGTGCACAGCAATCTCTGGGTCTAGTCTTTGCATCTCAGAATAGTTCCATGCGAAGCAATCTTTATGCTGCATAAGCACGTCTTTTAGTGCAGCCACCCTTTCTTCAGACAGCAACTTACTGACGAATGTCGGCCGCGGGTCACTTGTCGTCCCCAAATCAATTTTCTTAAGGTTATCTGCAGTGGTATGTATTCCATCTTCCAGCTCTTTTGGCGCCGGTGGAAACTCTGAGATCACCTCGTCATCACTGTTTTCGAAGCACCATACGAGATTATCCATACCGTCGGGTTCATCTTTTGATAGTGTTATCATATGACATGTACGACCTCGCTTCCACGACCGATGTTGATCTGATTCTAGTCTCGCGGATTTGGGTTCATGCTTCTGCGGCGGAATTATCCTCCAACTGTCGGATATGGCGAACTTGCCGAGCTGTTATTGGTCTTCAACCCAGTTCTTGAAGGTGAAGCAGTCTTCGAGAGGATGTCCTATTGCTCGGTGATAAGAGTAGTAGTCTGGATGAGAGACCTCGTTAGCTTGCTCGGGGTGCTTGGATTCCGGGAGTGTAAGCATTTGATGTCTTACAGCAAGATCAAGTATCTTTTTTGTCTTGTCTTGAGGAAAAGAGTATGCCCGACTCATCTTCTTCATGAGAGACAAATCCAGACCGCTCGATTCCCGCTCGCGTGACTTCTTGGTCGCGCTTAGCCGCTGTCGAACGTCTTTTCCGCTCTTTGACTTGTTTCTGCCTCTACGTCGGGCCTTTTGTACAACAGGTTGACAGGGAGGGGCATTTTCATTTTTCGCAGCCTGTTGGAGCAGGCGCTGAGTCCTGTCTTTTTCATAGATGGCCATTTCGCGATTATGGTCGTCTCGAACTTTTTGACCAGCTTCCCTTATAAGCTTGTCCATTTGTTCTTCGAACGACGGACTGGGCATTTTCACGTCGGGAGCCTTTTCTGGTTCAGGGTTAGCATCTTCCCACTGAGCATCCCCTTCTTCATCAAAGTCATGTACGACGTAGCAGTCGCGGAGTAGCTCCCGTTTTTTGGATTGAACATACCCAAGCCCGGTCGTTTCCATTCTCCCGTTGGGCAACTTGCGTTGAGTTCCAGGAACGTTCCAGATCCTGTCATAGAACTTAGCTTTTCGAGCAGTCTGTTTGAAGGGTATCCCTTGGCGCTTCAATAGCCTTTTCAAGCCTTCTGTGTAATATCTAGGCAGACGGATGGGCTGGAGCCTCTCAAGTGTAGAATCCGCGTCGTGCCAGATTTCTTTCTCCACTTTGGTTTCCCCCGATCGGTAGAATAGGATTGTCTGTTCACCTTTTCATCTGGAAGGGACATAGAACGTCTGCAGGTTTTCCACACTGTAGGTATCAAGCGCGTCGAGTTCTTTATGATGCTTGGGCGAAACCATGGTAATTTGAAAACTCTGATTATCACCAGTGAATGCTTGTACTGAAGGCCGAGCGGAGAATATAGCATGGACCTCATCTTCCGAGTCACTGCCAAAGATCAACATGGGAGCGGATGGTCTCGGCTTGTTGTGCTGAGGTGGACCTGAATAAACTATCGCTTCCTCTTCTTCGGTATCACTCCCGAAGACTGGAATGGTGGTGATATCTTTGTTCTACGGTTTGTGACATCTCTCCGTGTCCTCGAAATCTGGCAAAAAGTATTTTGCATCTTCGTACTTGTGGACTTCGTTCATGGAGAATGGGTTCAGCTCTCCTGTTACGGTATACTCGAGACCATCCTTGAAATACTTCATACACTGATGTTGTGTAGAAGGGATGATGTTGTACTCGTGTAACCAAGGCCGACCGAGTAAAGCGTTGTAGCATGTCTTGGCGTCAATGACATGAAATTTAATATCCGTGACAAGTAGCCCGAATCGTAACGTCAGTATCACAGACCCGAGAGTCCGCAATGACTGGGAGTCAAAACCGGAGATAGTGATTTTATCACGAGCGAGATGCTGGACGCTCATGCAGATTTCCTTCAACACTCGCACGTTGAGGAGATTGACGGAAGACCCATCGTCGACCAGGATTTTGCCTATCTTTATATCGTTGCAGTACCCTGAGACATAGAGGGGACGATTGTGCTCGCACGTCCTAAGGAGGAGATCTTCGTCACTGAAGGTGATATCGGCTATGTGTACTTCCTCCAACTCGTCCTTCATCTTTTCTTCGGCGAGAAAAGCTTGGAATTGCTCTGGCTCTTGTAGCGCCTTGATCAATGAATCTCTTGCTTCTTTTGATAGTAAAAGGGCGCCGAGAATGCTGAGCTGCGAGGGTAACTTCCTCAAGTGCGCCGGAACGTTATAGTCCACCTTACTTTCCTTTGGCGGGTCCTTGGCGGTCAGCTCTTTCATGTCTTGGTCATCTAGGGCGATATCCTCAGAGACCTTTTCTTTTCCCCTATCTTTTCTATTTATGGGTCCAAGGTTCTTTTCTGGAAGAATACGATTGCGGAGTTGAATGTTTTCGCAGGCCTTCGGTTCTTCCTTTTTCCCCACTGCGGATTCTTTAAAGAGGGGGCCAAGAGCCATTTCTTCGTTAGAGTCGCTTCCAAAAGTGAGAATTTGCGATCCCCCGGTGTTGACCATGCAACAGTTACCAGTATCTATTTTATGCTCCTCAGCCGCACTTCTTTGCTCCCGCTGAGTTTTGCGTTTCATCCGCTTAAAATGTTGCCGGTGAGCAATATATCCCTGCCACCATCTTTTAAAAGCATTGCACTCCTCGGTGGGGTGCGAAATCTTTCGATGATATCAGCAGTAGCTAAGATGCATCTCTGCTTCACCAGGAGTGTTTTCTTCGGAGGGTGGCAGCTTCATTCCCATTGATATGGCTTTAGCAAACCTTTTCCTCATCTTGAACTCGTTTTTATCCGTGACGGATGTTCCTTGATTCGGCGGGAGTGTCTCGACTCTTTCATCTAGTCGCCGACGTTTGGCCTTTTCAAATATGGCCATCTCGCGCTCCCGATCAACTTTACTTTTCAAAAGAGCCGTGTTCAGGAATGCATCAATTATTTCATCTGCTGGACCCAGAAGTTCCGGTTCAGGCTCTGCCCCCAGCTTCTCAGTGCAAGGAGTTTCTTCACCATCTATCGACGAGTGAGAGATCACATGGCAATTTGCCATGTACTCCTCAGATCCATCCGACGAGTCTTCTCCATCATCTTCGTCCTTAAGGACGTGGCTGAGGAACTCTTGGAGCGTGATGGGAGTCCGCGCCTTCTGATTATACTCCTCCAGCGCGTCGATCTGTTTCTGCAGGTCCGTGCGCTTGTCGCCAGACTTTACGGGCTTTTTGGATTTCTTCTTCTTCTTTTTTGAAGATTTTGACGGCTGGGTGTGAGTGGCGCTTGGGCCGTCACCACCAATCTTTGGAGTCGGGCGCGGCTTCAGCATCCCTTCGATGATCTGGGGTTCCATCGGGTTCTTCCACCTGATCGCCGGGCATGTCTGAAGATCATTCAGCATCCTTTTGGTTTTGGCCGAAAGAGCCACCTCCCATGGAGCTTCTTCAACAAAAGAGCACGTTGCCCCTGGTGTGTCCATCTTCTTAGGAGTGTGCGGTTGTGGTGAGTTTACTTTCCACTTTTCGGACATCGTAAATTTGCCTTGTAGGTATTGATCCTCGATCCATCCCTTAAAGACGAAGCAATCCTCGATCGGGTGACTTACCGTTTGGTGGTAAGGGCAATAATTGGGATTGTTTACTTCGCTGGGCTGCGGTGGTCGCCTTGGATTCGGCAAATTGATAAGCCTGTTGCGCACAGCCAGCTCGAACAGCCTCTTCGTTTTGTCTCGTGGGAATGAGTAAGGACGCTTCATTTTCTCATTGTAATAGCGTCGTCTCTCTTCCAGTTGATCTGCGAGTTTCAGGGCACTGGGCTGCTGTTGAGTGTTCGCAACGAAGGTCGCCTTCCCTTTACCCTTGTCGTTCTGAGGTTCCAGCTTTGGGGGAGACAGTCTGTGACCCATCTGAGCTAGCTTGTCGATCAAAGCCTGGAACGTGGTTGGTTTAAAGAATATCATGAACTGTGAAATAGTTGCATGAGGGTCTAGGGTGCCCACGAACATGCCCACCGCTGGGGCTTCTTCGATTCGCCGTTCGCACTTCGACCACAGATTTCGCCACCGGATTGCATATTGAACCCAAGTTTCACCCGGCTTCACCCTTGCATTGATCAACGCCGTTATCGGAGTGCGTTCACTGGAACTTGCGAATCGCTGGGTGAATAACAATTCCATCTCTGCGAAAGTTTTGACGGAGTCGTTTAGAAGTTCGGAGTACCACTCAAACGCCGTCTCCGATAAGCTGCCGACGAATTGGCGGAGCAAAAGCTTATCATCGCCCCCGGTGTTGCCGCACAGAGCTCTGAACTGGGCGACGTGCTGGTGGGGATTGCCTGTCCCCTTGTATACGTGGAACTTCGGGATCGTGTAGCCCGACGGGTATTTTATCTGATCATACCAGCCTGGATACGGTCGTCCTATTTTGACAACTTGGCCGGCTGCCTCATTTGCCTGGGGAACTCTTATTTGCTGAGAAATATAGTCATCCAGGGCAGCTTTAGAGATTGTTTCCTCTTTGGCTGTTGAAAGTGCCGGAGGTGGATTTGACGTTTCTCCTCTGTCATCTTCGAGGATAACCGGAGGGTCTTCGGCTGGAGGATCCGGCTGTATCATCATCCCGACCATGTCTTGGAAGAGAGGAGCCATTTGCTTTATATTGGCCGCTTGTTCCGCAGCCTCCTTGTCCTTCTTTTCGAGCATTCTCCGAAGGAACTCCGCATCAGTCTCGTGTTTGCGACCTTGTTCCGATGACGTCTCCGGACTTTCTTTTGGCCCGGTGAGTGCGGCCATCGCAGTCAGCATCTCCTGGAGCTTCTGCTGCTACTGTTCCTGGGCTCTTGTGATGGATCGGGTGAGTGGTCGGTGGCCTGTAGAAGCGCGGCTATCCTCCTTCCCAGATGCCATGTAAACGGTATGGACCGTTATGCCCTCAGACTTAGGGCGTTTGGGCTCAGTGCCTTTGACGTTTGTCGCAGGCACGGGGGTCTTCTCCGGCCTTCTCTTCTTGTAAGCGGTCGATGTTGAGGGGGCCGTGGCGGTGGGCACCCAGATAGCTTTTCGTGGCTTGGCAGGATGGCTTTCTTCTTGTTGAACCTTCGCCCTTTTTTGTCGGCGAGGGTAATCTTGATCAACCACTGAGTTCCGGACCTGCCGCCAGACTTTTTAGATCTTGGAGGACAACCGCTGAGGGGACTGTTCTGGCTTTGCTTCCGCAACATTCTCCACCGGAGGAGGAGATCTTTTCAGTACGGCGGTAGGAGAATTCCTACGCACCTTATTCAGCAGCTCGAAGCTGTTCTCAGTAGGAACAGCGGCATTAATTTCCGCCGTCGGGGCTGGTGAAGTTAGCCCAGAAGGGGAGCTGCCTCCGGCCTTCCTTACTCGGCGCCAGTGGCGACGTAGAGCATGTCGAGCTGATGGAGTTAGCTCGGTGACGGGGATGTCCTTGTCTTTCCCCTTGTTCAGGTGAGGGGCCGTTGCCGGTGTCAGCATGTTAAAGACTGATGTTCTTTGAGTAGCAGGAGCGGGAGCTGGGACGGTCAGTCTTGTAAAGACCGATCCCTTGGCAGGAGAAGCCGCCTTGACGACTTCAAGAGCAGGGTTGGTTACTCTCTTCGGAATAACCTTCTCTGGGATTGCAGGCTTCATTGTGGGCCCACAGGAATTTTGGCCCAATCTGGAGAAGACCGAGGCGCTGGTGTTGGACGACCCGTTGAGAGGGGCCGCAGTAGCTGTAAGTCGATCGAAGACCGACTTCTTGGGAGCTTCTGGTATGGGCACGGGAGCGGTGAAGCTCGTTGGCGGGAGCATGGTCCCGAAAAACAGTCCAGTAGTAGCCTGGGTGACCTGTTCTACCGGCATCGTGAACAGGGACGCCGCTTGAGGTCCATAAGCTATACCTCCAGGTGAGGCGGAGCGTAGGTCGCAGTTGCAGTTGGAGCATCTTACACAAGTGGACGCCATTGATTCTTTGCTTTCTGCAGCAAGTAAAACGCCAAATCTTAGTACCTCGAAACCCAAGGGCAACCATTAGCAAACCGCGATTGGTTCGCGAACACGACACACGAAGTGTGGAGTGGAAAGAGGAAAAGGTCCCACCGGGTGTGCCAAAATCTGTTCCCCTCCGAACAACGGAGACACGACCGCGCAGGTCCGTCTTGCCTGAAATTCGGGGCAGATGCTAATTGGTGCTATCCGTCCACCTCTCCAAAGATGCCAAGTTGATTTATGGCACCATGTATCGAAGGTTTAAACGGATGCGGCCGATGTAGCAGATTTCGTCAGATTCCCTTCGCTTGAGGGGTTTTTGATTGTGGGGACGCTCTTCCCTGCAGGCGCAAGCCCCTGCAGTTAATTACGCTACCGAATCGCGGTAACAACTTTCTCCTTCTCCATATGGTCACTTCGTGCCGTGGGTGTTTGTTTTGTGTTTGGTTACCCGTGGATTGTATACGAAGACTAATTTGTGTTGTCGCCCGTAGGACGTGGACTAGTCCAAATCCGTATCTTTCTTAGATTTGGGTTTGGGGGGCTTGTGTTTAAGGATACGTTAGCCTTATTTGAGGCTAAGATCAACTTAAACGTTTGTTAAGGATACGCTAGTCTAATTTCAGACTAAGATCAACTTAACGGGATCGTTTAGGTCTGACAAGAGAGCAATTGGGCTCTATTGTTTAGTTTAATGACATTGTGGTCGATAATTAGTTTAAGGGACATTGCGGTCCGATGTTAGTTTTAAGACATTGCGGTCAAGGTTAAGGACATCATGGTCCGTGAGTTTAAGGACCTCACAGTCCGGTGTTAGTTTTAAGACGTCACGGTCGAGGTTAAGGACATCATAGTCCGTGGATTTAAGGACTCCACAGTCCGACATTAATTTTAATACATCACGGTCAAGGTTAAGGACGTCATAGTCCATGAGTTTAAGGACCCCACGGTCCGTAGCAATGCGTGGTCGTCGGGACCCGTCACCTCTCTGACGACGTTGAAGGATTGCAACGACGGATGTCAGAGGAGTAAAGAGATGTACCCTCGAACCGGGTGTAGATTAATTGGAAGAGCAGTTGTACTCAGTTCAATTTATATTGAGGACTTATGGCCAGAATTGGGCTAAGTCTAGTTAAAAAAAATGTTTAACATTTTATTCATGTTTGGCCTGTTAGGCCTTTATTTGGGCTCTGCCCTTTTAATAATGCATAGCATTGGGCTCTGACATTGGATATAATTAAATGCATAGCATTTATCAGGGGCAAAATAGTGGTCTGATAGTGCGCCACGTGGCTTGTCAGGCGCTTTGCGCCAATCAAAGAGTGCATTGCTCTAGCGCATGCAAAGATGACACGTGTCACGCTCAGCGCTAAGCGCAAGTCTGTTAGCGCACTGCGCTTTATAAGTGCGTTGCGCCAATTTATGGGTGCGCCAATTTATGGGTGCGCCAGTCCAAGAGCGCAGTGCGCTATTTTTCGAAGCGCAAACGGTTCTATGGTTGACACGTGGCGCATTTTGGCGCTGTGCACCAGTCCAATAAGCGCAAAGGCGCAATTCAAGAGTGCAAGGCACTGTCCAATAGCGCAGAGCGCATTTTTGATCAAATTAAGATCAAAGAACAAGTTTTTTGTTCTTCAAAGGAGGCCTTGCCTCAAGATCCAAGAACCGAAGTTCTTATTCTTATCAAAAGGCTATGCCTTTATAGATCAAAAGATCTGTGAAGCAAATTACTTCTTTTTAATCTTTTATAATTAGATCTTTTTGATCTTTTTCTTTTCTATTGAAGATCTTGATCTTGTTCTTAGATCTTTGATCTTTTTAGAAGAGAATTCTTCTTTTTGTGAGATGTTTTCATCTCTGTTCTTCAAGAAATATATTCTTTACCTTTAAAGATGAAGAAAATAATCTTCTTTCTTCAAAGGCTTGCCTTTCTTTCTCTTTGAGTTTTTTCTCAAAGTTTGCAGAGGGTTCTCTCTATATGAGACTTGAAGTCTTGGGGCCTTTATATAGGGCCAATTGATTTGTTAAGTTAGTTACAGAGATCTTTCTCTGATTGATCTGGGGATATTTCCCCACCGTTGGATCTTTGATCCTAAGGCCTCTGTTTTACAGAAGATAATCTTCTTATTTTAATAAGATTGGAAAGATCTTTCTAGAACAGAATTTTAATTCTGATTAATTAATAATTTATTATTTAAATTCCAGTGCTGGCGCTAGCGCGCCTGTGTTTGACACGTGGCGCGCAGCGCAGCACACAGCGCAACTGCGCTAGCGCGCCTGCGTTTGACACGTGGCGCGCAATGCAGAGTGAAAGGGATCTGAAGCGCTGCTTCAATTTTTAAAATTTGAATTTTGAAACAGCTTTGCTCTGATTGGGGATGCGCTGCCTAGGGCGCAGCGCTCCTGGCGCTGGCGTGTATGCTTTTGACACGTGGCGCTCAGCGCGCAGCGCAAAGGATCTGAAGCGTTGCTTCAATTTTTGAATTTTAAAATTCAAACAGAGCTTTGCTCTGATTGGGGGAAACGGTGACCTGGGGTACGGCTGGCCCTTTGTGACGTATCACGGTACAATCCCTCACGAGGTGCTGTAAACTGCCACATCCAAAACACCCACGTGTCGACGGCTGACCCTCCTGGGGAAAAGTACTGAATAACTGGCCACGTCCCACGTCTCTGCTACTCCCAGTGTCTGATCGAACTCTGTATCGGGATCTAAACCTCTGCCTCCGGGCTACTGTACCCATACGAGCCCTCTTCGGTTCCAGAACAACCGATGACTCAGATAGACGCTCCTCCACCAAAAGGGCTGCATCCACCGCTGCCGCATACGTCTCGCAATGCTGAATGCTAATGGCTAGGAACAACTGGGTAAGTAGGCCTCGAACAAACCTCTTCACCATCATCTCCTCAGTCGCCACCAAGTACAGAGCATACACAGACAGCTCGGTAAACATTACATCATACTCAGACACCGTCATCCCCGGAGTCTGGCGTAACGACTCAAACTGGCGCGCTCGAGCATCCCTGACGCTCAGTGGAAGAAAACGAGCGAGAAACACCGTCACGAACTCAGCCCAGGTCATAGGAGCAAGTCCTGCGGCTCTGCCCCTCTCCAAGGACTCACACCACTTCTGGGCCAGACCCTCTAGACGGAAACTCGCGAACTCCACCCATCTATCGTCGGAGTATCGGAGAGAACGACAAATCCGATCCATCCGGTCGATAAACGACTGCGGATCCTCAGTAGCATCTGTGCCAGTGAACACCGGAGGCCTCAGCCTCATGAACTCTGTTAGCGACACGGTAATAACCTCCGGAGCTGTAACTGTGATTGCCAGAGCAGTAGGTACCATCGTGGTCCCTGCAACGGGTGGAACAACTGCCTGCCCCTGCGCTCTAATGGCCTCAAGTAAAGTCCCCATCATCTGGCGTAGGTCCTGCATACCAGCCCCAAACATAGCAATGTGCTCCGGTACAACAGGCGTACCACCCTGGTCAGTCCTCGCCCCAGACGAGTCGACTCTGACCTTGGCCCTCGCGGCCTCTCTCTGTGCCATCGTAGTCTTCGGTGGCATATAGGCTGGAAATTGAAACAAGATTCGATAAGGATACAGATATCGAATCACAAGGATGTATAAAATCACGGAAAGAATTTCAATCAACAAGTCCTAAGGTAACTTAGGCGGAGTATCGTGTCGTAAGTATGCCGCGGAACATACACACGCTACGTCACTCTGCTTAAGCTACCTACTCCATCATACCAAGGCCATCCTACACTCCGAAAGGTAAAACCTAGAGCTCTGATACCAACTTTGTCACGACCCAAAATTTAGGCACATTACCGGCCCTTAAACCACGTAACGTCTACAGGCATACGTAATTTAAGTAAGCCGAAACCCAGAAATCTAAACCACCCCAAATGGTATAAATGGAGAAAAAACATAGTTTAAAGCATTCAGAAACTCTTAAGTAAAAATCTTTAACTTTAGTTTTCTTTCTTGAAAATTTCGGCAGCACCTCCTTTGTAAAAACTAGCCCCGAAAACGGGTACAACATAGATAATATATAAAGCATCCCAAACGGGAGCAAATCACGCCCAACGGCGGAGACAACCACCACAAACATATATACGACGCCTAACCGAAGAAATATAAAAGAAAACTGCATAAAGAAGTAAAACTTTTCAACAAAACCGGCTTCCACGAGCACGACACCCAAAGTCACCAAAATAATAATACAACACCGAATCCTCACAACTCGTCTCTAAGTCAAAAAAAGAAATGGTAGATGGAGAATACTAGATCCAACAAAAAGATAAACAATGTACAAACAGATAACCGCAAACCCACCTAAAAGCAAAGGCCTCACAGCCAACCGTAGCGGTATCCGCAAAAGTAGAGATGATAAGACGCCCTGCCGTGACTACTCAGAGGGTAAGTCCTGCAAAACACTGTGGCACAACGGGGGTGAGTTGCCAACTCGTGAATAGTAAATAACATCGTACTGTAATCGCAAGCATGCACGAACAGCGATAAATCTAGCACATGTAATCTGATAGCATAAGTATGGCAGTATGGATATGCAAAATCATGTAAAGGTACATCAGCAGGGTACTACAACTACATAAAGCAATGCATATCAGAATAATCCTGAGTGTGTGGGATGATAAAATAAAACCTCATGCAAAATCATCAGCATGGGAAAACACCAGTGTCCCTCACTGAAACATCAAATCCTAAATCCTCAGGCACCGCATCCTCAGATCGGCCCTCACCTCCTGTAAGTCTCATAGAACCTGAGTGTCAAACATCGACACCCGAAACATCATGAAAACATATACCTGTATATATATATAAGTATGAGGATATCAACCACGTATGTCCACTGACGATACGTATAAATCATGGAAAACCTGAGTGTCAAACACCGACACTCGAAACATCATGAAACCCGTGTCTAGTATCGACATGTAAATCCTCATAACTCAGGCACTGTCCCCATGACTGGCCCTGACGATATGTCGTACATCACTCCGGTCGGTATCCCCATGATAACCGCCGAGTCCAAATACAATCACCGGTAGGTACTTGCCCACCTTCCAGGCTCATCGTCTGTACCACGAACATCTTGACGAGGGGAACCGTACCGGGCCCCACCATGTACCCGCACATGGCCCACTCACTCCTCGTATCGGGTATATATCACAAATCTCAGAACCGAGAAATCTCATGGTGGACGCATCAAAATATCATATCAAGAGAAACCGGGTTTTCAACAATACATAGTTTCTTGAAAATACCCCCACGGTTCTCAAATCCATAAATCACATGAAATCCATATCTCAATACGTAAAATCCATATAAAACTGATATACGCAACATAAAACATCAATATGAGCATATAAAGGGAAAACCACTCTTTAAAATGAATCCAGCTTTAAAATATATCAAGCGGTTCCCAAAATCCTCCGAAAACAAGTGCAGCATCATATGAAGTGTACATGTAATTGTAGCAAGGTTTAAGTATCTACATGTAAGCAAATATGTATGATGTATTTCATAAGCACAATAGTCAACGTCTCAATATTACATGTCAAAACAATACCACTTAAGGTATATACAACTATAGCAAAAATATGTGGGTGTACAAGTCAGTATGTATGCATGATGTACAAGTAGCTATAGTAAGATATACGTGAAATGGAATAAAAGTCACTATCTCAACTATCCCTGCCCAATGCAATATCACGTATGTAGGTGGTTTGTGCGTGTCATGGCAATTACCGACGGTGTGGGTGTAGCATACAAATCAATGCTCGTGCAATATGAACCGTCAGTAACGTGTTATATCCAACAGGTACAAGTCAAGGTACAAAAGATATACTATGCAATGAAGTTCATATGAAATCAACTAATATGCAATAACATGCAACTAATATATCATATCAGCCCTGACGCATAACGTCATACGGGCGATTTCCCCGTAAATGTTAAATCTACTCAACGATGGTCTCGAGCTATGAAAATCCGACTACCTGCTTCCCTTTATTCGCAACGCCCGAAGTCCCCGCTTGCGAACCTAAAATTTCACAAACATATCGCATAAGCTAAATATCCTATATCGACGAAAAGATATCGAAACGCAAGAATAACGCCCTGAAAATTGTACCGCGCACTTAGCGCATCTATCGCGCACGACATCGGCCAAAAACCCTAACTAGGGTCGCTAAACTACAAAACACCAAGTCTAGACCCCGATCTTCCCTATCGCGCAACACAACACAAACAATTACGAGGAATAAAATAGATATAACCTCGCAACGACCAATCGAACCCACGTCGGAAAAACCCCGAAACCTAGTAAGCAACTTATCGCAATATTTCGCACTAGTTTCAAGCTAACGCATATCTAGCGATTACAAACACCTTATAATAGCTTAACTAAGCTATCAAAACCTTCTCCATATTTTTAGGCTTGCTTAATTAAGTTTACCAAAAACCTAGTAAGCATAAACCTTTAATTAGACAAAATAGTAATTAACAAAAATTATCATTTTCTACCACTATAATAAGTTTTTCTTAAACTTCAATTAACGTTAAACACTTCATCAAGCTTAAACCCAAATCTTGAATTTCATATCAAATTATGAATAATTAAATTATCATGGATTAATTTAAACATGAACTTTAAAGCTATATTTAAGCATTTAAATAAGCTAGCTTAAACATTTAATCACAATAAAAGATTAGGGTTAGAATTTTTATACCTCAAAATCAAGATCTCAATTTTGCAACATCACCAAAATTAACCCTCCAAAATGATGCTTTTTCATGAAGATCCGAGCTAGATTAGAGACGAAAAATAATGGGAAATGATTTATTTATGAATTTGTGAGATTATTTTGGGATTTTTGATAAATTTTTAGAGCTCACAAATGAAGAAATGAGAAGGGAAAGAGAAGAGGGCAGCAAGGGGAGTGCTCGGCCATTGAAGAAGGGGGGGGGGGTTTGTGCAAAGTGTATGGAAAATTCTAGCAAGAATTAGCAATAAATTCTTCATTAAATGCATTTGCCACCTTTTATTCTCTTTTCTTTTTAAATTCAAAACCTTTTGCACTCTAAAAATATCTAGATATTTAGAAAAGAAACTTCCAAAATTTTCTAGTGATAAGATTTAAATTTATTCTCAAGAGAAGAAATTTCCCGATTTACGTACACAATTTACCGCTTAAAATAATATTTTATTTGGGAAAAATTCTATATGAACCAAAACCTCGCATATACCGCCAAAGTTCGCGCACTAGTTTTATTTTAGCTAAACTAGGTGCCGGCAAGTTTATACGGATGTTTGAACAAAATCGGGTTAAAACGGAAAATACCGACTATTTTGCCCTAAAACGGAAAAATTCGCATAACGATTTCTAAAACGTTACAACTGCTCGGGCGAAGACGTTTCTGTAAGGCCTATCCTCGCGACCCGCTGGCTCCCGTATGCCCGACCTATCCCGCCCCGTTCGAGGGGGAACTTTATCGCCAGGTGGTATGTCGAGATCTGGGCCTTGAGGGAGTTTAGCATTGGGCGGCCGTGGAGGACGTTGTAGGCCGACGGAATCTTCGCTACGATGAAGTCCACAGGCAGCGTGCTCGTGCGGCCGGGCTCCCCGATCGTGAACTGCAGGGTGACCACCCCTTGTGCCGGGATGGAGTGGTTGGTGAACCCCGAGAGGACGTGGGAGGTCGGTCTCAGGTCCGCTGGGGCGAGCCCCATACGTAGGAAGCAGTCGTGGAAGAGGATGTCCGCCGAGCTGCCCGAATCGATGAGTATCCGGTGGATCTCGTACCGGTGAATTTGGGCTATGATCACCAGCGGGACACTATGGGGCACAGATATGCCGTGGAGATCTTCGTCACCAAAGGTGATGGGCTCTCGACCCCTAGCCCTTTTGCTCGGGCGGTCACCGGGGCCCACGAGACGGCCGCCAGCGGGGAGGCCGACAACATTAGGTGAGGGCCAGTCTGCGTCTCCGTTGTGAGGGAGGCGACAACGGGTGTTTGGATCTTTAGGGGGATTGATTGCCATGTGGGCGGAGATCGGAAGGCTAACTTTGGTTTTGTGGAGTTATTGATTCCCATAGACGGCGCCAACTGATAGAGGTCCTTTTCGGGTCTCCGTCAGATGTTGTTTTCCGTTGATCTCCCAGTGGACTTTGTTGATTATCTCCTATTGCGTGTGGGTCTCAATGGGTTTTGGAGGAAGAAGTGGAATGAGGAGTTTGGCGCCGAGTACCTACAAAGAAGTCTCGGGGGGGTTTGGTACCACCAAGGACCCTCCGACAATCAGGTTAGTGATGAGATCCGAGCAGAGTAATAGCTTAGAAGAGTAAAGAATGGCTTACTTGACCCCTCTGTGATGGGGGTTTATATAACGGTGGCGACACGCAGCAGCAGACGCGAGAATCTCGCCGGCAGTTACGCTCCCGACGTCACGCCCGCGTAGAGAGCGGGTCGCCCATTAATGGGGATCGTGATGGCGTGAAACGTGGGACGTTGCTGGCGTAAAATCCGCGCATGGCGAGATTCACGGAGCGGCGGTTACGCCTGTGAGTGGTGGAGTTGGTCGGAGGGCCGAGGAAGACGACCTCGGAGGGAGCTCGGGGACGAGCGAGGAGGCCGAGGAGTCTTGGTCCTATGGCAGCTCGAGGCGAGCTGAGGGACCAAGGAGGCTAATTTGCAGGGAGCCCTAGGAGGGCTAGCTTGTGCTTGTAGGTCGGGCGTAGGGTGGCCTGGTCGGCCCCCGTGGGCCCTTTCTTCTGAGTCTTGGGACACATCATCTGCCACGTGTCTTGATCCCGGAGATTGCCAATATTGAGCATTATCAATATTTATTTTTGTGCATTTTCCCTTTGGCTTATATTTTGTTTTTTCGTTCCTTTTCAAGGTGCGTGACCCTAGGGAATTAAATATGAAAATACTTGTCCATTGCCTAATGCATGGATTGGGGGTGATTTGTTCAGCTCCTAATCTTGTAAAGCTTAATTATAAATTAAGTTTTTAGTGAATATGACAAGATTTGACTTGTATTATCAAATATTTTCATTTTTCAACTGACTTGATTCATGAAAAATCTCTTCATCCTTATCAAGGTCTAACTTGAAATTATACAAGTTATCGCTAATAAACATTTATTTTATTTTATTTTTTTGAGGTATAGATGATGGTTAATAAAAAGAGCCAATGTAGACGTGCTTAAAGTAAAAGTTCTCTCTATTTAAACTAGGGTTTTGGCACGTGGCAGATCCAGGAATATTCATCAAATGGAGGCACACATCAATAAAAAGATTCAACAGTAAAGTTCACTTCGTGATACATAACAATCATTTTATAATTTAAAAATACAGCCATCAACCCTCGCCATATTCACCATAATTCACATTTTTTGTGTGCTGGCATGGACTTTAAGTCGATATCAATGCAACCTAATTCAAGGAGAAGCTTATTTAAAGCGAGCTAATTTTAAAATACCGTTACAAACCAGGTTTTGTGCATAACATACAATGCCCTATTTGTCAAGCGTGTGGAATATAAGACATATCTGTCAATCCCCACCTTTTGTTGTGATGGTAAAGCCTTTAAAATGTCATCAGAACACCAAGTTTTAGGATGTCTTGGTTCGTATCTCGCCATCGCCAAGTTTAAAAATATATTTATTTTGAGAATTTATAACCAAAGACCTTTCCATGTAGCCCAATGGCCCCATGTGGGAGATCGTTTAGCTACCATGTTCAATTGATATACACAGGTTATCTGTCTACAAAACATGTTACGTTCTCGGTAGAGCGGTTCTTGACAGCAACACCATATCATAGCAGAAAATCTAAATCGCAATTTCAAAGCTGCTAATTCTATAAAACTCTAAATTTAAGGAAATCATACAATTGCTATCCATGAAAACAATATGGAAAAGAAAAGGTAAAAGCAAAAAAGAAATAGAAAAAGAACTACAAGCTGTACAATAAAAGGGAAATGGCAATTAACATCAAACCCTCAGGTGATGATAAATTGATGGATGCAGTAGCCTTTGATGTTTTGTGGTTAGCATTGGCATCCAGTGAAGTTGCATTAGCAGCAGCAGCCCCAGCCCTTGGTGGCTCATCACATGCCCCAAATCTGCCATTGACCTGCCCAAAACAAATAGTATAAATAATCTGTTGCACTCATTGCACAAAATTAAAGTTTTTATCTTTTATCTTTTTTGGGAGATAAACAGTGCTAATGTGCCTGGTTTCGTAAAAAAGATGATGACGAAACAACGATAAAAAAAACAACGATAAAAAAACGCTTTCCAAAATTCTTGTTGATCGATTAGTACAAGTACGACCTCAAACCACCACCACATACCGAATTTTGAGGTTTTTAATTAGGTGCCCTTCAATCAAATCGACAACCATTGTAGAATTTGAAGCGTTTATCTTAAGCTTATCGATTCACTAAAATGTTACCTATCATAGGCCTAACAGATCTATTTATAGTTCTTGTTGCTTCGTTGTGGAAATTTCTGCTCTCTTTAGCACACGGTACCGGTTTCTGCAGATGTCCAAACAGTCTAAAGTGCTTGTCCCTCTTTATATTTGAACGAAAACTATATCTAATTTCTTTAAAATGCACCCATTTTTTATTCTGTATTTAGCCATTCTATAGAATTTTTATTCATGAAGGCACTTGATGCTCATAGTTCACGATTTTAAGAATCACAATCTCGATTTCACCATGAATCATCATAAAATATTAAACAGATTCACCCTGAAGAATGAAAATGGCCACTCTTAACATTTAGTTAGTAGAAAACTTTTTCAAACTGCATTTCTAAGTGATGCATTTCAGGTTTGAAAAATGTTTAGAAACTCGCTAGCTAGTGACTAGGAGAGATCGGAATCTCAGATTTTCGCATCAGGATTAACACTCATCAGCCTAACACATTAATCACATTAATCAAACCCCTTTTCAATAAAGGAAATTTTGCGTGCAGGAGGTATGTCCGTAAAATCTCAGTTTCATTACTTTGTATGTATGTGTATCATTAAGTGCCAAGTTATAATCTTTATGTCACTGAGTAATATATAATGATCCATAATCATCTTTTCTTGAGGCACCGTTGAATAATGCATGTATCCTCTGAATGGAAAATTGTAAATATAACCTTGCAATTTGCAATATTGTTGCATCCGCAAACCAAATGTCCATTTGCCATGTCAGTAGCCTCTGGAGCTCCACCACCATCGCTTCTCTGCATGGAATTACATCGAAACTTCCAATAGTATAGAAAAATGCCATCATATAATCCGAGAATTTGTGAATATAAGGGCTAATTTTACCAAATGTACATTAAAATTTCTGTATTTTTCGGATATATACCCTAAACCTTTTCGCGACAAACAAATACCCTAAACTGAGTAAGGTGCAAATAGATACCTTAAACTTTCGATTTAATACCTCGCGTTGATTTCGGGGGGAAAAAACCTGTGAACCTTCATGCTTTTCTTCACTATTTCACCATATAAGGCTTAAGGTATTAGATTGAAAGTTATAAGTCAATTATTTACAATTTGCCAAGTTTAGGCTGTTTATTTATTGTAAATATACGTTTGGGTATTTATTTGTAAGAAGCTGAATGTTTGGGATTTTCTGTGAAATTTAGCCACTTATAAATGTGTTTTTTACCTTGTAAAAATCTACGGCTATAAAGTTGGGCCACCGGTTAGCTGAGGCATTATGGCAAGTGTTCATCATGTTCTCAAGAGGGGCAGAGTTGTCCTTGCAAGATGTAACAACGTCAGGCGTATCGTGGAAGTAGTTCATCAGCACCAATGACCTCGACACGGCATTCATGGATGCTGACTCAGCGCGATTCGGGCAAGAGCCATCTTTCATCCCCCCATTCCCATCTGCAATTTATAACAGATCAATATTCAACAGCATCCATGATCATGAGAATAAAAGGGTTACTTGCATACAACACCCTTGACCTCTATATATTACATCCAATACCACTGACTCCGAAATCGGCTTAAAGCACCTAAAACCTAATTGGCAGTGTCATATATTGTGTCCTCGACCCTATCAATACTAAGAGCCAGTTTTCAAAGTCCATACCAATTACAAAACTCGAAGTTTTGGTCAGGGTTGAGAAATATTCTCTATTTCTAACATGCCCCGTAAATTTGAGACCCCTTGTCGTGGAGCTGAAAACCGAGAGTTAGCGCCATAATTATTTTATTTTATTTTATTCCACTGTTTGTGCCAAGTAGATTTTGTAATGTGTGCCAAAATATTTTTTTAAAAAAATGAAAAATGATTTCAAGTAGTGACGGGAATTGAGTTGTTCTTATACCATCTTAAAGTTCTTGCTGAATCACGAATCTCCAATGTTATGGTGAACGGATAATTATATAATAAAGTAATCTAGATGAATTCAGTTGAGTAAATTCTTACATTGGTTCTCTACTACAAATCTCCACTCATATGCAATGCCCTCTGAAGCCTCCTTGGCCGGTTTCGAAGTGAAAACAAGCAGCCTTTGGTTTTTGCTGATCATGTCACTAAGCAAAGGCCAATCGCCGCCGTTTTTAGGCATTCGAGATACGGGGAACCAATAATTTGTGAGCCCAGCACCATTGAACACCTTAGTGAGTCCCCTAGGTGAAGTTACATAATCTTCAATAAATATTGTGATGACCTCAGAAGGGTTCGCTTGGAGGAAGGTCTCGATTTCTTTCAGCACATTAATGGCAGGTTGCTGATTGGATGAATGATTGCTTACGTTAGGAACAGTTCTTGGTTTCATGTAAAATCTTGTCATAACAAAGGTTAATAGCACAATCGCAAAGATCCCCTCTTTTCATAGAGACCAAAAACCTAAAATAAACTCTCAAATTCTACACTAAATTAGCTTTAAATTTACATTTGACAAGTTTAGAGTTGAATATGAGTGTATATAAGTATTTTGATCAAAGAGCGGAAGGGGTGTTCGCTCCAATAATATTCTTGATGGGGGTACAAGTGCTATACAAGATGAACAACAGTGGTGGCTTCTGCGATTAACCAAAATAAAAATCATAAAGGTTAGAACTTACGAAGGCTGTGAAGTTGTAACAATTGCCGCCAAAGGAGTGACACAACCAAATATCATTCTCAAAATCATACATATCCAACATTAAGCCTCTAACACCATTCTGCAGAAATGTAACAGATAGAACTTATATTAGCGAGATAGCTTAACCAAATATGATCTAGGGCATCCAAGTTATCAAATTGGACACCATAGAAATTCTCTTCTTCTGTCAATGTTTCTCTAGATTTGCAACTTAAAGTGTTGATATAGTCACCAACTAATCCTATTGAAGTTTTTATCGAAATCTTTGAGTCTTGTGGTCCATAGCTTAACAGAAGATAAATAAGATGATTTTATAATGTCATTAAGGCCTAAAATTTTGAAATTTTAGGAAGACATCGTCAGAGTCAATCCTAGAATCTTGATAACTGACATATAAAATGACTAGCATTAGTTAATTTTGTTATTCAAACCCTGGTATGCTTTATTACTTTAATTTGTTATTACTTCATTGCTTTGAAAGATTTGAAATGTTAGTTATGAACTTTTCAAAATATGGTTTTTTCCTTCAAAATGATGAGAGCTTTTCTTGACACATGTCATGCCAAAAATCGGCAATTTCAATTTGAAGACTCCCTTCACTTTTTACGTTAATAGTAAAGATAAAAATGGAAAGTAGTTAGTTTCTTACCTCATATGTTTTCTTCGATACGGTGTGTTGGGGTTAAAATTTACACCTCATTGACCAAAAATCAAAGTCAAAGTCAAACCGCGAACAAGTAGGCTTAACCCAAAGCAAACGGACCATGCCGTCGAATCCAAGTCGGGCCCACGCCCGAACCCAAGTCCAAGCAGGTGGACCCAAGCCCAGACCGACCTCCATGCCAAAGGAATAATCACCGAGCAATAAATAGATTTGATATAATTTTCATGAATAAATGTAAAATAAACGGGCAAAAAGCTAAATTTTATAAAGCTCATGTCTCATGTGCAAAAAGAAATAAGCACATGGGCATGGGATGGGCAAAATACCAATTTTGTAGAAGTCATGGTGCAAAATGAAAAGATGTAAGCCTTTAAAAGGCCCCTATGATGATTTGATAAAAAAAGAACTAATCTTGATTTTCCCAAATAAAATCTAAGGTTTTGAGCGGCTCTTTAGTGCGCAAGTCTCTTTTTCTCTCCTCTTTTTTTTTAAGTGTGCACGTCATGAGGCTTCGAAAAAGGGAAAAAGAACCCCTTTTGATCTTCAAAAGTCAAAGTCTTTATGTTTTTGGACTGTTGTTTCATTGGGTTTTAACCCTATTTGCACCGTGCTAGGTGCCCATTTGGCTAAATGCGCACCCCGTTGAGTGCACATCGAGCCAAGTGCGCACCGGCTCAGGTGCGCATCTCGCTGGGTGTGCACCTTACTGGACCTTTTGGCCCATTCAGAACCCTTTATCCCCCTTCACTTCCTCGCACCTTGTCAGGTGTGCATCTTGCTAGGCGCGCATCTTGGCAGGTGTGCAGCTTGCTAGGTGCGCGCTAGGAAGGTGCGCATTTATCACGTGCGCTCCTTTCCACGTGCACACCTTGCTAGGTGCGCGTTTTGGCAGCGCACTTATTGTGTGCGCACCTTACCACGTGCTCACTTTGCGAGGTGCACGTTTTGACAAGTGTGCACTTGTCACGTGCGCACCTTACCACATGCTAAGTGCGCACTTGACATATTTACACTCATCACCTCTCCCGTTAGAAAAAAATTTAACGGGACGCCACCCTGTACCCCGTAAGAGAACTACTAGCTCTCTTAACCCCCAACCCGCTATCCGGACAGCGGGACCCCCGTAAAAGCTCTGTGAGGCCCCCGATATGCCCGAAGCACCCTCAACTTGTTCCCAAACACAATACGCACATATTGCACATTGAGTTCGTGTGATATGTTTGATTTGTTAATCGGAGGTTCTCTCGCTTCAGAAGCGATGGGTAATTAATGGAAGGTTAGTCCGCGGCTGCTGGAGATTCGGATCCCCCAATCACTAAACCCTAGCCTATCTCAAGCAGGAGGAATCTATAATATACCTGACAAGTGACGTGCATTCTTATCTCAATGGGGTGACAAAAAGCACTCTACACGGTGTATCGGAAAAAAAAAGTGGAAGAGAAAAAGGGTGAGCTGAATAGAGAGAAACACGATTACACAATTTGTTCATTTTATTTTCATCAAATGGGACAATTAGTAAAGTGAGCTCTAATTCAGCTCATGCTATATCTTCATTGACCAACAATCAATTACTTTGTGGCAAAAATCAATCAATTACTTTAGTTAAAGGTTTAAAGTCAAAAGGCAGCCTACTTATGGTCCTCTCCAGCAGCCTCCCTAAAAGAGTCTTTGCACATGGTGTACTTTCACTATTCTAACATTATCATGTCCAATTTTATTTAATCTAATACTGACCATAGTCTCAATGCACACATGCTATGAAGCCTAATTTATGCATGCTCGACTTATTTAATTAATATTTGCTTTGTCATGCTCCATGATCAACATCAAGAGCAAGTGTTTACTACCAACTACCAATGTTTTAAAAGCGGGAAAAAAAATCCGAACGACCAGGGTCCCGAGCCGCTTAAGCAGCCGTTTTGACCACTCATGATCCAGCAATGTCTTGTTTTGGTTTAATTTTGTTATTTCTTGGAAATTGTTTGTTAAACATTGGTTTTAATGGGGTGTTGAGCTATTTTTAAATGCCTAAGCCTCTCCCTAGTCGAGTTTTGGAATCAAAATCGATACCGCTTGAAGCCGAAATCGAAAAGTCGAAATGGAAGCTGCACGAAGGTTGAAACCGAAGCGGCTAGAAAACTCTAGTTTTGAAATCAAATCTCGAATGCCATAGCTCCACGATCCTTTGCTTCGAAGTCAAAATCTTATCTCCTTCATGCTCGAAGTTGACCTCCAAGTCGAAAATCTTACTTTCTCAAATTAAGTCGAAAACTTGAAGCCTTCACATCAAAGTCGAAGTGTTGAACTCAAAGTAGTAGCCTCCAAGTCAAAGTCGAAGTTCCCAAAACCCTCGATCGAAGTTTCGACCAGAGAAGAAAAGAAAATAGCGTGAAAATAATTAAGGGTATGGGATTAACTCAGATTTATTATCACACCAAATGCAATACATATATGAGGTTAATGGAGGAAAGGTGCCATAGGAGGGAATTTCCTCCTATGGCGTCGGAAAAATGCATCCTCCATGATTTTTTTCGACGATCGGCATACATCACCTCCATCTTTATCATCTAAGATATGGATACACCAAATTTCATATGATTATACCATTTTTTTTACCGTTGATTTAGTTGGTACAAAATTAATGGTTTACCGACAATAAAACTTTTTACATTGCTAATTCAACGGTGAAAATATGGTGGAATCATATGAAATTTAGTGTATGCACATCTTAGATGATAACGATGATGATGATGATGATGATGATGGATGCCGATCGTCGGAAAAAATGTTAGAGGTTATATTTTTTCGACGCCATAGGAGGAAATCACCTCCTATGGCCTCTTTCCTCCATTATTCTCTACATATATACTCATTATAAGTTTTTATAACGGAGTAAACATCAATATAAAGGATGTGCTAAAAAAAGTGCTAAAACACAACATAAACCTTTAAAATATCATTCTACTTAAACGACCACTTTTTAAACCAACTACCAACTCTTACAATCTTTATTTGAGCAAAACTAATAAAAGTTAAAATTTGATTACTTGGTACTACCAAAACTAATGTATTATACCAACAATTATTTTCTTAAGTCGATACTAGGGTAGCCTAAATTGCAAGAACCCCCTCACTTTTACCTAATTTAATAATTTGTTGTATAAACTTATTGCAATTTTTTTTTATATAGAAGATTACTAATTATTTATTGATAGCACCACTTAAACGCATTATTTTTAACACTAAATAGATATAGTATATTGTTCATAAAATAAATAAGTCATAGTCAAATTTCTTTTGTTTAGTTGCAATTTAGAATTGTTTTTTTTATATTGGACCCCAAGCTGCTATATTTTCAAAAAAAGACACCTCAAACTTGATATTTTCAAAAAAGACACCCCAAATTTAAACGTTAACTAAAAAACATCTTTCGTTAAATTCAAAGGTCAACTCCTAAGTATAAAAACAAAACTGCCCCTCTTCTTCTTCTTCTTCCTCTCAGCTGATTCGATTTGCACCATCCTATTTTCCTCTTCTTCTTCTTTCTCTCACCTAATTCGATTTGCACCATCCTCTTTTCTTCTTCTTCTTCTTCTTCTTCCTCTTCCACGCAATCAATGGTTGCTTGCACAAATAACAACCTTCGCTTAATCCTGATCCCATCTCCATCGACATCCCCCAACTACACATGCAAACTCTCATCCTCTCCCTCTTCCTCCCATTCTTGTTTTCATCGACCTCGCCGGGAAGAGAGAGAGAAAGAAGAGAGAGTGTGAGAGAGAGGTGAAAGAAAAGCAATAGACAGGTGAAAAAATTTAAACCCAGGGGAATTTCGGTCTTTTACAGCCCCAAAACTGTTATATTTAACAGTTGGATGAGAGTTAACAGGGGGGCTTTTTTAGTTAACTTAAAATGTTTGGGGTGTCCTTTTTGTAAATATGGAAGTTTGGGGGTCTTTTTTTAAAATATGGAAGTTTGGAGGGTCCAAAATGAATAAATAAAAACCCTTTAGAATTTTATAGTTCTAGAACCCGCGCAAAAATGTTTCAAATTCAATTAACTTATACATAAACCGTCTCGGTTCTAACCGGTTTAGTTCCATCTGAAAGTTTCAATTGACTTGCAGGCCAGAGTCAAGTAAAAAAATTGCAATTTTCTAAAGCTAGATTTTGAGGTTTCCTTCACACCTAGGGGTGTAAACGAGCCGAACTTGAACGAGATGGGGCCGGCATGAGTTTGGCTCGTTTATTTTTGGCTCGGCTCGAGTTCAGCTCATTTCAAGCCGAGCTTGGCTGGCTCACGTTAGGCTCGGCTCGTTTACCTCATCCCAATTTCCTCGTGAAGGGCTCCATTAGAAAATGAACCAATCTCATAAATGAACAAACAAGCTTGGCTCTAGCTCATTTGTAAGTTCAGTTTGATTAAGTTTACTAACCAATATTTACTAAAACATCATCAACACAAAAAAAGGAGAAAAAAGATTCCATGGCGTTTTGGTATATGATAATTGAAGGTATGACCTTTTGGATTGATAATTATCTACCGGATATTGACTATTGTTCCAAATCATATAAAAATATAATATAATATGTAAACCAGCTGAGCTTGAGCTATAAACGAATGAACCAAAGCCAGCTTGAGTTCAGCTCATTAACTCAACGAAACTAAATTTTAGCTCACGTTCCGCTGGTTTATTTACAAACCGAACTCGGAGGAGCTCTTCGCGAGCCGAGCCCGAGCCCGAGCCTGAGCTGGCTAGGTTCGATTAGCACCCCTTCGATGAACTAGTGGCACGATTGTAATATTGTGGCGTGCAAGTGAACACACACCGCGCTCCCCAACAAATACCAAAGATGGCAGCGTCCGCATTAAAAGCCGTGCGCAGGCTAAGCGGTAAACCGCACCGCAATCAACGGCAAGGGCCACCTACGTGGCAACCAGAAAGGAACCAAAACGGCGGTGATAGGAGGCTTACGTTGAGCTGGTCGGTGACGGTATCCTGCTGGTTCATGGGTGCAAGGATGGGCGTCCCAGTCATTGAACCCTGCCCCACCTTCGCGAACGAGTTGTGCGTCGTCAGCCATGCGTACCTATTGAACGGCAGATCCGTCCCCTAACATTCCCAAATTTTGCAAATCAGCCGCACAAACGAATAACTTAATTAGAAAAAGCAAGGGAGTTTTCTGCAAAATACTATAAGACAGATCTACCTTGGATTTGGGATCTGAGGGCTGGATCCTTGTGCAGCGCGGCCTGACGTTGCCGTCGGCGACGCAGGTCTCGCAATGCAGCCCCGCGTCGCAGTTGCCGTTCACTATGCATGTCGATCCCAACTGTTCAATCAACTATAAAGTTTTAGTGAGAGAAATTGAAGAAGAAGAAGAGAGAGAGAGAGAGAGGAGTTTGTGCCTTTGCTGCTCCAGTGAGATCAGATGATGAGCAGAGGAGCAACAGTGATGGCAAGAGGAGAAAATGAGCTGCTTGCATTCTACTGGGGAAGGAGAGAGAAAGAGAGAGGGGGGAATATATGTGTGTTTTTCTTGGGGCTCACAACATGCTGCTCAAATTAATAACAAAGGTATGTGGAGTGTAAATGTGTCATTAAATGACGTGTAGTGTGCACGCAAAAGGATGGTGAACTTGGTTGGTTGCTTAACGTGAAATGAACAAGGGTTATGGTGGGACGGGCACTACGACTCCCTAAGCAGAGTGCGGTTCGAACCCAGGAACCCAAGAGAAAAAATGGACACAATTTAACGCTTTCGGGACAAATTCATGGTTATTCTGAATGTGTGTGGGGGATGTGGTGGGTGGGTGGGTGTGGTGTGTGTGTTGTGTATGCTGTAGGTTAGGGCTTAAGAACCAGTGCCTAAGAAAAAAAGTTTCTTTTTTATAGGTCCCCTAACACATTGGTATTTTGAAAAATGTCTCCTAAAACTTTATATTTTTAATACCACCCCTAAAACCTCTCCGTTAAATTTAAAAAAACACTCATTTACTTAAGTTTATTAGGCTTAGTAATTGGATTGGAGCTAATGTGATTTATCATGTGATAAAAAGTCTTATGCAACATCAAAACTCTCGTCTCCTTTTCCTTTCTTACGCAAAACCAATTAATCTTACTCTTCCAAACTCTCATTTTCAAGCTATCATTTTAGCTTCTTAATGGAGATTTTTAAAAGTGTTAGGGATGATAATTAAGCATACCGGCCAATTTAGCTTAATTAAAAGTTTTAAGGGGTGTATTTAAAAACATGAAGTTTTAGAAAGTGTTTTTCAAAATAGCAATGTTTCCGGGGACAGATATGAGAAAAAACCCAATGAATAAATGGTGGGCTTATACTTGTGCGGCTGTAGTTGAGAAGTGGGTTGGTTGTTGGTGTGTGTTTGAACTTGGAGTTTGAAGGGAGGGTGTTTGATATCAATTATGACTTGTCTGCTCCTTGTTTCTTTTTCTATGTATAGATAACCGAAAGGGAGTGGACCGATGGGTCATAAATTTTGGGATGTATGAGTTTATCTGATTGGCATATAGATGAAAATAGCACGCTACATAGCAGAAATAAACTATATTTGCAAAAAAACGGGAGGGGTATATATACTGCAGTCGTTTTTAAATTTTTTTATTAGGAGGGTATTTTGATACTCTGAAAGTGCATTGCATCAATTCATCATTTTGAAAGTTCATAGTATCATCTGAGGAAATTAACTATAGTTCATGCTAGTAAATTGAAATTTAGCCATTTAATTATTACTTACTGTATTACTTAATTACTTTAAGGGGAACTTGTTTCCAAGCCTGGTTTGCAGACATGACTTGTGTTTAAACCCAAAGTTTCAAAATTGTGAAAACTTCCAAAAATATACTTTGATATTATCTTAAACCCAAACCCTAATGTGTATACGTATTTATGAATGTATTGCCTATAATACCCTTTTAATATTTTTTAAGATATCATAAGAGATTTTTTGGATTTTCCAAAACATTAGTAGAGCATTAGATATTTTTATTACTAGCCTTTGGATCGCGCCATGCACAGGAGGATATAGTAAATATTTATTGTTCGGTAAATTCAAAAATATGTCATTGATAAAACCAAAATTAAGTGTGACTTAAAATAGAATAAATAACTTGTTAAATAACAAAAAATTTCTGATTCTTTTTAGAATCAACTTTTAAAAAAAAATACATTTGAAGAGTTACACATCTTAAACAACAAAAAAAGTAAGTTTATTTTCAGATTTTCTTTTCTTAAATTAATTATGCTTATTTTCAACTAATAATAAGAGTTAAAAATTGACATGTCTAATGATAAATAAATGTCTAATATTGTCTTAATAGGATGTTTTATATGCGGGGAAATATGGTAAAATACATATCAATTTATTAAATTTCTTAACACTCTCTCTCTCTCTCATTATGTATTTGTTCACAAAAATACGGCTTGCCCAATTCCTATAACCATAAAACAAATCCCTTATCATTCATGCCCAAATTAAAACCTTCAAATGATCAGTGAACAAAGCCACATAGAATAAAAAAATAGAAGATGATTTACATGCATTTTTTGACCATCTCCTAAAACAACCTGCATATCAAATTGCCAAAGTACCAACAAATTTACTGAAAATTTTTCAACCAGATACGAAATACCATAGAAACATAAAATAAGAGAAAAAACGCATACTTTTATTTGACATGAGATCAACTTTCATTGTAGGAAAAAAGAGAAGGATTGACCCTAATTATATACTATCATTTTGAAAGTAAAAACCTGGGAGCCATTAATTTGTCCCATAATTAATCCTTATGTTAAATGATAGAATGCGAAAATTTGTTTACGTTTTGATGGCAATTAATGTAATATTGGCTCATCCTGTAACAATGGAATATGGAGGATCGGAAAGACTATAATGAATATAATAAAAATAACATTAAGTTTTATTAACTGTTGCGTGCATGCATTCGTTTTATTATTTAATTTAAAAACTAATGTGACTACACAATTGTTATTCTTGTTAAATTATACTGCTAATACTTAATTTCAGCGCAATTATAGACTGAACATACATTTCTTTTGAATTCCATTTTCGAAATAATTAAGATCGTATACAGATAATGGGTTTACCATAACTATTCTCATAATTCCAAAAAAAACATGCATCAAGCATTTAAGATTCATTATATGATTACTTTCACCTCTTATAACTCTACATATGATGGAGGCCCTTTTCGGGTCTCCGTCAGATGTTGTCTTCCGCTGATCTCCCGTTGGACTTAGATGGTTACCTTCTGTTGCGTGTGGGTCTCAATGGGTTTTGGTGGAAGAGATGGTATGAGGAGTTTGGTGCCGAGTACCTGCAAAGAAGTCCCGGGATGGTTTGGTACCACCAAGGACCCTCCGACGATCAAGTCAGTGATGAGATCCGAGCAGAGTAACGGCTTAAAAGAGTAAAGAATGACTTACTTGACCCCTCTGTGATGGGGGTTTATATAGCAGTGGTGGCAGGCAGGCAGCAGCAGGCGTGGGAATCTCGCCGGCAGTTACGCTCCCGACGTCACGTCCGCGTAGAGAGCGGATCGCCCATTAATGGGGATCGTGATGGCGTGGACCGTGGGATGCTGTTAGCGCAGGATCTACGCATGGCGAGATTCGCGGAGCGACGGTTACGCCTGTGAGTGGTGGAGTTGGTCGAAGGGCCGAGGAAGACGGCCTCGGCCGGGAGCTCGGGGATGAGCGAGGAGGCCGAGGAGTCTTGGTCCTGTGGCAGCTCGGGGCGAGCTGAGGGGTCGAGGAGGCTAATTTGCAGGGGGCCCCGAGGAGGGCCAGCTTATGCTTGCAGGTCGGGCACAGGACGGCCTGGTCGGCCCCTGTGAGCCCTTTCTTCCGAGTCTTGGGACACGTCATCTGCCACGTGTCCTAATCTTAGAGATCGTCAATATTGAGCATCATCATTAGCCCCCCACTCTTGTCCCGGCCAGCTAGCGGGTCGGGTCAGGAGTGGACTGCCGGGCCGTCCGGGGTAAGCTCCCTCCTAAGGTTTCGTCAGGACGCGTCCCCGGGCTGTCAGTTGTCTTTTCTGCCAGCTTATCGGGGCGAGATCTCTGCATTTAGGGAAGGTGTGCCGGTTCGTGCGTCCTGCCACTGAAGTGACGGTCCACGTATCGAGCGCCGGTTGGCCGACGCGACGCGTGCAGACCTGTGGACTGATGGGGCGCAGCCCTGTGTGGGCGTGACATGTGGAGCGATTGGTCGTCGAGTTGATTTCGATCACTTGCCGAGTGTGCCAAGCGCTGTTGAGAAGGAGGCATCTCCATGGCCCCGAAGTCGAGGGGGGATTACTCAGACTTGCATAGACCTGATGTCTCTTGTTGGGGCTTCGGATCCGCTGCATGTGATGGGCTCAGTGGCCTCGTTATGAGGGCTATAAACCCGCAGCGTCTGTTGGGCAGGAGGGTGCCTGCTGGGGATGACCGAGCAGGGAAGCTGCTCGGTTGATCTTGGCGAGGGCCTTGACCCCTGGCGTTGCGAGTAGGGAAGCTACCGGCCAGGGATAGTCGAGTCTGGAAGGACTTTGATCCTTGTCTTTGTTGGGTAGGAAGCTACCCGCCGGGATGCGTCGAGTAGGAAGGGGCTCGGTGGCCTCGCGAAGAGGGCTTCAGATCCTCAGCGTCTGATGGACAGGAGGACGCCCGCTGGGGATGCGCCGAGCAAGAAGGAACTCGGCGGCCTCGCGATGAGGGCTTCAGACCATCAGCGTTTGATGGACAGGAGGATGCCCACCGGGGATGCGCCGAGCAGGAAGGAACTCGGCGGCCTCATGATGAGGTCCCGCTGGGGATGCGACGAGCAGGAAGGAACTCAGCGGCCTCACGATGAGGGCCCGCTGGGGATGCGCCGAGCAGGAAGTAACTCGGCGGCCTCACGATGAGGGCTTGATATCCTCAGCATCTGATGGGCAGGAGGATGCTCGCTGGGATGCGCCGAGCAGGAAGGAACTCGGCGGCCTCACGATGAGGGCTTGAGATCCTCAGCATCTGATGGCTAGGAGGATGCCCGCTGGGGATGCACCGAGCAGAAGGAACTCGGCGGCCTCGCGGTGAGGGTTTGAGATCCTCAGCGTCTGATGGGCAGGAGGATGCCCGCTGGGGATGCGCCGAGCAAGAAGGAACTCGACGGCCTCACGATGAGGGCTTCAGACCATCAGCGTCTGTTGGGCAGGAAGATGCCCGCTGGGGATGCGCCGGGCAGTGAAGCTGCGCAGTTGCCTCTTGGCGAGGGCTTTGATCTCTGGCATCGTGGGTAGGCAACTACCAGCCTGGGATGACCGAGTGGGGTAGCCGCTCGGATGCCTCTTGCGAGGGCTTCGATCCCTGGCGTCATGGGTAGGGAGCTACCAGCCGGAGATGACCGAGTAGGGTAGCTGCTCGGTTGCCTCTTGCGAGGACCTTGATCTCTGGCACTGGAGGGGCTGTGAGAGGCCTGCGAAGGATGGCCGAGCAGCACTGGAGGGGCCGTTTGAGGCCTGCGAAGGATGACCGAGCAGGGTAGCTGCTCGGTGCCTCTTGGAGAAAGCTTTGATCCTTGACGCTGGAGGGGCCGTGAGAGACCTGCGAAGGATGGCCGAGCAGGGTAGCTGCTCGGTGCCTCTTGGCGAGGGCTTTGATCCTTGATGCTGGAAGGGCCGTGAGAGGCCTGCGAAGGATGACCGGGCAGTGAAGCTGCGCGGTTGCCTCTTGGCGAGGGATTTGATCTCTGGCGTCGTTGGTAGGCAACTACCAGCCTGAGATGATCGAGCGGGGTAGCCGCTTGGATGCCTCTTATGAGGGCTTTGATCCGTGGCGTCGTGGGTAGGGAGCTACCAGCCGGAGATGACCGAGCAAGGGTCAGGCTCGGTTGCCTCTTGCGAGGGCTTTTGATCCTTCAGGACGGGGACCGAGCAGGGTTACTGCCCAGTGCCTCTTGGCGAGGACTTTGATCCCTGTCGGTTGTGGTAGGAAGCTACCAGCCGGGGATAGCCGAATAAGGACTCGACTGCCTCTGGGAGGACTTTGGTCCTTAGCGCGGGAGGGGCTGTAAGAAGCCTACCAAGTACTCTTGGTCGGGCAGGGTTACTGCCCGGTGCCTTTTGGCGAGGGCTTTTGTCCTGAAGGATAGCCGAGCGAGGGATCCTCGGGCTCGACTGCCTCTGGGAGGGCTTTCTGATCCCTGGAGTTGCGGTAGGGAAGCTACCCGCCAAGGATAGCCGAGCGAGGGATCCTCGGGCTCGACTGCCTCTAGGAGGACTTTCTGATCCCTGGCGTTACGGTAGGGAAGCTACCCGCCAGGGATAACCGAGCGAGGGTCGGGCTCGACTGCCTCTGGGAGGACTTTCTGATCCCTGGCGTTACGGTAGGGAAGCTACCCGCCAGGGATAGCCGAGCGAGGGTCGGGCTCGACTGCCTCTGGGAGGGCTTTCTGATCCCTGACGTTGCGGTAGGGAAGCTACCCGCCAGGGATAACCGAGCAGAGTAACTGCTGGGCTGCCTCTTAGTGAGGGCTTAGATCTTTGGGCGAGGTGGCCCTCGAGCCGCCGTAGCGAGCCCCCTCTGTGCGACCCCGTCAATGGAGGGTGTGTCAGTCTATTCGGCCGGCGAGGGCGTTGATGACGGTCGCCGGAAAAGGTTCACCCGCGCCTCCGGTGAGGGGGGAGGCGGCGGATGGTATCTGGATCTTCAGGGTGATCGCTTGCCATGGGGATGGAGATCGGAAGGCCAACTTTGTTATTTGTGGAGTTTCGTTTCCCACAGACGGCGCTGTTCCCCTCCGAAAGACGGCGCGACATGGACGTCTCGCCTGAGATTCGGGGCAGATACTAATTGGTGCTATCCGTCCACCTCTCCGAAGATGCCAAGTTGATTTATGGCACCATGTATCGAAGGTTTAAACGGATGCGGCCGATGTAGCAGACTTCGTCAGATTCCCCCTCGTTTGAGGGGTTTTTTATTGTGGGGACGCTCTTCCCTGCAGGCGCAAGCCCCTGCAGTTAATTACGCTACCGCATCGCGGTAACAACTTTCTCCTTCTCCAGATGGTCACTTCGTGTCGTGTGTGTTTGTTTTGTGTTTTGTTGCCCGTGGATTGTTTACGGAGACCGAGTTATGTCGTCGCCCGTAGGGCGTGGACTAGTCCAAATCCGTGTTATCTTAGATTTGGGTTTGGGGGTTTGGTTTGAGGATACGTTAGCCATACTTGAGGCTAAGATCAACTCAAACGTTTGTTAAGGATACGTTAGTCTAATTTGAGACTAAGATCAACTTAACGGGATCGTTTAGATCCGACCAAAAGAGCATTTGGGCTCTATTGTTCCAATTTAGGGACATAGTGGTCCATCGTATGTATGGCCGTCGGGACCCGTTACCTCTCTGACGACGTTGAAGGATTACAACGACAGATGTCAGAGGAGTTCAGAGATGTACCCTCGAACCAGAGTTAATTGGGGGAGATTCATAGTCCAGTCTGTTTGAAGATTTAAGGATACGTTAGCCATCTTGGAGGCTAAGATCAACTTAAACGGGATCGTTTAGATCCGACAAAAGAGCATGCGGGGCTCTATTGTTCCAGTTTAGGGATGTGGTGGTCCATTGCTAGTTTAAGTACATTGCGGTCCATGGGTAGTTTAAGGACATTGCGGTCCATTGTTAGTTTTAAGACATCTCGGTCAAGGTTAAGGACATCGTAGTCCATGGGTTTAAGGACCCCACAGTCCATTGTTAGTTTTAAGACATCTCGGTCAAGGTTAAGGACGTCGTAGTCCATGGGTTTAAGGACCCCACAGTCCATTGTTAGTTTTAAGACATCTCGGTCAAGGTTAAGGACGTCGTAGTCCATGGGTTTAAGGACCCCACAGTCCATATCAATGAGTGGTCATCGGGACCCGTCACCTCTTTGAAGACGTTGAGGGATTACAACGCCAAGTATCAAAGGAGTGAAGAGATGTACCCTGGAACCGGAGTGGATTAAATAGTCTTTGGCCCAATTTGGGATCAAGACCAATTAATTATGTTATGAGCCCATTAGCCTAGTTAATTACGAATTGAGGACTTATGGCCATCTTGGGCTAAGTCCAATCATGTCTGGAATATTGACTTCCTGTTGGTCCCTTGAAGGAGAGGCTTTGCCTCTATCCATTCGGCCAATTGGGCCAGTGTCTAGTGTTAAACACTAAAGACGAATCAGTGTTGGAACACTGGGAATAAGATTGATAAGTTAGTGTTTCAGCACTAAAAGATAGTTGGTGTTAAACACCAGCAACCAGGCTTTCAGATTAGTGTTGAACACTAAAACAGACCAGTGTTAAACACTGTCAACAGGAGTCCCAAACTAGTGTTGAACACTACGGTAATCAGTGTTGGGCACTGCAAATATAGTTCTGTGCTTAGTGTTACACTAAGGCCAAACAATGTTTTATCACTGAATTCAGGGGTTCCGTTTTAGTGTTAAAACACTAAGGCAAGAGGGGTCACGTGGCAACATGTGAGAGTGCCCACCCTGCACCTGTTCTTCTGAGACTATGCATCTTTTAGAGCATCACGTGCCATCACGTGACGGGGATTCAAGCGCTTGTGTGTTAAAGCTTCTGTCAAGGGTCACGTGAGGCACTGCCTCCAGAGGGCTTTCTGTAGATCTTTTGGGGGGGGGGGAGGGTCACGTGGTGACACGTGATCCTGCCTCTATGTATGTTGTTTAGAAGATCTGTTAATCTTTTTCAGGAATTAAATTTCTCGTAGGGTTGAACCCTGACAATAATTTCAGAGGAATTAAGTTCCTTCTTTCTTTTAAAGAGTTGAACTCTGAATTTTCTGTAGGAATTAAATTCCTCATATATATGAAGAACTGAATAGGGTTAAACCCTAATAAAAGCTTTTAAGGAATTAAACTCCCATTCTCTATTAAGGAATTATGATTAAGGGAATTAAACTCCCGTTGTTTCAACAGAACTAAGTTCTTAATTAGGGTTAAACCCTGTTTCTTTTTGTTCTGAGGGAATTAAATTCCCATAATACAGGGTCAAACCCTAATTTTATTTTAAAGGAATTAAATTCCTATAGTTCTGTGAGAATTAAATTCTCGTGCTTCCATTCCCTCTCTATGTTTTGGATCTGCATGGCAGGATCTCAACCCATTGAGAATTAAATTCTCAACTTCAAGGAGAGATGTGCACTTTACAGATCCTCTATCAAAGAGAGAAGAAATATGTCATTCTGTTTTATATCAGAGTTAAACTCTGTTGAGAATTAAATTCTCTTTCTTTCAAAAAGCCTTCCCTTTCTTACCTAGGGTTTTCTTTTGCAGAAGATCCAAATTCTTCAAAGTATCAAGGCTCTCTCCCTTTTCTTCCCTCTGCGTATCTCTCCTTTCTCCCTTCCCTCTTTTTCTCTTGTGTGTCCCTTGGCTCCTATTTATAGGAGAAGCAGCCGAATCAATTAGTTTTGGTGAATCTTTCATTGGGAGATTTGATTTGTATCCACCATTCGTTTTGGACCTTTGGATTATTAGGTGAATTTTATTCACCATTGGATTTTAAATCTAGGAATTCTCCTTTGTTATTTTGGTTAAATTTTACGGGGAAATCTTTCCAAATTCGAGATTTTCCCATAGATAGATGATATTTAATCACCTTTAAATCTTTAATTCAATCGGTTGCTTTGGAAAGATTTAAGAGGTCTTTTCTCAGAATTTAATTCTGTTAACAGATAGGCTTTGAAAGCTGGTCACGTGCGGCCACGTGACCCTTGGTCACGTGTAGGCACGTGACCCCCTTGTAACGAGCCCTCTTCTTCTTTTGCACTCTGCCTTCTTCTGCTGCTTAGCCGTCACGTGCCACCACGTGACCCCTGGTCACGTGTGAGCACGTGACCCTCGTCTGGAGTCTTTTCTTGATTTAACCGGAGGATGATTCTGATGTTTTGAGTGTCACGTGCCAACACGTGACCCTGGTCACGTGGGAGCACGTGACCTCTTCTGAAGCCTTTTCCTTGATTTGATCAGGGAACCAATGTGCCTTTGCCGCTTGCTTTTAAATGTCACGTGCCGACACGTGACCCTGGTCACGTGGGAGCACGTGACCCTTTCTGAAGCCCTTTTCTTCGATGTAATCGGGAAGCTGAATTTGCCTTGCTGATGCTTTTAGGTGTCACGTGCCAACACGTGACTGCTGGTCACGTGTAAGCACGTGACCCTCTTCTGAAGCTTTTTCCATAAGCTTTTCTGATTTTAAATCAGGAAACAAATGCCCCCACAACGTTGTTCTCATGTGTCCGCACGTGAGTGCAACGCTGTCACCTTTTGTGACCATTGGATTCCTTTAGGGATTTGGGGAGATGAAACGTTTCCATCGCCTTCTATAAATACCACTGTCTCTTCAGAAGAGCCTTCACTTTGCTCATCTTCTTCTTCTGAGAACTTTTCCCTTGAGAATTTAATTCTCGCTTCCAGAGCTTAGTTCTCTGTCTTGAAACAATCTTCAGAGTTTAACTCTGTTCAGGTGACCTTTTTTCCTCAGGTAATGTTCTTGGACAAACAACGAACTTCCACATTCCTTTGGATTTTAAATCCAAAACAAGGGTTTTTACTCTTTTTTAACAAGGAACCCATTTTTCTTCAAGTTTTTCCATAAGAACATGAAACCGCCTAACCTTCGAACTGTAGATCTCTTAGGGTTTAGATGATCTTTGGGGAGATGGTGATGGCGTTTCAACTCCATGGAATTTAATTCCATCCAAAAATATTTCTGGGAATTTAATTCCCTTTTCTTAATAAGGAATTTAATTCCAATGAAGAACTCAGTTTCTTCACACGGAGGCTTCTTGGGGTTTCCTCGTCATTCTATGATTAGTGAAGAAGAAGAGGGTTTGTAATAAATCGTCCTGATTTTTATTTCAGGTATCATGGACGCTTATTTGTATAATCTCCACGAAATCATTTCCTACGGGAATATTCGAGCCCTGGGCCGTAGTCAGAATCAGGAGTTCACCAACGCTCAGTGTGCTGAGATTATGAGCCGCTTTAACGAGTACAACCATCGGCTACTCCCCCGTCGCTCTTCTCTTCTGAGGCTCATCGTGCTGGCGATTTGGGAGGCGCTTCCTCTCTTCTGCGCCGGTGTGCCACTCAGGGCATTGGACGTTGCCGAGGATAAGATACATTCGGTGTATCTGATGAGTCTGATCTCGAAGAGAAGGCGTGACAACCTCATTGATCTTTTGCACCAGGCGTTTCAGCAGTCGGCCATACTTGCCGCCTACCGGAGGGTGGAGGACATCCGCGAGGACCCCGACGCTTGCGATCGCGAGAGAAAACATACTCGGGCGGTTCGAAATGCTTGGAGGATCTTGGACAAGGTCAAGCTTGAGTTTCTCAATCCGTGCCCCGCGCCTGAGGTCTTACCGTTGTAATCGTTTTATTTTCATTTTGTATGAACCTTTTTAAAGCATGAATGATAAACTTATCGTGTCCTTCTGTGTTTGCGTGCCCCCCTCCCTCTTTTGGAATTTTGTCGTTCATTTTTTTTGTTGATGTGTGCAAGGCATTGTTTCATTTCTGAGTACGCACCAAGCATGGTGCTCACGTGCTCCACACGTGAGGGGCCTTTTATGGGGATATTCAATTTTTCATGCCACATTTCTGTGCATGGCATTGGATGCAGAGAAGGCGCTTTGGAAATCGTTCCTTTTCCTGATTTCCAACGTCTTCCCTTATTTGGGCCTTGGAAGGGTTCCATCATGCAATTTTCTCTCGCGCGCAGCATTTAATGCTCCCCTTTATAGTCTTGAGGCCATAGCCTATTTCCTCCTCACAGAGAAATTTATTCCCATATTGACGTGATTTAATTTGAGGAGTAGCCGAGTGGCATGGCCTGCAACCGTCCACACGCTCGTCGACAGCCATGGGAAGTGCCTATCGAGGAGATGATCCCCCGCTTTGCTGCTCGGTTGGTGGATCCACTTCTTACCGACAACGAATGCGACTCAGCAATTTACGAACTCTCGATTCGTAGGGGGTCCCCCCTCCCGATGGGTTCCCTCTGGCTCCGGATGATTCTCACGGCCGTGCTTGCCGACATCCCTCCTCACCCGGCAGAGATGACCCTGGCGATGCTTGACGCGACTGAAGAAAAGCTCGAGGGCTTTCATGAAGCGTGCCTGATTACTCAGGCTTTGAAGGATTGCTCAATTCATCTGCTGAGTCAGATAAAGGCCCGGCGAGCTATTATGTCTGCTTTCGCGGACGAACATGGCGCCAATCGATGGGGAGCGACTCCTCGTGAGAACCGTCGCTTTGATGTGCTGGAGAAAGCAGAGAGAGAGATGGAGAATTTTGTCCTCTGCTTCATTAACCCCTGTGCCGTTGATCCCGTGTTTGGTGACCTTTTCTCGTTAGCGTAGAACATTTTTAAATTAGTCCCTCCTTCTCTATGTTTTGTGCCGAACTTCCATGTAGGCTTGGTACTAGTATGTATGTTTCCGCTTGCATAAATAAACTTTGTATTCTTCTCATGATAACTTTCTTTAATTGCAAATGCTATCATCACTTTCTTGCGCATCAGACCTTCTTGGGCATTATGAATGTTCATGCAATTGCAAATGCTATTATTATTATTTTTTTTGAATACTCATATGATTGCGAACGCATGCTCGCAATATGTCGGAAATCTTTCTTGTTGCCTTTCACGTCAGGTGATGTGAGCGCGTTTTAGATCGATTATTCCCGTCGACTGGAAGCCCATTTATACGGTCTTGTAAATGTCTTGTTTCCAAGGCCGCGGTCACGAAAGCGAGCTTACGCGGCCTGATATAGCGACACGTAGTGAACACATTGTTGTACGAGAAAAGGGCTTGGCCGTAAATTTTCGGAGAGGGAGCTAGCTTCTAAGGCGCTGAGCGAGCTTCATGCCAGCCTCACAGCCAAGGCCAACAAAGCATACGAACTCTGGCGGGTGCTTCAGGAGTCCATAAAAGAGGTGGTGGCTCTCGATAAAGCTGCCATGTTCACTCGTGAGAGGGTTGAGGCTCATAAAGCCACCGAGAAAGAGCTCGAAGCTCGGCTTGCTTCGTATCAGACTCAGCAAGCTCAGGCGGAGGCTCGTCTTCTGGAGATCTTGCGTCATGAAGCCGTGGCTCAGCAACAGAACGATGAGCTGGTAAAATTATTGCACCGCCCGCCGGCTTGAGAACTTGTATCTTTTCTTCTTTTTTTTTTGTACATACTCATGGATAAGAGTATCTTTCTTTTTGTTTCTTTCATGAATTGTACTTTGTATCCATTTTGGCTTATGAATAAAAGATACATTTTTTTCTTCTCACTGGTGTGTCTCCTTTTCATTGAATGTATTCTGCGGATATTCTACCTTAATCTCCTTGCAGGACAGCGATGGCTTAGGATTCAGGGTTAAGATCTGCTTCCTAAGGCTTTTGCATTTTATGAGCCACGAGGGTCTCATAAAGAGTTTTTCTCCTTATAGGTCGAGAGGATCCCATAGGTGTAAGTTCTTCTTAAAAATCGTGAGGATTCTTAAGCGGGTTTTCCCTTGAGAGTCGTAAGGATCTTACAAGAGAGTTTTTCTTCCTTACAGGTCGTGAGGACGTGTAAGTGCTGGATGTGGTCACCCTTGTCCGTGTTTTACGGAGTCAGGGGTTTCTCCAGGTATTGTAGTTTAAAGACGTCGCGGTCAAGGTTAAGGACCTCATAGTCCGTGGATTTAAGGACTCCACAGTCCGATGTTAGTTTTAAGACATCACGGTCAAGGTTAAGGACCTCATAGTCCGTGGATTTAGGGACTCCACAGTCCGATGTTAGTTTTAAGACATCACGGTCAAGGTTAAGGACCTCATAGTCCGTGGATTTAGGGACTCCACAGTCCGATGTTAGTTTTAAGACATCACGGTCAAGGTTAAGGACCTCATAGTCCGTGGATTTAGGGACTCCACAGTCCGATGTTTGGTTGCAGGGACCCGTCACCTCTTTGAAGACGTTGAGGAATTACAACGCCAGGTATCAAAGGAGTGAAGAGATGTACCCTTAAACCAAGGAAGAATCCGTAGGGAATCGGGGTGGTTGATCATTAGTTTTAAGACATCGCGGTCGAGGTTAAGGACATCATAGTCCGTGGATTTTAAGGACTCCACAGTCCGGTATTTGCTCTGGATGCTTCACACGGGTTCACTGCCATGCTTGGCGAGGACCAGGCTCAGCTCTGGGCGTTTTCCGCGGGGTCAAAGAGTGACGTTATCCGCGTTCCATGTAACCAGGAATTTTGCACTAGATGTTTCACACGGTTCACTGCCGTGCTCGGCGAGGACTAGGCTCCACTCTGGATGCTTCACACGGGTTCACTGCCGTGCTCTGCGAGGACCAGGATCCGCTCTGGACGTTTTCCACGGGGTCAAAGAGTGACGTTATCCGCGTTCCACGTAACCAGGAATTTTGCACTAGATGCTTCACACGGGTTCACTGCCGTGCTCAGCGAGGACTAGGCTCCGCTCTGGATGCTTCACACGGGTTCACTGCCGTGCTCTGCGAGGACCAGGATCCGCTCTGGACGTTTTCCACGGGGTCAAAGAGTGACGTTATCCGCGTTCCACGTATCCAGAAATTTTGCACTAGATGCTTCACACGGGTTCACTGCCGTGCTCGGCGAGGACTAGGCTCTGCTCTGGATGCTTCACACGGGTTCACTGCCGTGCTCTGCGAGGACCAGGATCCTCTCTGGACGTTTTCCACGGGGTCAAAGAGTGACGTTATCCGCGTTCCACGTATCCAGGAATTTTGCACTAGATGCTTCACACGGGTTCACTGCCGTGCTCGGCGAGGACTAGGCTCCGCTCTGGACGTTTTCCACGGGGTCAAAGAGTGACGTTATCCGCGTTCCACGTAACCAGGAATTTTGCACTAGATGCTTCACACGGGTTCACTGCCGTGCTCGGCGAGGACTAGGCTCCGCTCTGGACGTTTTCCACAGGGTCAAAGAGTGACGTTATCCGCGTTCCACGTAACCAGGAATTTTGCACTAGATGCTTCACACGGGTTCACTGCCGTGCTCGGCGAGGACTAGGCTCCGCTCTGGATGCTTCACACGGGTTCACTGCCGTGCTCTGCGAGGACCAGGATCCGCTCTGGACGTTTTCCACGGGGTCAAAGAGTGACGTTATCCGCGTTCCACGTAACCAGGAATTTTGCTGATTGTATCCGCATTTCACGGGGTGGAGGTTTGACTGTTGGTGATATGTATACCACCGAGCCATGGAACTGGGAGTTGCCGCTGTTCCGCTTAGCTTGAAGTTGTGTCCGTCGTTACGGGACGAATGTTGGGATGATCTCTAGGTCGCTTGTGGCCCGTCGAGACTTATCTTATTTCTTGGTTGAAACCTGGGGGGGTGGTATGTTCCCTTTTTGTTTACGCCCTTGGATTGTGTACAGGGTGTGATGGAATATCACCTGTAAGGCATAAATTTTATTTTTATTTTATTTCTTTTTCCGCGATGCTCTATCGTTTCAGCTTTTATATCGCGAAGATCGCGATTGCCCCATCATTTCGGCTATATTTCGCGGTGTCCAATCATTTCGGCTATTTATTTATTTTCTACTCGCTGCTTTTTATTGCGAGTTGCCCCATCATTTCGGCTATTTTTATGCCTTCATTTTTACTTGCCGTTTTTTATTGCAAGTTGCCCCATCATTTCGGCTATTTCGTAGGCATGTGTGGCTTGCTAGCTTTTTCGCCGCAAGCTTGGATTTTAGGCACCAATTTCGGCATCAGCACCGCTACAACTGGACCGTTGCAAGGAGCGAATCATCATTTGCCTTTGTCGATGTTGAACAAAGGTGGCTCAGCAAACAGGGTTAAGGGTCCTGTCGACTAAGGCTTTTGACTTCATGAGCCGTAAGGGTCTCACAAAGGTATTTCTCCCTACAAGTCGTGAGGATCTTGCAGGTGTCCTTTCTCCTTAGGGATCGTGAGGATTCCTAAATGTGTGTTCCTCTGTAAGTCGTAAGGATCCTACAAGAAGGCTTTCTCCTTATGGGTCGAGAGGACCTACAAGGGTTGGACCTGCTGGGGAAATGCTTATTCGCGCCCGTGGATTGTATACAAGGGTCAGTATCGAGCCTCTTGTAGGGCATTATCAAAGGTTGTGGAAGATTGCTTAAGCACAGGTTTAGGTCTCTGTAACTTAAGGCTTTCAAATCTTATGAGCCGTGAGGGTCCCATAAGAGAGTTCTCCATACGAGTCGTGAGGATCTCGTAAGTGTATTTTCTCCTTAGGAATCGTGAGGATCCCTAAGTGTGTTGCTCCTTTGTGAGTCGTAAGGATCTCACGCAGGTGGTTTCTCCTTACAAGGTCGAGAGGACCCAATAAGTGTCTTTTAATGAGGTTGTGCCCTTTCGGGTTTTCACAAACACTCGCCGGTAGTCCTGCTATTTTTACTCACGGAGCCCTTTCGGGTTTTCATCCGTGCCCATTTTGCTTGTGGACATACCGTTTTTTTTATTTTATATATTATTTTTTTTCTCTTTTTTTTTATCTCGTTAGCCTAAGGATGCTGCGGTAGTAGTTTAGGGACATTTCGATCCGTCGTTAGTTTAAGGACGTTTCGGTCCGTCGTTAGTTTAAGGGCGTTTCGGTCCGTCGTTAGTTTAAGGACGTTTCGGGAAGGCCGGCTGCTGCTTGTAAAGTCTGAGCTCAGGAAGATAGCGAGCGGACATAGTCGTCGTCATCTATCATTGACCTAGGCTGTGGCTCATTAAGCATAGTATTTCTTTAAGAAGCGGCCGTTTATTGGCCTGAAAGGCCTTTCACCATGCATGTCCATGAGTAGATAGGCTCCGCCCTGGTAGACCTTGTCTATGATGTACGGGCCTTCATAATTTGGCTCAAATTTTCCTCGCTTGGCACGATTGGGGATCATAGGTCTTTTGGCCACTAGTACGAGTTCGCCTTGGCGGAATGTCCTCGGCCTGGTCAATCTTTCATACGAGCGCGTCATCTTTACTTTGTAGGCCTCTAGATTTTGTTGCGCTATGAGCCGGGTTTCATCGAGGGCATCAAGCTCTTCGAGCCGAAGGTGAGCATTTTCTTCGTCTGTCAGCTCGCAGTGGACTGCCACTCGTAGAGAGGGTAACTCTATCTCGAGGGGGAGCACTGCTTCCGTTCCAAATACCAACGCGTACGGCGTTGTGTTCGTGGCCGTCTTGAATGTAGTTCGATAGGCCCAAAGGGCCTCTTGCAGTTTCTCGTGCCAGTCTTTCTTATTTCGGGACACCGTCTTTTTTATGATCTTCGTCAAGGTCTTATTGAAGGCCTCGGCCAGACCGTTAGCTCGTGGATTGTAAACTGAAGAATATCTCCATTCTATATTGTGCTGCTGCGCGAAGCGGCTAATCTTATGGCTTCTGTAGGCTGGCCCATTATCGGAGATAATTCGCCGTGGGGTTCCAAACCGATAGATGCCATGCGTCTTGAAGAAGTGGAGGATATTCTCCGTCTTCACTTCCCTCAGCGGTACTGCTTCTGCCCATTTGGAGAAGTAATCAGTTGTCGCCAGGATGAAACGATGTCCCCGGGACGATGCTGGCTCGATGGGGCCGACTATGTCAGTCCCCCATATTTCGAATGGCCAGCTAGCCACCGTTGGGTGTAGTGGATTCGGGTGTTGGTGGATAAAGTCTCCATGAATCTGGCACTAGTGGCATTGCTTCGCATACTCGAGGCAGTCTTGGACCATCGTGGGCCAATAATAACCCATCCGTTTGATTTTCAATTTCATTTTCGGGCCTGCTTGGTGAGAACCGCAGAGTCCATCGTGAACTTCCTGAACGACTCTTTCTGCTTCGTCAGGTCCTAAGAATCTCAGCCACAGAGAATCAAACGATCTTTTGTATAGAGTGTCGTTGACAAAAGCGAAAGATAGAGCTCGTTTCATGAGCTGATGTCTTGAGGACGCTTCTTTGGGCATTCGGCGGGACTTAAAGTAGTCTATGAAGACTTCCCTCCAGTCCTCGGCCTTCTCATGGTCTTTTATTTGTAGAGTCGTCTGCTCAGTCGCTCCCTTTTCTTCATATGACTCCGGAGGTATTTCCGTTGGGGCGAGCACCCGACGGCTTTGTACCACGATTCTTATATCATCGAGGTTTTCGTCAGCCAGCTCTTTAGCAAGTTTGGCCAACGCGTCTGCTTTGCTGTTTTCCGCGCGCGATATGTTCTCCAAAGTATAGGAGGGAATTTGGGTCAATAGTTGTTGCACCTTTTCGCCGTATTTCACCAACTCCGGTTTGCACGTTTGGTAGTCACCATTTACTTGGCTAACGACCAATTGAGAATCCCCGTATATAGAGAGGTCTTCAATTCCCATGTTAATGGCGATCTCGAGGCCCGCTATCAAAGCTTCGTATTCGGCTTCATTGTTCGTCCTCGATTCCGTTAAGGAGAAAGCAAAGCGCATTATCCCTCCTTGTGGAGTTACAAAGACGAGGCCTATCCCCGATTTGATCATTGGGATACCTTGTTTCCGTTTCTTTACGGAGGACGCTCCATCAAAATAGAGTTCCCATCGGGTACTACCGCCGCCAATCGCATCAAATGCATGCTCGTCCGGCAAATCGCAGTTCAGAGGCGAATCGGCCGGTATCGGGTGCTCAGCGAGGAAATCGGCAATGGCCTGGCCTTTCACTGCCTTGAGAGGTTGATACGTTATCGAGAATTCCATCAAGAGCAGGGCCCATTTAGCGAGTCGTCCCGTCAATATGGCTTTTGACATCAAGTATTTAAGGGGATCCACCTTTGAAATGAGACGGACTTCATGCGCCAATGCATAGTGTCTGAGCTTTGTTATCGCAAAGATCAACGCCAGGCAATGTTTTTCAATGGGGGAGTAGTTACTTTCTGCCCCCAGCAGAACTCGACTTAAGTAGTAGAGTGCTCTTTCTTTCCCTTGATCGTTCTCTTGTGCCCATAATGCGCCTAAAGAACCTTCGAGGGCGGTTGTATAGAGAATGAGAGGCTTTCCCTTAAACGGAGCAGCCAACACCGGCGGGTTCTGCAGGTATTGCTTGATCTCGTCTAGCGCGCTTTGGTATTTTTGATCCCAGACGAATGGGGTTCCCTTCTTCATCAGGTGACTGTAAGGACGGCACTTTCCGGAAAGATTGGCTATAAATCGCCGTATGTACGCGAGCTTCCCTTGGAGAGACCGCAGCTGTTTGAGAGTTCTCGGCGGAGGCATTTCCATGATCGCTTTAATCTTTGACGGATCTATTTCAATACCTCGGTGTCGAATGATGAATCCCAGGAATTTGCCTGGGGAGACTCCAAACGCGCATTTAGGGGATTCATTTTCAAATTATATTGCTGAAGGCGTTGAAATACAGTCTCCAGGTGCTTTAAATGCTTTTCGTATGACATGCTCTTTACTACGAGGTCATCGATATAGCACTCGACGATGTCATGTATGAGGTCGTCGAAAATCTTTGTCATGGCCCTTTGATAGGTAGCGCCAGTGTTCTTTAGACCAAAGGGCATAACCCTGTAGCAGAATATACCCAAAGGGGTCCGGAAAGCGGTGTGCTTCTGGTCTTCGGGATGCATCTTTATCTGATTGTATCCTGAGGAACCGTCCATAAAGGAGAAAACCTCGTGAGTGGATGTGTTATCTATCATTAGCTCGGTTACTGGTACTGGGAAATCGTCCTTTGGACAGGCTTTATTGAGATCCCTGAAATCCACGCATATGCGTACCGTCCCATTCTTCTTCATTACCGGGACGATATCAGCGATCCAATCGGGATATTGGACTTCTTGGATAAATCCAGAGTCGATCGGCTTCTTGACTTCGGCGTTGATGCTCATTTCAAGCTCGAGTCGCATCCTTCTTGGCGCCTGCTTGACTGGCTTGATATCTGGGGATATTGCTAATTTATGCACAGCAATCTCCGGATCTAATCCTGGCATCTCGGAGTAGTTCCACGCGAAACAGTCTTTATGCCGTAGAAGCACGTTCTTTAACGCGGCCACCCTTTCTTCAGATAGCAGCTCGCTGACAAATGTCGGTCGCGGGTCATCTGCCGATCCCAACTCAATCTTCTTGAGGTTATCTGCAGTAGTATGTATGCCGTCTTCCAGTTCTTTTGGAGCTGGCGGAAATTCTGAGACCACCCCATCATCGCTGTTCTCAAAGCACCAGGGAAGGTCATCCATGTTCTCGGGCTCTTCTTTTAATATCGTAATCGTATAACAGGTGCGAATCCGCTCCCAGGACTGAGGTGGATCCGGTTCTGCTCTTGCGGCCTTGGGTTCGTGCTTTTGTGGCGGCGTTACCCTCCAGCCGTTGGATAAAGCAAATCTGCCCTGTTGGTACTGGTCCTCAACCCAGTTCTTGAAGGTGAAGCAGTCTTCGATAGGGTGTCCTATGGCTCGGTGATAAGAGCAATAGCTCGGATGAGAAGCCTTGTTAACTTGCTCAGGGTGCTTAAGCTCTGGAAGCGCGATCATTTGATGTTTTAAAGCTAGCTTGAGTAACTTCTCCGTTCTGTCTCGGGGGAAGGAGTACGCTCGACTCTTCTTCTTCATGAGGGACAAATCCGAGCTGTGCAATACCCGATCACGTAACCCTCTAATCCTGCGTCGTTGTTGTCGGCTCCTCTTTCTGCTTCTTGATTTATTTCCGTCTCCGCATCGGGCCTTTCGTACAACGGGTTGACAGGGATGAGCATCTTTGTCTTTTGCAGCCTGTTGAAATAGACGTTGCGTCCTGGCCTTCGCGTAGATGGCCATTTCGCGGTTGTGGTCTTCCCGACCTTTCTGACCCACTTTCCTGATAGGCTTGTCCATTCGTTCTTCAAACGACGGACTCAGCGCTTCAATCGCGGGGTCTAGTTTTGATGAGGGGTTGGCATCTCCTGACAGGGCGTCCTCTTCTTCATCAAAGGTATATATAGTGTAGCTACTGTAGGCCCGTTCCTGTTTTCCGGCTCTCACGTATCCAAGCCCAAGTGTTTCCATTTTCCCGTTGGGCAATTTGCGTTGAGTCCCAGGGACATCCCAAATCTTGTTGTAGAACCGAGCCTGCCGAACAGTCTGTTTTAAGGGTACTCCTTGGCGCTTCAATAGCCTCTTTAGTCCATTTGTGTAGTATCTGGGCAAACGGATAGGTTGGAGCCTGTCGAGTGTAGCATCTGCGCCATGCCAGATCTCTTTCTCTATTTTTGACTCTGAGGATCGGTAGAATAGGATCACCTTCTCACCCTTTTGCCTGGGAGGGACGTAAATTGTTTGCAGGTCCTGCACATTGTGAGCTTGAAGCGTGTCGAGATCCTTGTAGTGTTCTCGCGGTACCATGGTGATTTGCAAACTCTGATCATCGCTAGGGTGTGCTTGTATTGACAGCCGATTGGAGAACACGGCATTAACTTCATCTTCTGAATCACTTCCGAAGACCAACATGGGGGCGGACGTCCCCAGGTTGTTGCGTTGAGATGGCCCGGCATAAACTATCTCTTCCTCTTCTTCGGTATCGCTCCCGAAAACAGGGATGGTGGCGGCGGTTTTGTTCTCCGGGTTGCGACACCTTTCTGTATCCTCGAAATCTGGCAAAAAGTACTTCGCATCTTCGTATTTGCGGACTTCGTTCACGGAGAATGGGTTTAACTCTCCTGTTACGGTATACTCGAAACCATCGTTAAAGTACTTCATACACTGATGTTGTGTAGAAGGGATGATGTTGTACTCGTGTAGCCAAGGGCGACCGAGCAAGGCGTTGTAGCAGGTCTTGGCGTCAATGACGTGAAACTTGATGTCCGTGACGAGCAGTCCGAAGCGTAATGTTAGTATTACAGATCCGAGAGTCCGTGATGACTGAGAGTCGAAACCGGAGATGGTAATTTTGTCACGAGCGAGGTGTTGCACACTCATGCAGATTTCCTTCAACACCCGAACATTAAGGAGATTGACGGAGGATCCATTATCCACCAGGATCTTGCCTATCTTGATATCATGGCAGTATCCGGAGACATATAGGGGACGGTTGTGGTCGCACGTCCCGAGAAGGAGGTCTTCGTCACCAAAAGTGATGTCGGCCGTATGCACTTCCTCCAGTTCATCCTTCATCCTTTCAGTGGCGAGAAAAGCTTGGAACTGTTCAGGTTCTTGTAACGCCTTAATTAGTGAGTCTCACGCTTCTTTTGATAATAGGAGGGCATCGAGAATGCTAAGCTGAGAAGGTAGCTTCCTTAGGTGCGCTAAGATATTGTAGTCCACCTTACCCTTCCTGGGGGGGGTCTTTGGCAATCAGTTCTTTCATGACCTGGTCATCTAAAGTGATATCCTCGGTGACCTTTTCCTTTCCCTTATCTTTTCTACTCGCGGGCCCGAGATTCTTTTCTGGGAGTGTGCGATTGCGCAGCTGAATGTTCTCGCAGGCCTCCGATCTCTCCTCTTTCCCTAAAATGGATTCTTTAAAGAGAGGGCCCATAGCCATTTCTTCATCAGAGTCGCTCCCAAAGGTGAGAACTTGTGACCCCCCGGCGTTAACCATGTAACAGTTGCCAGTAGTTCTGTTGTGCCCATCGACAGTACTTCTTCGTTCCTGACGAGTCTTGCGTTTCATGCGCTTAAAATGTTGCCTATGAGCAACATATCCTTGCCACCATATCTTAAAGGCGTCGCATTCCTCCGTGGGGTGTGAAATTTTCCGATGATATGCGCAATAATCAGTGTGCCTCTCTACCCCATTGAGCGTGTTTTCTTCCGAGGGTGGTAGCTTCATTCCCATTGACATGGCTTTGGCAAACCTTTTTCTCGTCTTGAATATCCTCTTGTCTGCCTCGGATGCTTTTCGATCTGGCGGGAGTACTTCAACTCTTTCGTTCAGTCGTCTGCATTTGGCTCCTTCCGATGCGGCCATCTCACGCTCCTGATCCGCTTTACTCTTTAGACGAATCTCGTCTAGAAAGGCGTTGATCATTTCATCTGTTGGCCACGCACGCTCTGGTTCAGGCTCTGTCCCCAGCTTCTTAGTGCCAGGAGTCTTTTCATCGTCGGTAAACGAGTGGGAGATAACGTTACAATTCGCTACATATCCCTCGGATTCATCCGACGGACTCTCTCTATCATCTCCCTCTTGAAAGATGTGGTTGAGGAACTCTTGCAGTGTGACAGGAGTTCGCGCCTTTTGATTGTACTCTTCCAGTGCGTCGATTTGCTTCTGCAAGTTCGTGTACTCGTCTCCAGGCTTCACGGGCTTCTTGGATCTCTTCTTCTTTTTCTTCGAAGATTTTGACGGTTGGGCGTGAGTATTTGGGCCACTATCACGAGTCTTCATAGTTGGGCGGGGCTTCAACATCCCTTCGATAATTTGAGGTTCAAGAGGGTCCTTCCATTCGATCGCAGGACACGCATGAAGGTCTCTCAGCATTCTTTTGGTTTTAGTTGATAGCACGACCTCCCATGGAGCTTCTTCAATAAAGGAGCAGGTTGCCCCCAGTGTATCTTCTTTCTTAGGAGTATGCGGTTGTGGTGGGTTCACCTTCCACTTTTCGGACAGTACAAACTTCCCCTGGAGGTATTGATCTTCAATCCATCCTTTGAAGACGAAGCAATCTTCAATCGGATGACTTACCGTTTGATGGTAAGGGCAATAGTTAGGGTTATTCACCTCAGTGGGTTGCGGCGGTCGCCTTGGATTTGGTAGGTTTATAAGTCTGTTGCGTACTGCCAGCTCGAATAACCGTTTCGTCTTGTCTCGTGGGAACGAGTAGGGACGCTTCATCTTCTCATTATAATACCGGCGTCTTTCTTCCAGTTGATCTGTCGGCTTCAGGGCGTTAGGTTGCTGCTGGGCATTCGCGACGAAGGTTGCCCTTCCTTTACCCTTGTCATTCCGAGGTTCTGACTTCGGGGGAGGTGGTCTATGACCCATCTGGTCCATCTGAGCCAACTTGTCGATTAAAGCCTGGAATGTGGTTGGCTTAAAGAACATCATAAACTGGGAGATAGTTGCGTGAGGGTCTAGGGTTCCCACGAACATGCCCACTGCGGGTGCCTCCTCAATGCGTTGTTCGCATCTTGACCACAAATTCCGCCAGCGTATAGCATACTGGACCCAGGTTTCGCCTGGTTTCACCCTGGCGTTAATCAATGCTGTTATTGGAGTGCGTTCGCTGGCACTTGCGAATCGCTGAGTGAATAACAACTCCATTTCAGCGAACGTCTTGATAGAATCGTTCGGGAGTTCCGAATACCATTCGAACGCTGTTTCTGATAAGCTGCCCACGAACTGGCGAAGCAACAGTTTATCATCACCGCCGGTGTTACCGCAGAGGGCCCGGAACTGGGCAACATGTTGATGGGGATTGCCGGTCCCCTTATACACGTAGAATTTTGGTATCGTATAGCCCGGCGGGTATTTGATTTGGTCGTACCAGCTTGGATACGGCCGGCCCGTCTTTACGATTTGACCAGCTGCCTCAGCCGCATGATGAACCCGGATTTGCTGGGATATATAGTCGACCAAATCAGCCTTAGAGATTGCCTCCTCTTTGGCCGTTGAGAAGGCCGGTGGTGGATTTGACGTTTCTCCTCGGTCGTCTTCAAGAACGATTGGGGGATCCTCGGCGGGTAAGTCCTGCTGGATCATCATCCCTATCATATCTTGGAAGAGAAGGCCTATACGCTGTATATTGGCTGCTTGTTCAGCAGCCACTTTGTCCTTTTTCTCCAGTATCCGGCGAAGGAATTCAGCGTCGGTTTCTTCTTCCTGGCGTGCGTCTGAGGACGTTTCTGGGTTTTCTTTTGGCCCGGTAAGTGCGGCCATAGCATTCATCATTTCTTGGATCTTTTGCTGTTGCTCCTGAGCTTTGGTCACCGACCGTGTAAGCGGTCTATGACCCGTGGACGCACGGCTGTCTTCTTTTCCTGACGCCATGTATATGGTGTGGACCATCATGCCCCCAGACTTAGGGCGTCTGGGCTCAGTGCTTTTAGCTGTCGTTGCAGGCTGGGGGATCTTCTCTGGCTTCCTCCTTTTGTGAGCAGTGGAGGTTAAGGGGGCCGCTGAGGTGGGCGTCTAGACAGCCTTTCAGGGTTTAGCCTGGTGACCAGCTTCCGGTTGGATTTTCAGCTTCTTGTGCTGGCGTGAGAAGTTTGGATCGATGATCGAGTCTCAGGCCTGCCGCCAAACCTTATAAATTTTGGAAGACAGCCGTTGAGGGGATCGGGGCTGTTCTGATTTTATTTCCACAACCTTTTTCAGTGGGGGAGGAGACCTCTTTAGCACTGCAGTAGGAGAATTCCTTCGCACCTTATTTAGCATCTCGAAGCTGTTCCCAGTTGGAACAACAGCATTAACTTCTGCCATCGGGGATGATGGAGTTAGCCCAGAGGGGGAGTTGCCCCCAGCTTTCCTTACTCGGCGCCAGTGGCGACGTCGAGCGTGTCGAGCGGACGGCGTTGGTTCAGCGGTGAGAATGGCTTCGTCTTGCCCCCTGTGTAGGTGGGGGGTCGCTGCTGATGTTAGCCTGTCAAAGACCGATGTCCTTTGGGTAGCAGGAGCGGGAGCTGAAGCCGTCAATCTTGTGAAGATCGACTTTTTGGCCGGAGAAGCCGCTTTGGCGATTTCGGGAGCAGGAGCGGCCACTTTCTTAGAAGCAGCCTTCTCTGGGATTGTAGGCCCTATGATGGGTCCACAGGATTTCTGGCCCAATCTAGAAAAGACCGAGGCGCTGATGTTGGGCGGCCTGTTGAGAGGAGCCGCGACAGGGGTAAGACGATCAAAGACCGACTTCTTGGGAGGTTCCTTTGTCAGCACCGGCGCCGTGAAGCTCGTTGGTGGGAGTATAGTCCCAAAGAACAATCCGGTAGTGGCCTGAGTCACCTGGTCCACCGGCATTGTGAATAACGAAGCAGCTTGGGGTCCGTAGGTTATACCTCCTGGCGAGGCAAAGCGTTGGTCGCAATTGCAGTCTGAGCAGTTGGAGAATTTCACAGAAGTAGAAGCCATCGATCCTTTGCTTTCTGCAATAAGCAAGACGCCAATTCTTAGTATCTTGAAACCCAAGGGCAACCATTAGCGAACCGCGATTGGTTCGCGAATCACGACACACGAAGTGTGGAGTGGAAAGAGGAAAAGGTCCCACCGGGCGTGCCAGAATCTGTTCCCCTCTGAAAGATGGCGCGACATGGACGTCTCGCCTGAGATTCGGGGCAGATGCTAATTGGTGCTATCCGTCCACCTCTCCGAAGATGCCAAGTTGATTTATGGCATCATGTATCGAAGGTTTACACGGATGCGGCCGATGTAGCAGACTTCGTCAGATTCCCCCTCGTTTGAGGGGTTTTTGATTGTGGGGACGCTCTTCCCTGCAGGCGCAAGCCCCTACAGTTAATTACGCTACCGCATCGCGGTAACAACTTTCTCCTTCTCCAGATGGTCACTTCGTGTCGTGTGTGTTTATTTTGTGTTTTGTTGCCCGTGGATTGTTTACGGAGACCGAGTTATGTCGTCGCCCGTAGGGCGTGGACTAGTCCAAATCCGTGTTATCTTAGATTTGGGTTTGGGGGTTTGGTTTGAGGATACGTTAGCCATACTTGAGGCTAAAATCAACTCAAACGTTTGTTAAGGATACGCTAGTCTAATTTGAGACTAAGATCAACTTAACGGGATCGTTTAGATCCGACCAAAAGAGCATTTGGGCTCTATTGTTCCAATTTAGGGACATAGTGGTCCATCGTATGTATGGCCGTCGGGACCCGTTACCTCTCTGACGACGTTGAAGGATTACAACGACAGATGTCAGAGGAGTTCAGAGATGTACCCTCGAACCAGAGTTAATTGGGGGAGATTCATAGTCCAGTCTGTTTGAAGGTTTAAGGATACGTTAGCCATCTTGGAGGCTAAGATCAACTTAAATGGGATCGTTTAGATCCGACAAAAGAGCATGCGGGGCTCTATTGTTCCAGTTTAGGGACGTGGTAGTCCATTGCTAGTTTAAGGACATTGCGGTCCATGGGTAGTTTAAGGACATTGCGATCCATTGTTAGTTTTAAGACATCTCGGTCAAGGTTAAGGACGTCGTAGTCCATGGGTTTAAGGACCCCACAGTCCATTGTTAGTTTTAAGACATCTCGGTCAAGGTTAAGGACGTCATAGTCCATGGGTTTAAGGACCCCACAGTCCATTGTTAGTTTTAAGACATCTCGGTCAAGGTTAAGGACGTCGTAGTCCATGGGTTTAAGGACCCCACAGTCCATTGTTAGTTTTAAGACATCTCGGTCAAGGTTAAGGACGTCGTAGTCCATGGGTTTAAGGACCCCACAGTCCATATCAATGAGTGGTTATCGGGACCCGTCACCTCTTTGAATACGTTGAGGGATTACAACACCAAGTATCAAAGGAGTGAAGAGATGTACCCTGGAACCGGAGTGGATTAAATAGTCTTTGGCCCAATTTGGGATCAAGACCAATTAATTATGTTATGAGCCCATTAGCCTAGTTAATTACGAATTGAGGACTTATGGCCATCTTGGGCTAAGTCCAATCATGTCTGGAATATTGACTTCCTGTTGGTCCCTTGAAGGAGAGGCTTTGCCTCTATCCATTCGGCCAATTGGGCCAGTGTCTAGTGTTAAACACTAAAGACGAATCAGTGTTGAACACTGGGAATAAGATTGATAAGTTAGTGTTTCAGCACTAAAAGATAGTTGGTGTTAAACACCAGCAACCAGGCTTTCAGATTAGTGTTGAACACTAAAACAGACCAGTGTTAAACACTGTCAACAGGAGTCCCAAACTAGTGTTGAACACTACGGTAATCAGTGTTGGGCACTGCAAATATAGTTTTGTGCTTAGTGTTACACTAAGGCCAAACAATGTTTTATCACTGAATTCAGGGGTTCCGTTTTAGTGTTAAAACACTAAGGCAAGAGGGGTCACGTGGCAACATGTGAGAGCGCCCTCCCTGCACCTGTTCTTCTGAGACTATGCATCTTTTAGAGCATCACGTGCCATCACGTGACGGGGATTCAAGCGCTTGTGTGTTAAAGCTTCTGTCAAGGGTCACGTGAGTCACGTGAGGCACTGCCTCCAGAGGGCTTTCTGTAGATCTTTTGGGAGGGAGGGTCACGTGGTGACACGTGATCCTGCCTCTATGTATGTTGTTTAGAAGATCTGTTAATCTTTTTCAGGAATTAAATTCCTCGTAGGGTTGAACCCTGACAATAATTTCAGAGGAATTAAGTTCCTTCTTCCTTTTAAAGAGTTGAACTCTGAATTTTCTGTAGGAATTAAATTCCTCATATATGTGAAGAACTGAATAGGGTTAAACCCTAATAAAAGCTTTTAAGGAATTAAACTCCCATTCTCTGTTAAGGAATTATGATTAAGGGAATTAAACTCCCGTTGTTTCAACAGAACTAAGTTCTTAATTAGGGTTAAACCCTGTTTCTTTTTGTTCTGAGGGAATTAAATTCCCATAATACAGGGTCAAACCCTAATTTTATTTTAAAGGAATTAAATTCCTATAGTTCTGTGAGAATTAAATTCTCGTGCTTCCATTCCCTCTCTATGTTTTGGATCTGCATGGCAGGATCTCAACCCATTGAGAATTAAATTCTCAACTTCAAGGGGAGATGTGCACTTTACATATCCTCTATCAAAGAGAGAAGAAATATGTCATTCTGTTTTATATCAGAGTTAAACTCTGTTGAGAATTAAATTCTCTTTCTTTCAAAAAGCCTTCCCTTTCTTACCTAGGGTTTTCTTTTGCAGAAGATCCAAATTCTTCAAAGTATCAAGGCTCTCTCCCTTTTCTTCCCTCTGCGTATCTCTCCTTTCTCCCTTCCCTCTTTTTCTTTTGTGTCCCTTGGCTCCTATTTATAGGAGAAGCAGCCGAATTAATTAGTTTTAGTGAATCTTTCATTGGGAGATTTAATTTGTATCCACCATTCGTTTTAGACCTTTGGATTATTAGGTGAATTTTATTCACCATTGGATTTTAAATCCAGGGATTCTCCTTTGTTATTTTGTTTAAATTTTACTGGGAAATCTTTCCAAATTCGAGATTTTCCCATAGATAGATGATATTTAATCACCTTTAAATCTTTAATTCAATCGGTTGCTTTGGAAAGATTTAAGAGGTCTTTTCTCAGAATTTAATTCTGTTAACAGATAGGCTTTGAAAGCTGGTCACGTGCGGCAACGTGACCCTTGGTCACGTGTGTGCACGTGACCCCCTTGTAACGAGCCCTCTTCTTCTTTTGCACTCTGCCTTCTTCTGCTGCTTAGCCGTCACGTGCCACCACGTGACCCCTGGTCACGTGTGAGCACGTGACCCTCGTCTGGAGTCTTTTCTTGATTTAACCGGAGGATGATTCTGATGTTTTGAGCGTCACGTGCCAACACGTGACCCTGGTCACGTGGGAGCACGTGACCTCTTCTGAAGCATTTTCCTTGATTTGATCAGGGAACCAATGTGCCTTTGCCGCTTGCTTTTAAATGTCACGTGCCGACACGTGACCCTGGTCATGTGGGAGCACGTGACCCTTTCTGAAGCCCTTTTCTTCGATGTAATCGGGAAGTTGAATTTGCCTTGCTGATGCTTTTAGGTGTCACGTGCCAACACGTGACTGCTGGTCACGTGTAAGCACGTGACCCTCTTCTGAAGCTTTTTCCATAAGTTTTTCTGATTTTAAATCAGGAAACAGGCGCCAACTAATGGAGGTTCTTTTTGGGTCTTCGTCAGATGTTGTCTTCCGCTGAACTCCCGGTGGAATTAGATGGTTACTTTATGTTGAGTGTGGGTCTCAATGGGTTTTGGTGGAAGAGATGGTATGAGGAGTTTGGTGCTGAGTACCTGCAAAGAAGTCCCGGGGTGGTTTGGTACCACCAAGGACCCTCCGACGATCAAGTTAGTGATGAGATCTGAGCAGAGTAACGGCTTAAAAGAGTAAAGAATGGCTTACTTGACCCCTCTGTGATGGGGGTTTATATAGCAGTGGTGGCAGGCAGCAGCAGCCGCGTGAATCTCGCCGGCAGTTACGCTCCCGACGTCACGCCCGCGTAGAGAGCGGATCGTCCATTAATGGGATCGTGATGGTGTGGAACGTGGGATGCTGTTAGCGTAGGATCTGCGCATGGCGAGATTCGCGGAGCGGCGGTTACGCCTGTGGGTGGTGGAGTTGGTCGGAGGGCCGGGGAAGACGGCCTCGGCCGGGAGCTCGGGGACGAGCGAGGAGGCCGAGGCGTCTTGGTCCTGTGGCAGCTCGGGGTGAGCTGAGGGGCCGAGGAGGCTAATTTGCAGTGGGTCCCGAGGAGGGCCAGCTTGTGCTTGCAGGTCGGGCACAGGGCGGCCTGGTCGGCCCTTGTGGGCCCTTTCTTCTGAGTTTTGGGACACGCCATCTGCCACGTGTCCTAATCTTGGAGATCGTCAATATTGAGCATCATCAACATCACTACTCTAATAAGTAATAACTATAGAAATTAAGGAGTTATGGACATGGCATGATGAACCTCAAGAAGAGGGCACTGCTGTTTCAATTCCTTCATGAATAAATTTGCATAATAATTATGTCGTTAACTCTTTCTATTATTACCACTCCTATAATCTCACGTAACACACACACACTTTCTGTTGCCATAATACTTCAAGATTCCAATAATTAAAACTTGTAAGGGGGCTTTGTATAATTTTTGGGAAGAGATAAAGATGGAGGGATTTTGTCCCAAAACTTTTTTAATGAGATGGGAAGAGAAGTGGCAGAATATAAGGAGGATGGAGAAGCCTAGTTCTTGTTCTAGCAATATGAGAACTGAATTATAAATAATGTATATAATTAACAATAAATAAAATAATGGTAAACAACATACATTATGTGGAATTTAATTTCTTCATATTCTATCTCCATTTTTGTAACCACCCGTCATAATTCTTTTGGCTATTACCACTCGATTTTTTAATAAATCAAAATCATAACTATTCTCAAATTAATTAGTACAAGTGAGTGGAATATAGTAATTGAGTGTCAAAATAGAAAAAGGACTGTCAAGACTACCAAAAATTGGTTTTCATTCACTTAGTAGAGTGTTGATAAAAATATAATACCGCAAGTACACGGCGCGTTTGTAGCGAGTGTGCAAGTACGGGTCGATCCCACAGGAAAGACCGTTAGTTAATTATTTGTTTAATTAGATTAAAAATAAAATGTAGTTTTTATAATTCATATCTAAAGAGATAATTTTTACCACTTAAAATTAAAATAGCAAATAAGATTAATTAAATTTAATGATAAAAGGGCATTCCTAGAGTGTTGAATCCCGTAGACTAGTTCGTATTTTTATAACCTATGATCTAGTTTGAAATTATAGACTATATGGACTTTGATTCTAAATAATCTATCAAGCAATCTAGTTCGTAGGTTTATAAAAACATAATTTTTAATATTCTAATGCAAGTTAAATCTAAATATGATCTTACTAATCCTAAGTATAGACTATGAGCGATGCTAGATAATCTATCAATGTGATATAGAAAAATCTACATTTATCTTTTAAGTGTATCTTTTGAGAATAATGATTTATACCATTAACCTTTTTATTAATCTAGATTCATTCTACTCAAGGCATGTTCATGTTTAACTACTCATACCAAAATTAAAGACAAAAGAATTGCATAAATCAAAAGAAAGAAACATGATTAAAAATAAAAGCAAGTAAAACAAAGATAAGAAAGAATAAATTGCAAAAAAGTATTAAAATAAAATTACAAACTTGAGGACTTGATATTCTACTCCACCATGCACGAAAAGAAAAAAAATTACATTTATTTGGTGGCTAGAAACTAACACTAAGATAGAAGATGCTCTGTTATTTTCAGAGACCTTTTATTTATAGAGCTATAACAAAAAAAAAACCCTAAATCAAAACAAATTGAAGTCACACATTAAATTTCGACAGCAGATCTTGAAATTTGGCCGCTAAATCGCGGTCCTTTCGCGTCTGTTTGGGCTCGATCTTTGAATGCAATCTCCTGGTTTGATTTGAGTAGTTTTGATTGCTTAATATCTTCAATATCTTGTCGTCTCTCTGCAGTTCCTCAATTTGTTGCCAGATTAGGCCGATATGATTGCCGATCTTGATTTGATTTTGTCTCTTGATTAGATTTTGGTTCTTGATTTGATTTGGCTAATTTAAATCAGCAAATTATCTCAAAATAAATATTTTAGTAGCATCTATTCTATTTTAAAAAATATTTAGACGATTTGACTAACAATTATCCATTTATTATAATTTAAGATACTTATAATATATTTTTGACAGATAAACCCATAAATGTTCTTAAATTATCATTAATGAAATTTATTAATTAACAAAAAATAGGGAAATGCTTGTAAAAATGTGCAATAAATGTGACGATCATAGAGTACTATTGATTGATATAGATATAGATATAGATATATATATAATTTTATTATTCTCTCTTTATCATTGCTTGACCTAATTTTCTTTCTAAACTCATCTTCTTTCTAAACCCATCTTCTTTATTAAAGTTTGTGCTCCTTTTGTTGCGCCCTAGTTTCCGTTGTCTTTACAATTCCTTCGTTTTAGTCGTATGAGAATGGAAATGCCAAAACAGAAGAGGAGATCAGAGGATTGAGGGTGGAGATAGGGGAATCGGAAGAATTGAATCGGAAATCAGAAATTTAAAAGGGGAAATGCGGAAATTGAAAATGAGGAAGAATTGAATTGGGGATGAAAGATTTGAAAACAGAGCTACAGAATTTGAAAGAAGAGATTTGGAAAAAAATTGGACAATTAGGAGAGAAGCAACGACGTTCGGGTAAACCATGGCAGTGAGAGGAAGCCATACAAATAATTTTTTTGAGAGAATAATCATATGTTTATTTGATTAAAAAAATGAGGGTAAAACAGGAATGTTTGCAAAAATATGCTCAGGTATATAGCATTCAAAATATTGAAAATTAAAAATGGTGAAATTTTGGGATTTTGTGTGTTATAGCGAGCATAATATTGAAAAATCAAAGTATACATAAAATTCTGTAAATTTAGTATGCTATTAAAATACAGAAGAAAACAAAAAATTTGAGAAATTTTGAAAATCCCACTATTTTCGTGAGCAATATTGAAAACCTGATTTTTTAAAGATATACGAAATTATTTTGATTCTTTTGTGATATATCATGCAAATTATTGAAAATCGAAAGCAAATAAAGTATTTTTGAGATTTTTGAATTTCACGATTTTTCGTGTGTTAAAGCATGCAGAATGTTGAAAACTTGAAGGAAACGGAAAATATTGGGATTTTGAAATGTCATGATTGTCATCTATTATATGTTAATTATATGTATGCCCTAGAGGCCATTACTGTACATACGATGTATATTGTAATGGATACTTGGACATATGTAGGGAGGACTTTCTTGCTCGACATGATAGTACGCTATCTGGTTGTACTTTATCTTAACATGTACTCTGATTGTCTTTATGTTACATGTTGATAAAGCCCTTAGGATATGTACTCGACTACTGGGACTATGATGAGATCATATTAGTGGGGCCACGGTAGTCGGCGAGTACATCCTATAACTATTCCTAGTCGAGGGTGTATCGAGACAGGGTATCGATGCACCAGAGTAGACTAGCGTATACGCATCTTGACCGATATGATGGGCGATGGATGATCCCATATCCATCGGTGTTTGACATCAAGGATGGTGTACGGGTGCTCAATAGAGACTGGGTACACTGGACGGACTCGCCGAGAACTCCCAGATGGTATTATACCTCACGTCAGATGGCAGTTCTCCGGTGACACTGGTACAGAGTAGTCTGTTGACCCGAGATCGTCATAGAGTCTTGTGTGATTCCCACTGTGCTTTGATTTCCATCATACCACGTCCAAGAGGGCGTGCAAAAAGGTGGCTTTTGGGTGCATTCCCGAATCATATGGAGGCAATGAGCGATAGGAGGGGATTCGTCTCTCCCGGTATAGGGAGTTGATGTTGTGCTGTGTTCGATTGGCTATAACCGGAAATCCCTGGCCAGGGTTGCTGAGATTTACTGGTAAGTGTTATCAGTAGTTTTTCGAACTGTTGTAGATCTCACATCGACACGACTTATCAAGCTATTGGGGTCTGACGTTTACCACCCCTAGGTGAGATATGCGACATATCAGACGACGAGACTGGACTGTACGGGAGTGTTACTGATTGGATTCATAGGAGAATGTACATGCTTGCTTGTTGATCTTCTGAGCGCTCAATACCTGGGTGGCTGTTATGTTTAGCTGACCGCTTGCAGCTTGTGGGTGTTTGATATGATCATCACCTACTGCCGGCGTATTGACGATTCTTTAGAGTCCTACACAGAGGTTTCTTGGCTCAGGCAAAACGGAGTAGGAGCACATATGTGATATGTGCAGGACCGAGGATAATGCGGTATGTGATACCGTATTGGATTCTCGCGATATGAGATATCGGCCGGGTATATGTGATATAGCCGGGTCATCGTATTAGTCGGTTATATGCGATATAGCCGGATTGTCGGATCAAGTGTTGATTCGATAATTTAATGTATAATAATATATATGATATATTAAATTACATTAATTAATATTAGCTCACTAAAAGATTCTTTTTCTCACTCGGGTAATACATTGATATATATGCGATATATGTTAAATGTATTATTTTATTTTGTTACAATAAATATTATACATATGATATATAATATTGTAACATGATATGATTACTAATGCAACATGTTTAGTGGAGTTTAAACATGATTAGGGTTTGGATTAGGGTTAAGACTTCTAGTAGATTCTAGAAGCTTTTCTTTTGTCTTGAAAAAGATATTATGCTTGATATTTTCAAGTGACTCACTTTTAACCCAACCCAAACCCTAGCCCTAGTTAATTCTCTACATGGGTTTAGTTGACCATGGTTGCATTATTCATCATATTTATCTTTTCATTATTCATCACAAAATGAATTCTATTATTGATTCATCTTCTTCTTCCTTCTTTCTTTCATGGAAAAAGCTTTCTAGCTTTTTTCCAAGTGATGAAATTGAGTGAGAATAAGATTATAAATGAGAGCAAAAATCCTACTTCATCATCCTCATCTACCTTTGCCCTTTAGATGAGAGTGTTCACTTCATTTAGTGAGTGTTAGCTTGTGTTAATGAAACTTCAAGGTAGATCATCTATGTTATCGAAGATCGGAAACAAGACATTATCTTTCTCTTCGTGGAATCTCTCGAGAGTCCGGAACACGATGATCGCAGCGAAGGGACCTCAACACGGAGCTTAAGAAGTGAAGGACCGGATCTACAAAGGTTGTAATTCCTCTCACTTAGTGTTAAAGTGTTTAACATGCTTGTTTTCGTCTAAACTCTAGTTTAAAGATCCGGCTTTGGGTTGTTCGGCACGGCTAAATTTTAAATCGGGCATGGTTGATGCCTCGTAGACCCTTGTGGCAGTGCCTAGCATCCCTACAGTGGTATCAGAGCCAAGCTAGAGCTTTAGGCGAAGTCTTGACGAAGTTTAAAGTCCGATCAAACCTGGAAACCCCGATGTTTACCCCTCTCTGGACAATTTTCAAAAATGTGATTTTTTATGAATTAAAAATGCTCAGAAAAACAAGCAGGAAACACTAAGAATTACTGTGAAGTACGGTCCACTAAGTCGCTCACGTGACCGCGGAACCGCGGCCACACCAAAGGTTTGGCGGCGGTTCCGCGACCAAAATTTAGACTTAGTCCCTCATATTTCATATATTTATTCTTAGGTCCTTTCTTGTCATTTTTTTCTGGGAATTTTTTAATTCCACTCAAGTGTTGAGTTTTCTAGGATTTTATTGGGGACTCGTTGATTTGATCAGATAACTTAACTTTGTTTAGTTTGTCCGGGTATTTTTTAGATCGTGTTAAAAAGTTCGACCGGATATCAATAACTCACTTTTTCCCTGTTGGAAAATTTCCAAGCGTTGGATTTTTCCGTAGTTTAAGAACGTTCTAAGTCGTGCAAGTAACGTGGTGGACTCTCTAGAAGACAACAAACCTTAACTCGATTATGTGACCATCTTGAACTGCCTCTGAACTTTAGGGTTTGTGGCAGTACGGTGTGCCACATGTGAGGCGTTGGCTTGACCCTTCTACGACTGGACCATTGGTACTATAGCATGTGATGGATGTTTTTAAACTAATTTCAAGTGTTGAGAACTATTTGGGAAAACTTGGGCGTTTGATTATTCGATCGGAAATTTTAACATTGTCTATTTATCTGGAATGTGATACAATATTTGGAATCCACAAGTAGTTATGAGATAACTAATTTGAATCTTATAAATCTAGCAGTTCAGTCTCAGATGATCGGTTGCCACGGGATTTTGATGCGATCAAAAGTCCGTCGCAATCACGTAGCGTACGCGGATACTCGCCGGGTAAACTTAATAGACAGCCATGCCCCAAAGCCTCGACCAAGTGACTGTAGGAGAACCCCATCGCCAAAAGCATTCGTTCGGGTGCTCGCGGCAGCGGTGTTCCGCCTTAGTGCACTTCGTCGACTGCATCCAGGGGTGCGGCCGTCTACTAAAATTTGCGGCGAGCATTCGATCAGGATGTCGGGAATCTTGTTGAATTGCCCGACTTGATATTGAAAAGAGTTTTCGATAATGAGACTAAAATGCGGGGTTTATAATTGTTAGGCATGCGATGTCTAAGCAATTCATTTGGTTAGGCATGCGATGTCTAAAATGGTTGCGGATTCCAACTGTTGTAGTTTTACACTTTCTTTTCTGTGACCGTAAGTGTAGTATGTGGTGTATCGCCGGCTTCGTTTCTATACATCAACGACAATCGAGATACGCATACTTGCTTACGTTGATGATATGAGATATTATGTATTGCTGTGATATGTTATATTGGATCGTCGCGTTTTGAATAGCCGGGGGTTTTATGTGAGATGAGAGTTTTTTCTTTTTCATTCATGTAAAATTCATTTGTATGTAATATTCTTTTATTGGGGCACTTCCGGGCTGAGGATGATGTCACCATTGTATATTATTTACTTTTCCGCATTAGGTAGACCCAAGGCGGGGAGCACAAGTAACTGGGTTCTAGGGTCCAGTGGGAGACCATCTCGAGGAGTTGAGACCGGGTCTCCTAACCCTAGAATTGGCAGTGTTGCTTGCCGCTCTCGTAGGGGTCTAGGGATGTGGGTTTGGCTATTTATCGCGACCGTGGAATCCGTGTTTTATACAGGCTCGTATTGAAAACACGGACGTCCTAGTATATCCAATATTTCATATATGTTCTTTTGCTGCGATGTTCTGTGATGAGATCATATTACTACCCGAGACGAATGTTTATATTATATATATGAGATATATATTATATATTATTGATTTCGTTTCATATCTGATGCTTGTGAAGCATAATTAAATGGGAATTCATTAATGAGATTAATGAAGTAAAAGAAACCTAAAGATGTTGTAGAAACTTGTCTCAAAAACAGGTAGCTCTAGTTCTTGCTTTGCATAGAGGTGTTCCCTGTAGAACATCCATCACCTTATTCGATAAGGAAAGAGCCGAGATCCCTTCACCGGGAGTGACCTCTTTAGCAAAACTAGCAGATGCTACAAACTCGGTTTGTTTTTTGATTGCTTCTATAGTTCTTGCTTTGCATAGCGGTATTTATGAAATATCCCGCACCTTATTCGATAAGGAAAGAGCCGACGATCCCTTCACCGGGAGTGACCTCTTTAGCAAAACTAGAAAAGGCCTCAGAAACATTCCATTTAAAATCACTCGATTCTACAACGATATCAAGTTCATTACGCAAAAGGTTTTCTTAAAACCTGTCGTAACCCTCCGTCATTTTAGGAAGTAGAGTACTTAGTATTCGTGCTGTGTTTGTTGACCTTAGTTAAGGCACAGTGTACGGTAGCTAAGTGATGTCTTCCTATATAGCATATGATGCGATTAGTTAGGACAGACATATGACTTTGTTGACCTTAGTTAAGGGTCATGTGGGTGGGTCTAATTAATCAAGAAATGACGGGTAGAACTTGACTAGTGCTTATGATTTGTTGACCATAGTTAAGGTCATAAGTCACTAGGGGTAAAACATTATCGGGAATTTCAAGTGTTGAAATTTGCAATGAGATTGCATACATTTTATGAGATAGTTAGATCCCGATACCCGCCGCGAGTAAGAGTTACTCATGGGAGAGTTTTACACATTACAATTAGCCGTTCAAGTAGGTGTCTAGAAAGGTGTTAACAGGGTTACGCCCCTGGGAAAACGAGGTTTACTTTAATTAGGTTTGTGCGAAAGCACGGGGGACCTCCCTCAAAGTACCGACACTAGCCTGGCTGAAAGATTGGCGAACTTGTAGCGTGTAATTAATCCCAGCTAGTCTTTCTTTTTAGGGTTTGAAGGAAGATTTGACTAAAACAGTGGGAGACATCCTGATTAGATAAATAGATAACCAATCTAATCTTGTAAAAGCGCACGCTGAGTGTTTTCTTCTCTCTCTCCAGGTAGCGACCATATCACGCCTTAATCAAGATAATAATACGGATACATTGACCGAACCCGCTTGTTATACTGAGCTGGGGAACGTTGGTCCCGCTCCAACTTATAATTGTTATAAGACAGAGCAGGAAATAGGGGATTACCAGAATTCCCGTGCCGCCCAAATGAAGAAAGTGCATGCTGATGCATCATCTTCGGGTGTGTTCATTACATAGAACTGTTTCTCAGTATCCTTTACGTCCTGGGTATTTGATACCAGATCAGGATCCCGATATGTAATTTGTTACATGGGCTACAGATAGGTAGAGAACTGAGAACGGGTGATAAGTTTCATGAGATAGAAACGGTGCAAGTGTTGCAGCCAAGTCTGTTGGTCACTATCACCCTGTATTACCAGAATACATTGATTCTAAATGAATGTTATTAGATACCGAACCTGATATACAACATCATATCAGTCTCTTTATTAGTAAAGAAAGGATATAATTTTGTATTGTTGGATAATGTTTTGAACATTTACTATATCAAGAGTTGATCGGTTCAGGCACGTTATCTAAAAGCATAGACATTCTAAATCAAACTAAAGTTCTTAACGTACAGAACACACACAAGAGGAAGGGTTCAGAAATGAACAAATCCTTCTTGAGGCATTGTAGACTAGGTCTTATCAATGCGACCCGACTAGCTGAAGTTACATATAGATGCATATTTAAAATAGTTTGAATTTACATCTTGTGAAACTTGCCGGTCATGTCACAGAGATAAGAGGACCACGGTTCTGTTTATTGAAAACAGAGAAAGAGTTAGTGAACTCTTGGGATTGATACATGCTAATGTATGAAGGTCCCCTGTCTACACATGCCAAGACCGGTTCTTTGTACTTCATTACATTCTCTGATGATCTCTCAAGATTCAGACATATGTTCCTGTTGAAACACAAGTCCGAATCTTTTGAGATATTCACAGAATATAAGTTAGAAGTAGAAAACCAACAACGGGTATAAATATTATGTCCTTTGATGTGATCAAGGAGGAGAATACTTGAGCACGGAATTCCTGGACTATTAAAAAGGAGAATGAGATTCTCTCTCAGCATTACTCCTCCGTATACACCACAGCACGTTGGTGTATCGGGGCGGAGTAATCACACCCTATGTGATATGGTGTGCTCTATGATGAGTACTACTGAGTTGCCTATTTCCTTTTGGGAGTTATGCACTTGAGAAGCTGTATACCTAATGAATAGGGTTCAAATCAAATCAGTTACCTACCACTTCATATGTGATATGGAAAGGGAAGAGCCCATATCTTAAGTTTGTTAAGATTTGGGATTGTCCGGCCTATGTCTAAAAGCAAAATCCGGACAAGCTCGAGGCAAAGTCAGTATCTGTGGAAGTTTGTTGGATATCCCAAGCATTTGCAGGGGAATATCTTCTACCAAACCGAGAAACAAAAGATGTTTTGTTTCTCAACATGCCGCCTTTGTGAAAGAGAATTTCTTGTGAAGAAATTATTGGTCACGAGGTAGAACTGGAAAGAGTTCCAGCTATACAAACTGCAGCCGATGATTTGGTAGAACCAAAGGATTCGATAGTTTCCAACGAACCTTAGCCTCTCCGCCGATCTAGTAGGGTTCCTCACCCATCTGAGAGATACTTCGGTTTCTCTATGACAGTGGGAGCGAGGATTGCATCATGAGATGATGACCCAACTAGTTTCGAGCTGGCCATTAGGAGCGAGACTCTGTAAGAATGGCTGGATACTTATTGATCTGAAATGGAATCCTTATACACCAACAAAGTATGGACTTTGGTTGCTCTATCTGAAGAGTTAAATCCCCATCAGGAGCAAGTATATCTTGAGAAGATTACTAGGTGTACATGGAAAAGTTGAGACTTTCAAAGCTATGCTTAAGTCCATCCAGATCCTACTTGCCACGGCTACATACCATGACTACGATATCTGGTGGTTGGGTGTCATGACTGCTTTTCTAAATGTTGATTTGGAAGAGAGCGTCTATAATTACACAGCCAGAGGGCTTCGTAGACAGTGGGAGCAGCGGAAACGTGTGCAAGATATTTTATGTGATAAAGCAGGTATCGCGGAGTTGGAACGTCTGTTTTGATATGGTAGTCAAAGAGTTTGACTTCATCAAAATGGTAGATGAACCTTGTATATACAAAAAGGTAGAGAGTATGGTGGTGATCCTCGTAGAGTACGTGGATGACATACTCTTGATAGGGAAGGAGTTTCCTATGCTACGCTCGGTCAATCTCCGCTTATCACAAGGATTCTCCATATAGGATCAAAATGATACCTCCTAAATCTTGGGTTTTGGATCTATGAGATAGATCTAATTGGATGTTAGGATACTCACTAGTTGTAGTGAGATGATATCAATCGATCCTGGGGAGAATCACTGGAAAGGTTCCATGGTGACAAGGACGACTGAATGTCAGTCACAGGCATTGTCTATACCCTCAGTGGAGGGACGGTATGTTAGAAGAGTTCCAAGCTAGATACCGTGACTTACTAGACGATTAAATGCAAGATACATCGTTACCAAGGATACTACTAAAGAGGCAGTCTGGATATATATAAGTTCATGAGATGAACTTCGTTCCTACCATTGTGTGACAATGGAGTTGTGGCTTTTGCCAAGGAACCCCCCATCCCATCAGAAATCCAGATATAATTCTTAGGCAGTATCACCTGATCATGGAGATGGTTGATCTCCAGGGAGATCGAGGTTAGGAGAGTAGACACAGAGGACAACAGCGCGGATCCACTCACAAAGGCCTTTTTCCCAGTAGAGACTTTTATGGGATGGTTGAGTATGAGATACTTCGACCACAGCTAATTATTGGGTATGTGATACCACAACAGATGGCCCTAGTGCAAGTGGGAGATTGTTAGTTATATGTATGCCCTAGAGGCCATTACTGTACATACGATGTATATTGTAATGGATGCTTGGACATATATAGGAAGGACTTTCTTGCTCGACATGATAGTACGCTATCTGGTTGTACTTTATCTTAACATGTACTCTGATTGTCTCTATGTTACATGTTGATAAAGCCCTTAGGATATCTGCTTGACTACTGGGACTATGATGAGATCATACTAGTGGGGCCACGGTAGTCGGCGAGTACATCCTATAACTGTTCCTAGTCGAGGGTGTATCGAGACAGGGCATCGATGCACCAGAATAGACTAGCGTATACGCATCTTGACCCATATGATGGGCGATGGATGATCCCATATCCATCGGTGTTTGACATCAAGGATGGTGTACGGGTGCTCAGTAGAGACTGGGTACACTGGACGGACTCGCCGAGAACTCCCAGATGGTATTATACCTCATGTCAGATGGCAGTTCTCCGGTGACACTGGTACAGAGTAGTGTGTTGATCCGAGATCGTCATAGAGTCTTGTGTGATTCCCACTGTGCTTTGATTTTCATCATACCACGTCCAAGAGGGCGTGCAAAAAGGTGGCTTTTGGATACAGTCCCGAATCACATGGAGGCAATGAGCGATAGGAGGGGATTCATCTCTCCCGGTATAGGGAGTTGATGTTGTGCTGCGTTCGATTGGCTATAACCGGAAATCCCTGGCCAGGGTTACTGAGATTTACTGGTAAGTGTTATCAGTAGTTTCTCGAACTGTTATAGACCTCACATCGACACGACTTATCAAGCTACTGGGGTCTGACGTTTACCACCCCTAGGCGAGATATGCGACATATTAGACGACGAGACCGGACTGTACGGGAGTGTTACTGATTGGATTCACAGGAGAATGTACATGCTTGCTTGTTGATCTTCTGAGCGCTCAATACCTGGGTGGCTGTTACGTTTAGCTGACCGGTTGTAGCTTGTGGGTGTTTGATATGATCATCACCTACTGCCGGCGTATTGACGATTCTTTAGAGTCCTACACAGAGGTTTCTTGGCTCAGGCAAAACGGAGTAGGAGCACATATGGATATGTGTGGGACCGAGGATAATGCGGTATGCGATACCGTATTGGATTCTCATGATATGAGATATCGGCCGGGTATATGTGATATAGCCGGGTCATCGTATTAGTCGGTTATATGCGATATAGCCGGATTGTCGGATCAAGTGTTGATTCGATAATTAATTTATAATAATATATATGATATATTAAATTACATTAAATAATATTAGCTCACTAAAAGATTCTTTTTCTCACTCGGGTAATACATTGATATATATGCGATATATGTTAAATGAATTATTTTATTTTGTTACAATAAATATTATATATGTGATATATAATATTGTAACATGATATGATTACTAATGCAACATGTTTAGTGGAGTTTAAACATGATTAGGGTTTGGATTAGGGTTAAGACTTGTAGTAGATTCTAGAAACTTTTCTTTTGTCTTGAAAAAGATATTATGCTTGATATTTTCAAGTGACTCACTTTTAACCCAACCCAAACCCTAGCCCTAGTTAATTCTCTATATGGGTTTAGTTGACCATGGTTGCATTATTCATCATATTTATCTTTTCATTATTCATCACAAAATGAATTCTATTATTGATTCATCTTCTTCTTCCTTCTTTCTTTCATGGAAGAAGCTTTCTAGCTTTTTTCTAAGTGATGAAATTGAGTGAGAATAAGATTATAAATGAGAGCAAAAATCCTACTTCATCATCCTCATCCACCCTTGCCCTTTAGATGAGAGTGTTCACTTCATTTAGTGAGTGTTAGCTTGTGTTAATGAAACTTCAAGGTAGATCATCTATGTTATCGAAGATCGGAAGAAAGACTGTATCTTTCTCTTCGTGGAACCTCTCGAGAGTCCGGAACACAATGATCGCAGCGAAGGGACCTCAACACGGAGCTTAAGAAGTGAAGGACCGGATCTACAAAGGTTGTAATCTCTCTCACTTAGTGTTAAAGTGTTTAACATGCTTGTTTTTGCCTAAACTCTAGTTTAAAGATCCGGCTTTGGGTTGTTCGACACGGCTAAATTTTAAATCGGGCATGGTTGATGCCTCGTAGACCCTTGTGGTAGTGCCTAGCATCCCTACATTATATACAGAAGCAAAATATTGGAAAACCGAGAAAAACAAAAATGCAAAATATTGCTAATTTGAAGAAAACCAATAATTTTTGTATTTTTATAAATTTCCGATTTTCTTGTGCCGTATGACAAGTAAAATTTCTATAAATCGAAACGAACAGAAAATTTAAATATTTTTGAAAATTTTATAATTTTCATGTGATGCGGAGCAATCAAAGTAGAAAATTTGAGAAATTTTTTGGGACTTTTAAAATTTCGTCGTCTTCATTGGCTATAAAATATTGAAAATTTGAAGGAAAAAAAATATGAAAAAAAAGTAAAGAAGAAAATTTTAAGATTTTGAAAATTTTACAATTTTCTTATGCTATAGAATACAAAATATTGAAAATGGTAGAAAACAAAAAATTTCTTGATTTTCATATGGCATAGCGTGCAAAATATTGAAATATCAGAGAAACAGAAAATAATTTGGATTTTTAACAATTTTGCGATTTTCAATTGTTATAGTAAAATGTTAGAAAAAACCAAATAAATTTGAAAGTTTTTAGATTTGTGAATTTTTCTATTTTCATGTGCTAATAGCTTGTAAAATATTGACCTCCCACCTCCCGCCAAACCTGCTCCGTATCCGCTCTCTTGGGGCCCATCGGTAGCCGACCCCGCATTGCTCTCCCCCCGTGCCTCTCATCATCCATTCGCTACCGCTCTGCCCCCTCCCCACACCAAGCCCTACCTCCGCTGGCACCCTCCACCTCTGCTCCTATCCAGGGCCTATATACAGGTAGTGGGGCCCATCTGCAGGCAGCCGGGCCCTTCTCCCTCCAGCCCTGGTTTACCATATGCAGGCGGCGGGCCCTGCTCGCCTCCCCACCTCACCCAAAGCCGACCTTTGCCCTCGCTGCCGTCGGCCAGCCGGTCGTAGCCCTCGCCTCCTATATAGCTCATAAAAACACGAATTTCCTATATAGCCCATCAAAAACATGAATTTTCAAATTTCTCGTGTTTATCAATACTTTGCATATAGTTTACGAAGGTCATGAATTTTTCAGTTTTTTTGAGTTTTGCAACATTTTCGCAAGTTTATGAAAATTGCTTAATTTTCAAGTTCATGTAAATTGTAACGACTCTGAAATCCATGTACAAAATTATTTGTTTAAATGTATAGAAAAGGGTATTTCAACCTGTTGTCGAGTTATAAGTTATTTTTGTTCAATAAAAGCAAGAAGCAACTTGTAGCTCACTAGCAAAGCCTTTTACATCACTATGACGTAGCCTGTGTGTTTGAATCCCATTAGTCCCAAAAAACTTTAAAGATTTTTCTTTTTAATTTTTCGGAAGCCCAAGAGTTGCATGTGCAATTCACGGGGAGTCGAAAAGTTTCAGAAAAATCAAACAGGCGCAAAAAGGAGTAAACACACACACACACACACACACACACACACACAACTGGACACGTGGCACGAATCTCGCACACAAGTCCCTTTAAATCCTCTCGACCCCCCTGCACTGTTTGATTTCCCTGCAATTAAACAGAGACTATTCAATTCATTATTTAACATCAAATTTAATTCTTTAAATCCAATTTTTAATTCTCAAACCTTAAGTTCTTCACTATAAATACCACCTCATGTCCTAACTCTCCCCCATTCTAAAATTTCTATAAAAAATTCTATCAAACTCTCAAAATTCCAAGTGGAGTTAAGTACCTAAGTGGAGTAGCAAACCAAGCTCGACGACCGAAGCCTTTCCGATGACACTATGACACCCGAAGGCTTCCCCTCATTCTTGTTAACGATCTAAGCTAGTACGTTTCCCTTCTCTCTTCATTTCTTTCATCTCAAAACGCCTTCTAAAAACACATCGATAAAGTGGAGTTAGCTCCGATATATTATTTTTTAACATTTGTACTCCACTTTATAAGAAAAATAGGTCAAACTAACATCCTAACACCACTCGTAACCTTATTTACAATCATTTAGATTTTATTTTAACAAAAAAAATTCATGTGAAATAATCATAAAACGAAGTTTTCATAAAAATACCATGAACTTTAAAATAACTGTATTTTCAATAACTAGAGTATAAACCTTTAGATCATTCATGGGGTAACGACCTACCCCATACGCACACTATGGTTTCATAGCACGGGATTCTAAACATAGGGTTTATTTATAGAATAGGCTTTACATTAAAATACCACATTTTTTTAAACGGGTTTCTTTTGAATCGATATTTTAAATCCTGGGCATATATGCCTCTACAACCCTCGTTAGGGGACCCGCTAATAGATGGTGCGGATTATCGCACATTCTCAGGATAGTAGAGTGAGTTGCAGAACTCCTTACGGAGTATTCGGTCTCGAAAGAAAATAAAAATACGGTTTTTAAGAAATACAACTTTTTTAAACAAAACAAAATTTTGGAAATTATATAAAATTATGAATTTGTATTTTCATTAAAAACATATTATGAAAATATATTTTAAAATGAAAGATTAATTTTTTTAATAAAATACCAACAAGTTTCCAAAAGTAGTAGTTTTCATAAAAGTACCATAAACTTTCAAAAATCTAGATTTTATCACTAAAACAACACAACAATTAAAATACATGTTCATGAAAACCCTAAATATTATAATTCACCCTCGAGATTTATTTTTAAACTATATTAAAGTATTTTTTCATAAACCCCCTCGAGATATGCAAACAATATTTAAGGACTCTAAATTAATATAAGTTTAAGCGGTATCATTTCTCTTGAGCCCCAGGGAGTCGGAGAAAGTGAGTGCTTACATATTCAGATTAGACAATTTAACGGAGTTATCAATAGCAATTATCTTGGAAAAAGACACAAATCCTTCCGTTCATGTGCAGCAGTTGTTGATATCTCCTGAACATAAGATTTTTAACAGTTTAAAACAATTTATATAAAAAAGACCTGAACTCTGTAACGACTCTGAAATCTCTGTACGGAAATTCTTCTGTTACTATACGGAAATTCTTCTATTACTATAAAGCCTGAGTTTGAGTTATAAGTTACTTTTATTAAATAAAAGCTAGAAACAACTTGTAGTTCACTAGTAAAACCCTTGCACTGCTGCGACATAGCCTTTGTGTTCGATTCCCATCAGACACAATTATTTTTCTGATTTTTCTTTTTAACTTTTTGGAAGCCCAAAAGATTGCACGCGCAATATACGGGGAAATGAAAAGTTTAGAAAAATCAAACATGTGGAAAATGTTGTAAACACATAGAAATCTACGTGGCACGAATCTTAAGACCCAACACCCAAAATTGACCGGCGGATTTACCTAATGGGCCGGCAGGGACGGTCAGGATGGAGCCAAATTTCTCCGTGCTTTGCACACTCGTCTCTTCAACTCCCCCTAACTCTTCTGCACTGTTTGATTTCCCTGCAATCAAACAGGGACCTTTCATTTCGCAATTTGATATCATTTTTAATGCTTTTTAATCCAAATTTTAATTTTCAAACTATAATCCTCCACTATAAATACCACTACACACCATTCTGAAAATTAAAACAAAAATCTCTCAAAAAGTTCCTAGGTGCAAGCGGTGTAAAGTGGAGTTAGCGAGCAAGCTTCTTCCGTCGAAGATCGAAACCGATTCCGGAGTTCCCGCGACACCACGCATCGTCCCTCCTTTTCTTTAACCTCTTCTTGACATTTCCAAACGGTAAGTCCCTCCCAATTCTCCTCCTTTTCATTGATACTCATTTTCAATCAAATATCGGTAAAAGCGGAGTTATTACCGATATCATCTTTTCTAAAATCTATAACTCCATTTTCTTTTATCATTTGGTCAAACCAATTTTACCACTTCACTTGTAATCTTAATACTAATGTTTAGAATCAAGTTTAATCATGAATCTCATGTAAAACAATCATGATTGAACTTTTACATTAAAATACCTTGAACTTTATTATCACACCTTTTCGACTTATCGTTTAAACAATACCTTTAGGAAAACTTCATGGGGTAATGACCTACCCCACACGCACACTTGGGTTCATAGCACGATATCTATTTGTATGTATTTTTGGTTCGAAGAATAACATTACAATAAAATACCACATAGTTCTAAAACCGGGTTTCTTGTAAAGCGGTATTTCATTTCCTATGCAATTATACATTTACAACCCTTGTTAAGGGACCCGCTAATGGATGGTGCAGATTTCCGCACATCCTGGAGATAGTAGAGCGAGATGCAGACCTCATCACGGAGCATTCAATCTCGAAATGATATAAATACGGTTTTTAAGAAAAACGAATTTCTAAATATATTTTTTTTAAAATTATATAAAATTACGAATCCATATTTTTACAATATAATAAACCTATATTTTTTCTAAAATATTAACAAGTTCCAATAAAATGTCATCAAGATACCAAAAATGACAAGTTTTTCAATAAAATACCATGAACTTTCCAAAACTAAGTATTTATCATTAAAATACCCCAATACTTAAAATCCATGCTCATGAAAACCCTAAGTAATACCAATCACCATCGAGATTTTATTTTTAATCTATATTAATATATATTTTCATAAAACCCCCTCGAGATTTTATTTTTAATCTATATTAATATATATTTTCATAAAACCCCCTCGAGATATATAAAACAGTATTTTAAGGACTTAGTAAATATGGGTTTAAGCGGGATCAATTCTTTTGAGCCCTATGGAGCCGGAAAAAGTGAGTGCTTGCCTATTTAAGGTAGGCAACTTAACGGTGTTATCATTGGCAATTGTCTTGAAAAAAGACACAAATCCTGCCGTCCATGTGCAGCAGTTGCCAATAACTACCGAACCTACGAATTCAAGAGTTAAATCAGTACAAGTGTCTGACTTAGTCTGAGTCCAAACTCAAACCTGAATCCAAGATCAAACACGAATACCTAATCATGAACTTGAACACTCGAAATCAATATCAAACTCAAACATGTATACCTGACCTGACCTGACCAAACTCTGGTCATAATTGGACATGAACTTAACATGAATACCAGAACACAATGGTTACTATTGAAACTGACTTGACTCGAACCATGAATACAACTTGACATGAATACATGAACACTTGATACGAATACTTGATATTGACATGAACTCAATCTTGCCACTTGATGTATTCATGGATTCGGGTAAGGCTATTAATTTTAACTGTAAAGTAGAATACACGAGGTGTTGGGATAGTTCATGTGTGAATCCAACAAAATCTTAGGAGTCCCCCTAGATCATGAATCCATGTCTACTAACACAAGCAAGTTATCATGAGGACCCGTGTTTCCTTACTCCTGGATTATAGCCTGTTGACTTTGGAATACTTCAACACCAGGTTGAAGTCCCGTTACTAATACTTGATCCGGGCCCGTGGTTCCTTACCTCTGGATTACAGCCAGTTGGGTTCGAGAACACTCTTGAGATTGATTGACATTCACCCTTGAACTTACGTTACATTAGTTGACCCATATAAAGATCTTTTAGGACACTTCATGCTCACTATAACTACACCATATGGCCATGCTATACTATGCTCATGTTATTTTGCCATGATATATATAGAATTGCATGTTAAATAGAATTACCATACTTACATTAAATGACATATTTAAACAACATATCTCCTAGTCCATTACTTCATGATATACATTTTCTTTATCATTATACATTATACTTCACACCCAATTCTTGGGGACTTACCGAGCGAAAGTTTGCTGACGGACATTCCACCCATCTTTGTTTCTTGGAATGTTCGTCAGATATTGTGGAGACTGAGGAGGTGGACACCACCGAGGAGGAGCACGACCAGATCACGACTTAGGACTAGACTAGCTATATTTTTCAGTTTATGTATGCCACCTGTTGAGGAATTTCTCTTCTTGTGTTGTATTTCCTTTCAGTTGAACTCATGTATTGTAAATGCTTCAAGTTGAATGTAAATAAAGTTGTTGAAGTTTAAATTTCATGTTTATTTCTTATCATTTTATATTTCTTATTTTACGCTTAGCGTATTTATTCCAGGAAACGACCTTCTCGAAAAAAATACGTCGCGGCTTGCCACGTCACAGTTTCCGTCTATTGGGAAGCGGGGCATGACATGTTTTGTTGGCGGCCCATGCATGTCCGTTCTGCATGAAGTCGTAAGCAACATATCACAAGAAATATGAAATTCAACAACTTTATATTTCTTGCAATTCCATTTCCGTTGAATCTATCCTAATCTTTCTTCTTTATCTAAGGTGATAGATTCACCCAACAATCCTAGCACCAACGTCAATGAAAGCACACCACCATCTCTACTTACCGTAGCTGCTCCACTCACAGAACAGACGATGCTTTTGGAGCCTATCAAAAGCCTACTTGAGGGTCAACAGGCTCAAAGCACAATTTTGTAGGAGCATACTGCTCTCCTTCAATAGAGTTTCATCCGCTCTGAAGTAGAAGCACCAGGAGTGAATGCATTACACCCGAAAAACTTTTCAGGGAAAGAGAAACCGCTTGAAGCCGAAGAATGGGCTCAGAGCATAGAAGACGACCTAGCCGCAGCCCAAGTTCCAGAGATGGCTTGGGTCAGAATAGCAAAACTCCAGCTTACTGACAATGCCAGAGTCTGGTGGAAGGCCGAGGAGAGCCGTCTTGAGCATTCGATCGAGTGGAAGACTTTCCGTGATCTCTTTGATACAAAGTATTTTCCGGAAACCGCGCACTTCGAGATGGAACAAAAGTTCATTCACCTGCAACAAGGATCCATGCGGGATAAGTCGTTGGATGAGTATGATGCAGAATTCACCATGCTCGGCAGATTCGCCACCCATCTAATTCCTACTGCAGAAATCAAAGCTAGACGCTTCTAGCAAAGATTAGACCATGAGATCCAGGCTGCCCTAGCAACGGAAGAATACCTAACACATGAAGCAGCTTTGAAGTCGGCCCGTCGCTATGAAGCTGTCATTAAGAAGAAGGGAAGGTCACAATCGGTCGGTATGAAACGTCCCGCCAACCAGATTACTGGAGGAGCCTCTTCTAGACTAAATCTCTCAGCGCCAGCTATGAGGCCAGGAGGATTATTTTCCAAGACTGAACCAAACTTCTGTATCTATTGTAAGAGGACCGGACACCAAGTCAAGGATTTCCGTCGAGCGAACGGTCTTTGTCTGATATGTGGATCACCCTCACACACTATAGGAACTTACCTACACAATCGAACTGGCCCAGCCCCCGCAGCTAGACCGGCTATTCAAGCTCCACCTACTCGGTTAGCCCTTCCTTCACCACCTCCACGCGGACCACCTTTACCTCGTAAGCCATCGATGTACCGGCATGCACAGAGAAATGTGCAGAGACCTCAAGCTTTCACTTTGGCGGCCGTAGAGGCCGAAACTATAGGTCAAGATAACACTGGTAAATATCCTCCTATTTTTTCAGCCTTTACAAATTCTTGCATCCTTTCGTTCTTTCATCTACTCAACATTTTCATGCACTTTCAGTATAATATCAGTAGTTCCTTCACCACTGCTTTAATCAAATTTTCCTGAATCTGCTACAACATCCTTGTAAAAATTTCGAGGACGAAATAGAAGGAGGGTAGAATGTAACGACTCTGAAATTTCTATACGGAAATTCATCTGTTACTATACAGAAAAGAGTATTACAGCCTGAGTTTGAGTTATAAGTTATTTTTATTAAATAAAAGCAAGAAACAACTTGTAGCTCACTAGTAAAACCCTTGCACTACTGTGACATAGCCCCTGTGTTCGATTCCCATTTGACACAATTATTTTTTTGATTTTTCTTTTTAACTTTTAGGAAGCCCAAAAGATTGCATGTGCAATACACGGGAAAATGAAAAGTTCAGAAAAATCAAACATGTTGAAAATGGTGTAAACATAGAGAAATCCACATGGCACGAATATCGAGACCAAACACCCAAAATCGACCGGCGGATTTGCCTCTTGGGCCGGCGGGGACGGTCAGGATGGATCCAAATTGCTCCGTGTTTTACACACTCGTCTCTTTAACTCCCCTCAACTCTTCTGTACTGTTTGATTTTCCTGCAATCAAACAGAGACCTTTCATTTCACAATTTAACTTCATTTTTAATGCTTTTTAATCCAAATTTAATTCCCAAACCCTAATTCTTCACTATAAATACCACCCCACACCTTGTCTCGGCACCATTCAGAAAATTAAAGCAAAATTCTTTCAAAAAGGTCCTAGGTGCAAGTGGAGTTAGTGAGCAAGCTTCTTCCGTCGAAGATCGAAGCCGATTCCGGAGCTCCCGCGACACCACGTATCCTCCCTCCTTTTATTTAACCTCTTCTTGACATTTCCAAATGGTAAGTCCCTCCCAATTCTCCTCCTTTTCATCGATACTCATTTTAAATCAAATATCGGTAAAAGTGGAGTTATTACCGATATCATCTTTTCTAAAAGCTATAACTCCATTTTCTTTTATCATTTGGTCAAACCAATTTTACCACTTCACTTGTAATCTTAATACTAATGTTTAGAATCAAGTTTAATCAAGAATCTCATGTAAACCAATCATGATCGAACTTTTATATTAAAATACCTTGAACTTTGTTATCACACATTTTCGACTAATCGTTTAAACAATACTTTTAGGAAAACTTTACGGGGTAACGACCTATCCCACACACACACTTGGGTTTATAGCACGATACCTATTTTTTTGTATTTTTGGTCCGAAGAATAGCATTACAATAAAATACCACATGTTCTAAAACCGGGTTTCTTGTAAAGCGGTATTTCATTTCCTTTACAATTATACATTTACAACCCTTGTTAGGGAACCAGCTAATGGATGGTGCGGATTGTCGCACATCCTGGGGATAGTAGAGCGAGATGCAGAGCTCCTCACGGAGCATTCGATCTCGAAAGGATATAAATACGTTTTTTTTAAGAAAAACGAATTTCTAAATGTAACAACTCCAATTTTTGTATACCAAAATTTGATTTAAAATTGAAGTATACTTGGAGTATTAATGTTGCTGATAACACTTTAAGTATCTATCTCTTTACAATAATTACAAGAAAGAGCTTGTAGCTCATTGGTAATACCTTGCACTGCTGAACTAAGCCACCAGAGTTCGAATCCCATACCCCACATTATTTTTATTATTGATTTTAAAAAAACCTTTAGAATACCAAGAGTTTACACGTGCATATCTCACAAAAACCCCACTACACCCAAAGATGTAACACTTGCAGAGGGTAGATGGACCGTCGGGAGAGATCCAGGTCACCGGACTCGGTTGAGAATCGGCCAACTCGGCCTTGACTCGGCCGACTCAGTGATCCGACCGAGTCACGGCCGAGTCACCCCCTTTTAGGCCGATTCCGGCAAGGGTCACAACATGAAAGTTGTGTCTTTTGGTATTCCCTACTTACCTGCAAAGTTTCAGCCCAATCCCACTTCTAGAGATCTTTAAAACCCCCAATTACTCCACTTTTAATACATTTTTATTACATTTTATCACATTTTTATTTTTTAACTTTTCATCTACCCTAACCCTAACCCTAGCCTAGCCCTATATAAAGGCCCCTACCCTCTACCTTTTCCCCTCACAACTCTAAGCATACTCTCTAAAACTCTTGAGAACTTGGTGCAAAGAGCGAGAAGCGAAGCGCTGCCGAAACCGACGACGGATTCCGGCGACCGGATCAAGACCGACGTGACGTTTCCAACGAATCGGCAACCACCACACCTTTTAGAACGCTTAGCTTGTCCAAACCCGTAAGTCCCAACCTTCTACCTCTCTTTTCTATATTTGCAAAATACGACTTTTTGAAACCCGACGGAAATCGGACAAACCGATTTCCGATTCGGTTTTTCTTAAAAATTCCACTTGTCACCTAATACATATTATCAACCCTCTTGCATGTTGACTATTAATCACCCTTAAATCAAATTTAATTGTACTTTTCCACATGAAATGATAAGTTCTTTAGAAAACCGTATTTCTTGCATAAAAATACCATCAAGTTAAATTTTAATGTTCTATTTAGATACCCCACTCCTAATCATGTTTATTTTGATAACAAAACTTGTTTCATTCAATTTGGATGAAATTTCACACATGAAATGATAACATTTATGGAAACCGTATTCTTGCACTTTAATACCCTTAACTTTAACATAACTCATTTCACCTTGAAACTTCACCAAAACTTAATATAAGTCACGGGGTAATGACCTACCCTTACACACACTCATTATAACCCTAATTGCTGAATAAAAAAATACAGAATACGATATTATAGGACTTTTTCACTAAAATACCATAATCTTTATAACTTTTAGTTTAATCTTTAAATTGTAAATTCTTTTTAAATAAAACTTATACAAAATGAAAACACGATTGGTCATGGACATCGATCGTTATCTAATCTGTCTTGTGGTGACTAGGCAAGTGTGTCTAGGCTAGTGGTTATTAATTAGGCCCACGACGTGGTTCCTTCCCACTTACCTGGCACTTACCTGGCTGCATGATGGTGAAGAGGCGATTTGAGGCTCTAATGATTCATCGTTTAGACCATAGAAGATAGGTTAGATGGTCTAGGAAACCCTAACAACTAAAATATGGAGAACTATATACTTTTACAAATAAATACCCTATATTTAGAAAATCTTTTCCCTAAATTAAAAGTATTTATAAAACCTGAGCAAAGTGCCATTACAACCCATTCGTGGGGAACCTGTTAGGGATAGCACGGTTCATCGTGCACCCGCAGGCTAGTAGTGCGAGATTCAGACCTCCGCAAGGAGCATTCGGTCTCGAAAGGTTTAAATACAATATTTAAGGAAAGTAATATTTTTTGTAAATAAAATATTCATTTAAAAATCATTTAAGTGTTTTATTATATATAATTATCATTTAAACACTTATTTTGTTATGATATCAAGTTTCCACTTTTTCCTAAAAATCATAGATTAAAAGTTACATTAAAATACCACGAATTTCAAATAAACAATTAATACTTTTATTAGGATATATTCACTAGAATAACACAAATAAAATTCACATCCATTACAATAATAAAGACGATTATTAAATACTTGAGGTATATTTTGAAAACTATACAAAAGTACTTTTTACATAAAACCCCCTCAAGTTTCACAAATTACAATAAGGCCCCTAGCTAATATTGAACTTCAAATTATCTTTCTTTTAGTCTGACTCGGGTTAGAGTCTGACTAATTCTGACTTGAATATAATTCAAGTCAATCTATATTTCAATCATATTCCAACACAACTTGAAATCATGAATCCCTGAATACAGTTAACAATATATTCATTTTTGACTGAATCAAACCATGGATATTCATTCCATTATCCTGATATTCCATTTACCTGATTATACAGTTGCAACATGTTTACTGATATCATGGTTTTGGTCAGTCACTCAATTTACATATTCCATTACTACAACACTGTTAAAACATTATGGGGTTTAAAGGGGTAGATTGGTACGGAAGATGTTAAAAGTGGAATGAGGTGGTCAGATTAAGACACCTAACATGAATACTGTTGCTGTTGTACCGTGGCATAACGGTTCCTTGTACTCTCCGTTTGCACTGATCTCTAGCATATAGAGATCCCCCTCGTATACACTGGCATTCTTCTGTACCAAGCTACAAACAACTGCGTTAAACAATATTCCATAATATTCTATAACATAATACTCTAGAAAATACTGTTACTCTGCCATTCTCACTCCACTTTTCTTTGGGACTTACCGAGCGACCTGTTCGCTGACGACATTCTATTTCTTTCTTCTTTGAATGTCGTCAGGTGCGTTGGACCAAGTTGAGACCGAGCCAACAACTGAAGATTTGGAGCAGTTCCAAGAAGATCCAGAGCTCTAGACTTTGTACTTGTTCTTTCCAGTATTTCCTTTTATTATTATGCCACTGTTTAGGCATTGCTTTTTTTTTTCATTCCAGTTGTATTTTCATTTCATGCATTGTATAAAGAATGTTATTAATAAAAGTTGCTGTTATCTCAATCTCATTTGTCTCTTGTGATTATTTTATATTGCTTAGTTACGCTTAGCGTATGTACTTCTGAGTACATACGTAGCGGGCCTCGTCACGACCACTTCGCCGTACATTGGGAAGCGGGGCGTGACAGGTTTTGTTGGTGGCCCATGCAGGTCAGAGCTGTATGAATCCCTATCATGCAGTTCTGGTCTGCGTGAACAACCTAAGCAATGTAACACAAGAAACAGCAACTAAAACATTCTTTACAATTCATGTTATTTGAATCTTACAAGTCTTTATTCCTTGAATCTTATCATTTCATGTATTTGAATCTGTCCTAATCCAAATTTTTCTTCAGGATTATGGATTCCCCAAACAATTCCCCGAACAACACCAGCACCAATGCCAACAACACCCCTTCAGCACTACCTCTCACTCCAGTTGTTCCCGCACCATCCACTGAGCAAACCATGCTTTTCGATGCGATCCGCAGTCTGCTAGAGGGACAGCAACAACTTCTGAGTCGTCCTGAGACAGATGCACCGGGAATCAAACAGTTCAGAGCGTTGCACCCGAAGCAATTCTCGGGAAAAGGGAGCCCTCTCGAAGCAGAAGAATGGGCGCAAAGTATTGAAGATGATCTGGCAGCAGCTCAAGTGCCAGATAATGCCTGGGTCCGTGTAGCGAAGCTACAGCTCACGGATAACGCTCGAAATTGGTGGAAGGCGGAAGAGACCCGTCTAGCCCAGCCGATTGAATGGAAAACATTTCGCGAGAAGTTCAACGCGAAATATTTCCCTGTGACCGCCAGGTTCGCTATGGAACAGCAATTTATTCACCTACAACAAGGATCTATGTGGGAGAAATCTGTAGATGAGTATGATGCTGAGTTTACTATGTTGAGCCGGTAAGATCTGTCACAGTAGTTCAATTTTTTAATATCACCTACTACACAGCTAACACAACCTTTAACAGATTCGCGGCACACCTGATACCGACGGACGAGATCAGAGCCCGTCGTTTTCAGCAAGGTTTGGACACCGAAATCAAGGCTGCTCTAGCCACCGGGAAGTTTTTGACTCATGAGGAAGCCCTGGAAGCTGCCCGCAGTTACGAGGCAGTGATAAAAGAGAGGGGAAGACCTCACTCTGTAGGAGTCAAGCGTCCTGCCAACCAGATGGCAGGTGGAGCCACGTCCAGACCATCCTTCGTGCCGAGGCGTCCCGGAGTACCAACTCATCACCCTAGCCCAGCCTTTTGCACCTACTGTAAGAGAAAGGGACATATGATGAAGGATTGCCGTCGAGCCAACCGTCTTTGCTTGATCTGCGGTTCAGCCACTCATGACATTGGATCCTGTCCTCAAAGGCAGAACTCAGTTGCTGCAACCCGGCCAGCTAACAACTATCAGCAGCGACCAGCTCTTCCAGCACCTGCTACCAGACTTGCACTGCCTGCCCCACCTAGAGGACCACAAGCTGCACCACCTCCTCGACAGTTCCATCAAGCCCAAAGGAACGTTCAGAGGAATGCTCCTCAGGCCAGGAGGAATGTGCCGAAGCGCCAGGCTTTCATGATGTCTGTTGAAGAAGCTGAGGCCACTGGCCAAGTCATTACTGGTAAATTTCCTTCCTAAATTTATCTCCTAGTTTTGGTTACCTACACACTTTCCCTATACCTAAAACCTATCCCATATACCTTAGGTACAATTCTAGTAGCTTCACTACCTGCACTTGCACTGTTTGATACTGGAGCATCCCACTGCTTTATGTCGCAACGGTTTGTCCGAACCCATGCGATTCCAGTCTCACCGCTTGTATTCTGCTGGAACGTCAGTTCTGGAAATGGTGTTCTAAAGGCAACTATGGGATACAGCATGTGTCCGGTCATCGTCTGCAGTCGAGAATTTTACGCTGACTTCAAGGTACTGGACATACCGAACTTTGATGTGGTTCTAGGAATGGACTGGCTTGGAACCTTTTATGCTACCATCGACTGTCGTCAAAGGAGGGTAGTATTTGAGATCCCAGATCATCCGATCTTTTACTTTAAGAGTGGAGACCGTACATTGGAGCCAAGCACTTACAAAGCAAAGCCAAGGGAAGCAATAGTTGCGGCAGCTCATGCAGAAGAAGAAGCAAGACCAGAAGTAGTTCGAGAGTTCGATGACGTATTCCCTGACGATATATCAGGTTTGCCTCCTGATCGAGCTCTTGAATTCAGTATTGACTTAGTACCAGGAGCACAACCAGTAATCAAAGCACCATATAGACTAAGTCCAGAAGGTTTGAAGGAAGTACGAACACAGTTGGACGAATTACTGGCGAAAGGATGGATTCGTCCCAGCACTTCGAGTTGGGGAGCACCTGTACTACTGGTGAAGAAGAAGGAAGGTTCATATAGAATGTGCATCGACTATAGAGTCTTGAACGAAGTTACTATTAAGAATAAGTATCCACTTCCGCGCATCGACGACTTATTCGATCAGCTAAGTGGATCTTGTGTCTTCTCTAAACTAGATCTTCGTTCAGGTTATCATCAAGTGAAGGTCAAGGAAGCTGATATTCACAAAACAGCTTTCAGAACTCGCTATGGACATTACGAATTTCTAGTAATGCCATTTGGAGTGACCAATGCACCAGCAATTTTCATGAATCTTATGAACCAAGTCTTCCGGGAGTATTTAGACAGGTTCGTTGTCATCTTCATCGACGACATCCTGGTATATTCTAAGAACCGGAAAGAGCATGCGGAGCACTTACGAATTGTCCTGGAAACTCTTCGACAACATAAGCTTTATGCCAAATACAGCAAGTGCGAGTTTTGGTTAAAACAAGTTGGTTTCCTTGGACATATCGTACCAGGAGAAGGAATTTCTGTGGATCCAACAAAAGTCTCAGCAGTCAGCGAATGGCCTACACCAAAGTCTGTGAAGGATATTCGGAGTTTCTTGGGTTTAGCTGGATATTACAGAAGATTCATTGAAGGCTTTTCGAAGATAGCAACACCCCTGACCAAGCTCACACGAAAAGATGAAGAATTTGTGTGGTCAGAAGCATGCGAGCAAGCTTTCGTAGAACTTAAGTCGAGAATGACTTCTGCACCTATTCTTGTAATACCGGATCAATCTGGAGGATTTGAAGTGCATTGCGATGCATCCGGTAGGGGATTAGGATGTGTTCTACATCAGCACGGTAAGGTTGTGGCTTATGCTTCCAGACAACGAAGACTCATGAGCGCAATTACCCGACGCATGATCTAGAGTTGGCAGCCGTTATTTTTGCTCTTAAAATTTGGCGCCACTACTTACTTGGTGAACGAGTGAACATCTACACAGATCATAAAAGTCTGAAGTATGTGTTTACCCAGAAGGAGTTGAATATGCGGCAGAGAAGATGGTTAGAACTTATGGCGGACTTCGACATCAATTTGCAATATCATCCAGGAAAGGTGAACGTAGTACCTGATGCTCTTAGTCGCCAACCATTAGCAATGAATCTCACCGCCCAGTGGAAGCTTCAGCAAGACCTACATCAGATGGAGATCGAACTAGTCATGCCAGGTGATGTTTCAAATTTGATGAATCTACAAGTTCAATCAACCATGGTCAATCAGATCAAAGCAGCTCAAGCCAGCGATGCTAAGTTGCAAAAGATCAGAGAACAAGTGGAGAATGGACTCAGAACAGATTTCATCATCCATGAAGACGGATCTTTAAGATACGGCAGCAGATTGTGTGTACCAAAGGGTCCTGTTCGGGAAGAGTTAATGAAAGAAGCTCACAGCTCTCCCTATTCAGTACATCCTGGAGGTACCAAAATGTACAAAGATCTACGTCAGAATTATTGGTGGCATGGAATGAAGCGTGAAGTAGCCAGGAGTGTCGCAAAATGTTTGGTGTGTCAGCAGGTAAAGGCTGAACATCATAGGACAGCTGGACTACTTCAACCGTTACCAATCCCAGAATGGAAGTGGCAGCACATCATGATGGACTTTGTAACTGCTCTTCCTCGCAGCACAAAAGGTAACGATGCGATTTGGGTCATTGTGGATCGACTCACAAAGTCGGCTCACTTCATCCCATTTCGAGTTGGCCAATCAACTGAGACATTAGCAAAGAAGTACATGGAGGTAATAATCTAATTTAGATTTAAAAACTCTTCACAATGTACTATCTCTGATACCCATGAACTCATACAGGAAATTGTGAGACTGCATGGAGTACCAGTCTGCATTGTCTCCGATCGTGACACCAGGTTCCGATCACAATTTTGGCAAAGTCTGCAAGCTAGCTTGGGAACAAGTCTGAACTTCAGCACGGCTTATCATCCACAAACAGATGGTCAGTCGGAACGAACTATTCAGATCTTGGAGGATATGCTCAGAGCATGTATGCTCGACTTCAAGGGATCGTGGGAAGATCACTTGCATCTTGTGGAGTTCGCGTACAACAACAGCTACCAAGCAAGCATAGGAATGGCACCTTTTGCAGCATTATATGGAAGGAAGTGTCGATCGCCATTAAGTTGGGATGACATCGGAGATAGGGAACTCCTTGGACCAGAGATGATAGTAGCGACCGTGGATGTGGTTCGTACTATCAGAGAAAGAATGCGCATAGCCCAAGATAGACAGAAACATTGGGCTGATGCAAAGAGACGACACTTGGAGTTCCAGCCAGGAGACCATGTATTCTTGAAGATATCTCCGAACCGCGGAGTGATCAGATTTGGAAGACGGGGAAAGTTGAGTCCGAGATACATTGGACCGTTCGATATACTCGAACGAGTCGGTGAAGTGGCATACCGATTAGCGCTTCCACCCTCATTGGAAGGAGTGCATAACGTGTTCCATATATCCCAACTCAGAAAGTATGTGAGTGACCCCAGCCATGTACTTGATCATTCCGAGCTTACGATACAGCCCGATTTGTCTTGTGAGCAACAACCTGTGGAGATCCTGGATAGAAAGGTAAAGACACTTCGGAACAAGGAAGTTAATTTGGTCCGGATAATGTGGAGAAAATACACTCCAGGAGAATCCACGTGGGAAAGGGAAGATGAGATGCGTGCAAGATATCCGCACCTTTTTTTGTAAATTAGTCCTTAAATAAAAGTTGTAAATTTCGAGGACGAAATTTTTGTAAGGAGGGTAGATTGTAACAACTCCAATTTTTGTATACCAAAATTTGATTTAAAATTGAAGTATACTTGGAGTATTAATGTTGCTGATAACACTTTAAGTATCTATCTCTTTACAATAATTACAAGAAAGAGCTTGTAGCTCATTGGTAATACCTTGCACTGCTGAACTAAGCCACCAGAGTTCGAATCCCATACCCCACATTATTTTTATTATTGATTTTAAAAAAACCTTTAGAATACCAAGAGTTTACACGTGCATATCTCACAAAAACCCCACTACACCCAAAGATGTAACACTTGCAGAGGGTAGATGGACCGTCGGGGGAGATCCAGGTCACCGGACTCGGTCGGGAATCGGCCAACTCGGCCTTGACTCGGCCGACTCAGTGATCCGACCGAGTCACGGCCGAGTCACCCCCTTTTAGGCCGATTCCGGCAAGGGTCACAACATGAAAGTTGTGTCTTTTGGTATTCCCTACTTACCTGCAAAGTTTCAGCCCAATCCCACTTCCAGAGATCTTTAAAACCCCCAATTGCTCCACTTTTAATACATTTTTATTACATTTTATCACATTTTTATTTTTTAACTTTTCATCTACCCTAACCCTAACCCTAGCCTAGCCCTATATAAAGGCCCCTACCCTCTACCTTTTCCCCTCACAACTCTAAGCATACTCTCTAAAACTCTTGAGAACTTGGTGCAAAGAGCGAGAAGCGAAGCGCTGCCGAAACCGACGACGGATTCCGGCGACCGGATCAAGACCGACGTGACGTTTCCAACGAATCGGCAACCACCACACCTTTTAGAACGCTTAGCTTGTCCAAACCCGTAAGTCCCAACCTTCTACCTCTCTTTTCTATATTTGCAAAATACGACTTTTTGAAACCCGACGGAAATCGGACAAACCGATTTCCGATTCGGTTTTTCTTAAAAATTCCACTTGTCACCAAATACATATTATCAACCCTCTTGCATGTTGACTATTAATCACTCTTAAATCAAATTTAATTGTACTTTTCCACATGAAATGATAAGTTCTTTAGAAAACCGTATTTCTTGCATAAAAATACCATCAAGTTAAATTTTAATGTTCTATTTAGATACCCCACTTCTAATCATGTTTATTTTGATAACAAAACTTGTTTCATTCAATTTGGATGAAATTTCACACATGAAATGATAACATTTATGGAAACCGTATTCTTGCACTTTAATACCCTTAACTTTAACATAACTCATTTCACCTTGAAACTTCACCAAAACTTAATATAAGTCACGGGGTAATGACCTACCCTTACACACACTCATTATAACCCTAATTGCTGAATAACAAAATACAGAATACGATATTATAGGACTTTTTCACTAAAATACCATAATCTTTATAACTTTTAGTTTAATCTTTAAATTGTAAATTCTTTTTAAATAAAACTTATACAAAATGAAAACACGATTGGTCATGGACATCGATCATTATCTAATCTGTCTTGTGGTGACTAGGCAAGTGTGTCTAGGCTAGTGGTTATTAATTAGGCCCACGACGTGGTTCCTTCCCACTTACCTGGCACTTACCTGGCTGCATGATGGTGAAGAGGCGATTTGAGGCTCTAATGATTCATCGTTTAGACCATAGAAGATAGGTTAGATGGTCTAGGAAACCCTAACAACTAAAATATGGAGAACTATATACTTTTACAAATAAATACCTTATATTTAGAAAATCTTTTCCTTAAATTAAAAGTATTTATAAAACCTGAGCAAAGTGCCATTACAACCCATTCGTGGGGAACCTGTTAGGGATAGCACGGTTCATCGTGCACCCGCAGGCTAGTAGTGCGAGATTCAGACCTCCGCAAGGAGCATTCGGTCTCGAAAGGTTTAAATACAATATTTAAGGAAAGTAATATTTTTTGTAAATAAAATATTCATTTAAAAATCATTTAAGTGTTTTATTATATATAATTATCATTTAAACACTTATTTTGTTATAATATCAAGTTTCCACTTTTTCATAAAAATCTTAGATTAAAAGTTACATTAAAATACCACGAATTTCAAATAAACAATTAATACTTTTATTAGGATATATTCACTAGAATAACACAAATAAAATTCACATCCATTACAATAATAAAGACGATTATTAAATACTTGAGGTATATTTTGAAAACTATACAAAAGTACTTTTTACATAAAACCCCCTCAAGTTTCACAAATTACAATAAGGCCCCTAGCTAATATTGAACTTCAAATTATCTTTCTTTTAGTCTGACTCGGGTTAGAGTCTGACTAATTCTGACTTGAATATAATTCAAGTCAATCTATATTTCAATCATATTCCAACACAACTTGAAATCATGAATCCCTGAATACAGTTAACAATATATTCATTTTTGACTGAATCAAACCATGGATATTCATTCCATTATCCTGATATTCCATTTACCTGATTATACAGTTGCAACATGTTTACTGATATCATGGTTTTGGTCAGTCACTCAATTTACATATTCCATTACTACAACACTGTTAAAACATTACGGGGTTTAAAGGGGTAGATTGGTACGGAAGATGTTAAAAGTGGAATGAGGTGGTCAGATTAAGACACCTAACATGAATACTGTTGCTGTTGTACCGTGGCATAACGGTTCCTTGTACTCTCCGTTTGCACTGATCTCTAGCATATAGAGATCCCCCTCGTATACACTGGCATTCTTCTGTACCAAGCTACAAACAACTGCGTTAAACAATATTTCATAATATTCTATAACATAATACTCTAGAAAATACTGTTACTCTGCCATTCTCACTCCACTTTTCTTTGGGACTTACCGAGCGACCTGTTCGCTGACGACATTCTATTTCTTTCTTCTTTGAATGTCGTCAGGTGCGTTGGACCAAGTTGAGACCGAGCCAACAACTGAAGATTTGGAGCAGTTCCAAGAAGATCCAGAGCTCTAGACTTTGTACTTGTTCTTTCCAGTATTTCCTTTTATTATTATGCCACTGTTTAGGCATTGCTTTCTTTTTTCATTCCAGTTGTATTTTCATTTCATGCATTGTATAAAGAATGTTATTAATAAAAGTTGCTGTTATCTCAATCTCATTTGTCTCTTGTGATTATTTTGCTTAGTTACGCTTAGCGTATGTACTTCTGAGTACATACGTAGCGGGCCTCGTCACGACCACTTCGCCGTACATTGGGAAGCGGGGCGTGACACTAAATAAAAACAAAATTTTAAAATTATATAAAATTACAAATCCATATTTTCACAATATAATAAACCTATATTTTTTCTAAAAATGAAATATTAACAAATACTAATAAAATGTCATCAAGATACTAAAAAGGGACAAGTTTTTCAATAAAATACCATGAGCTTTTCAAAGCTAAATATTTATTACTAGAACACCCCAATACTTAAAATCCATGCTCATGAAAACCCTAAGTAATACTAATCACCCTCGAGATTTTATTTTTAATCTATATTAATATGTTTTTCATAAAACCCCCTCGAGATATATAAAACACTATTTTAAGGACTTAGTAAATATGGGTTTAAGCGGGATCAATTCTCTTGTGCCCCAGGGAGACGGAGAAAGTGAGTGCTTGCCTATTTAAGGTAGACAACTTAACGGTGTTATCAATAGCAATTCTCTTGGAAAAAGACATAAATCATGCCGTCCATATGCAGCAGTTGCCAATGACTTCTGAACCTAAGAATTCAAGAGTTAAATCAGTACAAATGTCTGACTCGGTCTGAGTCCACACTCAAACTTGAATCCAAGATCAAATACGAATACCTAATCATGAACTTGAACACTCGAAATCAATATCAAACTCAAATATGTATACTTGATCTGACCTGACCAAACTCTGGTCATAATTGGACATGACTTAACATGAATACCAGAACACAATGGTTACTAATGAAACTGACTTGACTCGAACCATGAATACAACTTGACATAACTATATGAACACTTGATATGAATACTTGATATTGATATGAACTCAATCTTTCTACTTGATGTATTCATGGATTCGGGGAAGGCTATTAATTTTAACTGTAACGTAGAATACATGGGGTGTTAGGGTAGTTCATGTGTGAATCCAACGAAATCTTAGGAGTCCCCCTAGATCATGAATCCATATCTACTAACACAAGCAAGCTATCATGAGGACCCGTGTTTCCTTGTTCCTGGATTATAGCCAGTTGAGTTTGGGATATTTCAACACTAGATTTCATAACTTTCACATACAGTGTTATAATTAACTCAAATTTGGTTCATTGGATTCATATTGTAATTCTCTTTCAAATGAGTACCAATTTGACATATTTCGTATTGTTATTTGATAAGTGGAACATTTTTCTTTTCAAGTGGTACTTTTATGTTTCCAAGTGGAACTTTAAAATTTTAAGAATGAGCGTGCATACACATGAGAGACAGAAGAGAGCATTAAATGCCTCTTTTGTCTTGTCAATTGTGCTTGTTGAAAGAAACACGTGTCGCGTCCAAATTGGTCCAATTTGTTGTAAAATAAATCTCCAGCTTAAAAATTTCATAACTTTCAAATACGGTGTTAAAATTAACTCAAACTTCGTTCATTGAATTCGTATTGAAATTCTCTTTCAAATGAGCACCAATTTGATATATTTTGGATCCGGTCCATATCAAAATGTCCCATTTAGAAAATCTCATTTAGTAAGTTCCACTAAGTAAACAAAAAGTCCCACTTAGAAGAATAAATAATACCACCTAGAGAAATCCTCAGTGAAAATTTGAATTTTTTTATTTAGGCTATTTTATCACCATATATCAAAATGGTACGGTTGGATTTAAAAAGGAAAATACATATTTATGACTCAAATTTCAACCTTGATTGGTTAAATAACATGTAAAACTATTAAGGCTGCTACGCACTAGTTAAGGTTGAACTGTGGGTCATAAATAGGTATTTTTTATAAAAAAAAATCTAACCGTACCGATATAATATATGATGATAAAATAGCCTATATTAAAAAATTCGATTTTTTTAAGTTCATCTGAGCCTCGATCATGAGCTTTTAAGATTATTTTTTCTTTGTGCATTAATTTTGTGAATTTAGCCGTTATAATTATTAAATTCAAATAATTATATCAAAAAATTTATGAACAAAAACAAAATTAGAACCGTACAGATGCGATCTACGATTTTAAGATAGCTTACACAAAAAATCAAATAATTTGAAGTCCATTTGTCCCTTGATCATAAACTCACAAAATTAATACACCAAGAAAAGATAATCTTTGTAAATCCCCAGTTCCATGTATATATTTTTTCCCGTATTTTCCCTAAAATTTTCCTATTATTTTTGCACATTTTTTTATTTTTTTTATTATTTTATTTATTAGTTTTCCTAATCTAAACCCTAACCCATTTCCCTAACCCCGACCCGACCCGACCCGACCCAACCCTATACCTTCTACTTCTCCTTCTTCTTCTTTTTCTTTTCCCTCCAAAATTTTCCCAACGACTCTCCCCTTCTCGCGCTCGACCCCGACCCAGCCCTCGTCGACCCCGCTCCCCGCTCGCCAACGATCTCCCTGAGATCCTCTCCTCCGAATCCCCACTCCCTCTCCCTCTCGTTCACTCTTTCCTCACCGACGCCTCCGCAAGACCCGCTCCCCCATAACCTGCTCTTCGCCAACTATCTCCGCGACTTTCGCACCAACCTCCGGCGACTTCGCCTATGAAAAGCGAACCAACCTACCTCACTCCCCGTGTTCTCCTCAACCGTCTCCCACCCTCTCTCAACACACCCGAGATCACCCCTTCTCTAATCCCCCCAGCTCCTCCTCTGACCCATCTCCTTCCTCACAACCGAGCTCACACCTATTTCCTTCATCAACTCCACCGAGCTCCTTTTCACAACCCATACTCAAGACTTCTATCGCCGTCAGCCACCACCATCGCCTGCACCACCCTGCAACCACCATCGCCGGCCAACCATCATGACGAGCTCAGCTGCCACCCACCGCCGGCGTCGACCTCAACCATCACCGGTCCCTCGACCTCGTCGCCGGTAAGCACCCTCCATCGGACTTCACCACCGTCCATCTCCTTCTTCCTCCAACCTCACAACATCACCTCGCGGGTCCCCGCACACTTCACTGTCGTTACAGTCACTGTCGACATCTCGTTAGCCGTCGCCATAACCGAGGTACCCTTCAAACGCAGCCGATCGAGCCTTACTGCACCGAGCTCCCCCGATGACCCCCTCCTTGCCGCTTACCGCACTATAGTCACTGTTGAGCCGCCGCCGACTTCAACCCCTGAAATCCCCTCCATGTAATCGACATCGTCGTCGCACCGTCTTGTCTCCGTCGCACCGCAATACCCGAGCACATCTTCCAAGCTCGAGCCAAGTAGCATCACGACCAACCAAGCTCCACCAGTGCCCCGGTCCAGTGCACTCGCCATGCCAGCCTCCATGCCATGCCGTGCCAGCCTCCGTACCACCCGTGCCCACCTCCGTACCACCCATGCCCCGGTCCAGTGCACCCGCCGTGCCACTCCCGCACCATGCACCGAGCCAAGACCGTGCCCACTACCGTGTCATGCTCGCATCGTTACCGTGTCCAGTACCGGATCACCGCGCATCTTGCTCGTGTCATGCACCGTGTCCAGCATCGCATCATCCCGTGTATCGAGATGGATCCCGCACGTGGTGTCGCTTCTATATCAATGGTCGAAGGCAAGTGAAAACCTTCACTTGTTTCTCATGCTATTATAAACATTAACCAAAGATATTTACAATAACTAGTATACATAAATATAATTAGATCGTAAACTATTATTGAATTTGTGTAGCGAACTGATGGAGGCCTTGATCTCCTTCAGATGCTGTTCTCTATCGATCTATCGCGAGCGTTGCTGGACGGTTGAGATTAGATTCGGAGGTTGCCTCCTTGAGTGTGTGGATCTCACTGGGTTGAGTTTGAGGTGGAAGCCGAGCAACCTGCAAATAAGTCCCGGGGTGGGTGGCCACTGTAGGACCCTCCGACGATCAAGTTAGCCGAGAAATTTAAGCAGAGTAGTGGCTTATTGGATTCAAGTTGCCTTACCTAAGTCGCCCTGAGTCGTCTGAGAGGGGTTTTTATAGTGGTCGCATGGAGCGAGCAGGCGCGAAATCTTCGCCTTCGGTTACGCCCCTGACGTTACGCGTGCGTGAATGACGAAATCCCTTCATTAATGACGGGATACACTCAATAATGGTGGGGACGCGCCAGCGTGGGATGCGGGACGTGGGGCGGCGATTATCTCTCTTTGGCGAGATATGCGGAGCCATTGTAGAAGCGCTAGGGCTCTGCAATCTTGGTTGATCGGGAGAGACCGGGGAAGCTCGGCACATCAGGGGCTCTGAGATGAGTGGGAGGCCGAGGAAGCTCGGCATGCTTGGAGCTCAGAGACGAGCGGGAGGCCGAGGAAGCTCGGCATGCTTGGAGCTCGGAGATGAGCGGGAGGCCGAGGAAGCTCGGCACAAGAGATGGCTCAGAGGCGAGCGGGGTGACTGGGGAAGCTCGGGGACGAGCTGTTGGTAATCTCCTAGATGAAAGTGGAATGTCTTCAGGGGGGTCTTCCAAAAGGTTGGGTACGTCCACCGAGAAGGGGGCCCGGGGAATTTCCCCGATGCGGCTCATTTATTCCACCCCTATAGAGTCTGGGACACGTCATCTACCACGTGTCATAATCTGAGGAGACGCCTCTTGTGAGAATCATCATTAGCCCCCCACTCTCATTCTGACCTATCCAACGAGAGTGGTCTGCTCAGTCTTTCTTCTGCTCAATTTGGCGCAAAGGAATCATAATGCGGATTGCCCGGGAACAGCATGGCGTTTAGTGGTTACGTCGTTTCGGTCCTTAGGTCCACGTGTCGCCTCATCGTTCGCCCGAATCTTCGCACGTATCCACGACGGTGTCAGCAGATCAATGAAATGATCACGCTGTAAAGAGGGTGCACCGTTTCGCTCGTTCGTCTGTTGGGCTGCAGGCCACATGTCCGACGAGGGTTGGCGGATGCGACAGGCTGTCGTTGTCACCTGCAAACGAAGGGGCGTCCCCAATGGCAGATCGCCATGTGGAGCCTTGGCGGCTGGCAGGCGTGACACTTCATTTTGGTGGGGATTGATCTGGGCCGTTGGATTCTTTCTGTGGAGTGCATAAATAGGAGGGGACCCCCTAGGGCCAACACTTCCACCATACTTCACCCTTGTTGTCAGAAATTGCCCGACGCTCCTTCCTTTTGGATCGGATCACCGTGCTTTTTCCTCGGCCAGCCCATTCCTTTGAGTCAGGTCAGATGTCTTCATCTGAGGAGTATGTAGAGATAGTTAGGGTAGGGTCGGATGATGAGGCTCCAGTTGTTGGAGCTGAGTCCAGAGGGGCTTCCTCCTCTTCAACTTCAGATAGCCAAAAGGGTTCGTCTTCTTCTTCTTCGTCCTCTGTGTCGGGATCGCATCTGAGAGTCAGGGCCACCTCCGTCACTCGCCGACGGGCGGCAAAAATGGATCCCAAGGTGCGCGTCGGGAACGCTCGCGATGCGCCCTCCGTCTTGAGGAATGCGGACGAGCTTGCCGAGATCCGGGCTCGATTCCATATCCCCTCTAACTATTCTCTCCGTTTAGCCAGAGAGGGTGAATGAGCGGACCGAGTGTAGGGCAAGAAGATTGCCCTGTATTTGGATGCATTCCTGGCGGGAATGCATCTGCCCTTCCTAACCGAGGCATGTGGGGTGCTTTGTTGCTTCCATCTTGCCCCGGGCCAGCTTGGGTCTCTGGTCCAGTTGAAGCTTGAAAATATCCCATTTAGCTTGACCTTCCTATTCTCCTTTCTTTGTTATAAGAATCACCCCGGCACCAGCAAGGATGAGCCGAGCTGGGTGTATTTTTCTTTCAAAAAACGCAAGGATAGGGTAGCCGGGTCGGGGGTAGTAGTCGTCCCTTCTTCCATTCATGAATGGAAGGAGAAGTGCATATTCGTCAGGCAACTCGAGGGTGAGGATTGACCTGTACCTACACAGTGGCACAGGGCTGAATGCCCGAGGGTAAGGCAGTCATCCTCACCTGAGGCGAGGACGGTATCCATGTGGGAGCCGATCTAGGGGGTCGACGTTCTGCTTTCTGAGCAAGCTTTTAGCTGGGCTGGGCTCAGCCCCGCGCGCTTCCTGGGTAAGTTAGGTCTTTGGACGATCTATTTAGACGTTAATAGGTTTTGCTTGCCCTTTCCAGCGTTGCTAACTCTTTTTTATGATTTCTCCTTTCTGCAGAGCAAATGGACCGATCCAAATTCTTAGCTGCCATGGCCGCGAAGGCAGGAAAGAAGACCGGGGGCGGAAGCTCATCCCGACCGGGTCTGAGCTCGGCCCCGAGGCCTGCCCCGCTGAGCAAGCCTTCAGCTGCTTCACCCCGAGTCCCCGAAGAGTGCTGCGGGAGGCCAGAAGCATGAGCGGGATCCGGCGCCCCGGACGAGGGAGGAGGAAGAGGAGCCCAAGCCCACCGACTCCGCCAAAAGGCACATAAGGATGGTTTCTCTGGCGCCTTCTACCGGGATCCCAATGCAGGAGGGGGACTTCTGCTTCGAGGTACCCTCGAGGCTCTCCGTCGCCGACAGCTTGCTCTTCGACATGGAACAAGTAGCTGGGGATAAGATTCCCCAGAGGACCCTGAAGCAGGTGGCCGCCATCGCTCAGGAGGCAGTTCAGGTCGGTATCCGTTTTCCTTTAAGAGTCTTCTTAAGCATATAGTTTTTTCAGTTTGAACATTTCTAACTCCTTTTGTTGCTTTCCTCAGGTCCTCCACCACTGCACCCTCATTGTAAATATAGAATATGAGGAGATAGCCCCGGCCATGAAGAAGACGGGCGAATCGTCCTTGCGGGAGAAGGATCTGTGCCTTCGGCTGCAACAAGTGGAGGAGAAGATAGCTGCCCTCAAAACCCGGGTGGTCGCCGAGAAGCCGACGAACTCCAAATATAAGGAATCTCACTGACTTCTGAGTGAATTCAACCGGGCTATTCAGACCAAGTTGGAGGAGGTTGGTAACCTCTATAACACAATGAAGAAGTTGAGGGACGTCAGCAGGAAGGACGTCTGTGTGGCGCTTGAGGCCGTGAAGCTTGCCGAAATCCGAGCGGTGAAGTTCGTGGAAAGGTATAAAGCGACCTCGCCGAAGCCTCGGCCATCGTTTGGCACAAGGCTCTCGACGCCGTCAAGGCGTTGATGCCGGAGTTCGTCGACAGCGAGCTCCGGGTCCAGTACCCTCTCTCCAAGGATGTGCCACAGGGGGCGTTCGTCAAGGTGGCCGCTGGGGGTGAGGCCATCCCAGAGACCGAAGCTCCGACCCCCGAGAGAGGTGTTGAGCAGGGCGAGATCCTGGCGGAGCCCACGGCCTGAGATTTCTTCCTTTGGGAGCTTTTGTTTTTCTTTTCAAAATCTTGTAAGCCTCCGGGCATTTTTTATAAGGCCGAGGAGCCCAGAATACCTTGTAAAATTTCGGAATATAAATAAAGTTGAGCTCATTTTCCTCTGCATGATTGTCTGCTTTCCACGTAAGTACTTTAGCTCGTCGGTATTCTTCTTGTTTGAATTTTCATTTTGCTGCAAGTGTTAGGTCGTAGGCCGTTGCTCGGCTTTTAAGATGACAGTCGCCGTTTTATATGATGATCGCGCGTCGAGTGTGAGTCGAATAATAGTCAAGTGTAGGAAGGTCGGTACCCTCCCGCCCCCTGGAGTTGAGGTGGCGATCGTGCATTTAGGATGAATCAAAAGACATCCCAAGGCTAGGAAGGTCGGTGTCAATCCATACCTCAAAGTCGAGGTGACGACCAAGTGTTTTAGCATGAGTAGAAAATCAGCCAAGTTAGAATAGGTCGGCTATAACTGATTCTTACTTAATGTGGGTTCTAGATCCAAGTTTTCGTAGGGTAGGAATCTACCTCTTTGAGTTTAGCCGAGCAGGAATCTGCACGGTGGCCAATGTAGGAGGGCTTTATATCCTTAGCGTTGATGTGTAGGAAGCTACCCGCTAGGGATGGACCGGGCAGGGAAGCTGCTCGGTGGCCTCGAGAGGAGGACTTTTGATCCTTAGCATTATTGGGTAGGAAGCTACCCGCTAGGGATGACCAAGCAGAAAGCTACTCGGTCGCCTCGTGAGGAGGGATTCGATCCACAGCGTAGTTGGGCAGGAAGCTACCCACCGCGGATGGACCGGGCTGGGAAGCTGCTCGGTTTCCTCGAGAGGAGGGCTTTTGATCCTTAGCATTATTGGGTAGGAAGCTACCCTCTAGGGATGACCGAGCAAGGAGCTACTCGGTCGCCTCATGAGGAGGGCTTCGATACACAACGTACTTAGGCAGGAAGCTACCCACTGTGGTTGGACCGGGCAGGGAAGCTGCTCGGTGGCCTCAAGAGGAGGGCTTTTGATCCTTAGCGTTGTTGGGTAGGAAGCTACCTGCTAGGGATGACTGAGAAGAAAGCTACTCGGTCGCCTCGAGAGGAGGGCTTTTGATCCTAAGCGTTGTTGGGTAGGAAGCTACCCGATAGGGATGACCGAGCAGGAAGCTACTCGGTCGCCTCGTGAGGAGGGCTTCGATCCACAACGTAGTTGGGCAGGAAGCTACCCGCTACGGATAGACCGGGCAGGGCAGCTGCTCGGTGGCCTCGAAAGGAGGGCTTTTGATCCTTAGCGTTGTTGGGTAGGAAGCTGCTTGCTATGGATGACCGAGCAGGAAGCTACTCGGTCACCTCGCAAGGAGGGCTTCGATCCATAGCGTAGTTGGGCAGGAAGCTACCCACTGTGGATGGGCCGGGCAGGAAAGCTATTCGTCGACCCTGCAGAGAGCTTTAACACGGAAACAAAGAGAAGTGGTTCAAGTTGCATGGAAGCGAGAATCTTTATTATTGAATAAATTACATATTATGTGATTCAATTTAAATTCTCCTGCATTGAATATAAATTTTGGTAGGTGTCCTTGTTGCTTGGATTTGGGTCAGTCGGCGATGACCATGATCTGTCCGATCGTCAGCTTTCCGTCCTTAATTTGATCGGCTTGACGTTTATCTCGCAAGTACTTTGCCAAGTGACCAGAGCGGATCAGCTCCTCAATGTAATTGCGCGGCTATTTACAATCTTCGGTCGGATGTCCTTGCGTCTGGTGATAGGCACAATATGGGCCTCGGAGCCGTATGCTCGTGCTTCGAGTAGCCGGTGGGAGCTTGAAGAACCTCTCGCCCTTTGCCTCCTTTAGCAGCTCGGTCTGGGAGATGTTAAGAAGAGTGTACTCCTGGAACTTCGGGGAGTAAGGTTTTGGTCGATCGACTTTCTTTTTCTCTTCTCCGCCTCGCTTCTTTTGGTCGGTTTGGTCGCCTCTGGGCAGATTCTAGTTCACCTCGGACTCGAGATGGATCTCCCGCTCAGTCCAGGCTTTTACCTCGGCCATGGTCTTAGGTTTCGCTAATGAAAAAGAGCGGAGCCACTCTTTATGCCAAAGACCCGACCTCAGCGCGGTGATGACCGTTTCATCATGGTGCTCAGGAACCTCGAGGAGCACGTTGTAGAAGCGGGTGACATATCCTTTGAAGGATTCTTTGTCTCCGCTCTTGATGGTGAACAGATAGTCGACCTTCCTCTTCTGCCGTCGATTCTCGACAAAAGTGGCCGAGGAATTGGGTGGCCAGCTCATTAAAGGTCGAGATGGAGTGGGGCGCCAGCCCCCGGAACCAGTCCCGACCTGCCCGGATTAGGGTGGTGGGAAAAGCGCGGCATTGGGCTGCGTCCGAGTTATCTTGGAATCTCATGCCCGCTGTAAATGCGTCCAAGTGATCTTTTGGGTCGGGCTTCCAGTCAAAGAGCGCCACCTTGGGCGGCTTGTTCTTGGATGAGACACGTTCGGCCAGCAAATCCTCGGTGAAGGGATTCGTGAGAGAATCCGCGTAATACCTAGCCGCTTCGCCGGACGGATGGTCGTCTCGCCGTATGCTCTCAATCTTCTTTTCGAAGGCCTCGAGTCGATGGTGGTAACCTGAGGATTCCGCACAGTCGGAGTGGTGGATATCCCCACTTTGGGTCTATGCCAGGGTTCGGCTTCAATTCCGCTCTATCAGGTGTCTCAGATCCTCGGCCGATGCCCTTCTCGAGTGGTCCCTATGCTCGTCGTTCGCGCGATACCGGTGAGAGTGGGGGCGTCGGTCATGCCTGGAAGCAGGCGAGTTGACCGACACCTCCTTAGGAAGAAAGAACACGTGGCGGGCATTGGATGACGGCCCAGTCCTCCATAGGACCGTGGCGTGGAGCTGTCCGGCGCTCAGCGGGTCATGGAATCAGTCACCGCGTGTGGGTTATGGCGGCCGGAGTCGGCCCGCCAGCGCTCAGTGGCCCTGTGACAAGGGTGAGGTAGATCGGGGGCTTGAGTGTGCCCGTCCGTCCTTCGGCGGACGTCGTTATCCCGGGGAGGCGGAGCCACGCTCTGGTGGTTAGGGCCCACCGCTTGAACGCGGACGAAAGCATCTACCAGCATCGTAAGCCGGTCTATCTTGGAGGACAAGGTGTGGATGGCATTAGGAGGGGGAGGCGAGCCACTCTCGCCTCCGTTGTGGCGGCCCGTGTTTGGATCATTGCGGTCATCACTCGCCATTGGATCAAGAGCGGAAGATCAACCCCTTTTTTTGGTGGAACAAAATAAGTCTTTCGTTCCCATAGACGACGCCAACTGATAGAGGCCTTGATCTCCTTCAGATGCCTGTTCCCGCCAAAAATTTTGGCTCAAAATCCGCTCCTTATAAAATAATAACAATAAAAAGAATAAATAAATAAATAAATAAATAAATAATAATAATAATAAAGGAGAAAATCTCCCTTTCAGAGTAAAGCTCTGTTCAAATCCCAAGGCGGGAAATGAAGCAACGCTTCTGTTTCCCCCAATCAGAGCAAGACTCTGTTTTAAAAAGATAATAAAATTCAAATTTTAACGAAGCAACGCTTCAGCTAACTTGCGCTCTGCGCTGCGCGACAAGTGTCAGCACAGTTGCGCTAGCGCAGTTGCACAGCGCTCTGCGCTGTGCGACACGTGTCAGAGCAGTTGCGCTAGCGCAGTTGCTCTGCGTGACACGTGTCAGCGCAGTTGCGCTGCGCTGCGCGACACGTGTCAGCGCAGTTGCGCTGCGCTCTGCGCTGCACGACACGTGTCAAGCACAGGTGCGTTTGCGCCAAACAGAATTAAAATTCCAGTAAGATCTTTCTGATCTTGTTAAAACAAGAAGATTGTCTTCTGTAAAACAGAAGCCCTTGGATCAAAGATCCAACGGTGGGGAAAAATCCCCAAATCACTCAGAGAAAGATCTCTCTAACCAATTTAACAAATTAATTGGCACTATATAAAGGCCCCTAGACCCCAATTCTAAAGGGGACAGAGACAGAAACACATAAAACAGAAAGAGAACTCCTCTAGAGAATTTTGAGGAGAACTCAAAAATAGAAAAAGGTAAACCCTTTGAATAAAGAAGAATTTCTTCTGAAAAGATCATTGATCTAAGAACAAGATCAAGGATCTTCAATAAAAAAATAATAATAACAAAGGCATTGCCTTTTTCTTATGAACCATTGGTTCTGGAATCTTAAAGATTCTTTTCCTGAATCCAAAATTGGATCAAGATATTAAAACAGTGCCTTGCACTTGTAAATCTGCACTGTTGCGCTCCTAGGTTGGCGCAAGCCACCAGAGAGCGCCACGTGACAGCACCAGAATAACTTGCTCTATGCGCTTTTAAAATAGAACATTGTTCTCTGAAATTGGCGCAACTCACCAGAGCGCGCCACGTGTCAGCAGCGCAACAGCGCAGCGCACTGGCGCAGCGCACTGCGCTAACTGCGCTTGCGCTCACCAGAGCGTGACACGTGTCACCTCCACATGCGCTTGCGCTCAATAATTGGCGCAAAGTGCCTGACAGGCCACATGGCCATTGTCAGATAACTAATGCACTGCATTATTTTAAAGAAGGGCTGGGCCCAATTAAAAAAGGCCTAACAGGCCTAATAAAATGCCATGCATTATTTTAAAGGGCAGAGCCCAAACAAAGACAGATGCTCTGCATCATAAAAATAAAGGGCAGAGCCCAAATCAAAAAGGCCTAGCAGGCCAGAATAAAATGCAGTGCATTATTAAACTGGGGCAAAGCCCTAGCATAGGCCTAATAGGCCAAAGATAAATGAAAAAGTTGAACATCTTCAACTGGACTTAGCCCAATCATGGCCGTAAGTCCTCAAATTAAATTGACTGAGCATGACTGCTCTCTTAAATCAATTTACATCCGGTTCAAGGGTACATCTCCGAACTCCTCTGACACCTATCGTTGTAATCGTTCAACGACGTCAGAGAGGTGATGGGTCCCGACAACCACACATCGATATGGACTTAAGCGTCCTTAAACCAACTCATGGACTCAAGCGTCCTTAAACTGCCGGACTCAAGCGTCCTTAAACTTCTGGACTCAAGCATCCTTAAACCAACTCATGGACTCAAGCATCCTTAAACTCCCGGACTCAAGCGTCCTTAAACTCCTGGACTCAAGCGTCCTTAAACCAACTCATGGACTCAAGCGTCCTTAAACCAACTCATGGACTCAAGCGTCCTTAAACTCATGGACCGCAATGTCCTTAAACTACCTATGGACCACTATGTCCCTAAACTGGAACAATAGAGCCCCGAAATGCTCTTTTGTCGGATCTAAACGATCCCGTTTAAGTTGATCTTAGCCTCAAATATGGCTAACGTATCCTTAAACCTTCAAACAGACTTTAGTCCCAAATTGGACTGTAGATCCCCCAATCAACTTTGGTTCAAGGGTACATCTCTGAACTCCTCTGACATCTGTCGTTGTAATCCTTCAACGTCATCAGAGAGGTGATGGGTCCCGACGGCCATACATGAAACAGACCACTATGTCCCTAAACTGGAATAATAGAGCCTCCAAATGCTCTTTTGTCGGATCTAAACGATCATGTTAAGTTGATCTTAGTCTCAAATTGGACTAATGTATCCTTAACGAACGTTTAAGTTGATCTTAGCCTCAAACACGGCTAACGTATCCTTAAACTAAAACCCCAAACCCAAATCTAAGTAAATACGGATTTGGACTAATCCACGTCCTACGGGCGACGACATAAATTAGTCTCCGTATACAATCTATGGGAAACCACAAACAAAACAAACACTAACGACATGAAGTAAAATTCTGGAGAAGGAGAAAGTTGTTACCGCAGTGCGGTAGCGTAATTAACTGCAGGGGCTTGCGTCTGCAGGGAAGAGCGTCCCCACAATCAAAAACCCCTCAAGCGAGGGGGAATCTGACGAAGTCTGCTACATCGGCCGCATCCGTCTAAACCTCCGATACACGGTGCCATAAATCAACTTGGCATCTTCGGAGAGGTGGACGGATAAAACCAAATAGCATCTGCCCCGAATCTCAGGCAAGCCATCCATGTCTTGGCCGCCGTTCGGAGGGGAACAATGCCGTCCTCCGTCGATCTGTCGCGAGCGTTGCTAGACGGTTGAGATTGGATTCGGAGGTTGCCTCCTTGAGTGTGTGGATCTCAATGGGTTGAGTTTGAGGTGGAAGCCGAGCTATTTGCAAATAAGTCCCGGGTGGATAGCCACCGAGGACCCTCCGACGATCAAGTTAGCCGAGGAATTTAAGCAGAGTAATGGCTTATTGGATTCAAGTTGCCTTACCTGAGTCGTCTGAGAAAGGGATTTTATAATGGTCGCATAGAGCGAGCAGGCGCGAGATCTTCGCCTTCGGTTACGCCCCTGACGTTACGCGTGTGTGAATGACGGGATCCCTTCATTAATGATGGGATACGATCATTAATGGGAGGACGTGTGATCAGTCAAAAATAGTGCATTTCTAACACAGCAATTTTCCTACCTTTTGCATTCATGTATAGGTATCCGATATTCATATCGCACATATTAGCAAAACACATGTAAAATACTAGATTACTTGTACTGTATACTAAAACTGGCACTTTTAGGGAAATTGTGTGTTTTTCATGGCATCGCATCACCCTTGTATTGCGCAACTCTTGTCTTGGGGTCTAATGCAGGAAATTCCAGAAGCAGAGCCTAAATTGGGAAAAGAACTGATAAAAGACACGCCAATTCAAAGGCTAAAGATCTGGAGCAATACAGAAGGCCAAATGAGATTTCACATATTGTATAAAGGCCCACCAGGAAGCCCAAGAGTTACCATAAAAAAATAAAGCACTAAGGCCACTAATGGACCGCGGATCCGCGGCCCAAACCTCCTTGGAGCCGCGGATCCGCGGCTTTATTAAGAGATCACAGCTTCAAATTTTGTCACGTGCTTACCTCTAACGGCCAAAGCTTCCAGAAGACCCCAGAAGCTCCACGTGGCACATATAGAAGACTCGGCGTAACAAACTATTTCTAGAAGGCTTTCTTTTGGAGGGAAATTCAAATATTGTGCTAACTAACTTGTGGAGGGAAAATTTAAATTCAAATCCTAGATCTAGGGTTTTGGGAGTTCTATAAAAGAGAGCCTAGAGCTAGGGTGAAGTTTTGTTCAAGAATCACCATCATCTTCTACCCACAAGTTGAGTGACACGACTTGTGCCTCAAACCCTTACCCCAATTCCAATTCAACCTCAAGATCAAGATCCCGAGTACATTTCAAGCAAGAGAGCCTTCAACCTTTAGCAAGTGACGCCGGATTTCAACGGAGCAAGAGATCCACGCCGATCCGCGACTCAAGGAGCCGAGCGAAGCCGAAATCGACGATCTAGTTCCTTCCTTTTGTAAATTCAAGAGAGTTGTAACGAAAATTGTCGATAAATAAAGGTGAATTTTCTATATTCTTGCTTATCTTTTAATTCAAGCATAATGATTAGATCTCAATTTGTGATTGTGTTTGTGATCATGATGTTTGAGTAATCTCCGCTCGTGTAGGAGTTGTGACGATCTTTAGATGATGATGATTTAGATATTTTTACAATTCTTAAATCCTATAATGTTTGGAAATTCTAGTGAATCAAATGATCAATGACCTAGTTTCGAGATGATGCTTTCTTGATCGTGTTCACTCGAAACTAGGGAACAACTATTGACCATTTGATTAACTAGAAACTAGAATTTGAATGCGATCCATTGGAAGGACAAAAGATGAGTTGCGAAATCCCTAATTTCTTCGCACGATCCTTAAACCTCGATGAATTTGCATCGATCTAGTATCAATTTGTTAATGGATAAGAATGAGTAATCATTAGATCTCATCACATCTATAGATCAGATCTACTCCTACGAACCATACTTCTAATCTTGATTGTTGGTTGGAAAATTATCATACATCTCAATTATTGTTTTTAATGTTTCTTTTAGATCTAGATTTTTCTTATTCTTGATCTTTAATTACAAATCATGAATTGTCTTCTTTTCTTTTCCTTAAATATTCAACTCATCTAATTCGGAAATTGAACGGATCTCACTTTCCCTGTGGACGATCCGCACTCGCTAACGATCTACATCCGACACCGTAGTTGATTACGGTCAAAATATTTTTGGTTGTGATTTCTAAATACAATTTTCTAAAAACATACTACACAATCGGAAATCAAATTCGTTTCAATCAAAATGGCGCCGTTGCCGGGGAACGTGTGCTATTTGTTCATTTTTTGAAATTTGAGTTGAAAAGTTTATTCCATCAATATTTTTTAGATCAAAACTCGTGCAAAACACTAAACGAGTTGTTGTGGTTAATTGCAAGGAAATCTGGAGCTTGCTGTGCACTTGGAAAATTATTTGAAGAATTCCAGAGGACTAAGGAAGAGATCAGGAGTGCTCTGGTAAATTTTTGTGCAGAGAAGAGCTTGGTGCGCCGCGGAACCGCGGCATTAGGAGCTAATTGCGGCGGAATCGCGGCAGTTAAGGAGGATCTCTGTACAATTTTTGGCAGGTAACTTCTATCTTTCTCATCTCCTTCCTAAAATCTGCTCCAATTAACGATTTGTTGCAGGCTTCTTTGCAAAAATCGCAGCGCCGCAAAAAGCAAAATAAATTGTGCTTGTTTTTTATTTTGTGGTTGTTTGCATAATTAATACGGATATTAAGGGGCACGGCCTAATCCAGATTAGGTGGGGAGTTCATTACCCTTCCTAAGCCCCAAAAATCACAAACCTGCATCCGCATTACCCTCATTAATTAAAAAATATCTAGAGATGACTCTAAGGACCGTCGCGCTCACTTAGGACAGAAGAAGGCCGTGGGTAATTCATTGCTTATCTGCGTTTCTTTTTGTGGTGTCTAAGGCAAGTGTGTCGAAGGCTAGTGGTTACTTAATTAGGCCCACTACTTACGTAGTGGAGAACCTCCCACTTACCTGGCACTTACCTGGCCACAGGAGAAACAAAGAGGCAACGGAGGATTTTATCCCGCGACTTGTATTTTTGAAGTTAGGAGCGGTCTAGAGATTGGACCTAGGTGACCATAAATTTTAGGGTTGCTTGTTGCATTTGTTGTGATCGCATCATCTTTTCAAAATCCGTATCAATTTTTCAAAACAAACACCGCATTCACTTCATTTCCCCTAATTATAAATCACGCTGCCACTTGTACTAACCAATTTTAGTGCAAGATAGGCTGGACAAGGGATTCTAGTGCCCGACTTGTCCGCGTCCCCTCGATCGACTCCGAAGTCGGTATTTCTCCATTTACCTTTCTTTTACCCACCACCACACCCACACCGATGGATCAGTCCCCATCGAACCTCTTTACCGCTGCTCTGCCGCCGTCCGTTGGTGCGCATAATCCTCCCCGCATCTCTCTCCAAGAGAGGTGCTACCCTTTGCGAGGTCCTCTCTCGACCTGCTTATCCATTCCACCAGCCAACGGGGATAACTTTGAGATTAAGCCCCAGTACATCAACCTTCTACCAAAATTCCACGGTCTCGAGACTGAAGACGCTTATGTTTTCATTACCAAATTTGAAAACGTATGCGCAATGATGGGTACATCACAACTTTCTGTGGATGCCATGCGTCTACGACTTCTTCCATTTACTTTGTGCGATATAGCCGAGAAGTGGCTGTATAACACCACCGCACACTCCATCACGAATTGGGAAGAATTCGTTGCGGCATTCCTTAAGAAATTCTACCCTATGCAAAAGACAGCTCGAATCCGTAGCGAACTATATCAATTCTCCCAGCTTCCAGCTGAACCATTCGCAAAATGCTTTGAACGATTCAAGGATCTTTTGGTTCAATGCCCACATCACGGCATCCCGAGATGGGATCTTTGCCGAATCGTATATGAGGGCAGTAACCCTACCACTAAACAAAACCTTGAAAACATGTGTCAAGGCACCTTTATGACCAAGGATGATGGGGAAGCATGGAAATTTTTAGAAGAGTTCGCTGAAAAGTCCTTACAGTGGGAGACTGGAACCCAGCCATCGAGTAGGGGTGGCGTACACCAAATAGACGTGTCCATAGGTGTTCGAGCTGAGATGGCAGCAATGCAAAAGAAGCTCGATGCTATGGAACACAAATTCCTAGCAGCCTCCCTAAACCCTATGTCGCTCCCCAAAACTGTATGTGGGTGCTGTTCTGATCCTTCTCACTTGATGGAAGAATGTCCATTAAACTCTCAGTTTCGAGGTCTCGAGCATACCAATGCCGCATTTCAAAGACCTGGAAACGACCCTTTTTCTTCCACATATAATCAGGGTTGGAGGAATCACCCGAATTTTGCTTGGAACCAATCCCAAAACACGGTTCCAAACCCTAATCAATTCCAACGGGTCCCTCCACCACAACAACAACCACTTCATCTTACCCAGCACCCTTACCAGTCACAAAATTTCCAAAACCAGGTCAACATTCCTGCACCGTCTAATCCTATGCAGTCGACCTGTTCTGACGAGTTCTCTCAAGTCGCTCAAACCATGAAATCACTCCTGTCAAATTTCATGGAAGTGTCGGCCGAGATTAGGTCTTCCGTTGGTGAGATAAAGAAAAACTCAGCGTCCCAAGCTGAGAGTATCAAAACGATGGAAGCTGAGATTGCACGACTTAAGGCCGAAATGAGTGCAAGAGAAAAAGGGAAACTCCCAGCTCAACCTTTACCCAATCCTGGCTATTCACATCATGTGAATGCAATCACCAAGTTGAGATCTGGAAGAGTGCTGGATAACCATGTTGGGGAAGAAGTTGATGATATTGGAAATCCTATCAACACCCCGGCTGAGACCTTTCCTCACACACACACTTCTGCTTCTGATTCTTGTTCTTCTACCCCATCGCCTTCTCACGAGCCTATTCTCCACTTCCCACTAGGCTCGACACCTCAGCCCACCTCTTCTATCCCTCCACAGATGATCCCCACTCCTCTTTCGGGATCACGTCTACCCCCACTTCCTTTTCCTATGATGGACCCAGCGCTCATTGCTAAAGCACCTTACCCGAACCGGTTAAGGGCTAACAAATCGAGTCCACATATGGAGAAAATTATGGAAATGTTCAAACAGGTTAACATCAACATCCCTCTCCTAGATGCGATTCAACAAGTCCCCGCTTATGCGAAAATTCTTAAGGACTTGTGCACTAGGAAGAGGAAGACTCAAGTGCCAAAGAAGGTCTTCATGTCCAATAACATTAGCACTGCTTTTATCCCTCAGCTACCAAAGAAACGTAAGGACCCAGGATGTCCTACGATATCGATTTCTATTGGGGATAAACACATCAACCGTGCTCTTTTAGACCTTGGCACAAGTGTTAACCTGCTTCCTTTCTCAGTCTATGAGCAACTAGGGATCGGAGAGTTGAAACCAGCCCATTGCACTCTCCAGATGGCTGACCGATCAATCACCAAACCTAGGGGTGAACTGGAGGATGTGTTAATAAAAATCGAGGAATTCGTATTCCCTGTGGATTTTATTGTACTTGATACACAGCCTGTAGCGAACCCACGGAATCAAATTCCGGTGATTTTAGGTCGCCCCTTTTTGGCCACTTCCAACGCTATCATCAACTGTCGTAATGGCTCTATGACCCTATCCTTCAGGAATAGGTCAATAGAGCTGAACATTTACAAGTTGGGAAGTGTACCCTCCGAACCTACTGCTCATGTCTGTTCTGTCGACTTAATGGATGTCGACAGCAGCGAATTTGATGATCCTCCTGATACTGATCTTGACTCTTTTCATACGTTGTTGTTTGACCCAACTATGTATCATACACATACGGACTCTTGCACTGAGATATCCGGGTCAACAACTAACACCGATTATGAACTGCTTTTAGAGTCTGAAGATCACCCCGCACTTTGTGATGACATTATTCTTCGTGGTATTGATGAAACTTTTGAGGAAATCTTCGCTGATGAACTCGTATTTCTGAATAACACGGGTATTGAGATGAATTATGTCCCAATCATTGAAATTGAACCTCCACCCCTTCTTCTGAATTGTAAAAAGAATGCAAGTAATCCATCACATTCACTGCATCGTCTCTCCAAAATGAGACGCACACACATTCTGTTCCACCACTTACCCTTTCCCCACTTCTTCTTCCACCAACCCGAGCACTGCATTGATAAAATCTTCGAATGGTTGGTGTTGATTGTCGGTCTTTGCAAAGCTTGTCATCGACCACTGAATTTTGACCCCCTCATGTGATTTTCAACAGATTAACATTGCATAACTCAAGTTTGGGGGGTATATTTTCTGGCTCTTGAAAAGAAAATTTTTACAAAAAATTTTGAGCCAAGAATAAGTTTGGGGGAGGGTCTTCACTTATATAGTTTGCCCCCATTAATAAATTCCTCCCAGGCTTACTGGTTTTGTAGATATAGTGGTTGGCAACAGTGAGGACACTGTTGAAAACAAGTTTGGGGGAGGTTTGTGCTTAGTTTTGCATCATGTGCATATCATTTGCATAAGCACAAAAACATTTCTTTAAAAAACATAAAAATTTAAAAAAATTTAAAACCCATAAAAATTTTGTGTAAATATTTTTTTTGGCTCATCATTTTTTGTAAATAATTTTTCAAAACCCATTAAAACCTATAAAAATTTAAAAATTTTCAAAACCTATAAAAATTTAAAAAAATTTCAAAAATATAAAAATATTTAATATTTATGATAATAAAAGATTAGATAGTGAACAATTACATCCATGAGATTAGAAAAAATTTAAGAAAACCAAGAAAATTAGAAGTTTTATTATACGAACTAGTAATAAGTAGTTATGAGCCGTTGTCCCAAGGGTTAGTAAGATGGAGGAAGTCACTAATCTGAGGATAAAAATAAGTCTGAAAAATAGTTTCTATTCTGGAAATCCAAACATTTTAAACGTTGATACCCTGCTATTCGCACTTACACACGTTTTAAAGCCCTGGGATAGTAGAGGATACCTTGAAATGCTCTTGTCTTAAAGCCGATGTATGAAGGAAAAAAAAATGAAGAAAGTGGTGAGAAAAATGGACACTGGTATTGTTATCACCAAGGGCAATAATAAAAAAATATATAGCAAGGGTGCCTTTTCACCTAGTGCCCTAAGGCCAACTGGTCTGGGAGTCACTGCTATGCCTGAGGTGGTGCAAGACGAGGAAAATACACCAAATAAGCAAGCACATGAGTAATCTGTCGGTTAGTACCTCAAGAAGTATTAACGGTCGCATGAAAGTGTGTGAGCAATCCTAATATTCATTAAAAAGTACTGAGGCTGATGGGCAAGAGTATGATAGCTTGAATTGAATTCTCCGGGTGTAGGGATGTCCTTTATACACACGCAGGGTTATATGATCGATGTTTGGAATAAAGATAGGAATGAAGAATAAGACGATGTTTTATTGAGGGAGGACGTGATTTCTGACATCTTTTCATGACCATTAAGATAGGGCCCATGGCAACCGAAAAGCTAGCTTAGTTGGAAACCCTAATTTTCAAGGCTTTTCTTTTACAATTCTTGTCTTTAAATGTAATATTCATGATCTTCCTTTTATTATTGGATTTTGTGGGTGCAATCCGCTGAAAACCCTCAGGAGACCACTCCTCCTACTAGGGACACCTAGAGGTTTAAAGGCTTGTTGCACGTGCTCAGTGCAATCGTGTTGCCTACGAAAGTGTGCTTTTCTCTTTCTTTATTTTCTCCTTCTCTTTTTAATAAAACAATTCGATCGAGACGATCGAAAATAAGTTTGGGGGAATTTGATCAGTCGAAAATACTGCATTTCTAACACATCAATTTTCCTACCTTTTGCATTCATGTATAGGTATCCGGTATTCATATCGCACATATTAGCAAAACACATGTAAAATACTGGATTACTTGTACTGTATACTAAAACCGGCACTTTTAGGGAAATTGTGTGTTTTTCATGGCATCGCATCACCCTTGTATTGCGCAACTCTTGTCTTGGGGTCTAATGCAGGAAATTCTAGAAGCAGAGCCTAAATTGGGAAAAGAACTGATAAAAGACACGCCAATTCAAAGGCTAAGGATCTGGAGCAATACAGAAGGCCAAATGAGATTTCACATATTGTATAAAGGCCCACCAGGAAGCCCAAGAGTTACCATAAAAAAATAAAGCACCAAGGCCACTAATGGACCGCGGATCTGCGGCCCAAACCCCCTTGGCGCCGCAGATCCGCGGCCTTATTAAGAGATCACAGCTTCAAATTTTGTCACGTGCTTACCTCTAACGGCCAAAGCTTCCAGAAGACCCCATAAGCTCCACGTGGCACATCTAGAAGACTCGGCGTAACAAACTATTTCTAGAAGGCTCTCTTTTGGAGGGAAATTCAAATATTGTGCTAACTAACTTGTGGAGGGAAAATATTAATTCAAATCCTAGATCTAGGGTTTTGGGAGTTCTATAAAAGAGAGCCTAGAGCTAGGGTGAAGTTTTGTTCAAGAATCACCATCATCTTCTACCCACAAGTTGAGTGACACGACTTGTGCCTCAAACCCTTACCCAATTCCAATTCAACCTCAAGATCAAGATCCCGAGTACATTTCAAGCAAGAAAGCCTTCAACCTTTAGCAAGTGACGCCGGATTTCAACGGAGCAAGAGATCCACGCCGATCCGCGACTCAAGGAGCTGAGCGAAGCCGAAATCGACGATCTAGTTCCTTCCTTTTGTAAATTCAAGAGAGTTGTAACGAAAATTGTCGATAAATAAAGGTGAATTTTCTATATTCTTGCTTATCTTTTAATTCAAGCATAATGATTAGATCTCAATTTGTGATTGTGTTTGTGATCATGATGTTTGAGTAATCTCCGCTCGTGTAAGAGTTGTGACGATCTTTAGATGATGATGATTTAGATATTTTTACAATTCTTAAATCCTATAATGTTCGGAAATTCTAGTGAATCAAATGATCAATGACCTAGTTTCGAGATGATGCTTTCTTGATCGTGTTCACTTGAAACTAGGGAACAACTATTGATCATTTGATTAAGTAGAAACTAGAATTTGAATGCGATCCATTGAAAGGACAAAGGATGAGTTGCGAAATCCCTAATTTCTTCGCACGATCCTTAAACCTCGATGAATTTGCATCGATCTAGTATCAATTTGTTAATGGATAAGAATGAGTAATCATTAGATCTCATCACATCTATAGATCCGATCTACTCCTACGAGCCATACTTCTAATCTTGATTGTTGGTTGGAAAATTATCACCCATCTCAATTCTTGTTTTTAATGTTTCTTTTAGATCTAGATTTTTCTTATTCTTGATCTTCAATTACAAATTATGAATTGTCTTCTTTTCTTTTCCTTAAATTTTCAACTCATTTAATTCGGAAATTGAACGGATCTCACTTTCCCTGTGGACGATCCGCACTCGCTAACGATCTACATCCGACACCGTAGTTGATTGCGGTCAAAATATTTTTGGTTGTGATTTCTAAATACAATTTTCTAAAAACATACTACACAATTGGAAATCAAATTCATTTCAATCAACGTGCCAGCGTGGGACGCGGGACGTGGGGCGGCAGTTGTTCCCCGCCGAAACGCGGGGACGCGACCGCGCAGGTTCGTCTCGCCTGAATTTTAGAGCAGATGCTAATTGGTGCTATCCGTCCACCCCTCCGAAGATGCCAAGTTGATTTATGGCACCGTATATCGAAGGTTTAAATGGATGTGGCCGATGTAGCAGACTTTGTCAGATTCCCCCTCATGGTAAGGGGATTTTTGATTGTAGGGACGCTCTTCCCTGCAGGCGCAAGCCCCTGCAGTTAATTACGCTACCGCATCGCGGTAACCACTTTCTCATTCTCTAGATGGTCACTTCGTGTCGTGGGTGTTTGTTTTGTTTTTGGTTGCCCGTGGATTGTATACGGAGACTAATTTATGTTGTCGCCCGTAGGGCGTGGATTAGTCCAAATCCGTATTTTCTTAGATTTAGGTTTTGAGTTGGGTTTAAGGATATGTTAGTCTCATTTGAGACTAAGATCAACTTAAACGTTTGTTAAGGATACGTTAGTCTAATTTTTATAGACTAAGATCAACTTAACGGGATCGTTTAGATCCGACAAAAGAGCATTTGGACTCTATTGTTTAGTTTAGGGACATTGCAGTCGATTGCCAGTTTAAGGACATGGTGGTCCAATGTTAGTTTAAGGACATCTCAGTCCAAGGTTAAGGACATCATAATCCGTGGGTTTTAAAGGACCCCACAGTCCAAGGTTAAGGACATCATAGTCCGTGGGTTTTAAAGGACCCTACAGTCCGAGGTTAAGGACATCATAGTCCGTGGGTTTTAAAGGATATGTCCGTGGGTTTTAAAGGACCCCACAATCCGAGGTTAAGGACATCATAGTCCATGGGTTTTAAAGGACCCCACAGTCCAAGGTTAAGGACATCATAGTCCAAGGGTTTAAAGACCCCACAGTCCAGTTTAAAGACATCATAGTCTATGAAATGTATGTTTGTCGGGACCCGTCACCTCTCTGAAGACGTTGAAGGATTACAACGGCATATATCAGAGTGGTTCAAAGATGTACCCTTGAACCGATATGGGTTGGGAGACCTGCAGTCCAATTGGGACTAAGATCTGATATTTAGGAGCATATGAGCTCAATTAATCTGATTTGAGGACTTATGGCCAATTTTGGGCTAAGTCCAATCAAGTTAAAATGTTTAACATTTATTTTGGGCTGTTGAGCCTTTATTTGGGTTTGTCCCTTTTAACAATACTGAGCATTGATTTAGATTCTGACAATGTTTGTGTTTTTTATTGAATGCTGAGCATTCATCACGGCTCTGGGCTTATTAAAAAACAATTTATGTTCTCTCAGCGCAACACGTGGCGTGCTGGGCGCAATGCGCTTCTGCCGAGTAGCGCACACGTGAAGGACACGTGTTGCGCTTGGCGCTAAGCGCCAAATGATGGGCGCATTGCGCCGGTTTATGAGCGCATTGCGCTATTAATTTAGTGGCGCACACGTGAGTGACACGTGGCGCGCCTAGCGCTGAGCGCCTGCCCATGAGCGCAGTGCGCTATTATAAAGAGTGCAAAGCGCTAACTGTTAAGTGGCGCACATGTAAGGGACACGTGTCGCGCTCGGCGCTGAGCGCCAGTCTAAGAGCGCAGAAGCGTAGTTCCAGAGCGCAAAGCGCATCTGATCAATTTTGTGATCCAAAAAGAGACTTTGTCTTAAGATTCTAAGAACGAAAGTTCTTCAATCTCTTATGTTGATGAAAAGCTTTACCTTTATGGATCTGTGATCCTCAAGAGAATTAAATTATTCTCCCCCCTTTTTAAGATGTTTATGATCTCTTTTTGTAAAAGATCTTCGTCTTGTAGATCTATGATCTGTGAGAAAGAAGTAAATTCTTCTTTTAATTATGATGAGATCTTTTGATTTCTTTGTAAAAGACCTTGGTCTTATAGATCTATGATCTGAGAAAAAGAAGTAAATTCTTCTTTTAATTATGAGATGGTTTCATCTCTATGTTCATCATCATTTTTATTTACCTTGAAGAAAAATCTTCTTCCGAGAGCTTGCCCTTTTTCTTTGAATTTCTCAAAGTTTTTTTTGAGGGGGGGGGTTTCTCTGTATAACACTTGAAGTCTTGGAGCCTTTATATGGGGCAAGCTGATTTGTTCAATCAGTTAAGGAGATCTTTTCTCCAATTGATTTGGGGAATTTCCCATCATTGGATCTTTGATCCAAGGGCTTCTGATTTACAGAAGGCAATCTTCTTGTTTTTAACAAGATTGGGAAATCTTTTAAACATAATTTATTCTGTGTTTTTGATGATTTTTAATCACCATTAGATTATTGATCCAACGGTACTCTGGTTTACAGAGCACAATCTTGTTGTTTGGAAAGATTTGAGAAATCTTTCCTTAACAGAATTTAATTCTGATCGATTAATAATTTGTCATTATTATTAGATCTTTGATCCGACGGTGGGGAGCTTTTAGTTCCAGCGCTAGCGCATCCGTGCTTTATACGTGGTGCGCTGCTTAAAGTGCAGCACACCTAGCGCTAGCGCATCCGTGCTTTGCACATGGTGCGCTACTTAGAGCGCAGCGCATCTAGCGCTAGCACATACGTGGTGCGCTGCTTAAAGCGCACCCAGCGCTAGCATACATGTGCTTTGCACGTGGTGCGCTGCTTAGAGCGCAGCGCACTTGGCGCTGCATCTGAAGCGTTGCTTCATTTCAAAATTTGAATTTCAAACAGAGCTTTGCTCTGATTGGGGGAAACAAATGCCCCCCCACCGTTGCGCTCACGTGACCCACATGTGAGTACAACGGTGGCAGCATCTACGCCCTTGGATCAACTCAGAAGTTGAAAAGGCATTTCAATGCCTATAAATAGGACCCTTGGACCTCTGAGATGACCATTGTTCATCTTCTTCCTTCTGAGAATTATTATCCTCTTGCAGAGCATAGCTCTTCATCTTAAGAACTTTCCTAAGGATAGAACTCTGTCAAAATTTAGGTAAAAATTAAATCTTTTAATAATCTAGGGTTTCACCCATTAACAGAGATTTGCTCTTCATAGATCTTTGATCTAAAGAAAACCCTTTTAGGGTTTCATCAACGGAGTTTTGCTCTCCTTGAACCCATAAATCTAAAGAGATCTTTTCTTGGGGTTTCTTAGTCCATGAATAGAGCTTTGCTCATAAAGAACTCTTAGAGTTTGTTCATGGATCTTAAAGATCATGGAATTTTATTCCATTAAAAATCTTATCTTAAATTTTTCTGATGGTTATTCCATCATTTTTTCCAGAGCAGGGCTCTTGAGGAATTTTTTATTCCTTCACCATTAGAACTTGACATGTGTCATTCTGTCACAGAGCACTGCTCTCAAGGGGAGATTTTCTCCTTAGCCCGAGGGATTTATCATTAAATGAGAATCAATTGAGGATTTCCTCATTTTAATTGACAGTCTTATCAAATGATGAGGCAGTTTTATTAATGATGAACTGTCATCTAGATTTTTGTGGGTCCCCTTTGGTCCCTTTTTACTGAATTGCAGTGCGGTATGAATTTTTAAAATACCAAGCGTCAGGATTTAAATTATAGCACTGACAGTTGGCTTTGTTCTTTTTCGTGCAGGTGACATGTCTTTCGACACTTCCTTTCCGTTCGTCCGCTCAGAATGCGGATTTATCGAAGCGCCCGTAGACCGAGAGGTTCTCACGCTGATCAAGGACCATGACCCGGAGCACAAGAATCTTCACCTATGGGGTAGATGGTATGATCAAATTATCAGAGGCCGCCGGAGCTTTTCTTGTGCGACACCCTCGGAGCTTATCTCTGCGATCCCTTATGCAGATGCACCCACGATCAATTATACTGCGGAGGAGGTAAATTGGACTTCAGAAGGTCTCCTTCGGCCTTTTTATTGCCGCAGTACCCGTGCAGCCGCCGGTGGCTTTGGATACCCTAAGGCGGTGCATATGTCAGGGCGAGTCGCGCCCTTGGGGACAACCCTACAACATCGGGCTAACTTCTCGTCACCCGGCTGGATACTTACAGTGGGCCCGATATATCTTATCGACAAAGAAATCACAGCTGCTGAAGCTTGGCTTGTACCATGCTATCTACGCTTCTTTGTTCCAGTATTCTGCACCTCCCACATGATGGATCAAGGCGTTTTTAGAGCAGTGGAACATTCCGACCCACATCTTCCTCCTACTGGATCGAGAGGTCTCTATTTCCTTGGAGGAATTTGCCGAGGTTTCTGGTTTACCAGTTAGGGGAGAGCACTACGAGGAGCTGCTTCCTCCGGATGAGTATGTTTTTGCCACCAAATCAGTGGTAATGGGTCTTACCCCAGAGAACGCCATTCAACACCAGTTCCCAAGTCTGATAAAGGTGTTGAATATGTATGAGAGCCTCTTTCTTGAATCCGGAGGCTGGGGGGTCAGCTTTGCGGACTTCATTGCCCGTTTTCTTCGTCCAGAAATTTTGTCGCGACAAGGTGAAAAGTTCGCTAAACTTGATGATCCTTTTGGCTTTGGCTTGGATCGTCGGCCAATATTGGAAGCCGATCAAAAGGATTTCTTTCTTCCCAACGTCGCGATCGTCCCCTTGTCAGAAATTGCCGCTCCGGGCATTGATGAGGATGCGTTCTTTCTCGGGTTTCTCGGCTTATGGTTGAGCTGGTTCGCGCTTCCTACGCATCCTCGCTACATGAGGCCTTCTGTCTTCTACCCCGCGTATCGAATGGTTGCCGGGATACAAGTGGCCATCAGGATTGCTGGGTTAGCCCACCTGTACCACGGCCTCAGCTTGGCAGCGGATACTACTGAGCCAGGGGTGCAGCCTGCCAACTTCTCAATGCATTATTTCACCTCATGGCTCGAGTTGCACGTGCTTGGGGTCTTCGGTATCCATAAAAGACCCTCCTTTTATGACAGATGCAAGTTCCCTCAGATAATGCGGCTGGTTGACGTCTCCATCATAAATCCATCATCGTGGGAAGCTAGGGGTTTGCTCCTTCGTCCGCGCACGGTTGGAGATGGTATGTCTTTCACTGAAAAAGTCTTGACCGTCGGCCAGGAAACTTCAAAAGCGGTGCTGCCATTGCAAGACATTTTAAAGACGAGGTCTCTGTGTTGAAAGCTCGGGAGATTCTTCATCTGTACTCCATCAGGCCGGGCTTTCTCGTATTTAGGCAAAATGATGCGGCGTTATTCATGAGATACAACCCGCATCGTTTTGCCCAGCAGCTGTGTTATAATCAGGGTGTCCCACTTGAGGCTTTCTTGGCAGAACTTGCTGCTACCGAAGAGGGAATGCGGAGCGCGCTGCATCATTTTATGCGCCTGAACACAGGGTCCCACTTCTTTATCAGCGAACCGAGCTATATTCCGAAGGCCCTGAATGTGCATGTGGCTTGGTATCAACATTCAATGGGCCCTGTCATCAGGGAGGAGAAGCGATTGCTGCTTGATCGCAAGGGTACCGCTCCGGCCGGTAATCCAAATGTTCCTCTGAAGTGACGGACCATTGTCCGTCCACCCTTAAGAGAAGTTGCTGCGGTCGAGATCCCGCATAATAGGCCCGAGCTACCGATGCCTCGTGCTCCCGTGGAAACGGTGACTGTAGCTTCCCCCGAGTCTGGCGTGGGTTATCGGGACTCGTTGTCCGAAAGTGCCCACCAAGCGTAAGCTTGTGCTATGTGCGACCGGAGCTCGCTCGCAGAAGAGGAAGAAGAAGTCGATCCTCTCTGCCGACGTTGTATTTGGTCAGGAGCCTCATGCTCCTTATAGTGAGGGCCTGGGAGAATATGGGACCAATGAGGGTCTATTCATAGCGCCGGACGATACCGACCTCGAGGCTGCTATTGCAGCTTCCGAGCCACTAGCAAGTTACAAAGCGGGACTGGCTATCCTCACGTGGTCAAGTAAACATCAGCCGCACCTTTTGTCTTTGCATCATATTTTATCATCATGTTTTGACTGACACTTTTCCTTCTTTAACAGGCATTTCCACCGAAGAAGCTCTCGCAGCTTCTCTCAAGACTTTTGAGGAGGAGGAAAGACTTCGAGCATCCTTAGGAATCGGTACATTTCGGTTCAACGTGTCTCCACTCCCGTTTCTTATGGGTAATCTGACCCCTCCTTTTCATCTTATTATAGGAACTACCTCTACTCAGGTTATTCCAGGTGTGGTACCGACTTTGCAGGGCAGTGCGGAGACGCTTCCAAGGTCGGCTATCGAAGTCTCAGTTCCGCCGGTATTGCCGAAAGAAGCTTCACTTAATCAACCGATGACGGATGCCATAATGGCTCCAGAGGTAACCCTTGGTGCGGACGATGATGTTCCGTTGACGGAGGTCTTAAGAAGATCCGCTCTTATGGCCCGGGTGGAAAGGAAGCGTAGAATGCGCGTAGCAAGGGTATGTAGCGCCGCCTTGGCCGCGGGTGCAGGTTCGAGCGCTGCTACCCCTGCCCCTACTCCTTCAGAGGATACTTCGGCCGCCTTGTCTACCGCCCATAGACAGGCAACACGTGCGGCTCGGGAAGCAGTCGAAAGACCGACCCAAGGTAACGTGACATTGAGTTATTTTTGAGATTCTCATATATCCTATCCTGCAGGGCCGAGTCTTGATGAGGTAGCGATAGGTGATATGGCTGCAATCACCGAGCCTGAGGTAGCGGTAGGTGAGATGGCTGCAATCGCCGAGCCTGAGGTAGCCACTCTTTCTCAAGAGTCTGGCACTGCCCCAATCGCCACTCTTTCCCCTTGCGGCTCCTTGCCGTTGCCGGACGCTGCGATTGTTACGACGATTCTCGTGGAGTCGGGGGATGAAGCTATAGGCGGTGAGATCATTCCGATGAGAGAGGGTGAAGCAGTCGCTGCACCCAGTGACGCCCTTGTCGCGGTTTCAACTGGCGACTCACCAGGTAGATTTTGGGTTATTGCTTTCTCCTTTATTCTGCAATCCCTTTCAATCTCTTTTGACATCGTTTCTCTTATTTCTAATGCAGGTGTGGTAAGCGTTGAGGTTGTGCCACCCGAGAAAGCATCTCCAGTTGCTGCTTTGACAGTGGGCGCCCCTTTGCCTTCTCCCGTACCCTCTCAAATGCTGGAAGGTGTGGATTTGTGACCCATCAGTTTCATTGTTGGCAGTATACTTTATGTACTGACATTTCGTTATTACATCCTCGCAGGAGTCCTTTTTGATCACCTGTATCAGGTGCTGCACCCATATTTCTCCTTCCAGTCAGAGATTGCCTCTTCTAGTGGCGCTGGTGAGTACAACCTTTAGCTAATGTCTTTTCTTTTCTTTTACGGGCAGCCAAATTGTTTCTAATTCTTCTTTATTTTGATTGCAGCACTAGAGATCGAAGGAGGAGATGAAAGAACGGTTGCACAACCGGTACTCCCGGCCTTGCCATCTGCTGCAGCCGGTATAGTAAACTCCATTGTTCATGAGCCTCCTTTATTTCTTGAACCGTCACTTGAATGTGATTTGTTTTGCAGCGGTGATACCGACTTCAACTCCGCTTGAATCTAGAATCATAATGCCAGCAGGCCCCTTTTCCAGGCGTTCATCTTCAAAAGACGCTGTAAATAGTCTACGCATGTTGAGCGATCATCTCGAGGAGCTTGACACGGAGACCCCTGCCCTTGCTGCAGATTTTGCTACTGAGGTTAATCCCATGCTGGCGACGCTCATGCACTTTCACAGCGAGGGCATCGTCGAGTCTTGGGTTACTCACTGTAGGAAAATTAAGGCTTGTCTCCATGAGCTCGAGGTCGGACGTCCCGCTCCAGAGCTCCTGGCTGTGAACTCCCAGTGGGCTGCATGGGTCGAGCAGAGCACTCCCTACTTCCGCCATCTTGAACAAGAAGCGGTCTTGAGGCGTAAGGAGCGCGAGGAGACTTCAAGCGAATCTTCCCAGCTGCATGCTCAGGTTGACGCAAATGCCGTACAACTGAAAGCTATCTTCGAAAGCCTTCTACGATGTATTTCTGATGGGCTAACGCTGAGGCAGAAACTCGACCTCATTGAGCAGGGTGCGCAGAGTCGTGTGGCAGCTCAGCGGGTCGTTGATGAGCAACTTTCATCTTACTTGTAGCAACGAGCTCAGGTTGAAGCAGAGTTGGCCGCGGCAGCTGACCGTGAAAAGGGGCCGAGGGGAGTGCGCGAGCAACTGATTGACCTATTGAAAACGCTTCCCTCCCAATAGTCGTTCTTGTACCAATTTGTAAATTTTGAATAATATGTATCCATTTTTTATTCTTTCATATGATGTATTTTATACCCAATTGAATTTATGAATAAAAGATACATTTCTTTCATAATATCTTGTGTCATCTCTTGCTTTCTTCGCTTTTCTTTGTTACCGGCATGTTACTTTAGTAAGCATAGTTTGTAGATGATAGAGAACATTCCGTCTTGAACTCTTCGAGAGGTAGCGATGGCTTAGGAAGCAGGTTAAGATCTGCTGCCTAAGGCTTTTCAACTTTATGAGCCGTGAGGGTCTCATAAAGACTTTTCTCCCTGCGAGTCGAAAGGATCTTGTAGGTGTTTTTTCTTCTTAAGAATTGTGAGGATTCCTAAGTGTGTTTTCTCTTGGGAGTCGTAAGGTTCTCACAAGAGAATTTTCTTCCTTACGAGTCGAGAGGACCCGTAAGTGATTGATGGTGTTGACATTATCCGCATTTCACGGAGTCAGGAGTTGCTCGGGGCATTTCCCACGGGGTCAAGATTGACTTTAGCCGTGTTCCACGGGACCAGGATTCGCTCTGGACACTTCCCACGGGGTCAGGATTGACATAGGCCGTGTTCCGCAAGGACCAGGTTCCGCTTTGGACGCTTCCCACGAGGTCAGGATTGACATAGACCGTGTTCCGCAAGGACCAGGTTCCTCTCTACACGCTTCCCACGGGGTTAGGATTGACATAAACCGTGTTCCACATGACCAGGATTTGCTCTGGATGCTTCCCACGGGGTCAGGATTGATATAGCCATGTTCCTCAAGGACCAGGTTCCGCTCTGGACGCTTCCCACGGGGTCAAGATTGACATAAGCCGTGTTCTACGAAACCAGGATTTGCTCTGGATGCTTCCCATGGGGTCAGGATTGATATAGCCGTGTTCCACAAGGACCAGGTTCCGCTCTAGACGCTTCCCACGGGGTCAGGATTGACATAGGCCGTGTTCCACTAGACCGGGATTTGCTCTGGATGCTTCCCACGGGGTCATGATTGACATAGCCGTGTTCCGCAAGGACTAGGATCCGCTTTGGACGCTTCCCACGGGGCCAGGATTGACATAGGCCATGTTCCATGAAACCAGGATTTGCTCTGGATGCTTCCCACAGGGTCAGGATTGACATAGCCGTGTTCCACAAGGACCAGTTTCCGCTCTGGACGCTTCCCACGAGGTCATGATTAACATAGGCCATGTTCCACTAGACCAGGATTTGCTCTGGATGCTTCCCACGGGGTCAGGATTGACATAGCCATATTCCGCAAGGACCAGGTTCCGCTCTGGATGCTTCCCACGGGGTCAAGATTGACATAGGCCGTGTTCCACGAAACCAGGATCCACTCTGGACGCTTCCCACGGGGTTAGGATTGACATAGGCCGTGTTCCATGAAACCAGGATTTGCTCTGAATGCTTCCCATGGGGTCAGGATTGACATAGCCGTGTTCCACAAGGACCATGTTCCACTCTGGACTCTTCCCACGGGGTCAGGATTGACATAGGCCGTATTCCACTAGACCAGGATTTGCTCTGGATGCTTCCCACGGGTCAGGATTAACATAGCCGTGTTTCATAAGGACTAGGATTTGCTCTGGATGCTTCCCATGGGGTCAGGATTGACATAGCCGTGTTCCAAAAGGACCAGGTTCCGCTCTGGATGCTTCCCACGGGGTCAGGATTGACATAGGCCGTATTCCACTAGACCAGGATTTGCTCTGGATGCTTCCTACGGGGTCAGGATTGACATAGCCGTGTTCCATAAGGACCAGGTTCCGCTCTGGACGCTTCCCACGGGGTCAGGATTGACATAGGCCGTGTTCCACTGTACTAAGATTTTCTCTGGATGCTTCCCACGGGGTCAGGATTGACATAGCCGTGTTCCATAAGGACCAGGTTCCGCTCTGGACGCTTCCCACGGGGTCAGGATTGATATAGGCCGTGTTCCACTAGACCAGGATTTGCTCTGGATGCTTCCCACGGGGTCAAGATTGACATAGCCGCGTTCTGCAAGGAACATGTTCCGCTCTGGATGCTTCCCATGAGGTCAGGATTGACATAGCCGTGTTCCGTAAGGACCAGGTTCCGCTCTGGACGCTTCCCACGGGGTCAGGATTGACATAGGCCTTGTTCCACGAAACCAGGAATTGCTCTGGATGCTTCCCACGGGGTCAGGATTGACATAAGCCATGTTCCGCAAGGACCAGGATTTGTTGACTTTATCCGCATTTCACGGAGTCGGGGTTTGACTCTCGGTTGTCTGTGCACCGCCGAGTCATGGAACTGGGAATTGCCGCGGTTCCAATTTGTTAATATTGCGTCTGTTGTAATGAGACGAATTTTGAGATGATCTCCAGGATGTCTGTGAATCGTCGAGATTTTGCTTCTTTTTCTGATGGAGCCTGGTGGGAATGTATGGTTCCCTCTTAATTTGTGCCCCTGGATTGTATACAGGGATCGATGTGATCTCACCTGTAGGGTAGAAAATTTCATTTTATATATTTTTCTTTCAACGATGCTCTATCATTTCAGCTTTTATATCGCGAAAGTCGCGATTGCCCAATCATTTCGGCTATTTTTTGCGGTGCCCAATCATTTCGTCTATTTGTTTTATTTTTACTTGCTGCTTTTGTTGTGAGTTGCCCAATCATTTCGGCTATTTTTCATGCATATGTTTTTACTTGCTAATTTTGTTGCAAGTTGCCCCATCATTTCGGCTATTTTATATGCATTTGCTTGGCTGCTGGCTTTTTGCTGCGAATTTACGATTTGATACCGATTTTAGGCATCAGCATCGCTACAACTGGGATATTTCCAGGAGCGAATCATCATTTGCATTTGTCGATGCCGAACAAAGGTGGCTTAGTAAACAGGGTTAGGATCCTGTCGACTAAGGCTTTTGACTTCATGAGCCGTAAGGGTCTCATAAAGGTATTTCTCCCTACGAGTCGTGAGGATCTCGTAGGTGTGTTTTCTCCTTAAGAATCGTGAGGAGTCTTAAGTGTGTGTTCTCTTATAAGTCGTAAGGATCTTACAAGAGTGTTTTCTCCTTATAAGTCGAGAGAAATTACAAGGGTTGTCCACTGTGTAAACATATCCCCAGTCGCGGGTGGGACTTTGTTAGGGAAATATTTATTCGCGCCCGTAGATTGTATACAAGGGTCAATACTGAACCGCTTATAGGGCAGAATCATGGTGTATGACTGCTTAAGAACAGGTTCAGATCCCTGTAGCTTAAGGCTTTGGAATCTTATGAGCCGTGAGGGTCTCATAAGAGGGTTCTCCTTACGAGTCGTGAGGATCTCGCAAGTGTAATTTCTCCTTAGGGATCGTGGGGATCCCTAAGTGTGTTGCTCCTTTGTGAGTCGTAAGGATCTCACGAGGTGGTTTCTCCTCACAAGGTCGAGAGGACCTTGCAAGTGTCTTTTAATGAGATTGCGCCCTTTCGGGTTTTCACAAAACTCGCCGGTAGCCCTACTGTTTTTACTCACGGAGCCCTTTCAGGTTTTCATCCATGCCCATTTTGCTAATGGACATACCGTTTTCTTCTTCTTCTTTTTTATATATATATTTTTTTGTGTCAGCCTTGGGATGCTGTGGTCCGTAGTAGTTTATCGACGTCTCGATCAACAACCAGTTTTAGGACATAGTGGTCCATCGTTAGTTTAAGAACGTTTCGGTCCGAAAGCCGTCTACTACTTATAGAGTTTGGGCTTAGGAAGATAGCGAGCGGACATAGGCGTCGTCATCTACCGTTGACCTAAGCCATGACTCGTCAGGCGTAGTATTTTTTCAGGAAGCGACCGTTTATTTTTCTGAAAGGTCTTTCACCATGCATGTCCATGAGTAGATAGGCTCCACCCTGTTAAGCTTTGTTTATGATATACGGGCCTTCATAGTTCGGTTCAAATTTCCCTCGTTTGGAACGATTGGGGATCATAGGCCTTTTGACCATTAGCACAAGTTCGTCTTGGCGGAATGTTCTCGGCCTAGTCAATCTTTCATATGAGCGCGTCATCTTTGTTTTATAAGCCTCCAGATTTTGTTGCGCCATGAGCTGGGTTTCATCGAGGGCATCGAGCTCCTCAAGCCGAAGGTGAGCATTTTCTTCGTCTGTTAGCTCGTAATGAACCGCCACTCGTAGAGAGGGTAACTCTATTTCAAGGGGGAGTACCGCTTCTGTGCCGAATACCAACGCATAGGGTGTTGTGTTTGTGGCAGTTTTGAACGTAGTTCGATATGCCCAGAGAGCTTCATGCAGTCTTTCGTGCCAGGCTCTCTTATTTCGAGACACCGTCTTTTTCACGATCTTCGTCAAGGTCTTGTTAAAAGCCTCAGCTAGACCGTTAGCTCGGGGATTATAGACCAAGGAATATCTCCAGTCTATGTTATGCTGTTGTGCGAAGCGGCTGATCTTGAGGCTTCTATAGGCTGGCCCGTTATCGGAGATAATCCGTCGCGGAGTGCCAAACCGATAAATGACGTGTGTCCTGAAGAAATGGAGGATATTCCCCGTCTTTACTTCCCTTAGTGGTACTGCTTCTGCCCATTTAGACAAGTAATCAGTTGTTGCCAGTATGAACCGATGTTCTCTGGACGACGCTGGTTCGATGGGACCGATTATGTCAGTTCCCCACATTTCGAACGGCCCGCTAGCCACCGTTGGATGTAGCGGATTTGGACGCTGGTGGATAAAGTCCCCATGAATCTGGCACGAGTGGCACTGCTTCGCGTATTCAAGGCAGTCATGGATCATCGTGGGCCAATAGTAGCCCATCCTTTTGATCTTTAGCTTCATCTTCAGCCCGGCTTGGTGAGAACCACAGAGTCCGTCGTGAGTCTCTTGGACGAATCTCCTTGCTTCTTCCGGTCCAGGCATCTTAGCCACAAAGAATCAAACGATCTCTTATACAGAGTATTATTGACAAAGGCGAAGGCTAGAGCTCATTTCATGAGTTGATGTCTTGACGACGCATCTTCAGGCGTTCGACGGGATTTGAAGTAGTCTATAAAGACTTCTCTCTAATCCTTAGTTGTTTTTTGGTCTTTTATTTGCAGAGCCATTTGCTCGGTCGCTCCTTTTCTTCGGACGACTCCGGAGATATTTCTGCCGGTGCAAGAATCCGACGACTTTGTACAACAATCCTTACGTCATCGAGGTTTTCGTCGGCCAGTTCTTTAGCGAGCTTGGCTAATGCATCCGCCTTGCTATTTTCCACATGCGGTATGCTCTCCAGGGCATAGGCAGGGATTTGAGTTAGTAGTTGCTGCACTCTCTCGCTGTACTTCACCAACTCTGGCTTGCACGTCTGATAGTTGCCGTTTACTTGACTAACGATCAGTTGGGAGTCTCCGTATATGAGGAGGTTTTCAATTCCCACGTCGACAGCGATCTTAAGACCTGCTACCAAAGGTTCATATTCGGCTTCGTTGTTCATCCCCGACTCTGTTAAGGAGAAGGCAAAGCACATTATCCCTCCTTGTGGAGTCACGAAGATGAGGCCTACCCCTGATTTGATTATAGGGGTGCTTTGCTTGCGCTTCTTCATGGAAGATGCTCCATTGAAATAGAGTTCCCACCGGGTATTATTCTCTCTTCTTTTCCCGTTGATCGTGTCAAACGCGTGTTCGTCTGGCAATTCGCAGTTCAAGGGAGAGTCGGCAGGTATCGGATGCTCAGCGAGGAAGTCGGCGATGACCTGGCCTTTCACTGCCTTGAGGGGTCGATAAGTTATCGAGAACTCCATCAAGAGCAGGGCCCATTTGGCGAGCCGTCCCGTTAATATATCCTTTGACATCAAATATTTGAGAGGATCCACCTTTGATATGAGATGGACCTCATGTGCCAACACATAGTGACTGAGCTTCGTTACCGCGAAGATCAATGCCAGGCAATGTTTTTCGATGGGAGAGTAATTGTTTTCTGTCCCCAGTAGAACTCGACTCAAATAGTAGAGGGCTCTTTCCTTCCCTTGGTCGTTCTTTGTGCCCACAGCGCGCCTAAATAACCTTCGAGGGCAGTTGTATACAGAATGAGGGGTTTCCCCTTGACTGGAGCGGTTAGCACCGGAGGATTCTGTAGGTATTGCTTGATTTTGTCTAGTGCGCCTTGGCATTTACGATCCCAGATGAACGGGATTCCCTTCTTCATCAAGTGACTGTAGGGGCGGCATTTGCCAGAGAGATTAGCTATGAACCGCCGGATATACGCGAGCTTTCCTTGGAGAGACCGCAGTTGCTTGAGAGTCCTTGGCGGAGGCATTTCCATGATCACTTTGATCTTCGATGGGTCTATTTCGATGCCTCGGTGTCGGACGACGAATCCCAGGAACTTGCCCGAGGAAACTCCGAACACGCACTTGAGAGGGTTCATCTTCAAATTGTATTTCCGAAGGCGTTGAAACACGATCTTCAGATGCTCTAAATGTTCCTCGTATGATTTGCTTTTAACTACGAGGTCGTCGATATAGCATTCGACGAAGCTCGAACAGTGAGTGGTTGCCCAGTAGGCATGTATGAGGTCATCGAAGATCTTCGTCATGACCCTCTGATAGGTGACACCGGTGTTCTTTAGACCGAAAGGCATCACCTTGTAGCAAAATATGCCTAGAGGAGTCCGGAAAGCGGTATGTTTCTGGTCCTCGGGATGCATCTTTATTTGATTGTATCCTGATGAGCCGTCCATGAAGGAGAAGATTTAGTGAGTGGACGTATTATCTATCATCAGCTCGGTGACTGGTACTGGGAAGTCGTCCTTCGGGCAAGCTTTGTTGAGATCCCGAAAGTCCACACATATGCGTACCGTCCCATTTTTCTTCATCACTGGGACGATGTTAGCGATCCAGTCAGGATACTGAACCTCTTGGATGAAGCCGGAGTCGATTAGCTTCTTGATCTCGGCATTGATGCTCATCTCAAGCTCAAGCCGCATTCTTCTCGGTGCTTGTTTGATCGGCTTGATGTCCGGAGATATCGCCAATTTGTGCACAGCAATATCTGGATCTAGTCCCGGCATCTCGGAATAGTTCCATGCGAAGCAATCTTTGTACCGCTTGAGCACAATTTTAAGCGTAGCCACTTTTTCTTCAGACAACAGCTCACTGACGAATGTTGGCCGTGGGTCGTTTACCGTTCCCAAGTTGATTTTTCTGAGGTCATCTGCAGTAGTATGTATCCCGTCTTCCAGCTCTTTTAGTGCCGGTGGAAATTCTGAGATCACCTCGTCATCATTGGTTTCGAAGCACCAGGGGAGATCAGCCGTATCTTCGCATATTCTTTCTCCTGACATCGTTATCATGTGACAGGTGCGAGATCGCTTCCAAGACCGATGTTGATCTGGTTCTACTCTCGTGGCTTTCGGTTCATGCTTCTGTGGCGGGGTTATCTTCCAATTGCTGGATAAAGCGAACCTGCTTTGCTGATACTGGTCTTCTACCCAGTCTTTGAATGTGAAGTAGTCTTCGAGAGGATGTCCTATCGCTCGGTGATAGGAGCAATAATCTGGGTGAGAGACCTTGCTTGCTTGCTCGGGGTGCTTAGACTCCGGGAGGGTAATCATCTGATGTTTTATGACAAGATCGAATATCTTCCTTGTCTTGTCTTGGGAAAAAGAATACGCTCGATCCATCTTCTTTATAAGAGACGAATCCTGATTGCTCGATTCTCGATCGCGTGGCTTCTTGGTCCCGCTTTGTCGCTGTCGAATGCTTTTTCCGTTCTTGGGTTTATTTCTTCCTCTACGTCGGGTCTTTTGTATAACAGGCTGGCGACGAAGGGCCTCGTCACTTTCTGCAACCTGCTGAAGGAGGCGCTGCGTTCTGGCTTTCTCATAGATGGCCATTTTGCGATTATGGTCGTCTCGAACATTTTGACCCGCTTCTATTATAAGCTTGTCCATTTGTTCTTCGAACGACGGGCTTGGTATTTTCACGACTGGAGCACGTTTTGGTTCAGGGTTAGCATCTTCCCACAGATCATCTCCTTCTTCATCGAAGTCATGTATGACGTAACAGCCGCGGAATCGTTCCCATTTCTGGGATTGAACATATCCAAGCACGATTATTTCCATTCTCTCGTTGGGCAACTTTCATTGAGTTCCGGGGACATTCCAGATCCTGTTATAGAACTGGGATCGTCGAGCAGTCTGTTTGAAGGGTACGCCTTGACGCCTCAACAACCTCTTCAATCCTTCTGTATAAAATATGGGCAGCTGGATGGGCTGAAGTCTATCAAGTGTCGAGTCAGCACCATACCAGACTTCTTTCTCTACTTTGGTTTCCCCGGATCGGTAGAATAGGATCGCCTTTTCACCTTTTCGCCTGGGAGGGACGTAGAATGTCTGTAGATCCTGCACACTATAGGCTTCAAGTGCATCGAGCTCTTTATAATGCTCCCGCGGAACCATGGCGATTTGCAAACTCCGATCATCATCAGCGAAGGCTTGAATTGATGGCCGAACAGAAAATACGGCATTGACTTCATCTTCCGAGTCGCTGCCGAAGATCAACATAGGGGTGGACGGTCCCGGCTTGTTGCATTGGGGCGGCCCGGAATAGACTATCTCTTCGTCCTCCTCGGTATCGCTCCCAAAGACCGGAATTGTGGTGATAGCTTTGTTCTTGTCCTCCAGTTTGTGACATCTTTCCGTGTCTTCAAAATCTGGTAAGAAGTATTTTGCATCCTCGTACTTTCGGACTTCATTCACGGAAAATGGGTTTAGTTCCCCTGTCACAGTATACTCGAGACCATCCTTGAAATACTTCATACACTGATGTTGTGTAGAAGGGATAATGTTGTACTCGTGTAGCCAAGGCCTGCCGAGCAAAGCGTTGTAGCAAGTCTTGACGTCAATGACATGAAACATGATGTCCGTGACAAGCAGCCCAAAGCGTAATGTCAATATTATATACCTGAGCGTCCGTGATGACTGGGAGTCAAACCCGGAGCTGGTGATTTTATGGCGAGCGAGGTGCTGAACGCTCATGCAGATTTCCTTCAACACTCTTACATTGAGGAGATTAACGGAGGACCCATTGTCAACCAGGATTTTGCCTATCTTGATATCATGACAGTATCCAGAGATATAAAGGGGGCGATTGTGCTCGCACGTCCCGAGGAGGAGATCTTCATTGCCGAAGGTGATATCTGCTGTGCGCACTTCTTCTAGCTCGTCCTTCATCTTTTCTTCGGCGAGGAAAGCTTGGAATTGCTTGGGCTCTGCAGTGCCTTAATCAAAGAATCTCTAGCCTCTTTAGATAGCAAAAGGGCATCGAAAATGCTGAGTTGTGAGGGTATCTTCCTCAGGTGTGCTAAACATTGTAATCCACCTTATTTTTCTTTGGCGGGCCCTTGGCTGTCAGCTCTTTGGCGACTTGATCATCGAGGGCGATATCTTCAGGGATCTTTTCTTTTCCCTTATCCTTTCTATTCGACCCACTGTTCGCAGGCCCGAGATTCTTTTCAGGCAGCGTACGATTGCGCAGCTGAATGTTCTCACAGGTCTTCATTTCATCCGTTTCGGATGTGGGTTCTTTGAAGAGTGGGCCGAGGGCTATTTCTTCATCAGAATCACTCTCGAAGATGAGAACTTGCGATCCCCCAGCGTCGACCATGTGACAGTTGCCAGCAGTTCTTTCGCGCTCTTCGGTCGTATTTCTTTGCTCCCGACGGGTTTTGCGTTTCATCCGCTTGAAATGTTGCTGGTGAGTAACATATCCCTGCCACCTGTTTTTAAAAGCGTTGCACTCTTCGGTAGGGTGCGCAATCTTTCAATGATATAGGCAGTAGCTAGGATATATATCCGCTTCATCAGGAGCATTTCCTTCGGAGGGTGGCAGCTTCATTCCCATTGATATGGCTTTGGCAACCTTTTCCTCGTCTTGAATCTGATTTTATTTGCGGCAGATGCAGTTTGATCTGGCGGGAGTGCTTCGACCCTTTTGTCCAGTCACCGGCGTTTGGCCTTTTCAAATATGGCCACCTCGCGCTCTCGATCGGCTTTGCTTTTAAGAAGAGCTTCGTTCAGGAATGCATCAATCATTTCGTCTGATGGTCCTAGAAGTTTCGGCTCAGGATTTGCCTCCAGTTTCTCTGCGTAAGAAGCTTCTTCATCGTTTATTAACGAGTGAGAGATCACATGGCAGCTTGCCACATAATCTTCAGGCTCATCCGACGAGTCTCCTTTTGTCACGTCCCGAAAGTACGAAACATGATCGGCACTTAGACTATGAACGTCCCGAGGCGTCCGTACTCTAAGTAAGCCGAACCCAGAAATCCAAACCAAGAAAAGTAGTAGAGTGTAGAAAAACCATTTTAAAGTCAACCAGTTTGCAACATAATATACAACGCATAAAGGCGAGGATCACAACAGAGAAGGAAACTCCAACAGCATGAAATCCATAGGAATATAATGCACGACTCTAAGGTTGAAAGAATAACATCACTGGTCTCTATCACAAATAAATACATGTTTGGTTGATGGAACTTCTAGATACAACTGAAATATAATATACAATGTATAATGATGGGTACGATACAAATAACCCATCTACTAGCAAGTCACCTGAAAGAAGCTGTGCCCGCAAAGCCGTAATGAAACCCGTACGGCAACACCTGCAAGAAACTGGGGCACAACGGGGATGAGTTGCTAACTCGTGAGTAGAAAAAGATCTACGAACAGAAAATCGCATGTATGATGCAATCCTAGGTCATACGATCAATATATAATCCTCAAATATATAACCAGCAATCTAAAACAATGGCTAGGGTAAATATCTAACCCAAGTGTAATCCCATGTGCCTGTGTCAGTGCCTCAGGTAGCAATATGTATATGGATGAAGTATGAATGTATGAAATAGAATGCATGTACTGAAAAAAACTGCTTTCATAAATTTGTGAGATTTCTGTATTTATAAAATGAGGTATGATAAATGAAATCAACATAAACAGTGCCTAGCATCGGCACAAAACATAAATCCCAATATCTCGATATCTCTGTATCGCAATCTCTGTACCTCAATATCTCAAATCTCAATATTTCAATCATAATATCCAGGGCGCCGTCAGTCTAGATCGGCCCTTACCATCCATCTCATGACCACGACGGTATCCTCCGGATATCCGATGTGTCGGGTAAAATCACCGGTCGGTAGTGCTCCCCTGCCAGGCTCAACGCCATCTCCTGCGATCTTCTTGCCCCGGGGTACCGCACCGGGCCCACCATATACCCGAAACGGTTCATCCGCCTCCTCGAATCGGGTTTCACATGTCGCTCTCAGCACCAAGAAAACGCATGGTGGACGCACTGAAATATCATATCAAGGGTAATCGAGTTTTTAAAACATTTACATAATCTCTTTGAAATATCCACGGTTCCCAAATCCAGAAATATCATAGAAACACCATATCTCAATGCGCATAATCAGGAAGCATGATGTATGTGACATATAAATGAAATGCAAGTAAAACAGTATATCATGCAACATGGAATAATAGTATGCTCATACAAGGGTCATATCCTGATGCAATAATACTACTGTGTAGTGACATGGCAATTACCGATGAAGATGTGTGTGAGCCGGTAAGTAAGTGTACGTGGTACATACGCATCATCGGTAATGGTGCTGGTGTCCTAACAGCATGATATCAACAATAGAATATGAATCACAATAAGTATGCGATGCAGAGTAACAACAATAATATGCGGGAGCTGAATGCTAAACACAATGATATCTAAACTGCATCTAATGTCATAAGAGTCCTATAGCTACACCACTATAAGGCTGAGCTAAAGCTAACAGTAGGTAAGGGAAACCGCCTAACCTCTGAGTCGATACATACATATATATATATATACATATATATGTACATACATATATATATATATATATATAGTCGGTGATCCCGCCTCGATAATATCACATCCGATACAATATCTCTATAATCGGTTATTCTCAAATCAAGAGTGCGGATCAAACATCAAATTATAGCTCGTACGTAAATCCGTCGTACGACATCCCCAAATCTGGGTACGGGTCAATATCATATTCATTATATCATTCATCTGGTATTCTCTTTATCAAATATCATAATCTAGGTACTGACCTACGTCTAGTACAAAGTTAACATCATCACTATAATCATGATCTGACTACTGATCAACAGTCTCGTATAAATCGATATCATCAGCACATATCATCACAAGGAATATACATCGCCCAATGCGGCCTATCATAATTATCTTGTCATATCATATCATATCATATCTCGTACATAATCACATTTCGATCATTTTATATTTATCACTATGCACATGGTATCGTCATCCAAGACCCGCTATCATATCAGGACGTATCTCAAGTACAAATCCTGCCCTATCACCGATATCATAATCTCAGATCAAATATCATCGACTCATCTCAATCCCAAGTATCATCCTCAAATCCGTACGTGAACACGTGGTCCCATACCCATGTGAACACATATTTATATAGAATCCCATATATGCACATATGAAATAAGGATGTATGCAAGTATGTATGTGTGTGTGTGTAAGTGTAGTTCACCCACTACTCTAGGGTTTCATAACCTTTCACCAATCCAACACACCAATAACCATCTATACAATATCATTAATCCCAAAATAACATGTAATGATTGTTGGTGTGTATACGCATCCATATACATCACCACGAACTGCGGGGGTGCTATACACCATCCACCCGACTTCTCCCCGTAGATATAAATCTACTCATCTTGCTTATGTGTGCCGGTGCCGATGTCGCCATTTTCATCTCCAACGCTTCGACGCCACGTTGGGTACCTACAAGGATATCACACGCTAAAATACATGAAAACCATGTCGGAAACCAAAACGGCACACGCTACGCCAATAGGTAAAAACCTGTAGCCTCGCGTGCAAACACAGCCAATAATCCTCTGCCGTTGGCGTTCAAACGCCATCCGACAGAAACGAATCATCGAATACCAAAAACCCAGGCTAAACAAGTCGTAAATCATGCCCCAACTCATGAAAATCAATCCAGATTCTACCCTATTTGGAATCAGACAAAATTGGACATTCCAGGGGTCAAGTTTACAGGTAAAAGGGCTAGGCACCAAAAACGAGGGGGTTTCACCCTGGTCTGGCCGCAAATTGCGGCCAGAGGGAATATATCTGCGGCCAGGAAATTGAGGTAGGGGCCAGGGTTTTGTGGGATGGTTCTAGGGTGCCTGCACAGCTTACTGCCAAGTCAATTTTATTTTAGGAGGTTCGGGTTGATAGCAGTTTCCAGAAAGGCCACAAAGTCGACAAAATCGATAAAATACGCCAAGTCGAAACTTTCAGGTAACCAACTGGGAATCTGGGGTAATCTTGGCTAAATTGGTCTCAAATACATCTAATGAGGCTACTCTAACATTCAAAACCATCTCTTGGCCAAATCTCACTCAAATTCTTCTAAACTAGCACTAATCTACTTAATAACACTAAATTTTCAGCTATATAACCAGAACTTGGCAAAATAGGAGTTGGGTTGCAAGATTATACCTCAAGGGGGTCCTAGGATAAAGGAGAAAGGAAGAAGGAGGAAGGAGGAAGGAGGAAGGCTGTGCTGTTGTTGGACTGCATCTGGTGTTGCTGCTGGTGTTGCTGTTGCAGCTGTTTCTGTTGTTGTTTTGGTTGCTGCTGTTGTTTGCAAAGGTGCTGATACAAATAGGGGCTGAAGTTGTGTGTTGGGGCTGTTTTCTGTTGGGGTGTTGTGCTGATGTAGTTGTGCTGCAGCAGGGGTTTATGGTGTTGCTGGAGCTGGTTCTGCAGCTGCTGCTGCTTGCAACTCTCTCTCTTTTTCTTTGTTGTTGTTTGCAGCAGCTACAGCAGTGGCTGTTACTGTGGCTAATGCAGCAGCAGATGAAGGGGGGCTGTTTTGTGGCTGATGTAGGGTGTTGTTATGTAGGGTGAAGTGAGATTTATGATGGTGTGGTGGTGTGTGAGAGATGTGAGTGTGAGTGAGTGAGAGGGAGAGATGTGAGACATAAAAGTTTTGATGTGAATGGTGATTGTGACATTACCTAGGAGCCACATCCCTCTCTCTCTTAATGAAAGCTAGCATGACCACCCTCATGGCTCTCTCTCTCTCTCTCTAGCCACAAGTCAACCCTAACCCTAAGAACCTTTAACAAAGCTAAAAACCCTTAATTAAGCTAATTAACCTAACCCAAAGGTTTAAACCATCAAGCCCAATTAGACATGGTTAACTCTAGGCTACCATGAGTCCAAAATATGAAACAAGTGTGACAAGTGTGGAAAATGTTATGTGCACATTTTGCACAAAAGCTAAAAATCCAAAAATAATATTTTATTATTATTTTTTGAAATGTTACACCTTCATTGTCATCATCTCCATCCTCAAGGACGTGGCTGAGAAATTCTTGGAGTGTGACTGGAGTCCGCACCTTCTGATTATATTCTTCCAGCGCGTCAATCTGTTTTTGCAGGTCCGTGCGCTTGTCACCAGGCTTCACGGGCTTCTTGGATTTCTTCTTCTTCTTCGAAGACTTTGACGACTGGGTGTGAGCGCTTTGGCTATCACCACCAATTTTTGGAGTTGGGCGCGGTTTCAGCATTCCCTTGATGATCTCGGGTTCCAGTGGATTTTTCCGCCTGATCGCCGGGCATGTTTGGAGATCCGTCAGTATTCTTTTCATCTTGGCTGAAAGAACGGCCTCCCATGGAGCTTCTTCTACAAAAGAGCATGATGCCTCCGGTGTGTCCGTCTTTTTGAGAGCGTGCGGCTGCGGTGGGCTTACTTTCCAATTCTCGGACAGTGCGAACTTGCCCTGTTGGTGTTGATCTTCGATCCAGCCTTTAAAGACGAAGCAATCTTCAATTGGATGACTTACCGCTTGATGGTAGGGGCAATAATTGGGACTATTAGCTTCACCGGGTTGCAATGGACATTTTGGATTCGGCAAATTAATGAGCCTGTTGCGCACCACTAGCTCGAACAATCTCATCGTTTTGTCCCAGGGAAACGAATAAGGGTGCTATATTTTCTCGTTATAGTATCGCCGTCTCTCGTCTAGGCGATCCGTTAATTTTGGACCACTGGGCTGCTGTTGAGTATTGACGACGAAGATCGCTTTTCCTTTACTCTTTTTATTCCATGGCTCCGCCTTTGAAGGAGATGGTCTATGACCCATCTGGTCCATTTGGGCCGGTTTGTCAATCAAGGTTTGGAACGTGATCGGCTTGAAGAACATCATGAATTTGGAAATAGTTGCTTGAGGGTCATGAGTACCCACGAACATGCCTACTGCAGGCGCTTCTTCGATGCGCTGCTCGCACTTCGACCATAAGTTTCGCCACCGTATTGCGTATTGAACCCATGTCTCGCCAGGTTTCACCCTGGCATTGATCAATGCCGTGATTGGGGTGCGTTCGCTAGCACTCATGAAACGCTGGGTGAATAGCAGCTCCATCTCCGCAAAAGTTTTGACAGAGTCGTTGGGAAGCTCCGAATACCACTCGAACGCCGACTCCGACAAGCTACCAACAAACCAGCGGAGCAGAAGTTTATCATCACCTCCAGTGTTTCCGCACAAGGCTATGAATTGAGCGACGTGCTGATGCGGATTGCCCGTCCCTTTATATACATGGAACTTAGGGATCGTATATTCCGGCGGGTACCTTATTTGGTCATACCATCCTGGATATGGTCGTCCAGTCTTAACGATCTGTCCAGCCGCTTCATTCGCCTGGTGAGCTCGTATTTGCTGAACAATGTAATCATCCAGAGCGGCCTTGGAGATGGTCTCCTCCTTGGCTGCTGAAAGAACCAGAGGGGGGTTCGATGTCTCCCCTCTGTCGTCTTCAATGATAATCGGGGGATCTTCAGCTGGAGGTTCCGGCTGTAACATCATCCTGGCCATGTCTTGGAACAAAAGGGCCATTCGTTTTATGTTGGCTGCCTGTTCCGCAGCCTCTTTTTCTTTCCTTTCGAGCATTCTTCGGAGGAAATCAGCATCATTTTCTTATTCCTGACACTGCTCTGAGGTCTCTGGATTCTCTTTCGGCTCAGTGAGTGCGGCCATTGCAGTTAGCATCTCCTGAAGTTTTTGCTGCTGCTGTTCCTGAGCCTTTGTTATCGATCGAGTAAACGGTCGATGACCCGTAGAAGCACGGCCTTCCTCTTTTCCGAAAGCCATATAAACGGTATGTGTTACCATGCCCCCAGACTTAGTGTGTTTGTATTCAGCATCCTTGCGGTTCGCTGCGGTCACGGGGGCTTTCTCCGGCCTCCTTTTCTTATGAGCGGTTGAAGTTGAGGGAGCTGTTGCAGCGGGTACCCAGATGGATGACATCTTTTATGGTACCACGGGATGGCTCTCTTCTCGTTGAACTTTCACCTTTTTCTGTCGGCGAGAGCAGTCCTGGTCAATCACCGATTCCTGGACCTGTCGCGAGACTTTGTAAATTTTGGAGGACAGCCGCTGAGGGGACTGCTCCGGCTTCTTTTCTGTAGCACTCTCCACAGGTGGAGGAGATCTTTTCAGCGTGGCAGTTGGAGAGTTTTTACGCACCCTCCTTAACGGTTCAAAACTGTTCCCAGTTGGAACAGCAGCATCGATTTCCACCATGGGAGCTGGCGGAGTCAACCCAGAAGGGGAGCTGCCCCCAGCCTTCCTTACTCGGCGCCAGTGACAACGGCGAGCATGTCGTGCAGACGGGATTGGTTCAGTTATGGGGATGGCTTCATCGTGCCCCCTGTTCTGGTTGAGGGTTGCTGTTGGTGTCAGCCTATTGAAAACTGACATCCGTTGAGAAGCAATGTCCAATCTGTCAAAAACAGACCTCTGAGTAGGGGAAGCAGCTTTAGGGACTTCGCGCGGAGCGGGGGAAGGAATGGCCAGCCTTGTGAAGACTGACTTCTTGGCAGAAGAAGCCTCTCCGATGATTTCGTCCGCTTGAGCCGGGATGGCTGTTTCAGGTATCGCGGGCTTGTTGACGTTCTGGCCTAGTCTGTTGAAAACTGAGGCATTAAGTTGGGCGACCCGTTAAGAGGGGCCACAGTAGTAGTAAGCCGATCAAAGACCGACTTCTTGGGAGCTTCTTGTGATGGTACGGGAGCGCTGAAACTTGTTAGCGGGAGCATGGTCCCGAAGAACAATCCAATGGTTGCCTGAGTGACTTGTTCCACCGACATAGCGAAGATAGAGGCCGCTTGGGGCCCGTAAGTCACTCCTCCGGATGGGACGGAGCAAGAGTTGCAGTTGCAGTTAGTGCAGGTTGAAGCCATTGATCTTCTGTTTTCTGCACGGAGCAAAACTAAACCTTAGTACCTCGAACCCAAGGGCAACCATATCAAACCGCGATTCGTTCGCGAACACGACACACGAAGTGTGGAGTGGAAAGAGGAAAAGGTCCCGCCGGGCGTGCCAGAATCTGTTCACCGCCGAAACGCGGGGACGCGACGTCGCAGGTCCGTCTCTCCTGAATTTCGGGACAGATGCTAATTGGTGTTATCCGTCCACCTCTCCGAAGATGCCAAGTTGATTTATGGCACCGTATATCAAAGGTTTAAATGGATACGGCCCGACTAGGGCTTATTAATGTGTTGGTATCACGTAGAAGTTATATGGTTAATATCTAAATTCGTTTGGCTAAAGCAAACATGTGTTTCGATCGATAACCGAATGTTTACCCAAGACGTTCGATAAGAATCTAAAGCCAGAATCTAATTAACATTGGTGGAACTTGTGTTTGTTGAACCCGTTTACTATTTTACTATTCACAGATATACTGCAGAAATTTGGTTGCAAATTAAAATCGTTTCCCCCCATAATATGTTGTCCCGATAACCATTGCGAAATCAGAATTTTCCTGAACAAGCTAGACCATTTAATTCATAATAAATCGTACAAAAATTGGATCATAGCATTCTTAGGCTCTCTGTGAAGAGGACTGTATAACCTAAAAATCTACGGTGACTTTTACTGAATATCGTGTCTGTTTACCGCTGAAAACGGGAGACGAAACCGCGTAGGTCGTCTTGCCTGAATTTAGGGGCAAATGCTATTTGGATTTATCCATCCACCTCTCTGAAGATGCTAAGTTGATTTATAGCACCGTGTATCGAAGGTTTAGACGGATGCGGCCGTTGTAGCAGACTTCATCAGATTCCCACTCGTTGTGAGGGGTTTTTGATTGTGGGGACGCTCTTCCCTGTAGGCGCAAGCCCCTGCAGTTAATTACGTTACAGCGTAGCGATTACCATTTTCTCCTGCTCCAGAAGGTCACTTCGTGTCGTGTTTGTTTGTTTTATTTTTGGGTGCCCATGGATTGTATACGGAGACTAATTTGTGTTGTCGCCCGTAGGGCGTGGATTAGTCCAAATCCGTATTTTCTTAGATTTGGGTTTGGTTTGATTTAAGGATCGTTAACCTTGTTTGAGATTAAGATCGACTTAAATATTTGTTAAAGATACATTAATCCGATGTTGGACTAAGATCTACTTAACGTGGGTTCGGGATCATTTTTGATCCAATGAAAGAGCATTTGGGCTCTATTGCTTTAGTTTAAGGGCGTTACGGTTCATAGCTAGTTTAGGGACATTACGGTCCATGGGCTAATTTAAGGACATTACGGTCCATTGGGATATGCTCAGAGTTTTTAACTTTTGGCGCTGGCACCCTCGTGCAAGGCATATGAGGCGCTGCCTCAGAGTTTTTAACTCTTGGCGCTGGCGCCCTCGTGCAAGGCACGTGAGGTACCGCCTCTTATCAAATTTTGAATAGAGCTTTGCTCTTGTATTGGGGGGAAACAAATGCCCCCTACCGTTGCACTCACGTAGCTTACACGTGAGTGCAGCGGTGGCAGCTTTTCCACCGTTGGATCATCTTGGAAGTTGGACCGTCTTCCCATGCTTATAATTAAGGCCTTCGGTCCTTGAGATGAATGCTGTTCATCTTCCATTTTTCTTCTTTCTGAGAATTCAATTCTCTTTCCAGAGCTCAGATCCCTGCCCAAGGAAACTATTTTAGAGTTATAACTTTGCCCAAATTTTTTGGTAAGGATCACAATCGAACCCATTAAACAGAGCTTTGCTCTTCTTAGATCACCGATCTTTTAAGATGTATTTTAGGATTTCTTTAAACCGTTAATTAGATCAGAGCTTTGCTCTTCTTAGATCATAGATCTAAAGAAATCTTTTTTAGGGTTTCTTAACCCAATAATGAAGAACCCTTAGAGTTTTTAGGATTTCAACTTCAGATCTTTAAAGATCTTGGGTTTTTTTTAGAGTATAGCTCTTTAGAAATTTTTGCGGAATTTTATTCCTTTCTTAATTGACAGATGTAAATTCTATCTGCAGAGCACTGCTCTCGAGGGAGTTCAACTCCTTGGCTCGATGAGACTTCTCATTAAATGAGGAGCCTCTTAGGATTCCATTCTTAACGAGTAACTGCTTCATCAATGATAGACCATCACTATTGTTTTTTTTTATTTTAAACACTAAGAATCTTGATATTTAATTGCCAGTCTTTTACTGAATTTTCTTTCCAGATACTATGACTGCTTATCTGTATGATCTCGAAGAGATTATCTCTTATGAAGACATTCGTGTCCAAGGCCGCTACCAAAACCAGGAGTTTACGAATGCTCAATGTGCTGAGATTATGAGTCGCTTTGATGAATACAACGGCCGACTACTCCCCCGCCGTTCCGCTTTATTGAAGATCATCGTGGGAGCGATTTGGAAAGCCCTCCCTAGATTTTACGAAGCCATGCCGCTTGAGGCGCTTGATGATGCCGAAGACAAGGTGCACTCAGTATATCTAATGGGCTTGATCTCGAAGAGGCGGTGAGATAATCTTGTCGATATTTTGCATCTGGTCTTTCAACAGACGACGATAATCTCTGCCTACCAGAGGACGGGCGATATTAGTGAGAATCCCGACGCTTGCATTCATGAGAAAATGCATCAGAAAATGGTCAGAGAAGTCAGAAGCATTTTATCCGGCCTTGCTTCGGAATTCCTCAATCCATGTCCAGGATTTAGTGTTTTACTATTGTAAACATTTTCTTTTGTTCTTATTCCATGTATAAGTTTTTGGAGTATGAATGACAAAACTTCCCCTTTTCCCCTTTTTTATGCTCACGTGTATTCTGCATGAAGTGTCGTTACACTGTTATTGGTGTTCACGTGTTTTGCGCATGAGGCGCTGCTGGGGAGTTTAATCTTGAACTAGTGCCGGCGCTCACGGGTGATGCACGTGCGGTGCCGTTTTAGTTTTCAAAAGGGATCAACGCGGGTGCTCACGTGCCATGCACGTGAGGCTCTGCTGATGAGGTCGTTTCGCCTCCCAACTCTAATTCCAATGAGTTACCCTTTTCTTTTCCCATGCCCCCTTTTTCGGCGTTGGGAATAGCTCCACCATGCATGACGTTTTTTGTGCATAGCTTTGAATGCGTCTCTTTATAACCTGAGGCTACATCTTCCTCTTTCTTCACAGAGAGAGAACCAATTAGACCTTAGGGTGATCATCTTGAGAAACAAACCAAATGTTATGGCTTGCAATCGTCCCCACGCTCGTCGGCAACCTTGGGAGGCGCCTATCGAGGAGATCGTTCCTCGTTTTGCTGCACGGTTAGCGGATCCTCTTCTCACCGATGACCAATGTGACGCGGCCCTGTACGAGCTCCTGACCCGTAGGGGCTCTCCTCTTCCTATGGGCTCCATTTAGCTCCGGATGATCTTTCTATCCGTACTTGCCGACATCCCCCCTCATCCGACAGAGATGACTCCAGCGATTCTTGACACGGCGGAGGATAAGATTGAGTGTTTCCACGAGGTACGTTTGATTAACCAGTCTTTAAGGGACCGTTCGGTTCATTTATTGAGTCGGATAAGAGCCCGGTAGGCCATCTTGTCCGCTTTCGCTGATGAGCACGGTGCTAATCGATGGGGAGCAACTCCTCGCGAAGACCGCTGCTTCGACATGGTGGAGAAGGAAGATAGGGAATTGGAGAACTTTGTGTATTATTTTGCTAACCCAAGTATCTCTGATCCTATATTTAGTGAGCTGTTTCCAGTAGAGTAGTATGTTTTTATCGATGTATTTCTCTTATCATTAACTATTAAATGTTTTCTGTTGAATGTTTCCTCTTCATCATATAGTCGTACGCGTATCTCGCCTCTGTATATGAGCTTTATACTTTTACCTTAGGAATTTTTTTTGCTAAGTGCAAGCGCCATTGTTGTGTCGTACGCTAATCCTTCTTACAGGTACATAAATCAGCACGCTTTAGACACTAGTTCCATTTAAGTACGTATGCAGTTGTAAATGAACGCTTAGTCGGGTGTGAATCAAATACTCTCCTTGCTGCTTTGCATGGTTTGTGAAGTTGTTTTTGACAGTCTCCAGAGATGTATTTCGGATGGGTTGACGCTGAGACGGGAGCTTGACTCCGCCAAGCGGATCATGCAAGACTAAGAAACTGCCATGCTAGGAACTGATAAAAAGCTTTTGTCCTGTTTGCGACAACGAGCTCAAGTTGAAGCGGAGTTAGCTGTGGCGACTGATCACAAGAGAGGATTGAAAGAGGCGCGCGAGCGATTGGCTGATTTGTTGAAGACGCCTCCTCCTCAATAACCGTCTTTGTACCCCCCCTTTTTTAACTTGCGGTTTATGAATAACATGTATTCATTTTGATTCCTTTGTGAAATGTATTTTGTATTCACTTGAATTCATAAATAAAAGTCATCCTTCATTTTATATGGGCGTGTCCCTTTTAGCAAATGCGTCTTGTAGATAGTCCACCTTAATCTCCTTGCAGGGCAACGATGGCTTAGAAGACAGGTCCAGATCTGCCGCCTAAGACTTTTCAACTTTGCGAGCCGTAAGGGTCTCATAAAGACTTTTCTCCCCACGAATCGAGAGGATCCCGTAGGTGTCTTTTTTCCTTAGGAGTCGTGAAGACCCCTAAGTGCGTTTTCTCTTAAGAGTCGCAAGGATCCCACAAGAGAATTTTTCCCGCTTACAAGTCGAAAGGACTCGTAAGTGGTTGTTTCCCTCCTTGTCGAAATTCGACTTTAAAGAGTGTGGCCCGTGAATAGTATGCAATAGTCCATCTTGGATCGACTTGTAGGGCCTTGATGCTTAGGAAACATGTCCTTATCCCCATTGCCTAAGGCTTTTCCCTACGAGTCGAGACGAGTCGAGAAGTTCTCGCAAGGACACTAATTTCCTCATGAGTCAAGACGAATCGAGAAGTTCCCGCAAGGGTTTCCTAACGTCACAGTTAACTCCTGCTAATAGAAGTCCGTTAGGGTCTGTGGTACTAAGTTTTTCTACCCGTCGCGCTGTCGCGTTGGCCGACCCCGATATATAATCTTGCTGTTCGGGTAGCCCCGCGACTGTCCTGTCTCTGATCCCTTCGGGGGCTGGACAAGACGTCTTCAAGTAATCTACCAGGTAATATTACCGTCGAAAGAGCAAGCGTTAGGGATATTCCATGTTGCTTTTTACTTAAGGTTAGGCTCAGTTTGGGAGCCCCGATGAGTCATGACCACTCCGCACTAGAGTGGGATGGTCTCTGATAGTCTTTCAGGTCTTAATTGACTTGCCGTCAAGACCCTGAAGCTAGGGATCTTCCTTTGCTTCGTTTGTTGCAATATTGCAATGAATGTCGAGGTTGTCTCTGGGTTATCCGTGAACCGTCGAGATTTGGAACTAGGAGACTTTGCCATGGCTCCATCTATTAACGTCGTATTTGCTTCTAGCTAGAGTGAGAAGAAACGTCGTTGCTGATCTCTAGGCTGTCTGTGAACCGTTGAGATTTGGAGCTAGGGACTTTGCCATGGCTCCGAGGTAGTATCTAGGTTGTTGGTGAACCGTCGAGGCTTGGAGTTAGGGACTTTGTCGTGGCTCCGTTGTGTTGGCCTTGGGGTCGGTTGTTGACGTTTCATCTGCATCCTGGTTGGAACGAGAAGGAACGCCGTTGTTGATTTCTAGGCTGTAGATGTAATCATCGAGATCTAGCTTCTCTTTGACGAAGCCTGGTGGGACAATGTGGTTCCTATTTCGTTTGTGCCCATGGATTGTATACAGAGATCGATGTGATCTCACCTGCAGGGCAAAAGTTTCATTTTTTTGTTTCTTTCCGCGATGCTCTATCATTTTAGCTTTTATATCGCGAAAGTCGCCATCGCCCAATCATTTCGGCTATTTTTTCGCGGTGCCCAATCATTTCGGCTGTTTTTTCTTTTTACTAACTGCTTTTTATTGCGAGTTGCCCATACATTTCGGCTATTTTATATGCATACATTTTGCTCGCTGATTCGTACAGCGAGTTGCCCTATCATTTCAGCTATTTCATATGCATATTGGCTCGCTAATTTTTATTGCGAGTATGGAACTCAAGATCTGATACCAATCTTAGCATCAGCATCGCTGCGACTGGAATATTTCCAGGAGCGGATCATCATTTGCCATGAAAGGACTTGGAATTTGATACCGATTTAGGCATCAGCATCGCTACAACTGGGATATTGTCATGAGCGAATCATCATTTGCCTTTGTCGATTCGAACAAAGGTGGTTTAGCAAACAAGGTTAGGATCCTATCGACTAAGGTTTTTGACTTCATGAGCCGTAAGGGTCTCATAAAGGTGTTTCTCCCTACGAGTCGCGAGGATCTCGTAGGTGCGTTTTCTCCTCAAGAATCGTGAGGATTCTTAAGTGTGTGTTCTCTTATAAGTCGTAAGGATCTTACAAGAGTGTTTTCTCCTTATAGGTTGAGAGGACTTACAAGTGTCGTTCGACAAATGAGGAAATTTCGCACCATTGGTGGAACTTGGTGGGGGAAACGTTTATTCGTGCCCGTGGATTGTATACAAGGGTCAAGAATAGGTTCAGATCCCTGTAGCTTAAGGCTTTTGAATCCTATGAGCCGTGAGGGTCTCATAAAGGGGATTCTCCTTACGAGTCGTGAAGATCTCGTAAGTGCAATTTCTCCTTAGGAATCATGAGAATTCTTAAGTGTGTTGCTTCCTTGTGATTCGTAAGGATCTCACGCAGGTATTTTCTCCTCACAAGGTCGAGAGGACCTTGCAGGTGTCTTTATTTTAACGAGATTGCGCCCTTTCAGGTTTTCACAAACTCGCCGGTAGTCCTGTTGTTTTTACTCACGGCGCCCTTTCGGGTTTTCATCCATGCCCATTTCGCTTGTGGACGTACCCTTTTTTTTGGCAAGGAAACTCTTGAGAATAGTTTCGCCGCATGTGACCCATCCGTTTGCCGGTGGGATTTGAGTTGCAGTCCTCACCGCTAGGACTTGTGGACTTGCATTTCACCATCGCCGTTTTTGAGGCGACTATTTCCCCCAATCAGAGCAAAGCTCTGTTCAAATTTTCAAAATTTGAAATAAAGCAGCGCTCACGTGCAAAGCACGAGTGCGCTCATGCAAAGAGCGCCAACGCTCGGAAGCAGCGCTCAAGTGCAAAGCACGAGTGCTCTAGCGCTGGAACTAAATGTTCCCCACCGTCAGATCAAAGATCCAATAAAGATGATAAATCATCAATTGACCAGAATAAAATTCTGTTAAGCAAAGATTCCTCAAAATCTTTCCAAACAAAAAGATTGCGCTCTGTAAATCAGAGCACCGTTGGATCAATGATCCAATGGTGATTAAAAATCACCAAATACAGAATAAATTCTGTATGGGAAAAGATTTTCCAATCTTGTTAAAAACAAGAAGATTGCCTTCTGTAAATTAGAAGCTCTTAGATCAAAGATCCAACGGGGGAAACATCCCCAAATCAATTGGAGAAAGATCTCCTTAACCGATTGAACAAATCAGCCTTCACTATATAAAGGCCCCAAGACTTCAAGTCTGGGAGATAGAGAGACAAGAAAAGAGGAACCCCCCCAATAAACTTTGAGAAATATCAAAGACAAAGAGCAAGCTTTCAGAAGAAGAAAATTTTCTTCAAGATAAAAAAAAGAACAGAGAGATGAAATCATCTCATATAAAAAGAAGAATTTATTTCTTTTTCTAAGATCATAAATCTATAAAACCAAGGTCTTTCACAAGAGAGATCAAAGTATCTCATCATAAAAAAATAAGGGGAAGAACTTAATCTCCTTCAGATCATAAATCTATAAGACAAATCGTCTTTCAGAGATCATAATATCTCATTATAAAGAGGGGGAGAATAATTCAATTCTCTTAGGATCATAGATCCATAAAGGCAGAGCCTTTCACCAAAAACATAAGAGATTGAAACATCTCCTATAAAAAATATGAATTTTGTTCTTAGATCCATGAGACAAAGTCTCTTATAAGAGTGAGAATTTAATTCTCAGGGCGCAAAGCTGCCTAAAAGAGCCCTAGCGCTCCAATCAAAAGAAGCGCTTCAACGCTCCAAAACTAACGCATAGCGTTGCAGAGCCTTAGCGCTCCAAATTTCATAAGAAGCGCACGGCGCTCATTGTCTGGCGCGCAGCGCCAAGCGCGCCACGTGCTCCTCACGTGTACGCTACTTCACCAGAAGCGCAATGCGCACATTGTCTGGCGCACAGCGCCAAGCACACCACGTGCTCTTCACATGTGCGCTACTTCACCAGAAGCGCACTGCGCTCATTGTCTGGCGCACTGCGCCAAGCGCACCACGTGCTCCTCACGTGTGTGCTACTTCACCAGAAGCGCAATGCCCTCATTGACTGGTGCGCAGCGCCAAGCGCGCCACGTGCTCCTCACGTGTGCACTAAGAGAACATAAACTGTTCTATAAATAAAGCCCAGAGCCATAATGAATGCTCAGCATTCCATAAATAACAAAAAGATTGTCAGAACTCAAACCAATGCTCAACATTGTTAAATGTTTAACATTTTAACCAAATGGGCCGAGCCCAAAATGGTCACACAACCCTAACTCAGATTAATTGAGCCCATATGCTCATAAATCTTTGATCTTAGTCCTAAATTGGACTACAGATCCAAACCAATATTGGTTAGAGGGTACATCTCTTCACTCCTCTGATATTTGTCGTTGTAATCCTTCAACGTCGTCAGAGAGGTGACGGGTCCCGACAACCAGACATTTCATGGACTATGATGTCCTTAAACTTTACAGCCTATGATGTCTCTAAACTACCACAGACTGTGGGGTCCTTAAACTCATGGACTATGATGTCCTTAAACTTTACAGGCTATGACGTCTTTGAACTACGGACCGTGGGGTCCTTAAACTCATGGACTATGATGTCCTTAAACTTATGGACCGTAAAGTCCTTAAACTAAAATAATAGAGCTCAAATGCTCTTTTGTTGGATCTAAATGATCCCGTTAAGTTATTCTTAGTCTAAAATTAGACTAACGTGTCCTTAACAAACGTTTAAGTTGATCTTAGTCTCAAATGAGATAATGTTCCCCTCCGAACGGCGGCCTGGAGCTCGCGGGCGTCCGTGCCTGAGGTTTGGGGCAGATGCTAATTGGTGCTATCCGTCCACCTCTCCGAAGATGCCAAGTCGATCTATGGCACCGTGTATCGAAGGTTTAGACGGATGCGGCCGATGTAGCGGACTTCGTCAGATTCCCCCTCGTTTGAGGGGTTTTTGATTGTGGGGACGCTCTTCCCTGCAGGCGCAAGCCCCTGCAGTTAATTACGCTACCGCATCGCAGTAACAACTTTCTCCTTCTCCAGATGGTCACTTCGTGTCGTGGATGTTTATTTTTGTTTTTATTGCCCGTGGATTGTTTACGGAGACTTAGTTATGTCGTCGCCCGTAGGGCGTGGACTAGTCCAAATCCGTGTTTATCTTAGATTTAGATTTGGGGGTTTGGTTTGAGGATACGTCAGCCATACTTGCGGCTGAGATCAACTCAAACGTTTGTTAAGGATACGTTCGTCTATCGTTGAGACTAAGATCAACTTAACGGGACCGTTTAGATCCGGCAAAAGAGTTCAGGGACATAGTGGTCCATCGTATGTGTGGCCGTCGGGACCCGTCACCTCTCTGACGATGTTGAAGGATTACAACGACGGATGTCAGAGGAGTTCAGAGATGTACCCTCGAGCCAGAGTTAATTGGGAGGATTCATAGGCCAGTCTGTTTGAAGGTTTAAGGATACGTTAGCCATCTTTAAGGCTAAGATCAACTTAAACGGGACCGTTTAGATCCGACAAAAGAGCACATGGGGAATCTATTGTTCTAGTTTAAGGACGTTGCGGTCTATGGGTAGTTTAAGGACATTGCGGTCCACGGGTAGTTTAAGGACACTGCGGCCCATGGGTAGTTTAAGGACATTGCGGTCCATGGGTAGTTTAAGGACATTGAGGTCCATGGGTAGTTTAAGGACATTGCGGTCCATTGTTAGTTTTAAGACATCTCGGTCAAGGTTAAGGACGTCATAGTCCATGGGTTTAAGGACTCCACAGTCCGGTATGTGCTCTGGATGCTTCACACGGGTCCACTGCCGTGCTAGGCGAGGACCAGGCTCCGCTCTAGACGTTTTCCACGGGGTCAAAGAGTGACGTTATCCGCGTTCCACGTAACCAGGAATTTTGCATTAGGTATGGGTTTAAGGACCCCACAGTCCATATCATGAGTGGTCGTCGGGACCCGTCACCTCTTTGAAGACATTGAGGGATTACAATGCCAAATATCAAAGGAGTGAAGAGATGTACCCTAGAACCGGAATGGCTTAAGTAGTCCTTGGCCCGTTTTGGGGTCAAGACCGATTAATTATGTTATGAGCCCATTAGCCCAGTTAATTACGAATTGAAGACTCATGGCCTAGCTCGAGCTAAGTCCTATCATGTCTGGAATATTGGCTCCTTGTTGGTCCATTGAAGGAGAGGCTTTGCCTCTATCCATTTAGCCAATTGGGCCGAAGCCTAGTGTTAAACACTACAGAGCAATCAGTGTTGAACACTGGGAATGAGGTTGACAAGTTAGTGTTTAACACTAAAAGATAATTGGTGTTAAACACCAGCAACAAGGATTTCAAATGATCATAAACACTAAAACAGATCAGTGTTGAACACAGGCAATGGAGATCTCAGATTAATGTTAAATATTAAGGTAATCAGTGTTGAACACTGCGAATAAAATTCTTTGATTAGTGTTGAACACTAAGGCCCGGCAGTGTTTCGATACTGTATTCGAGAGTTCCAATTTAGTGTTAAACACTAAAGCAAGAGGGGTCACGTGGCAACACGTGAGAGCGCCCTCCCTTCATTTATTCTGCTGAGATTATCGCATCTTTCTGAGCATCACGTGCCCTCACGTGACGGGCATTTAAATGCTTGTATGCTAAAGCTTCTGCCGAGGGTCACGTGGGTCACGTGGGGTGCCGCCTCAAAGGGGCTTTCTGTAGATCTCTTGGGGGGGTCACGTGGTGGCACGTGACCCTGCCTCTATGTATGTTGTTTAGAGGATCTGTTAATCTTTTTCCAGGAATTAAATTCCTCGTAGGGTAGAACCCTGACAACAATTTCAGAGGAATTAAATTCCTACTTCCTTTTGAAGATTTATATTCTGAATAGAGTTGAACTCTGAACTTTCTGTAGGAATTAAATTCTTTATATATGTGAAGAACTGAATAGGGTTAAACCCTAATAAAAGCTTTTAAGGAATTAGACTCCCATTTTAAGGAATTATGATTAAAGGAATTAAATTCCCGCTGTTTCAACAGAACTATGTTCTTAATTAGGGTTCAACCCTGTTTCTTTTGTTTTGAAGGAATTAAATTCCCATAACATAGGGTCAAGCCCTACTTTTATCTTAAAGGAATTAAATTCCTATAGTTCTGTGAGAATTAAATTCTCACGTTTCCATTCCTTCTCTATGTTTTGGATCTGCATGGCAGGATCTCGACCCATTGAGAATTAAATTCTCAACCTAAAGGGGAGATGTGCACTTTGCAGATCCTCTGTCAAAGAGGGAAGAAACATGTTCTTCTGTTTTATATAATTAGAGTTAAACTCTGTGGAGAATTTAATTCTCCCTCCTTCAAAAAGCCTTCCCTTTCTTACCTAGGGTTTTCCTTCGCAGAAGCTCCAAATTCCTCAAAGTATCAAGGCTCTCTCCTTTTTTCTCCCTCTGCGTATATATCTTTTTTTTTGTATCTCTTGGCTCCTATTTATAGAAGAAGCAGCCGAGCCAATTAGTTTTTGACGAATCTTCATTGAGAGATTTGATTTACATCCATCATTCGTTCTGGACCTTTGGATTATTAGGTGAATTTTATTCACCCTTGGATTTCAAATCCGGGGATTCTCCCTTGTTATTTCAGTTAGATTTAAAGGGGAAATCTTTCCAAACCCGAGATTTTCCATAGATAGGTGATATTTAATCACCTCTAAATCTTTGATTCGATCGGCCCCAGATAATCACTTTCCTTTGGAAAGATTTAAATCTCCTTCAGAATTTAATTCTGTTAACAAAGCAGGCTTTGAAAGCCGGTCACGTGTGACCACGTGACCCCCTTGGAACGAGCCTTCCTGCGTTCTTTTTATTCTCTGTCTTGCTGTTTTAGTCATCACGTGTCAACACGTGACCATTGGTCATGTGTGAACACGTGACCCCTGTCGGGAGCCCTTTCCTTGACTCAACTGGAGAACGAGTCCTCTCCTGAAGCCTTTTCCTTGACTTGATCAGGGAACCAATGTTCTCTTTCCACTGCTTTTATATGTCACGTGTCAACACGTGACTGCTGGTCACGTGTAAGCACGTGGCCCCTCCTTTTGAAGCTTTTCCCATAAGCTTTTCTGATTTTAAATCAGGAAACAAATGCCCCCACAACGTTGTTCTCACGTGTCTGCACGTGAGTGCAACGCTGTCACCTTTGTGACCGTTGGATTCCTTTAGGGATTTGGGGAGATGAAACGTTTCCATTGCCTTCTATAAATACCTCTGTCTTTTCATAGGAGCCTTCACTTTGCTCATCTTCTTTTCTGAGAACTTCTTCTTTGAGAATTTAATTCTCGCTTCCAGAGCTTAGTTCTCTGTCTCAGACATTTCCCAGAGTTTAACTCTGTTGACGGATCCCTTTTCCTCAGGTAATAATGTTGAACGGCCAAAGCGCCTTCGTTTTTTAAAAGAACTCTTTGGATTTTAAATCCGCATTAAGGGTTTCACAAAGAACCCATTTTTCTTCAAGTTTTTTCATAAGAACAGGAAACCACCTGACTTTCGAACTGTAGATCTCTTAGGGTTTAGGTGATCTTTGGGGAGCTGATGATGGCGTTTCTATTCCATGGAATTTAATTCTATCAAAAATATTTCTGGGAATTTAATTCCCTTTTCTTAATAAGGAATTTAATTCCAATGAAGGACTTGATTTCTTCACACGGAGGCTTCCTGGGGTCTCTTGGCCCTAGGTTATTCTTCCTGCCATTAATGCAATGGGGGCTTTGTAATGATGTCTTGTGACTTCTATTTCAGGTATCATGGATGCCCATCTGTATAGTCTTGACGAGATCATTTCCTACGGGAATATTCGTGCGCTGGGCCGCAGTCAGAACCAGGAGTTCACCGATGCTCAGTGTGCCGAGATCATGAGCCGCTTTGACGAGTATAACCATCGGCTACTCCCCCGTCGCTCTTCTCTTCTGAGGCTGATCGTGCTGGCGATCAGGGAGGCTCTCCCTTTATTTTGTGCTGGTGTGCCGCTTGGGTCATTGGACGCCGCCGAGGATAAAGTACACTCGGTGTATCTGATGCACTTGATTTCAAAGAGGAGGCGGGATAATCTCATTGATCTCCTGCATCAGATTTTTCAGCAATCAGCCATACTTGCCGCCTACCGGAGGGTAGAGGACATCCGCGGGGACCCCGATGCTTGTGACCGTGAGAGAAAGCATACTAGGGAGGTTCGAAATGCTTGGAAGATCTTGAATAAAGTTAATTTCGAGTTTCTCAACCCATGCCCCGCGTCTGAAGCCTTGCCATTGTAAAAGTTTTCTTTTTATTTTGTATGGCCTTCTTGAAGTCTGGATGATAAGTTCTGTCGTGTCTTTGTATGCTTGCATGCTTTTTCTCCGGGATTTTATTATTTTGCTACTATTGTTGTTTGTGCTTTTTAATACGCAGGGTACTACTCCATATTTTTCCTTCTAAATGCACATCAGGTTTAGGCCTCACGTGTTCTACACGTGGGATCCCTTGATGTGGCTGTTCACAAGATTTTCCTCATGCCATATTTTCAGTGCACAATGCAGAAAAAGGGCCTTGGAAATAGTTCCATCTCCTTGATTTTCGATGCCTTTCCTTTTTTAGGCCTTGGAAATAACTTCACCATGCAAGATTTTCCGCGCACAGCACTTAATGCACTTCATTATATATGAGGCTATAGCTTTCTTTTCCTTTCACAGAGAGATTTATATCATATATATTTTTTTTGTCTTGAGAGAGAAACGGGTGCCATGGCTTGTAATCGCCCTCATGCTCGTCGACAGCCATGGGAAGTTCCTCTTGAGGAGATGATCCCCCGCTTTGCTGCTCGGTTGGTGGACCCCCTCCTTTCCGACAACGAATGTGACTTGGCCATGCATGAGCTCTCGATCCGTAGAGGGTCTCCCCTCCCGATGGGTTCCCTCTGGCTCCAGATGATTCTCGCGGCCATGCTTGCTGACATCCCCCCTCACCCGGCAGAGATGACCTTGGCGATACTTGACGCGGCTGAAGAAAAGCTCGAGGGCTTTTATGAAGCGCGCCTGATTACTCAGGCTTTGAAGGATCGCTCAATTAATCTGCTGAGCCAGATAAAGGCCCGGCGAGCTGTTATGTCTGTTTTCGCAGATGAACACGGCGCCAATCGATGGGGAGCGACTCCTCGTGAGAACCGTCGCTTTGACGTGCTGGAGAGAGCGGAGAGAGAGATGGAGAACCTTGTCCTTTGTTTTGTTAACCCTTGTGCCGTTGATCCCGTGTTTGGTGACCTTTTTCCATTAGCGTAGCATTTTTAAATTAGTCCCTCCTTTTTGTATGCTTTATGTTGAACTTCCATGTAGGCTTGGCACTCGTATGTATGTTTCCGCTTGCATGAATAAATTTTGTGTTCCTATTATGAGAACTTTCTTTAATTGCAAATGCTATCATCATTTTCCTGCGCATTAGACCTTTTTGGGCATTATGAACGTTCATGCAACTGCAAATGCCATTATTGTTTTTTGAATGCTCATATGATTGCGAATGCATGCTCGAAATATGTTTGAGATCTTTCTTGCTGCCTTTCACGTCAGGTGGTGTGAGCGCGTTTTAGATCGATTATTCCCGTCGGCTGGAAGCCCATTTATACGGTCTTGTAAATGTCTTGTTTCCGAGGCCGTGGTCACGAACGCGAGCTTTCGTGGCCACATAGCGAACATATCGTTATGCGAGAAAAAGGCTCGGCCGTAAATTTTCGGAGAAGGAGCTAGCTTCCAAGGCGCTGAGCGAGCTTCGCGCTACCCTTATCACCAAGGCCAACCAAGCGTATGAACTCTGGCGGTTGCTTCAGGAGTTCATCAAAGAGGTGGTGTCTCTCGATAAAGCTGCCACGTTCACTCGTGAAAGGGTCGAGGCTCATAAGGCCACTGAGAAAGAGCTTGAAGCCCGGCCTGCTTCATATCAGGCCCAACAAGCTCAGGCGGAGGCTCGCCTTCTGGAGATCTTGCGTCATGAAGCCATGGCTCAGCAACAGAACGATGAGCTGGTGAAATTATTGCACCGCCCGCCGGCTTGAGGACTTGTATCTTTTCTCCCCCCCTTTTTTTGTACATACTCATGGATGAGAGTATCTCTTTTTTTTTCTTTCATAAATTATACTTTGTATCCATTTTGGCTTATGAATAAAAGATACAATTTTCCTCTCGATGGTGTGTCCCCTTTTTATTGAATGTATTCTGCGTATATTCTATCTTGATCTCCTTGCAGGACAGCGATGGCTCAGGATTCAGGGTTAAGATCTGCTTTCTAAGGCTTTTGCATCTTATGAGCCACGAGGGTCTCATAAAGAGTTTTTCTCCCTACAGGTCGAGAGGATCCCATAGGTGTAAGTTCTTCTTAGAGATCGTGAGGATTTTAAGCGGGTTTTCCCTTGAGAGTCGTAAGGATCTCACAAGGGAGTTTTTTCTTCCTTACAGGTCGTGAGGACCTGCAAGTGCTGGATGTGGTCATCCTTATCCGTGTTTCACAGGGTCAGAGGCTGCTCCAGGTATTGTAGTTTAAAGATGTCGCGGTCAAGGTTAAGGACCTCATAGTCCGTGGATTTAAGGACTCCACAGTCCGATGTTAGTTTTAAGACATCACGGTCAAGGTTAAGGACCTCATAGTCCGTGGATTTAGGGACTCCACAGTCCGATGTTAGTTTTAAGACATCACGGTCAAGGTTAAGGACCTCATAGTCCGTGGATTTAGGGACTCCACAGTCCGATGTTAGTTTTAAGACATCGCGGTCAAGGTTAAGGACCTCATAGTCCGTGGATTTAGGGATTCCACAGTCCGATGTTTGGTTGCAGGGACCCGTCACCTCTTTGAAGACGTTGAAGAATTACAACGCCAGGTATCAAAGGAGTGAAGAGATGTACCCTTAAACCAAGGCAGAATTCGTAGGGAATCGGGGTGTTTGATCGTTAGTTTTAAGACATCACGGTCGAGGTTAAGGACGTCATAGTCCGTGGATTTTAAGGACTCCACAGTCCGGTATTTGCTCTGGATGCTTCACACGGGTTCACTGCCGTGCTTGGCGAGGACCAGGCTCCGCTCTGGATGCTTCACACGGGTTCACTGCCGTGCTCTGCGAGGACCAGGATCCGCTCTGGACGTTTTCCACGGGGTCAAAGAGTGACATTATCCGCGTTCCACGTAACCAGGAAGTTTTCACTAGATGCTTCCCACGGGTTCACTGCCGTGCTCGGCGAGGACTAGGCTCCGCTCTGGATGCTTCACACGGGTTCACTGCCGTGCTCTGCGAGGACCAGGATCCGCTCTGGACGTTTTCCACGGGGTCAAAGAGTGACATTATCCGCGTTCCACGTAACCAGGAAGTTTGCACTAGATGCTTCACACGGGTTCACTGCCGTGCTCGGCGAGGACTAGGCTCCGCTCTGGATGCTTCACACGGGTTCACTGCCGTGCTCTGCGAGGACCAGGATCCGCTCTGGACGTTTTCCACGGGGTCAAAGAGTGACATTATCCGCGTTCCACGTAACCAGGAAGTTTGCACTAGATGCTTCACACGGGTTCACTGCCGTGCTCGGCGAGGACTAGGCTCCGCTCTGGATGCTTCACACGGGTTCACTGCCGTGCTCTGCGAGGACCAGGATCCACTCTGGACGTTTTCCACGGGGTCAAAGGGTGACATTATCCGCGTTCTACGTAACCAGGAATTTTGCACTAGATGCTTCACACGGGTTCACTGCCGTGCTTGGCGAGGACTAGGCTCCGCTCTGGATGCTTCACACGGGTTCACTGTCGTGCTCTGCGAGGACCAGGATCCGCTCTGGACGTTTTCCACGGGGTCAAAGAGTGACGTTATCCGCGTTCCACGTAACCAGGAATTTTGCTGATTGTATCCGCATTTCACGGGATTGGGGTTTGACTTTCTGTGGGAATACATCGTCGAGTCATGGAACTGGGAGTTGCCGCTGTTCCGTTTCGCTTGATGTTGTGTTTGCTGCCATGAGACGAACGACGAGATGATCTCTAGGCTATCTGTGAATCGTCGAGATTTGGCTTCTCCTTATGATGAAACCTGGGGAAGGAGTATGATCCCTTCTTTGTTTGCGCCCCTGGATTGTATACAGGGGTAGATGTACCATCACATGGATTTCACTTTTATTTTATTTCTTTTTCCGCGATGCTCTATCATTTCAGCTTTTATATCGCGAAGGTCGCGATTGCCCCATCATTTCGGCTATTTTTCGCGGTGCCCAATCATTTCGGCTATTTATTTATTTTCTGCTCGCTGCTTTTTATTGCGAGTTGCCCTATTATTTCGGCTATTTTTCATGCCTTCATTTTTACTTGCTGCTTTTTATTGCAAGTTGCCCCATCATTTCGGCTATTTTGTAGGCATGTGTGGCTTGCTAGCTTTTTCGCTGTCAGCCTGGATTTTAGGCACCGATTTCGGCATCAGCACCGCTACAACTGGAATGTTGCCAGGAGCGAATCATCATTTGCCTTGTCGATGACGAACAAAGGTGGCTCAGCAAGCAGGGTTAAGGGTCCTGTCGACCAAGGCTTTTGACTTCATGAGCCGTAAGGGTCTCATAAAGGTATTTCTCCCTACAAGTCGTGAGGATCTTGCAGGTGTATTTTCTCCTTAAGGATCGTGAGGATTCCTAAGTGTGTGCTCCTCTGTAAGTCGTAAGGATCCTACAAGAGGGCTTTCTCCTTATGGATCGAGAGGACCTACAAGGGTTGGACTCTGTTGGGGAAATGTTTATTCGCGCCCGTGGATTGTATACAAGGGTCAGTATTGAGTCCCTTGTAGGGCACTATCGAGGGTGGTGGAGGATTTGCTTAAGAACAGGTTTAGGTTTCTGCAACTTAAGACTTTCAAGTCTCATGAGCCGCGAGGGTCCCATAAGAGAGTTCTCCTTACAAGTCGTGAGGATCTCGTAAGTGTATTTTCTCCTTAGGAATCGTGAGGATCCCTAAGTGTGTTGCTCCTTTGTGAGTCGTAAGGATCTCACGCAGGTGGTTTCTCCTTACAAGGTCGAGAGGACCCTATAAGTGTCTTTTAACGAGGTTGCGCCCTTTCGGGTTTTCACAAACACTCGCCGGTAGTCCTGCTGTTTTTACTCACGGAGCCCTTTCGGGTTTTCATCCGTGCCCATTTTGCTTGTGGACATACCGTTTTTTTTATTCTTTTTCATATATTTTTTTTTTATTTTTTTTTCTCCTTTTTTTTGTCTCGTCAGCCTGAAGATGCTGCGGTAGTAGTTTTAGGGACGTTTCGGTCCGTCGTTAGTTTAAGGAGACGTTTCGGTCCGTTGTTAGTTTAAGGACGTTTCGGTCCATCGTTAGTTTAAAGACGTTTCGGTCCGTTGATAGTTTAAGGACGTTTCGGTCCGTTGATAGTTTAAGGACGTTTCGGTCCGTTGATAGTTTAAGGACGTTTCGGTCCGTTGATATGGGAAGGCCAGCTGCTGCTTGTAAAGTCTGAGCCTAGGAAGATAGCGAGCGGACATAGTCGTCGTCATCTATCATTGACCCAGGCTATGGCTTATCAAGCATAGTATTTCTTTAAGAAGCGGCCGTTTATTGGCCTGAAAGGCCTTTCACCGTGCATGTCCACGAGTAGATAGGCTCCACCCTGGTAGACCTTGTCTATGATGTAAGGGCCTTCGTAGTTTGGCTCAAATTTCCCCCGCTTGGCACGATTGGGGATCATAGGTCTTTTGACCACTAGCACGAGTTCGCCTTGGCGGAATGTCCTCGGCCTGGTCAATCTTTCGTACGAGCGTGTCATCTTTGCTTTGTAGGCTTCTAGATGTTGTTGCGCTATGAGCCGGGTTTCGTCGAGGGCATCAAGCTCCTCAAGCCGAAGGTGAGCATTTTCTTCGTCCGTCAGCTCGTGGTGGACTGCCACTCGTAGAGAGGGTAAATCTATCTCGAGGGGGAGTACTGCTTCCGTCCCAAATACCAACGCGTACGGCGTTGTGTTCGTGGCCGTCTTGAATGTAGTTCGATAAGCCCAGAGGGCTTCTTGCAGCCTCTCGTGCCAGTCTCTCTTATTCCGGGAAACGGTCTTTTTTATGATCTTCGTCAAGATCTTATTGAAGGCCTCGGCCAGACCGTTAGCTCGTGGGTTGTAAACTGAAGAATATCTCCAGTCTATATTGTGCTGCTGCGCGAAGCGGCTAATCTTATGGCTTCAGTAGGCTGGCCCGTTATCGGAGATAATCCGCCGTGGGGTTCCAAACCGATAGATGACGTGCGTCTTGAAGAAATGGAGGATATTCTCCGTCTTCACTTCCCTCAGCGGTACTGTTTCTGCCCATTTGGAGAAGTAATCAGTTGTCGCCAGGATAAAACGATGTCCCCGGGATGATGCTGGCTCGATGGGGCCGACTATGTCAGTCCCCCACATTTCGAATGGCCAACTAGCCACCGTTGGATGTAGTGGATTCGGATGTTGGTGGATGAAGTCTCCATGAATCTGGCGCGAGTGGCATTGCTTCGCATACTCAAGGCAGTCCTGGATCATCGTGGGCCAGTAGTAACCCATCCGTTTAATTTTTAACTTCATCTTTAGGCCTGCTTGGTGAGAACCGCAAAGTCCATCGTGAACTTCCTGAATGACTCTTTCCGCTTCGTCAGGTCCTAAGCATCTCAGCCATAGAGAATCAAACGATCTCTTGTATAGAGTATCGTTGATGAAGGTGAAAGATAGAGCTCGTTTCATGAGCTGATGCCTTGAGGACGCTTCTTTGGGCATTCGGTGGGACTTAAAGTTGTCTATGAAGACTTCCCTCCAGTCTTCGGCCTTCTCATGGTCTTTTATTTGTAGGGTCGTCTGCTCAGTCGCTCCCTTTTCTTTATATAATTCCGGAGGTATTTCTGCCGGGGCAAGCACTCGACGGCTTTGTACCACGATTCTTACATCATCGAGGTTTTCGTCCGCCAGTTCTTTAGCAAGTTTGGCCAACGTGTCTGCTTTGCTGTTTTCCGCGCGCGGTATGTTCTCCAGAATATAGGAGGGAATTTGGGTCAGTAGCTGCTGTACCTTTTCGCCGTACTTCACCAACTCCGGTTTGCACGTTTGGTAATCACCATTTGCTTGACTAACAACCAGTTGAGAATCCCCGTATATAAGGAGGTCTTCAATTCCCAGGTCGATGGCGATTTCGAGGCCTGCTATCAGAGCTTCGTATTCAGCTTCATTGTTTGTCCTCGGCTCTGTTAAGGAGAAGGCGAAGCGCATTATCCCTCCTTGTGGAGTTGCAAAGACGAGGCCTATCCCCGATTTGATCATTGGGATACCTTGTTTCTGTTTCTTTATGGAGGACGCTCCATCGAAATGGAGTTCCCATCGGGTGCTATCGCCGCCAATCGCATCAAATGCATGCTCGTCTGGCAAATCACAGTTCAGAGGAGAATCGGCCGGTATCGGGTGCTCAGCGAGGAAATCGGCAATGGCCTGGCCTTTCACTGCCTTGAGAGGTTGATATGTTATCGAGAACTCCATCAAGAGCAGGGCCCATTTAGCGAGTCGTCCCGTCAATATGGCTTTTGACATCAAGTATTTAAGGGGGTCCACTTTTGAAATAAGACGGACTTCATGCGCCAATGCATAGTGCCTGAGCTTTGTTATCGTGAAGATTAGTGCCAAGCAATGTTTTTCAATGGGAGAGTAGTTGCTTTCTGCCCCCAGTAGAACTCGAGTTAAGTAGTAGAGTGCTCTCTCTTTTCCCTGATCGTTCTCTTGCGCCCATAATGCGCCCAAGGAACCTTCGAGGGCGGTTGTATAAAGAATGAGGGGTTTTCCCTTGACCGGCGCGGCCAACACCGGAGGGTTCTGCAGATACTGCTTGATCTCGTCTAGTGCACCTTGGCATTTGTGATCCTAAACGAATGGAGTTCCCTTTTTCATCAGGTGGCTGTAAGGACGGCATTTGCCTGAAAGATTGGCGATAAATCGCCGGATGTATGCGAGCTTCCCTTGGAGAGACCGCAACTGTTTGAGGGTTCTTGGCGGAGGCATTTCCATGATCACTTTAATCTTTGACGGATCTATTTCGATACCTCGGTGTCGAACGATGAATCCCAGGAATTTGCCCGAGGAGACTCCAAACGCGCATTTTAGGGGATTCATTTTCAGATTATATTGCCGAAGGCGTTGAAATACAGTCTCCAGGTGCTTTAAATGCTCTTCGTATGACATGCTCTTTACTACGAGGTCATCGATATAGCACTCGACGATGTCATGTATGAGGTCGTCGAAGATCTTTGTCATGGCCCTTTGATAGGTAGCGCCAGCGTTCTTCAGACCAAAGGGCATAACCCTGTAGCAAAATATACCCAAAGGGGTCCGGAAATCGGTGTGCTTCTGGTCTTCGGGATGCATCTTTATCTGATTGTATCCTGACGAACCGTCCATAAAGGAGAAAACCTCGTGAGTGGACGTGTTATCTATCATTAGCTCGGTTACCGGTACTGGGAAATCATCCTTTGGACAGGTCTTATTGAGATCCCTGAAATCCACGCATATGCGTACCGTCCCATTCTTCTTCATTACCGGGACGATATTGGTGATCCAATCGGGATATTGGACTTCTTGGATAAATCCAGAATCGATCAGCTTCTTGACTTCGGCGTTGATGCTCATCTCAAGCTCGAGTCGCATCCTTCTTGGCGCCTGCTTGACTGGCTTGATATCTGGGGATATTGCTAATTTATGCACAGCGATCTCCGGATCTAATCCTGGCATCTCGGAGTAGTTCCACGCGAAGCAGTCTTTATGTCGTAGAAGCACGTTCTTTAAAGCAGCCACCCTTTCTTCAGATAGCAGCTCGCTGACAAATGTCGGTCGCGGGTCATCTGCCGATCCCAACTCAATCTTCTTGAGGTTATCTGCAGTAGTATGTATACCGTCTTCCAGTTCTTTTGGAGCTGGCGGAAATTCTGAGATCACCTCATCATCGCCGTTCTCAAAGCATTGGGGAAGGTCATTCATGTTCTCACGCTCTTCTTTTAATATCGTAATTGTATAACAGGTGCGAATCCGCTCCCAGGACCGAGGTGGATCCGGTTCTGCTCTTGCGGCCTTGGGTTCATGCTTTTGTGGCGGCGTTACCCTCCAGCCGTTGGATAAAGCGAATATGCCCCGTTGGTACTGGTCCTCGACCCAGTTCTTGAAGGTGAAGCAGTCTTTGGTAGGATGTCCTATGGCTCGGTGATAAGAGCAATAGCTCAAGCGAGAAGCCTTGTTAGCTTGCTCGGGGTGTCTAGACTCCGGAAGCGCGATCATTTGATGTTTTAAAGCGAGCTTGAGTAACCTCTCCGTCTTGTCTCGGGGGAAGGAGTACGCTCGACTCATCTTTTCTATGAGGGACGAATCCGAGCTGTGCAGTACCCATAGCCCTCTAATCCTGCGTCGTTGTTGTCGGCTCCTCTTCCCACTTCTTAATTTATTTCCGTCTCCGCATTAGGCCTCTCGTACAACGGGTTGAAAAAGATGAGCATCTTTGCATTTTGGAGCCTGTTGAAATAGACGTTGCGTCCTGGCCTTCTCGTAGATGGCCATCTCGCGGTTGTGGTCTTCCCGAGCTTTCTGACCCATTTTCCTGATAGGCTTGTCCGTTCGTTCTTCAAACGACGGACTCGGTGCTTCAATCGCGGGGTCTGGTTTTGATGAGGGGTTGGCATCTCCTGGCGAGGCGTCCTCTTCTTCATCAAAGGTGTATATGGCGTAGCTACTGTGGGCCCGTTCCCGTTTTCCCGCTCTCGCGTATCCAAGCCCGAGTGTTTCCATTTTCCCGTTGGGCAGTTTGCGTTGAGTTCCGGGGACATCCCAAATCTTGTTGTAGAACCGAGCCTGCCGAACAGTCTGTTTTAAGGGTATTCCCTGGCGCTTCAATAGCTTCTTTAATCCATTTGTATAGTATCTAGGCAGACGGATGGGTTGGAGCCTGTCAAGTGTAGCATCCGCGCCATGCCAGATTTCTTTCTCTACTTTCGACTCTGAGGATTGGTAGAATAGGATCACTTTCTCACCCCTTTGCCTGGGAGGGACGTAAAATGTTTGCAGGTCCTGCACATTATGAGCTTGCAGCGTGTCGAGCTCCTTGTAGTGTTCTCGTGGTACCATGGTGATTTGCAAACTATGGTCATAGCTAGGGGATGCTTGTATTGACAGCCGGTTGGAGAACACAGCATTAACTTCATCCTCCGAATCACTTCCGAAGACCAGTATGGGGGCGGGCGTCCCCAGGTTGTTGCGTTGAGATGGCCCTGCATATACTATCTCTTCCTCTTCTTCGGTATCGCTCCCGAAGACAGGGATGGTGGCGGCGGTTTTGTTCTCCGGGTCGCGACACCTTTCTGTATCCTCGAAATCTGGCAAAATGTACTTCGCATCTTCGTATTTGCGGACTTCGTTCACGGAAAATGGGTTCAACTCACCTGTTACAGTATACTCGAAACCATCTTTAAAGTACTTCATACACTGATGTTGTGTAGAAGGGATGATGTTGTACTCGTGTAGCCAAGGACGGCCGAGCAAGGCGTTGTAGCAAGTCTTGGCGTCGATGACATGGAATTTGATGTCCGTGACGAGAAGTCCAAAACGTAATGTTAGTATCACAGATCCGAGAGTCCGTGACGATTGTGAATCGAAACCGGAGATAGTAATTTTGTCACAAGCGAGGTGTTGCACACTCATGCAGATTTCCTTCAACACCCGAACATTAAGGAGATTGACGGAGGATCCATTATCCACCAGGATCTTGCCTATCTTGATATCATGGCAGTATCCGGAGACATATAGGGGACGGTTGTGGTCGCACGTCCCGAGAAGGAGGTCTTCATCACCGAAAGTGATATCGGCCGTATGCACTTCCTCCAGTTCATCTTTCATCTTTTCAGTGGTGAGGAAGGCTTGGAGTTGCTCAGGTTCTTGTAACGCCTTAATTAGCGAGTCTCGTGCTTCTTTTGATAATAGGAGGGCATCGAGAATGCTAAGTTGAGAAGGTAGCTTCCTTAGGTGCGCGAGGATGTTATAGTCCACCTTACCCTTCCTGGGAGGGTCTTTGGTAGTTAGTTCTTTCATGACTTGGTCATCTAAAGTGATATCCTTAGTGACCTTTTCCTTTCCCTTATCTTTTCTATTCGCGGGCCCGAGATTCTTTTCTGGGAGTGTGCGATTGCGCAGCTGAATGTTTTCGCAGGCTTCCGATTTCTCCTATTTCCCTGAAATGGATTCTCTAAAGAGAGGGCCCAGAGCCATTTCTTCATCAGAGTCGCTCCCAAAGGTGAGAACTTGTGACCCCTCGGCGTGCGCCATATAACAGTTGCCAGTAGTTCTGTTGTGCCCTTCGACAATGCTTCTTTGCTCCCGACGGATCTTGCGCTTCATGCGCTTGACATGTTGCCGACGAGCAACATATCCTTGCTACCATATCTTAAAGGCGTCGCACTCTTCCGTGGGGTGTGAGATTTTTCGATGATATGCGCAATAATCAGGGTGCCTCTCCGCCCCATCGTGCGTGTTTCCTTCCGAGGGTGGTAGCTTCATTCCCATTGACATGGATTTGGCAAACCTTTTCCTCGTTTTGAATATCTTCTTGTCTACTTCGGATGCCTGTTGCTCCGGCAGGGGTAGTTCAACTCTTTCGTTCAGTCGCCCGCCTTTGGTTCCTTCTGACGTTGCCATCTCACGCTCCTGATCCGCTTTACTCTTTAGACGAATCTCGTCAAGAAAGGCATTGATCATTTCATTTGTTAGCCTCGCACGCTCTGGTTCGGGCTCTGCCCCCAGCTTCTTAGTGCCTGGAGTTTTCTCATCATCGGTAAAGGAGTGGGAGATTACGTTACAACTCGCCACACACTCTTCGGATTCATCCGATGAGCTCTCTTCATCATCTCCCTCTTGAAAGATGTGGTTGAGGAACTCTTGCAATGTGACAGGAGTTCGCGCCTTTTGATTGTATTCTTCCAGCGCGTCGATTTGCTTCTGCAATTTTGTGTGCTCGTTTCCAAGCTTCGCGGGCTTCTTGGATTTCTTCTTCTTTTTCTTCGAAGATTTTGACGGTTGGGCGTGAGTACAAGTCTTCGTGGTTGGGCGCGGCTTCAACATCCCTTCGATAATTTAAGGTTCAAGAGGGTCCTTCCATTCGATTGCAGGGCACGCATAAAGGTCCTTCAGCATTCTTTTGGTTTTAGTTGACAGTACGACCTCCCATGGAGCTTCTTCAATAAAGGAACAGGTTGCCCCCGGTGTATCTGCTTTCTTAGGAGTATGCGGCTGTGGTGGGTTCACCTTCCACCTTTCGGACAGTACAAACATCCCTTGGAGGTATTGATCTTCAATCCATCCTTTGAAGACGAAGCAATTGTTCACACCATAATATTGTATTTTATATTCCCTATTCTTATGCATTTTATAATGAAAACAGGTGCTTTTGACGCATGTCTGCTACATGTTACAGGTTACAGGTTCTTGGACAGAAAACAGTGAAAACGATGTAAAGACGATGAAAAAATGGACTTTAACCAATAAACAGAAGACTCTTGATCAAGCCTACATAAGGAACAATTCACAAAGCAAGATTCAAGACATCGACTCAAAGCGAACGGGTAGAAGTCCACTACAATGTTCACTGGAAAATCTGGAAGAGAACCAGAAGCCCAATTGATAAAAGGAACAAAGAACCAGAAAGCCCAGAAGAACATAAAGTGGCCCAGGAAAAATCATCAACTGAGCACACTAATGGGCCGCGGAACCGCGGCCCAATCCCTACCCAGGCCGCGGTTCCGCGGCTATAAGAAGCCCAAATGCAAAATGGTTTTTACCATAATTCCATGGCGGCGTTGACTGGTCTTTATAGGGCTATTCTTGTAATTGTGGACATGCGAATCAGATGTAACCCTAGGGTTTCCTATTCTTTATAAATAGGAACTCTAACCATTGTATTTTCTTATGCCTCCCTTCATTAATAAATTTCAGCATTCTTTTGGAGAGCATCATTTTTTGTAGGTAAATTATTTTCTTGCCTTAGTTTAATTTAGTTTAAGAATTTTCTTAACTTGCAATAGATGTTTCTTCTCTTTAATAAAATCATGTCTTTCTTCATCCATTCAATGAGCGAGTAGTTTCCTCGCTTGTTAGGGTTAGGAATATGGAAGGATTTGAGAGATGAAGATCTCTCATCTCTTTTTTTTGCCAATCTTGTATGAAAATTAGAACTTCATGCATACCTTCTTATTCCGCTCCCTACGGCACTCTACCCTCGAGGTAACGGTGATTCCGTAGTCTAAAGGCCCGGATTTTAAGGTTTTCCATGGAGGTTAGGGTAAAGATTAAGAAAGGAAGGACAAGGATCTAGAGGAAGAATCAATCTTCCCAATCATCCTAATCCCCTTTGTTAAGATTTACCATAACACTAATATGATATCTTTAATTAAAGGCAATGGAAAAAGATGTAGATCTTTGTTTACCAAATTTTCCCTAAACCTAATCCTAGCAAGTTTCTAATCCTAGTATCATACAACTTCAATTTTTAGATTTAATAATCAATCCGAACACCCTTCGGAATTAACTCGTTAGCGCGATTAGGAAATTCACAACATCCCTGTGGACCGACCCGTACTCACCGGCTAGCTGCAAAGCGACGCCGTTCTTGATTGCGGTTACAAATATTTTTGATCTATCTTTTAGAAAGCGCAAGCACGCTAAATTCATTAAATCAAATGCCGCCGTTGCCGGGGATGGCGTAGAACTTTCCTTTTCGCAATTTCGGGTTAATCAAAATTAAAAAAAAATCATAAAAATCTAAATAATCCCAAAAAAAATATAAAAATATATCATCTGTTATTTTTGAAAAGGGTATCTTTGTGTGAATTTTGCAGGATCTACGCACAAATTCGGATCTGAAAATCTACAGAGATCAAATCAGCAAATATCAAATTCGAACAAACAGAGAAATATCACAACAGAAAACAGAAGAAATTTGGAGGACTGAGTCAACAAGTCAACTGCGTGATCTGGAAGGAAGAAAAAAAAAACTCACGACCCTATTCCGGCCGCGGAACCGCCGCCAGATCGTACCTGCGACCGCGGAACCGCCGCGTGTTGGTCAAAAAAAAAAAGAAGGTGGGGGGCAGAGGCGCAGTAAAAAAAAAAAAGGGTTCAGCCACTGTAATTCTCTGTGAGTTTTCTCTCTCCTCCTCTGCAAATCTTGATATATCTTCTGTAAATTTGCCTGCAGAATTTCTTTGCGCTTTAAAAATATTCCTTTCCAAATAACAAATCTTATGCAGGATTCGTTGCGCTATGCTTAAAATAATAATTGATTGCAAGTGATCTTTTCTGATTTGCATATCCTTAATCTTTTTGCTAAAATATCTTTCCAAATAAAGAGCAAGAAAAAAAAAGGAAAATTTTAATTAGAAAACTTGCAAATTTTGAAATTCACAAAAAAAGATTTGATTACAAGTGATTTACTGTTTTGCATATCTTTAATCGGACTTTAAGGGGCTTTTGACCAAATCAGATTGGGTGGGGATTTCATCACCCTTCCCAGGACCCCAGAAATCACATAAAGCATTTTGCATCGACCACAATTAATAAAAAATACTAGACTCAGCCCTAAGGAAATCGAGCTCAATAGGAAAAGGACTAGTATAGGCATCGACCGTTTATCCTAACTGATTTTGCGGTGTCTAGGCTAGTGGTTTTTAATTAGGCCCACTGTCGTGGTGGTTCCTTCCCACTTACCTGGCCGCATTTGGCGGTGAAGAGGCAGTTTGAGGTCCTATTTCCAGCCCTTTGGAACAGTTAGGAGCTGTCTAGCTGACCTAGGTGATCCTAGATCTCGGACTGATTGTGCATTTCTGGTTATTTGCATTTGTGTCTTAGCCCTTTATCGAAATTTTTTGCAAAACAAATAAAAAAAGAATAATAAGAGGAATTTTTTTTTAAAAAAAAAGGACTTGCAACTTTTGTCGCTGAGAAATCCTTGCACCACCTACCTTCTTCATCTTCTCTTTCTTCTATCATGGGTACCCCACATAATAAATCACTTGCCGAACTTTGGTATCCCGAGCCTAATTTTGCGTCGTTCGGCAATTTATTCGATCAATTTAAAGACGATCCTTCCATACCTAAAATATCTTTGAAAGATCAAATAGAGGCGTCTAGGAGAAACAATTCGACTTTTCAACCCACTTTGTGTCAACCAAGTCAATCTTTACCACCTCCATATGTTGATACCACTTTTTTAAGTCCTTCTGTCACTCCTAGACCGATGTCCATTGCTGAGCATATTGCTCAATCTCGCAGCCGATCTTTCACCCCTCTCTACACATCTAGTTATAGGGATCCACACGACTATTCACCTTTTTATCCATATGTTGACCCTACCCCTGTCCAATCACCCATTTCCTACCAGTCCTACCCGACTTTTCCACCGTCACTAGACAATGTTTCTACACAGCCATTAGGGAGTTTCATATATCCAAACAATTTCGAATCTTTTACCGAAACCCCTTTACCACCCAAGTCTAGTTTGGAAGAGGCGTTGGAGGCGTATATCGCAGCAACAAACAAAATGGTTAGGAATGTGGAAGCGTCCGTGGCCACCCTTATGCAACCTGCTGAACCGGTAGCTAGTTTCCAACTAGCTCCAAATTTTCCAATGTATGAGGAGGCGGTTGGACAGAGAGAGAGTGTGAGAGGATTTCCAAATCAAATCTACCCATACCCTATTGAAGCCCACAACTCCAGTTTTCCATCGATTGCCCTAAATAGTTCACCTATTCAAAATAAAAATGAGTTGTGCGACTTTGTAGTGTTTGATTTGCCAAATTGTGAGGAACCCCCTTCGAGTGAAACAACACCTAATCCGTTTGACCTTTACACTTCCACTCTAGAACCTACATTGATAAACATCCATGCTTTTGAGGAGGTGTCTAAAGAAATTGACTTTCACTTGATTGAGGATATAGACGCCGGGAATATTTCGGATGATGAACCTGTCGATTTAATTGAAATTTTATGTTCAAATCATCATCCCGAGTTATTAAATGTTTCTCCCAAATCTCATATGCGTCTTGATTTTGATGATAATGGCATGGATGAGTTGAATATTGAGGAGAATTATGAGGATAATATTGAGGAGAGTGGTGAGGATCATATTGAGGTTGAACCATTTTTCTTTGATGTGTCGGATTTTCCAATTCATCCTCTTGAACCTTTACCTAAATCACCCTCCCTCTTTTCCATCGTTCCAACCACACTTCATGTCACGCTTGACGACTGTGAGCTTGAAAACTTTTCCTTTGAATCTGACACAGTTCCCACAGCCGATGACACTTCCAAGTGTTTCACTTTTTCGGACGATGTTGAAGTCTCACCGCCCGAGTTTGAGTCCTTTGCATTTTCAAATGAGTTAGTTAATCCTTCAGACTCGGTTGCTTACAGTCGTTTCGAACCATTGATGGAATCTTTCCAGTTCGACACAGTTTACTACGGTGAGAATGATACTATCCCTAATTCACTTCCTTTCGTCCTTCCTATTGTTCCGACAATGCAAGTGACCGTGACGTTTTCATCTCAAATACCAAGTTCGGTGTACCCATGTTCTCTTGCGAATCTTGAGGGATTTGATCCCATTTCTCGACGAGTTGATAGGTTAGCGCAATCGCTTTTAACACATCGGTCATCACAAATTGCGCTAATTTATTCACTCGATTTACACCCTCAAGATCGCGCGACCCTTCTTTCTTCTTTCCGCCATTCTTCTCCCCCACCGATACCATATTCTTTTCTTTCCACACGGTCTCGTGTGCTTCTCATTTCTTTTCTTTCCACTCCATTCTTTCACCAACTCTACCATTACCACGATAGAATTTTTGAATGGTTGGTGCTAACCTTTGGATTGTGTAAGGCCAAGCTTAAGTTTGGGGGGAACCTTTGTATATATGTATATATATTTTTGTTTTCTTTTTCTATAAAAAAAAATTTCAAAACATTAAAAATATAAAAAAAAATTATAAATAAATAAACAGGGGAGTGCCGGTATTTTGACCCTCTTGGTTTAGCATGACAGTGAGGACACTGTCAAGTTCAAGTTTGGGGGTATGCTCGGTACGTCTTCTTCCTTCGCATTCATTTGTACATATTTTTGCATTTGCATGCTCATTTGAAAACCCATAAAAATTTGAAAATTTTCAAAAATTATAAAAATTAATGTATTCAATTTTGGCTAATTGACTTGAGTTTGACAAATAGGTTAACTGGCTAGGAACAACTAGATCTTAGACTTAGTGAATTAAAAACCCTAAAAATAACCTTCCTTAGAGTTTAACGGTAGAAAGTATATGCCTTCTAGTTTATTTGGAAATAGGCAAATTTTGGGTTCACTTCTTGGGCTAAGTCGAGACGAAGAAAAAGTATTAAAACTTTTATTAGAGTATAAGTTTGAAAAATAGTTCCTAGCTAAAATCTAGATTCTGAAAATGTATACCCTATAAAATTGCACAAACACGCACCTTGAAACTTGGATTAGTAGAAGAGACCTTGAAATACTCTTGTCTAAAGTCTTTTGCACAACGAAAAAGAAAAAAAAGTGGATAAAGAAAAAAAAATGGACACTGGTTTTTGTGATTACTTAAGGCTGTAAAAATAGAAAAATATTTAGCGAGGGTGCTTCATCATCTAGTGCCTTAGACCAACTGGTTTGGGAGCCACTGCTAAAAGCCTTGGCTGTTGCAAAACTAGGAAGTACGCCTTAAAGTGCTAACGCATCTTGTAATCGGTTGTTGGTACCTCAAGAAGTATTAACAGTCGCATAAAGGATGTGAAAGCGAAATTTCACAAGTGCTTTGGACAATGGACGGGAGTACGATTGCTTGATTTGAATTTCCAAGTGTAGGGGTGATATTTACACACACGTGGGGATATGTGATTAGAGTTTAGATAAGAGAAAGGAATGAAGAATAGAACTTGTATCTTTAGTAGAGTTGATAAAAATTCCTAAGTGGAGATGTAACCCTAGAAGGAAAACTTAAGAAATGCCGAAAGCTAGGTAATTCTACATAACATATATAATCTTAAGTTAAATGATGAGGAAGTGTGAAGAATATGGGTGGACAATTTGCGAGTCAAAAGATAATAGAATTCCTTGTTAGAAAACCTAATTGGAGAACAAAAGTCAATGGGCTGAGTTGATAGGATTTTGTGGGTGTAATCCGCTGAAAACCCTCAGGAGACAACACTCCTCCTATTAGGGACACCTAGAGGTTTAACGGCTTGTTGCACGAGCTCAGTGCAATCGCGTTTCCCTGCGAAAGTGCGGTTAGGTTTTTGTAGAGAATAAAACAATAAGTTTGCTCGAGGACGAGCAAAAGATAAGTTTGGGGGTATTTGTTCACACCATAATATTGTATTTTATATTCCCCATTCTTATGCATTTTACAATGAAAACAGGTGCTTTTGACGCATGTCTGCTACATGTTACAGGTTACAGGTTCTTGGACAGAAAACAGTGAAAACGATGTAAAGACGATGAAAAAATGGACTTTAACCAATAAACAGAAGACTCTTGATCAATCCTACATAAGGAACAATTCACAAAGCAAGATTCAAGACATCGACTCAAAGCGAACGGGTAGAAGTCCACTACAATGTTCACTGGAAAATCTGGAAGAGAACCAGAAGCCCAATTGATAAAAGGAACAAAGAACCAGAAAGCCCAGAAGAACATAAAGTGGCCCAGGAAAAATCATCAACTGAGCACACTAATGGTACCCAGGCCGCGGCTCCGCGGCTATAAGAAGCCCAAATGCAAAATGGTTTTTACCATAATTCCATGGCGGCGTTGACTGGTCTTTATAGGGCTATTCTTGTAATTGTGGACATGCGAATCAGATGTAACCCTAGGGTTTCCTATTCTTTATAAATAGGAACTCTAACCATTGTATTTTCTTATGCCTCCCTTCATTAATAAATTTCAGCATTCTTTTGGAGAGCATCATTTTTTGTAGGTAAATTATTTTCTTGCCTTAGTTTAATTTAGTTTAAGATTTTTATTAACTTGCAATAGATGTTTCTTCTCTTTAATAAAATCATGTCTTTCTTCATCCCTTCAATGAGCGAGTAGTTTCCTCGCTTGTTAGGGTTAGGAATATGGAAGGATTTGAGAGATGAAGATCTCTCATCTCTTTTCTTTGCCAATCTTTTATGAAAATTAGAACTTCATGCATACCTTCTTATTCCGCTCCCTACGGCACTCTACCCTCGAGGTAACGGTGATTCCGTAGTCTAAAGGCCCGGATTTTAAGGTTTTCCATGGAGGTTAGGGTAAAGATTAAGAAAGGAAGGACAAGGATCTAGAGGAAGAATCAATCTTCCCAATCATCCTAATCCCCTTTGTTAAGATTTACCATAACACCAATATGATATCTTTAATTAAAGGCAATGGAAAAAGATGTAGATCTTTGTTTACCAAATTTTCCCTAAACCTAATCCTAGCAAGTTTCTAATCCTAGTATCATACAACTTCAATTTTTAGATTTAATAATCAATCCGAACACCCTTCGGAATTAACTCGTTAGCGCGATTAGGAAATTCACAACATCCCTGTGGACCGGCCCGTACTCACCGGCTAGTTGCAAAGCGACGCCGTTCTTGATTGCGGTTACAAATATTTTTGATCTATCTTTTAGAAAGCGCAAGCACACTAAATTCATTAAATCAGCAACCTTCAATCGGATGACTTACCGTTTGATGGTAAGGGCAATAGTTAGGGTTATTCACCTCGGTGGGTTGCGGTGGTCGTCTTGGATTTGGTAGGTTTATAAGTCTGTTACGTATTGCCAGCTCGAATAACCGTTTCGTCTTGTCTCGTGGGAACGAGTAGGGACGTTTCATCTTCTCATTATAATACCGGCGTCTTTCCCCCAATTGATCTGCCGGTTTCGGGGCGTTAGGTTGCTGCTGGGTATTCGCGACGAAGGTTGCCCTTCCTTTACCCTTATCATTCCGAGGTTCCGACTTTGGGGGAGGTGGTCTATGACCCATCTGGTCCATCTGAGCCAACTTGTCGATTAAAGCCTGGAATGTGGTTGGCTTAAAGAACATCATAAACTGGGAGATAGTTGCGTGGGGGTCTAGGGTTCCCACGAACATGCCCACTGCGGGTGCTTCCTCAATGCGTTGCTCGCATCTCGACCACAAATTCCGCCAGCGTATAGCATACTGGACCCAGGTTTCGCCTGGTTTTACCCTGGCGTTAATCAATGCAGTTATTGGAGTGCGTTCGCTGGCACTTGCGAATCGCTGAGTGAACAACAGCTCCATTTCAGTGAACGTTTTGATAGAATCGTTCGGGAGTTCCGAATACCATTCGAACGCTGTTTCTGATAAGCTGCCCACGAACTGGCGGAGCAACAGTTTATCATCGCCGCCGGTGTTACCGCAGAGGGCCCGGAACTGGGCGACATGTTGATGGGGGTTGCCGGTCCCCTTATACACGTGGAATTTTGGTATCGTATAGCCTTGCGGGTATTTGATTTGGTCGTACCGGCTCAGATATGGCCACCCCGTTTTTACGACTTGACCAGCTGCCTCAGTCGCATGATGAACCCAGATTTGCTGGGCTATGTAGTCGGCCAAGTCAGCCTTAGAGATTGCCTCCTCCTTGGCCGTTGAGAGGGCTGGTGGTGGATTTGATGTTTCTCCTCGGTCGTCTTCAAGAACGATTGGGGGATCCTCGGCGGGTAAGTCCTGCTGGATCATCATGCCTATCATATCTTGGAAAAGAAGGCTCATACGTTGTATGTTGGCTGCTTGTTCAACAGCTTCTTTGTCCTTTTTCTCCAATACCCGGCGAAGAAATTCAGCGTCGGTTTCTTCCTCCTGGCGTGCGTCCGAGGACGTTCCTGGGCTTTCTTTTGGCCCGGTAAGTGCGGCCATAGCATTCATCATTTCCTGAAGCTTTTGTTGCTGCTCCTGGGCTTTCGTCACGGATCGGGTAAGCGGTCGGTGGCCTATAGAAGTGCGGCTTTCCTCCTTTCCAGAGGCCATATAAACAGTGTGCACCACCATGCCCCTAGACTCAGGGCGTCTGGGCTCAGTGCTTTTAGCCGTCGTTGCACGCTGGGGGGTCTTCTCTGGCCTCCTCCTTTTATGAGCCATGGAGGTTGAGTGCGCCGTTAAGGTGGGCGTCCAGACAGCCTTTCGAGGTTTAGCCTGGTGACCAGCCTCCGGTTGGATTTTCAGCTTCTTGTGCTGGCGGGAGAAGTTTGGCTCGATGATCAAGTCTCGGGTCTGCCGCCAAACTTTATAGATTTTGGAAGATAGCCGTTGAGGAGATCGGGGCTGTTCTGATTTTATTTCCACAACCTTTTTTAATGGGGGAGGAGACCTCTTTAGCACTGTAGTAGAGGAATTCCTTCGCACCTTATTTAGCATTTCGAAGCTGTTCCCAGTTGGAACAGCAGCATTAACTTCTGCCATCGGGGCAGATGGAGTCAACCCGGAGGGGGAGTTGCCCCCAGCCTTCCTCACTCGGCACCAATGACGACGTCGAGCGTGCCGAGCGGACGGCGTTGGATCAGCGGTAAGAATGGTTTCGCCTTGCCCCCTGTGTGGGTGGGGGGTCGTTGTTGGTGTTAGCGTATCAAAGACCGATGTCCTTTGGGCAGTAGGAGCGGGAGCTGGAGCCGTCAATCTTGTAAAGACCGACTTTTTGGCCGGAGAAGCCGCCTTGGTGATTTCGGGGGCAAGAGCAGCCTCTCTCTTAGAAGCAGCCTTCTCTGAGACTGTAGGCCCCATGATGAGTTCGCAGGATTTCTGGCCTAGTCTAGAGAAGACCGAGGCGTTGACATTGGGAGACTCGTTGAGAGGAGCCGCGGCAGGGGTAAGACGATCAAAGACCGACTTCTTGAGAGCTTCCTTTGTCAGCACCGGCGCCGCGAAGCTTGATGGCGGGAGTATAGTCCCAAAGAACAATCCGGTAGTGGCTTGAGTCACCTGGTCCACCAGCATTGTGAACGACGAAGCAGCTTGGGGTCCATAGGCTATACCTCCTGGCGAGGTAAAGCGATGGTCGCAATTGCAGTTTGAGCAGTTGGAGAATTTCGCAGAAGTAGAAGCCATCGATCCTTTGCTTTCTGCAATAAGCAAGATGCCAATTCTTAGTATCTTGAAACCCAAGGGCAACTATTAGCGAACCGCGATTGGTTCGCGAATCACGACACACGAAGTGTGGAGTGGAAAGAGGAAAAGGTCCCACCGGGCATGCCAGAATCTGTTCCCCTCCGAACGGCGGCCTGGAGCTCGCGGGCGTCCGTGCCTGAGGTTCGGGGCAGATGCTAATTGGTGCTATCCGTCCAGCTCTCCGAAGATGCCAAGTCGATATATGGCACCGTGTATCGAAGGTTTAGACGGATGCGGCCGATGTAGCGGACTTCGTCAGATTCCCCCTCGTTTGAGGGGTTTTTGATTGTGGGGACGCTCTTCCCTGCAGGCGCAAGCCCCTGCAGTTAATTACGCTACCGCATCGCGGTAACAACTTTCTCCTTCTCCAGATGGTCACTTCGTGTCGTGGATGTTTATTTTTGTTTTTATTGCCCGTGGATTGTTTACGGAGACTTAGTTATGTCGTCGCCCGTAGGGCGTGGACTAGTCCAAATCCGTGTTTATCTTAGATTTGGATTTGGGGGTTTGGTTTGAGGATACGTCAGCCATACTTGCGGCTGAGATCAACTCAAACGTTTGTTAAGGATACGTTCGTCTATCGTTGAGACTAAGATCAACTTAACGGGACCGTTTAGATCCGGCAAAAGAGTTCAGGGACATAGTGGTCCATCGTATGTGTGGCCGTCGGGACCCGTCACCTCTCTGACGACGTTGAAGGATTACAACGACGGATGTCAGAGGAGTTCAGAGATGTACCCTCAAGCCAGAGTTAATTGGGGGGATTCATAGTCCAGTCTGTTTGAAGGTTTAAGGATACGTTAGCCATCTTTAAGGCTAAGATCAACTTAAACGGGACCGTTTAGATCCGACAAAAGAGCACATGGGGACTCTATTGTTCTAGTTTAAGGGCGTTGCGGTCTATGGGTAGTTTAAGGACATTGCGGCCCATGGGTAGTTTAAGGACATTGCAGTCCATGGGTAGTTTAAGGACATTGCGGTCCATTGTTAGTTTTAAGACATCTCGGTCAAGGTTAAGGACGTCATAGTCCATGGGTTTAAGGACTCCACAGTCCAATATGTGCTCTGGATGCTTCACACGGGTTCACTGCCGTGCTAGGCGAGGACCAGACTCCGCTCTGGACGTTTTCCATGGGGTCAAAGAGTGACGTTATCCGCGTTCCACGTAACCAGGAATTTTGCATTAGGCATGGGTTTAAGGACCCCACAGTCCATATCATGAGTGGTCGTCGGGACCCGTCACCTCTTTGAAGACATTGAGGGATTACAATGCCAAATATCAAAGGAGTGAAGAGATGTACCCTAGAACCGGAATGGCTTAAGTAGTCCTTGGCCCGTTTTGGGGTCAAGACCGATTAATTATGTTATGAGCCCATTAGCCCAGTTAATTACGAATTGAAGACTCATGGCCTAGCTCGAGCTAAGTCCTATCATGTCTGGAATATTGGCTCCTTGTTGGTCCATTGAAGGAGAGGCTTTGCCTCTATCCATTTAGCCAATTGGGCTGAAGCCTAGTGTTAAACACTACAGAGCAATCAGTGTTGAACACTGGGAATGAGGTTGACAAGTTAGTGTTTAACACTAAAAGATAATTGGTGTTAAACACCAGCAACAAGGCTTTCAAATGATCATAAACACTAAAACAGATCAGTGTTGAACACTGGCAATGGAGATCTCAGATTAATGTTAAATATTAAGGTAATCAGTGTTGAACACTGCGAATAAAATTCTTTGATTAGTGTTGAACACTAAGGCCCGACAGTGTTTCGATACTGTATTCGAGAGTTCCAATTTAGTGTTAAACACTAAAGCAAGAGGGGTCACGTGGCAACACGTGAGAGCGCCCTCCCTTCATTTATTCTGCTGAGATTATCGCATCTTTCTGAGCATCACGTGCCCTCACGTGACGGGCATTTAAATGCTTGTATGCTAAAGCTTCTGCCGAGGGTCACGTGGGTCACGTGGGGTGCCGCCTCAAAGGGGCTTTCTGTAGATCTCTTGGGGGGTCACGTGGTGGCACGTGACCCTGCCTCTATGTATGTTGTTTAGAGGATCTGTTAATCTTTTTCCAGGAATTAAATTCCTCATAGGGTAGAACCCTGACAACAATTTCAGAGGAATTAAATTCCTACTTCCTTTTGAAGATTTATATTCTGAATAGAGTTGAACTCTGAACTTTCTGTAGGAATTAAATTCCTTATATGTGAAGAACTGAATAGGGTTAAACCCTAATAAAAGCTTTTAAGGAATTAGACTCCCATTTTAAGGAATTATGATTAAAGGAATTAAATTCCCGCTGTTTCAACAGAACTATGTTCTTAATTAGGGTTCAACCCTGTTTCTTTTGTTTTGAAGGAATTAAATTCCCATAACATAGGGTCAAGCCCTACTTTTATCTTAAAGGAATTAAATTCCTATAGTTCTGTGAGAATTAAATTCTCACGTTTCCATTCTTTCTCTATGTTTTGGATCTGCATGGCAGGATCTCGACCCATTGAGAATTAAATTCTCAACCTAAAGGGGAGATGTGCACTTTGCAGATCCTCTGTCAAAGAGGGAAGAAACATGTTCTTCTGTTTTATATAATTAGAGTTAAACTCTGTGGAGAATTCAATTCTCCCTCCTTCAAAAAGCCTTCCCTTTCTTACCTAGGGTTTTCCTTCGCAGAAGCTCCAAATTCCTCAAAGTATCAAGGCCCTCTCCTTTTTTCTCCCTCTGCGTATATATCTTTTTTTTGTATCTCTTGGCTCCTATTTATAGGAGAAGTAGCCGAGCCAATTAGTTTTTGACGAATCTTCATTGAGAGATTTGATTTGCATCCATCATTCGTTCTGGACCTTTGGATTATTAGGTGAATTTTATTCACCCTTGGATTTCAAATCCGGGGATTCTCCCTTGTTATTTCAGTTAGATTTAAAGGGGAAATCTTTCCAAACCCGAGATTTTCCATAGATAGGTGATATTTAATCACCTCTAAATCTTTGATTCGATCGGCCCCAGATAATCACTTTCCTTTGGAAAAATTTAAATCTCCTTCAGAATTTAATTCTGTTAACAAAGCGGGCTTTGAAAGCCGGTCACGTGTGACCACGTGACCCCCTTGGAACGAGCCTTCCTGCTTTCTTTTTATTCTCTGTCTTGCTGTTTTAGTCATCACGTGTCAACACGTGACCATTGGTCACGTGTCAACACGTGACCCCTGTCGGGAGCCCCTTTCCTTGACTCAACTGGAGAATGAGTCCTCTCCTGAAGCCTTTTCCTTGACTTGATCAGGGAACCAATGTGCCCTTTCCGCTGCTTTTATATGTCACGTGTCAACACGTGACTGCTGGTCACGTGTAAGCACGTGGCCCCTCCTTTTGAAGCTTTTCCCATAAGCTTTTCTGATTTTAAATCAGGAAACAACTAACGCATCCTTAAACCCAACCCCAAACCCAAATCTAAGAAGATACGGATTTGGACTAATCCTCGCCCTACGGGCGACAGCATAAATTAGTCTCCGTATACAATCCACAGGCAACCAAGAACAAAACAAACACGCACGACACGAAGTGACCAATTGGAGAAGGAGAAAGTGGTTACCGCGATGTGGTAGCGTAATTAACTGCAGGGGGTTGCGCCTGCAGGGAAGAGCGTCCCCACAATCAAAAACCCCTCAACGAGGGGGAATCTGACGAAATCTGCTACATCGGCGGCATCCGTTTAAACCTTCGATACATGGTGTCATAAATCAACTTGGCATCTTCGAAGAGGTGGACGGATAGCACCCAATAGCATCTGCCCTCGAAATTCAGGCCGGACGTCCCAACTTCTCGGTCGCGTCTTTAAGGCGGAGAACAGATTCCAGCACGCCCTGTGGGACGTTTTCCTCTTTCCACTCCACACTTCGTGTGTCGTGTTTCACGAACGAATCACGGTTTGACATAGCTGCCTTTGGATGTGAAGTACTAAGATTTGGTATCTTGCTCCGTGCAGAAAACAGAAGATCAATGGCTTCAAACTGCACTAACTGCAACTCTCATTCTGTCCCGTCCGGAGGAGTGACTTATGGGCCCCAAGCGGCCTCCGTCTTCGCCATGCCAGTGGAACAGGTGACTCTGGCCACCACTGGACTGTTCTTCGGGACCATGCTCCCGCCAACGAGCTTCAGCGCTCCTGTACCAACACAAGAAGCTCGGAAGAAGTCGGTCTTTGATCGGCTTGCAACTACTGCGTCCCCTCTCAACAGGTCGCCTAAGTCCACTGCCTCAGTTTTCAACAGACTGGGCCGAAGCTCAAATGGGCCTATGAAGAAGCCCGCAATTCCTGAAGGTGTTATCCCTAAGAGGATAGCCATTCCTACTCCTAAAGTCACCGAGGCGGTTTCTCCTGCTAAAGGGTCGGTCTTCACAAGACTGGCCGTTTCAGCTCCCGTTCCAGGCGAAGTCATGAAGACTGTTTCCCCTGTTCGAAAGTCGACCTTCGCAAGACTGACTATCCCATCTCAACGGACGTTAGTCTTCGACAGGCTAGCGCCAATAGCAGCCTCTCTTCAAAGTAAGAGGCAAGAAGAAGCTCATCCAACAGCGGAGGAGATCCCGGCCACACGACATGCTCGACGTCGCCACTGGCGCCGAGTGAGGAAAGGTGGGGGCAATTCCCCTTCTGGATTGACTCCGCCAGCTCCAATGGTAGAAGTCGATGCTGCTGTTCCAACTGGGACAGCTTTGAACCACTCAGGAGGGTGCGCAAGAACTCTCCGGCGGCCGTGCCGAAAAGGTCTCCTCCACCTATGGAGAACGTTACAAAGGTGAAGCCAGAGCAGCCCCCTCAGCGGCTGTCATCTAAAATTCATAAAATTTGGCGACAGGTCCAAGACTCGGTGATTAACCAAGACTACTCCCGCCGACAGAAAAAGATGAAAGTTCGGCAAGAATAGGACCATCCCGTCAAGACACAAAAGATGTCACCTGTTTGGGTGCCCACTGCAACGGCTCCCTCGGCTTCGACCGCCCGCAAAAGAAGGAGGCCGGAGAAGATCCCTGCGTCTTTGGCAAATCACAAAGACACTGAATCTAAACGCCCCAAGTCCGGGGGCATGGTGGTGCATACCGTTTATATGGCATCCGGAAAAGAGGATAGCCGTATCTCCACAGGTCATCGACCGCTTACGCGATCAGTGACTAAGGCTCAGGAGCAATAACAGCAAAAGCTCCAAGAGATGCTAACAGCTATGGCTGCACTTACGGGACCGAAAGCAAGCCCGGAGACATCCTTGAAGCAGCGCCGCGAGTAGGAAACTGATGCCGAATTCCTTAGGAGAATGCTTGAGAAGAAGGACAAAGAGACCGCGGAACAAGCGAACAATATAAAACAAATGGCCCTTCTATTCCAAGATATGGTGAGCATGATGATCCAGCCAGACCCTCCAGCCAAAGATCCTCCAATAATAATTGAAGATGATAGAGGAGAGACATCAAATCCTCTGCCAGCCCTGTCAACGGCCAAGGATGAGACCATCTCCAAAGCCACGCTCGATGATTATATAGCTCAACAAATACGAGCTCATCAAGCGAATGAAGCGGCTGGCCAAGTTGTCAGAACTGGACGGCCCTACCCGGGTTGATATGATCAAATAAAGTACCCGCCAGGATACACGAACCCTATATTCTATGTGTACAAGGGGACAGGCAATCCCCATCAACATGTCGCTCGGTTCAGGGCTCTCTGCGGCAACACTGGAGGGGATGATAAGCTACTGCTTCGCCAATTCGTCGACAGCTTGGCGGAGATGGCATTCGAATGGTACTTAGAGCTTCCCAACGACTCCGTCAAAACTTTTACGAAGATGGAATTGCTGTTCACCCAACGGTTCGCAAGCGCTAGCGAACACACCCCAATCACCGCATTAATTAACGCCAGAGTAAAGCCAGGCGAAACATGGGTGAAATACGCAATACGGTGGCGGAATCTATGGTCGAAGTGCGAGCAGCGCATCGAAGAAGCACCTGCGGTAGGCATGTTCGTGGGTACTCTTGATCCGCAGGCGACCATATCCCAGTTCATGATATTCTTCAAGCCAAATACTTTCCTGGCCTTAATTGACAAGCAGACCCAAATGGATCAGATGGATCATAGGCCATCTTCTTCGAAGATGGAATCTGGAAATGAAAAAGGGAAAGGGAAAGCGACCTTCGTCGCCAATGCCCAGCAGAAGCCCAGTGGTCCGAAGCCAACTGATCGCCAAGATGAAAGACGACGATTCTTCAATGAGAAACTGAAGCACCCTTATTCGTTTCCCCGGGATAAAACGAGGTGATTGTTCGAGCCGGCGGTGCGCAACAGGATCATCACCTTGCCGGATCCAAAATGCCCATTGCAACCCGGTGAGGTCAATAAACCTAATTATTGCCCCTATCACCAAGTGGTAGGACATCCAATCGAAGACTGCTTCGTCTTCAAAGGTTGGATTGAGGACCAATACCAACAGGGCAAATTCGTACTGTCCGAGAACTGGAAAGTAAGCCCACCGCAGCCACATGCTTCTAAAAAGATGGACATGCCGGGGGCATCATGCTCTTTTGTAGAAGAAGCTCCATGGGAGGTCGCTCTTTCAGCCAAGACGAAAAGAATGCTGAAGGATCTCAAAACATGCCTGGCGATCAGGTGGAAAAATCCGCTAGAATCCGAGGTCATCGAGGGAATGCTGAAGCCGCGTCCGACGCTGAGAGTTGGTAGCGATAATCAAAACGCTCAGGCCCAGCCGTCAAAGTCTTCGAAAAAGAAGAAGAAGACCAAAAAGCCCGTGAAGCATGGGGACAAGCGCACGGACCTGCAAAAACAGATTGACGTGTTGGAAGAATATAAACGGAAGGCGCGAACCCCGGTCACGCTTCAGGAGTTTCTCAACCACATCCTTGAAAACGGAAATAGCGACAATGATGAGGAAGAAGACTCGTTAGATGAAACTGAGGACTATGTGGCAAGCTGCCACATGATCTCTCATTCGGTAAATGGTGAAGAAGATCCTGATGGAGAGAAACTGGGGGCAGATCCCGAACCAGAACTCCTAGGACCGTCAGATGAAATGATTGACGCATTCCTGAACGAAGCTCTTCTGAAAAGCAAAGCTGATCGAGAGCATGAAATGGCCATATTTGAAAAAGCCAAACGCCGGCGACTGGACGAAAGGGTTAAAACACTCCCACCAGATCAAAGCACATCCGCCGCAAATAAAAGTAGGTTCAAGACAAGGAAAAGGTTCGCCAAAGCCATATCGATGGGAATGAAGCTGCCCTCTTTCAGAGGAAATTCTCCTGGCAGTATACATCTTGATGAAGCGGACGTACATCCTAACTTCTGCTTATATCTTCAGAGGATTGCACGTCCTACTGAAGAATGCAACGCCTTTAAAAATTAGTGGTAAGGATATGTAGCTCACAGGCAACACTTCAAGAGAATGAAGCGTGAAGCTCGTCGACAGCGGAAAAATGCGACAGACGAACGAGGAAGAGCTGCCGGCAACTGTCGCATGGTTGATAGCAGGGGATCGCAAGTTCTCACCTTCGGGAGCAATTCTGAAGATGAAATGGCTCTCAGCCCTCTCTTCAAGGAATCCACCTAAGGAAAAGAATCTTGGGCTCGCAAACAAGGGATCGAACAAAAAGGATAAGGGGAAAGAAAAAGTCCCTGAAGATATCGCCCTCAATGATCGAGTCGTCAAAGCACTGGCAGCCAAGGACCCGCCCAAGAAAAACAAAGTGGATTACAACGTTCTGGCGCATCTGAGGAAGAGACCCTCGCAGCTAAGCATTCTCGATACCCTTATGCTATCCAAAGAGACGAGAGACTCTCTGATCAAGGCGTTACAAGAGCCTGATCAGTTTCAAGTTTCCTTGCCGAAAAAAAGATGAAGAACGAGTTGGAAGAACTACACACAGCCGATATCACCTTCGTCATTGAAGATCTCCTCCTCGGGACGTGCGAGCATAACCGTCTCCTTTATGTCTCCGGATACTATCATGATATCAAGATAGGCAAAATCCTGGTTGACAATGGGTCCTCCGTCAACCTCCTCAATGTAAGAGTGTTGAAGGGAATCTGCATGAGCGTTCAGCACCCCACTCGTGATAAAATCACTATCTCCGGTTTTGACTCCCAGTCATCACGGACGCTCGGGGTCTATGGTACTGACGTTACGCTTTGGGCTGCTCGTCACTGACATCAAGTTTCACATCATTGATGCCAAGACTTGCTACAACGCTTTGCTCGGCAGGCCTTGGTTACACGAGTACAACATTATCCCTTCTACACAACATCAGTGTATGAAGTATTTCAAGGATGGTCTCGAGTATACCGTGACGGGGGAGCTGAACCCATTCTCCGTGAATGAAGTCTGCAAATACAAGGACGCAAAGTACTTTCTGCCAGACTTTGAAGACACAGAAAGATGCCATAAACCTGAAGATAAGCAAAAAGCTATCACCACCATTCCGATCTTCGGGAGCGATACCGAGGAGGAAGAAGAGATAGTCAATTCGGGAACCCCCCCCCCCCCGATACAATAAACCGGGATCGTCTACCCCTATTTTGGTCTTCGGCAGCGACTTGGAAGATGAGGTCAATGCCATATTTTCTGTTCGGCCATCGATACAAGCCTTCGCTGGTGATGATCGGAGTTTGCAAATCGCCATGGTTCCGTAAGAATATTACAAAGAGCTCGACGCACTTGATACCTACAGTGTGCAAGAACTGCAGACGTTCTACGTCCCTCCCAGGCGAAAAGATGAAAAGGCGATCCTCTTTTATTGATCCGCGGAAACCAAAGTGGAGAAAGAAATCTGGCATGGTGCCGATTCTACTCTTGACAGGCTCCAGCCCATCCGTCTGCCCAGATACTACACAGAAGGATTAAAAAGGCTGTTGAGGCGCCAAGGCATACCCTTCAAATAGACTGCTCGAAAATCTCAGTTCTACAACAGGATCTGGAACGTCCCCGGAATTCAGCGAAAATTGCCCAATGGGAGAATGGAAACGATCGGGCTTGGTTATGTTCAATCCAAGAAACAGGAGCGATTCCATGGCTGCTACGTTATACATGACTTTGATGAAGAAGGAGATGCTCTATTAGAAGACGCTAACCCTGAACCAAAACGAGGTCTCGTCATAAAAATGCCAAGTCTGTCGTTCGAAGAACAGATGGACAAACTAATAAGGGAAGCGGGTCAAAAGGTCCGGGATGACCATAGCCGCGAAATGGCCACTTACGAGAAAGCCAGGATGCAGCGCCTCCTTCAGTAGGCTACGGAGAATGACAATGCCCTTCGTTGCCAGCCCGTCATGCAAAAGACCCGACGTAGAGGTAGAAACAAGCTAAAGAACGGAAAAAGCATTTGACAGCGGCAAAGCGGGTCCAAGAAGCCACGCGATCGAGAATTGAGCAGCCAGGATTCGTCTCTTATAAAGAAGATGGGTCGAGCATATTCTTTTCCCCAAGACAAGACAAGGAAGATATTCGATCTTGTCATAAAATATCAGATGATGACACTCCCGGAATCCAAGCACCCCGAACAAGCAAATGAGGTCCATCACCTAGATTATTGCTCCTATCATCGAGCGATAGGACATCCTCTCGAAGACTGCTTCACCTTCAAAGACTGGGTAGAAGACCAGTATCAGCAAGGCAGGTTCGCTTTATCCAACAGTTGGAGGGTAACCCCGCCACAGAAGCATGTACTGAAAGCCATGTATACAGCAAGAGTAGAGCTGGATCAACATCGGTCTTGGAAGCGATCTCGTACCTGTCACGCGATAACGCTGTCAGGAGATGGAGTACACGAGGATACGGATGACCTCTCCTGGTGTTTTGAAAATGAGGACGACAAAGTGATCTCAGAGTTTCTACCGACACTAAAAGAGCTGGAAGATAGGATACATACTACTACAGATAACCTCAGAAAAATCGACTTGGGGACGGCAAATGACCCACGGCCGACGTTCGTCAGTGAGTTGTTGTCTGAAGAAAAGGTGGCTATGCTCAAAGACGTACTCGTGCAGTATAAAGACTGTTTAGCATGGAACTATTCCGAGATGCCAGGATTAGATCCAGAAATAGCCGTCCACAAATTGGCGATTTCTCCGGACGTCAAGCCAATCAAACAAGCACCGAGAAGAATGCGGCTCAAACTTGAATTGAGCATCAACGCCGAGGTCAAGAAGCTAATCGACTCCGGCTTCATCCAGGAAGTTCAGTACCCTGACTGGATTGCCAACATCGTCCCAGTGATGAAGAAAAATGGGACAGTGTGCATCTGCGTGGACTTTCGAGACCTCAACAAAGCTTGCCCAAAGGATGATTTTCCTGTACCGGTTACCGAGCAGATGATAGACAACACGTCCACTCACGAAGTTTTCTCCTTCATGGACAGCTCATCAGGATACAATCAAATAAAGATGCACCCCGAAGACCAGAAGCATACCGATTTCCGGACCCCTCTGGGCATATTCTACTACAAAATGATGCTTTTCGGTCTGAAGAATGCCGGCGCTACTTATCAGAGGGCCATGATGAAGATTTTCGATGAACTCATACATGAAGTTGTCAAATGCTATATCGACGATCTCGTAGTGAAAAGCAAATCGTACTAGGAGTATTGGGAGCATTTGAAGATCGTGTTTCAACGCCTTCGGAAATATAACCTGAAGATGAGCCCTCTGAAATGCGCGTTTGGAGTTTCCTCGGGCAAATTCCTAGAATTCATCGTACGACACCGGGGAATCGAAATAGACCCGTCAAAGATCAAGGCGATTATGGAAATGCCTCCGCCAAGGACTCTGAAACAACTGCGGTCGCTCCAAGGAAAGCTCGCATATATCCGACGGTTCATAGCTAACCTCTTCGGAAAATGCCGCTCCTACAGTCATCTAATGAAGAAGGGAAACCCTTTTGTCTGGGATCGCAAATGCCAGAGTGCACTAGACGAAATCAAGCAATACCTGCAGAATCCTCCGGTGCTAACCGCTCCGGTCAAGGGAAATCCCCTCATCCTATACACGACAGCTCTGGAAGGTTCCTTAGGCGCGCTATGGGCACAAGAAAATGACCAAGGGAAAGAGAGGGCCCTCTACCATCTGAGTCGAGTTTTCCTGGGGGCAGAAAACAACTACTCCTTTATTGAAAAATACTGCCTGGCGTTAATCTTTGCGATAATGAAGCTCCGGCATTATGCGTTGGCACATGAGGTCCACCTTATATCAAAAGTGGATCCTCTCAAGTATTTGACGTCAAAAGCCATTCTAGCGGGACGACTGGCTAAATGGACCCTACTTTTAATGGAATTCTCGGTCACATACCAACCTCTCATGGCAGTAAAAGGCCAGGCCATCGCCGACTTCCTCGCTGAGCATCCAATACCTGTCGACTCTCCCCTAAATTGCGAATTGCCAGACGAGCACGCGTTTGACACGATCGACGGGAGAAGGGAAAGAGTGACACCCGATGGGAACTCTACTTCGATGGGGCATCTTCTATGAAGAAGCGAAAGCATAGCTCCTCGATAATCAAATCGGGGGTAGGACTTATCTTCGTGACTCCACAAAAAGGGATAATGCGCTTCGCCTTCTCCTTAACAGAGCCGAGGACGAACAATGAAGCCGAATATGAAGCTTTGATAGCAGGTCTTGAGATCGCTGTAGACATGGGAATTGAGAACCTCCTCATATATGGAGACTCCCAACTGGTCGTTAGTCAAGTAAACGACGACTATCAGCCATGCAAACCGGAGTTGGTAAAGTACGGCGAGAGAGTACAACAATTGCTGACTCAAATACCTGCCTACGCCCTGGAAAGCATACCGCGAGCGAAGAATAGCAAAGAGGACGCGTTAGCTAAACTCGCTAAAGAGATGGCTGATGAAAACCTCGATGACGTGAGGATCGTTGTGCAAATCCGTCGGGTTCTTGCACCTGCAGAAATATCTCCGGAGTCGTCCGAAGAAAAGGGAGCTACCGAGCAAACGGCCCTACAAATAAAACACCAGGAAAAGATTAAGGATTGGAGAGAAGTCTTTATAGACTACTTCAAATCTCGTCGAACACCTGAAAACGCGTCCTCAAGACATCAGCTCATGAAACGAGCTCTATCCTTCGCTTTTGTCAATGATACTCTGTATAAAAGATCGTTTGACTCCCTCTGGCTAAGATGCCTAGGACCTGAAGAAGCAAAGAGAGTTGTCCAAGAAACTCACGATGGACTCTGCGGTTCTCATCAAGCCGGGCCGAAGATGAAGCTGAAGATCAAAAGGATGGGTTATTATATGCCCACAATGATTCAAGACTGTCTCGAATACGCGAAGCAGTGACACTCGTGCCAAATTCATGGAGACTTCATCCACCAGTGTCCAAATCTGCTACACCCGACGGTGGCTAACTAGCCATTCGAAATGTGGGGAACTGACATAATCGGGCCCATTGAACCAGTATCGTCCAGAGGACATCGGTTCATACTGGCAACAACCGATTCTTCTCCAAGTGGGCAGAAGCAGTACCACTAAGAGAAGTGAAGACGGAGAATATCCTCCATTTCTTCAAGACACACGTCATCTATCGGTTCGGCACTCCGCGACGGATTATCTCCGATAACGGGCCGGCCTACAGAAGTCATAAAATCAGCCGCTTCGTGTAGCAACATAATATAAACTAGAGATACTCTTTGGTTTATAATCCCCGAGCTAATGGTCTAGCTGAGGCTTTCAACAAGACCTTGACAAATATCGAGAAAAAGACGGTGTCCAAAAATAAAAAGGACTGGCACGAGAGACTGCATGAAGCTCTCTGGGCGTATCGAACTACGTTCAAAACGGCCACAAACACAACGCCGTATGCATTGGTATTCGGCACTGAAACGGTACTCCCGTTGGAGATAGAGTCGCCCTCCCTACGAGTGGCGGTTCATTACTAGCTAACAGACGAAGACAATGCTCATTATCGGCTTGAGGAGCTCGACGCGCTCAACGAAACCTGGCTCATGGCGCAGCAAAACTTGGAAGCCTACAAAGAAAAAATGACACGCACATATGAGAGATTGACTAGGCCGAGAACATTCCGCCAAGGCGAACTCATGCTAGTGGTCAAAAAACCTATGATCCCCAATCATGCCAAACGGGGGAATTTCGAGCCAAACTACAAAGTCAAAAGCCTTAGTCGACAGGATCTTAACCTTGTTTGCTAAGCCACCTTTGTTCGAACCGACAAAGGCAAATGATGATTCGCTCCAAGCCATATCCCAGTTGTAGCAATGCTGATGCCTAAATCGGTATCAGATCCTAAATCTTAAACTCACAGCGAAAAGTCAGCGAGCCACAAATGCATATGAAATAGCCAAAATGATGGGGCAATTTGCAACGAAATCAGCAAGTAAAAATGTATGCATACAAAAACAGCCAAAATGATTGGGCAACTCGCAATAAAAAGCAACGAGTAAAAAATAAAAAATAGCCGAAATGATTGGGCACCGCGAAAAATAGCCGAAATGATTGGGCAATCGCGACTTTCGCGATACAAAAAGCTGAAATGATAGAGCATCGCGGAAAGAAAACACAAAATATATAAAATGAAATTTTTGCGCTACATGTGAGATCACATCGATCCCTGTATACAATCCAGGGGCGCAAACAAAGAAGGAACCATATCATCCCACCAGGCTCCATCAGAAAAGAGATCCAAGTCTCGACAGCCACATCTACAGCCTGGAGACCCACAACAGCGTTCATCCTTATTTTAGCAGGGTTCGGACGCGACAATCAATTGCGGAGCCATCCCAGAGTCCCTAGTTCCAAGTCTCGATAGCCACATCTGCAGCCTGGAGACCCACAACGGCGTTCCTCCTCATTCCAGCAGGACCCGGACGCGACAATCAACCTCGGAGCCATGGCAAAGTCCCTAGTTCTAAATCTCGACGGTTCACAGACAACCTAGAGACCATCTCGACATTCGTCTCGTTACAGCAGACGCAATGTCAGCAAAGCGGAGCCGCGACAAAGTTCCCAGTTCCAGGACTCGGCGGTGCACAGACAACCGAGAGTCAATCCCGACCCCGTATGGCTAAAGTCAGTCCTGTCCCCATATGGCTAAAGTCAACCCCTGACCCCGTATGGCTAAAATCAATCCTGACCCCACATGGCTAAAGTCAACCCTGACCCTATATGGCTAAAATCAAGCCTGACCCCATATGGCTAAAGTCAACCCCTGACCCCGTATGACCAAAGTCAACCCCTGACCCCGTATGACCAAAGTCAACCCCTGACCCCGTATGACCAAAGTCAATCCTGACCCCATATGGGTAAAGTCAACCCCTGACCCCGTATGGCCAAAGTCAATCCTGACCCCATATGGGTAAAGTCTGTTGGAGATAGTGCCCTCAGAGTCAATTATTGGATCACAGGCACGTGATTGCAATGATTGAGGGAGGACCTATCCCGGTAGGACAGTCTTACTCGAGATGATAGTATGCTATCTGGTTTATCTTTATCATCGTGTACTGCTTTAGGTGACCTGACAGGTCGCTATTACACGCTGATAGAGCCCCTAGGATTCTTGCTTGACTGCCAGCAGTATGAAGGCGATCATATACGTGAGAGCTGGTGGTCTATAAGCACATCCTTAAAAGGTCCCTAGTCGTGGGAGTTTCGAGACAGGGCATCGATTCTCCAGAGTAAACTAGTGTATACAGTCGAGACCCCGACGAGGGGCGGTGGCCGGTCTCATAAGCCACTGGTGTCAGTTGGTTCACCTAAGATGTATACAGGTGCTCATTGGGTTATGAGTACACCGGACAGGACTCGCCGGGAACCTGCCAGTTGGGATTATACCAGACGTCAGATAGCAGTTTCCTGGTGACATGTGTACAGGTTAGTTCATCGACCTGAGATCGTCATTTGTCTCGTGTGAGTTCCCACTGTGCTTTGATTACTACCCTACCACGGCTCAAAGGAGTCGTGCAAACAGGTTTTAGTTGGGTACAGTCCCGAGCCACATGGAGGCAGTGAGCGGATCTTCAGGGGTTCGTCTCTCCCGGTATTGGGGGTGAGGTCGCGCTGTGTCTAGGAGAGCCATTACGCAAAGCCCTCGGCCGAGGCAGGAGATTTACTGGTAGGTATTCCAGTAGTATCTCAGGGCGTTCTGGGCTACACTCCGCCACGACTTGTACCTCTTTTGGGGTCTGACTTTTACCAACCCCCTAGGCCCGACATGCGATGCTCATAGACGAACGGACCGGACTGTACGGATATTGTCACTGACAGGCTCAGCAGGGTGTCAGGATGAGTTCGCTCATCGACGTCCCTTTTGGTCAATAGCTGGTGGCCCGTCACGTATTGGCTAATACCTCTGACGTGCTAGTGGTTAAATCCACAGCCATAGTATTGACGAGTCTTTAGAGTCCACCACACTTTCAGTTACTCAAGCTTTCGGGCGAAACGCTGTAGAAGCCGTATGGAGATATGGCAGAGTCCGATCAGATACGTGCGGTATTGCACGGATCAGGATCGGACGGTTTGTACTAGTGGCCGTATGGATATATGGCAGGGTTCGATCTGATACGTGCGGTATTGCATGGATCAGGATCGGACGGATATTACTAGCCGGCTTTGGTTTAAGCCGGATCCTAGTTTAGTACAGTGTAGATTTTGTCTCATTGCATTTGTATCCGGTCGGAATACAGATGCGGGTGTGTATGCACAGTATTGGGGTTTTCCTGTAATTTATTACGGGACCAGTTTTCTGGAGTTGCCAGTTCGCATTCCGTTCCGGCCGGTTTTCCTTTGTTCTTTCCCGGCCGGACTTTTCCGATGGAGGGTGTTATTTGCAAGTTTGCAAATAACATTTTGTGGAGGGGTTTCTTGCATATGGATTTATTATGATAGCATCTTTAGATACCATTCTTTTCCTTCATCATTTCTTGCTTTATTAAGATTAGAAATGAGATGAAAGATGATATGACTTTGTGATCATGGTTTTTGGATGTGGTCACCTCTTGCTTTATCCTACACTCACCTCCCTTCTTGAGTTTGTATTTCTTCCTCCACCATTCTCATTTTGGAAATGGTTGAAGACATTTGAGAGAGAAAGAAGATGAGAGCTTCATTTTTGAGAGTGTAGTTTTTGATCTCTTTTCATGTCAAGAAAAATGCAAGCACCATTTTTCTTATCTTGATTCCTCCATCATCTTCAAAGGCAACAAACCCCAAATGAGACATAGCTTCAACCCTACACATTCTACAGCATTTCTTGGGCATGTCGACTTGCCGGCTTCATGCTCGAGTTGCCTCCGTATTGAGGCGGGAGCCCGTAAAAGACGCAGGCGATGTGGTGCCCTTCCGGCGAGGAGGCGACGATGTGGAGACAAGACTTTCCACGGGAGATCGGGACGATGACGAGAAGACCGGAGGACTCGGATCACTCGGTATATCTCTCACCCTTTCTCTTGATAGCTAGTATCGGTTAATGGTTACGATCCGGGTATATTGTCCGCGGTAGCGCCAGTTTGAAAGTTAAGAAAAATTTTGATTCCGCATTTTGGCCTCGGATTGACGGTCGGGGCACTGCCGTGGCGCAACATAGTATCAGAGCCACGCCATTAACCTTGCCTAGCTTGTTCTAATGTGTTTTACTTATCCGATCGACCAAAATTCCAAAAACCGCGTTTTTCTTGCATCAGTTTTCTGTCGATTTTTTCCGGACTCTAAAAATTTTTCAGGTTGTAGAAAACTGATGTACATGAAATTCTAAGAAAACTGATGTACATGAAATTCTAAGAAAACTGCAAAAGTTTGGTAAGTTGATCCTTCCAGAGGACCGCGGAACCGCGGCAATGACCCCTCTTTTGCCGCGGTTCCGCCGCATTATATTCCCTTCATTTTACCAATTTTTTGTGGTGGGCTTTTGGGCTGAAAATGGGGGTTTTGGAATATTAAAATTGGGCCCAGAATTTCTGTGAGTGCTACAGTATTACTTGGGGGCCCACTTGTTAATTTTTGATCGATTGGATATTTTAAACACATTATTTCACAGTATTTACATTAAATCTGCGACCGTGAATATCACTTGATCGGTAAATCCTGTCTAACTGCTATAGCCCGGTTAGACGGATTTGCGAACGTGATTTTCACGTTGATGTTCTATGTTTATGCTGTGTTGTTGCGGATCGGTCGTGGGGATAGCCTGGATGCAATGTTAGTACAGTTTTATTTTAGATGTACATTTGATATTGCGGGGCGAGCGTCCGACATGTGGACTGCCGTCACTGCCTGTTTGTATTATTCTTTTGGGGCACGACCTGGTTGCGGTCGATGTACCCGGTGTATGTATATTTTACTTTCTGTACTAGGATTACCCCGTGGAGGGGTGCACGGATAGCCGGGTTCTAGAGGGCAACGGGCCCGCATCTCATGGCATTGAGACGGAGGGGGCTTCACTCTAGGATTGGCGGGCTATTCGCCGCACTTGTAGGGGGTACAGGTTGACCCAGGAGGGGTGCCCAAGTTACCGGATTCCATGAAGTGCTGGGTGGTCCATTCACGGTGCTGAAGGGGGCTGCCTCGCTTCAGGTTTTGGCGGGTGACTTGCCGCGCCCGTAGGGGTCTAGGATTTCATTGCACAGGCTATCCACACGACCAGGAGAACGTCGGGTTTCAGCAGCGGCTCTGTGAAACCCGGGGATCCCAGATATCTGTATTGTTCTGTGATGCTGTATATTTCTGTGATGTTGCATTTCATCACGCCTTGAGCGAATATAATATATTGGTATATATATTAGTAGATGTTGTATATGTTTTACATCCGCGCTAGTCCAGTCCCCGCTCTGTCGTTAGTTAGCTAACCTAACGGGTAATGACGGGACCCAGTGGCGAATGCGGATGGCATATACGTATATCAGTATATTTTCGTTCTTTGTGGTGTGATCAATTGATGGGACTGCGTTGATTCGGATCAATGCAAGATAAACAAACCTATTCTGATGTTATTGGAACACTTTTCAAAAAGCTGTTATTGCTAAGACGTTCACTTTTGTTTTGCATCGTGGTATTCATTTGGAATATCCTGCTCCTCAGTCGACGAGGCAAGGGCCGAGATCCCTTCACCGGGAGTGACCCCTTGGACAGAAGTTTGCGTCAGGGCATTAACTTCACTATAGCCGATTACTTTTGCTTTGCATCGTGGTATTCAGTTGGAATATCCTGCACCTCATTCTACGGGGAAAGAGCCGAGATCCCTTCACCGGGAGTGACCTCTTTAGCAAAGGTTTTCATCACTATATTTTTATAAAAGGCTATGCAGTTCCTTCAACGATATCAAGTTCATTATGGTAAAAGGTTTTTCGCCAAAAACCATTCGTAGCCCTCCGTCATTTTAGATTAGTATTACTTAGTATTCGTGCTGCGTATGTCGTGCTTAGCCGAGGCGTAGTGTTCGGTAGCTATGTAGTGCTTTTCTGTTGCATGGATATGAGATTGGTTAGGACAGTCGTGCGGTCATTTTGGCTCAGTCAAGGATTCGTGCGGGTGGGTCTAATGCAATCAAGATAATGGCGGGTTGAACTTGACTAGGATCCTTTGATATGTTGGCTCAGTCAAGGTCACTTGGGTCCTAGGGGTAAAAAATCACATCGGGAGTTTCAAAAGAACTGAAACTTGCCAGGCATGCGCATACCTTCTGGAGTGTGGTGACTTGAGTGGATTCCGTCAAGTTATCATGCGATGATAGTTGGATCCCGATTCCCACTGATGAGTTAGTTTACTCCTCGGGTGACCCCGACTAATTCTTCTTTCAGGTTTGGAGGAGAAATTGAGGTACAGTGGGAGGTTTCCTGATTAGATAAATTGGTAACCATTCTGATCTAGGTTAGAGTGCACGCTGAGTGTTTCTTTTCTCTCTCTCTGGCAGCGACCTTTGACCTGACCCTAAGACTATGACTCAGTAACCAAGTTGACCGAACTTTCTTAACACTGGCTTTTGGATTGTCAGAGTTGCAAACCTCATTGCCACTCCTACTTTTACCCTTTTCTCCAGGACACCCCGTATTACTACGAACGTCCACTTCCATTGGACAAAACCATCGTATGGTTATATACGAACTCGAAGGACTTCGAGGATGGTTTCTGGTTCTGGAGAAAACGAATAGGATTATTCAGTTGTCTTTTCTTTTCACCTTCTCTCATTGCGAGTACTCCTTGGTTTAAGAGATAGTACACCTATTACGCAAATTGGATAGTCTTCTTCCAAACCTTAGGCTGGTGCCGAATGGAGGGGAATGAAGAAAACCAATTAGCATAACGATGGTGTACAGAAGGTATTAAGTTAAGACAAAGCAAGGGATTAGTAAGAGGGCAAAGTAAATTGTGACTGCTATTCACGACCAAACCAAGTATTTCTTCGCCAATCCTAAATCACCTTTGTATTTCTCCAGGACACTCCGTATCACTACGAAGATCCACAGTTTGTTGGATACTCCATCGTATGGTTATATACGAACTCGAAAGGAACTTGTTCCAATTCGGGGATGGATTCTGGTCCAGGAGAAATAGGAATACAGTTTATTCGGTTGTCTTTTATCTTCACCTTCTCTCGCTTTGCGAGTGCTCCTAGGATTAGGACAGTACACCCATTATGCTTATTGGATAGTCTTCTTCCAAACCATAGGCTGGTGCCGAACGGTAGGGAAGGAAGAAAACCAATTGGCCTAAAGGGGTGTGCAGAAGGTAATGACTAAAGACATATAAAGGGATTTGGAGAGGTGGCAAAGAATTATACGGTTATAATTGTGAATATGGATAATGGAAGAGGCATTACTAAGAATACCGGAATACCCCACCGAAACATTTCAATGTTTCAGTTTCACTGTGTAATGTTAAAAGAAAACTGATTTCCCGATTAGATACTTACTCCAGGGTATGTATTTACCAGGTATGATTCTCACATCTGTATGGTTTTACAGATGATGAGTGGGAGTAAGTCATTGGGAATAGGGTAATCATCCTCATTATATCGGGATTCGTTGTAATCGGTGATATTTGAGGAGATCATCTGGGCTGTTTGCCGGTCGGCAAATATTTGGTTTTGAATATCCGCTGTTGTGCATCAATTTCAAATTGATATATCTGTACGTCTATTTTCATAGAGTGAGATATACCTTTTGATATTATGTCGATTACATTTACCTATATCAGTGGATGGTTAGGTAAGGAGCATTAAACAGCGGTGTAATTCTTCTTAACCATAAGTACAGTTTTCAACCTACGACGCACAGTGAAAGAGTTGTTAGACTCAGCGGACTTATACAGAGTATTGTATGTTGTCCAGTGTCCATTAGGACAGAGGGGTTGGTCCTCATACTATATTCTATTTACTTTTAACTTCTCTAGTTCTTAGACATGTGTTTCGTAGGAACACAGGGTCTAAGTTTTGAGGAGTTATAGGTATTTGAATAGAGTAGAGAACCAGGTGTAGCAAGTATCGGGATTCTTCAAAGTGATCGAAGATGTAGATACTTGTGTATGGTGTTCAGTTGATAGTAATGATTAAGAGAAATTGCTTCTCTTTCAGGTTACTCATAATTGGAAGCATTCCTAAGTTGAGTAACGCTGATCGGCCTCCTTCCATTTAGTTGACATGCACTGGAGATAGCTGCATGATTTAAATCTAGTTCAATTAAATCAGTGCCTCTGGTTCTATATTGGATATAGATCAGTTCATATCTTAACGATGTTAAGGTACGGGGAGTTGTCCGGCCTATGATTAAAACCAGACACTGGACAACTCAAGGCACGTTTCTGTAATGGCTGTTTGCGGGTTGACCCAGGCTATGACGAGGGTTGATTTTCTACCATCTGGAAGATCAATAAAGATATTGTTCTTGACTCGCCACATTTTTAAAAAGAAATGGATTTTTTAGAAAAACAGTAGTGAGAGTATGGTAGAACTGGAAGTGATTCCAGAACCGCAAACGATTACTGAAGATTTGATAAGGAACCTAAAGATTCAATCTGGTTTGGCATTCCATTGGCCACTCCGCAGATACGGTGGGTAACTTCAGGCACCCGAGAGGTACTCCGGTAGCCTCAAGGACGGTGACAGGGAAGTTCTTGTTTACCCACACTTGCCATTGCTGTTGTTCCAGGCCGCGAGACCCGGCAGGAGGATGAGTATAGCGTCGTTCTGAACTAGCTTCAGAAGTGTACGTGTATATGACTCTGCCAGAGGGTTGTCGTAGTCAGTGGGAGCAGCGGAAGCATTGGTGGACAGGTGGCTTATGTCTATTTATAGACTAAAGCAGATATAGCGGAGATAGATCATCTATTTCTGACATGACAGTCATAGGTTTGACGTCATCAGAATAGGGGATGGATCTGTTGAGAAGGTAGTAGGGTGTGATATCCTGGTATTTGGATGACATACACAGAGTAGGAAAAGAAACTCCTATACTACGATCGGTTATACTTTGGTCGTCACACAGTGGTTTCTCCACAAAGGACTTGGACATTATATCAGACATACTTGTTACTAGATCTATGGTTTTAGATCTAGATTTGGGTGGTTTCCCAATCAGGGTACTTTGACAACATTCTAAGAGTATTTAGAATGGACGACTCCTGGCACGGTAGTGTACCTGCAGGTGATGGAGTCACCCTCTCTAAAGGTGTCTTATAGACTAAAGTAGAGAGGGATGTGCATGATTGGCAGATCACTTGCTTAGGCAATTGAGTCAATCATGAGATGTCAAGTACCACACCAGATGTTGTTCTTGCAGTAGGTGCAATAAGTTGATATTAATCCAATCCTGGAGAAACAGTCGGAAGCAGTTTTAGAACATAAGTTGATGTTCTAGGGATGTGATAACGACAGCCTCTTTTAAGAGACGGTTATCATTCCAGGCTTCCAAGGTGACATGGATGGCAGAGTGGCTGTCAGAGTTATAGTTTCTCCTTCTGACGAGGGGAAGTATTTTGGACAGGTGATCCAAGGCGATACTGAGGGAGGCATGGCGCAGGATACTGATTAAGTTCAGTTGACGATACAGTCTAAGAAGTCTGGATTTGGAGTTCATTTATGAACTAGGTCCCATCAGACATCCAGACATTCCAAGACAGGTATTGCTTATTTCGGGAGATGGCTTTCTCCGCGAACTTGAGATATAGAGAGACATAGAAAGAAACTTCTCTGCGGATCCACTCACTGAGGCTATTCCTCGAACGCAATAGTTTCGCAAACGGGTTTTTGTGAGACTGACTAGTAGAGGAGTTGGGTGTTCGGTATCACACGGGCTGTGAGTATGCGACATCGCAATAATTAGCCTTGAGTGCAAGTGGGAGATTGTTGGAGATAGTGCCTTCAGAGTCAATTATTGGATCACAGGCACGTGATTGCAATGATTGAGGGAGGACCTATCCCGGTAGGACAGTCTTACTCGAGATGATAGTATGCTATCTGGTTTATCTTTATCATCGTGTACTGCTTTAGGTGACCTGACAGGTCGCTATTACACGCTGATAGAGCCCTTAGGATTCTTGCTTGACTGCCAGCAGTATGAAGGCGATCATATACGTGAGAGCTGGTGGTCTATAAGCACATCCTTAAAAGGTCCCTAGTCGTGGGAGTTTCGAGACAGGGCATCGATTCTCCAGAGTAGACTAGTGTATACAGTCGAGACCCCGACGAGGGGCGGTGGCCGGTCTCATAAGCCACTGGTGTCAGTTGGTTCACCTAAGATGTATACAGGTGCTCATTGGGTAATGAGTACACCGGACAGGACTCGCCAGGAACCTGCCAGTTGGGATTATACCAGACGTCAGATAGCAGTTTCCTGGTGACATGTGTACAGGTTAGTTCATCGACCTGAGATCGTCATTTGTCTCGTGTGAGTTCCCACTGTGCTTTGATTACTACCCTACCACGGCTCAAAGGAGTCGTGCAAACAGGTTTTAGTTGGGTACAGTCCCGAGCCACATGGAGGCAGTGAGCGGATCTTCAGGGGTTCGTCTCTCCCGGTATTGGGGGTGAGGTCGCGCTGTGTCTAGGAGAGCCATTACGCAAAGCCCTCGGCCGAGGCAGGAGATTTACTGGTAGGTATTCCAGTAATATCTCAGGGCGTTCTGGGCTACACTCCGACACGACTTGTACCGCTTTTGGGGGTCTGACTTTTACCAACCCCCTAGGCCCGACATGCGATGCTCATAGACGAACGGACCGGACTGTACGGATATTGTCACTGACAGGCTCAGCAGGGTGTCAGGATGAGTTCGCTCATCGACGTCCCTTTTGGTCAATAGCTGGTGGCCCGTCACGTATTGGCTAATACCTCTGACGTGCTAGTGGTTAAATCCACAGCCATAGTATTGACGAGTCTTTAGAGTCCACCACACTTTCAGTTACTCAAGCTTTCGGGCGAAACGCTGTAGAAGCCATATGGAGATATGGCAGGGTCCGATCAGATACGTGCGGTATTGCACGGATCAGGATCGGGCGGTTTGTACTAGTGGCCGTATGGATATATGGCAGGGTTCGATCTGATACGTGCGGTATTGCACGGATCAGGATCGGACGGATATTACTAGCCGGCTTTGGTTTAAGCCGGATCCTAGTTTAGTACAGTGTAGATTTTGTCTCATTGCATTTGTATCCGGTCGGAATACAGATACGGGTGTGTATGCACAGTATTGGGGTTTTCCTGTAATTTATTACGGGACCAGTTTTCTGGAGTTGCCAGTTCGCATTCCGTTCCGGCCGGTTTTCCTTTGTTCTTTCCCGGCCGGACTTTTCCGATGGAGGGTGTTATTTGCAAGTTTGCAAATAACATTTTGTGGAGGGGTTTCTTGCATATGGATTTATTATGATAGCATCATTAGATATCATTCTTTTCCTTCATCATTTCTTGCTTTATTAAGATTAGAAATGAGATGAAAGATGATATGACTTTGTGATCATGGTTTTTGGATGTGGTCACCTCTTGCTTTATCCTACACTCACCTCCCTTCTTGAGTTTGTATTTCTTCCTCCACCATTCTCATTTTGGAAATGGTTGAAGACATTTGAGAGAGAAAGAAGATGAGAGCTTCATTTTTGAGAGTGTAGTTTTTGATCTCTTTTCATGTCAAGAAAAATGCAAGCACCATTTTTCTTATCTTGATTCCTCCATCATCTTCAAAGGCAACAAACCCCAAATGAGACATAGCTTCAACCCTACACATTCTACAGCATTTCTTGGGCATGTCGACTTGCCGGCTTCATGCTCGAGTTGCCTCGGTATTGAGGCCGGAGCCCGTAAAAGATGCAGGCGATGTGGTGCCCTTCCAGCGAGGAGGCGATGATGTGGAGACAAGACTTTCCACGGGAGATCGGGACGATGACGAGAAGACCGGAGAACTCGGATCACTCGGTATATCTCTCACCCTTTCTCTTGATAGCTAGTATCGGTTAATGGTTACGATCCGGGTATATTGTCCGCGGTAGCGCCAGTTTGAAAGTTAAGAAAAATTTTGATTCCGCATTTTGGCCTCGGATTGACGGCCGGGGCGCTGCCGTGGCGCAACAAAGTCAACCCCTGACCCCATATGGCCAAAGTCAATCCTGACCCCGTATGGCTAAAGTCAACCCCTGACCCCATATGACCAAAGTCAATCCTGACCCCATATGGCTAAAGTCAACCCCTGACCCTGTATAGCTAAAGTCAATCCTGACCCCATATGGCTAAAGTCAACGCCTGACGCCGTATGGCTAAAGCCAATCTTGACCCCATATGGCCAAAGTCAACCCTCGACCTCCCCGTCGAAGCAATGCTTTAATTCGGGAGTAGGTCAACTCATCAATCACTTACGAGTTCTCTCGACTTGTAAGGAAGAAAATTCTCTCAGGAGATCCTTACGACTCTCAAGAGAAAATACACTTAGGAATACTCACGATTCTTAAGGAGAAAATACACCTACGAGATCCTTTCGACTCGTAGGAAGAAAAGTTTTTATAGACCCTCATGGCTCATAAAGTTGAAAAGTCTTAGGTGGCAGATCCTAACCCTGTCCCCTAAGCCATTACTGCCCTGCAAAGGGGTCAAGATGGACTATCTATGGGCCACACTCTCCGAAATCGAACATCGACAAGGAGGGAAATAATCACTTATGAGTCCTCTCGACTTGTAAGGAAGAAAACTCTCTTGTGAGATTCTTACGACTTTCAAGAGAAAAACATACTTAGGAATCCTCACGATTCCTAAGGAGAAAATACACCTATGAGATCCTCTCGACTCATAGGGAGAAAAGTCTTTATGTGACCCTTACGGCTCATAAAGTTGAAAAGTCTTAGGCAGCAGACCTAAACTTGCTTCCTAAGCCATCGCTACCCTACAAGGAAGCTAAGATGAAATGTTCTTTACTATTTACAGGCCACGCTTGCCAGAGTAACATACCAACAACACAGCAAAGAGAAGAAAGCAACAGCGGGAGATAAAAAAATGTGTATCTTTTATTCATGAATTCAATTGAATACAAGACGAATCATATAAAAGAATAAAAAAAATGGATACATGTTATTCAAAGTTTACAAGTGTTCAATCTATACAAAAACTGTAAGTCCATGCTACCTCTCCCGGTACTTTCGGGCATGCGGAATTTGACGAAAAACAATTTTCTAGAGGTGGTAACATGGACTCAAAACCGGATCTTTGTTAAACATATAACTAACAACCTAACTAGGAGTTGTTAACTACTCGGTTAGGGGGTTATACCTTTCTTTCTTGAACTCCTTCGTCTTCAAGCCTCGATGGTTGTCCGGATCGGCTTCACCCCGTCGTCTCCTTGCGCCGAAGATCGATCCACCTGAAATCTTCTACCTTTGGCTTCTTCTTCGATCTTTGAAGAAACTAGTTCACTTGGTTTGCTAAACCTTGTGAACTAGAGTGAGTAGAGAAGAGTGTGTTTGGGATTCTACTCTATGGTTCTTGTTTCTCAACACATGAGACAGGTGAACCATAGACTCAAGAGAGAGGGAGAGCAAGAGGAAGAGGATGAGAGCTCAAGAACAAGAGAGAGAATGAAAATGATAGAAAGAGAAAGACTTTTTTCTCTTGGCTCTCATAATCCAAAGCCATCATCATAAATCATAGCAATCAAGTATTATGTGATGGTTTAAGCTACAATATCCATATCATTTCATGCACTCATTTTTCACAAGAGAAACAAGCAAGTAAAAAAGTCTTTGCCATGAAATGATAGCCATTGTCATCATGATGGTCAACTAGTCCAACCTAGTCAACCGGTCAACAAGTCAACAAAGTCAACCCCTCAACAACCATGTCACCATAATACTTAATTAATATTATTGTTAATTACATATCATATTCTCATTAGGGTTGAGCAAAAAGTCAATAGTCAACAGTCAACAACCCTAATGAGAATCCTCTGCCTCTGTTTCTCCGTCAACTGTGCCTACACACCCGCATCCGCGTTCCGAGGAACACGAATACATACTGGATAAAACCAATCCCAAAACGTACACTAGGATCTGGCTTAAACCAAAGCCTGCTAGTGTTAACTGTCCGGACACTAAACGTGCACAAGTGCATGGATGTGACCGAACCCTGTCGCAAAACCATGCGACCAGTCGCAAAACCATGCGACCTCTACTCTTTTGCCTAAAGGCGAATAGCTTTCTGTGTGGGACTCTAAAGACTCGACACTACGCTGGCAGTGGGTTTAACCACAGACCGCAAGCGGCACTAGCTGTGCGTAACGGTCCCCAGGTAGATGCCGACAAGAAGACTGACGAGGTGAAACCCATCTGAACTCCTTCTGAGTCTGACTGTGACAGTCTCCGTATAGTCCGGTCTGTTCGTCTGATACATCGCATGGCAGGCCTAAGGGGGCGGTAAACGTCAGTCCCCTAATAGCGGTACAAGTCGTGTCGGAGTGAAGCCCAAAACACCCTGAGATAACACTGGAAGCCTACCAGTATATCTCGATTGCCCTGGCCAGGGACTACTCGTGTAATGGCTCTCCTAGACACAGCGCGATGTCAACCCCCAATACCGGGAGAGACGAATCCTGTCTAACCGTCACTGCCTCCAAGTGCTTCGGGACTGTACCCAACTACTACCTGTTTGCACGACTCCTTTGAGCCGTGGTAGGGTAATAATCAAAGTACAGTGGGAACACACTCGAGGCGAAGTGACAGTGTCAAGTCAGCGGACTAAGCTGTACTCATGTCACCTGGGAACTGATAACTGACGATAGGTATAATACCAACCGGTCAGTTCCCGACGAGTCCTGTCCAGTGTACTCGTAACCTAACGAGCACCCGTATACTATCTCCAGTACGACGTACCAATGGCTGTGGGACAAACCATCTCCCACACTGGGATGAGAAGCGCATACGCTAGTCTACTCCGGAGTATCGATACCCTGTCTCGATAGTCCTGCGACTAGGGACCTGTATAAGGATGTGCTTATAGATTACCCAGCCCCCACTAGTGTGACTGCCATCACAATGCTGGTAATCAAGCAAAGATCCTAAGAGCTCCACTAATTTGTATAGGTGATATACTAAAATAAACACATGTACACATTGAAGTAGAAACAAACCAAGTAGCATACTACTATATTGAGCAAGATTGTTTATACAAGGTGAATATTCCAAGCTTCCATTAAGTAATATACAAACTAGTATGATACAGTAATGGCCTCTAGGGCATATACACTAACAAAAACAGTTACTGAGAAAGAGGCGTCTTCAATAAATTAGCTAGCTGCTCGCGCACTCCTCTCAACTCCTTCTCATGATCGGCCGCCGCGGCCAGCTCCGCTTCAATTCGAGCCCGTTGCTACAAGCACGATGAAACCATCTCATCGATTTCCCGTTGGGCAGCTTCACGACTCTGAGTAACCCGCTCAATGGAGTCGAGCTTCCGCCTCAATGCCAGCCTGTCCGAAATACATCGCTGCAGATAGTCAAAGACGGCTCTCAGTTGCGCGGCATTCATTTCAACTTGGGCGTGCAGCCGGGCAGATTCACCTGAAGCCTCCTCGTGTTCCTTCCACCTCAAGGTCGCTTCTTGTTCAAAATAGTGAAGGAAAAGGGCACTTAGCTCAACCCACACGGCCCGCTGGAAGTTCAGAGCCAGAATCTCAGGAGTAGGACGCCTAAGCTCAAGCTCATGCAGGAAGGCCTCAATCTTCCTACAGTGGTTAACCCAAGACTCAACGATGCCTTCGTTATGGAAGATCACAAGCGTCGCCAGCATTAGATTAATCTCGACAGCAAAATCTGCAGCGAATATAGGTCCCTCCGTGTCAAGCTCCTCGATGTATTCACTCAACATATGTAGGCTGGTCACAGCGCCTTTTGAAGATGTACGTCTAGAAAAGGGCTCTGCCGGCATTATGATGCGAGACTTGAACGGGGCAGGAACTAGTGCAATTGCTGCAAAACGAATTATGATCAAATGTCGGCTCAAGAGATAAAGAAAATGCACGAACAATAGAGTCTACCATACCGGCTACGACAGGGGGCAGAGTTAGGAGTACTGGGGCAACGATTCCCTCGTCCCTTCCTTCAATTTGTAGTGCTGCAATCAACTCAAAATTAACAACGGTCGGGTCGCCCGTCTAAGAAAGGGAAGGACGTCAGTTTAAAAGACTATACTCACCCGCACCGATAGGCAAAATGACTTTCGACTAGAAGGAGAAGTGCGGTTCAACACTTGATACAGATGATCAAAGAGAACTCCTACAAGATCACGATGATACATGGTCAGTACACGGAAGATGCTATCCCAATTTAAATTAATCGCACACCCATACCTTCCAACATTTGAGAAAATATGAGAAAAGACGAAGGGGCAGCGACCGTCAGAGCGGCAGCTGGTGGTGCTTCTTCGGGTAGCATAACCTCAGCGCTCACCACACCTACATTCGAAAGGAACGAAATGTCATCAGAAGGGATTGCAAAACAAAAAGAATGCAGCGACCCAAGACCTACCAGACAGGTCATCAGCCAAAACGGTGACGGAAGCATCACCAAACATCACGACTTCTTCGATCTCATTCGGGGGGATGGTTTCGCCTCCCGTGGCTTCGTCCCCTGATTCCACGAGAGCCGTCGTGTCACTCGCAATGACAGGCGATGGCAGGGAACCGCAGGTGGAAAGAACGGCAATAGGAGCAGTCCCGGACTCCTGACAAAGAGTAGCCGCTTCGGGCTCGGTGGTTGCCGTCATCTCACCTGCCACCTCCTCACCAGGACTTGTCCCTGCAGGGTAGGATATATGAGAATCTGAAGATCAAAACTCTGACAAAAGTACCCAGTGTTACGTTACCTTGGGACGGCTTTTCAATTGCTTCCCGAGCCGCGCGTACCGCCTGTCTATGAGTGGTAGACAAGGCGGCCGGAGCACCCTCTGAAGAAGCAGCGACAGGGGAAGGAGCGCTCGAGCCTGCACCTACAGGCAAGGCAGCGTTACGTTCTCTTGCTGCACGCCTCATGCGCTTAATTTCTGCCTGGGCCGTGCGAGCTGATCTTCTTAAGACCTCCGTCAAGGAGAAGTCATCGTCCGAGCCAGGAGCTACCTTTGGAGCCATTATGGCGTCCGTCATCGGTTTCTTAAATGAAGCCTCTTTTGGCAATACTGGGGAGGCTGGGACTTCGGTAGCCGGCCTTGGAAGCGTCTCGCACCACCCTGCGAAGTCGGCACTGCACTCGGGATAACCTGAGTCGAGATAGTCCCTGCAATAAGATGAAAAGGAAGGGTCAGATTACCCATAATAAGGGAATGAAAACACAATAAGTCGAAATATACCGAGGCCTAAGGAAACGCGAAGCCTCTCTTCCTCTTCGAAAGACTTGATAGAAGCCGCGATAGCTTCTTCGGTGGAGACGCCTGTTGAAAAACAAGTGTCAGTCAAAGCGTGATAATAAAAAATGTGTGATGTAACCACGCAAAGATACGGGCCATACGGCGAAAGTATACCTGACTGTGCGAGGATGATCAGTCCTGCTTTGTTGCTAGCTAATCACTCGGAAGCCGCGATTGCAGCCTCCAGATCAGTATCATCTGGCACCATGAATAAACCCTTGTTGGTCCCGTATTCGCTTAAGCCTTCGCTATAAGGAGCATAGGGCTCCTGGCCGAATACAACGTCTGGAGAAAGAATCGACTTCTTCTTCTTCTTCTGCGAGTACCGGCCACCGGTAACACGAGCTTGCGTTTAGCGGGCAACTTCAGGCAGCGAGTCCCGATCTCCGCACCCAAGCCGGACTCAGGAGACGCCACAGCTGCCACTTCAACGGGAGCATGGGGTAGCGGTAGCTCAGGCATATCACGCGGTACCACAGCCGTAGCATCTTCCCTCAAGGGAGGACGGAATCCGTCGTTTCAGGGGAACAGCGGGGTTACCAGCCGGGGCGGTGCCCTTGCGATCAAGCAGCAATCACTTTTCTTCCCTAATAACGGCGCCCATCGAATATTGATACCACGCCACATACACGTTCAGGGCCTTCGAACCACAACTCGTTTCACTGATGAAGAAGTTGGACCATGTGTTTAAGTGCATAAAATGATGCAACGTGCTCCGGATACCCTCTTCAGTTGCAGCCGGTTCTACCAAGAAGGCCTCAAGCGGGACGCCCTGATTATAGCTTAACTGCTGGGCGAAATAATGAGGGTTGTATCTCATGAACAACGCCGAATTATTCTGCCTAAACACGAGAAATCCCAGCCTGATGGAGTATAGATGAAGAATCTCCCGAGCTTTCAAGACAGAGGCCCCGTCTTTAAAAATATCCTGCAATGGCAGCACCATTTTCGCGGATTCCTGGCCGACGGTCAGAATTTTATCGGTGAAGGTCATGCCATCTCCAACCGTGCGCGGACGAAGGAGCAAACCCCTAACTTCCCGCGGTGTCAGATTTACAATGGATGCGTCGACTAGCCGCATGATCCGAGAGAATTTACACTTGTCATAGAAGCAAGGCCTTCTGTGGATACCAAAGACGCCAAGCACATGCAACTCGAGCCACGAGGTGAAATAATGCATCAAGAAGTTTACAGGCTGCACCCCTGGTTCAGTAGTGTCTGCTGCCAAGCTGAGGCCGTGATACAAATGGGCTAACCCAGCGATCCCGACGGCCACTTGCATCCCAGCAACCATTCGGTGAGCTGGATAAAAAACGGACGGCCTCATATGGCGAGGGTGCATCGGAAGCGCAAACCAACTTAGCCACAGCCCGAGGAACCTCAAAAAGAATGTTTCTTCGTCAATTTCAAGAGTTGCAAGTTCTGTGAAAGAGACGACTGGGGTGTTGGGGAGAAAGAAATTTCTCTGATCCGCCTCTGCTGCCGGTTGGTTGTCCAAACCGAAACCAAAAGGATCGTCGAGTTTGGCAAATTTCGCGGCTTCCTTCGACAGGACTTCCGAGCGGAGAAAACGAGCGATGAATTCTGTGAAATTAACCCCACGACCTCCGGATTCAAGAAAAAGGTTCTCATAGATATTCATCACCTTTATCAAACTTGGGAATTGGTGTTGAATAGAGTTTTCCGGGGTAAGACCCATTACCACTGATTTGGTGGCAAAAATGTACTCATCCAAAGGAAGCAACTCCTCGTAATGTTCTCCCCTAACGGGTAAACCAGAGACCTCAGCAAATTCCTTTAAAGAAATAGAGACTTCTCAATCCAATAAAAGGAAGGTGTGGGTCGGAATGTTCCGTTGCTTTAGAAATGCTTTGACCCACCATGCAGGAGGTGTGGAATACTGGAACAAAGAAGCCCAAGGTATCAAATGGCAACGATACGTTTAAGAAAATTTGAACCAGTATTTTCCGGGCTGCATTTTGATAAACTCCCGAATGAGAAACTGCTAAATTCTGATGGTATCGAAAGTGTCTCGAAAAATCCTTCGATTTGATATATTATGGGCCTCATAATTCATCCGGGATCAAAAGTTATGAGGCATCACGTGCCCACACGTGACCGGGCATCACGTACAAACACGTGACCATTTACAGGCAAAGCCTGTAGGCACTGAATAAAATAAATAATTGGAAATAATTAATCAGTGGGTTCACATGCTAACACGTGATAGGCTCTTAAACCTTCTGAACTAATAGAATTAAATTCTAATTAAGGGAAATCAAAAACCCTACTTGGAAAAATATTTCCCTAGATCATTCCAAACAAAAAAAGATTGTGCTCTGTAAAGTGGAGCACCGTTGGATTAAAAATCCAATGGTGATTAAAAATTACCAATTTATAGAAAGATTCTATACAAGGAAAGATTTCCCTGAAATTCACCAAGAATAACAGACAGAATATCTTTTGGATTAAAAATCCAATGGTGAATAAAATTCACTGAGTGGTCTAAAAGATCGTGTTGGTTACAAAATCAATTACAATCTTTCAATGAAAAATTGACTAAACAAACTGATTCTTTTTTTTCTCCTATAAATAAGAGCCAGGAGAGAGACAACAACAACAGAGAAAAATAAAAGAAGAGAATTTAACTCTCCAGAGAGAAAAGAAGATTTCCTCAAAAGAGAAGGAAACCCTAGGTGAAAAAGGGAAAGAGATCTAAGCTCCATAAAATAAAAAGAATTTAATTCTCAAATTAAGAGTTTAACTCTTCTGAATAAGAACTTAGTTCTTCCTTTGGTTGAAGATCTGCAGAAGCAGATCTCCCCACAAGTTGAGAATTTAATTCTCATCGGGGAGATTCCGCCATGCAGATCCAAAACTTAGAAGGAGAATTGAATTTGGGGAATTTAATTCCTCCAAATACTTAGGAATTTAATTCCTTCAACAGAAACAGGGTTTAACCCTTAAAACAAGAACTTAGTTCTTCTTCATGGTTGAAGATCTGCAGAAGCAGATCTTCCCATAAGTTGAGAATTTAATTCTCATCGGGGAGATTCTGCCATGCAGATCTAAAACTTAGAGGCAGAGTTGGGTTTAAAGAATTTAATTCTTCCATATACATGGGAATTTAATTCCTCTAAATAAAATTAGGGTTTAACCCTATATAAGAATTTAATTCTTAAACAAAGGATTTAACTCTCCATGCAAGTAAACCTGGTCACGTGGTAACACGTGACCCTCATCCTCAATGAGTAAAAAAGAACGAACAAGACTAGGTCACGTGCCCCCACGTGACCCTTAAACAGACTCCTCAAAATGAGAAAGAACAAGCTTGGAGGCAATGCCTCACGTGTCCCCACGTGAACCCTAACAAACACCTTTTTAAAAGGGCAAATAAGGGAAAACAGAGGAATTAATACCCAGTGCATTGGCACTATCACGTGCCCACACGTGATGATTACAAAGACAAAGTGTTTAACACTTATTTGCAGATTTTGAGAGTAAAATAAAGGAGGTTTGGTCCATTCTCAGGCGCCTCACGTGTCCCCACGTGACCACCTCATTTCCAGTGTCTAACATTATTTTGAGCATTTTGTCCCTGGTGTTTAACACTGTTTTAAGCGCATCACGTGGGAACACGTGATCGCTAAATATCCTCTAGTGTTTAACACTATTTTAAAGCTTAGCCCAAATTGACTAAGTTTTCCAGAGGCAAATCTCCCCTTCAACTGAACCTCAAAATTAATCAGTTCATATGATATGCAAAGTAATATCCAGAACTATAATGAATGGTTAGTGCTCAGCCAAAAACAAAATGTTGCCAGAGCGCCCAAACCCATGTTTAGCATTGCTAAATAATGGGGGGCTGAACCCAGACAAATGATTCAACAGTCCAAACAAAGGTCCAACATTTTGAACCTAATTGGACTCGGCCCAAGTTGGCCATAAGTCCTCAATTCAGATTTAACTGAGCCAATGTGCTCATAATCTAGTTAATTGATCTTAGTTCCAAATTGGACTACAGATTTCCCAATCAACTTTGGTTCAAGGGTACATCTCCTCACTCCTATGATATTTGTCATTGTAATCCTTCAACGTCTTTAGAGAGGTGACGGGTCCCGATAACCAATCATTCCATGGACTGTGGGGTCCTTAAACCCATGGACTATGATGTCCTTAATCTCGGACTATGGGGTCCTTAAACCCATGGACTATGATGTTCTTAACCTTGGACTGAGGGTTCCTTTAAACCCATGAACTATGATTTCCTTAACCTTTACAGACTATGATGTCTTTAAACTGGACCACTATGTCCTTAAACTGGTAATCGACCGCAATGTCCCTAAACAATAGAGCCCGAATGCTCTTTTTTTATATCTAAATGATCTCGTTAAGTTGATCTTAGTCTAAAATTAGACTAACGTATCCTTAACAAACGTTTAAGTTGATCTTAGTCTCAAATGAGACTAACGTATCCTTAAACCCAACCCCAAACACAAATCTAAGAAAATACAGATTTGGACTAATCCACGCCCTATAGGCGACAACATAAATTAGTCTCCGTATACAATCAACGGGCAACCAAAAACAAAACAAACACCCACGACACGAAGTGACCGTCTGAAGAAGGAGAAAGTGGTTACCGCGATGCGGTAGCGTAATTAACTGCAGGGACTTGCGCCTACAGGGAAGAGCGTCCCCACAATAAAAAAAACCCTCATCATGAGGAGGAATCTTACGAAGTCTGCTACATCGGCCGCATCCATTTAAACCTTCGATACGTGGTGTCATAAATCAACTTGGCATCTTCGGAGAGGTGGACGGATAGCACCAAATAGCATCTGCCCCCAAATTCAGGCCGGACGTCCCAACGTCCCGGTCGCGTCTTTCGGCGAATAACATAAATGTTCCCCACCGTCAGATCAAAGATCCAATAAAGATGATAAATCATCGATTGACCAGAATAAAATTCTGTTAAGGAAAGATTCCTCAAAATCTTTCCAAACAAAAAGATTATGCTCTGTAAATCAGAGCACCGTTGGATCAATGATCCAATGGTGATTAAAAATCACCAAATATAGAATAAATTATGTATGGAGAATGATTTCCCAATCTTGTTAAAAACAAGAAGATTGCCTTCTGTAAATCAGAAGCCCTTGGATCAAAGATCCAACGGGGGAAACATCCCCAAATCAATTGGATAACCGATTGAACAAATCAGCCTTCACTATATAAAGACCCCAAGACTTCAAGTCTGGGAGATAGAGAGACAAAAAAAGAGGAACCCCCCATAAACTTTGAGAAATTTCAAAGACAAAGAGCAAGCTCTCAGAAGAAGAAAATTTTCTTCAAGGTAAAAAAAAACAGAGAGATGAAATCATCTCATATAAAAAGAAGAATTTACTTCTTTTTCTAAGATCATAGATTTATAAGACCAAGATCTTTCACAACAGAGATCAAAGTATCTCATCATAAAAAAATAAGGGAAGAACTTAATCTCCTTCAGATCATAGATCTATAAGACAAATTGTCTTTCAGAGATCATAATATCTCATTATAAAAGGGGGAGAATAATTCAATTCTCTTATGATCATAGATCCATAATAGCAGAGGCTTTCACAAAAAACATAAGAGATTGGGGATCATAGGTCTTTATACGACTAGCACGAGTTTGCCTTGGCGGAACGTTCTCGGCCTAGTCAGTCTTTCGTATGAGCGCGTCATCCTTTCTTTGTAAGCTTCTAGGTTTTGTTGCGCCATGAGATGAGTTTCATCGAGGGCATCATGTTCCTCAAGCCGAAGATGGGCATTCTCTTCGTCCGTCAGCTTGTATCGAGCTGCCACTCGTAAGAGAGGGTAGCTTTATCTCCAAGGGAAGTACCGCATCCGTGCCGAATACTAACGCAAACGGCGTTGTGTTTGTGGCCATCTTGAACGTGGTCCGTTAGGCCCAGAGAGCTTCATGCAATCTCTCATACCAGTCCTTTTTATTTCTAGACATTGTTTTCTTTATGATCTTTGTCAAGGTCTTGTTGAAAGCCTCGGTTAGACCGTTAGCTCGGGAATTATAAACTAAAGAATATCTCCAATCTATTTTGTGTTGTTGTGCAAAGCGGCTGATCTTATGGCTTCTGTAGGCTGGCCCGTTATCAGAGATAATCATTCGCGGAGTGCCGAACCGGTAGAGGACGTGTGTCTTGAAGAAATGGAGGATGTTCTCCGTCTTCACCTATCTTAGCTGTATTGCTTCTGCCCATTTAGTGAAGTAATCGGTCGTTGCCAATATGAATCGATGTCCCCTGGACGATGCTGGCTCGATGGGACCGATTATATCGGTTCCCCACATTTCGAACGGCCAGCTAGCCAATGTTGGATGTAGCAGATTCGGATGCTGGTGGATGAAGTCCCCATGAATTTGGCACGAATAACAATGCTTCGCATATTCAAGGCAGTCCCGAATCATCGTGGGCCAATAGTAACCCATTCTTTTGATCTTCAGCTTCATCTTTGGCCCAGCTTGATGGGAACCGCAGAGTCTGTCATGAGTTTCTTGAACGACCCTTATTGCTTCTTCTGGTCCCAGGCATCTCAGCCATAGACAATATAACGATCTTGTATAATGAGTACCATTGAGGAAGGCGAAAGACAGGGCTCGCTTCATAAGTTGATGTCTTGACAACGCGTCTTCGGGCGTTCGATGGGATTTGAAGTAATCTATGAAGACTTCTCTCCAATCCTCCGCCCTTTCTTCATCCTCCAATTGGAAGGCCTCTTATTCGGTTGCTTCCTCTCCTTTAGACGTCTTCGGAGATATTTCTGCTGGTGCGAGAATCTGGCAACTTTGCATAATGATCTTTACGTCATCGAGGTTTTCGTCGGCCGGTTCTTTAGCGAGCTTCCTAATGCATCCGCCTTGCTATTTTCCGCACGCAGTATGCTTTCCAGGGTGTAGGAGAGGATTTGCGCCAGCAATTGCTGCACTCTGTCACCATACCTGATCAGTTCTGGCTTGCACGTCTGGCAGTCGCCATTTACTTGGCTAACGACCAGCTGGGAGTCTCAATATATGAGGAGGTCTTCGATGCCCATGTCGACAGCAATCTCAAGACCTGCTATCAAACCTTCATACTCAGCTTCATTGTTTGTTCTCGGCTCTGTTGAAGACAGGGCAAAATGCGTTATCCCTCCTTGTGGAGTCACAAATATAAGGCCCATCCCGGCTTTAATCATTGGGGTGTTTTGCTTTCGCTTCTTCATAGAGGACGCTCCATCGAAGTAGAGTTCCCATCGGGTATCATTCCCTTCTTTCTTCCTATCAATTGCGCCAAATGCGTATTCGTCTGGCAACTCGCAGTTCAAGGGAGAGTCGGCAGGTATCGGATGATCAGCGAGAAAGTCGGCGATGGCCTGGCCTTTTATTGCCTTAAGGGGTCGATATACCATCGAGAACACCATCAAGAGGAGGGCCCATTTGGCGAGACTTCCTGTTGGCATAGCTCTTGACATCAAATATTTGAGAGGATCCACCTTTGATATGAGTTGGACCTCATGTGCCAATGCATAATGTCGAAGCTCCATTACCGTGAAGATCGGCGCCAGGCAATACTTTTCGATGGGGGAGTAGTTATTTTCTGCCCTCAGGAGGACTCGGCTCAAATAGTAGAGAGCCCTCTCCTTCCCATGGTCATTCTCTTGTGCCCATAGCGCGCCTAAAGAACTTTCAAGGGCTGTTGTGTACAGGATGAGAGGATTTCCTTTGACCGGAGTGGTCAATACTGGCAGGTTTTTGCATATATTGCTTGATTTTGTCCAGTGCGCTTTGGCATTTGTGATCCCAAATGAACGGGGTCCCCTTCTTCATTAGCTGACTGTAGGGACGGAATTTGCCGGTAAGGTTAGCTATGAACCACCGGATATACGCGAGATTTCCTTGGAGAGACCATAGTTGCTTGAGAGTTCTTGGTGAAGGCATTTCCATAATCGCCTTGATCTTTGACGGGTCTATTTCGATGCCCCGGTGTCGTATGATGAATCCTAGGAATTTGCCCGAGGAAACTCCAAACGCGCATTTCAGAGGGTTCATCTTCAGATTATATTTCCGAAGACGCTGGAACACTATTTTTAAATGCTCCCAGTGTTCTTCATACACTTTACTTTTAACCACGAGGTCATCGATATAACATTTGACAATCTCATGTACGAGGTCATCGAAGATCTTTGTCATGGTCGTCTGGTAGGTGGCGCCAGCGTTTTTCAGACCGAATGGCATCACTTTGTAGCAGAATATGCCCAGCGGGGTTCGGAAGGCGGTGTGCTTTTGGTCTTCGGGATGCATCTTTATTTGATTGTACCCTGAGAATCCGTCCATGAAGGAAAAGACCTCATGAGTGGACATGTTGTCGATCATCAGCTCAGTAACAGGCACTGGGAAGTCATCCTTCGGACAAGCTTTGTTGAGATCCCGAAAGTTCACACAGATGTGCACCTTCTCGTTTTTCTTCATCACTGGGACAATGTTGGCGATCCAGTCAGTATATTGAACTTCTTGGACGAAGTCAGAGTTGATTAGCTTCTTGACTTCGGCATTGATACTCATCTCAAGCTCGAGCCGCATTCTTCTTGGCGCCTGTTTGACTGGCTTGACGTCCGGCGATATCGCCAGTTTATGCATAGCTATCTCTGGATCTAATCCCGGCATCTCGGAATAGTTCCATGCGAAACAGTCTTTATACTACATAAGCACATCCTTTAACGTGGCTACCTGTTTCTCAGACAGCAGCTCACTGACGAACGTTGGCCTTGGGTCGTTTGCCGTCCCCAAGTCGATTCTTCTCAGGTTGTCTGCTGTGGTGTGTATTCCATCTTCCAGCTCTTTTGGTGCCGATGGAAATTCCAAGATCACCTCGTTCTCATCTTCATTTGCGAAGCACTGGGAGAGGTCGTCCATATTCCCATGCTCTCCCTCCTTTGAGAATGTTATTGTTTCCCCAATTAGAGCAAAGCTCTGTTCAAATTCCAAGGTTTGAAATGAAGCGACGCTTCGGCTTCCCCCAATCAGAGCAAAGCCCTGTTCAAGTTCCAAGATTTGGAATGAAGTGACGCTTCCTTTCCCCCAATCAGAGCAAAGCTCTGTTTTGAATTTCGAAATTCAAAAATTGAAGCAACGCTTTTGATCCCGTGCGCTACGCGCTGCGTGCCACGTGTCAAAAGCAGACACGCCAGCGCCAGGAACGCTGCGCCCTAGGCAGCGCACCCCCAATCAGAGCAAAACACTGTTTCAAAATTCAAAATTTAAAAAGTTAAAGCATCGCTTCAGATCCGGCGCTCTGCGCCGCGCGCCACGTGTCAGACACAGGTGCACTAGCGCAGTTGCGCTGCGCTCTGCACTGCGCGCCACATGTCAAACACGGGTGCGCTAGCGCAGTTGCGCTGCGCTCTGCGTTGCGCGCCACGTATCGAACGTAGGTGTGCTAGCGCAAGGTGCGCCAGCGCTGGAATTAAAAATTCCCCCACCATCAGATCTAAAAATCTCCTAATAATAAATTATTAATTAATCAGAACTAAATTTCTGTTATGGAAATATCTTTCCAATCTGATTAAAACAAGAAGATTATCTTCTGTAAAACAGAAGCCTTAGGATCAAAGATTCAACGGTGGGAAATATTCCCAAATCAATCAGAGAAAGATCTCTCAAAACTGATTTAACAAATCATTTGACCCTATATAAAGGACCCTAGACTTCAAGTCTGAGATAGAGAAAACCCTCTGCAAACTTTGAGACAACTCAAAGAAAAAGAAAGGCAAGCCTTTAGCAAAAGAAGATCATTTCTTCAAGGTAAAGAACTATTTCTTGAACAACAGAGATGAAACCATCTCATAAAAGGAAGAAACATCTTCTAAAAAGATCTTAGATCTATAAAAAGACCAAGTTCTTTAATTTAAAAGAAAATATCAAAAGATCTGATTATAAACAAATAAAAGAAGTATTTTACTTCATTCACGGATCTTTGATTTATAAAGGCAGAGCCTTTTTATAAAAACAAGAACTTTTGTTCTTGGATCTTGAGGCAAAGCCTCCTAAGAAGAACATAAATTTGTTCTTTGATCTTAAAATTGATCAGATGCGCTTTGCGCTATTAAACAGTGTCTTGCACTCATGAACTGCGTCTTTGCGCTCATTGGACCGGCGCTCAGCGCCAAAACCTACCACGTGTCAACCAGAGACACAATCTGCGCTTTGCGCTTCTAAAACAGAGCGCTGCGCTCATGTACTGGCGCTCAGCGCCAAGCGCGCCATGTATCACTCACTGGTACGCCAACAGACTGGCGCAATGCGCTCATAAACTAAAAGCGCAATGCGCCAACAAACTAGCGCTAAGCGCGACACGTGTCCTCTTCGTGTGCGCAACCCGACAGAAGCGCAATGCGCTATTTGACTAGCGCAAAGCGCCTGGCGCGCCATGTGGCGCATTGTCAGAACACAATTTGTTCTGATCAAGACAAAATATGTCAGAACTCAATGCTTAGCATTATTAAAAGGGCCGAGCCTAAATAAAGGCTTAATAGTCAGAACAAAAATAAAATGTTAAACATTTTTAATTGGACTTAGCCCAATTCTGGCTATAAGTCCTTAATTTATATTGAACTGAACCCATCTGCTCTTTCAACCAATTCACGTCGGTTCGAGGGTACATCTCTTTACTCCTCTGATATCTGTCGTTGTAATCCTTCAACGTCGTCAGAGAGGTGACGGGTCCCGACAACCACGCATTACTACGGACTGTGGAGTCCTTAAATCCATGGACTATGATGTCCTTAACCTCGACCGTGATGTCTTTAAACTAAACAATGGACTGTGGAGTCCTTAAATCCATGGACTATGATGTCCTTAATCTCGACCGTGATGTCTTTAAACTAACATCGGACTGTGAGGTCCTTAAGCTCATGGACTATGATGTCCTTAACCTCAACCGTGATGTCTTTAAACTAAACAATGGACTGTGGAGTCCTTAAATCCATGGACTATGATGTCCTTAACCTCGACCATGATGTCTTTAAACTAACATCGGACTATGAGGTCCTTAAGCTCATGGACTATGATGTCCTTAACCTTGACCGTGATGTCTTAAAACTAACATCGGACTGTGAGGTCCTTAAACTCACGGACTATGATGTCCTTAACCTCGACCGCGATGTCTTTAAACTAACGATGGACCGTAATGTCCTTAAACTAATTATCGACCGCGATGTCTTTAAACTAACGATGGACCGTAATGTTCTTAAACTAATTATCGACCGCAATGTCACTAAACTAAACAACAGAGCCCAATTGCTCTCTTGTCGGATCTAAACGATCCCGTTAAGTTGATCTTAGTCTAAAATTAGACTAACGTATCATTAACAAACGTTTAAGTTGATCTTAGTCTCAAATGAGGCTAACGTATCCTTAAACTCAACCCCCCCAAACCCAAATCTAAGAAAGATACGGATTTGGACTAGTCCATGCCCTACGGGCGACAACATAACCTAGTCTCCGTATACAATCCACGGGCAACCAAATACAAAACAAACACCCACGACATGAAGTGACCATCTGGAGAAGGAGAAAGTTGTTACCGCGATGCGGTAGCGTAATTAACTGCAGGGGCTTGTGCCTGCAGGGAAGAGCGTCCCCACAATCAAAAACCCCTCAAACAAGGGGGAATCTGACAAAGTCTGCTACATCGGCCGCATCCGTTTAAACCGTCGATACATGGTGTCATAAATCAACTTGGGATCTTCGGAGAGGTGGACGGATAGCACCAAATAGCATCTGCCCCGAAATTCAGGCGAGACGGACCCGCGTGGTCGCGTCTCCTTGTTTCGGCGGGGAACAGATTCTGGCACGCCCGGTGGGACCTTTTCCTCTTTCCACTCCACACTTCGTGTGTCGTGTTCGCGAACCAATCGCGGTTTGCTAATGGTTGCCCTTGGGTTTCAAGATACTAAGATTTGGCGTTTTGCTTGCTGCAGAAAACAAAGAATCAATGGCGTCCACTTGTGCAAGATGTTTCAACTGCAACTGCAACCTATGCTCTGCCTCACCTGGAGGTGTAGCTTACGGACCTCAAGCGGCGTCCATGTTCACGATGCCGGTGGAACAGGTCACCCAGGCTACTACTGGATTGTTTTTTAGGACTATGCTCCCCACGATGAGCTTCAGCACCCCTGTGCCAGCACCGGAAGCTCCCAAGAAGTCGGTCTTCGATCGGCTTACTACTACCACGGCCCCTCTCAACGGGTCGTCCAGCTCTAGCTCCTCGGTCTTCGCCAGACTGGGCCAAAATTCCTGTGGGCCCACAATGAAGCCTGCAATCCCAGAGAAGGTTGTTCCGAAAAGGATAGCCATCCCTGCTCCTGAAGTTGTCAAGGCGGCTTCTCCTGCCAAAGAGTCGGTCTTTACAAGACTGACTATTCCGGCTCTCGTTCCTGCTCGAAGATCTGTTTTTGACAGATTGGATACCGCTACTCAAAAGACGTCAATCTTCAACAGACTGATGCCAGCAGCAGCCCCTTACCTGGACAGGGGGCAAGACAAAGCCATTCCCATCACTGAACCAACACCAATGGCTCGACATGCTCGACGTCGCCACTGGCGCCGAGTAAGGAAGGCTGGGGGCAACTCCCCCTATGGGCTAACTCCACCAGCTCCAATGGTGGAAATTAATGTTGCTGTCCCGACCGGGAACAGCTTTGAACTGCTGAACAAGGTGCGCAGGAACTCTCCTACCGCCGTACTGAAAAGATCTTCTCCATCCGTGGAGAATGTTGCAGAAGCAAAGCCAGAACAGTCCCCTCAGCGGCTGTCCTCCAAAATCTACAAAGTCTGGCGATGGGTCCAAGGATCGATGATTGATCAAGACTATCCCCGTCGACAGAAGAAGCTAAAAGTCCAACAGGAAGAGAACCGTCCTGGCAAGCCGCAAAGGACGACAACCACCTGGGTGCCCGGTGCAACGGCCCCCTCAACGTCAAATGCTCAAAAGAGAAGGAGGCCAGAGAAATCCCATATGACTACGGCAGATCGCAGAGACGCTGAGCCCAAACGCCCCAAGTCTGGGGGCATAACGGTGCATACTGTTTACATTGCTTCCAGAAAAAAGGAAATCCGCACTTTGACGGGCCACCGACCGCTCACCCGATCAATAACAAGGGCTCAAGAGCAACAACAGCAGAAGTTTCAGGAGATGCTGACTGCAATGGCCGCACTCACCGGAACAAAAGAAAGCCCGGAGGCATCAACGGAGCAGCGTCACGAACAAGAAACCGATACTGACTTCCTACGCAGAGTCCTCGAAAATAAGGACAGAAAATCTGCAGAACAAGCTGCCAACATAAAACGAATGGCGCTTCTCTTCCAAGACATGGTCGGGATGATGTTACAGCCGGATCCCCCAGCTGAAGACCCTCCGATCATCATTGAAGACGACAGAGGGGAGACGTCGAATCCTCCTCCGGCTCTTACAGCAGCCAAAGAGGAAACTATTTCTAAGGCCGTCCTGGATGACTATATCGCTCAGCAGATACGAGTCCACCAAGAAAATGAAGCGGCTGGCCAGGTCATGAAAACTGGGCGACCATATCCAGGCTGGTATGACCAGATAAAGTACCCGCCGGGCTACACGATCCCCAAATTCCACATATACAAGAGGACAGGCAATCCTCACCAACATGTCGCTCAGTTTAGGGCACTTTGCAGCAACACCGGGGGTGATTATAAGCTTTTGCTCCGCCAATTCGTCGGCAGCTTATCGAAGACGGCATTTGAGTGGTACTCCGAACTTCCAAACGATTCCGTCAAAACTTTCGCAGAAATGGAGTTGTTGTTCACCCAGCGATTCGCAAGTGCTAGTGAACGCACCCCGATAACGGCATTGATCAATACCAGGGTATGGCCGGGCGAAACTTGGGTTCAATATGCAATCTAATGGCGAAATCTGTGGTCAAAGTGCGAACAGCGTATCGAAGAAGCACCGGCGGTGGGTATGTTCGTGGGCACTCTCGACCCTCACGCGACTACTTCCCAGTTCATGATGTTCTTCAAGCCGATCACTTTCCAGGCCTTGATCGACAAACTGGCCCAAATGGACCAGATGGGTCATAGACCGTCTCCTCCAAAGCCAGACTCTCGAAATGAGAAAGGGAAAGGGAAAGCGATCGTTGTCGCCAATGCTCAACAACAACCGAGTGGCCCGAGAGCGGTTGTTCGCCAAAGAAACAAGCAGCAATCCCTCGATGAGAAATTGAGACGTCCTTACTCGTTTCCTCGAGATAAAACAAGGAGACTGTTCGAACTGGCAGTGCGCAATGGGCTCATCACTCTACCGGAGTCGAGACACCCACCGCAACCGAATGATGTCAACGATCCCAATTACTGCCCTTACCATCGAGTATTGGGCCATCCACTCGAAGATTGCTATGTCTTCAAAAATTGGGTTGAAGACCAATACCAGCAAAGCAAGTTCGCGTTGTTTGAAAATTGAAAGGTGAACCCGCCACAACCATATGCTCCAAAAAGATGGACATGCCGGGGGCATCGTGCTCATTCATAGAGGAAGATCCATGGGAAGTTGTTCTTTCGGCAAAAACTAAAAGAGTGCCGAAAGATCTTCAAACATATCCAGTAACTAGGTGGAAAAGCCTGCTAGAGCCGGAGATCATCAAGAAGATGCTGAAACCACGCCCAACATTAGGAATTAATAGTGATGGTGGACAAAACATTCGGGCCCAGCCGTCACAGTCTTCGAAGAAAAAGAAGAAGACCAAAAAGCCCGTGCTGCCTAACGACAAGAGCACGGATCTACAAAAATATATTGACGCACTGAAAGAATACAACCAGAGGGCGCGAACCCCAGTCAGGCTTCAAGAGTTCCTCAGTCACGTCCTTGAGAATGAAGATAATGACAATGATGAGGGAGACGACTTATCAGAAGAATCCGAAGATTATATGGTAAGTTGCCACATGATCGCTCATTTGTCGTTAGGCAACAAAGCAGCTCACTCGGCGTTAGGAGATAACGTAGAGGAGCTGGGGGCAGGAGCAGTGCCAAAACCCTTGGACCATGTGACAAGGTCTATCAAGGAGAAACCTACTTGTTTATAAAAGTATCGGGCGAAACTTCGCCTCAAAGCTACATCGGACCGAAACGTCCTTAAACTAACGACGAACAGAAACGTCCTTAAACTAACAACGGACCGCAACGTCCTTAAAACTAACAACGGACCACTATGTCCTAAAACTAGCCGTTGAGCGAGATGTCGATAAACTACGGTGGATTGCAGCATCCCAAAGCCGATATAAAATAAAATAAAAAAAGAAAAGAAAACGGTATGTCCGTAAGCAAAATGGGCACAGATGAAAAACCGAAAGGGCTCCGTGAGTAAAAACAGCAAGGCTACCGGCGAGTTTTGTGAAAACCCGAAAGGGCGCAATCTCGTTAAAAGACACTTGCAAGGTCCTCTCATCTTTGTAAGGAGAAACCACGTGCGTGAGATCCTTACGACTCACAAGGGAGCAACACACTTAGGGATCCCCACGATTCCTAAGGAGAAACACACTTGCGAGATCCTCACGACTCGTAAGGAGAACCCTCTTATAGGACCCTCACGGCTCATAAGACTTGAAAGTCTTAAGCTACAGGGATCTGAACCTGTTCTTAAGCAACCCTACAACCTCCGATACTGTCCTACAAGCGGCTCAAGGCTGACCCTTGTATACAATCCACGGGTGCGAATAAACATTTCCCTAATAAAGTCCCATCCATGACTAAGGATATGTCTACGCGGCGAACAACCCTTCTAAATCCTCTCAACTTATAAGGAGAAAGCACTCTTGTAAGATCCTTACGACTTATAAGGGACCATGCACTTAGGAATCCTCACGATTCCTAGGGAGAAAATGCACCTACGAGATCCTCACGACTTGTAGGGAGAAATACCTTTGTGAGACCCTTATGGTTCATGGAGTCAAAAGCCTTAGTCGACGGAATCCTAACCCTATCTACTAAACCACCTTTGTTCGACATCGACGAAGGCAAATGATGATTCGCTTCTGCCAATATCCCAGTTGTAGCGGTGCTGATGCCGAAATCGGTGTCCAAATCCAAGCTTGCAACAAAAGCTGGCAAGCCACACATGCATACGAAATAGCCGAAATGATGGGGTAACTTGCAAACAAAATCAGCAAGTAAAAATATATGCATGCAAAATAGCCGAAACGATTGGGCAACTCGCAATAAAAGTAGCGAGTAAAAATAAAACAAATAGCCGAAATGATTGGGCACCGCAAAAAATAGCCGAAATGATTAGGCAATCGCGACCTTCGCGATATAAAAGCTGAAATGATAGAGCATCGCGGAAAGAAAAAAAATGAAAAATGAAATGAAAATTATGCCCTACAGGTGATATCACGTCAATCCCTGTATACAATCCAGGGGCGCAAACAAAGAAGGAATCACGCCTTCCCTCCTCAGGCTCCATCAGAAAGAAAGCCAAGTCTCGACGGTCACATCTGCATCCCAGAAAACCAACAACAGCGCTCCTCCTTATGCCAACAAAGCACGGAAGCGACACGGCGAAACGGAATCATGGCAAAGCCCCCTAGTTCCAAATCTCGACGGTTCACAGATAACCTAGAGACTACCTCAGAGCCATGGCAGAGTCCCTAGTTCCAACTCTCGACGGCAACATCTACAGCCTAGAGATCACAACAGTGTTCTTCCTCATTCCAGCAGGATTCGAATGCGACCATCAATCTCGGTGCCATGGCAGAGTCCTTAGTTCCAAGTCTCAACGACCACATCTGCAGCCTGGAGACCAACAACAGCGTTTCTTCTCACTACAACGGAATGCTGACGCAACGTCAGCAAGCGACCCTAAGGTCAAAAGTAGAGACTACCTCAGAGCCATGGCAGAGTCCCTAGTTCCAACTCTCGACGGTTCACAGATAACCTAGAGACTACCTCAGAGCCATGGCAGAGTCCCTAGTTCCAACTCTCGACGGCAACATCTACAGCCTAGAGATCACAACAGTGTTCTTCCTCATTCCAGCAGGATTCGAATGCGACCATCAATCTCGGTGCCATGGCAGAGTCCTTAGTTCCAAGTCTCAACGACCACATCTGCAGCCTGGAGACCAACAACAGCGTTTCTTCTCACTACAACGGAATGCTGACGCAACATCAGCAAGCGACCCTAAGGTCAAAAGAACGGAGCCACGGCAAAGTCCCTAGTTCCAAGCCTCAACGGTTCATCAGCAATCTAGAGACCACCTCGACATTCGTCTCGACACAGCAGACGAGATATCACCACAGCGTTCTTCCTCCAGCAGGATTCAGACGCGATTCCACCAAACGGAGCCATGGCAAAGTACCTAGTTCCATATTTCAATGGCAACATCTACATCCTAGAGATCATCAACAGCGTTCCTCCTCATTCCAGCAGGATACGGACGCGACATCCACCAAACGGAGCCATGGCAAAGCCCCTAGTTCCATATTTCAACGGCGATATTTACAGCATAAAAAAAACAGCAACGGTGATCCTCCTCATTCCAGCAGGATTCGAACGCGACGTCAACAAAGCGGAGCAATGGCAAAGTCCCTAGTTCCATATTTCAACGACAACATCTACAGCCTAGAGATCATCAACAGCTTTCCTCCTCATTCCAGCAGGATACGGACGCGACATCCACCAAACGGAGCCATGGCAAAGTCCCGAGTTCCAGATTTCAACGGCGATATTTACAGCCTAAACAAAACAGCAACGGTGATCCTCCTCATTCCAGCAGGATTCGGACGCGACGTCAACAAAGCGGAGCCACGGCAAAGTCCTTAGTTCCAAGACTCTGCGGTCCACAGACAACCTAGAGTCAACCAATGACCTCCCTGCCGGATCAACGCTCCGTCTTGGAAACAAGTCAACCAACCCGAGGAAATCAGTGTCCTTGGCAACCTCCTCGATTCAGGGAAATCAGCGTCCTTGATGACAGCACTTCGATTCGCATCGACCCGAGAAATCGGCATCTTTGCAGGAATACTTCGATTCGTCTCAACCCGAGGAAATCAGTGTCCTTGGCAACCTCCTCGATTCAGGGAAATCAGCGTCCTTGACGAAAGCACTTCGATTCGCGTCGACCCGCAGAGAAATCAGCGTCTTTGCAGGAATACATCGATTCGTCTCAACCCGAGGAAATCAGTGTCCTTGGCAAAATCTCGATTCAGGAAAATCAGCGTCCTTGGCGAGAGCATCTCGATTCGCGTTGACCCGTAAGGAAATCAGTATCTTTGCAGGAATACCTCAATTCGTTTCAACCTCCAGGGAAATCAGTGTCCTTGGCAAAAACCTCGATTCAGGGAAATCAGCATCCTTGACGAGAGCACCTCGATTCGCGTCGACCCGCAGAGAAATCAGCGTCTTTGCAGGAATACCTCGATTCGTTTCAACCCTAGGGAAATTAGTATCCTTGGCAAAACCTCGATTCAGGGAAATCAGCTCCTTGACGAGAACATCTCGATTCGCGCCGACCCGCAGAGAAATCAGTGTCTCTGCAGGAATATACAATGTCAGCAAAGCGGAGCCGCGGCAAAGTTCCCAGTTCCATAACTCGGCGGTGCACAGACAAACCAAAGTCAACCCTTCCTGGTCACGCAGAGCACGGCAGTGAACCCGTGTGAAGCATCCAGAGCGGAGCCTGGTCCTCGTCGAACACGGCAGTGAACCCGTCGGAAGCATCCAGAGCAAAATTCCTGGCTACGTGGAACGCGGATTATGTCACTCCTGACCCCGTAGAAAACGTCCAGAACGGATCCTGGTCCTCGCAGAGCACGGCAGTGAACCCATGTGAAGCATCCAGAGTGGAGCCTAGTCCTCGCCAAACACGGCAGTGAACCCGTGGGAAGCATCTAGAGCAAAATTCCTGGTTACGTGGAACGCAGATTATGTCACTTTTGACCCCCTGGAAAACGTCTAGAGTGGATCCTGGTCCTCGCAGAGCACGGCAGTGAACCCGTGTGAAGCATCCAGAGCGGAGCCTGGTCCTCTCCGAACACGGCAGTAAACCCGTGGAAAGCATCCAGAGCAAAAATTGGACTGTGAGGTCCTTAAACTCACGGACTATGATGTCCTTAACCTCGACCGTGATGTCTTAAAACTAACATTGGACTGTGAGGTCCTTAAACTCACGGACTATGATGTCCTTAACCTTGACCGTGATGTCTTAAAACTAACATTGGACTGTGGGGTCCTTAAACCCATGGACTATGATGTCTTTAACCTCGACCGTGATGTCTTAAAACTAACATTGGACTGTGAGGTCCTTAAACTCATGGACTATGATGTCCTTAACCTCGACCGTGATGTCTTAAAACTAACAACGAATTGTGGGGTCCTTAAACCCATGGACTATGATGTCCTTAATCTCGACCGTGATGTCTTAAAACTAAACAACGGACGGTGGAGTCCTTAAATCCACGGACTATGATGTCCTTAACCTCGACCGTGATGTCTTAAAACTAAACAACGGACTATGGAGTCCTTAAATCCTCGGACTATGATGTCCTAAACCTCGACCGCGAGGTCTTTAAACTACGGTATCCTGGAAAACGTCCAGAGCGGAGTCTGGTCCTCACAGAACACGGCAGTGAACCCGTGGGAAGCATCCAGAGCAACCCCTGACTCCTTGAAATGCAGATAAGTACAACTTCGCCCATCACTTGCGGGTCCTCACGACTCGTAAGGGAGTAAATTCTCTTGTGAGATCCTTACGACTTTCAAGAGAAAACACACTTAGGAATCCTCACGATTCTTAAGGAGAAATTACACCTACAGGATCCTCTCGACCGGTAGGGAGAAAATTCTTTATGAGACCCTCACGGCTCATAAAGTTGAAAAGTCTTAGGTGACAGATCCTAACCATGTTTTCTAAGAGATCACTACCTTACAAAGAGCGCAAGACTGACAGCTATATACTATCTACAGACTGCACTTGCTAAAATCACATGGCAACAACACAGCAAGGAGAAGAAAGCGACAGAAAGAATATCTGATTTGCATTTAATTAAGCGTCCGAGGCATACTCATTCAGGCATGTGCAAAAGATTTAATACATAAAATAAAACACGCTGAAATGAAAAATTTGCCATTCATAATGCGAAAAAGTTCTTACAATTATAGAAACAGTAAACAAAAACATTATCTAGATGGTTACAATGGCAAAACCTCAGACCCAGGGCATGGATTGAGGAATTCAAAAGTGACCTTGTCCAGAATCTCCCAGGCCTTTCGAACCATCCTGGTATGCTTTCTTTCGTGATCACAGGCGTTGGGATCCTCATGGATGTCCTCCTCCCTCCGATAGGCAGCAAGTATTGCAGACTGTTGAAAAGCTTAATGCAGAAGATCGATAAGGTTATCTCGCCTTCTCTTCGAGATTAGGCTCATCAGATACAACGAGTGCACCTTATCCTCGGCGGCATCCAATGCCCTAAGCGGCACGCCAGTACAGAATAAGGGAAGCGCTTCCCAGATTGCTCCCACGATAAGCTTCAAGAGAGAGGAGCGTCGAAGAAGCAGTCGACCATTGTATGTGTCAAAGAGACTCATAATTTCGGCACACTCGGCGTCTGTGAATTCTCGATTCTGAGAACGACCGAGTAAGCGGATGTCTCCGTAGGAGATAATCTCGTCGAGATCATACATGTGAGTGTCCATTACTCCTGAAAAAGGAAAATCAGGAAAAATTAGCGGACAGACTGATCAAGCGAATCCTTATTAAAAAAACAGGCAGGCACAAGGAGTTAAACTCCTCGAGAGCAATACTCTACAGACAGGAGTGACACCTGTCAAAATCAATTATGAGGGGAATTTAAAGAAATCCCCCGAGAACATTGAGAGCCTTGCTCTGAGAAGATGATATAATTCATCAAAGATAAAATTCCATTTTTTTTAATCTGCGAAATCCATGAAAAACGCTTAAGAGTTCTTCTATATGATTTGAAAGGAGCAAGACTCCATTAATGAATTAAGAAATCATAAGTAAAATCCTTTTGGAGAGCAAAGCTCTATTAACGGAACCCTAAAAGGGTTCTCTTTAGGTCAAAGATCCATGAAGCAAAGCTCTGTTAGTGAAACCCTAAATGGGTTTTCTGAAGATCAAAGATCTATTAAGAGCAAAGCTCTGTTAATAGGTAAGACCCTAACTCATTAAGATTTATTAAAATTTTACCTAAATTTAGAAAGACTTTCCTTTTTACTTTTGAGAAATTCTCAAACAGAAGAGCTGTGCTCTGAACAAAATTCTCGAAGAAGATGGTAATCATCTAGAGGACCAAAGGTCCTATTTATAGGCGCCAAGCCGCCTCTTTAACTTCTGATGTTGCCACCGCTGCGCTCACGTGTGGACCACATAAGCGCAACGGTGGGGGGGCATTTGTTTCTCCAATTAAAGCAAAGCTCTATTCAAATTCCAAGGTTTGAAATGAAGTGACGCTTCGGCTTCCCCCAATCAGAGCAAAGCTCTGTTCAAGTTCCAAGATTTGGAATGAAGCGACGCTTCCTTTCCCCCAATCAGAGAAAAGCTCTGTTTTGAATTTCAAAATTCAAAAATTGAAGCAATGCTTCAGATCCCGTGCGCTGCACGCTGCGTGCCACGTGTCAAAAGCAGACACGCCAGCGCCAAGAGCGCTGCGCCCTAGGCAACGCACCCCAATTAGAGCAAAGCTCTGTTTCAAAATTTAAAAAGTTGAAGCAACGCTTCAGATCCAGCGCTCTGTGCCGCGCGCCACGTGTCAGACAAACACGGGTGCGCTAGCGCAGTTGCGTTGCGCTCTGCGCTGCGCGCCACGTGTCGAACGTAGGTGCGCTAGCGTAAGGTGCGCTCGCGCAAGGTGCGCCAGTGCTGGAATTAAAAATTCCCCCAGCGTCAGATCTAAAGATCTCCTAATAATAGATTATTAATTAATCAGAACTAAAATTCTGTTATGGAAAGATCTTTCCAATCTGATTAAAATAAGAAGATTATTTTCTGTAAAACAGAAGCCTTAGGATCAAAGATCAACGATAGGAAATATTCCCAAATCAATCAGAGAAAAATCTCTTAAAACTGATTTAACAAATCATTTGGCCCTATATAAAGGACCCTAGATTTCAAGTCTGAGATAGAGAAAACCCTCTGCAAACTTTGAGAAAACTCAAAGAAAAAGAAAGGCGAGCCTTTAGCAAAAGAAGATCATTTCTTCAAGGTAAAGAACTATTTCTTGAACAACAGAAATGAAACCATCTCGTAAAAGGAAGAAACATCTTCTAAAAAGATCTTAGATCTATAAAAAGACCAAGGTCTTTAATTTAAAAGAAACGATCAAAAGATCTGATTATAAACAAATAAAAGAAGTATTTTACTTCATTCACGGATCTTTGATTTATAAAGGCAGAGCCTTTTTATAAAAACAAGAACTTTTGTTCTTGGATCTTGAGGCAAAGCCTCCTTAGAAGAACATAAATTTGTTCTTTGATCTTAAAATTGATCAGATGTGCTTTGCGCTATTAAACAGTGTCTTGCACTCATGAACTGCGCCTTTGCACTCATTGGACCTGCGCTCAGCGCCAAAACCTGCCACGTGTCAACCAGAGACACAATCTGCGCTTTGCGCTTCTAAAACAGAGCGCTGCGCTCATGTGCTGGCGCTCAGCGCCAAGCCCGCCACGTATCACTCACTGGTGCGCCAACAGACTGGCGCAACGCGCTCATAAACTAAAAGCGCAATGCGCCAACAAACGAGCGCTTAGCGCTAAATGCGACACGTGTCCTCTTCGTGTGCGCTACCCGACGAAAGCGCAATGCGCTCTTTGACTGGTGCAAAGCACCTGGCGCGCCACGTGGCGCATTGTCAGAACACAATTTGTTCTGATCAAGACAAAATATGTCAGAACTCAATGCTTAGCATTATTAAAAGGGCCGAGCCCAAATAAAGGCTTAATAGCCAGAACAAAAATAAAATGTTAAACATTTTTAATTGGACTTAGCCCAATTCTGGCCATAAGTCCTTAATTTATATTGAACCGAGCCCATCTGCTCTTTCAACCAATTCACGTCGGTTCGAGGGTACATCTCTTTACTCCTCTGATATCTGCCGTTGTAATCCTTCAACGTCGTCAGAGAGGTGACGGGTCCCGACAACCACACATTACTACAGACTGTGGAGTCCTTAAATCCATGGACTATGATGTCCTTAACCTCGACCGTGATGTCTTTAAACTAAACAATGGACTGTGGAGTCCATCCATGGACTATGATGTCCTTAACCTCGACCGTGATGTCTTTAAACTAACATCGGACTGTGAGGTCCTTAAGCTTGGACTATGATGTCCTTAATCTCGACCGTGATGTCTTTAAACTAAACAATAGACTGTGGAGTCCTTAAATCCATGGACTATGATATCCTTAACCGCGACCGTGATGTCTTTAAACTAACATCGGACTATGAGGTCCTTAAGCTCATGGACTATGATGTCCTTAACCTCGACCGTGATGTCTTAAAACTAACATCGGACTGTGAGGTCCTTAAACTCACGGACTGTGATGTCCTTAACCTCGACCGCGATGTCTTTAAACTAACGATGGAACATAATGTCCTTAAACTAATTATCGACCGTGATGTCTTTAAACTAACGATGGACCGTAATGTCCTTAAACTAATTATCGACCGCAATGTCACTAAACTAAACAACAGAGCCCAATTGTTCTCTTGTCAGATCTAAACAATCCCGTTAAGTTGATCATTGTCTAAAATTAGACTAACGTAACCTTAACAAACGTTTAGGTTGATCTTAGTCTCAAATGAGGCTAACGTATCCTTAAACTCAACCCTCCCAAACCCAAATCTAAGAAAGATACAGATTTGGACTAGTCCACGCCCTACGGGCGACAACATAACTTAGTCTCCGTATAGAATCCACAGGAAACCAAATACAAAACAAACACCCACGACATGAAGTGACCATCTGGAGAAGGAGAAAGTTGTTACCGCGATGCGGTAGCGTAATTAACTGCAGGGGCTTGCGCCTGCAGGAAAGAGCGTCCCCACAATCAAAAACCCCTCAAACGAGGGGGAATCTGACGAAGTCTGCTGCATCGGCCGCATCCGTTTAAACCATCGATACATGGTGCCATAAATCAACATGGCATCTTCGGAGAGGTGATAGCACCAATTAGCATCTGCCCCGAAATTCAGGCGAGACGGACCCGCGCGGTCACGTCTCTGTGTTTCGGCGGGGAACAGTTATCATATGGCAGGTACAAGCTCGTTTCCAAGCCCGATGCTGACCTAGACTTTCCCTCGCAGCGTAGGTTGCTCTCAGCTCATGCTTTCATGGCGGAGTTACCCTCCAATTGTCAGATAGAGCGAACCTACCTTGCTGATACTGATCTTCAACCCAGCCTTTGAAGGTGAAGCAGCCTTCAAGAGGATGTCCTATTGCTCGGTGGTAGGAGCAATAAGCCGGATGATAGACCTCGCTTATTTGCTCAGGGTGCCGAGACTCCGGGAGTGTCATCATTTGATGCTTCATGACAAAGTTGAGGATTTTCCTTATCTTGTCTTGTGGGAATGAATATTTCCGACCTATCTTTTTCATAAAAGACGAATTCCAGCTGACTTTTCCTCGATCGCGCGGCTTCTTGGATCCGCCTCGCTGTTTTCGAACGTCATTCTCGGTCTTTGCCTTATTGTTGCTTCTACGTCGGGCTTTCTTTTTGCCACAAGAGCGCACAGCGGGTTGAGAGTGAAGGGGATCGTCATCCTCCGTAGCCTACTGAATGATTCGGTGCGTCCTGGCTTTCTCGTAAATGGTCATTTCGCGACTATGGTCATCCCGAACCTTTTGACCCGCTTCTCTTATTAGCTTTTCAATCTGCTCTTCGAATGACGGGCTTGGTATTTTCACAGCAGGATCTCGCTCTGGTTCGACATCAGCGCCATCTGGAAATGCATTCGTTTCCCCCACCGGAATTATTTATGACACGGCAGCCATTGAATCACTCCCTTTTATTGGACCGAACGTATCTAAGGCCAGTCGTCTTCATTCTCCCGTTAGGCATCTTTCGCTGGGTCCCGGGAACATTCCAAATCTTGTTATAGAATTGGGCTTGTCGAGCAGTCTGTTTGAAGGGTACGCCTTGGCATCTTAATAGCTTTTTCAGTCCCTCTGCGTAGTATCTGGGAAGACGGATTGGTTGAACACTGTTAAGCGCAGGCTCAACACCGTGCCATACTTATTTCTCCATTTTAGTCTCTGTGGATTTATAGAAAAGGATCGCCTTCTCACTTCTTTGGCAAGGAGGGACGTAGAAAGTCCACAGCTCTTGCATGCTATACATACCAAGTGCATCAAGTTCTTTGTAATTCCGCTATAGGACCGGGGTAATCTGTAAACTCTGGTCAGCTCCAGCAAAGGTCTGCATTGACGGGCGGCCGGAGAACACTGCGTTGGCCTCGTCCTAAGAGTCACTGCCAAAGACTAGAATATGAGTAGATAGTCCTGGCCTGTTGCCTTGGGGTTGTCTCAAGTAGACCATCTCTTCGTCCTCCTTGGTATCGCTCCCAAATATCGGGATAGTGGCGATGGCTTTTTGTTTATTCTCCAGTTTGCAACATCTTTCCATGTCTTTGAAGTCTGGTAAGAAGTACTTGGTATCTTCATATTTGCGGACTTCATTTATGGAGAATGGGTTCAACTCCCCTGTAACTGTGTACTCGAAGCCATCCTTTAAGTACTTCATACACTGATGTTGTGTAGAAGGGATGATGTTGTATTCATGTAACCAAGGCCTGCCGAGCAAAGCGTTGTAGCAAGTTTGGGCGTCAATAACATGGAATTTGATGTCAGTGACGAGCATCCTAAAGCGTAATGTCAGTATTATAAACCCGAGCGTTTGCGATGATTGGGAGTCAAAACCGGAGATGGTAATTTTATCCCAAGCCAGGTGCTGCACGTTCATGCAAATCTTCATCAACACGCTTACATTGAGAAGGTTGATGGAGGACCCGTTGTTGACCAGGATCTTCCCTATCTTGATATCGTGACAATACCTGGTTACATACAGCGGACGGTTGTGCTCACACGTTTCTAGAAGGAGGTCTTCATCGCTGAAGGTGATATCAGCCGTGTGGACTTCTTCCAGCTCGTCCTTCATCTTTTCTTCCGCCAGAAAGGCTTGAAACTGGTCGGGCTCTTGTAACGCCTTGATCAGGGAATCTCGTGCTTCTTTAGACAGGAGAAGGGCATCCAAAATACTCAACTGTGAAGGTATCTTCCTCAGATGTGCCAGGACATTGTAATCCACCTTGTTCTTCTTGGGCGGGTCTTTGGCTGTGAGCTCTTCAATAATTCTATCATCGATAGCAATCTCTTCAGGGACTTTTTCCTTTTCTTTGTCCCTTTTTCCTAAACCTTTGTTTGAAGGTCCGAGATTCTTTTCAGGCAACGTACGGTTACGAAGATGAACGTTCTCACAGTTCTTCATTTCCTCTTCCTTTTCAGAGGTAGATTCCTTGAAGAGAGGGCCGAGGGCTATTTCTTCGCCAGAATCGCTCCCGAAGGTAAGAACTTGAGGTTTTGCTCTTGTCGGAATGGCATCAACCATATAACAGTTACCGGCTGTTCCTTCACGCTCGTCTGTCGTGCTTCTCTGTTCCCAACGGGCTTTGCGCTTCATTCGCTTGAATTGTTATCGGTGGGCGACATATCCCTGTTTCCCCTAATCAAAGCAAAGCTTTGTTCAAAATTTCAAATTTTGAAATGAAGCAGTGCTTCATAGCAGCGCCAGCGCTGAGAAAGTCAAAGACTCTGAAGCAGTGCCCACGTGCAAAGCACATGAGCGCCAGCGCTAAGAGCGTTGCACTCTAAGCAGCGCACTACGTGCAAAGCACGTAAGCGCTAGCGCTATGTGCGCTGCATTTTAAGCAGCGCACTACGCGCAAAGCACGTAAGCGCTAGCGCTATGTGCGTTGCATTCTAAGCAGCGCATAACGTGTAAAGCACGAGAGCGCTAGCGCTGGAACTAAACGTTCCTAACCGTTGGATCAAAGATCCAATGAACATGATTAAAAAAATCATTAATTGATCAGAATAAAATTATGTTAAGGAAAGATTTCTCAAAATCTTTCCAAACAAAAAGATTATGCTCTGTAAATCAGAGCACCGTTGGATCAATGATCCAAAGGTGATTAAAAATCACCAAAATACAGAATAAATTCTGTATGGGGAAAGATTTCCCAATCTTGTTAAAAACAAGAAGATTGCCTTCTGTAAATCAGAAGCCCTTGGATCAAAGATCCAACGATGGGGAAATCCCCAAATCAAATTGGAGAAAAGATCTCCTTAACCGATTGAACAAATCAGCTCGCCCTATATAAAAGCCCCAAGACTTCAAGTCTCAGAGATAGAAGAAAAAAGATAGAGAAAAACATACAGAGGAACCCCCCCTAAACTTTGAGAAATCTCAGAAAGAAGTGTCAAGCTCTCGGTAGAAGAAGAAGATTTTTTTCAAGGTAAAAATAAACAGGGAGATAAAATCATCTCATATTAAAAAGAAGAATTCACTTCTTTAAGATCATAGATCTGCAAGACCAAGGTCTTTCACAACGAGATCAAAGAATCTCATCATAAAATAAGAAGAATAACATAATTCTTCTCACAGATTATAGATCTATAAGACTAAGGTCTTTTACAAAAAGAGATCATAGTATCTCATTATAAGAGGGGGAGAATAATTCAATTCTCTCAGGATCACAGATCCATAAAGGCAAAGCCTTTCACTAAAATAAGAGATTGAAACATCTCCTACAAAATAAGAACTTTGTTCTTAGAATCTTGAGACAAAGTCTCTTCTAAACGAGAATTTATTTCTCAGATCATAAAATTGATCAGATGCGCTTCTGCGCTCATTGACAGGCACTCAGCGCCAAGTACGCCACGTGCTCCTCATGTGTGCGCTACTTAACAGAAGTGCTTCAGCGCTCCACATTTAGCGCAAAGTGCTGCAGAGCCTTGGCGCTATTAATTTTAAAGAGCATTAGCGCTCCAAATTTAAAGTAGCGCACTGCGCTCATTATCTGGCGCTAGCGCCAAGCGCGCCACGTATTTCTCACGTGTGCGCTGATAGAACATAAACTGTTCTTTAAAATAAAGCCCTAGAGCTATGGTGAATGCTCAATATTCAGTAAAAGACAAAAAAATGTTGTCAGAAGTCAAATCAATGCCCAGCATTGCCAAATGTTTAACATTTTAATTGAGTGGGCCGAGCCAAAATGGCCATAAACTCCTCATTCAGATTAACTGAGCCCATATTCTCATAAATCTCATATCTTAGTCCCAGTTGGACTACAGATCTCCCAACCAAAATTGGTTCAAGGGTACATCTTTCACTCCTCTGATATTTGTCGTTGTAATCCTTCAACGTCTTCAGAGAGGTGACGGGTCTCGACAACCATACATTTCATAGACTATGACGTCTTTAAACTGGACTGTGGGGTCCTTGAACCATGGACTATGATGTCCTTAACCTTGGACTGTGGGGTCCTTAAACCCATGAACTATGATGTCCTTAACCTTGGACTGTGGGGTCCTTAAGCCCATGGACTATGATTTCCTTAACCTTGGACCGCAATGTCCTTAAACTAATTATGGACCGCAATGTCCTTAAACTAAACAATAGAGCCCAAATGCTCTTTTGTCGGATCTAAACGATCCCATTAAGTTGATCTTAGTCTGAAATTAGACTAATGTATCTTTAGCAAACGTTTAAGTTGATCTTAGTCTCAAATGAGACTAACATATCCTTAAACCTAACCCCAAACCCAAATCTAAGAAGATACGGATTTGGACTAATCCATGCCCTATGGGCGACAACATAAATTAGTCTCCGTATACAATCCATGGGCTACCAAAAACAAAACAAACACACACGACACGAAGTGACCATCTGGAGAAGGAGAAAGTGGTTACCGCGATACGGTAGCGTAATTAACTGCAAGGGCTTGCGCCTGCAGGGAAGAGCGTCCCCACAATCAAAAACCCCTCAACGAGGGGGAATCTGACGAAGTTTGTTACATCGGCCGCATCCGTTTAAACCTTCGATATATGGTGTCATAAATTAACTTAGCATCTTCGGAGAGGTGGACGGATAGCACCAAATAGCATCTGCCCTCGAAGTTCAGGCCCGGACGTCCCAACGTCCTGGTCGCGTCTTTCGGTGGGGAACAGATTCCGGTACGCCCGGTGGGACCTTTTTCTCTTTCCACTCCACACTTCGTGTGTCGTGTTTTTCCCGTGATCAGATAATCGCGGTGTGTATGTTTGTGGTTGACCTTAAGGGAGTGGATACTGAAGTCGGCGCTTCGTCTCTATGAAGAATGGCATTTGTTCCTACTTTAACAACACAGGCTCTGTCATATCTGGTGGAGTCAAGTACGGGCCACTTGCAAGCTCAAATCTCTGCAATTCGGCTCTTCAAGAAATCAACGAGCTTCTCTTTGGGTCGATGCTCCCACCTCCTACCCTCGGTACCTCAACGCCGATGGAGGAAGCCCAGAGGAAATCTGTCTTCCACAGGCTGGTTCCCCAAGCTGCAACTTTGCCGACAGAATCAGTCCTCCAACAAATGGCACCTGCCAAGGACCAAGGTCGACGCAGGGGGCAGAATATTTAGGCTCTCAAAGGAAACATGGGACAGGCTCGGCAAAATCCTGAAGCTAGTCGAATCCCGGCCGTAAGAAACGGTCGACATCGGTATCAGCATCATACAAAATGAGCTGGGGGCAGTTCTCCATATGGTCATGTTTCAACCCCAGTGGTGAACGTTGTTGTTCCAACTGGGAACAGCTTCAAATTGTTGTGAAGGGTCAGACAAAGTTCTCCTACCGCAATATTGAAAGAGTCTCCGCAGTCCAGGGAGATCCCACGAGAGCAGAAACTAGTTCGCTCCCTGAGACAACTTTCCTCATCTATATATAAGGTGTGGAAGCAGGTGAAGGGGACTCACCCCAAGATGGATCCTGATATAGCGGTTCCTCCCAAAACCAAAGCAGCTTTTTACAACAAGAGGCCCAATAAAGCTCAAGTGCCCGAAGCAAACTCCAAAGGCCAAAAACTCCAAACACCCCAAGCCTGGGGGCATGGTAGTTCACATAGTCTATGTGGTGAATTCCAAAGATGAAGTTCGAGCTTCTACTAGTCACTGACCTCAGACTCAGTCCTTAACAAAAGTTCAACTGCAACGTGAAAAGCTGCAGTAGAGGCTTGCTCAAGCGGCACCACTCGTTAATCCATCGTCTAAGGCAAATCCCGAGAAAGTACCCAAAGAAAGAATAGAGAAAGAGTCGGATATTGATTTTCTAAAGTGTGCTCTGAAAAAGAGAGATGAAAAAGCGGTAGAAATGTCCACTAAAATGAATCAGATGGTGCTTCTGATTCAGAATATGGCTGGAATGATGGTTCAATCGGAACCACAAGCGAATGAACTGCCAGTAGTCACTTTTAAAGACAAGAGTGACATTTCAAATCCTCTACGAGTCTCATCAGCAGCCGAAGAGGAAATGTTCTCAAAAGTAAAGCTGAACGAATATGCCGCTCAGCAAATCAAGACTCACTACTTCAGTGAAGCCGCAAATAGATCAATCAAGACTGGACGACCCTATCCAGGCTGGTATGATCAAATAAAGTAAACCCGCCTCAACCGCACGCTCTTAAAAGGGGGGACACACCGGAGGCATCGTGCTCTTTTGTAAAAGAAGGTCCATGGGAGGTCGTTCTTTCAACCAAGACGAAAAAAATGCTGAAGGATCTCCAAACATGCCCGGCGATCAGATGGAAAAATCAGCTAGAACCCGAGATCATCGAGGGAATGCTAAAGCCGCACCTAACTCCAAAAATTGGTAGTGATAGTCAAAGCGCCAACACCCAGCCGTCAAAGTCTTCGAAAAAGAAGAAGAAGACCAAAAAGCCCGTGAAGCATGGTGACAAGCGCACGGACCTGCAAAAACAGATTGACGCGCTGGAAGAATATAACCAGAAGGCGCAGACCCCAGTCACACTCCAAGAATTTCTCAACCACGTCCTTGAAGACGGAGATGACGACAATGGAGAAGACTCATCGGATGAACCTGAGGAATATGTGGCAAGCTGCTATGTGATCTCTCACTTGTTAATAAACGGTAAAGAAGCTCTGGATACAGAGAAACTAGGGGCAGATCCTGAACCGGAACTTCTAGGACCATCAGACGAAATGATTGATGCATTCCTGAACGAAGCTCTTCTGAAAAGCAAAGCTGATTGGGAGCGCGAAATGGCCATATTTGAAAAGGCCAAACGCCGGCGACTGGACGAAAGGGTTGAAACACACCTACCAGATCAAAGTACATCCACCGCAAATAAAAGCAGATTCAAGACAAGGAAAAGGTTCGCCAAAGCCATATCAATAGGAATGAAGCTGCCACCCTCCGAAGGAAATTCTCCTGGTGGGATACATCCAGACGAAGCAGACGCACATCCAAACTACTGCTTGTAGCATCGGAAGACTACACATCCTACTGAAGAGTGCAACGCCTTTAAAAATTGGTGGTAAGGGTATGTCGCTCACAGGCAACACTTCAAGAGGATGAAGCATGAAGCTCGTCGACAGCGGAAAAATGTGACAGACGAACGAGGAAGAGCTGCCGGCAACTGCCACATGGTGGATAGCAGGGGATCGCAAGTTTTCACCTTCGGGAGCGGTTCTGAAGAAGAAATGGCTCTTGATTGAATGAATTTCTCGTTGTGTATGTTTAGAAAATGTATATAGAAATCACAACCAAAAATATTTGACCGCAATCAATAACGGTGTCGATTGTAGCGCGTTAGTAAGTGCGGATCGTCCACAGGGAAAGTGTAATCGTTCGTCTTTCGAATTAGATGAGTCAAAAATTTAAGGAAAAGAAAAGAAAACAATTCATGATTTAAAATTGCATTTCAAGAAAAAGAAAATAATCTAGATCTAAGAAAGCATTAAAATCAAGAAGTGGTAATTTGTGATGATTTCCAACCAACAATCAAGATTCGAAGTGTAGCTCGTAGGAGTAGATCGGATCTATAGATGTGATGAGATCTAATGATTTCATGTTCTTATCTTTTAGCGAATTGATACTAGATCGATGATAATTCATCGAGGTTAAGGATTTTTGCGAAGAAGCTAGGGTTTCCTCGTCTTATCCTTTACCCTTTCAATGAATCTCATTCAAATTCTAGCTTCTAGCCAATCAAATGATCAATCGTTGTTCCCTAGTTTCGAGTGAACACAATCAAGAAAGGATCATCCCGAAACTAGGTCATCGATCATTTGATTCACTAGAATTTACAATTGTTATAGGATTTAAGAATTGTAAAAAAATCTAAATCATCATCATTCTATTGATCGTCACAACTCCTACACGAGCGGAGTTTACTCAAACATCATAATATCAAACGCAATCACAAATTAAGATCGAATCATAATGTTGAATCAAAGATAAGCAAGATATAGAAATTTCACCTTTATTTATCGACAAATTTCGTTACAACTCTCTTGAAATTTACAAAAGGTAGGAACTAGATCGTCGATTTCGGCTTCGCTCGGCTCCTTGAGTCGCGAATCGGCTTGGATCTCTTGCTCCGATGGAATCCGGCGTCGCTTGCTAAAGGTTGAAGGCTCTCTTGCTTGAATGGTACTCGGGATCTTGATCTTGATTTTGAATTGGAATTTGGCACAAGTCGTGTCACTCAACTTGTGGGTGGAAGAGGGAGAGATGAAGAATTGAACAACCTTCACCCTAGATCTAGGCTCTCTTTTATAGACCTCCAAATTCTAGATCTAGGATTTGAAATTTAAATTTCCTTCCACAAGTTTGTTAGCAAAAGATTTGAATTTCCCTCCAAAAGTTTGTTAAGAGAGCCTTCTAGAAATAGTTTGTTAGCCGAGCCTTCTAGATGTGCCACGTAGACATTCTACAATGTTCTGGAAGCTAAGGCCATTAGTTGAGAGCACGTGAGAAAAATTGAGCAGCTGAAGCCATCAAGCCGCCGCAGTTCCGCGGCGCAAGCAGGCTCCCGCCGCGGAACCGCGGCGCTTTGGAGGCCTTAGGGCTTGAATCTTCTACTGTGGACTTGGGCTGTCATTTGGGCCTGCTTCTGATATGTTGAATTTTGTTTGGCCTTCTGTATTGCTACAAGATCTTTAGCCTTTGAGTAGGCGTATTTTATCAGCACTGTTTTCATAAATTTGGGCTTTGCTTCTGGAATTTCCTGCATTAAACCCCAAAACAAGAGTTGCGCAATACAAGGGCGATGCGATGCCATGAAAAACACACAATTTCCCTAAAAGTGCCGGTTTTAGTATACAGTACAAGTAATCCAGTATTTTACATGTGTTTTGCAAATATGTGCGATATGAATACCGGATACCTTTACATGACTGCAAAAGGTAGGGAAATTGCCGTATTAGAAATGCAGTATTTTCGACTGATCAAATTCCCCCAAACTTATTTTCGATCATCTCGATCGAACTGTTTTATTAAAAAGAGAAGGAGAAAATAAAGAAAGAGAAAAGCACACTTTCGTAGGCAAAACGATTGCACTGAGCACGTGCAACAAGCCTTTAAACCTCTAGGTGTCCCTAGTAGGAGGAGTGTTGTCTCCTGAGGGTTTTCAGCGGATTGCACCCACAAAATCCAATAATAAAAGAAAGATCATGAATATTACATTTAAAGACAAGAATTATAAAAGAAAAGCCTTGAAAATTAGGGTTTCCAACTAAGCTAGCTTTTCGGTTGTCATGAGCCCTATCTTAATGGTCATGAAAAGATGTTAGAAATCATGTCCTCCCTCAATAAAACATCATCTTATTTTTCATTCCTATCTTTCTTCCAAATATCGATCATATCACCCTGCGTGTGTGTAAAGGACATCCCTACACCCGGAGAATTCAATTCAAGCTATCATACTCTTGCCCATCAGCCTCAGTACTTTTTAATTAATGAATATTTAGATGAATTTGCTCACATACTTTCATGCGACCGTTAATACTTCTTGAGGTACTAACCGACCGATTACTCATGTGCTTGCTTATTTGGTGTTTTTTTTCTCGTCTTGCACCACCTAAGGCATAGCAGTGACTCCCAGACCAGTTGGCCTTAGGGCACTAGGTGAAGAGGCACCCTTGCTATAAATTTTTTATTGCCCTCGGCGATAACAAAACCAGTGTCCATTTTTCTCACCACTTTATATTTTATTCATTTTTTTTTATTTCCTTCATACATCGGCTTTAAGACAAGAGCATTTCAAGGTATCCTCTACTATCCCGGGTTTCAAGACGTGTGTAAGTGCGAATAGCAGGGTATCAACGTTCAAAATGTTTGGCTTTCAGAATAGAAACTATTTTTCAGACTTATTTTTATCCTCAGAATAGTGACGTCCTTCATCTTACTAACCCTTAGGACAATGGCTCATAACTATTTTTTACTAGTTCGTATAAGAAAACTTCTAATTTTCTTAGTTTTCTTAAATTTTTCTAATCTCATGGATGTAATTTTTCACTATCTAATCTTTTATTATCTTATTTATGTACAAAAAATATTTTTATCATTTTGAATTTTTTTTTATTTTTATGGGTTTTGAAAATTTTTAAATTTTTATAGGTTTTCAAAAAAATGTTTTGTGCTTATGATGATGCAAATGATGTGAAAATAAGCACAAACCTCCCCCAAACTTGTTTTCAACAGTGTCCTCACTGTTGCCATCTGCTAAATCTCGAAAAACCTGTAAGCCTGGGAGGAATTTATTAGTGGGGGCAAAATATATAAGTAAAGAACCTCCCCCAAACTTATTCTTGGCTCATCATTTTGTAAAAATTTTCTTTTCAAGAGCCAGAAAAAATGCCCCCCCAAACTTTAGTTATGCAATGTTAATCTTTGAAAATCACATGAGGGGGTCAAAAATCAATGGTCGATGCCAAGCTTTGCAAAGACCGAATGTCAACACCAACCATTCAAAAAATTTGTCAATGCAGTGCTCTGGTTGGTGGAAGAAGAAATGGGGAAAGGGTAAGTGGTGGAATAGAATGTGTGTGCGTCTCATTTTGGAGAGACGATGCAGTGATTGTGATGGATTACTCGCATTCTTTTTACAATTCAGAAGAAGTGGTGGAGGTTCAATTTCAGTGATTGGGACATGATTCATCTCAACACCCGTGTCATTCAAAAATGCGAGTTTATCAGCGAAGATTTCCTCAAAAGTCTCATCAATACCCCGAAGAATAATGTCATCACAAAGTGCGGGGTGATCTTCAGACTCTAAAAGCAGTTCATAATCAGTGTTAGTTGTTGACCCGGACATCTCAGTGGAAGAGTCCGTATGTGTATGATACATAGTTGGGTCAAACAACAACATATGAAAAGAGTCAAGATCAGTATCAGGAGGATCGTCAAATTCGCTGCTGTCGACATCCATTAAGTCGACAGAACAGACCTGAGCAGTAGGTTCGGAGGGTACACTTCCCAACTTGTAAATGTTCAGCTCTATTGACCTATTCCCGAAGGATAGGGTCATAGAACCATTACGACAGTTGATGATAGCGTTGGAAGTGGCCAAAAAGGGGCGACCTAAAATCACCGGAATTTGACTCCGTGGGTTCGCTATAGGCTGTGTATCAATTACAATAAAGTCCACAGGGAATATAAATTCCCCGATTTTTATTAACACATCCTCCAGTTCACCCCTAGGTTTGGTGATTGATCGGTCAGCCATCTGGAGAGTGCAATGGGTTGGCTTCAACTCTCCGATCCCTAATTGCTCATAGACTGAGAAAGGAAGTAGGTTAACACTTGCGCCCAGATCTAGTAGAGCACGGTTGATGTGTTTATCCCCAATAGAAATGGAAATAGTAGGATATCCAGGATCCTTACGTTTCCTCGGTAATTGTTGGGGGAAAGCCGTGTCTACCGTCTTTGCCATGAAAATTTTCTTGGGCACTTGAGTCTTCCTCTTCCTAGTGCACAAGTTCTTAAGAGTTTTCGCATAGGACGGAACTTGTTGGATAGCATCTAGGAGAGGGATGTTGATGTTAACTTGCTTTAAAATGTCCATAATCTTCTCCATATGTGGACTCGATGTGTTAGCCCTTAACCGATTAGGATAAGGTGCTTTAGCAATAAGCGCTGGGTCCATCATAGGAGAAAGAAGTGTGTGTGGACCCGATCCCAGAATAGAAGTGGGGATCGTCCGTGGAGAACTAGAAGAGATGGGCTGAGGTGGTGAGCCTTGTGGGAAACGAAGAATAGGCTCGCAAGAAGGTGGTGGGGTAGAAGAACTGGGGTTAGAATTGGAAGTAGAAGTGGAAGGAAAGGTCCCAGCCGGGGTATCATCGATAGATTTTTCAGTGTCATCAATCTCTTCCCCAACGTGATTGTAAAGCACTCTTCCAGATCTCAACATGATTGTATCCACATGATGTGAATAGCCAGGATTGGGTAAAGGTTGAGCTGGAAGTTTCCCTTTCTCTCTTACACTCATTTCAGCTTTTAAACGTGCAATTTCTTCTTCCATCGATTTAATAGACTCGCTTTGGGATGCAGAGTTCCTCTTTATGTTATCGATGGAAGTCTTTATTCTCAAAAGCAAGTTCATGAATGAAGAGGATTCATCTGAACCAATCAACTGCAAAGGATTAGACGGTGCAGGTGTGTTGACCGGATTTTGAAAATTTTGTGCGTGAAAGGGGTGCTGACTTAAATGAATTGGTGATTGCTGTTGTGGTGGAGGGACCCTTTGGAAATTGTTTTGGGTTGGAACCGTGTTTTGAGATTGGGATTGGTTCCAAGCAAAGTTTGGGTGATTCCTCCAACCCTGATTATATGTGAAAGAAAAAAGGTCGTTTCTAGGTCCTTGTTGGTAAGCAGAATTTATATGCTCATGACCTTGAAACAGAGAATTTCGTGGACATTCTTCCGTGAGATGTGATGGATCAGAACAACAACCACATACAGTTTTGGAGAGTGACATTTGATTTAGGGCGGCAGCTAAAAACTTGTTTTTCATGGCATCGAATTTCTTGTGTAAAGCTGAAATTTCAGCTCTAACTCCTATAGAAATATCATTGCCATCCCTAGATGATTGACTCACACCCTCCCACTGTAACGATTTTTCAGCGAAATCTTCTAGGAATTTCCAGGCTTCCCCATCATCTTTGGTCATGAAGTTGCCTTGACACATGGATTCAAGGGTCTGTCTCGTGTTAGGATTAATGCCCTCATATATGATACGGCACAGTTCCCATCTCGGGATGCCGTGATGTGGACATTGGACTCACAGATCCTTGAAGCGTTCAAGACATTTTGAAAATGTTTCATTTGGAAGCTGGGTGAATTGATAGATTTCGCTACGGACTCGAGCTGTTTTGTGATGTGGGTAAAATTTCTTAAGGAATGCTTTGACGAATTTGCCCCAATTTGAAATGGAATGTGCGGTAGTGTTATATAGCCACTTCTCGGCTAAATCGCACAAAGTTAATGGGAGAAGACGAAGACGCATAGCATCCACAGACAACTGTGAAGTACCCATCAGTGCGCATACATTTTCAAATTTGGTGATAAAGATATATGCGTCCTCAGACTCGAGACCGTGAAATTTTGGTAGAAGGTTGATGTATTGGGGTTTAATCTGAAAATTTTCCCCGTTGGCTGGTGGAATGGAAAGACAGGTGGAAAAGGGGCCTCGAGTAGGATAGCACCTCTCTTGGAGAGAGATGCGAGGTGGATTCTGCGCACCAACGGACGGCGGCAGAGTAGTGGTAAAGAAATTTGATGGAGTAGGATCCATCAGTGTGGGTGTGGTGGTGGGTAAAGAAAGGGTAAATGTAGAAATACCGACTTTTGGGTCGATCGGAGGGACGCGGACTAAACAGGCACTAGAATCCCATTGCCCAGCCTATCTTGCACTAAAAAGGGTTAGTACAAGTGGCAGCGTGGATTTATAATTAGGGAAAATGAAGTGTTGGTGTTTGTTTTGAAAAATGATACGGATTTTTGAAAATATGATGCGATCACAACAAATGCAACAAGCAAAACCCTAATTCTATGGGTCACCTAGGTCAAATCTCTAGACCGCTCCTAACTGCCAAAAGACAAGTCGCAGGATAAATCCTCCACTGCCTCTTTGTCTCTCCTGTGGCCAGGTAAGTGGGAGGTTCTCCACTACGTAAGTAGTGGGCCTAATTAAGTAACCACTAGCTTTCAACACACTTGCCTTAGACACCACAAAAGAAACGCGGATAAGCAATGAATTACCCACGGCCTTCTTCTGTCCTAAGTGAGCGCGACGGTTCTTAGAGTCATTTCTAGATCTTTTTTAATTAATGAGGGTAAATGCGGATGCAAGTTTGTGATTTTTGGGGCTTAGGAAGGGTAATGAACTCCCCACCTAATTTGGATTTGGTCTTTGCCCCTTAAATTCCGTATTAATATGCAAACAACCAAGAATCAAAACACGCACAATTTTTATTTTTGCGGCGCTGCGATTTTTGCAAAGAAACCTGCAGTAAAATGTTATTTGGAGCAGATTTTAGAGAGAGATAAGAAAATTGAGAAGTTACCAGAGACCTTTTGAGCAGAGATGAGGTAATCACGCCGCGGAACCGCGGTTTAAGTCGCCTATTGCCGCACTTTCGCGGTGGTTTCAGGGGATTACTGCACACAATTTTCTACAGAGGCTCCTGTTCACTCCCCAAGCTCTCTGGAACTATCTAGAAAAAAAATTCTCAAGCTCCACAGGTTCCAGAATTCCTCGCACAAATCACAACAACTCGTATTAGTATTTGCGTGAATTTTGATCACAAAATTATAATGGAATAAACTTTTCAACTCAAATTTCAAAATACGAACAATTAGCGCACTATCCCCGGCAGCGGCGCCATTTGATTGAATGAATTTCTCATTGTGTATGTTTAGAAAATGTATATAGAAATCACAACCAAAAATATTTGACCGCAATCAATAACGGTGTCGATTGTAGCGCGTTAGTAAGTGCGGATCGTCCACAGGGAAAGTGTAATCGTTCGTCTTTCGAATTAGATGAGTCGAAATTTTAAGGAAAAGAAAAGAAAACAATTCATGATTTAAAATTGCATTTCAAGAAAGAGAAAATATCTAGATCTAAGAAAGCATTAAAATCAAGAAGTGGTAATTTGTGATGATTTCCAACCAACAATCAAGATTCGAAGTGTAGCTCGTAGGAGTAGATCGGATATATAGATGTGATGAGATCTAATGATTTCATGTTCTTATCCTTTAGCGAATTGATACTAGATCGATGATAATTCATCGAGGTTAAGGATTTTTGCGAAGAAGCTAGGGTTTCCTCGTCTTATCCTTTACCCTTTCAATGAATCTCATTCAAATTCTAGCTTCTAGCCAATCAAATGATCAATCGTTGTTCCCTAGTTTCGAGTGAACACAATCAAGAAAGGATCATCCCGAAACTAGGTCATCGATCATTTGATTCACTAGAATTTACAATTGTTATAGGATTTAAGAATTGTAAAAAAATCTAAATCATCATCATTCTATTGATCGTCACAACTCCTACACGAGCGGAGTTTACTCAAACATCATAATATCAAACGCAATCACAAATTAAGATCGAATCATAATGTTGAATCAAAGATAAGCAAGATATAGAAATTTCACCTTTATTTATCGACAAATTTCGTTACAACTCTCTTGAAATTTACAAAAGGTAGGAACTAGATCGTCGATTTCGGCTTCGCTCGGCTCCTTGAGTCGCGAATCGGCTTGGATCTCTTGCTCCGATGGAATCCGGCGTCGCTTGCTAAAGGTTGAAGGCTCTCTTGCTTGAATGGTACTCGGGATCTTGATCTTGATTTTGAATTGGAATTTGGCACAAGTCGTGTCACTCAACTTGTGGGTGGAAGAGGGAGAGATGAAGAATTGAACAACCTTCACCCTAGATCTAGGCTCTCTTTTATAGACCTCCAAATTCTAGATCTAGGATTTGAAATTTAAATTTCCTTCCACAAGTTTGTTAGCAAAAGATTTGAATTTCCCTCCAAAAGTTTGTTAAGAGAGCCTTCTAGAAATAGTTTGTTAGCCGAGCCTTCTAGATGTGCCACGTAGACATTCTACAATGTTCTGGAAGCTAAGGCCATTAGTTGAGAGCACGTGAGAAAAATTGAGCAGCTGAAGCCATCAAGCCGCCGCAGTTCCGCGGCGCAAGCAGGCTCCCGCCGCGGAACCGCGGCGCTTTGGAGGCCTTAGGGCTTGAATCTTCTACTGTGGACTTGGGCTGTCATTTGGGCCTGCTTCTGATATGTTGAATTTTGTTTGGCCTTCTGTATTGCTACAAGATCTTTAGCCTTTGAGTAGGCGTATTTTATCAGCACTGTTTTCATAAATTTGGGCTTTGCTTCTGGAATTTCCTGCATTAAACCCCAAAACAAGAGTTGCGCAATACAAGGGCGATGCGATGCCATGAAAAACACACAATTTCCCTAAAAGTGCCGGTTTTAGTATACAGTACAAGTAATCCAGTATTTTACATGTGTTTTGCAAATATGTGCGATATGAATACCGGATACCTTTACATGACTGCAAAAGGTAGGGAAATTGCCGTATTAGAAATGCAGTATTTTCGACTGATCAAATTCCCCCAAACTTATTTTCGATCATCTCGATCGAACTGTTTTATTAAAAAGAGAAGGAGAAAATAAAGAAAGAGAAAAGCACACTTTCGTAGGCAAAACGATTGCACTGAGCACGTGCAACAAGCCTTTAAACCTCTAGGTGTCCCTAGTAGGAGGAGTGTTGTCTCCTGAGGGTTTTCAGCGGATTGCACCCACAAAATCCAATAATAAAAGAAAGATCATGAATATTACATTTAAAGACAAGAATTATAAAAGAAAAGCCTTGAAAATTAGGGTTTCCAACTAAGCTAGCTTTTCGGTTGTCATGAGCCCTATCTTAATGGTCATGAAAAGATGTTAGAAATCATGTCCTCCCTCAATAAAACATCATCTTATTTTTCATTCCTATCTTTCTTCCAAATATCGATCATATCACCCTGCGTGTGTGTAAAGGACATCCCTACACCCGGAGAATTCAATTCAAGCTATCATACTCTTGCCCATCAGCCTCAGTACTTTTTAATTAATGAATATTTAGATGAATTTGCTCACATACTTTCATGCGACCGTTAATACTTCTTGAGGTACTAACCGACCGATTACTCATGTGCTTGCTTATTTGGTGTTTTTTTTCTCGTCTTGCACCACCTAAGGCATAGCAGTGACTCCCAGACCAGTTGGCCTTAGGGCACTAGGTGAAGAGGCACCCTTGCTATAAATTTTTTATTGCCCTCGGCGATAACAAAACCAGTGTCCATTTTTCTCACCACTTTATATTTTATTCATTTTTTTTTATTTCCTTCATACATCGGCTTTAAGACAAGAGCATTTCAAGGTATCCTCTACTATCCCGGGTTTCAAGACGTGTGTAAGTGCGAATAGCAGGGTATCAACGTTCAAAATGTTTGGCTTTCAGAATAGAAACTATTTTTCAGACTTATTTTTATCCTCAGAATAGTGACGTCCTTCATCTTACTAACCCTTAGGACAATGGCTCATAACTATTTTTTACTAGTTCGTATAAGAAAACTTCTAATTTTCTTAGTTTTCTTAAATTTTTCTAATCTCATGGATGTAATTTTTCACTATCTAATCTTTTATTATCTTATTTATGTACAAAAAATATTTTTATCATTTTGAATTTTTTTTTATTTTTATGGGTTTTGAAAATTTTTAAATTTTTATAGGTTTTCAAAAAAATGTTTTGTGCTTATGATGATGCAAATGATGTGAAAATAAGCACAAACCTCCCCCAAACTTGTTTTCAACAGTGTCCTCACTGTTGCCATCTGCTAAATCTCGAAAAACCTGTAAGCCTGGGAGGAATTTATTAGTGGGGGCAAAATATATAAGTAAAGAACCTCCCCCAAACTTATTCTTGGCTCATCATTTTGTAAAAATTTTCTTTTCAAGAGCCAGAAAAAATGCCCCCCCAAACTTTAGTTATGCAATGTTAATCTTTGAAAATCACATGAGGGGGTCAAAAATCAATGGTCGATGCCAAGCTTTGCAAAGACCGAATGTCAACACCAACCATTCAAAAAATTTGTCAATGCAGTGCTCTGGTTGGTGGAAGAAGAAATGGGGAAAGGGTAAGTGGTGGAATAGAATGTGTGTGCGTCTCATTTTGGAGAGACGATGCAGTGATTGTGATGGATTACTCGCATTCTTTTTACAATTCAGAAGAAGTGGTGGAGGTTCAATTTCAGTGATTGGGACATGATTCATCTCAACACCCGTGTCATTCAAAAATGCGAGTTTATCAGCGAAGATTTCCTCAAAAGTCTCATCAATACCCCGAAGAATAATGTCATCACAAAGTGCGGGGTGATCTTCAGACTCTAAAAGCAGTTCATAATCAGTGTTAGTTGTTGACCCGGACATCTCAGTGGAAGAGTCCGTATGTGTATGATACATAGTTGGGTCAAACAACAACATATGAAAAGAGTCAAGATCAGTATCAGGAGGATCGTCAAATTCGCTGCTGTCGACATCCATTAAGTCGACAGAACAGACCTGAGCAGTAGGTTCGGAGGGTACACTTCCCAACTTGTAAATGTTCAGCTCTATTGACCTATTCCCGAAGGATAGGGTCATAGAACCATTACGACAGTTGATGATAGCGTTGGAAGTGGCCAAAAAGGGGCGACCTAAAATCACCGGAATTTGACTCCGTGGGTTCGCTATAGGCTGTGTATCAATTACAATAAAGTCCACAGGGAATATAAATTCCCCGATTTTTATTAACACATCCTCCAGTTCACCCCTAGGTTTGGTGATTGATCGGTCAGCCATCTGGAGAGTGCAGTGGGTTGGCTTCAACTCTCCGATCCCTAATTGCTCATAGACTGAGAAAGGAAGTAGGTTAACACTTGCGCCCAGATCTAGTAGAGCACGGTTGATGTGTTTATCCCCAATAGAAATGGAAATAGTAGGATATCCAGGATCCTTACGTTTCCTCGGTAATTGTTGGGGGAAAGCCGTGTCTACCGTCTTTGCCATGAAAATTTTCTTGGGCACTTGAGTCTTCCTCTTCCTAGTGCACAAGTTCTTAAGAGTTTTCGCATAGGACGGAACTTGTTGGATAGCATCTAGGAGAGGGATGTTGATGTTAACTTGCTTTAAAATGTCCATAATCTTCTCCATATGTGGACTCGATGTGTTAGCCCTTAACCGATTAGGATAAGGTGCTTTAGCAATAAGCGCTGGGTCCATCATAGGAGAAAGAAGTGTGTGTGGACCCGATCCCAGAATAGAAGTGGGGATCGTCCGTGGAGAACTAGAAGAGATGGGCTGAGGTGGTGAGCCTTGTGGGAAACGAAGAATAGGCTCGCAAGAAGGTGGTGGGGTAGAAGAACTGGGGTTAGAATTGGAAGTAGAAGTGGAAGGAAAGGTCCCAGCCGGGGTATCATCGATAGATTTTTCAGTGTCATCAATCTCTTCCCCAACGTGATTGTAAAGCACTCTTCCAGATCTCAACATGATTGTATCCACATGATGTGAATAGCCAGGATTGGGTAAAGGTTGAGCTGGAAGTTTCCCTTTCTCTCTTACACTCATTTCAGCTTTTAAACGTGCAATTTCTTCTTCCATCGATTTAATAGACTCGCTTTGGGATGCAGAGTTCCTCTTTATGTTATCGATGGAAGTCTTTATTCTCAAAAGCAAGTTCATGAATGAAGAGGATTCATCTGAACCAATCAACTGCAAAGGATTAGACGGTGCAGGTGTGTTGACCGGATTTTGAAAATTTTGTGCGTGAAAGGGGTGCTGACTTAAATGAATTGGTGATTGCTGTTGTGGTGGAGGGACCCTTTGGAAATTGTTTTGGGTTGGAACCGTGTTTTGAGATTGGGATTGGTTCCAAGCAAAGTTTGGGTGATTCCTCCAACCCTGATTATATGTGAAAGAAAAAAGGTCGTTTCTAGGTCCTTGTTGGTAAGCAGAATTTATATGCTCATGACCTTGAAACAGAGAATTTCGTGGACATTCTTCCGTGAGATGTGATGGATCAGAACAACAACCACATACAGTTTTGGAGAGTGACATTTGATTTAGGGCGGCAGCTAAAAACTTGTTTTTCATGGCATCGAATTTCTTGTGTAAAGCTGAAATTTCAGCTCTAACTCCTATAGAAATATCATTGCCATCCCTAGATGATTGACTCACACCCTCCCACTGTAACGATTTTTCAGCGAAATCTTCTAGGAATTTCCAGGCTTCCCCATCATCTTTGGTCATGAAGTTGCCTTGACACATGGATTCAAGGGTCTGTCTCGTGTTAGGATTAATGCCCTCATATATGATACGGCACAGTTCCCATCTCGGGATGCCGTGATGTGGACATTGGACTCACAGATCCTTGAAGCGTTCAAGACATTTTGAAAATGTTTCATTTGGAAGCTGGGTGAATTGATAGATTTCGCTACGGACTCGAGCTGTTTTGTGATGTGGGTAAAATTTCTTAAGGAATGCTTTGACGAATTTGCCCCAATTTGAAATGGAATGTGCGGTAGTGTTATATAGCCACTTCTCGGCTAAATCGCACAAAGTTAATGGGAGAAGACGAAGACGCATAGCATCCACAGACAACTGTGAAGTACCCATCAGTGCGCATACATTTTCAAATTTGGTGATAAAGATATATGCGTCCTCAGACTCGAGACCGTGAAATTTTGGTAGAAGGTTGATGTATTGGGGTTTAATCTGAAAATTTTCCCCGTTGGCTGGTGGAATGGAAAGACAGGTGGAAAAGGGGCCTCGAGTAGGATAGCACCTCTCTTGGAGAGAGATGCGAGGTGGATTCTGCGCACCAACGGACGGCGGCAGAGTAGTGGTAAAGAAATTTGATGGAGTAGGATCCATCAGTGTGGGTGTGGTGGTGGGTAAAGAAAGGGTAAATGTAGAAATACCGACTTTTGGGTCGATCGGAGGGACGCGGACTAAACAGGCACTAGAATCCCATTGCCCAGCCTATCTTGCACTAAAAAGGGTTAGTACAAGTGGCAGCGTGGATTTATAATTAGGGAAAATGAAGTGTTGGTGTTTGTTTTGAAAAATGATACGGATTTTTGAAAATATGATGCGATCACAACAAATGCAACAAGCAAAACCCTAATTCTATGGGTCACCTAGGTCAAATCTCTAGACCGCTCCTAACTGCCAAAAGACAAGTCGCAGGATAAATCCTCCACTGCCTCTTTGTCTCTCCTGTGGCCAGGTAAGTGGGAGGTTCTCCACTACGTAAGTAGTGGGCCTAATTAAGTAACCACTAGCTTTCAACACACTTGCCTTAGACACCACAAAAGAAACGCGGATAAGCAATGAATTACCCACGGCCTTCTTCTGTCCTAAGTGAGCGCGACGGTTCTTAGAGTCATTTCTAGATCTTTTTTAATTAATGAGGGTAAATGCGGATGCAAGTTTGTGATTTTTGGGGCTTAGGAAGGGTAATGAACTCCCCACCTAATTTGGATTTGGTCTTTGCCCCTTAAATTCCGTATTAATATGCAAACAACCAAGAATCAAAACACGCACAATTTTTATTTTTGCGGCGCTGCGATTTTTGCAAAGAAACCTGCAGTAAAATGTTATTTGGAGCAGATTTTAGAGAGAGATAAGAAAATTGAGAAGTTACCAGAGACCTTTTGAGCAGAGATGAGGTAATCACGCCGCGGAACCGCGGTTTAAGTCGCCTATTGCCGCACTTTCGCGGTGGTTTCAGGGGATTACTGCACACAATTTTCTACAGAGGCTCCTGTTCACTCCCCAAGCTCTCTGGAACTATCTAGAAAAAAAATTCTCAAGCTCCACAGGTTCCAGAATTCCTCGCACAAATCACAACAACTCGTATTAGTATTTGCGTGAATTTTGATCACAAAATTATAATGGAATAAACTTTTCAACTCAAATTTCAAAATACGAACAATTAGCGCACTATCCCCGGCAGCGGCGCCATTTGATTGAATGAATTTCTCATTGTGTATGTTTAGAAAATGTATATAGAAATCACAACCAAAAATATTTGACCGCAATCAATAACGGTGTCGATTGTAGCGCGTTAGTAAGTGCGGATCGTCCACAGGGAAAGTGTAATCGTTCGTCTTTCGAATTAGATGAGTCGAAATTTTAAGGAAAAGAAAAGAAAACAATTCATGATTTAAAATTGCATTTCAAGAAAGAGAAAATATCTAGATCTAAGAAAGCATTAAAATCAAGAAGTGGTAATTTGTGATGATTTCCAACCAACAATCAAGATTCGAAGTGTAGCTCGTAGGAGTAGATCGGATATATAGATGTGATGAGATCTAATGATTTCATGTTCTTATCCTTTAGCGAATTGATACTAGATCAATGATAATTCATCGAGGTTAAGAATTTTTGCGAAGAAGCTAGGGTTTCCTCGTCTTATCCTTTACCCTTTCAATGAATCTCATTCAAATTCTAGCTTCTAGCCAATCAAATGATCAATCGTTGTTCCCTAGTTTCGAGTGAACACAATCAAGAAAGGATCATCCCGAAACTAGGTCATCGATCATTTGATTCACTAGAATTTACAATTGTTATAGGATTTAAGAATTGTAAAAAAATCTAAATCATCATCATTCTATTGATCGTCACAACTCCTACACGAGCGGAGTTTACTCAAACATCATAATATCAAACGCAATCACAAATTGAGATCGAATCATAATGTTGAATCAAAGATAAGCAAGATATAGAAATTTCACCTTTATTTATCGACAAATTTCGTTACAACTCTCTTGAAATTTACAAAAGGTAGGAACTAGATCGTCGATTTCGGCTTCGCTCGGCTCCTTGAGTCGCGGATCGGCTTGGATCTCTTGCTCCGATGGAATCCGGCGTCGCTTGCTAAAGGTTGAAGGCTCTCTTGCTTGAATGGTACTCGGGATCTTGATCTTGATTTTGAATTGGAATTTGGCACAAGTCGTGTCACTCAACTTGTGGGTGGAAGAGGGAGAGATGAAGAATTGAACAACCTTCACCCTAGATCTAGGCTCTCTTTTATAGACCTCCAAATTCTAGATCTAGGATTTGAAATTTGAATTTCCCTCCACAAGTTTGTTAGCAAAAGATTTGAATTTCCCTCCAAAAGTTTGTTAAGAGAGCCTTCTAGAAATAGTTTGTTAGCCGAGCCTTCTAGATGTGCCACGTGGACATTCTATAATGTTCTGGAAGCTTAGGCCGTTAGTTGAGAGCACGTGAGAAAAATTGAGCAGCTGAAGCCATCAAGCCGCCGCGGTTCCGCGGCGCAAGCAGGCTCCCGCCGCGGAACCGCGGCGCTTTGGAAGCCTTAGGGCTTGAATCTTCTACTGTGGACTTGGGCTATCATTTGGGCCTGCTTCTGATATGTTGAATTTTGTTTGGCCTTCTGTATTGCTACCAGATCTTTAGCCTTTGAGTTGGCGTATTTTATCAGCACTGTTTTCACAAATTTGGGCTTTGCTTCTAGAATTTCCTGCATTAAATCACAAAACAAGAGTTGCGCCATACAAGGGTGATGCGATGCCATGAAAAACACACAATTTCCCTAAAAGTGTCGGTTTTAGTATACAGTACAAGTAATCCAGTATTTTACATGTGTTTTGCAAATATGTGCGATATGAATACCGGATACCTTTACATGACTGCAAAAGGTAGGGAAATTGTCGTGTTAGAAATGCAGTATTTTCGACTGATCAGCTCTCGGCCCTCTCTTCAAAGAATCCACCTCAGGAAAAGAGGAAGAACCGAAGAGCTGCGAGAACATTCAGCTGCGCAATCGCACGTTATCTGAAAAGAATCTCGGACCCACAAATAAGGGATCGAACAAAAAGAATAAGGGAAAAAAAAGGTCCCTGAAGATATCACCCTCGATGACCGAGTCGTCGAAGAGCTGGCAGCCAAGGACCCGCCCAAGAAAAACAAGGTAGATTACAACGTTCTGGCACACCTGAGGAAGATACCCTCACAGCTAAGCATTCTCGACGCCCTTCTGCTATCTCAAGAGGTGAGAGATTCTCTGATCAAGGCACTGCAAGAGCCCGAGCAGTTCCAAGCTTTCCTCGCCGAAGAAAAGATGAAGGACGAACTGGAAGAAGTGCACAAGGCCGATATCACCTTTGGCTATGAAGATCTCCTCCTCGGGACGTGTGAGCATAACCGTCCCCTTTACATCTCCGGATACTATCATGATATCAAGATAGGCAAAATCCTGGTTGACAATGGGTCCTCCGTCAACCTACTCAATGTAAGAGTGTTGAAGGAAATCTGCATAAGCGTTCAACACCTCGCTCGTGATAAAATCACCATCTCTGGTTTTGACTCCCAGTCGTCATGGACGCTCGGGTCTGTGATACTAACGTTACGTTTTGGGCTGCTCGTCACGGATATTAAATTTCACGTCATTGACGCCAAGACATGCTACAATGCTTTGCTCGGCAGGCCTTGGTTACACGAGTGCAACATTATCCCTTCTACACAACATCAGTGTATGAAGTATTTCAAGGATGGTCTCGAGTATACTGTGACAGAGGAACTAAACCCATTCTCCGTGAATGAAGTCCGAAAGTACGAAGATGTAAAATACTTCTTACCAGATTTCGAAGACACGGAAAGATGTCACAAACCGAAGAACAAAGCTATCACCACTATTCCGGTCTTCGGGAGTGATACCGAGGAGGAGGAAGAAATAGTTTATTCAAGGCCGCCCCAATGCAACAGGCCGGGACTGTCCACCCCTATTCTGGTCTTCGGCAGCGACTCGGAAGATGAGGCCAATGCCGTATTTTCTGTTCGGCCATCAATACAAGCCTTCGCTAGCGATGATCGGAGTTTGCAAATCGCCATGGTTCCACGAAAGCATTACAAAGAGCTCGACGCACTTGATACCTACAGTGTGCAAGAACTGCAGACGTTCTACATCCCTCTCAGGTGAAAAGATGAAAAGGCGATCATCTTTTATCAATCCACGGAAACCAAAGTGGAGAAAGAAATTTGGCATGGCGCCGATTCTACACTCGACAGGCTCCAACCCATCCGTCTGCCCAGATACTACACAGAAAGATTAAAAAGCCTGTTGAGGCGCCAAGGCGTACCCTTCAAACAGACTGCTCGACAAGCTCAGTTCTACAACAGGATCTGGAACATCCCCGGAACTCAGCGAAAATTGCCCAACGGGAGAATGGAAGCGATCGGGCTTGGATATATCCGATCTAAGAAACGGGAGCGATTCCATGGCTGCTGCGTCATACATGACTTTGATGAAAAAGGAGACACTCTGTATGAAGATGCTAACCCTGAACCAAAACGAGGTCCCGCCTTGAAAATGCCAAGTTCGTCGTTCGAAGAACAGATGGACAAACTTATAAGGGAAGCGAGTCAAAAGGTTCGAGATGACCATAATCGCGAAATGTCCATCTACGAAAAAGCCAGGACGCAGCGCCTCCTTCAGCAGGATACAGAGAATGACGATGCCTTTCATCGTCAACCCGTCACACAGAAGACCCGACGCAGAGATAAAAACAAGCTAAAGAACGGAAAAGACGCTCGACAGCAACAAAGCGGGTCCAAGAAGCCACGCGATCGGGAATCGAGCAACCATGATTCGTCTCTTATAAAGAAGATGGGTCAAGCATATTCTTTTCCCCAAGACAAGACAAGGAAGATACTCGATCTTGTCATAAAACATCAGATGATTACCTTTCTGGAGTCCAAGCACCCCGAGCAATCAGGCGAGGTCTCTCACCCGGACTATTGCTCCTATCACCGAGTGATAGGACATCCTCTCGAAGACTGCTTCACATTCAAAGACAAGGTAGAAGACCAGTATCAGCAAGGCAAGTTCGCTTTATCCAGCAGTTAGAGGGTAACCCCACCACAGAAGCATGAACCAAAAGCCGCGTATACAGCGAGAGTAGAACCAGACCAATATCGGTCTTGGAAGCGATCTCGTACCTGTCATGTGATAACGCTGTCAGAAGAAGAACCCGAGAATATGGATGACCTCCCCTAGTGCTTCAAAAACGATGATGACGAGGTGATCTCAGAGTTTCCACCGGCGCCAAAAGAGCTGGAAGATAGGATACATACTACTGCAGATAACCTCAAGAAAATCGACTTGGGGACAGCAAGTGACCCGCGGCCGACATTCGTCAGTGAGCTGTTGTCTGAAGAAAGGGTGGCTACGTTAAAAGACGTGCTCATGCAGTATAAAGACTGCTTCACATGGAACTATTTAGAGATGCCGGGACTAGATCCGGAGATTGCTGTGCACAAATTGGCGATATCTCCAGACATCAAGCTAGTCAAACAAGCACCGAGAAGGATGCGGCTCGAGCTTGAGATGAGCATCAACGCCGAGGTCAAGAAGCTAATCAACTCCAGTTTTATCCAAGAGGTTCAGTATCCTGACTGGATTGCCAACATCGTTCTAGTGATGAAGAAAAATGGGACGGTGCGCATATGTATGGACTTTCGGGATCTCAACAAATCTTGCCCAAAGGACGACTTTCCAGTACCGGTCACCGAGCTGATGATAGATAATAAGTCCACTCACGAAGTTTTCTCCTTCATGGACGGCTCATCAGGATACAATCAGATAAAGATGCATCTCGAGGACCAGAAGCATACCGTTTTCCGGACCCCTTTGGGCATATTCTGCTACAAGGTGATGCCTTTCGGTCTAAAGAACGCCGGTGCCACCTATCAGAGGGCCATGACTATGATTTTCGATGACCCCATACATGAAATCGTCGAATGCTATATTGACGACCTTGTGGTGAAAAGCAAATCGCATGAGGAGCATTGAGAGCATCTGAAGATCGTGTTCCAATGTGTGCGGAAATACAACCTGAAGATGAACCCTCTCAAATGCGCGTTCGGAGCTTCCTCAGGCAAATTCATAGGGTTCATCATACGACATCGAGGCATCGAAATAGACCCATCGAAGATCAAGGCGATTATGGAAATGCCCCCGCCAAGAACTCTTAAGCAACTGCGGTCTCTCCAAGGAAAGCTCGCATATATCCGGCGATTTATAGCCAATCTTTCTGGCAAATGCCGCCCCTACAGTCACCTAATGAAGAAGGGAACCCTTTTCGTTTGGGATCGCAAATGCCAAAGCGCACTCGACGAAATCAAGCAATACCTACAGAATCCTCCGGTGCTAACTGCTCCGGTCAAAGGAAAGCCTCACGTTCTGTATACAACAGCCCTCGAGGGTTCTCTAGGAACGTTATGGGCACAAGAGAATGACCAAGGGAAAGAGAGAGCCCTCTATTACCTGAGTCGAGTTCTCCTGGGGGCAAAAAGAAATTACTCCCCCATCGAAAAGCACTGCCTGGCGTTGATCTTTGCAATAACGAAGCTCAGACACTACGCGTTGGCACATGAGGTCCATCTCATATCAAAGGTGGATCCTCTCAAGTATTTGATGTCAAAGGCCATATTAACGGGATGGATCGCTAAATGGGCCCTACTCTTAATGGAATTCTCGGTGACATACCGAACCCTTAAGGCAGTGAAAGGCCAGGTCATCGCCGACTTCCTCGCTGAGCATCCAATACCTACCGACTCTCCTTTGAACTGCGAATTTCCCGACGAGCACGCGTTTGACACGATCGACGGGGAGAGAAGAGAGAATGATACTCGATGGGAACTCTACTTCGATGGAGTATCTTCTATGAAGAAGCACAAACAAAGCACCCCCATAATCAAATCTGGGGTGGGCCCCATCTTCGTGACTCCACAAGGAGGATAATGCGCTTTGCCTTTTCCCTAATAGAGCCGAGGATGAATAATGAAGCCGAATATGAAACTTTGATAGCAGGTCTTGAGATCGATGTCGATATGGGAATTGAAAACCTCCTCATATACGGAGACTCCCAGCTGGTCGTTAGTCAAGTAAATGGCGGCTATCAAACGTGCAAACCAGAGTTGCTGAAGTACGGCGAGAGAGTGCAGCAACTGCTGACTCAAATCCTTGCCTATGCCCTGGAAAACATACCGCGTGCGGAAAATAGCAAGGCGGATGCATTAGCCAAGCTCGCAAAAGAATTGGCTGACGAGAACGTCGATGACGTGAGGATCGTTGTGCAAAGTCGTCGGGTTCTTGCACCGGCAAAAATGTCTCCAGAGTCGTCTGAAGAAAAAGGAACGACAAAGCAAGCAACCCTACAAGTAAAAGACCAGGAAAAGGCTATGGATTAGAAAGAAGTCTTTATAGACTACTTCAAATCCCGTCGAACACCTGAAGACGCGTCCTCAAGACATCAGCTCATGAAACGAGCTCTATCATTCGCCTTTGTCAATGATACTCTGTATAAAAGATCGTTCGACACCCTATGGCTAAGATGCCTGGGACCTGAAGAGGCAAAGAGAGTCGTCCAAGAAACTCACGACAGACTCTGCGGTTCTTACCAAGCCGGGCCAAAGATGAAGCTGAAGATCAAAAGGATGGGCTATTATTAGCCCACAATGATCCAAGACTGCCTCGAATACGCGAAGCAATGCCACTCGTGCCAGATTCACGGGGACTTTATCCACCAGCGTCCAAATCCGCTACATCCAATGGTGGCTAGCTGGTCATTCGAAATGTGGGGAACTGACATAATCGGGCCCATCGAACCGGCATCATCCAGAGGACATCGGTTCATATTGGCGACAACTGATTATTTCTCTAAGTGGGCGGAAGCAATACCACTAAGAGAAGTGAAGACGGAGAATAACCTCTATTTCTTCCAGATGCACGTCATTTACCGGTTCGGCACTCCGCGACGGATTATCTCCGATAACGGACCAGCCTACAGAAGCCACAAGATCAGCCGCTTCGCACAACAGTATAATATAGACTAGAGATACTCTTCGGTCTGCAACCTCCGAGCTAACGGTCTAGCTGAGGCTTTCAACAAGACCTTGACGAAGATCGTGAAAAAGACGGTGTCCAAAAACAAGAAGGACTGGCATGAAAGACTGCATGAAGCTCTCTGGGCGTATCGAACTACGTTCAAAACGGCCACAAACACAACGCCGTATGCATTGGTATTCGGCACAGAAGCAGTACTCCCCCTCGAGATAGAGTTACCCTCTTTACGAGTGGCAGTTCGTTACGAGTTAACAGACGAAGACAATACTCATCTTCGGCTTGAGGATCTCGACGCCCTTGACGAAATCCGGCTCATGGCACAGCAAAACTTGGAAGCTTATAAAGCAAAAATGACACACTCATACAAGAGATTGACTAGGCCGAGAACATTCCGCCAAGGCAAACTCGTGCTAGTAGTCAAAAGACCTATGATCCCCAATCGTGCCAAACGGGGGAAATTCGAGCCGAACTATGAAGGCCCGTACATCATAGACAAATTTTACCAGGGTGGAGCCTATCTACTCATGGACATGCATGGTGAAAGACCTTTTAGGCCAATAAACAGTCGCTTCCTGAAAAAATACTACGCCCGACAAGTCACGGCCTAGGTTAATGATAGATGACGACACCTATGTCCGCTCGCTATCTTCCTAAGCCCAAACTCTATAAGTAGTAGCCGGCAAACGGACCGAAACATCCTTAAACAAACGATGGACCACTGTGTCCTAAAACTGGCTATTGACCGAGACGTCTATAAACTATTACGGACCGCGGCATCCCAAGGCTGATGACAAAAAAAAGGGTACATCCATAAGCGAAATGGGCACGGATGAAAACCCGAAAGGGCTCTGTGAGTAAAAACAGCAGGATTACCGACGTGTTTTATGAAAACCCGAAAGGGCGCGGTCTCGTTAAAAGACACTTGCAAGGTCCTCTCGACCCTGTAAGGAGAAACCACCTGCGTGAGATCCTTACGACTCATAAGGGAGCAACACACTTAGGGATCCCCACGATTCCTAAGGAGAAATTACACTTGCGAGATCCTCACGACTCGTAAGGAGAACCCTCTTATGAGACCCTCACGGCTCATAAGATTCAAAAGCCTTAAGCTACAGGGATCTGAACATGTTCTTAAGCCATCACAATTTCCAATGCTGCCCTACAAGCAGTTCAATGCTGACCCTTGTATACAATCCACGGGCGCGAATAAACATTATCCTAACAAAGTCCCATCCGCAACTAGGGATATGTTTACACAGTGGATGGCCCTTGTAAGTCCTCTCGACTTATAAGGAGAAAATACTCTTGTAAGATCCTTACGACTTATAAGAGAACACACGCTTAGGAATCCTCACGATTCCTAAGGAGAAAACGCACCTACGAGATCCTCACGACTCGTAGGGAGAAATACCTTTATGAGACCCTTACGGCTCATGAAGTTAAAAGCCTTAGTCGACAGGATCCTAACCATGTTCTCTAAGCCACCTTTGTTCGACATCGACATAGGCAAATGATGATTCGCTCCTGGAAATATCCCAGTTGCAGCGATGCTGATTCCTAAATCGGTATCAAATCCCAAACCCGCAGTGAAAAGTCAACGAGCCACAAATGCATATGAAATAGCCGAAGTGATGGGGTAACTTGCGACAAAATCAGCAAGTAAAAATGTATGCATACAAAATAGCCGAAATGGTTGGGCAACTCACAATAAAAACCAGCGAGTAAATAAAATAAATAGCCGAAATGATTGGGCACCACCAAAAATATCCGAAATGATTGGGCAATCGCGACTTCACGATATAAAAGCTGAAATGATAGAGCATCGCGGAAAGAAAAATATATAAAACGAAACTTTTTGCCCTACAGGTGAGATCACATCAACCCCTGTATACAATCCAGAGGCATAAACAAAAAGGGAGCCATACCTTCCCACCAGACTCCATCAGAAAGAGAGCCAAATCTCGACGGTTCACAGACAACCTAGAGACCCACAACAGCGTTCCTCCTCATTCCAGCAGGATTCAGATGCGACAATCAACCTTGGAGCCATGGCAAAGTCCCTGTTCCAAACCTCAATGGTTCACAGACACTCGAGAGAGCAAATCCTGGTCCCGTGAAACACGGATAATGTCAATCCTGACCCCGTGGGAAACGCCCAGAGCATATCCCGGTCCCGTGGAACACGGCTAATGTCAATCCTGACCCCGTGGGAAACGCCCAGAGCAAATCCTGGTCCCGTGGAACACGGCTAATGTCAATCCTGACCCCGTGGGAAACGCCCAGAGCAAATCTCGGTCCCGTGGAACACGGCTAATGTCAATCCTGACCTCGTGGGAAACTCCCAGAGCAAATCCCGGTTCCAAAGAACACGGCTAATGTCAATCCTGACCCCGTAGGAAATGCCCAGAGCACCTCCTGGTCCCGTGGAACACGGCTAATGTCAATCCTGACCCCATGGGAAGCACCCAGAGCAAATCCTGGACCAGTAGAACACGGCTAATGTCAATCCTGACCCCGTGGGAAACGCCCAGAGCACCTCCTGGTCCCGTAGAACACGGCTAATGTCAATCCTGACCCCGTGAGAAATGCCCAGAGCACCTCCTGACTCCGTGAAATGCGGATAAAGTCAACCTCCTGACTCCGTGAAATGCGGATAAAGTCAAACCCCCTGACCCCGTGAAATGCGGATAAGGTCAAGCCCTGACCCCGTGAAATACGGATAAGGTCAACCCCTGACCCCATGAAATGCGGATAAAGTCAACCCCCTGACCCCGTGAAATGCGGATAAGGTCAACCCCTGACCCCGTGAAATGCGGATAAAGTCAACCCCTGACTCCATGAAATACGGATAAAGTCAACCCCCGACTCTGTGAAATACGGATAAAGTCAACCCTCGACTTCCCCGTCAAAGCAATTCTTTGATTCGGGAGCAAGTCAACTCTTCAACCACTTACAAGTCCTCTCGACTTGTAAGGAGAAAATTTTCTTGTGAGATCCTTACAACTCTCAAGAGAAAATGCACTTAGGAATCCTTACGATTCCTAAGAAGAAAATACACCTACGGGATCCTTTCAATCTGTAGGGAGAAAAAATTTTATGAGACCCTCACGGCTCATAAAGTTGAAAAGTCTTAGGTGACAGATCCTAACCCTGTCTCCCAAGCCATCATTGCCTTGCAGAAAGGTCAAGGTAGATTTTCTACATGCTGCACTCTCCGACAAGAAAGGAAACAATCACTTACGTGTCATCTCGACTTGTAAGGAGAAAATTCTCTTGTGAGATCCTTACAACTCTCAAGAGAAAACACACTTAGGAATCCTCACGATTCCTAAGGAGAAACCATACCTTCAAGATCCTCTCGACTCGTGGGGAGAAAAGTCTTTATGAGACCCTCACGGCTCATAAAATTGAAAAGTCTTAGGCAGCAGACCTAAACCTATTTCCTAAGCCATTGTTACCCGGCAAAGAGTCCAAGATGGACCGTCACTTACTATCTGCAGGCCACACTTGCTAAAATCGCATGGCAACGACACAGTAAAGAGAAGAAAGCAACAATAGAACAAAAAATATGTGTCTTTTATTCATAAATTCAATGGAATACAAGTTGAATCATATGAAAGAATAAAAAAAATGGATACACATTATTCAAAGAGTACAAGTGTTCAATCTATACAAAACAATTACTGAGAAAGATACGTCTTCAATAAATCAGCTAGCTGCTCGCGCACTCCTCTCAATGCCTTCTCATGATCAGCTGCCGCTGCCAGCTCTACTTCAATTCGAGCCCTTTGCTGCAAGCACGATGAAACCTTCTCATCGATTTCCCGTTGGGCAGCTTCGTGACTCTGCGTAACCCGCTCAATAGAGTCAAGCTTCCGCCTTAATACCAGCCCGTCCGAAATACATCGCTGCAAGTTGTCAAAGACGGCTCTCAGTTGCGTGGCGTTCGCTTTAACTTGGGCGTGCAGCCGGGCAGATTCATCCGAAGCCTCCTCGTGTTCCTTCTGCCTCAAGATCGCTTCTTGTTCGAAATGGCAGAGGAAGGACATGCTCTGCTCAACCCACGCAGCCCGCTGGGAGTTCAAAGCCTGAATCTCAGGAGCAGGACGCCTAAGCTCAAGCTCATGCAAGAAGGCCTCAATCTTCCTGCAGTGGTTAACCCAAGACTCAACGACACCTTCATTATGGAAGTTCACAAGCGTCGCAAGTATTGGATTAACTTCGGCAGCAAAATATGCAGCGAATGTAGGGGCCTCCGCATCAAGCTCCTCGATGTAATCGCTCAACATACGCAGACTGGTCACAGCGCCTTTTGAAGATGGACGTCTGGAAAAGGGCCCTGCTGGCATTATGATTCGAGACTCGAACGGAGCTGGAGTCGGTGCGACCGCTACAAAACAAATCACAGTCAAATAACGGTTCAAGAAATAAAGGAAATATACGAACAATAGAGTCTACTATACCGGCTGCAACAAGGGGCAGAGCTGGGAGTACCGGTGGCGCGATGATACCCTCATCCCCTCCTTCAATTTGTAAGGCTACAAGTAATGCAGAGAGGAATTAGCAATGACATGGCTGCCCGTCAAAGAAAAGAAAAGACGTCGATTAGAAAAGATACTCACCGGCACCAGCGGGTAGGCTAATCTCCGACTGGAAGGAGAAGTGCGGGTTCAGCACTTGATACAAATGAAAAAAGAGAACTCCTGCAAGATTACGATGATCATGGTCAGTACACGAAAGATGTTGTCCCCGATTTAAATTTATCACAAACCCATACCTTCCAGCAGTTGAGAAGATATAAGAGGAGGCGAAGGGGCAACGACCGTCAGAGCGGCAATTGGTAGTGCTTCTTCAGGTGTCGCAACCTCAGCGCTCGCCACACCTACATTCGAAAGAAACAGAATGTCATCAGAAAGGATTACAAAACGAAAAGAATGCAGCAACCCGAGACCTACCAGACAGGTCATCAGCCAGAACTGTGACGGGAGCATCGCCAAGCATCACGACTTCTTCGATCTCATTTTGAGGGATGGTTTCACCGCCCGTAGCTTCGTCCCCTGATTCCACAAGAGCCGTCATGACACTCGCGATGCCAGGCGATGGTAGGGAACCGCAAGCGGAAAGAGCGGCAATGGGAGCAGTCTCGGACTCCTGGGAAAGAGTAACCGCTTCAGGCTCAGTGGTTGCCGTCATCTCACCCGCCACCTTCTCACCAGAACTTGGCCATGCAGGATAAGATATATGAGAATCTGAAGATTAAAGCTTTGACAAAAGGACTCAGTCTTACGTTACCTTAGGTCGGTTTTTCAATTGCTCCCCGAGCCGCGCGTGCCACCTGTCTATGAGTGGTAGACAGGGTGATTGGAGCACCCTCTGAAGAAGCAAGGACAGGGGAAGCAGCGCTCAAGCCTGCACCTACGGCCAAAGCAGGTTCTCTTGCTGCACGCCTTCTGCATTTCCTTTCCTCCTGGGCCATGAGAGCTGATCTTTTTAGGTCCTCCGTCAAGGAGACGTCATTGTCCATGCCAGAAGCTACCTCTGGAGCCGTTGTGGCGTCCGTCATCGGTTGCTTAAGTGAAGCTTCTTTCGGCAATACTGACGGAACTGGGACTTCGGTAGCCGGCCTTGGAAGCATGTCCGCACCTCCCTGCGAAGTCGGTACCACACCTTGGATAACCTGAGTAGAGGTAGTCCCTGTAATAAGATGAAATGGAGGGATCAGATTACCCATAAGAAACGAAAGTGGAGACGCGGTGAACCGAAATGTACCGATGCCTAAGGATGCACGAAGTCTTTCCTCCTCCTCAAAAGTCTTGAGAGAAGCTGCGAGAGCTTCTTCAGTGGAGATGCCGGTTGAAGAAGAAGCATCAGTCAAGGCATAATAATAAAAAACGTAACAGCAAAAAGATACGACTGAAGTCTACCTGACTGTATAAGGATGACCAGTCCTGCTTTGTGGCTTGCTAATCGCTCGGAAGCTGCAATAGCAGCCTCGAGGTCGGTATCATCCGACGCCATGAATAAGCCTTCGTTGGTCCCATATTCACTCAGGCCCTCGCTGTAAGGAGCATGAGGCTCCTGGCCGAGTACAACGTCGGCAGAAAAAATCGACTTCTTCTTCTTCTGCGAGCGAGTACCGGCCGCCGGTAACACGAGCTTATGCTTAGCGGGCAACTTCGGGCGGCGAGTCCCGATCTCCGTACCCAAGCCGGACTCAGGAGACGCCACAGCTGCCACTTCAACGGGAGCACGCGGTAGCGGTAGCTCAGACATATCACGTGGAACCACAGCCGCAACCGCTTCTCTCAAGGGAGGACGAACAATGGTCTGTCGCTTCAGAGGAACATTTAGATTACCAGCCGGCGCTGCACCCTTGCGATCAAGCAGCAATCTTTTTTCCTCTCTAATGACGGCGCCCATCGAATGTTGATACCACGCCACATACACGTTCAGGTCCTTCGGAACGCAGCTCGTTCACTAATGAAGAAGTTAGACCCTATATTTAGGCGCATAAAATAATGCAGCGCGCTCCGAATACTCTCTTCGGTAGAAGCGGGTTCGGCCAAGAAAGCCTCAAGCGGGACGCCCTGATTGTAGTTTAACTGCTGGGCGAAATGATGCGGGTTGTATCTCATGAACAACGCCGCATCATTCTGCCTAAATACGAAAAAGCCCAGTCTGATGGAGTATAGATGAAGAATCTCCCAAGCTTTCAACACAGAGACCCCGTTGATTAGTCGAAAATATTGCATTTTTAACACATCAATTTCCCTACTATTTGCAATCATCTAAAGGTGTTCGGTATGAATATAGCACATATTAGCAAATTGTCTGTAAAATACCAAATAACATGTGTTATACATTTTAACCGGCATTTTGAGGGAAATTGAGTGTTTATTATTGCACGCATGATCTTTTGTATATCGCAACACTTGTCTCGAGATTGTATGCAGGAAATTCCAGGTAAAGAGCCGAAACTGTTAAAAGTGCTGATAAAAATACGCCAAGTCCACGACTTGTGATCTGGCAGTGAACAAGAAAGTGTAAAAAGATTCCAGATATAAAATAAGTCTCTAAGGATCAGCAGCAAAATAACCAGGAAGTTTCGTGCACCAATATCACCAAACGGCCGCGGATCCGCGGCCGAATGGGCGGATCCGCGGCCACGTCAGCACATCATCGGCGGGTTGAACTCTCAGGCTTCTCCTTTCACAAGCCAAACTTCTTCAAGACACTTTAAACTCCTGAGATCTCCAGAAGTTTCCGTTCCAACAGCCAAGCTTCTTGCACAAGCCAAAAACAACCAAGCTTATCAAGGAAGCTAGCCAACTAACTAATTCTAGAAGCTTCTACTCAACTACCAAGCTTGTAAGAGAAGCTAAACCTAGCTTAGCTTCTAAAAGAAGCTAATCATAATCAAGCTTTTAGGGGAAGCTAAAGGAGAAAGGCTATAAAAGGGGACCTAAGGGCATCATTCTAGGTTGTTGAAAATTGAGCCAAAAATCCCACAAGTTGAGTGACACAACATGTGCATTCAAACCCTAACCCTAATCCAATTCCAAAAGCTAATTCAAGATCTCCGAGTACAAAATCAAGCAAGAAGCCATCAATCCTTTTTGAAGCGATGCCGATCTTCAACCGAGCAAGTGATCCAAGACGATCCGCGACTCACGGAGACGATGCGAAGCTAATTCGACGATCGAGTTCTCTTCTCAATTCTTGTAGTCTTGAGAGAATTGTAATGAAATTGTTGAATAATGAAAGGTGAAAACTCTTAATCTTGCTTTTCTTTATATTTGAGCATTATGATGAGTTCTCAATTCTTAATTGTTTTCTTTATCATAATGTTTGAGTAAATACTCTGCTCGTGGAGGAATCGAGAAAATTGATAGATGACGATGATTACATTCTTGAACGATTCTTAAGCCGTATGAGTTTTGTAAACTCTAGTAAATTGAATCATTGACAACCTAGTTTCGAGCGAGATGCTTTCTTGAATGTTTTTGCTCTTAATTAGTGATCAACGATCGATGCTTGAATTTCCTAGAGGCTAGAATTTGAATGAAAATCAACGAAAGGACAAGGGATAGATGATAAAACCCTAGTTTCCGCAAGAGATCCCTAATTCTCGTTGATCGTCATTGATCTAGCAACAAATCATCAATGGATAAGAATACGTAATCACAAGTCTTCATCCTCACTATCGATTCGATCGATTCCTACGAGCCTCATTACAAATCTTGATAACTAATTCAAATTGGACGATTCTTGATTCTTGATTTCTTGATCTTTATTTTCTCTTAATTCTTGAAGCTAAAATTCATAAATCTTGAATCAAATTTTCTTTTCTTTCCTTTAATTTTCGACTCAACTAAAACAAATACGAGCAAATCACACTTTCCCTACGGACGATCTGCACTCGCTAACGAACCTACAATTGATACCGTTATTGATTGCGGTTTACAAATTTCTTTGGTTGTGAAACATCTTTTATATACGACACCGAGAATCATATCAATCAAATGGCGCCGTTGCCGGGGATCGTGTGCTAATTTGTTCATTTTTTGAAATTTGAGTTAAAAATTTTATTCCATCAGAATTTTTTGATCAAAATTCGCACAAACACTAAACGATTCGTTGTGATTTGTTGCAAGGAAATCTGGAATCTGTGGAGCAAGAGGAAAAATATTCTGAAAATTTCAGGGAATTCAGAGAGTGAACAGGAGTCTCTGGAAAAGTTTTTGTGCAGGTATCTCAACACTTCACCGCGTTTCCGCAGCAAATACCAGCTAATCGCGGCGGTTCCGCGGCGTGTCTAGGGTTTCGCTGCACAAAAATTTCTCGGTGACTTTCTGACTTTCTTATCTCCTCCTTGATCTGCTCCATTAACCAATTTCTGCAGGTTTCTTTGCAAAAATTCGCAGCGCCGCAAAAATAAAAAGTGTGCGTGTTTGATCTTGGTTGTTTTCATTTTTAATACGGAAATTAAGGGGCAAGGACCAAATTCAGATTAGGTGGGAAGTTCATTACCCTTCCTAAGCCCCAAAAATCACAAAACTGCATCCGCATTACCCTCATTAAGTAAAAAATATCTAGACATGACTCTAAGGACCGTCGTGCTCACTTAGGACAGAAGGAGCTCGTGGGTAATCTATTGCTTATCCGCATTTCTTTTGTGGTGTCTAAGGCAAGTGTGTCTAAAGCAAGTGGTTACTTAATTAGGCCCACTACTTACGTAGTACAGAATCTTCCACTTACCTGGCACTTACCTGGCCACAGGAGGGACAAAGAGGCAGTAGAGGATTGATCTTGCGACTTGTTTTCTGGCAGTCTAGGAGCGGTCTAGAGACTTGACCTAGGTGACAACTAGATCTAGGGTTGCTTGTGCATTGTTATGATTTGCATTTTTTCAAAAAAAATCCGTATCTTTTTCAAAACAAATATCAACTTATCTTTCCCCTAATTATCTTAACGCTGCCACTTGTGCTAAACCCTTTAGTGCATGCTCGGCTGGACACGGGATTCTAGTGCCCGTCTTGTCCGCGTTCCCCCGATCGACTCCGAAGTCGGTAATTCTACGTCTACTTCTTCTTTACCCACCACCACACCCACTTCGATGGACGGTTCTCCATCGAACTTCTTTACCACTACTCTGCCACCGTCCGCAGGTGTGCAGAATCCACCCCGCATCTCTCTCCAAGAGAGATGTTATCCTATGTGAGGTCCTCTTTCGACCTGTCTCACCATTCCACCAGCCAACGGGGAAAATTTTGAAATAAAACCCTAATACATCAACCTTTTACCCAAATATCACGGTCTCGAGTCTGAAGACGCATATGTCTTTATTACCAAATTTGAAAATGTAAGCGCTATGATGGGTACTTCACAGCTTTCTGTGGATGCTGTGCATCTACGTCTTCTTCCATTTACCTTGTGCGATATAGCCGAGAAGTGGCTTTATAACACAACCGCACATTCCATTTCAAATTGGGAAGAATTCGTGTCACGCCCCGCTTCCCAGAGTACGCTAAATTGGGCACGTGACATAGCCAACCATGCTACCTGTGGGTAGGAAGCATCCACCCACAGTCACATTACGGCTGTAGAGATATCAAGAATAAAATAAAACTATCTAAACATGTCCATAAACCAGGATAACAGGAGTCAATAATAAATAAATGCGGAAGCAAATGATCCAATACAAATAACTGAAAAATATGTCCCATAATGCGGGCTCACATCTGGACATAAATGCAGGAAATAAAACTAACTACTACTGAACTCACAGCTCAGCCTGCTGGTTGAAGTACTCCTGCTCGGACTGCGACAGCGATACAGAATCTGGGCCATGCAAAACCCAGACGTCAGCGCGTTATGTCAACAAGTAATATAATATGAATAGTGTAGCAGGCAATGCAATATAAACATGAATACAGCAAGAATAACAATAATATGAATCCGATCAGTACATGGTAGTGTGCAGTGGGTAAACTAAACTGTTATATCAGGTTTTCTATTCTAAAGTCTTTGAAATCAATTGATGAATCGTCGATGTAACTCAATAGTATCCCGTGCATGCCCGGGACCACGGTCAAGACCCTCGGGGCTGAATCCGAGACGTGCCGCTAGGCAGTAACAGGTAGCAGGATGGGCGAGTGATGTCAGCATCATCACTCCGGGGCTGGCCTAGCCCGTAAGACTGATCAGAACAGGTATCGAACTGTTGAGTTACAAGTCAGGTTTCACCTTTGATTTTTCCATACCCCCAAGTTATGTATGTCGAGTCAGATATTCAGTAATCAAGAACTAATGCCAACACAGGATCAGGTAAAAGCAGGTTTGTCTGGATAGACAACAGGAACGGTCCATGAGGACTACATGTCAGGTTTGTTGGCATTAGACACAAGATCAGGTAACGGGTCGGGTCATGGTACATCAGGTCAAGTCAACAGTATACGGTACCATGTCAGGTATATCAATATATATATATATATGTGTGTGTGTAGCAATGTTGGGTCAAGATGTAAACAATATCGTGGGTGTGCTCACAATCAGATATATAATCAAACATGGGTATTAACAACATGAGATAAGCAATGAATTAAGTAATAAGAAGTTTCATTCAATTTGCAATATAGATATCAATTTGTTACAGAGATGATTACAAGAGTGCAGTAAGACAAATATAGCCGTTTAGTCATGTTAACAAGTTTAAGAACCCTTAGAGGTGCAATAATTTATGTAACGGTTCAGTACAGCTATTTCAGGTTAAATGCATACGAGTGTCCGAATGTAACAGAACTACCGGGATAATGCCACAAGCTATTTTAACAGTAAAATGTGATTGAACAGGTAAATATGATTATTAGGTTCAATTTGCAAACTGTAAGTTCCATGTTTAACAGTAAAATGATATAATGCAATATCGTACCCAAAAATGGGAAACGATTGTACCAAGTTAAATTTTACAGGTTTAGGGTGTCAATATATATATGTAAATATTGTATAGCATGTAGCAAGGGGTACTTGCCTCGACGGGTCGCGAACCGGGAAAAAACGGAATGTAACGTTGGCGGGGAAACTCGCGACGGGCGCACAGTTCACGGATTGAACCAAACGACGAACAGTGGAACCACACGGATCAGAGTACCCTGCTGGATCGTCGGGACACGTCGCCGGCACGGCCGGATTCCGGCGAGATACAAAAACAGTGAATAGGGTTTCTAAAGGGTGTAGATCTAGAGAAAGAAAGAAAGGAACAGAGAAAGGGGAAGAAGAAGAAGAAGAGGGATACTTACTGGGTCTCAGAGAGCACTAGCAACGACGGCGAGATCGACGGCGGCGAGAACGACGTCTCCGGCGATCTGCAGAATTCATCCAACAGGGTTTTAAGTTTGCGGAAAAAGAAGAGAGGAAGGATGAGATGAAGAAGCACTTACAGGGTGTTCTGGGGTGGTCGGGTGATCGTCGGCGTCGACCGGAGGCGTTGGCGATGGCCGGAGGCTTCTGGTTCTCGGTAGGGAAGCAACCGCAGTGTGCAGCCTCGGCAGAGAGAAGAAGAAGATGGAGGAGAGGAGAAGGAGATGAGGTAGGCGACGAGGGCGACGACGGCGAGTCACCGGCGAGGTTGGGCTCGCAGTGGTTTGCACAGGTGGCCTCGTCGGGGTGTGCAGCGCTCGGGAACATGGGGAAATGGAGGAAGGAGGTGGGTGTGGCCGCGATGAGGGAAACGAGGCGAAGAGGTCGGTGATCGTGGTGTCGGCGTTGGGGTTGCAGCAGCGAGGGCAAGGCGGCCGGGCTCGCGACGAGGTGGGTTTGGGTTACGTTATGAAAAGAAATGGAGGAGGGAGAGGGATTTTTAAAAAAACATGAGAGAGAAAAAGATATGGGGAAAGAGAGAGGAGAGAGATAGAGAGAGACGGTGAGAGAGAGAGAAAGATACGGGGAGAGAGAGAGGAATAGGAGAGAGGAGAGAGATAGAGAGAGACGTGAGAGAGAGAGAGTGGGAGTGGGGCCTACGGGAAATGGAGAAGGATGATTGGCTGAAGAGAGGGATAAATGGTTAGGAAAAAATTTAAATTAAAGATTTAAAAGATTTGAGGAACAGTAATATTTTATATGGTTAACCAAATATATTCGATGGTTTATATATATTAAAATTTGGGATTTTAGCGCAAAATAAAACATTTCCAAATCGTGCCCGGGTCGGGTCCAAAAATTTGAAATTGAAATAATAGGATTTTAAGCGGGATCCAAATTTTAAAATTAAGCGTCTTATGATAAAAAAAGCATACCCCCAAAACGGACACATGTACGCGCGCGTAGCCGTCCAAACTCGCCCGTTTCACTGAACGGGACGAGAACACAATGCACGGACTTTACCACGAGGCTAGGGGTGTCAAGCAGGCTAAGATGGGTATTTTAATTTTACTTTAGATGCCAAAATTTGTTATATGCAGAAATGACTTTTCCGGGTAAAATTTACAGTAAGCAACAAACAAGCAAGCTAAATGAAATGAGTACCACACTATGCTCAAACAGTAACTGAAAAATAGTAGCATTGGGCTCGGGTGTTACATTATACCCAACTACAAAAAGAATTTCGTCCTCGAAATTCCAAGAATACAAAGATAGATAACTACAAGAAAAGGTGAGGAAACTTCTGCCGCACGGTTTTGTCCTTCGGAGCGAACAGGACCCGACCAGGGGCCACTTCCCAGGAGGTCACCCATCCCAGGACTTCCCTGGCCCGAGCATGCTTAACTACGGAGTTCTCAAACTCCTGTAGTGCCAGTTCACTTAAAAGGCGCCTCTATATTGAAGAGTGGTATCATTCCATTTATAGTACAGATCTGCCCTCTTTCGGAATGTATTCCGAAGAGTTCCCATTGTTCTACAGTGGGTCCCACGGACTCAAGAGGTGGCCCCCACGGATTCAAGAGGTGGCCCCTGCCCACTTAACACGACACTTGGCGTGGCACTTTGTTCCGTGTGGCACTTTGCTCCGTGAGCAAGAACCGGGTCCCGACAATTCGTCGCAGCATTCCTAAAGAAATTCTACCCCAATCATAAAACAGCTCGAGTCCATAGCGAAATAAATCAATTCACCCAGCTTCCAAATGAACCATTCTCGAAGTGTTTTGAACGCTTCAAGGATCTGTTAGTTCAATGTCCACATCACGGAATCCATAGATGGGATCTGTGCAGAATCATTTATGAGGGTATTAATCCTACTACAAAACAGAACCTTGAATCCATGTGTCAAGGCACTTTCATGACTAAAGATGATGGTGAAGCCTGGAGATTCTTAAAGATTTCGCTGAAAAATCTTTACAGTGGGAAAGTGTAAACCAGTCATCGTCTAGGGGTGGCATTCACCAAATTGATGTATCCATAGGAGTTAGAGCTGAAATGGCAGTAATGCAAAAGAAGCTCGAAACTATGGAACATAAATTTTTAGCAGCCTCCCTAAATCAAATGCCACTCCCCAAAACTGTATGTGGATGCTGTTCTGATCCATCACATCTTACGGAAGAATGTCCATTGAATTCTCCGTTTCAAGGTCATGAGCATACCAATACTGCTTTCCAACAAAGACCTAGAAACGACCCGTATTCTTCCACATATAATCAGGGTTGGAAGAATCACCCTAACTTTGCTTGGAACCAACAACAAAATCAAAACACGGTTCTAAACCACAACAATTTTCAAAGGGCTCCTCCACCACAACAACAACCACTTCAACTGACTCGGCACCCCTACCAATCACAAAATTTTCAAAACCAGGTCAACACTCCTGCACCGTCTAGTCCTTTGCAGTTGATCGGTTCTGATGAATCCTCTTCATTCGCACAAACCATGAATTTGCTTTTGACAAATTTCATGCAAGTTTCGGCTGAAATAAAGACTTTCGTCGATAAAATCCAGAAAAACTCTGACTTCCAAGCGGAGAGTATTAAATTGATGGAAGCAGAAATTGCACGATTAAAAGCCGAAATGAGTGCGAGAGAGAAAGGGAAACTTCCGTCTCAACCCCTACCAAATCCTGGGCATTACAATATGAATGCCATCACAACGTTGAGATCAGGAAGAATGTTGAACAATCATGTTGGGGAAGAGATTGATGATAATGAAAAATCTATCAATAATACCCCGGCTGAGACCTTTCCTTCCACACACACTTCTACTTCTGATCCTTGTTCTTCTACCCCACCACCTTCTTACGAGCCTATTCTCCGTTTCCCTCTAGGCTCGACACCTCAGCAAACCTCTTCTAGTCCACCAAAGACTATCCCCACTCCTATTCTGGGATCACGTCCACACACACCACCTTCTCTAATGATGGACCCAGCTCTTATTGCTAAAGCTCCTTATCTGAATCGATTAAGGGGTAACAAATCCAGTCCACATATGGAGAAGATTATGGAATTGTTCAAACAGGTTAATATCAACATCCCTCTCCTAGATGCTATTCAACAAGTCCCCGCTTATGCGAAAATCCTCAAAGACTTGTGCACTAGGAAGATGAAGACTCAAGTGCCAAAGAAGGTCTTCATGACTAATAATGTTAGCACTGCTTTTACCCCACAGCTACCAAAGAAACGTAAGGACCCAAGATGTCCTACAATCTCGATTTCTATTGGGGATAAAAACATCAACCGTGCTTTACTTGACCTGGGCGCAAGTGTTAACCTGCTTCCATACTATGTTTATGAGCAGTTAGGGATTGGAGAGTTGAAACCAGCTCATTGCACTCTCCAAATGACAGACCGTTCAATCACCAAACCTAGGGGTGAACTAGAGGATGTGTTGATAAAAGTCGGGGAATTTGTATTCCCTGTAGACTTCATTGTTCTCGATACACAACCTGTAGCAAACCCACAGAGCCAAATTCCGATGATTTTGGGTCGACCATTCCTTGCCACTTCCAATGCTGTCATTAACTGTCGAAATGGTTCAATGAACCTATCTTTTGGAAAAATGACAATTGAACTTAACATCTACAAAATTGGAAGTCAGACATCTGAACCCTCTGCTCATATACTTGATGTGTGTTCTGTCCACGAGATTGCTCCCGAAAGTTGCGAAGTTGATGAACTTCGCTTTGAAGATCTCGACGACACTAGCACATCAATGTTTGATCTTGCACATCCTAGTGAGGACATATTTTCCACGCTTGAGTCTGACACTCTTGACTCATCACCTTCCGAGTCTGTATCCTATGCAGGCTACGAGCTTCTCCTTGATTCCGAGTATCATTCGATGATCCCGTCTTCTATTATTTCTCCGCCAGCATTAGATTTCAAACTTTTGCCTTCTCATCTTAAATATGCATATTTAGGTAAGAATGAGTCTTTACCGGTGATCATATCCACTTCTCTAGCATCAGAGCAAGAGAATGCGCTTTTGACGGTATTGAGATCTAATAGGCAGGCGTTTGGTTGGACTATAGCTGACATCAAAGGGATTAGTCCCTTAATTGTAGAACATCATATACATCTGATGGATGAAGCCAAGCCAACCCGAGAACCACAGAGACGGTTGAACCCCATCATGAAGGATGCGAAGAAAGAAATCGTCAAATGCTTTGACAATGGTATCATTTACCCAATCTCTGATAGCCAATGGGTGAGTCCAATTCATGTTGTCCTTAAGAAATCTGGCATCACAGTCATTACAAATGAGGCAAATGAGTTAATCCAGACACACGCTCAAACTGGATGGCGTGTATGTATTGATTATAGAAAACTCAATGCCGCAACGAGGAAAGACCACTTTCCTCTACCTTTCATTGACCAGATGCTTAAACGCTTAGCTGGACGTGACTATTATTGCTTCATGGACGGATACTCTGGCTATAATCAGGTCCCTATTGCCAAAAAGGATTAAGATAAAACCATATTTACTTGTCCTTTTGGTACCTTTGCTTATAGACGCATGCCCTTTGGGTTATGCAATGCTCCCGCTACATTTCAGCGGTGTATGATGGGGATATTCTCGGACATGGTCAAGAATTTTTTGGAGATTTTCATGGACGATTTCTCGATATTCGGAGACTTTTTTTCTGACTGCCTATCTCATCTTGACGCAGTTCTTACTCGTTGTAAAGAGAAGAACTTAACCTTGAATTGGGAAAAATGCCATTTCATGGTCCAAGAGAGAATTGTGCCTGGACATGTTATTTCACGAAAAGGCATTGAGGTTGACAAAGCTAAAATAGATGTCATTCAAAACCTTCATCATCCCAAATGCGTCAAGGATATCCGATCTTTTCTTGGCCATGCAGGCTTTTATAGGAGATTCATTAAGGATTTTAGCAAAATTGCTAGACTTTTAACTCTTCTCTTGGCCAAAGACACGACCTTTCACTTTGACTCGGATTGTGAGGCAGCATTCGACTCACTCAAACACTCTCTCACAACAGCCCCCGTTCTATCTTCTCCAGATTGGAACCACCCTTTTGAGCTTATGTGTGATGCATCAGATTTTGCAGTTGGTGCAGTCTTAGGACATCACATTGAAAAGATGCCACACGTGATCTATTATGCAAGTAAGACCCTGAACGATGCTCAAATTAACTATACAACTACCGAAAAAAAACTTTTGGCAGTTGTATTCGCATTAGAAAAATTCAGGCCTTGCTTGATTGGCTCGCCTATTGTTGTGTACACTGACCACTCCACCTTGAAACATCTTTTGGCGAAGAAGGATGCTAAAGGTAGGCTAATACGTTGGATCCTTCTATTACAAGAATTTGATCTTTTTATTAAAGGTAAGAAAGGATGTGAAAACGTTATAGCCGACCATCTTTCGCGCATCTCTTTTTCACCTGTGACCCTGCCGATCAATGATTTTTTTCCGGATGAACAACTCTTGAATGTATCCGATGAACCTTGGTTCAGGAATATTGTGAATTATCTTACCACGGGACTTATCCCCCGTGAATGGTCGAAACAGGACAAACATCGATTTCTATCCTAAGTAAAACATTTTTACTGGGATGAACCCTATCTGTTTAAGTATTGTCCTGACCAGATCATTCGCAGGTGTGTCCCTAATGATGAATTCAAGAGTGTTCTATCTTTTAGTCATGATCAGGCATGTAGGGGTCACTTTGGTCCTAGAAAGACGGCGGAGAAGGTTTTGCAATGCGGTTTTTATTGGCCGACTTTGTTCAAAGATGCATTTGATCATTGCAAAACCTGTGCACAGTGTCAACACACGGGTAGGATTTCCCGGAGAAATGAGATGCCACATCAACCCATCTTAGTGGTTGAAATTTTCGATGTTTGGGTATTGACTTTATGGGTCCCTTTCCCAACTCCTTTGGGAATCTGTACATACTGCTTGCGGTTGATTACGTCTCAAAGTGGGTTGAAGCTATTCCTTGTCGTACTAATGACAAAAAGGTTGCCATTAGGTTCTTAAAAGAAAACATCTTTTCGCGATTTGGACACCCACGCGCTATCATTAGCGATAACGGGACACATTTCTGCAATCGGTCTTTCGAGACTTTGATGCGGAAATATGCAATCAACCACAAACTTTCCACACCCAATCATCCCCAAACGAGCGGGCAGGCTGAGATTTCTAACAGACAGATCAAACAAATTTTGGAGAAGACTATTGCTAAGAATCGAAAAGATTGGTCAACCAAATTGACGGATGCTCTTTGGGCATTTCGAACTGCATATAAAACCGATCTAGGGATGTCTCCTTACAGGTTAGTGTTTGGGAAGGCTTGTCACCTTCCGGTCGAGATTGAGCACAAAGCAATGTGGGCCATTAGAGAAATCAACTTTGACTTAAATCAAGCCTGCAACTTTCGGAAGCTGCAATTAAACGAGCTAAGTGAACTCCGCGATGAAGCTTATGATAATGCTGTAATTGTAAAGAACCGGACTAAGGTATTTCACGATAAAAACATTTTGAGGAAAAATTTTACACCTGATCAACAAGTCATTCTTTATGATTCACGACTCCATCTTCACGCGGGTAAGCTACGATCTTGGTGGAAATGACCTTTTGTTGTGCGGTCTGTATACCCGCACGGGGCGGTTGAGGTTAAAAATAAAAAAAACGGTACATTTTTCAAAATAAATGGACATAGATTAAAGCCGTATTTTTCCACTAACCCCACGGAGGAGCTCTTGTTTTTACAGGAGCCAATTTATCTTGATTAAAATTCCTCCATTTCACCTCCATGTCCTGTAAATTACTGTATCATCTTTAGAATGGAGGTGAGTGAAAAGAATAAGTTTGGGGGAGGATTTTCACGATCATATTTATTGCCCCCGTTAATAAATTTCCTCCCAGGCTTACAGGTTTTTGTGATTTAGCGGATGGCAACAGTGAGGACACTGTTGAAAACAAGTTTGGGGGAGGTTTGTGCTTATTTACGCATCATTTGCATCATACTTTGCATAAGCACAAAACATTTTAAAAACATATAAAAAAATTTAAATTTTTTTTCAAAAGATAAAAATATTTAATATTTAATTTTGTACATAAATAAGATAATAAAAGATTAGATAGTGAAAAATTACATCCAAAAGATTGGAAAATTTTAAGAAAATCAAGAAAATTAGAAGTTTTCTTAAACGAACTAGTAATAAGTAGTTATGAGCCGTTGTCCCAAGGGATAGTAAGATGAAGGAAGTCACTAATCTGAGAATAAAAATAAATCTGAAAAATAGTTCCTATTCTGGAAGCCAAACATTTGAATGTTGATACCCTACTATATGCACTTACACACGTCTTGAAATTCGGGATAGTAGAGGATACCTTGAAATGCTCTTGTCTAAAAGCCAAACTATGAAGGAAATAAAAAAAATGAATAAAATATAAAATGGTGAAAAAAAATGAACACTGGTTTTGTTATCGCCAAGGCAGCAATAAAAAAATATAGCGAGGGTGCTTCATCACCTAGTGCCTTAGACCAACTGGTCTGGGAGCCACTGCTAAGTCTTAGGTGGTGCAAGACGAGGAAAATGCTAATACACCTAATCAGCAAGCACATGAGTAATCAGTCGGTTAGTACCTCAAGAAGTATTAACGGTCGCATGAAAAATATGTGAGCAAATCCATCTAAATATTCATCAAATTAGAAAGTACTGAGGCAGATGGACAAGAGTATGATAGCTTTAATTGAATTCTCCGGGTGTAGGGATGTCTATTACACACACGTAGGGGTATATGATAGATGTTTGGAAGAAAGGTAGAAATGAATAATAAGGACGATGTTTTATTGAGGGATGATGTGATTTCTGACATCTTTTCATGACTATTAAGATAGGGCTCATGACAACCGAAAAGCTAGTATAGTTGGAAACTCTGATTTTCAAAGTCTTTCTTTTACAATTCTTATCTTTATATGTAACTTTCACGGTCTTCCTTTTATCGTTGGATTTTGTGGGTGCAATCTACTGAAAACCCTCAGGAGACAACACTCCTCCTACTTGGGACACGTAGAGGTTTAAAGGCTTATTGCACGTGCTCAGTGCAATCGTGTTGCCTACAAAAGTGTGCTAGTTAGTTTTTCTTTTTCTTTATTTTCTCCTTCTCTTTTTAATAAAACAAGTTTGCTCGAGACGACCAAAAATAAGTTTGGGGGAATTTGATCAGTCGAAAATATTCCATTTTTAACACATTAATTACCCTATTATTTGCAATCATCTAAAGGTGTTCGGTATGAATATAGCACATATTAGCAAATTGTCTGTAAAATACCAAATAACATGTGTTATACATTATAACCGGCATTTTGAGGGAAATTGAGTGTTTATTATTGCACGCATGATCTTTTGTATATCGCAACACTTGTCTCGAGATTGTAGGCAGGAAATTCCAGGTAAAGAACCGAAACTGTTAAAAGTGCTGATAAAAATACGCCAAGTCCAAGACTTGTGATCTGGCAGTGAACAAGAAAGTGTAAAAAGATTCCAGATATAAAATAAATCTCCAAGGATCAGCACCAAAATAACCAGGAAGTTTCATGCACCAATATCACCAAACGGCCGCGGATCCGCGGCCACGTCAGCACATCATCGGCGGGTTGAACTCTCAGGCTTCTCCTTTCACATGCCAAACTTCTTCAAGACGCTTTAAACTCCTGAGATCTCCAGAAGTTTTCGTTTCAACAGCCAAGCCTCTTGCACAAGCCAAAAACAACCAAGCTTATCAAGGAAGCTAGCCAACTAACTAATTCTAGAAGCTTCTACTCAACTACCAAGCTTGTAAAAGAAGCTAAACCTAGCTTAACTTCTAAAGGAAGCTAATCCTAATCAAGTTTCTAAGGGAAGCTAAAGGAGAAAGGCTATAAAAGGGGACCTAAGGGCATCATTCTAGGTTGTTGAAAATTGAGCCAAAAATCCCACAAGTTGAGTGACACAACTTGTGCATTCGAACCCTAACCCAAATCCAATTCCAAAAGCTAATTCAAGATCTCCGAGTACAAAATCAAGCAAGAAGCCATCAAGCCTTTTTGAAGCGACGCCGATCTTCGACCGAGCAAGTGATCCAAGACGATCCGCGACTCACGGAGACGATGCGAAGCTAATTCGACGATCGAGTTCTCTTCTCAATTCTTGTAGTCTTAAGTGAATTGTAACGAAATTGTTGAATAATGAAAGGTGAAAACTCTTAATCTTGCTTTTCTTTATATTTGAGCATTATGATGAGTTCTCAATTCTTAATTGTTTTCTTTATCATGATATTTGAGTAAAAACTCCGCTCGTGGAGGAATCGAGAAAATTGATAGATGACGATGATTACATTCTTGAACGATTCTTAAGTCCTATGAGTTTTGTAAACTCTAGTAAATTGAATAATCGACAATCTAGTTTCGAGCGAGATGTTTTTTTGAATGTTTTCGCTCTTAATTAGTGATCAACGATCGATACTTGAATTTCCTAGAGGCTAGAATTTGAATGAAAATCAACGAAAAGACAAGGGATAAATGATGAAACCCTAGTTTCCGCAAGAGATCCCTAATTCTCGTTGATCGTCATCGATCTAGCAACAAATCATCAATGGATAAGAATACGTAATCACAAGTCTTCATCCTCACTATCGATTCGATCGATTCGTACGCGCCTCATTACAAATCTTGATAACTAATTCAAATTGGACGATTCTTGATTCTTGATTTCTTGATCTTTATTTTCTCTTAATTCTTGAAGCTAAAATTCATAAATCTTGAATCAAATTTTCTTTTCTTTCCTTCAATTTTCGACTCAACTAAAACAAATACGAGCAAATCACACTTTCCATGTGGACGATCTGCACTCACTAACGAACCTACAATTGACACCGTTATTGATTGCGGTTTACAAATTTCTTTGGTTGTGAAACATCTTTTATATACGACACCGAGAATCATATCAATCACCCGTCTTTAAAAATGTCCTGCAATGGCAGCACCGTTTTTATAGATTCCTGGCCGACGGTCAAAATTTTATCGGTGAAGGACATACCATCTCCAACCGTGCGTGGACGAAGGAGCAAACCCCTAGCTTCCCGCGGTGTCGGATTTACGATGGATGCGTCGACTAGCCGCATTATTCGAAGGAACTTACATCTGTCATAAAAGGAAGGTCTTCTGTGGATACCGAAGATGCCAAGCACGTGCAACTCGAGCCATGAGGTGAAATAATGCATTGAAAAGTTGGCAGGCTGCACCCCTGGCTCAGTAGTATCCGCTGCCAAGCTGAGGCCGTGATACAAGTGGGTTAACCCAGCGATCCCGATGGCCACTTGTATCCCGGCAGCCATTCGATGCGCTGGGTAGAAGACGAACGGCCTCACATAGCGAGGGTGCATTGAAAGCGCAAACCAGCTCAGCCATAACCCGAGAAACCGCAAAAATATGTTTCTTCGTCAATCCCGGGAGCTGCCAGCTCTGCAAAAGGGACGACCGGGGTGTCGGGGAGAAAGAAGTTCTTTTGATCCACCTCCGCCGTCGGCAAGTTGCCCAAACCTAAGCCAAAAGGATCGTCGAGTTTGGCGAACTTCGCGGCTTCCTTCGATAGTACTTCCGTACGGAGAAAACGGGCGATGAAATCGATGAAATTAACCCCACGGCCTCCGGATTCGAGAAAGAGGCTCTCATAGATATTCAACACCTTTATCAAACTTGGGAATTGGAGTTGAATGACGTTCTCTGGGGTAAGACCCATTATCATTGATTTGGTGGCAAAAATATACTCATTCGGAGGAAGCAGCTCCTCGTAATGTTCTCCCCTAACGGGTAAACCAGAGACCTCGACAAATTCCTCTAAAGAAACGGAGACTTCTTGATCCAATAAGAGGAAGGTGTGGGTCGGAATGTTCTACTGCTCCAAAAATGCCTTGACCCACCATGTAAGAGGTGCGGAATACTGGAACAAAGAAGCATAGATTGCAGGATACAATCCGAGCCTTAACAGTTGTGACTTCTTCGCCGATAAGATGTATCGGGCCCACTGCAGATATCCGGCTGGGTGACGAGGAGTTAGTCCTATGTTGTATGGCTATCCCCAAGGGCGTGACTTGCCCTGACATATGTGCCGCCCTAGATTGTCCAAAGCCACCGGCGGCTGCACGGGTATTGCGACCATAGAAGGCCGAAGGAGACCCTCTGAAGTCCAATTCACCTCCTCCACAGTATAGTTTATCGGGGGCGCATCTGCATAAGGGATCGCCGAAATAGAATCCGAAGGCGTCGCGCAAGAGAAGCTCTGCCGACCCCTGATGATTTGGTTGTACCATGTTCCCCATAGATGAAGATTCTTGTGCTCCGGGTCATGGTCTTTGATCAGCGCAAAAACCTCTCGGTCTACAGGCGCTTCGGGAAATCCACCTTCCAAACGGATGAACGGGAAGGAAGTGTCGAAAGACATAGTACCTGCGTGGAAAAGAACAAATTTTCAACCGCCAATGCTACAATTTAAGTTCTGTCATTAGGTACTTTAAATCTGTACCACACTGCGATGCGGTGAAAAGGGACCAAAGGGGACCCACATAATCTAGATGACAGTTCATCATTAATAAAACAGTATCATCATTTGAAGAGACTGTCATTAAATGAGGACATCCTCAATTGATTCTCATTCAATGAGAACCCCTCGGGCAGAGGAGTAAATCTCCCCTTGAGAGCAGTGCTCTGTGATAGAATGACACCTGTCAAATTCTAATGATGAAGGAATAAAATTCCTCAAGAAAATTCTAAGAACCTTGCTCTGTAAAAATGATGGAATAACCCATCAACTTAAAGTAAAGTTTTAATGGAATAAAATTCCATGATCTTCAAGATCCATGAACAAACTATTAAAAGTTATTTATGAAAGATTAATAAATCTATATGATTTGAAAAGAGCAAAGCTCTGTTAATGGGTTAAGAAACCCTGAAAAGGATCTCTTAAGATAAGATCTAACAAGATCAAAGCTCTGTTGAGAAACCCTACAAAGATTTTCTTGAAGATCTACGATATAAAAAGAGCAAAGCTCTGTTAATGGGTTAAGAAACCCTAAGAAAGATCTCTCTAGATTTATGATTTCAAGAGAGCAAAGCTCTGTTAATGAAACCCTAAAAAAGGTTTTCTTTAGATCGAAGATCTATGAAGAGCAAAACTCTATTAATGGGTAAAACCCTAGATTATTAAAAGATCCTTTAAAAAGATTTAATCTTTACCTAAATTTTGACACAGTTCTGTCCTTAAGAAAATTCTTAAGATGAAGAGCTATGTTCTGAAAGAGAATAAAAATTCTCAGAAAGAAGCAAGATGAACAGAAATCATCTCAAGGGCCAAGGGTCCTATTTATAGACGCTGAGAGCCGTTTCAACTTCTGAGTTGATCCAAGGGCAGAGATGCTGCCACCGCTGCACTCACGTGTGGGCCACGTAAGCGCAACGGTGGGGGCATTTGTTTTCCCCAATCAGAGCAATGCTCTGTTCAAAATTTTAAATTTTGAAATGAAGCAGCGCTTCATAACAGCGCCAGCGCTGAGAAAGTCAAAGACTCTGAGGCAGCGCCCACGTGCAAAGCACATGGGCGCTAGCGCTAAGAGCGTTGCACTCTAAGCAGCGCACTACGTGCAAAGCACGTAAGCGCTAGGGCTATGTGCACTGCATTTTAAGTAGCGCACTACGTGCAAAGCACGTAAGCGCTAGCGCTATGTTCGCTACAGCGCACTACGTGCAAAGCACGTAAGAGCTAGCGCTATGTGCGCTGCATTCTAAGCAGCGCACCACGTGCAAAGCATGGGAGCGCTAGCGCTGGAACTAAACGTTCCCAACCGTTGGATCAAAGATCTAATGAACATGATTAAAAAAATCATTAATTGATCAGAATAAAATTCTGTTAAGGAAAGATTCCTCAAAATCTTTTCAAACAAAAGATTGTGCTCTGTAAATCAGAGTACCGTTGGATCATTGATCCAAAGGTGATTAAATATCACCAAAATACAGAATAAATTCTGTATGGGGAAAGATTTCCCAATCTTGTTAAAAACAAGAAGATTGCCTTCTGTAAATCAGAAGCCCTTGGATCAAAGATCCAACGATGGGGAAATCCCCAAATCAAATTGGAGAAAAGATCTTCTTAACCGATTGAACAAATCAGCTCGCCCTATATAAAGGCCCCAAGCCTTCAAGTCTCAGAGATAGAAGAAAAAAGATAGAGAAAAATATACAGAGGATCCCCCCTATAAACTTTGAGAAATCTCAGAAAGAAGAGCCAAGCTCTCGGTAGAAGAAGAAGATTTTCTTCAAGGTAAAAATAAACAGGAAGATGAAATCATCTCATATTAAAAAGAAGAATTCACTTCTTTAAGATTATAGATCTGCAAGACCAAGGTCTTTCACAAAGAGATCAAAGAATCTCATCATAAAATAAGAAGAAGAACATAATTCTTCTCACAGATTATAAATCTATAAGACTAAGGTCTTTTACAAAAAGAGATCATGGTATCTCATTATAAGAGGGGGAGAATAATTCAATTCTCTCAGGATCACAGATCCATAAAGACAAAGCCTTTCACTAAAATAAGAGATTGAAATATCTCCTACAAAATAAGAACTTTGTTCTTAGAATCTTTAGACAAAGTCTCTTCTAAACGATAATTTATTTCTCAGACCATAAAATTGATTAGATGCGCTTCTGCGCTCATTGACAGGCGCTTAGCACCAAGCGCGCCACGTGCTCCTCACGTGTACGCTACTTAATAAAAGTGCTTCAGCGTTCCACATTTAGCGCAAAGCGCTGTAGAGCCTTAACGCTCTTAATTTTAAAGAGCATTAGCGCTCCAAATTTAAAGTAGCGCACTGCGCTCATTATCTGGCGCTAGCGCCAAGCGCGCCATGTGTTTCTCACGTGTGCGCTGATAGAACATAAACTATTCTTTAAAATAAAGTCCTAGAGCTATGGTGAATGCTCAGCATTCAGTAAAAGACAAAAAATATTGTCAGAACTCAAATCAATGCCCAGCATTGTCAAATGTTTAACATTTTAATTGAGTGGGCCGAGTCAAAATGGCCATAAACCCCTCATTCAGATTAACTGAGCCCATATGCTCATAAATCTCAGATCTTAGTCTCAATTGGACTACAGATCTCCCAACCAAAATTGGTTCAAGGGTACATCTTTTCACTCCTCTGATATTTGTCGTTGTAATCCTTCAACGTTTTCAGAGAGGCGATGGGTCCCGACTGTAGGGTTGCTAGGCACGCGCACAAGGGTCTACGATGCATCAACCATGCCCGATTAAAAATTTAGCCGTGCCGAACAACCCGAATACGGATCTTTAAACTAGAGATTAGGCGAAAACTAACATGTTAACAACTTTAACACTAAGTGAGAGGGATTACAACCTTTGTAGATCCGGTCCTTCACTTCATATGCTCCGTGTTGTGGTCCCTTCGCTGCGATCATCGGGTTCCGGACTCTCGAGAGGTTCCACGAAGAGAAAGATGCAACCTTTGCTTCCGATCTTCGATACAAAGATGATCTACCTTGAAGTTTTGTTAACACAAGCTAACACTCATGAAATGATGTGAACACCCTCATCTAAATGGCAAGGGAAGATGAGGATGATGAAGTGGGATATTTGCTCTCTTTATTTATCTTTTTCTCACATTTATTCATCACTTGGAAAAAATCTAGAAAGCTTTTTCATGAAAGAATGAAGGAAGAAGAAGATGAATAATAATTGAAAATTCTCCTTTTGTGATGAATAGAAAGAATTAATATGATGAATAATGCAACCATGGTTGACTTAACCATTGTAGAGAATTAACCAAGGGTTAGGGTTTGGCTTGAGTTAAGAATGAGTCACTTGAAAATATCTTTTCCAAAACAAAAAAGAAAACCTTCTAGAATCTACTAGAAGTCATTAACCCAAATCAAACCCTAATCTTGATTAATCTTTACTAAACATGTTGCATTAGTTATCATATCATGTTACAATATTATATATCACATATATAATATTTATTGTAACCAAATAAAATAATACAATTAACATATATCGCATATATATCAATGTATTACCCGAGTGAGAAAAAGAATCTTTTAGTGAGCTAATATTAGTTAATGCAATTTAATATATCATATATATTATTATACATTAAATTATCGAATCAACACTTGATCCGACAATCCGGCTATATCGCATATAACCGACTAATATTTATCCGTACCGATTCATCGAATCAACACTTGATCCGATGACCAGGCTGATATCAAATATCGCGAGAATAGAATACGGTATCACATATCGCATTATCCTCGGTCCCGCACATATCACATATGTGCTCCTACTCCGTTTTGCCTTAGCCAAGAAACCTCTGTGTAGGACTCTAAAGAATCGTCAATACGCCGGCAGTAGGTGATGATCATATCAAACACCCACAAGCTGCAAGCGGTCAGCTAAACGTAACAGCTACCCAGGTATTGAGCGCTCAGAAGATCAACAAGCAAGCCTGTAACTTCTCCTGTGAATCCAAACAGTAACACTCCCGTACAGTCCGGTCTCGTCGTCTGATATGTCGCATATCTCGCCTAGGGGTGGTAAACGTCAGACCCCAGTAGCTCGATAAGTCGTGTCGATATGAGGTCTATAACAGTTCGAGAAACTACTGATAACACTTACCAGTAAATCTCAGCAACCCTGGCCAGGGATTTTCGGTTATAGCCAATCGAACACAGCACAACATCAACTCCCTATACCGGGAGAGACGAATCCCCTCCTATCGCTCATTGCCTCCATGTGATTCGGGACTGTACCCAAAAGCCACCTTTTTGCACGCCCTCTTGGACGTGGTATGATGGAAATCAAAGCACAGTGGGAATCACACAAGACTCTATGACGATCTCGGGTCAACAGACTACTCTGTACCAGTGTCACCGGAGAACTGCCATCTGACGTGAGGTATAATACCATCTGGGAGTTCTCGGCGAGTCCATCCAGTGTACCTATCATGACCCGAAAGTACGGAACATGACCGGCACTTAAACTACGAACGTCTCGAGGCGTACGTAATCTAAGTAAACCGAAAACCCAGAAATCCAAACCAAGAAAAGTAGTAGAGTGAAGGAAAACCAATTTAAAATCAAGTAGTTTTAATAGCATAAGCCGAGTTATGCGGTTTTTAAAAAAACATCAAGTATTTCCTGAAAATTTCGGCAGAGTCTCCTTTGTAAATACTGGCTCCCAAACGGGATACAACATGAATAGTATACGAAATCAATAAAAGGCATCCCCAAACGGGAGCTAGCTCTTCGTCAATCAACGGTCACAACCACACAAGCAATATAATATACAACGCCAACGGCGAGGATCAAAATTCAAAAGGAAACTCAAAACCACAAGAAAACCACAGAAATATAACGCGCGACTCTAAGGTCGAAGGAATAACATCACTGGTCTCTATCTCAAAATAAATACATGTTTGGTTGATGGAACTTCTAGATACAACTGAATAATAATATACAATGTATACTGATGGGTATGATACAATAAACCCACCTACTAGCAAATCACCCGAAAGGAGCAGTGCCAGCAAATCCGTAATGAAACCTGTACGGCAAACCTGCAAGAAACTGGGGAACAACGGGGGTGGGTTGCCAACTCGTGAATAGAAAAACATCTACGCACAGAAATCGCATAAATAACGCAACCTAGGTCAATGATCATAATATATCCTCAAATATATGAATAACACGTAGCCTATAACAAGGCTAGGGTAAATATCTAACCCGAGTGTGATCTCATGTGCCCGTGTCAGTGCCTCAAGTAGCAATATATCATATGAATGAGGTATGAATGCATGAAAACAGAATACATGTAAATGAAGAACCGTTTTCATAATTTAGTGAGATTTCCTTTGTATTTTTAAAATGAGGTATCATAATGAAATCAGCATAAAACAGTGCCTAGCATCGGCACAAAACGTAATCCCAATATCTCGATATCTCTGTATCACAGTCTCTGTACCTCAATATCTCGAAATCTCAATGTCTCAATCACAATATCTAGGGCGCCGTCAGTCCAGACCGGCCCCTACCATCCATCTCAAGACCACGACGGTATCCTCCGGATATCCGACGCGTCGGGTAATATCACCGGTAGGTAGTGCTCCCCTGCCAGGCTCACATCGTCATCATCACGCGCTTCTTGCCCCGGGGTACCTTACCGGGTCCACCATGTACCCGAAACGGTTCATCCGTCTCCTCGAATCGGGTCTCGAAATCCATCAGCAAACTCATGGTGGACGACTCATACATCATGGGAAAAACCGCACTTTTTATTTTAAAAGAGAGAAAAGGTTTATTTATGTTTTTGCGGTTTTCCTCCAAATCCAAGAAATCTCATGAAATCCGAATCCAAGTCATCAATAGCATGTAAACAGTGAATATAGGCATGAGAATCCATGAATGCGACACAATAGTGAATAATAACATGCATGAAGTAGCAGGCAATAACTACAATGTCTAACTAGCATATAAAGCAAGTACACTAATATCATGTCTAAACTATTAGCTAACAACCTATGTCAAATGAAAGAGTATTTTCTAAAGTGTTCGTGACATGGCAATTACCGATGAAGATGTGTGTGAGCCGGCAAGTAAGTGTACGTGGTACATACGCGTCATCAGTAATGGTGCTGGTGTCCTAACAGCATGATATTAATAATAGGATATGAATCATAATATAAGCACGCGATGCGGAGCGAACAACAATAATGAGCGGGAGCTAAATACTAAACAATGGTGCCCTTTGAAATAACACGAATCGTGGGGTTTTGAAAATAAGGGCTACGGTGGTTTTAATAAAGGATACGTCTTTTGAAATATCCGTAGATCCCTTGACCTGTCTTTTAAAATACCCACGATCCATTAGTTTTGAAATAGGTAGGAGTCTAATCTAATCTAACAACTACACTAAACTATACGGCTGAACTAACAAGCTGAACTACAGGTAAGGAAACCGCCTATCATCTGAGTCGATACATATACATACCTGTATATGTATAGTCGGTGATCCCGCCTCAATAATATCATATCCGATACCATATCTATAATCAGGCATCCCAACTCAAGAGTGCGGATCAATCATCAATATAGCTCGTACGTAAATCCGTCGTACGGCATCCCAAATCTGGGTACGGGTCAATATCACATTCATCATACTATTCACCTGGTATCCTCTTTATCAAATATCATGATCGGGGTACTGATCTACATATAGTACAATACTGATACCGCCTAAGTATGCATGGACGTGTGTGAAACACTACGTCAAGGACCCGCTGCAACGTCACGTCGTATCTCAAATACGAATCCTGCCATATCACCGAATTCACAACCTCAATACAAATCTCATCGACTCATCTCAAACCCAAGTATCATCCTCAAATCCGTATGTGAACACATAGTCCCATACCCATGTGAACACATAACTATATATTCCGTATAAGCACAAATGAAAGAAGAAAGTATGCAAGTATGGGTTGGTGTGTGCATGTGTAGTGCGACCACTACTCTAGGGTTTCGCAACACTAAATCATCCAAGAACACCAAATATCCATATTATCATCAATATACTCAAACAATATATAAACAATACATATATGTGTGTATACGTATTGGTATACATCACCACGAACTGCCGGGGTGCTATACGCCATCCACCCGACTTCTCCCCGTAGATATAAATCTACTCACTTGGTCCTCGCTCGCCGGTGCCGACGTCGCCACGTGCTTGCTTGTCGTCTCGAAGTCCACATAGGGTACCTACATATCATAACGTACTTTGTCATATTAAAATCCGACTCATGACCAAAACGACACACGAATCCCACATAGGTCAAAACCTATGGTTGCTTTCACAAATCGACCCAAAAACTCTCGACGTCGGTGTACAAACGCCAGACCATCGAGAAAGCCCAAATACACTCATTTGCACATTCACGAACACTAATTTTAATATAAAATAGGTTAAAACTCACAAAAACCCCAATTTCACTTAAAAGTCATTTTTCCGAAAATCTAGCAAGCACAAATCACCGTTTTAGTACAAAACTCAATGTATAAACGAATCTAGCGGCCACAATATTCACTAAATATCTTAATTAAGTCATAAAAACAATTCCCATAATTTAATCTCATTAATTTCCATAAATGTTAAAATTCTAGTTTACAAAATACCTAAATTTTAACAATTTTATAGCAAAAATGCACAAACTACAATCTAGCTTGAATTTTCATGAACTAAAAGCATTAAACCACTCAATATAATCTTTATAATGACATGAAACCTAAATTTGAATTTTATCTCATAAGAATATAATTATTTAAAAAACCTAGTTTACCAATTATATAATTATCACTTTTAAATCAACAAATATGCAAACTATCAACTTAAATTGGATTTAGCATAACATTAATATGTCAATTATATCACATAAACTAAATCTCACAACACAAAATACCAATTTGAAATCAAACCCCTCTCTTGAATTTTAAATCATGCACCAAGAACTAATTAAAAACCTAATTAAAAATTAATTAAGCTAACCTAAGCAATTAACAACACATTAAGCAAAAAGGTTAGAATTTATACCCAACTAATTTGAAGATCCCACAAGCACACTTAGCCTCCCAAATTGAAATCTAAATCCCTAGATCCATGCTATGGTAGCCAAGGGAAAATGGGTAGGAAGTGGATTTTGATTTGGATTTTTGCTTGATTTTTTGTGAATTTTTCAAGCATTTTTGATGAACTTTTTTAAAGAGAAGGAGATGAAGAATGAAGGGGCTGTTGTGGGTTCAGATTTTGGCCAGAATTGGTGGGGATTGGGTGAGGAAGGAGAGAGAGTGAGGTGGGGAAAGTCCACTCTAGTCAAAGTCCACTCTAATTCTATCATTTTCTACTCTTTTCTTTTTCTTTTCTTTTGAAAAAAGAAGTGATTGGAGAGAGGGAGAGGGGGAGGGCTGTCATGGTGGGGCCGGCCATATGGGTAGGGGGAGAGAGGGTGAGGTGTGGGTGTGTGGGTTAGGAAAAAGATAAATGCTAAACCCCAATTCCCATTAACACTAATTTCACCGAAAAAAGCCTTTTTCTTCGATATTTTCTAAACCATTTTAGCAAACGATTTCATTTCAAAAACCATATGATAAAATTTTATTTAATGTTTTATGATGTACAAAATTTGTTTCAACTCATTCCAATTTGTAATTTTCCCTAATTAAATGTATTAGTGACGGCTTAAAAATAATATTAAAATAATTAATTTCGGAAAATTTGAAATTTCACCAGTGGCTCAATAAACACCAAATACTTGCAATTACATAGCTAGAATATGTATATTTAATTTTATAATGAAGATATTTGCATTTTGACTTTTTACAGAAAACCCCCTTATTTTACTGTTTTTTCGAAATTTCACCGAAACGATTTTCAAAACGTTACAGTACCCAGTCTCTACTGAGCACCCGTACACCATCCTTGATGTCAAACACCGATGGATATGGGATCATCCATCGCCCATCATATGGGTCAAGATGCGTATACGCTAGTCTACTCTGGTGTATCGATGCCATGTCTCGATACACCCTCGACTAGGAACAGTTATAGGATGTACTCGTCGACTACCGTGGCCCCACTAGTATGATCTCATCATAGTCCCAGTAGTCGAGTACATATCCTAAGGGCTTTATCAACATGTAACATAGAGACAATCAGAGTACATGTTAAGATAAAGTACAACCAGATAGCATACTATCATGTCGAGCAAGAAAGTCCTCCCTATATATATCCAAGCATCCATTACAATATACATCTTATGTACAGTAATGGCCTCTAAAGCATACATATAACTAACAACCGTTGGATCAAAGATCTAATGAACATGATTAAAAAAATCATTAATTGATCAGAATAAAATTCTGTTAAGGAAAGATTCCTCAAAATCTTTCCAAACAAAAGATTGTGCTCTGTAAATCAGAGTGTCGTTGGATCATTGATCCAAAGGTGATTAAAAATCACCAAAATACAGAATAAATTCTGTATGGGGAAAGATTTTCCAATCTTGTTAAAAACAAGAAGATTGCCTTCTGTAAATCAGAAACCCTTGGATCAAAGATCCAACGATGGGGAAATCTCCAAATCAAATTGGAGAAAAGATCTTCTTAACCGATTGAACAAATCAGCTCGCCCTATATAAAGGCCCCAAGACTTCAAGTCTCAGAGATAGAAGAAAAAAGATAGAGAAAAATATACAGAGGATCCCCCTATAAACTTTGAGAAATCTCAGAAAGAAGAGCCAAGCTCTCGGTAGAAGAAGAAGATTTTCTTCAAGGTAAAAATAAACAGGAAGATGAAATCATCTCATATTAAAAAGAAGAATTCACTTCTTTAAGATTATAGATCTGCAAGACCAAGGTCTTTCACAAAGAGATCAAAGAATCTCATCATAAAATAAGAAGAAGAACATAATTCTTCTCACAAATTATAGATCTATAAGACTAAGGTCTTTTACAAAAAGAGATCATGGTATCTCATTATAAGAGGGGGAGAATAATTCAATTCTCTCAGGATCACAGATCCATAAAGACAAAGCCTTTCACTAAAATAAGAGATTGAAATATCTCCTACAAAATAAGAACTTTGTTCTTAGAATCTTGAGACAAAGTCTCTTCTAAACGAGAATTTATTTCTCAGACCATAAAATTGATTAGATGCGCTTCTACGCTCATTGACAGGCGCTTAGCGCCAAGCGCGCCACGTGCTCCTCACGTGTGCGCTACTTAATAGAAGTGCTTCAGCGTTCCACATTTAGCGCAAAGCGCTGTAGAGCCTTAACGCTCTTAATTTTAAAGAGCATTAGCGCTCCAAATTTAAAGTAGCGCACTGCGCTCATTATCTGGCGCTAGCGCAAGCGCGCCACGTGTTTCTCACGTGTGCGCTGATAGAACATAAACTATTCTTTAAAATAAAGTCCTAGAGCTATGGTGAATGCTCAGCATTCAGTAAAAGACAAAAAATATTGTCAGAACTCAAATCAATGCCCAGCATTGTCAAATGTTTAACATTTTAATTGAGTGGGCCGAGTCAAAATGGCCATAAACCCCTCATTCAGATTAACTGAGCCCATATGCTCATAAATCCCAGATCTTAGTCTCAATTGGACTACAGATCTCCCAACCAAAATTGGTTCAAGGGTACATCTTTTCACTCCTCTGATATTTGTCGTTGTAATCCTTCAACGTTTTCAGAGAGGCGATGGGTCCCGACAACCATACATTGCATAGACTATGACGTCTTTAAACTGGACTGTGGGGTCCTTAAACCCATGGACTATGATGTCCTTAACCTTGGACTATGGGGTCCTTAAACCCATGGACTATGATGTCCTTAACCTTGGACTGTGGGGTCCTTAAGCCCATGGACTATGATGTCCTTAACCTTGGAGCGTAATGTCCTTAAACTAATTATGGACCGCAATGTCCCTAAACTAAACAATAGAGCCCAAATGCTCTTTTTTCGGATCTAAACAATCCCGTTAAGTTGATCTTAGTCTGAAATTAGACTAACGTATCTTTAGCAAATGTTTAAGTTGATCTTACTCTCAAATGAGACTAACGTATCTTTAAACCCAACCCCAAACCCAAATCTAAGAAGATACGGATTTGGACTAATCCACGCCCTACGGGCGACAACATAAATTAGTCTCCGTATACAATCCACGGGCAACCAAAAACAAAACAAACACACACGACACGAAGTGACCATCTGGAGAAGGAGAAAGTGGTTACCGCGATGCGGTAGCGTAATTAACTGCAGGGGCTTGCGCCTGTAGGGAAGAGCGTCCCCACAATCAAAAACCCCTCAACGAGAGGGAATCTGACGAAATTTGCTACATCAGCCGCATCCGTTTAAACCTTCGATATATAGTGTCATAAATCAACTTGGCATCTTCGGAGAGATGGACGGATAGCACCAAATAGCATTTGCCCTCGAAGTTCAGACTCGGACGTCCCAACGTCTCGATCACGTCTTTCGGAGGGGAACAATCCCTGCCGCCATTTCTTGAAGGCATTGCACTCTTCGGTAGGGTATGCGACCCTCCGATGATACAAGCAGTATTTCGGATGGACATCCTGTTCGTCGGGGCACGTATCCCCATAAGTATTTTCTTTGGAAGGTGGCCGCTTCATTCCAACTGACAGAGCTTTGGTGAACTGCTTCCTTATCTTGATTCTGCTCCTGCTGGTGGCATGGGCACTTTGATCCTGTTGGGGTACTTTATGACTTCTCATTATCGGAGCTTTTTCAGCCTGACACCGACGCTTGGCCTTTTCGTAAATGGCCGCTTCACGTTCTTGATCAGCTTTGCTCTTTTGAAGAGCTTCGTTCAGCAGCTTATCGATGAGGTCATCTGATGGTTCCATGGGTTTTGGTTCTGGACCTGCCCCCAGTTTCTCTACGTCAGGAGCTTCTTTGTCGTTTATCGACGAGTGAGAGATCATGTGGCAGCTCGCCACATACTCCTCGGGTTCTTCTGACGAATCGTCTTCTTCATCAATGTCACTGTCTCTGTCCTCAAGAACATTCTTGAATAACTCTTCCAGTGTGATTGGGGTCCGCGCTTTTTGGTTGTATTCCTCCAGCGCGTCGATGTACTTTTGCAGGCCTGTACGATTGCCGTCGAGCTACACGGGCTTCTTGGCCTTCTTCTTTTTCTTTGAAGACTTCGGAGGCTTGGCCTGGAGGTTTTGCCCATCGTTACCAACTTTCAGCATTGAGCGCGGCTTCAGCATTCCGTCAATGATCTCAGGCTCCAGCGGGCTCTTCCATGTAATCGCCGGACATGCTTGAAGATCCTTCAGCATTCTTTTAGTTTTAGCTGAAAGGACCACTTCCTACGGAGCTTCCTCTATAAATGAGCATGATGCCCCGGCGTGTCCATCTTCTTAGGAGCGTACTGCTGCGGCGGGTTTACTTTCCAGTTTTTGGACAGCGCGAACTTGCCATGCTGGTACTGGTCTTCGACCCAGTTTTTAAAGACGTAGCAATCTTCGATTGGGTGGCCCACTATTCGGTGGTAGAGGCAGTAATTGGTATTGTTGACATCACCCGATTGCAGCGGGCGTCTCGAATCCGGCAGAGTGATGAGCCTGTTGCGCACCGCTAGTTCGAATAATCTCCTCGTTTTATCTCGGGGAAACGAGTAAGGACGTCATAACTTCTCATCGAGGGCTCGCGGTCTGCTGTTTTGGCGAATAACCAATTTCGGGTCACTCGATTGTTGTTGAGCGTTGGCAACGAAAGTCGCTTTCCCTTTTCCCTTTTCATTCCAAAGATCTGTCTTTGAAGAGGACGTCTTATGGCCCATTTGGTCCATTTGGGCCAGTTTGTCAATCAAGGCCTGGAAGGTGGTCGGCTTGAAGAACATCATAAACTGGTGTTAGTGTATATGCCCTAGAGGACATTACTGTATCATACTAGCTTGTATATTACTTAATGGAAGCTTGGGATATTCACAGATGTATAGACAATCTTGCTCAAAATGGTAGTATGCTACTTGGTTTGTTTCTACTTCAATATGTGCATGTGTTTCTTTTAGCATATCGCTTATACATATTAGTAGAGCCCTTAGGATCTTTGCTTGATTACCAGCGTTGTGATGGCAGTCACACCAGTGGAGGCTGGGTAATCTACAAGCACATCCTTATACAGGTCCATAGTCATAGGATTATCGAGACGGGGCATCGATACTCCGGAGTAGACTAGCGTATACGCTTCTCATCCCAGCACGGGAGGTGGTCTGTCCCACAGCCATCAGTACGTCGTACTAGAGATAGTATGCGGGTGCTCGTTAGGTTACGAGTACACTGGACAGGACTCATCGGGAACTGATGGTTGGTATTATACCTATCGTCAGTTATCAGTTCCCAGGTGACATGAGTACAGCTTAGTCCGCTGACTTGACACTGTCACTTCGCCTCAAGTGTGTTCCCACTGTACTTAGATTACTACCCTACCACGGCTCAAAGGAGTCGTGCAAACAGGTAGTAGTTGGGTGCAGTCCCGAAACACTTGGAGGCAGTGACGGTTAGACAGGATTCGTCTCTCCCGGTATTGGGGGTTGACATCGCGCTGTGTCTAGGAGAGCCATTACACGAGTAGTCCCTGGCCAGGGCAAGCGAGATATACTGGTAGGTTTCCAGTGTTATCTCAGGGTATTCTGGGCTACACTCCGACACGACTTGTACCGCTATTAGGGGACTGACGTTCACCACCCCCTAGGACCGCCATGCGATGTGTCAGACGAACAGACCGGACTGTACGGAGATTGTCACATACAGGCTCAGTAGGAGTTCGTATGGCTTTACCTCATCGGCCTTCTTATCGACATCTACCTGGGGACCGTTACTCTTGCGGTCTGTGGTTAAACCCACTGCCAGCGTAGTGTCGAGTCTTTAGAGTCCCACACAGAGAGTTTCCCTGCACTGAGCGAAACGTGTAGAGGCCGTATGGTTTTATGGCAGGGCTGCGATCACTTACGTGCACTTGTGTGCGTATGCTGTTCGGGTAGGCAATACTAGTGGGCTTTGGTTTAAGCCGGATCCTAGTATTGCACGGATGGATTTGTTTTGTTTTCTGTGCATTCGCATTCTACGGAATGCGGATGCGGGTGTGTATGCACAGTTTTGAGGAGAGATGAAAGAGGAGGTGCCTCATTAAGGTTTTGGCAGTTGGTTCGGCCAAAACCATTATGTGGCAGGCTCATTAGGGTTTTGACAGTTGATTCGGTCAAAACCGTTTTGAGGCGGACTCATTAGGGTTTTGGCAATTCGTTCGGTCAAAACCATTATGAGCCGGAGACATTGTTTACTAATCCTTTTAGTGATAGTTTAGTGATGGCTAATTGCTTTGACCATTTGACCACCTTGACCACTCTTGACTTTGTTGACCCGTTGACCGAAGTTGACCTTGACCTTCATAAGAGGTCTACACTCTTCTTTGGATTTCTATTTCTTTTTGGATTATGAAAATGGTCAATTCAATGTAGCCATCAACTTTATCATGATAGGATTAGTAATGATGATATTAGTGTATTATTGCAACCATGGTTCATTCTCTCTAGCTAATAATTGATTTCTCATTCTCTCTCTTAAAAAGAAAAGAGAAAGCTCCATGGTTGCTAACTCCTTCTTCCTACTCTTGATTTCTTCTTTTGATCTCATGTGTTGAGAGAAAAAGAATCCACATAGACAAACACTTCCATCTATCACTTCTACACAACCTGGGACATCAAGACTAGAGATCCTGTTGCCCTAGTTGCCTCGGCTCGAGGTGGAGCTCGGTGTACATCTCTCGGGTGGATCGTCTTCGACTCAAGAAGGCCGCGGAGGTGACCAAGATCCGGATCGACCCTTAGAGCGTGGATGGACGAGCCGGACAGCGGAGAGAAGACCCGAAGGACCGGTATCGCGAGGTATAACTTCTATGGCATAGTAGATAACGCCTCTTGTAGTTTGCTAGTTCATAGTTTAGCAAAGATCCTTCCTTTAAGTCCATGTTGCCTTTACGCCAAAAATCGTTTTTCGCCGTTTCCGCCTCCCCGTAAGAACCGGGGTGAGCAACGTGGACTTACAGTGGTATCAGAGCCTAACTAAACATAAACTAGCAAGTTAGCAAACTGTTTAGAATATCGATCGGAAAAAAATCACAAAACACGTCCGGGAAAAATCCACTTTCTGTCGATTTTTTATACTGCTCAAAAAGTAATTTGACATACATGAAAAATCGGCTCAGGGTTTTGTAAAAACACAGCAGAAAAACGATCCAGTGGCTCGGTCAAAGCGCTGCGGATCCGCGGCCGAGTTGACTCGGCCGTGGACTGGGTTTTCTGCAGTGTTTTTATTTGTCTGTTTTGGGATTTTTAGTACATTTTATTTCTGCCCAGAATTTCCAGAAAATAAATTTGTATTTGGGGTGGTTATAAATCCGTATTTTGATCGATATTCCGTAGACTTTGGCTAATGGATATTTTCTGTGATGTGATATATGTATTGAACGTCTGCTAATCGCTATAAGTCGATTGGTGGGGGTTATACATATCTGTGATCTGTAATGTTGATGGTTTGTGTATATGAACTCGTTGGATTGTCGCGGATGAATAGCCGGGGTGGATGTGAGATGAGAGTTTCTTTTTCTTTCTTTCATGTAAAATTTGTAAATTGATGTAATATTATTTGTTTGGCCGCACATCTGGGTTGAGGTTGTAGCCGCCATTGTATAATTTCTTTTTACTGTTTTTGCTCCTAGGATAGACCCAAGGTAGGGTGCACAAACTACCGGGTATCTCGAAGTGCCGAGTGGCCTACTCACGGGTTGAGGGAGATTGCTTCGCTTCGGATACTTGGCGGGTAGTTTGCCTCACCCGTAGGGGTCTAGGGTGGGGTATTGGCTATTCATCGCGACCGTGTAATCCGCTTTTTGTTGCAGGCTCGAACGAATCGCGGGTTCCTAGTATATCCAAAGTGTTCATCTGTGATCTGGATTGGTTATCATTGCTATATATCTATATATGATATCTATTTAGGTGTTGCTTATGTTTTGCATCCGTGCTAGTCCAGCCCCTGCTCTGTCGTTAGTTAAGTAACCTAACGGGTGATGACGGGGCCCCGTGGCGAATGCGGATGGCATAAGCGTACGCCATATTTTGGTTGTTTTCTGCAATGGTAGGATTAAATGATGGGACGCATTAAAATTAATGCAAGAAAATAAACCAAGTAAAAGTCGTTGGAACACTTTCAAAACCACTCGGTTCTTTTCAAAAAAAAAAACAGGTTTTTAAACGCGGAGCTTGAACCACTCCTTTTAAAAGCTATCTCGTTCCATCGATTATATCAAGTTCACTACGTTCACGGTTTCGCCAAAACCATTCATAGCCCTCCGTCATTTCATATAGATAGTCAATAGTATTCAAGTTGTGTTTGTTGGCCAAAGTCAAGGCACGGTGTTTGGTAGCTATTGGGTATTCATATGTAGCATAGATAGATGCGTTGGTTTAGGACAGTTGTACTGCCTTGTTGGCCAATGTCAAGGGTATGTGCGGGTGGGTTCAAATTAACCTGGACAATGACGGGTAGAACTTGACATGTGACTTATGATTTGTTGGCCAAAGTCAAGGTCATAAGAGCATGGGGCAAAAATCCACATCGGGAGTTTCAAAAGAACTGAAACTTGCTAGCGCTGCATACCATTTGGAGTGTGATGATTCTTGTAGAATTCCTTCAGTTTTGTCACGCGATGATATTTGGATCCCGGTCCTACTGTGAGTATATGCTACTCCTCGGGAACTTTCTCACTTAACGATCAATGCTACAAACCAAGTAGGTGTCTAGAAAGGTGTCAGCGGGGCTACGCCCCCAGGGAAAAGAGGTTACTTAATTAAGGAACTTCGCGAAAGCGTTGGAAAACCTCCTTTAAAGTACCGACACTGGCCTGGCTGAACGGTTAAGCAAGTATTGTACGGTGAGATTGATCCCGACTAATTCTTCCTTTATGGTTTGAGGAGTGATTCGAGAGACAGTGGGAGCCATCCTGTTTAGATAAATTAAAAACCAATCTAAACTTGCAAGAGTATCATGCTGAGTGTTTTCTTCTCTCTCTCTTAATTGCAGCGACCCAGTGACCACACCTAGGTTACATCTAGATAATAAAATGACTGAATCTGACTGTTATGACTGGCAAAGGTCTGTCCAGATGACCATTGCCCATGACAAGCCGGGACACCTCTTAACTAATCCAACCCCTGCCGTCTCAAGTCCAGTTTCCTCTGTCATGGATATTGATATCCGCAAGACATCAGAAAAGGACTGTGCGAAAGCCAAGTGCCTCGTGTTAGCCTCAGTTGATGGTACATACCAGAGGCAGCACGAGAAGATGGACTTAGTTTCTATCTTCCTCCATAACAAAGATTTATATGGAGAGCAATCTCGTATCTCAAGATATGAGACCTCGAACGAATTGCTTTCAGCGAGGTTGGCTATCGGGTCATCTGTAGGGGGCAACGTCCTTACAGAGACCAGCTCTTTTGAGCTCACGGACCTGAAGACCGCGTTGAAGAACGGGTCAGATGCTGACTTAGTTCAACAGTCTTTACCTTCTACCCTGAAGGAAACCAGGGAAGTAGAAGGAAAGGGAAGGGCAGAAGTTTTGGGGCTGGATGTAGTAAAAGAGGGACGTTCATATTGTTACGGGAATGAACATTGGCAGAAGGATTGCAGGGCTAGTATAGCCAGTAGCCAGAATTCGAAGCATGTTGTGGCTTCGGCTTCGGGTGTGTTTGTGATTGATAACTGTATGTCAGTTAACCCTACTTCCTGGGTATTGGATACCGGATCAGGATCTCACATCTATAATTCGTTACAGGCTCTGAGAAACCGTAGGGTTATCAAGAAAGGTGATATGACTCTTAGGGTTGCTAACGGAATGAGCATGTATGCTGAATCCGTAGGGGAATATCATCTTGGACTGACAACTGGGCAGATATTGATTCTATGTAACTGTTTTTATGTACCAGGTGCGACTTGTAATATCATATCTGTATCTTTACTTTCTAATGAAGGATATGATTTTACTTTTGTAAGCGATGTAGTAAACATCCACCTAAATCAAGTTCTGATTGGGTCAGGTACATTGAAAAACGGTATATACGTATTGAATCAAGCTCAGGTCTTCAGTGTCCAGAACACACTTAAAAGAAAGTCTCCGGAATTAAATCAGGCTTTCTTATGGCATTGTAGACTGAGTCACATTAATGAGACACGGTTGACAAAGTTACATAAAGAAGGATACTTGGATCCGTTCGAGTACCAGTCTTATGCCACTTGTGAATCTTGTCTCATGGGAAAGATGACAAAGACTCCGTTCACTGGACACGGAGAAAGAGCAAGTGAGCTCTTGGGACTCATACACAGTGATGTGTATGGTCCAATGTCTACACATGTGCGAAGTGGTTATTCATACTTCATTACTTTCACAGATGATTTCTCTAGGTATGGGCATGTCTTCTTGATGAAGCACAAATCCGAGGCCTTTGAGAAATTTCGGGAATACAAGAATGAAGTTGAAAAACAAACAGGCAAAAGTATCAAGACACTGAGATCTGATCTAGGTGGTGAATACTTGAGTGCCGAGTTTCTGGGCTTCTTAAAAGAGAATGGAATTCTCTCTCAGCTTACTCCTCCATACACACCACAACATAACGGTGTATCGGAAAGACGGAATCGAACCCTATTGGATATGGTTCGTTCCATGATGAGTAAGGCTGAGTTGCCGCGATCCTTCTGGGGTTATGTACTAGAATCAGCTGCATACCTTTTGAACCGAGTTCCAACTAAGACTGTGCCTACTACACCATATCAGATGTGGTGTGGGAAGAAACCCTATCTTAATCACATTAAGACATGGGGATCTCCAGCTTTTGTCAAAAAGCAGCATGCGGACAAGCTCGAGGCACGCTCAGTACAGTGTAAGTTTGTGGGATACCCAAAGAACTCCAAGGGGTATCTATTCTATTACGCAGAGGAACAAAAGGTTTTTGTTTCTCGTCATGCCCGCTTCTTGGAAACTGAGTTTTTGGAAAACCAGATAAGTGGGAGCGCAATAGAACTGGAAGAAATTCTAGAACCACGAGCTATTACTGAAAGCTTAGTAGAACCAGAGGGTTCGAAAGAACAGGACATTCCTACGCCACTCCGCAGGAGTAGTAGGCAGCCTCATCCGCCCGAGAGATACTACGGTTTTCTCATAGACGGGGATAGAGAGGATTGCACTATGGATTATGGTAAGCCTACTAGCTTCCAGCAAGCCATTCAGAGTGGTGACTCGGTAAAATGGCTGGATGCAATGCGGACCGAGATGGAGTCCATGTACACAAACAAAGTTTGGACTTTGGACTTTGCTCCAGAAGGGGTAAAACCCGTAGGCTGCAAATGGATCTTCAGAAAGAAGATTGGTGTAGATGGGCAGGTTGAAACCTATAAAGCTAGACTTGTTGCAAAGGGTTTTCGTCAAAGACCTGGTTTGGACTATGACGGGACCTTTTCTCTAGTGGCTATGCTTAAATCCATTCGGATCCTTCTTGCCATTGCTGCCTTCCACGATTATGAAATCTGGTAGATGGACGTAAAGACGGCTTTTCTAAATGGAAATTTAGAGGAGTCGTCTATATGGATCAGCCGGAGGGATTCATTCAGAGTGGGAGCAGCGGTAAAGTGTGCAAGTTGCTAAAGTCCATCTATGGACTTAAGCAGGCATCGCGGAGTTGGAACATCTGCTTTGATGATACTGTCAAGGAATTCGACTTTATCAAAAACCCAGATGAACCATGCATTTACAGTAAGATTGTAGGGAGAACTGTGGTATTCCTCGTCTTGTACGTGGATGACATTCTCCTAATAGGAAATGATATTCCTATGCTACAGTCAGTCAAAGGATTCTTGTCACAGAGGTTCTCCATGAAGGACCTGGGCGATGCCAACTACATTCTGGGGATCCAGATCTATCGTGATAGATCTAAGAGGATGCTGGGACTTTCACAGTCCAGGTACATCGACACCATACTGAAAAGATTCGGTATGGAAGATTCCAAGCGCGGTAATTTACCTGCTTGTCACGGGATCACCCTCTCCAAAGAGATGTCTCCCAAGACTGATTTGGAAAGGGATCGCATGTCTATTATACCCTACGTTTCTGCGGTAGGCTCTATAATGTATGCGATGTTATGTACCAGACCAGATGTAGCATACGCATTGAGCGTTGTAAGCCGGTATCAGTCGGACCCAGGGGAGAAACACTGGATAGCGGTAAAGAACATTCTCAAGTACCTGAGAAGGACTAAGGAGATGTTCTTGGTGTATGGCGGAAAAGACCTCCAGATCGAGGCCTTTGCTGACTCCAGCTTCCAGAGTGACAAGGATGACTCCAAGTCCATGTCGGGTTATGTCTTTACCCTCAATGGAGGGGCGGTTTGCTGGAAGAGTTCCAAGCAGGAGACCGTTGCTAACTCAACTATGGAAGCGGAGTACATAGCTGCTTGCGATGCCGCAAAGGAAGCTGTCTGGATGAAGAAGTTTCTCACGGAGCTTCAGGTGGTTCCTACCATTGTTGATCCAATACCGCTGTATTGCGACAACAACGGTGCTATAGCTTTAGCGAAGGAACCCAGGTCCCATCAGAAGTCCAGGCACATTTTGAGATGGTACCACCTGATCAGGGAGATCGAGGTGAAGAGAGTAGATTCAGAGAATAACACTGCAGATCCACTCACGAAGGCCCTACCCCAGACTCAGTTCGAGCGGCTGATCGAGATGATAGGTGTTCGATACGCCAGTACATGGCCTTAGTGCAAGTGGGAGATTGTTAGTGTATATGCCTTAGAGGCCATTACTGTATCATACTAGCTTGTATATTACTTAATGGAAGCTCGGGATATTCACAGATGTATAAACAATCTTGCTCAAAATGGTAGTATGCTACTTGGTTTGTTTCTACTTCAATATGTGCATGTGTTTCTTTTAGCATATCGCTTATACATATTAGTAGAGCCTTTAGGATCTTTGCTTGATTACCAGCGTTGTGATGGCAGTCACACTAGTGGGGGCTGGGTAATCTACAAGCACATCCTTATACAGGTCCCTAGTCGTAGGATTATCGAGACGGGGCATCGATACTCCGGAGTAGACTAGCGTATACGCTTCTCATCCCAGCACGGGAGGTGGTCTGTCCCACAGCCATCAGTACGTCGTACTAGAGATAGTATGCGGGTGCTCGTTAGGTTACGAGTACACTGGACAGGACTCGTCGGGAATTGATGGTTGGTATTATACCTATCGTCAGTTATCAGTTCCCAGGTGATATGAGTACAGTTTAGTCCGCTGACTTGACACTGTCACCTCGCCTCGAGTGTGTTCCCACTGTACTTAGATTACTACCCTACCACGGCTCAAAGGAGTCGTGCAAACAGGTAGTAGTTGGGTGCAGTCCCGAAGCACTTGGAGACAGTGACGGTTAGACAGGATTCGTCTCTTCCGGTATTGGGGGTTGACATCGCGCTGTGTCTAGGAGAGCCATTACACGAGTAGTCCCTGGCCAGGGCAAACGAGATATACTGGTAGGTTTCCAGTGTTATCTCAGGGTGTTCTGGGCTACACTCCGACACGACTTGTACCGCTATTAGGGGACTGACGTTCACCACCCCCTAGGCCCGCCATGCGATGTATCAGATGATAGACCGGACTGTACGGAGATTGTCACATACAGGCTCAGTAGGAGTTCGGATGGCTTTACCTCATCGGCCTTCTTATCGACATCTGCCTGGGGACCGTTACGTACAGCTAGTGCCGCTTGCGGTCTGTGGTTAAACCCACTGCCAGCGTAGTGTCGAGTCTTTAGAGTCCCACACAGAGAGTTTCCCTGCACTGAGCGAAACGTGTAGAGGCCGTATGGTTTTACGGCAGGGCTGCGACCACTTACGTGCACTTGTGTGCGTATGCTGTTCGGGCAGGCAATACTAGTGGGCTTTGGTTTAAGCCGGATCCTAGTATTGCACGGATGGATTTGTTTTGTCTTCTGTGCATTCGCATTCTATGGAATGCGGATGCGGGTGTGTATGCACAGTTTCGAGGAGCGATGAAAGAGGATGTGCCTCATTAAGGTTTTGGCAGTTGGTTCGGCCAAAACCATTATGTGGCAGGCTCATTAGGGTTTTGACAGTTGATTCGGTCAAAACCATTTTGAGACGGACTCATTAGGGTTTTGGCAATTCGTTCGGTCAAAACCATTATGAGCCGGAGACATTGTTTACTAATCCTTTTAGTGATAGTTTAGTGATGGCTAATTGCTTTGACCATTTAACCACCTTGACCACTCTTGACTTTGTTGACCCGTTGACCGAAGTTGACCTTGACCTTCATGAGAGATCTACACTCTTCTTTGGATTTCTATTTCTTTTTGGATTATGAAAATGGTCAATTCAATGTAGCCATCAACTTTATCATGATAGGATTAGTAATGATGATATTAGTGTATTATTGCAACCATGGTTCATTCTCTCTAGCTAATAATTGATTTCTCATTCTCTCTCTTGAAAAAGAAAAGAGAAAGCTCCATGGTTGCTAGCTCCTTCTTCCTCCTCTTGATTTCTTCTTTTGATCTCATGTGTTGAGAGAAAAAGAATCCACATAGACAAACACTTCCATCTATCACTTCTACACAACCTAGGACATCAAGACTAGCGATCTTGTTGCCCTAGTTTCCTCGGCTCGAGGTGGAGCTCGGTGTACATCTCTCGGGTGGATCGTCTTCGACTCAAGAAGGCCGCGGAGGTGACCAAGATCCGGATCGACCCTCGGAGCGTGGATGGACGAGCCGGACAGCGGAGAGAAGACCCGAAGGACCGGTATCGTGAGGTATAACTTCTATGGCATAGTAGATAACGCCTCTTGTAGTTTGCTAGTTCATAGTTTAGCAAAGATCCTTCCTTTAAGTCCATGTTGCCTTTGCGCCAAAAATCGTTTTTCGCCGTTTCCGCCTCCCCGTAAGAACCGGGGTGAGCAACGTGGACTTACAACTGGGATATAGTTGCCTGAGGATCAAGGGTCCACACGAACATGCCCACAGCAGGAGCTTCTTCTATGCGATGTTCACACTTTGAGCATAGGTTACACCACCGAATTGCGTATTGAACCCTGGTTTCTCCCGGCTTCACTCTAGCGTTGATTAATGCCGTGATTGGGGTGCGCTCGCTTGCGCTTGTGAACCGCTGTATAAACAGTAACTCCATTTCTGCAAATGTCTTGATGGAATCATTCGGAAGCTCCGAGTACCATTCAAATGCCGTCTCCGCCAAGCTGCCGACAAATTGGCGAAGGAATAATTTGTCATCGCCTCCGGTATTGCCGCATAGAGCTCTGAATTGAGAAACGTGTTAGTGCGGATTGCCCGTCCCCTTATACACATGGAATTTGGGGATCGTATATCCTGGCGGGTACTTAATTTGGTCGTACCAACCTGGATAAGGTCGCCCAGTTCTGACGACTTGTCATGCCGCTTCGTTTGCCTAATGAGCTCGTATTTGTTGAGCTATGTAGTTGTCAAGGGCAGTTTTAGAGATCTTCTCCTCCCTGGTTGTCGATAAAGCCGGAAGAGAGTTCGATGTCTCCCCTATGTCGTCTTCAATGATTATTGGAGGGTCTTCAGCTGGAGGATCCGGTTGGATCATCATCCCAACCATATCTTGGAACAGAAGCGCAATATGTTTTATATTGTCCGCTTGATCCACGGCCTCTTTATCTTTCTTTTCAAGCACCCTCCGTAGGAATTCGGTGTCGGTCTCTTGCTCCTGGCGTTGTTCCGACTATCCTTCTGGGCTTTCTTTCTGCCCAGTCGGTGCGGCCATCTTTGTCAGCATTTCCTGGAGCTACTGTTGTTGCTCCTGAGCTTTCGTCACAGACCGTGTGAGTAGTCGATGACTCACGGAAGCACGACTATCCTCTTTTCCGGATGCCATGTAGACGGTATGTACAACCATGCCCCCAGACTTAGGGCGTTTGGGTCCACTGCCTTTGATATTTGCCGCCAGGGGTGGGAGATTCTCAGGCCTTCTCTTTTTGTAGGAGGTCGAGGTTGAGGGGGCCGTTGTAGCAAGAACCCACGCGGATGATACCTTTCGTGGTATGGCGGCAGGATGGTCCTCCCCTTGTCGAGCCTTCGTCTTCTTCAGCCGGCGAGAGTAATCTTTGTCAATTACAGAGTCTTGGACTTTCCGCCAAACTCTATGGATCTTGGAGGACAACCGCTGAGGAGGCTGTTCCGGCTTCACCTGGGCTGTGTTTTCGAAAAGAGGAGGAGACTTCTTCAGTATGGCGGTTGGAGAGTTCTTGCGCACCCTCCTGAGCAGCTCGAAGTTGTTCCCAGTTGGAACAGCAGCATCAACTTCCACCATTGGAGCTGGTGGGGTAAGTCTAGAGGGGGAACTGCCCCCAGCCTTCCTCACTCGGTGCCAGTGGCGACGTCGAGCATGTCTTGCGGATGGGATTGCCTCAGTCATAGAAGCGACCTCGTCATGCCCCTTGCTTTTATGAGAGGCTGCTGTTGGTGCCAACCTGTCGACGACTGACGTCCGTTGAGAGGGAACGTCCATCCTGCCGAAGACTGACTTTCGAATAGGGGAAGCACTTGTAACGACCTCGCCCATAGCAAGAGTTGGAACGGCCAGTCTTGCGAAGACCGATCCCTTAGCAGGAGAAGCCCTTTTAACGACTTCGTCTACCGGAGCTGGAATGGCTATCCATTTCGGGATAACTCCTTCGGGTATTGCAGGCCTCTTTACGGGCCTACTGGAACCTTAGCCCAGTCTATTAAATCTGAGGCATTGGAATTGGACAACCCGTTGAGAGGGGTCGTGGTAGTTGCAAGCCGATCTAAGACCGACTTCCTTGGAGCCTCCTGTGATGGCATTGAGTCATTGAAGCTTATTGGCGGGAGCATGGTCCTGAAGAACATCCCAGTGGTGGCCTAAGTCACCTGTTCCACTGGCATTGCGAAGATAGAGGCCGCTTGGGGCCCATAAGTCACTCCTCCAGCAGGGACGGAGTGGGAGTTGCTGTTGCAATTGGTGCAGTTGGAAGCCATCGATGTCATCTTCTCTTCTGCACGGAGCAAGACACCAAATCTTAGTACCTCGAATCCAGGGGCAACCCTATTAAACCGCGATTCGTTTGCGAACATGACACACGAAGTGTGGAGTGGAAAGAGGAAAAGGTCCCACTGGGCGTGCCAGAATCTATTTACCGCTGAAAACGGAAGACGGAACCGCGTAGGTCGTCTTGCCTGAATTTGGGGGCAGATGCTATTTGGATTTATCCGTCCACCTCTCCGAAGATGCCAAGTTGATTTATGGCACCGTGTATCGAAGGTTTAGACGGATGCGTCCGTTGTAGCAAACTTTGTCAAATTCCCTCTCGTTGTGAGGGATTTTTTTATTGCGGGGACGCTCTTCCCTGCAGGCGCAAGCCCCTGCAGTTAATTACGTTATCGCGTAGCGATAACCACTTTCTCCTGCTCCAGAAGGTCACTTTGTGTCGTGTTTTTTTGTTTTATTTTTGGTTGCCCGTGGATTGTATACGGAGACTAATTTGTGTTGTCGCCCGTAGGGCGTGGATTAGTCCAAATCCATATTTTCTTAGATTTGGGTTTGGTTTGATTTAAGGATCGTTAACCTTGTTTGAGATTAAGATCGACTTAAATATTTGTTAAGGATACGTTAATCCGATGTTGGACTAAGATCTACTTAACGGGGGTTCGGGATCATTTTTGATCCAATGAAAGAGCATTTGGGCTCTATTGCTTTAGTTTAAGGACATTACGGTCCTTAGCTAGTTTAGGGACATTACGGTCCATGGGCTAGTTTAAGGACATTATGGTCCATTGGGATATGCTCATGGGTCTGAGAGTGCATCCAAGTGCTGTTGGTTGTCGGGACCCGCCACCTCTCTGAAGACGTTGAAGAATTACAACGACATGTATCAGAGGTGTGGGGAGATGTACCCTTGAACCAATGTCGGTTGAGAGATCTGCAATTGGGTTTGGGACTAAGACCAATTTAGAAAAATTATGAGCACATGGGCTCTGTTGATCTGAATTAGGAACTTTTGGTCAACTTAGACTCAGCCCACTCAGTTTTGAATAAAGTGTTAAACACTTGTTTCGGCTCGGTCCTTTTTATGTGCAACAATGCTGAGCATTAATATGGGCTCTGACGCTCACCCTATTTCTCTATTTTTTATGGAGTGTTAAACACTCTTTATGGCGCTGGGATCTGTTTGCAGAGCGCTTTATGTTAAACAACGTCCACGTGAGGGGCATGTGAGGCGCTCGGCGCTGGGCGCCGACCATTGAGTGCAGAGCACTCTTTATTTTAGCAGCGCCCACATGAGGGGCACGTGGGGCGCTGGGCGCCAACCGATGAGTGCTAGGCACTCCTTATTTTAGCAGCGCCCACATGAGGCGCTCGGCGCTGGGCGCCAACCACTGAGTGCTAGCACTCTTTATTAAGCAGCGCCCACGTGAGGGGCACGTGAGGCGCTCAGCGCTGTTTCCTTCTTTGTGCATTTTTCTGAAGAGTTCAATTCTTTGTTCTCCCCCGTTCTTCAATCTCCAAGAACAAATTCTACCCTACGAGAATTAAATTCTTATTTGTGAGAGACTTATCTCATGGATCTCAGATCCAGGAAAAGAACTATGTTCTTTTATAAAGGTTAAACCCTTGGGTATGTAGATGAGATACTATGATCTCTGTTTACCTTGAAGAAAGTTCTTCTTCTTCCTTCTCTCTTTAAAGCTCTTTTTGCTTGCTCTTCTTCTTGAACTTGAAGTTTATGGGGGGGGGTTCCTCCCTTTAAGACTTGAAGTATTGGGGCCTTTATATAGTAAAGGCAGATTTGTTGATTCGGTTAAGGAAATCTCTCATTGAGAGATTTCTTAATTGATTTGGGGATATTATCCACCATTGGATCTTTGATCCAAGGACTTCTGTTTTACAGAAGATATTTTTCTTGTTTTTAACAAGATTGGGAAAAATATTTTCCATACAGAGCTTATTTTGTAATTTGGTGATTTTTTTAATCACCATTGGATCCTTAATCCAACGGCAATCCTTCTTGTTTAGAAAGATTGAGGAAAATATTTTCCCCTACGGAGCTTATTCTGTAGCTTGGTGATTTTTAATCACCATTGGATTTTTGATCCAACGGTGCTCTGTTTTACAGAGCATAATCTTTCTTGTTTAGAAAGATTTAAGGAGTATTTCCTCAATCAGAATTTAATTCTGTGTTTTGATGATTTATCATCTCCGTTGGATATTTGATCCAACGGCAGAGAACTTTTAGCTCTGGCGCCAGCGCCCTCGTGTGGGGCATGTGAGGCGCCGCCTCAGAGTTGTTAACTCTTGGCGTTGGCGCCCTCGTGCAAGGCACGTGAGGCGCTCCCTCAGAGTTTTTAACTCTTGGCGCTGGCACCCTCGTGCAAGGCATATGAGGCGCCGCCTCTTTTCAAATTTTAAACAGAGCTTTGCTCTTTTATTAGGGGGAAACAGTGTCTTTTAGATAACGGAAACTGAAAGGATTTGTGGCTCTGGACTACAGTTCTGAACCAAAATCCCTACGAATACTTGAAATCTAACACCTGCAACTCATTGTTCAAATTTGCAAATGTGTGGAACTCTATATAGATACATAGGAAATTTAGTTAGCTTTCTTATGCAACTGATTCCAATGAATTGCGCCGTTGTTTGATATTTTTAACATAATTTATTTTATCGATGTATGTAGCTGATTTCTGCAGTTTTTCATGTTGGTACCTGAACTTAAGCGCCTGTACATCCATACATAAAACTGAAAATGCGCGGAGTCCTGTATAGTCGCATATATAATTTAGTTAGCTAACATATGGTTCTAGTCTCGTTCAGTTTCACTGTCGTTTGTTATTTTTTTATATTTTAGATTGTCGACGTGTTCGGAAGTTTTTGCAGTGACAATTTTTACACCTTCACACTAAACAGGACATATCTCCTAGTACAGAAAGAATATCATTGATCCTCTTGATTCTTCGGAAACTTAACAGTTAGAACTAGGTTTTATTCAACTGGAGCAATATCTGAATCTAAACACAGTCCCTAGTAAACCGCGTATGAAGTTGGACTTCCAATTCCAAAACTGGCATTCCAACAATTGATCGCTGATTTAAAATGATGATAAATCCTTAACCTAAATCTCTATTGACATGAAACTAATTTTACTGCGTAGATAATCATGTATACTTTGTATGCCTTTTATATTGTTTTGGTCGATTCTATACGAGTGATTTATGGTGAATTTGGCAAGTCACAGGACGTTGGCTGTTATAATTTAGTGAACATTTGTTTAGTGCATTTCTATCTTATTCTGTGTTGCTTTATACTCAGTGACAAGTGATCGTTTACATTGAGACCTAGCGACTGACTTGCATCGTCGAATGTGAGTGGAATTGGATTAGTTGTATCAAGCACGCCAGTGACAAGTGATTGACTAGTGAAAGTGAACAATGCAGTGAAAATGAGAAAGACCGTGATTTGGCGCGTGCTAGTATACAATTAACCATATACTTACAGTTATTGATACCTGGGGAATGGGTAAATCAAGGTGGAATTAAATTCGTATTTAGCGAGGTACAGTGACTTAGAGGATGATCATTCGATATATATATATATATATATATATACATACATACATACACAAATTAGGTCGTGGACCTAGCGGCACGGCTGCAGGGTTATGTCCCGGACAACAGTGGACCGTAGTCTCGGGCATGCATGAGACCCTTGTTAAACACGAGCATCCTTTCCACCAATTGATTTCATTGACTTAGCGACTGATAAGTAGTGACATACACATTGCCTGGTTTACTGACATGATACTTATATTGCGCTGTTCATTTTCAAATGATATTCATTATTCTCATGTTTCTGTATTATGTCGCACCTTTCATGTTTAATAATATTGAACACACATTATATATTTATTGCTATATGTGTCGCTCTGACGACCTGAGTGTGCATGCTCAGAGGACGAAGTAGACCCAGCTAAGGAGCAGGACCTGCCATTCGAGATCGCGGAGGTTTAGACTACGACATCAGTCCCATCCCTTTCTTGCTATAAGAATATTGTTATTTCGTTAGTTAGTTATTTCTTCCATGCAAATAAATGTATCTTGAACTCTTTTATTTTTATGTAATAAAATTGTGAGCTATGATTTTCTTTACTCTAGTACTGTTTACTGACTGTCATGTAATGCTAGAAGCCGAAGTGTGACTACGGCTGGATTATTCCCTGACCGTAGGAGCATGGTTGGCCTAGTCACTCCTCGCATTCCGTATTTTGGGAATGTCACGCCCCACTTCCCAGTGTACGGAAGCGGAAACGTAGCATGCAGCAACGTATTTACTAAGAAATAAATACGTTAAGCGTAATTTAAGCAATATATATTATAAAATGCGCAAGAATAACAAGGGATATAAAATGAACAGCAAATTTTATTAACATTCATCTTTACATACAACTGTTTTGAAAAGAAAAGTACAATGATATAAAACAATGCTTAAACAGTGGCATACAAACTGAAATAAGTATAAGATGAACTAGAAGTCCTGCTGCTCGGTGAACAGGTCCAAGTCCTCCTGGCTGGGCTCGATCTCCTGAGAGTTCGGTTCTCCTGACGAACATTCCAAAGAAAGAAATAGACAGAAATGTCGTCAGCGAACTAGCGCTCGGTAAGTCCCAAAAGTAAGAATGGAATAGAACAAGAAGTATGAAATGGAACTGGCACGTTATACAAATATAAGGTTGTTATTCTAACGTAGATGTTTGTAACTTCGTACAGAAGGTATCTGTGTATACGAGAGGAGTCTATCTTACCCCGTGGACTATGGTAACATGTAGTACAAGGTCCCGTCAAAACCCACGGGACAACGGCACGAGAGTTCATGTAGGTGTCTTTTAGTAACCATCTCGTACCACATTCATACATTCCGTACCAATCTACCCCGTTAACCCCGCGTAATGTATTGTATTGATTATAGTTACAAGGCTTGCCGAAACCATAGATACAAGTTGTTCAAGTAGTCAGTTTTAGGATGTATCTTGTAATCAAGTCAAGTTATAGCCATGGTCCGGTCAAGTCAAGTCATGTGTTCAGGTTTGATATTGAAGCTTGAATTCAGGTATTCGGGTTCATGTTCAAGTATACATATTAGACTTTGGATTCATATTTGAATTGGATTCTGATTTAAGTTTGGATTCAGGCTTGAGTTAGACTCAGACTTGAGTCAGACACTTGTAACTGATTTAGATCCTGAGTTAGGTTCGGGAGTTATCGGTAACTGCTGCACATGAACGGCAGAATTTGTGTATTTTTCCAAGACAATTATCATTGATAACACCGTTAAGTTTTTCTACCTTAAATAGGCAAGCACTCATTTTCTACGGCTCTCTGGGGCTCAAGAGAATTGATCCCGCTTAAACATATATTTACTAACGTCCTTAAGTATTGATTTATATAACTCGATGGGGTTTTATAAAAAATTATTTTTTATATAATTTCAAAATAAACCTCGAGAAATTATTTATATTATTTAGGGTTTTCATGGATGTGAATTTTAAGGTTTTTAGGTATTTTAGTGATAATTACTTAGCTTGAATAGTTCATTGTATTTTATTGTAAAACCTGTCTTTTATTGATATCTTGATGGTATTTTGGTGAAACTTGTAAACTTTCATCTTTTAGAAAAAAATTTAAGTTTGTTATATTTGAAAGTATATAGATTTATAATATTTATATAATTATTAAAAAAATTAAGTTTTATTAAATCAGAAAATACGTTTTTCTTAAAAAACGTATTTAAAACCTTTCGAGATCGAATGCTCCGTGAGGCTGTCTGCATCTCGCTCTACTAGCCCAAGGATGTGCGATACTCCGCACCATCCAATAGCGAGTCCCCTAAAAAGGGTTGTAGAGGCATATTTGCAAAGGATTTTAAAATACAATTCAAAAGAAAACCATTTTTATAGTAAAAGGTATTTTCTTGTAACATTTTCTCGAAACACAAATCTACATGAAAGAGTTATCCTGCTATGGAACCATGTGTGTTTGTGAGGGGTATGTCATTACCCCGTGAGGTTTTCTAAAGATAAAGTATTAACAACATACTAAAAGGTGATGTGTAAAGTTCATGGTATTTTAACGAAAAAGTTAAATTGTGATTGTTTTACAAAAGATTCTTGGATAAAAATTATTCTAAACATGAGTATTAAACTTATAAGTGAAGTTTTACAATTTGTTTGATCAAAAGGTAAAGGAAGATGGAGTTATATGCTTTAAAAAAAGAACATCGGTAATAACTCCACTTTTTACCGATTTTGATTAAAAAGAAATTCAAGAAATAAAAAGGAAGATTTAGAAGGACTTACTAGTTGATTATATTAAGAAGAGGCAATAGAAGAGATTGTTGTCGTCGTGGCGTAACGGAATCGCCGGAATTTGCTTCGATCCTCGCCGGAAATTGCTCGTTTGCTAACTCCTCTTTTATTCCTCTTTTAGTGTCTGATTGGATTCGAACACGGGGGTTACATCACAGCAATGTAAGGCTTTACCAATGAGCTACAAGTTGTTTCTTGATGTTCTTAAACAAAAATTAACTTATAAATTGTATTCAGACTTGTAAACTATTTTCTGTACATTAAATTGAAAATTTTGTACAGTAAATTCAGAGTCGTTACAGGGAAGCGGGGCGTGACAATCTTAAAAGCACATGATCGAGACCCAGATGAACTCCAAAAAAATTGAAATTTTTTATTTAGGCTATTTTATCACCATATATCAAATTGGTACGGTTGGATTTTTAAAAAAAATACATATATAGGAATCAAAATTCAACCTTAATTAGTGCGTAGCAGCCTTAATGGTTTTACATATTATATATGCAATCAAGGTTGAAATTTGAGTCATAAATATGTATTTTTTTTAAATCCAACTGTACCAATTTGATATATGGTGATAAAATAGCCGAAATAAAATAATTCAAATTTTTTGAAGTTACTTTTAGCCTCGACATAAGCTTTTAAAATTATTTTTTCTTTGTGCATTAATTTTGTGGGTTTATGATCAAGAAACAAATGACCTTCAAATTATATAATTTTTGATATGTAGCCTATTTATGTATTGTAAAATATATCTGTAAGGTCGAAATTGAATTTTCGCAATCGAATCTTGAGAATTTAGTCATTATAATCATTAAATTCAAATAGTTATATCAAAAAATTTACGAACAAAAATGAAATTACAACCGTACGGATGCGATATACGATATTGAGATAACTTACACAAAAAAATCAAATGATTTGAAGGGTATTTATCTCTTGATCATAAACTCACAAAATTAATGCATAAAGAAAAAATAATCTTAAAAGCATATGATTCCAGATGAACTTCAAAAAAAATAAACCTTTTTATTTAGGCTATTTTATTACAAATCGGTATAGTTGGATTTTTTTTCAAAATATCCATATAGGACTCAAAGTTTAACCTTTAACTGGTGCTTAGCAGCGTTAATAGTTTTACATGTTATTTAACCAATCAAGATTGAAGTTTGAGTCATAAATATGTATTTTTCTTTTTAAATCCAGCTGTACCGATTTCATATATGGTGATCAAACAACCTAAATATATAGATTAAAATTTTTTTAAGTTAATCCAAACCTCGATCATAATATTTAAGATTATTTTTCTTTGTGCATTAATTTTGTGAGTTCATGATCAAATAACAAATGGTCTTCAAATCAGATAACTTTTTGCACGTAGCCTATTTATGTATTGCAAAACATATCCGTAGGATTGAAATTGAATTTTTGTAATCGGATCTTGAGAATTTAGCCGTTATAATTATTAAATTCAAATAATTATATCAAAAAAATTACGAACAAAAACAAAATTACAACCGTATGGATGCGATCAACGATATTAAGATAGCTTACAAAAAAAATCAAATAATTTGAAAGTCATTTGTCCCTTGATTATAAACTCACAAAATTAATGCACAAAGAAAAAATAATCTTAAAAGCATATAGACTGAATTTTTTTATCTAGACTGTTTTATCACCATATACCAAATCTGCACAGTTGGATTTTTAAAAAAAATACCTATATAGGACTCAAAATTCAACCTTAACTAGTGCGTAGCAGCCTTAATGGTTTTACATCTATCCAATCAAGATTGAACTTTGAGTTATAAACATGTATTTTTCTTTTTAAATCCAACCATACCGATTTGATATATGGTGATAAAACAGCCTAAATAAAAAAAATTCGATTTTTTTGAAGTTCATCCGAGTCTTGATCATAAGCTTTTAAGATTATTTTTTCTTTGTGCACTAATTTTGTGAGTTTATGTTCAAAGAACAGATGACCTTCAAATCAGGTAATTTTGGTAGATGATCTATTTATGTATTGTAAAATATACCCATAAGATTGAAATTGAATTTTTATAATCGGATCTTGAGAATTTAGCCATTATAATTATTAAATTCAAATAATTATATCAAAAAATTTACGTACAAAAACGAAATTACAACCGTACGGATGCAATCTGAGATGTTAAGATAGTTTACACAAAAAAATCAAATGATTTGAAGATCATTTATCCCCTGATCATAAACCCACAAAATTAATACACAAAAAAAAAATCTTAAAAGTTTATGTTCGAGGTCAGACGAACTTCAAAAAAATTGAATTTTTTTATTTTGTCTATTTTATCATCGTATATCAAACCAGAACGGTTGGATTTTTTCAAAAAATACATATATAAAGGACTCAAAGTTCAACCTTAACTAGTGTGTAGCAATCTTAATAGTTTTACATGTTATTTAACTAATCAAGGTTGAATTTTGAGTCATAAATATGTATTTTTCTTTAAAATATCCAATTGTGCTGATTTGATATACGGTGATAAAATAGGCATTCAATTTGTTTGAAGTTTATCTAGGTCTCGATCATAAGCTTTTAAGGTTGAACTTCGAGCCCTGTATAGGTGTATTTTTTTAAAAATCCGACTGTTCCGATTTTATATATGGTGATAAAATAGTCTAATTAAAAAAATTAATTTGTTTGAAGTTCATCTGGGTCCCGATCATAAAATTTTCAGATTAATTTTTTTTGTGCATTAATTTTGTAAGTTTATGATTAAGAGACAAATGGTCTTCAAATCAAGTAATTTTTGGTATTGTATTGTAAAATATATCCGGAAGGTTGAAATTGAAATTTTGCAACCGAATCTTGAGAATTTAGCTGTTATAATTATTATATTAACATAGTTATATCAAAAATTTTACGAACAAAAACGACATTAGAATCGTACGGATGCGATCTACGATGTTAAAATAGCTTACACAAAAAAATTAAATAATTTGAAGTCCGTTTGTTTCTTAATCATAAACTCACAGAATTAATGCACAAAGAAAAAATAATCTTCTAGGTTCAAATGAACTTGGAAAAAATGAATTTTTTTATTTAGGTTATTTTATCAAATCGGTACGGTTGGATTTAAAAAGAAAAATACCTATTTATGACTCAAAGTTCAACCTTGATTAATTGGATATCATGTAAAACTAAAAAAATTGAATTTTTTAATTTATGCTATTAGATCACTATATATCAAATCGGTACGGTTGGATTTAAAAATAAAAAATAACTATTTATGACTCAAAAGTTAAACCTTAATTGATTAAATAACATGTAAAAATATTAAGTTCAAAAAAATTGATTTTTTATTTAGACTATTTTATCACCATATATCATGTCAGTATATTTAAAAAGAAAAATATATATTTATGACTCAAAGTTCAACCTTGATTGATTGGAGAACATGTAAAACTAAAAAAAATGAATTTTTTTATTTAAACTATTTTATCACCATATATCAAACCGGCACTGTTGGATTTAAAAAGAACGTTACATATTTATGACTTAAAGTTCATCCTTAATTGATTGGATAATATGTAAAACTATTAAGGCACTATAAGAATCATAAGCTTTTAAGATTATTTTTTCTTCGTGCATTAATTTTGTGAGTTTATGATCAAAAGACAAACAACCTTCGAATCAAGTAATTTTTGGTACATAGCCTATTTATGTATTGTAAAATATATCTGTAAGGTTCAAATTGAATTTTTATATTCGGATCTTGAGAATTTGGCCATTCTATTATTAATTTCAAATAATTATATCAAAAAATTTACGAACAAAAATGAAATTACAACTGTACGGATGCGATCTACGATATTAAGATATCAAGTGTTTAAGTTAATGTGTATTATAGTTTTTTATGTATTGTAAAATATATCCGTAAGACTTAATTGTTGTAACGTTTTCAAGTGGGATTAAAAAATTCTTAAGTAAAACTATAAATATTGTAAGTGGAACTATTAATCTACCAAGTGTGGCTATTGATTTACCAATTTAGAATGAATTTTCACTGAGAATTTCGCCATGTGGTACTATTTGTTTTTCTAAGTAGGACTTTTTGTTTACTAAGTTAGACTTTCTAAATGAAACCTTTTTTGTGGACTGGATCCAAAATATGTCAAATTGGTGCTCATTTAAAAAGTAATTTCAACACAAATCCAATAAACCAAGTTTGAGTTAATTCTGACACCATATGTGAATGTTATGAAATTTTTTAAGTTGGAGATTTGTTTTATTATGAATTGGACCAATCGAGAAGCTACACATGTCCTTTTCAACAAGAACAATGACAATACAAAAGAGTCATTTAAACGTTCTCTTCTTTCTCTGTCTACATGCATGTTCATTCTTAAAATTTTAAAGTTCCATTTCGAAATATAAAAGTACCACTTGTAAAGAAAAATGTTTCACTTGTTAGATAATAAGTTTCACTTAGTTTAACATACGAAACAAATAATAATAGTTTCACTTGGTTTAATATAAAATTTTAAGAATTAGTATGCATACACATGACATAGAAAGAAAAGAGCATTGAATACCTCTTATGTCTTGTTTGTTATTCTTATTGAAAAAGACATGTATCATTAAAATTTAAAAAATAAAACCCAATTATCCTTAAACTTGCCACAACATGTCACAATCATTTTCGCAATTTCAGGAAAAAAAACATTTTTGTTGCACCAAATCATACCCCTTGAATCTATCCATACGCCAAAATATGAAACCAATTCCTGCGGTTTTCGCTTGCTCTTTTCAAGCGATCATCAGAGCAATAAAGATCGCATCGCCAGACACCCATCTCCAGAAGTCTTCTTCATCAACATGCATTGATATTCGAGACTCAGGATTGAACAAGCAAGTAAGAGATTCAAATTATTTAGCCGTAAAGTCTTCTTGATTTTGTTGTTGTTTTAAAAGCGATATCTGTTGAGTTCTTGATGTTTAATAGCCATATCTAGTGCTCGGATCTGTGGGAAATGTTTTAATTCTGTATTTTAAAAAAAAATAAAAATATGCAGGCAAATGTACACGGAACATAGCCTCAAGGCTTGGAATCCAGTGGAGCTCAGCAAATGGACCAAGGCTTGTGATTCTGACTTCTAATTTCAGGCAATTACTGAAAGGTAAATTTTTTTAAAAACTTTTTAAAACCTCTGCTATGTTAATCTTATTGAAACAAACGCCACTGTTTATGACCGCGTCTTCGACTGACTTATTCTGATTTCTGATTTCATATTTGTTCTGATTCCAGATTTCTTCAAGCTTCTATTTTCTTGGCGTTGTTGTGTCCTTTTCTTTTGATCGTGTAACTTTTCTGTAGATACTGGCAGGCATCCTGTGCTTGCGCGGGATGTAGTTATTTATATTGTTTAAATCAAATTGTATTAATGTGAACCGTATTTTCAAGTAGTGATAATACATGATAAAACCTAGTTTACTTATTATATATTGAAAAAATGAATATTTGATAGCTTGTTATCCAATCCTCTGTTCGATGTTTATCAATATTGTTGCAATGTTCCCAACTTTTGTTTTTGGCTTCTAACTGTTTTTGTTTTCTAACTTACTATTTATCAATATTTTCATGGTTTTATTTTCACAATTCAACATTTATGTCATACTATTTTGTAGTTTAAAAAATATATTTAAGTAAGTTACGGATTAGTTATCAATAAGTAGGAGAGAAGGAAATGTAATTTTTTTAAGAGGCTGGAGTAGTATGGCTATGGCCACATGCTGCTCCCAAATGAGAGGCCATCATTTTAAGAATCATATATGGTGATGGTTACTTCCCAAAAATAATAATGCATTTAGGGACTAAAAGAAATTTTTGGTAAATTCTAAAGTTTTTGCACAAAATGCAGAATATGTCAAAGTGTACCTTGTACTTTTGCAGAAAGTTTGTCAAAATCTTCAATTTTTATACATCGAACAAAAATTAAATAGTGATAAAGAAATTGAGAATAAAATAAAATCCAGGATGATGTCTATATAGAATAGAGAGGTGTGGATTGGGTTTAAAGAGAACATTTTCTGAGCACGGAAAACCTTACACATCCCGTTTCTCCCATGAAGCTTACAACCTCTTACAAGCAGACAATGTTTTTCTCTCCTGAACAAAATGAGAGACATATTGTAGCACAAAACTTTACGATCTTTCTATAGAGAGGAACAACTATTGAGCTTGAAATCGAATACAAATTTTAGATATGAAAGTGTTTTGCATAAGTGGGGTTCACCTTTTTATTAGAACATGCTTGTAATATATATATCTTTATTTTTTTTAATCAAATTTAAAATCATTTTATCAAAATATCTGCCTTTGCAAATTAAGTTCAAACGGCTCTATTAGGAAGTCAAATTGATTTAAGCAATCAAAGATACGGTTATATTAAAATACTTTTCCGTAAGAGCTTAGTGGCCGTTTAAACTTAAATCCTAGAGAATCACATAGGATTGTACTGCAAAGATAATATACATTCCATTAATAATTAAAGCTAAAGTTTATGTGAGGCCTTGATTAATGATATCATGACCCTGTCACTTAACCAATAGAAAAGCCCTGCAAGGAATAGTTCGCTAAAAATTATCTTTTATTATAGAAATTAATTTAGGCTTTAGAAAAATCATATGAAAAATGATTTAAGCTTTAGAAAAATAATTTACAGCATAAATTATTTTCAACACATAAAGCCATATGAAAATTTACGGTACGTGTTTTCTCAAGCTCATTAGGTCATAATCCTTTTACATTAAGGTCCTTAAAAGAAATGAATAAAAATTAAAACCCGATTCGCCGGCTCTTGTTACTTGTTTGTTTCAAACTTGATGTTGAAAATATTGATCTTGTGAAGTCCCAACATTGGCCTCCATCTTGTCTTGATTCATCCATCCATGCAACTAGAGCTTTCAACGCCTCTAGATAATTTTGATGACATCTTCTATTCTTTATTGTGTCCTGTTCTTTTTTTAGAATCTTTTAGGATACTGGACACTTGATACATTATTCTAGATTACTAGGCATTACATAAGTCTAGATTATTCTATGACTTCAAATTACTGAATACATTTTAACACAGTTGCTTGCACATAAATACAACAAAGTTTACTTTTTCCCATTTAATTAGCATAGAGTTTCAAATTTTTTTTCCCTTGGATTTATATCATTTACAAATTTGCAAATAAAAAAAGGTGCATGATACTGAGTCGACAAACACTAAGGCTATGCTTTCATTCAGAGGAAATTGAAGTAAACAAAGAAAGAAAGTGTAAAAGCCAGTTTCCGTGTTTAAGTGAAGTTTAAGGAGAAAATAATCTAAAGTACTCCTCTAAATAAAAATGAGCAATTCATGTTTGGTAGTTTTGATGGTCTCATTTTATATTATCACACTCTTTCATCAAAAGCCACACATCCATTGTTTCTCTTTTATCTTTATAATTTGGTGTGAAGATAAGTAATATGGTGTGGTGTTATTGGTTTATTTGGGTTGAATATAACTAATATGGGGATGATATTATTGGTTTATTTATGCAATAAATTAGAAGGGTATTAATATGTTAATGGTCTTAAATAGTTAAATCATGCATGCAATTCATTTAAAAATAAACTTATGTTTTTTCCGAATTCCTGAATAACATCGCATGCGTGTTTTTTTGGGGCACCGGCCCGTAAGCCATACCTAAGCACACAAAATATACACCGCAAACCCATGCACATCGCATACAAGCACACAACACGCACGCCCAAAAGACCAACGAATTTACCCGAAAGCGTTAATTTGTGACCGCTTTCCCTCTCGGGGTTCATAGGGTTCGACCCCCGCACTCTCCCAAGAGGGAAAGCGCACATACCAAGTGAATTATTGCTCATCGGTGATTGTAATTTATTTTGGGCATTTTGCATGCCATTATTATTCTCATACACTTACACTTCCTTTTAGACTTACAAAAGGAAAAGCCTTATGTGAAATTCATAGATTAAGGGACGGATAAAATAGAATAATTGCAATGGGGAGCAGCAATCAAGCATGATCTTTCTGTATAAATTTTAGATCGCAATCAACACAACACAAGAACCAACGAGATCTACAAAAACCATACATTGGAATCTAAGTTATGTAAACTTCTTTGTGACTCTTGCCCCTCTTTTCAAAATGATTAAAATGCTCATTCTCTGGTAAATGTGATCTTTCTTTTGTAAAGATAAAGTTTTTTTCATAAAAGCAAGAGCTATACCCATATGTTACTTTAGGTTATGTATCCGACCATTCTTATATTTATAGACACAATTTGATAAACTAATCTTTTCATTTTTCTTGATTGATAGATTTCTCATACAAGAACAAGATGAATGTTCAAACCACAACGAAGGCATTGTGTACAATGCCGGTCCTGTACTTGTTGCTTAATCTTTCAAACCTTGCATTCATATGCAGAAGACTCAATACGAAGATAGAAGGAACAAGACATATATTTAAATGTATTTGGCTTTTGTTTTATGTTTGCAGCGTGAATTTTTTCTCTATTTTTTTGGCTGGAGGGGTAACATCGTTAGAGACATGATATACGGCTAACCGATCGAATAGAAAGAGTTCATTGTCAAATGCCCATTTATTAGTTTTCTTCTATTTGTCATCAATTCCCATGTTGCTAACTGGTCGAATAAAAATAGTTTATCAATCACCCATTAGTCTTGTCCAATTTAATTTGTCATTTACTTCCACATGCATTGGTATAAAATTCCATTTTTGGCTTTGCTTTCTATATTTTCGTTAACATATACATGGTTTTGATTGAGAAGATGCGGTTTGTTTCGATTTTAAGTCTGCACATAAAAACTAAGCAGATGAAGAATATTTGCAAGGCAAAAACATACTTAATTCTTAGATAGCTTTATGCATGCTAAATATTCACTTTTTCTGTTTATGGGTTTTGTTTAGAACAGAAGTGAAACCCATTAATGTTTTGTATAAATCATTTTATCTTTTGAAGTTAGCTCTTCAATATATATTACCCATCTTTATGACCAGCATGTTATTATTTTGTTTTGTTCACATGCATATTTTGTGTATCCAATATTATTTCTGCTGAAGAGAGAAAAAAATTTATCAATATTATTACAGCCACAGCTAGAGCTCGCATTATAATTTATATATTTCGAAATCCTCATCCGCTGCACGCGTAAAATACTAGTAAATAGATTAGCTTTTAGGGCTGAGAAGGAGGAATTATAATAATATTTATTACTATCCCAGTTCCAATTATCCCCACCCAAAAACAAAACAGACTTCATTCTCGTTTCCGCGAAAAATAAATGGAAATCGACGAGTCTAACCCTAATTTTAAAGAACCGCCTCAGATCCGCCGCCTCGATCCGGCGGTGGTGAACAGGATCTCCGCCGGCGAGGTGGTGCAGCGGCCTTCGGCGGCGGTGAAGGAGCTAGTGGAGAACAGCCTCGACGCTGGCGCTACCTCTATCTCCGTCGTAGTCAAAGACGGCGGCCTCAAGCTCATCCAGGTCTCCGATAACGGCCATGGCATCAGAGTATAAAACCTAACCCCAGACCTTCTCTTTTCCAACATGTGAATTAGGGTTTTTGGCTTACTTATGCTGTTGCTTAAAAGAAGCAATTTTGAGAGTTGAAGTACATTGCATGTGTTGTTGTTGTAGTTTATGGGGTTTAATGTTGTGTATATTTAGTTAATTTGTTTTTTTAAAATAAAAGTTATGCTGTGCTGTTTGGACCTCATTACTGTACAAAGAAAGGAAAATGAAGCTAGCTGTTTATGTTTATGAGTGGACATAGGTGATATATGTGAATTAGGGTTTGGAACTTGAAAGAAATTACAAAGTGTTTGTGCCAGATGATTATTTGGTTTTAGAATGATAGAGAATATATGGGAGGTAGCATCATCTATTCGATATAATTACTATCTATCAAGACGTATGTCCATATGTAGCAAAGGCTAATGTGGTTGTCTGGTTTCCAAATGGCAGCTCAGGAATTCGAAAAGTTGAATTTTGCACCTTTACAAGTTTCAAGTTGGTAAATTTCTCAAACCGAGGAGGAAGGGCCTTTGAAAACGTGAGCTCCATGTTAAAAAAGGTTTTGTGGTATATATGCTTGGAGGAAGTTGTTGCAGGTGCAGTTGATTGCCTTTGTTATAAAATGGACATTGTTAAGACATGAAAGTGCGCGCGCACAATGGTCTCATTGAAGAGAGATGAACCTTTTAGATATAACTAAGGCAAAAAAAAAATGTAAGCTAGCAAAAATGCAACCTCAGTCAGCTTTGTCATAGAGTATAATATTTTTGTAACAAGTGGTGAAACAGTTTTAAGGTCAAAATTTACTTCCCATATTGGGGAATCCCTTCCTCGTTAAGAAAAGAGAGAAGAAATTCACTACACACGCTGGCTTTCACCACTGAACTGGCTCAATTGCTAGCATCAAGAGTAACTTTACTGATACATCCACCTAGGAAAAAAATACAAAATTTAAAACAGATGAATTCTGAACCTGTACCAAGTGTAGCCAGTTTCTCTCAAAGTTCCTTTTGTTTTGTCATAAATTTTTCTACTTGCTATCTGCGCAAGTGTTGTCCAAGTCTTCCAAGAAAACCAACTAATTGATTGATCTCAATTCCATTTGAGATCAAGATTGTACTCCAATACCTTTCCAGAAGAAACTAATATTACCATGGCTTTCACTCAAAAGCACATCAATGAAGTTTTTGGTTTACTGCTATATCAAAGAAATAAAAATTGGTTAGCTGCAAGTAAATTGGTGTGAACCTTTTCCAATCTGCTCTCTATTGAGAACATCAACGTTTCAATGTTTGATTTTAAGTATTTCTTTGATTGAAATTAGACTTTTCTGAGGCTTGCTGCATGATCATGCAATTTCCGTATACATGTTACAATATAAGTTTGTTACTCTCAGAACAGTTATAAAGTTCAAGGACATTTCTCTCTCTTGATTGAGATGTTGACAATTATTTATAATCTAAAATTCTGATAATATACTTATAAACCAACGACTCCTACATGTAACAGTATGAAGACTTGCCAATACTATGTGAAAGACATACTACTTCAAAGTTATCTAAATACGAGGATCTGCAAACTATTAGATCAATGGGGTTTAGAGGTGAAGCATTGGCTAGCATGACATATGTGGGACATGTAACTGTCACAACAATAACTGAAGGGAAACTGCATGGATACAGGTGCATGTGACCCATGAAAAAATATATGCCATTTTCTTTATAAAACAAACGTAATCAAATCAATCTACTTGGAGCTTATCGTGTTAGCGCTCTTTCTTTTTGGGTGTAGGGTTAGTTATAGAGATGGAGTGATGGAACATGAACCTAAACCTTGCGCTGCAGTGAAGGGAACCCAAATAATGGTAAAACATATTGCATATTTCTAAAGCTGTGATATAGTACAATTATTGAACCCATTACCTTTTTTTGTTGAGATTATTCTTTGATTAAATTTTGGGGATTTATGTTTCATTTGTTTTTAGGTTGAGAACCTGTTTTACAATATGATTGCTCGTAGAAAAACATTGCAGAACTCTAATGATGATTATCCAAAGATTGTTGACTTGATAAGTCGCTTTGCAATCCATAACATTAATGTAAGCTTTTCTTGCAGAAAGGTTAGTGCCCGATGCTTCCATGCAGTGTGTATTTGGAAATATTTTTTATTATTTATCCCCCACATTATTCTGTGTCTGAAATTGTGATAAAAATAATGTATTAGCACGGGGCAAACCGAGCAGATGTTCATTCAGTAACTGCTTGCTCAAGACTGGATGCTATCAGAAGTGTGTACGGAATTTCAGTTGCTCGGGATCTAATGGAAATAGCTGTTTCAGATGACAATCCTGCTTTCTTTAAGATGGATGGTTTTATTTCAAATTCAAATTACATAGCAAAGAAAACAATGATGGTTCTTTTCATTAATGGTATGTGAGCCATAGTATGTATAGGGCTGAGTTGATGGTTACTCCATTAGAAACCTTCAGCAAACAAATGCAAATGAAAATTCATAAAAGTAGCTCAAAACTTATAAAGGATTAGTTGTTTCATTTATGGCATGACAACCATCACGTGTAACATCCATAATGTTCACTTTAAAAAGAAATCAGGATTTATCAAACTCTCTAGTATCTGGTTCATAACGTTGTCGACTAGAGTCTTTGGGCAGACCAGTTATCTGGTTTGAAATCAATATCTGATATTGCTATAGTGGGAAAAAAATGAAAAATTACAGTTCCTTATGCATTCAATTAGTCGTAACCGAAAAATTACAGTCCCTTGTGCATTCAGTTAGTTGTTGGAGATACATGTTGATCTTTTCATTGACGTCCATAAGCATTCTTCAGTTCTCTTGTAAACATCTTCGTAAAAGACCATAAGCCAGAAAAATGTTGCATCTGTGCCATTTTCATTAATTTAACCATCTGGGATATTTCCCAAACACGTCGGTGATAATGCACTATGGATTAATATCTGAATTAAAGAAAAATCGGAAGAACAATTCACAATATAAATCTAAATATCAGGGATTAGGTTTCTTCATTGTCTATCTTCTAATATACTTGTTAGAATCTCAGAATATATTGATTATGTATTTCCCCCCCTTTTCAAATCCCCATTTAGACAGGTTGGTTGAATGCACAGCCCTTAAGAGAGCTATTGAAGTAGTATATGGTGCAACTTTGCCGAAAGCATCGAAACCCTTCATTTATATGTCAATCAGTCTTCCACCGGAGCATATAGATGTGAACATACATCCAACTAAGAGAGAGGTGCACTTTCTTATTTCACAGAAAAATGATAGTACGAAAATTATAATTTTGTTGCAGATATCTTCTTGTTCTCTTGTTTGTATGCCAACTAATGTGCACTGAGTATCAGAGATTTGATATAATTGGTGGTTATAATCATTTCTTACCAACTCTTTACCATCTCCAAAGTATTCAACTTACTTTATTTCAACTGTTAATGCTGCAGGTAAGCCTCTTGAATCAGGAAAGTCTCATTGACACGATACAGAATGCTGTTGAGACCAAGCTGCTGACTTCCAACACTTCAAGAACATTTCAGGCTCAGGTATATCATGCAACTTTACCTATCTTATAACGCATTAGCTTAATATGATAGCTCAATACTTTCTTGATTTTCTTATGAGGTCCAGACGCCCAGTTTCAAAATAGCTTTATCATATTTGGTTCAATGCCGATAAATTTGTTTGTACTCTCTTACCCTCAAAAAATTAAAAAGAAAAAGGAAAAGAAAAAGTTTGACGTACTGTAATCTGGTTGACATTATATATGGTGGATTTTTTTTCCACATTCGGAACTACCATATACTAATTTTAAAAAGCAAGTAATATCTAAGTAATGACTGTCGTTGAATGTATGGCGATCTATGATCATATCTATTTTCAGCTCCATACTATTCTTACAATCTGGGAAATGCGTGCGTGCATGCTCAGTTGCTCATACCCACAAATTACTTTAATAGATGCATGCAAATTGCTTATCCGTGTTGTATTTCTTCATGAACATACAATTGCAAAACTGAACCTTTTTTTTTGGAGGAATCGCTGGAGTTACTGGGAGAGAATAGTTCCCATAGCAAAAAGTTTGGTATACAAATGAATACACGCAAAATAGTGTCTTTACATTATTGTTGTGACAAGCATCGTAATGTCACTTTTCGTGCAGTGGCAACTATAAAGTGTTGAGTACTAATAATGATCTTTGATATAATTAGATCGATGATTTTCATTTCTATCACAGACTGAAAATACCTTATCGACAAGTCATTTCAGTGCGAGCAAGGAGACCAACACCAATTCTACATCTTGTGGTATGTATGGTTTTTTAAAAATAATTTTTTAATCTTTTTTTTGGTTTTTTACTTTGATTTGTTACCCATGTTCACTTTTTGAAGCATAAGCATAAATTTTGGCTGTTGGTCACGATTTCCTTTTTATTATCCTTTTTTTGACATTTTATAGAGCAGCTTTTCTGATTTCATCATGCAGGGATAAAATCTCAGCGAGTTCCAGTGAAACAAATGGTCAGAACAGATACACGTGATCCTTTTGGGCGATTACATGCTTACATGCAAGATGGTCAAGCCTCACAGCATGAAAAAAAACCGCATCTGGCTTCGGTAAGGTAAAAGACACAAATATGATTAGTTACCTGGCTCTGGAAAATTATTCTTTTCATCATGTTACTCATTTATCCCTTTTTGTTCTAGAAATTCTTCTCTACCTTTATTTTATAATGTTACATGGAATTAATTTTTTAAATCAGAGAAAGTCACATTTCACAGGAGTAATAACCATGTCCAATTTTCCCCCCACTTCTCTGTGGATTTATAATTTTATAGAAAATTGCTCAATTAGCCTCTGACAACTGAAATCATGCATAAAGTAATCCACCTAGCTAGTTGGATCAGCCCAAAAGCCATCTGTGCTTTGTGCACTGAAATCAGGCAAATTAGCCGTTCTTGAGAATTTGGCTCCTATAAGCATCTTTAATCATTTTACTCATGAGCCATGATTTGTCGTTGGTTATCTAACTAATGTAGTTGTATTGGACCTTTATACATCACAGACAAAAGCAACATACTGTCAAATTTTTGTGTCAAGACTTAAGAAGGTTCTATAAGTTTCCTGTATCATTTTACTCATAAATTTTGTCATGACGTTTGGGTTATCTATCTAACTTGTATCAATTGAAATTTTATACATCGTAACCAGCATACTGTCTAATTCTTGTGTAAAGAAAGTTTCAGTAAGAGGGCAAACCAGACTAAGCTGATTTGAAACCAAGCACATCATCTTATATGAATAATTTCAAATCCTTAAATTTCTTATAGAATTTGAAGCTAGGTAGCATTTAATGACTTGAGAACTTTTAGCTGAAAGTTGGATTCATTTTTCACTTCATCTTGCTTCACATTTTTATTAATTTTCTTTTCCCCTACTTTCAGAAAAATATCAACCGAACTCATCCCATATGTTTATGTGCACCTATATGTGTATTTGAGCTTGCATGTGATCATAAGCTCACCATAAAAATGGCGTCCGAAGCAAGGCTCTAGGAAACATTTGACTATCTTTTATGACCGACTGTCAGCCCTTTATTAACTAGTGTTAAATTAACGCTGGAGCCAACAATGCGAGATATTGACTTTCTATACTTCAAAATGACCATTAGCCTAAATTCTTCGAGACTAGAAAAAAGAAAGATACAGGTTTGTTATAGAGAAAAAAACACATCAAACTTCTAATATGAATTGAACACCATAATTAATTCTTACATGCTTGGATGCCTTATAGCAATATTATGCGGGTGGGGAGGAGTAGGGTGGCATTTCATTTTAGTGTATACCACAAATAAGAAAGAAAAGAAGATTTGTGTATGCAATGTTGTAAAAAGCGGGTCTTGGCGGCCTCTTAAGCGGAAGCGGCACAAGACTGCCTCACTTTTCAGTAAGCAGTAAGCAGTTGAATTAAGTGGGTTCCGCGCTTAAGCATGTTGGGCCACGCAGGCATCCGTTTAAGTGGGTGTTTACCATCTTTAGGACCTCCAACGATTGAACGTTGAAATAAATGTGGAGTTTAAACAGAACAAGTTTGAGTTTTAAAAGTTAACTAGAACCTCCTGGGTTGGAGGCTTTCGACAGCGCAAGGGCATGCTGTTTGCTTTAAATCACATCATTTAGAGAGAGATCGTATACATAGATATAAAATACTTGCAAGCAGAGAACAAAACAAAAGAATATATATTTTATTCATCTGTTCATATTTATGTACAATTTGAATGAAAATCACATCAATATTGCAAAAGAATTTATAGTTACATGAAACTCCAATTTAGGAATTCGTTTTCAGTACATGGGGGTATTTTAGTGTCAACTTGATAAAGTTGATGGGCACTGCCTTGATATGGGGGCCACATCACTTCCTTTGAAGTGTAGGCGGGACACCATAGGTGGGGTCTTGACATTTCATTTGAAATGTAAATATCACTTCATTTGAAGTGAGGGTAACACTTCATTAGAAGTGTAGGTAGGACTCCTTACATGGTGTCCCACACCATTTCGTTTGAAGTGTAAGTGGGACACCTTAAGTGGGGTGCACACCAAGCAAGAAACAAAAATGCTTACGTTTCGGGAGGCCAATTTTGAGGCCTTTCCAGAGGACCGGAAGGGTCCCGAAGCAGTCCGAAGGCCTATTTTGGGCCTCCCGATGGCTTGTTTAAGGCCACAAAAGATTCTTTTTACCGAGTTTTTTTAGTGAAACTTATTGAGTTGAGTTTTCTGCACATACTGAAAATGATGTGGCATCATTCTCAGGAGTTTGGTGCAAGATGAACATATGGATTTGTGTTCAGAGACGTGTTTTTTAGCCATGTTTCATATGAAGAATACAATGCCTCTTTTTAGCACGGGATTCAATTAGGGAGATGTATTTCATATCTCAGAGATGAATTGGAGTTTCCTATTCACAAATGTTATGAAGACATATTTTTATGTCTCAAAATGAATAAGATTTTCCTATTCAAAAAACTTTATTATGAAGACGTTTTTTATGTCTAAAAGATGAATGGGGTATTTTTTTTATGAAAGAACATAGGGATTTTAATCTATGTCCTTCAAGAAATAGAAACCTATTTCTGCTTATATACAAGAAATAAGGTGGCCTATTTCAAAAAATGTAGAACATGGGATGGTCCATGTTCCACGTTTTATCCATTTTGTGAAGAACACATGAACTTGTGTTTAATGTATTCATCTTCTTGAAGAAAGCTATGACCATGGCTTTCAAGCTCCTTTGTTGGGGCTAAAAGTTTTCATAGACCTTCTTGATCGGTAGAGAGAATGAGAAAGATGAAGGAATGGGGTCTCCATTTTTATAATTTCACCTTTTCCTTCCACTTTTTCAAAAGCTCTAGGCAATTGAAAATTCAAGAATTTTCAATCTCTTGATTATCAATCCCCTTTATCAGTTGCTGACTGGGGGTATTTATACCCCTCTGACTGGGGAGTTAAGATATTAGGAGAGTGGGGGTGGAAATCCCTCTACTATCTCTTCAAGAATATGTCAAATCTATTCTGATGAAGGAGGTCCCGACACTTCTTAGTGTCGCTTAGTGTCGGGACACTCCAATTGGAGGCCTCCCGATGTCCGGAGGGGCGTTCTGATGAGGGATGCTTCAAAAACAACTTATTTTTAAGTTGTGTTAAAGGGGACTATCCAGGGCCGAGGGTCCCATTTGTGATGAACAAGCCTTAGGCTTGTTCTTTTTTGTTTGACCAAGTTCTTGATCATTTGGGGATATATTTGTTTAAATACTCATATAAGTATTTTTCACATTTTAAGAGTTAAAGATTTAACTTTAACAGTGGGGCCTAGACGGTCTAACCTGCCTAGGTGAGCTCTTCGGCGGCCAAACTGAACCTACTTAATCATCCGTCATTTTTATTGCAAATGATCATAATTAGTATTTTTTGGTCCGTCTTTGACAAATGCATGCCAAACTCAATTAAATCTCAAAATCTATCATTTTTTAATTAGAAAACCTTTTCTCTACTCCCAAACATATTTAACTAAAAACTAAGGGTGTGCATGGGTCGGGTTGGACGAGTTTTGGAAGATAAATAAACCCGAACTTGTTAGGACAGGCGGGTTTTCGAGCCATCTTAAACCCACTCGCTGCCATGGGTGGAAAAATTCGAACCCGCACCCAACGGGCTCGGGCGGGTTTCGGGCTCGGGCCTAAAAAGTTCTGACGGGTTCATTACGGTTTCGGGCATCAACATGTTTCACGTATCAAACTTGACATATACTATACATAAAAAAACATTTGAGCTCATAGCATCAATATTATGCATTTACATTTTAACAATAGTTTCTATATACTAAAAACCAATCAAACCGATAAATCATAATAGATTTACATTTCAACAATAGTTTTTACAGCTATATACAGATCTTGCTCATAGTAACACATTTGAACCGGCAACAAGTCAACAATACTTACATTAATATAAAGCATACTTATAGAAATACAAAATATAGATATTATCACAATTCCACGTGCTACAATTTGCAAATTAGAAGTGAACCTGAAACTATTGAGCCATTATTATATATGGTATATAGAATGTGCTTATTTATATATTGTTATGGTTTAATATTAGCCATAGATGAAACAATTAATGGCTCAGATATTTTAGTTGCAGGCGGGTTCGGGTTGCTGGCGGGTTTGGGTCCGGGTGGGTTTTAGAAAATTAATTAACCGCCCAATTCTTATGCGGGCTGGTTTGGGTTTCGTACTCGTTAAGTGCGGGCAGGTTTAAAACATGTTTAAAACCCGTATGATGTGGGCGGGTTCGGATGGATAACGGCTCCAACCTGACCCGTTGCACAACCCTGCTAAAAACACCAAAACTTCTCGGGCATGGTTAAAGCGCTCGTCTAGGTGCAATGCCTAATCACCTAACACCACCAAGCACCTTTTGCAATCTTGTGTGTATGGAGCTGGGGTTAACATGCATATTGATAGGATGATAACGTATTAAAGAGGTTATTTCAACATTCAAATTAAACATGATGCTATGCACATGGTCATCATCATCTAAGCTTTTTCCCTTATAATAAAGTTGACCAGGCTAGAATTTTGGTGTTTGACTTGTCCACCCAATTTTTTTTTCAAAGATAGTACTTAAGAATCCAATATAATTTAGTAGAGCCTCTGATGATTAGTATTATAATTTATTCTTAACAATAAAGTTATCCGTATGGTTGGAAGAGCCAATCTATTATCTTAGGTGCCTCCATTGTAATCAGGTATGTATGTAAGAGGGGTTTGTGTGAGTCACAAGCCCCATAGCAATTCATAAAAAGAAAGAAGAAACCTCATGTATCCATAAATTAATGTACTTCTCCACAAACTCTTTATATATCATGTAAACACTTGCACCAATAATTATCCTTTACTTGCTCCACTCTTAGGCTTTGGCTATTTAGAATTATAATATGTTTGGTTTCATCATGGATGAGAGTATCTAGAAATACACCTATGTTCCTTTATTAAGTAATAAACCTAGGGATTTTCATGCTATATGCATGTTTGGGTATTCAAGATAGGATTTTCTTCTTATAACATCGTTAAAAATATTGAGAATTGAAAATAAAGAATAAAAATATTTGAATACTAGGATTAGAAAGAGTTGAGAAGGATAAATTGAGAGAGAATGAAAGGCTCGAGTATGAAGAAGAAAAAAATAGAAAAAGCAATCAAGCAAGATTATGGATTAAAGCTATTTTTTCTGATCGGGAGGAACAAGTTATTTAGGAGGTGCTTTTCTATGCATTTGCTAAAATAAAAAGAACACGTCCAAACAAACGATTCCATTGTTTCAATACGAGGAAAAAAGGAATCTAGGCTTTTAAACCATGTGAATATGTATCCAAAGAAGGCTTTTGTTTTGGAAAATCCTAATTGTCGGTTCATATTATTGTAACACATAATTGCAAAGGTTTGTACTTGCTCCTAACCCCCGTCCCTTAAAAGGAACAATCATCATCAGAAAACCAACTAGACTAGATTTTTTTATGATTCATTCATAAATAATGTAAAATAAATGAATAAATAGATAGTTAAGTTGTGCTAGGCCTACCAAGGCCTTTAGCTTGTACGGTTTGCGGGACTATACGAACACAAGCTACAACACTATCAACCAAAGTCATTGGAGCATTATTTACCTTGAAGTTGGTGTCCTTGGTGTAAAATATTTCTGGCCTTTGTTGTATGGATTCATCGAGAAGACATATCCCTATCAGATAGGATCCATATATAATTTTATCGATTCATCAAGTAAATCATTAGAACTCTTTTTGGCACATCCCAAAAATTATATTGTATGATAGATATATCTATTAGACACCAACATTTATGCATCAATGCCAACAGATTATTTGTTTTTGAAGTTTAGAGTAAAATGATTTTTTAGTTCTATATATTTATTAAAGGGTAAACTTTACTAACACCATCCACATTTTGGGTTTTTTTAAGATAACACCATTGAACTTTAAAAATGCTTGAAAACCCCATTGAAGGGCATTTTTGTGTGAAAAGGGTAAGGTATTTTTGTCAAAAAAAATCCATTTTCCGTTCATTTTGAGTCTATTTAATCTATCCGTAATACATTTTGGGGTTATTCAATCCAATTATACCTTGCACGTGTTAATTAAACTAATGATTTTAAACAACATTGGTAGTTCGGTGTGTGTGTGTCACGCCCCGCTTCCCAGAGTACGCTAAAAAGGGCACGTGACATAGCCAACCATGCTATCTGTGGGTAGGAAGTATCCATCCACAGTCACATTACGGTTGTAGAGATATCAAGAACAAAAATAAAACTATTTAAAACATGTCCATAATCCAAGATAACATGAGTCAAGAATAATAAAATGCGGAAGCGAAAGATCCAATACAAAATAACTGGAATGTATGTCCCATAATGCGGGCTCACATCAGGAAATAAATGCAGGAAAGAAAACTAACTACTGCTGACACTCACAGCTCAGCCTGTCGGCTGAAGTACTCCTGCTCGGACTGCGACAACGGTACAGAATCTGGGCCATGCAAAACCCAGACGTCAGCGCGTCAAGTCATCAAGTAATAACATATAAACAGGGTAACAGCAATGCGAATATAAACATGAATAAAGCAAGGGTAACAATAACATAAATCAGAGCAGTGCAGTGGGTAAACTAAACTGTTTATCAGGTTTCCTGTTCTAAAGTCTTTGAAACCAAATTGATGAATTATCGATGTAACTCAATAGTATCCCGTACATACCCGGACCACGGCCCCAGATTCTCGGGCTGAAACCGAGACATGCCGCTAGGCACCAAACAGGAATGTGTACAGATGAATGATGTCAGCACCATCATTCCAAGGCTGGCCTAGCCTCCAAGACTGATCAGAACAAGTAGCGAACTGTTGAGTTACAAGTCAGGTTTCACCTTTGATTTCCCCATATCCCCAAGTTATATGTGCATGTCAAGTCAGGTATCCCGAAATCAAGAAACTAATGCCAACACAGGATCAGGTAAACAGGTTTGTCTGGATAGACAACAGGAACGGTCCATGAGGACTACATGTCAGGTTTGTTGGCATTAGACACAACATCGGGTAACGGGTCAGGTCATGGTACATCAGGTCAAGTCAAGCAGTATACGGTACCATGTCGGGTAAAGCAATATGTATGTATCAAGTCAGGTCAAGATGTAAACAATATCATGGGTGTGCTCATACTCAGTCACATAATCAAGCATGGTTATCAACAGCATGATCTAAGTAATGAATTAAGCAATAGGCAGATTCACTCAATTAGCAGTACAGTTATTAGTTGTGTCACAGAGATGATTTCAACATTATAAGAATGCAGTACGACAATTATAGCCGTTTAATCGTGTTAACAAGTTTAATACTTCATGGATGCAATGATATATATATTTATATAGGTTCCATGGATGAAATCACAGTTTATGCAGGTTAAATGTACACTTGTGTCCGAATGAAGTAAAACGATAGATAAAATGCCATAGGCTACGTCATTAGTGAAATTAAAACATATAAATGTGGTTATTAGGTTCAATACAGTAATTGCAGCAGGTAGGTTCCAAGTTTGAAAGATAAATGATATATAACAATCTTGAACACGAAAAATGGGAAATTATAATACCAAAGTTAAATTGCAGGTTTTAGGGTGTCATCAAGTATATGTAAATATTGTTTAGCATGTAGCAAGGGGTACTTGCCTCGACGGGTTGCGAATCGGGAAAACGGAACGTAAAACGTCGGCGGGGAAACTCGCGACGGGAGCACGGTTCACGGAATGAACCCAAACGACGAACAATGGAACCACACAGATCAGAGTACCTCGCTGGATCGTCGGGACACGTCGTCGGCACGGCCGGATTCCGGCGAACCCAGAGACAGCGAAACAACAATTTCAAGACAAAAGGAGAATCAAGAAGAGGGAAGAGAAGGAAGATAGAGATGAGGGTGCTCACGAGGATCTGTGGAGTGGTGGCGATCGCCGATCACATCGACACAGCTCCGGCGCACGGACAACAGTGACCGCGAAAAACCTGCAGATCACCAAAATGAGCATAGAAAAGGAGGGAAGAAGAAGAAAGGAGAAGGGAGGAGGAGAGGAGAAGAAGCTTACTGAGGGGATGCGCGAAGCCGGGGAGGCGGATCGAGATCGCCGGCGGCGATCCCACGAGGCGCAGGCGGTGTGCAGGCGGTGTGCAGGTGCCTCGTGCAGGCGCTCGGGAAAGAGGGGAGAGGAGGGAGGTGCAGTGGCTGCGACGAGAGCGAGGAGGCGATGAAGTCGGCGCTGATGGCGTCGGCGTTGGGGCTGCGGCGGTGGAAGACGAGGCGGTAGGGTTTCTCGTCGTTGGGTTTGCTGAGGAAAAAGAAATGGAGAGGGAAAAGGATTTATATATATAGAAGAGAGAGAGATATAGGAAGAGAGAGAGACGGGGGAGAGAGAGAGAGGATCGAGAGGAGAGAGATCGAGAGGAGAGGAAAAGCGAGAGAGAGCGACGGGGAGAGAGAGGAGAGAGAGAAGTGGGGCCCACGGGATTAATAGAGAGATTGTGATTGGCTGGGAAGGATTTTTGTTTGTTTAGGAATAGGTTTTAAAAGATTTAGGAATAGGTAAAAATATTAGATGGTTAATTTAAATATACGATGGTTTAAAAAATATAGAAATTTGGGATTTTGGCGCAAAATAAAATATTTCCAAATTGCGCCCGAGTCGGGTCCAAAAATTTGAAATTGAAATAAGAAAATTTTAGGCGGGATCCAAAATTTAAAATGAAGTGTTTTACAATCAAAAAGCATACCCCCAAAACGGACACACGTATGTGCGCGTAGCCGTTCGAACTCGCCCGTTTCACTGAACGGGACGAGAACACGATGCACGGACGCTACAACGGGGTTAGGGGTGTCAAGCATGCCATGACGAATATTTTTTTACTTTTATTTTAGATGCCTTAAATTGTTATATGCAGAAATGAATTGAATAAGTAACAATCAAGCAAGATAAATGAAATAAGTGCTACACTACGTTCAAACGGTAACTGAAATTAGTAGCATTGGGCTCGGATGTTACATTATACCCAACTACAAAAAGAATTTCGTCCTCGAAATTCCAAGAATGCAAAGATAAACAAATAACTATAAGAAAAGATGAGGAAACTTCTGCCGGATTTCATCTTCTCGTTCCCAAGTGGACTCTCCATGCGAGCGATTACCCCAAGAAATAAGCACAAGAGGGATCATCTTGTTCTTAAGAACCTTTTTCCTTCGATCCACGATTTTACTCGGTCGCTCCTTAAAAGTCAAGTCTTCTCGTACTGTCAGCTCCGAATGATCCAATACGTGCGTTTCATCTCGAACATACCTACGGAGTTGAGATACTTGAAACACATCGTGTACGTTCGCCAAGGACTGCGGTAACGCCAAACGATACGCTACCTCACCAACACGCTCCAAGATCTCAAAGGGTCCAACGAATCGAGGACTAAGCTTTCCTCGACTTCCAAAACGAATCACCCCTCTAGTTGGTGATATCTTCAAGAATACCAAATCACCCACGGCGAACTCTAGAGGTCTTCTTGACGTATCTGCCCAACTCTTATGTCGGTCTTGAGCCGCCTTCATATGATTTCTGATAGTGTTAACCTTCTCAACTGTCTGCACAACCAAATCTGGTCCCAATAATCTTCGTTCACCGATATCGTCCCAACAAACCGGTGAACGGCATTTACGACCATACAAAGCTTCAAATGGAGCCATCTGGATAGTTGCCTGAAAACTGTTGTAAGAAAACTCTACCAAATGTAGATGATCCTCCCAAGACCCCTTGAAGTCCAACATGCATGCTCTCAACATATCCTCAAGAGTTTGGATTGTTCTCTCCGACTGACCATCAGTTTGAGGATGATAAGCTGTGCTAAACTTCAATCGAGTCCCCAAACTTTCCTGTAAACTCCGCCAAAAGTGTGATAAGAACCAAGTGTCCCGATCGGACACGATGCTCACCGGTACTCCATGCAATCTTACAATCTCCTGCATGTACCGCTCTGCCAAAGTCTCTGTTGATTGACCAACCTGAAAAGGAATGGAGTGAGCTGCCTTGGTCAATCGATCAACAATCACCCATACAACATTGTTGCCTTTTGGACTTCGCGGTAAAGCCGTCACGAAATCCATGGTTATATGTTCCCACTTCCACTGAGGAATCGGAAGTGGTTGCAATAAACCAGCAACCCTTTGATGTTCAGCCTTAACTTGCTGACACACCAAACACTTTGCCACAAAGCGAGCAATCTCCCGTTTCATGCCTTCCCACCAGAAATGCTGTCGAATATCTCGGTACATCTTTGTGCCTCCTGGATGTACAGAATAAGCTGAACTGTGTGCTTCTTTCATAAGCTCTTCACGAATATCTCCTTTTGGCACACACAAACGACTACCATACCTCAACGAACCATCTTCGTGGATCAATAAATCTGTTCGTAGTCCGGCTTCAATCTGTCCTCGAAACTTTTGCAGTCTAGGATCCTGCGATTGTGCTGCTTTTATATTCTCGATCAACGATGAATATACTTGCAGCTGCATCAACAGTCCCGTAGAATGCGGTAGCACAACCTCCAAGTCAAATCTTCGAAAATTTTCAACGATCTCCTTCTGCGTAGTTAACACCTGAATTGCTGGTAACCGACTAAGCGCATCAGGCACGACATTAACCTTCCCCGGATGGTACTTAAGATCAAGATCGTAGTCAGCCATCAGTTCCAACCATCTACGCTGCCTCATATTAAGCTCCAACTGCGTGAACACATACTTCAAGCTCTTATGATCCGTGAAAACTTCGAATCTTTCGCCTAAAAGGTAGTGTCTCCAAATCTTCAAAGCGAAAATCACAGCCGCAAGCTCCAAGTTATGAGTTGGGTAATTCTTCTCATGGGTCTTTAACTGTCTCGATGCGTACGCTACAATCTTACCATGCTGCATCAAAACACATCCCTGTCCTTTCCCAGATGCGTCGCTGTGAATCACCAATCCTCCGGAATTGTCTGGCACGGTCAGAATAGGGGCGGTTATCAACTTCAGCTTCAACGTCTCAAAAGCCATCGCACATTTGTCTGTCCATATAAAAGGTACCTCCTTGTGCGTAAGCTTGGTAACGGCTCCGCCAGACGAGCAAAATTCTCCACAAATCTTCTGTAATACCCGGCGAGTCCAAGAAAACTTCTTATCTCCACAATATTCTTTGGAATCGGCCAATCTCGTACTGCTGCAATCTTTTCTGGATCGACGGCAATTCCATCGCCAGACACAACATGCCCCAAAAACTTTACTTCCTCTAGCCAGAACTCGCACTTACTCATCTTCGCATACAACTTCTCCTGTCTCAACGTCTGCAGTGCGATCTTCAAATGTTCAGCATGCTCTTCAAAACTCTTCGAGTAAACCAGAATATCGTCAATGAACACCACAATAAACTGGTCCAAGAATGGTGAAAAGATCCGGTTCATCAAGTCCATGAATACTGCCGGCGCATTCGATACTCCGAAGGGCATCACTAAGTATTCGTAATGTCCATACCGAGTTCGGAACGCCGTCTTGCAAATATCTTCTGCTTTCACTCGGACCTGATGATATCCGGATCGCAAATCCAGCTTCGAGAATACCCTCGCGCCACTAAGCTGCTCGAAAAGTTCGCGAATGCGAGGGATCGGGTACTTGTTCTTAATAGTCACCCGGCTTAATTCTCGATAGTCGATGCACATCCTTCTTGTGCCATCCTTCTTCTTTACTAGAAGAACTGGAGTTCTCCAAGACGAGTTACTGCTCCGAATCCAACCCTTCTCAAGCAATTCAGCAACCTGTTTCTTGACTTCTTCCAACTCTACTGGTGCCATTGGATAATATGCTTTGGATACTGGCGCTGCACCAGGAATAAGATCAATTGTGAACTCCACGTCTTGCTTCGGCGGTAAACCCGATATATCTTCAAACACGTCCATAAAGTCACGAACAACAGCTGGCTCTTCACTATCATCAACTTCCATTGCTGCAAGAATATTGTTTGTCGGCCTAGCCCTAAACTCGACTGGCCCGACAGAACTGCTTCCTCCTGTGAAGCTAAACTCTGGATGTCCGGGAATTTGGAAAATTACCTTCCTTGCCCTACAATCAATGTGAGCGTGGAAAGTGCCAAGAAAATCCATTCCCAAGACGACTTCGTAGCTGCCCGTATCAATCACCAAGAAATCTGCAAAAAGCTCCCGTCTGCACACAACAACTGTACAATCTTTACATTCCCTACTAGCTATGATTTTCCCATTCCCAGTGTGTATGTCTCAGAAACTAGACAGGGTCGTGCAGTCAATCGAGTGTGTAGTTATAAACTTGGATGACATAAAACAATGGGATGCACCAGAATCAAATAACGCTAATGCGGGAAAACCATGAACGAGTAGAGTACCTGAAACAACTTCTCCCGACGCCTTAGCTTCTTCAGCTGTCAAGGTAAAAGCTCGAGCTTGATTAGGTCCTTGAGTCAGTTGTTTCTGTCCCTGGAACGGCCTCTGCGGAGGCTTCTGAATATCATCCCTCGTGCGAAGCTTCGACGGACAAGCACTAACGGCGTGATCTGCCGCTCCACAAACCAAACAGAGTCCCAGCCTCCTTCGACAATCCTTTTGCATGTGGCCAGGTAAATTGCAGTAGTTACAGGTCATGCTCTTTCTTCGATCGATGACAACAGGCTTCTTCATGGGTGCTACACCTCGACGGTGCACTGGAATATCTCTGCGACCATGAGCTCGGTTTGGTACAAATGTTGGCTTCCTTACCACAACTGCTGTCTGCTGCAAACTCCCCTTCATCCCAGATAAACTCTGCTGCTCTCGGGCTGCCGCAAGTACTTGTGAGAAAGTGGTCAAACCCAGGGAGACAATCTGCCTCTGGATGTCCACGTCCAAGCTGCGCATGAACCTCCGTGCCCTGTCTGCATCGTTGGCAACTAAAGGTCCAGCGAATCTACTGAGTCTTGTCCATTCTGCTGCATGCACATCTACGGGTGTTCCATTCTGCTTTAGCCCGATGAATTTCTCTTCCATTTCCTCTCGTGCAGTCCGCGGGAAGAACTTCTCCAGGAAACTCTTTGAAAAATCCGCCCACTTGATCGGCTTGGGCAAGCGGTTCTCCTCCACAAGCCACCATTCTCGGGCGTAGTCCACTAACTGAATGCGTACCACATCAACTCTTTTCTCATCTGGAATCTGTGCCGCAGTAAGCAAGTTCTCTGTGTCAACTAGCCACTGTTCCGCTGGCAGCGGTTCCTCCAAACCAGTAAATGTAGACGGACCCGAACGCCTGAAATCTGCTACGGTCCCTACCCGGTCAACTGGTTTAGCCCCAACATTGTTCACAGACTGCTGAACGATCTGCAAACCTTCCTGAAACGATTCCGCTTGCTGCTGGATCAGCTCGGTCTGTTTCTTTTGATTCTCCAGCATCCCTCTTATCACTCCAAGCATGGCGGCTTCATCCACACGCCTTTGGTACGTCTTCAAATTCTTACCTGCCATATTCCTGAAATCAAAACACCCAACATTAGCATGCCGATAGATTCGAAATATAGATCAAGGCTAGAACTCCAAGTTACTTAAATAGAGTGCCGCATTGTAACTATGCCGCGGTATCATAGCCACAATTACATAACTCCACCCAAGTCGCCTAAGTCCTAGAGATAACAAGGAATCAGGTTTTCGAGTTGATATGCAAAGGAAGTTTGCACATCGCAAAAGATATAATCAGGAAGAATGTGATTCAAGAATGGTAAACGGCAAAGCGGCAGGACATGTTTCCTAAACACGGGTATTCTGATTCGTGTATTGGGTACAATACCCAACTACAAAAGAATCAACCCGACTAACCTATGGCTCTGATACCAAAAGAACCGTCACGCCCCGCTTCCCAGAGTACGCTAAAAAGGGCACGTGACATAGCCAACCATGCTATCTGTGGGTAGGAAGTATCCATCCACAGTCACATTACGGTTGTAGAGATATCAAGAACAAAAATAAAACTATTTAAAACATGTCCATAATCCAAGATAACATGAGTCAAGAATAATAAAATGCGGAAGCGAAAGATCCAATACAAAATAACTGGAATGTATGTCCCATAATGCGGGCTCACATCAGGAAATAAATGCAGGAAAGAAAACTAACTACTGCTGACACTCACAGCTCAGCCTGTCGGCTGAAGTACTCCTGCTCGGACTGCGACAACGGTACAGAATCTGGGCCATGCAAAACCCAGACGTCAGCGCGTCAAGTCATCAAGTAATAACATATAAACAGGGTAACAGCAATGCGAATATAAACATGAATAAAGCAAGGGTAACAATAACATAAATCAGAGCAGTGCAGTGGGTAAACTAAACTGTTTATCAGGTTTCCTGTTCTAAAGTCTTTGAAACCAAATTGATGAATTATCGATGTAACTCAATAGTATCCCGTACATACCCGGACCACGGCCCCAGATTCTCGGGCTGAAACCGAGACATGCCGCTAGGCACCAAACAGGAATGTGTACAGATGAATGATGTCAGCACCATCATTCCAAGGCTGGCCTAGCCTCCAAGACTGATCAGAACAAGTAGCGAACTGTTGAGTTACAAGTCAGGTTTCACCTTTGATTTCCCCATATCCCCAAGTTATATGTGCATGTCAAGTCAGGTATCCCGAAATCAAGAAACTAATGCCAACACAGGATCAGGTAAACAGGTTTGTCTGGATAGACAACAGGAACGGTCCATGAGGACTACATGTCAGGTTTGTTGGCATTAGACACAACATCGGGTAACGGGTCAGGTCATGGTACATCAGGTCAAGTCAAGCAGTATACGGTACCATGTCGGGTAAAGCAATATGTATGTATCAAGTCAGGTCAAGATGTAAACAATATCATGGGTGTGCTCATACTCAGTCACATAATCAAGCATGGTTATCAACAGCATGATCTAAGTAATGAATTAAGCAATAGGCAGATTCACTCAATTAGCAGTACAGTTATTAGTTGTGTCACAGAGATAATTTCAACATTATAAGAATGCAGTACGACAATTATAGCCGTTTAATCGTGTTAACAAGTTTAATACTTCATGGATGCAATGATATATATATTTATATAGGTTCCATGGATGAAATCACAGTTTATGCAGGTTAAATGTACACTTGTGTCCGAATGAAGTAAAACGATAGATAAAATGCCATAGGCTACGTCATTAGTGAAATTAAAACATATAAATGTGGTTATTAGGTTCAATACAGTAATTGCAGCAGGTAGGTTCCAAGTTTGAAAGATAAATGATATATAACAATCTTGAACACGAAAAATGGGAAATTATAATACCAAAGTTAAATTGCAGGTTTTAGGGTGTCATCAAGTATATGTAAATATTGTTTAGCATGTAGCAAGGGGTACTTGCCTCGACGGGTTGCGAATCGGGAAAACGGAACGTAAAACGTCGGCGGGGAAACTCGCGACGGGAGCACGGTTCACGGAATGAACCCAAACGACGAACAATGGAACCACACAGATCAGAGTACCTCGCTGGATCGTCGGGACACGTCGTCGGCACGGCCGGATTCCGGCGAACCCAGAGACAGCGAAACAACAATTTCAAGGATTCGTGAACGACAAAAGGAGAATCAAGAAGAGGGAAGAGAAGGAAGATAGAGATGAGGGTGCTCACGAGGATCTGTGGAGTGGTGGCGATCGCCGATCACGTCGACGGAGCTCCGGCGCACGGACAACAGTGACCGCGAAAAACCTGTAGATCACCAAAATGAGCACAGAAAAGGAGGGAAGAAGAACGGAGAAGGGAGGAGGAGAGGAGAAGAAGCTTACTTAGGGGATGCGCGAGGCCGGGGAGGCGGATTGAGATCGCCGGCGGCGATCCCACGAGGCGCAGGCGGTGTGCAGGCGCCTCGTGCAGGCGCTCGGGAAAGAGGGGAGAGGAGGAAGGAGGTGCAGTGGCTGCGACGAGGGCGACGAGGCGATAAAGTCGGCGCTGATGGCGTCGGCGTTGAGGCTGCGGCGGTGGAAGTCGAGGCGGTAGGATTTCTCGTCGTTGGGTTTGCTGAGGAAAAAGAAATGGAGGGGGAAAAGGATTTATATATATAGAAGAGAGAGAGACATAGGGGGAGAGAGAGAGGAGAGAGAGAGAGAGAGGAGAGAGATCGAGAGGAGAGAGGAAAAGCGAGAGAGAGAGAGACGGGGGAGAGAGAGATAGAGAGCGACGGGGAGAGAGAGAGGTGAGAGAAGTGGGGCCCACGGGATTAATAGAGAGATTGTGATTGGCTGGGAAGGATTTTTGTTTGTTTAGGAATAGGTTTTAAAAGATTTAGGAATAGGTAAAAATATTAGATGGTTAATTTAAATATACGATGGTTTAAAAAATATAGAAATTTGGGATTTTGGCGCAATGTAAAATATTTCCAAATTGCGTCCGGGTCGGGTCCAAAAATTTGAAATTGAAATAAGAAAATTTTAGGCGGGATCCAAAATTTGAAATGAAGTGTTTTACAATCAAAAAGCATACCCCCAAAACGGACACACGTACGTGCGCGTAGCCGTTCAAACTCGTCCGTTTCACTGAACGGGACGAGAACACGATGCACGGACGCTACAACGGGGTTAGAGGTGTCAAGCATGCCATGACGAATATTTTTTTACTTTTATTTTAGATACCTTAAATTGTTATATGCAGAAATGAATTGACGGGGTGAAATTACAGTAAGTAACAATCAAGCAAGATAAATGAAATAAGTGCTACATTACGTTCAAACGGTAACTGAAATTAGTAGCATTGGGCTCGGGTGTTAGAGTGTGTGTGTGTGGGGGGGGGGGTTTATAGTATTTTTAAAGTTCAATGGTTTTATCTTAAAAACCCTAAAAGGTGGATGGTGTTTGGTAAATTTTACCCTTTATTAAAAAATTTAATATGAAAAAAGTCTGTCTCGACAAATAATATCCTAGACTTTTGGAAGATTGCACAGAATCCAACTCATGTCGCGTCCTTTTATCTGTGGCTGTACTTTGTTTCCGGCTCCACCTGACTCATTTCATGCTTTGAACATCATAAGTAGACACCCTCCCAACTTTGGTCCTCAACAGTTAAGGTTTGTTTAGTCTAGCTGCTAGAAAGTATTGGCATATGTTGTTTGGTTTTATAAGGAATTATGTTTGCTCCATGTAGAGGCTACAAGCATTCTTATTTGTTCTTTTCTTGGCATATTTAATGATATACAGATCTCTTGCGATTTTCTAAAAATGAAAAAAGGCAATTTTGAACTCTTTATATTCATCTCAGAACCGCAATAAGGTTAAGAAGGAACCCCAAGGATACTGAAGATATAACTGGTGTACATGAGCTTATTAGAGATATCGAGCATAATGTCCATACTGGTGAGAGTTTTGTATATTTTGGCGACAATTATATCATAATCTTGTCTGCAAAGGGTACTATAAGCCGTTACCGAGAAATTACTTTAATTATACTTCAGATCTCTTGGACATTGTAAAGAATTGCACGTATGTTGGACTTGCTGATGAAACTTTTGCGCTGCTTCAATACAAAAACCATCTGTATCTTATGAATGTGGTTAACGTGAGGTATGCATTTCATAGTAAATTACTTTCCTCTTTTTCTAAGGGTTTATAGGTAGGGTCTAAGTTATAAGTTATAACTTTAATGCTTGGAAAATTTGTAGAAGCATGTACCATATTTTGAATTAAATGGTTATATATAAACGAGAGAGAAATTGAATTGTCTAATCACATTGGAGTCAGATCCCTGAAATGTAATCACAGCTGGTTATTTTTTATAACAATCAGAAACCCAATATACACTTTATTTAATCATAGATATTTAAACATTTTACTCTGAAAAATCAGAAACAAGATAATGGAGGTAATACTGACACTTTAAATTTAGATCTGAGTGTGCAGTTCTAATTCCTTTTCCACCTTTTCGTTTCATTTTCCTATGTCTGTGTCTCTGTTTCATTTTTGTTTTTTTATTTTTGATGGATGCGGGGATAGTAATGATTGAGTACAGCATATAGATTCCTCTAATTTCTTTCTTGTCAGATGCTTTATGAATGTTGGTTCTCCATGAAATTAAACCCAGCATGTTTTCAGTCAACACAATAGTGCCAATAAGTATTTACACAGTGAATAGTAATAGAGTATATTTTGTACTGAAACAAATCCAACATAACCTTTCCCAACATAATTTGTAAATTAGTAGCTTCTTGATATTTGTAAGTTAATCCCCTTTTCCCATGAGTCATGACACCCTCCTTTAGACATTGACGTGCATATCTATCATACATATATGCTTAGACTTGCTACTTACAGCAGAAAAGTAATTGCGGCTGCTGAAAATTATTGCTCAATTTTTGTGTTGGTTATTCATACACGGTCTTATGATCATCTGATAATGTACATTTTATTTGGTGTTCTTTCATATCAGCAAAGAACTTATGTATCAACAAGCAATCCGCAAATATGGCAAATTCAATGCCATCCAGCTAAGTGATCCAGCTCCTCTTCCAGAGTTGTTACTGATGGCACTGAAAGAGGAAGACTTGGATTCAGTCGGTGAGGTGAATGATGATCTGACCATGAAGATTGCAGAAGTAAATAAACCATCTATTTAATATGTTTGTTCTGTTGTTTCATATTGACCTATAATTATGTTGCACAACCTTTAATATTCTTCAAACATAGCAACGATTATTTTACTGGGTGTGTGCTTATGCTGTTTAATTTGCAAGAATAGGTAGTCACGTACTGAAGTATCCTTTATGAGATTTTAGAACCTGGTCTCTAAATTTTGAAGCAAAGACCAAAGGTGCATAGCCAGGGGTAGATACAGGATTTTCGGTTAGTGGTGGAAGAATGAAGACAACAATGTTATGTTGAGAAGTCCAATTGAATTATATATAAAAACCATCACACACTTTTAAAAAGTAGAGAACTTTAAAATAATTTGAATAATGATATTGGGAATTTTCTATATCAGAAAGGCACATTGGATTTCATACCACGTATATAAAGTATAAAAATAAATTTTGCAAGTAACGGGAATTAAACTCAACATCTTCTTCTAGTGACAAATAAGCAAGGGTCGTCGTCCAGAGACGGCGCGCTACATCGGACCCCGGGTGTAGTGACAAATAAGCAAGGGTCGTCGTCCAGAGACGGCACGCTACATCGGACCCCGGGTGTAGTGACAAATAAGCAAGAGTTTCATAGGATCCGTCTAGCTTCCTGGAACATAGGTTCCCTTACGGGTAGACTAATAGAATTAGTGGAGGTGATGATTAGGAGGAGAGTTGGTATTATGTGTTTGCAAGAAACTAAGTGGGTAGGTGAAAAGAGTAGAGTCAGAGCCTTGGGGTTATAAACTTTGGTATACGCGTAGAGATAAAAATCGTAATGGGGTAGGCATACTCATAGATAGACGGTTGCTTGAGAATGTAGTTGAGATTAGGAGAAAAGGTGATAGAATTTTACTGGTTAAGCTTATTCTAGGTGGAGATATCCATAATGTTATTAGTGCTTATGCACCACAGATAGGTCTTGATGACGCTAGTAAGCGTATATTCTGGGAGGATTTAGACGAGGTGGTGCAAAGTATACCTAGTGGAGAGAAGTTATTTATTGGTGGTGATCTTAATGGACATGTAGGTACTAGTCGTAGTGGGTTTGATACTATCCATGTAGGTTTTGGTTTCGGACAAAGGAATGAAGTAGGTGACTCGATTCTAGATTTCGCTTTATCTTATGACTTGATCTTAGCAAACACCTGGTTTAGAAAAAGAGAGTCCCACCTTATCACTTTTAGGAGCGGATTAAGTGCTAGTCAAATAGACTTTTTTCTGACGAGAAGAATAGATAGAGATTGTTGTATCGACTGTAAGGTAGTGCCAGGTGAGAGTGTAACCACTCAACATAGACTTTTAGTTCTAGATTTTCGATTTAGAAGAGAACCTAGGAAGATTAAACGTAAGGTAGAGCCTAGAATTAAATGGTGGCGATTGAAAGAAGGTAACCAAAAGGCTTTTATAGATCGTGTAGTTCAAGAAGCGGATTGGCAGTCGGAAGATGATCCAGACAAAATATGGAACAAAATGACTAGTTGTATCAAGAAGGTAGCTAGAGATCTACTTGGTGAGTTGAGAGGTGGTGCTCCACCATCTAAGGACATATCATGGAGGAATGAAGATGTAAAGACTGCTATTAAAATTAAAAGGGATTCTTATAAAGATTTGAAGAAAAGTAGAGATGTGGAGAGATTTGAGAAGTACAAAATGGCTAAAAAGGAAGTTAAGAAAGCTGTTCGGGAAGCTAAATCTAAGGTCTATAAGGAGGTGTACGAGAAATTAGACACTAAAGAGGCTGCAAATGATATATATCGGATTGCTCGGATGCGGGAAAGGAAGACTAGAGACTTATGTGCGGTGAAGTGTGCCAAAAATGAAAATCAGAAGGTTTTAGTTCGAGATGAGGATATCAAGGAAAGATGGAGAGATTATTTTGACAAATTGTTCAATGAGAGCTTTACCAAGAATTTGGATGGACTTGTCATTCAATCTCAAGATATAAACCGTGATTTCATGCGTAAAATAAGACTACCTGAGGTTAAAGAAGTTTTGAACAGAATAAGTTTAAGAAAAGCGGTTGGCCCTGACGAGATTCTTATCGAGATTTGGAGATGCTCAAGAGAAATAGGCGTTAAATGGCTGACAGATCTGTTTAATAAGATTTGGCAGACAAAAAAGATGCCAAATGAATGGAGAAAAAGTATCCTTGTACCTATCTACAAGAACAAGGGTGGCATTCAAAGTTGCTCAAACTATCGGGGAATAAAACTTATGTGTCACACCATGAAACTTTTGGAGAGAGTGATTGAACACAGGCTAAGAAAGGATATTAAGATAACAGAAAACCAGTTTGGGTTCATGCCTGGACGATCAACGGCAGAGGCTATTCGTTTGCTTCGTCAACTTGTCGAGCGTTTTCGAGAGAAGAGAAGAGATTTGCATATGATATTTATTGATTTAGAAAAAACGTACGACAAGGTACCTAGAGAGGTATTATGGGGGACAATGATGAAGAAGGGGGTCCCCGTCAAGTATATTGACATAATCAAGGATATCTACGATGGAGTAGTGGCAAATGTCAGAACTTGCGGCGGCTTAACGAGTGATTTTCCGATTACTATGCATCAAGGATCTGCATTAAGTCCATTCCTGTTTACCATCGTGATGGATGAGCTTACTAGAACTATCCAAGATGACGTACCTTGGTGTATGCTATTCGCTGATGATATTGTTCTAGTAAATGAGACGAAAGCAGGGGTTAATGCCAAATTGGAATTATGGAGGCAAACATTGGAATCTCGGGGATTCAGATTGAGCAGATCCAAGACAGCATATATGCATTGCAAATTTAGTAACTAGAGAAGTCAAAACCATATTGGTATAACATTGGAAGGGCAAGAGATATCACCGAGCGACCGGTTTAGATATCTAGGTTCCATCATCCAAAAGAATGGGGAGATCGATAGTGATGTTAATCAAAGGATCCAAGCTGGTTGGTTGAAATGGAGGAGTGCAACATGGATTTTGTGTGATCGTAACTTTCCGTTAAAATTGAAAGGGAGGTTTTATCGGAGCGCTATTCGGCATGCCTTATTATATGGTACAGAATGCTGGGCTCCTAAGAAGCACCATACACAGAAGATGCATGTAGCGGAGATGCGCATGCTTCGTTGGATGTGTGGTAACACTAGAAAAGATAAGGTGCGAAATGAGGATATTCGTACAAAAGTTGGCGTCGCACCTGTGGAGGAGAAGATGCAGGAAAACCGGCTAAGATGGTTTGGTCATGTGTGACGCAGACCTATGGAATCACCGGTCCGACGAATAGATACTCTCGATATGGGCAATGGCAAAAGGGCAAAAGGGAGACCGAAGAAAACATGGATGGAGGTGATACGAAACGATATGGTTGCCAAAGGACTCAATGAAAGGATATTGTTCGATAGGAGTGAGTGGAGGCAGATGATTCACGTGCTGATCCGGCGTGATTCTCATGTTGGTTCATGTAGCCTACTCCATATGCTTGGGATAAAAGGCTCAGTTGTTCTTGTTGTTGTTATCTTCTTCTAGTGAATAAACTAACTTACCATCTAGAGCAGACTCCACTCCACTATCGATATTTTATAGCACATATATATATGTATATAGCATATATTCTAAAATGTAATACCTGCTTGCAACCTATATTAATCTTCTGCTTCTTAAGTTCAGTGGGGGAACTTGCGCCCACCGGACATTATTAGATCTGCTCCTGAGCATAGCCGTGCTGTAGAAGTTTCCTCTCTCCCAAGGAAGAGGCTGCCAGTTTGTTTCCTTAGTGCGGGTCGTTTCAAAAATAATATAAAAACTTCTAAAAAATTGAAGTGATGAGTTCTCAAGATATATTGTTCACTCTTGGTTTGAGCTTGTTTTGCCATATATATATATATATATATATATATATATATATATATATATGATCCAATGGTCAGTGTCAACCAATCACTTAATATTAATAGTTGCTAAATGAATGGCAGCATACTACTGTTCTACTTGATGGTTCCTGAGATGAATATTTACCTTAACAATATTTGTCTCCCTGCTGCTAGATGAACACCGAGTTGCTAAAGAAGAAAGCTGAATTGCTGGACGAATGCTTCTGTATACATATAGATCAACAAGGGAACCTCATAAGGCTTCCTGTTGTACTTGAGCAGTACACTCCTGACATGGACCATCTTCCAGAGTTTTTGCTGAGCTTGGGTAACGATGTAGGTCTCTTCCCCATATTTTTGTTTTGGCAATCAATATATATTGGCTTGTTGATGGTAAGGTGTTTATGCAATGAATATACAACACCTTTTATAACCATTGCATTTTGATGTTTTCATTATGATGAGTCAGGATTATAGATTAATGGCTTAGTGGGCTTATTAATGGAGTAATGGGTTAATTTGACATCATTAATTACTGAAAAATATTAAGAAACCTATAGTTATTTTTGCTATGTAATTTTTTAATTAATTATTTCTTAAAAAGTATGTCAAATTATTTATAGTTATTTTTTATATTTATTTAAAAGTTATCTAAATATTTATATTCTTAAGTCAAATGATAGAAGTCCGATATTTGATCGTTGACGACCAATACAGCTGAGTTGGCTGATTATGATCTGAAAATTGAACATCCACTACCGCTACCAGTACCGATAATGAGATTTTAAAACTTTATCTCAACCTTTTAAGTACTTAATTTTTGAATTGCAATCGAAAATTATTTCAATTTCCCTTTGCTCCTTTTGTACATGAATAAATATCATTTACTGTTATAGCTACAATGCTTTATTTGTTATGCTATTTGGTTGACCATACAATTTTCTAATGACGGCTTCCACTTTCCCTAAGGAACCATACCAATGGTCTATGTTGGTTGTTACATAACATCATGAGCATTTACTGAGTTGGGATGACACTTTTTGTCACGCCCCGCTTCCCAAAATGTGGAATACGAGAAGCGACGAAGGCCAGCCGTGCTACCTACGGTAAGGAAAAGTCCTTCCATAGTCACATAAGGCTGTCTAGATTAACCTGTCAAAAATAAAATCCAATACCAAAAGAAATAATACTGATAATCATGCTGCAATGAAATCACAAGAAATCCTAAAAATGGGTCCACTAGATAATTGATGCAATTAAAGATCCAAAACAAAAGATTCGGAATAAAATAAGATCCGAAAGAGATACAAAAGTCCTAATGTCCCATAAGGGCGCACATGCTAAAGGCTAAAAATAAAGGAAAATAAACCTACGATTACTGATCTTCAACAAAGTCCTGGTAGCCGCTCTGATCCCGCTCAGCCTAAAAACCTGTCTCTAAACCTGAGATGACAAATCTCAGGGATGTCAGAACACCCCAGCAAGTATTCAACGTATAAAGTGTGTGTAGCATAATAACAAGAATATATAAAAGTGAAGCCCGGTGCGCAAGAAAACATGTATATAAGTAATTAAATGCTTAACACTATGAAACATGTATGTAAGGGATCATGTCATAACCTAACTGGCCACTAAAAGGTAAACTATCCTATCGTAAGCTTGAGTGTGTGCGTCAACCTCTGCAGGAGTATTCCTAACCCAAGAGTGGTGCCCCAGGGGCTAGGAAACACGGGCCCAACTGTGGAATGAACAAGAGACCGCTATAGCCCGGTACGAGCTGTAAACATGTGACCGCTATAGCCCGGTACGAGCTGTAATCATGTGACCGCTATAGCCCGGTACGAGCTGCCGGCATGGGACTCCTGAGATCCTGTTGTACAACGCACACTCAAACTACCCCAACACCCACGTATTTATAGCTGCTATGGTAAAGACTGGAGCACTAAATAAGAATGCTGAAAAGACAGTAACTTGTAGTATGGTAATTGTATGGAAATAAAACTGGTGAATAGTGGTGTGTCATGTCATGTAATTCAGCATTCAAATTAGAGAACTTGTTTTAATATGAGTAGTCCGGAGCAATGAGTAATCATGGCATGTCAAGTACAATAGTTATAAAATGATAGTGTCCATAAACAAGAATAGAATGTTAAGGTTTCTCAATCATGCCGACAATGATAGTCTCAAGTAAAATATTAAATATAGATGATAGAATATGATAAGGTCAAAAATGTAAACAACACTCAACATAAATATGCAAGTATCTGTATTTAACATCCGAGTTTATTTATTGAAAAGAATAATAAATTGAAATATGGTTTTAAAGGGTTAATATAGTTAAACGAGAATGACAAATTACAGATGCGTAAAGCGGGTGGTGGTAATAGTATAATTACGAGGTAATAGTAAGTAAGATAAAAATAAATGACAGATTGACTAGTTATCATGTAAGTGCTAATAATAGGTTTTATAATCATGTGATAATAGAAAATATTAATATAAATTATAGTATCAAAATAATTTATATGATTAGGGCACATAGAGTGCAGCGATATTATAAGTAGTAACAATGTAGAAAGTTTAATTTATATATATAAAATATTAAGCCCAAAGCGTTTATTGATTAACAGTAATAATGGTATATTTTTGTGTTTTAAATTAGGATATAAGTGTTGGCATTCTGCATGCTAGTGTATACCAATATTGTTGCAACAGAAACATATAAACTTATAAAGCTTTTTATATATTAAACCATATTTACATGTTAAAAGTTATTTTATTACGTTTGCATTTTTACAGTTGTTCACTTGATGAAAGGATTAATAGGTATTCTAGATCCTAGGGTTTTCATCATATGTACAAGTATTATAAGATATATTAATAAAGCGGCAAAATATTACAATTTTATTTAAATATTATAAGTTAATAATTTATTTAGAGAATTCCCGATGTTGCATTGACTAAAAAAATAAAAGAGTAAGAGTACTTGCCTCGGAGACAGATAAACACGACGACACGAAGAACAGCTCCAAGGTTTGATTGCTCGGCTAATTTTGAAGAAAAAGAAAATATTGTGATGGGAAAAAGAGAAGGTTGATTTATAGGAGAAAGGGAGAGATGATAATAATTAGGTTGTTATTTATAGGGAAGAGAGAGATTGTTTAAAGATTGGAGAGATTATTATAATTAGAGAGAGAAATATTCTAATGAGATGAGATTTGGATTTGATTTTATAAAAAAGAGATATGATGGGTTGTTATATACTTCTATAAGATATTAGAAAAGTTGTATATATACATATTAGTTTGTATATAGTTAGAATAATAGAAAAGTATATGTATATATACATATTAGTATATAGTGAAAATATATGTAGATGTGTATATAGTTATGGGTTAATAAAAATAAATACATTTAGTTATATATATAAGATTTTATGATATCAAACAACTAAAATATATTTTCAGTTAAACCATCATAACAAAATATCTTCAATTATATATATGTATGTATATAGATTTGTAGAAAAAAATAATTAAAAAGAGTAGATTTGAGAAAGAGAATCTGCTGAGAGAGATTAGATGAGCGATTGTTAGGACAAGGATTAATAAAAGATTTAAAAATATATTTGGTTTGGTAAAATTATTTAGTTTGGAGAGAGAAAATATTTTTTTAAAAAAGAATCAAGTTATCAGGTGAGACATATATGGTGATTGGAGAGAGAAAATTGAGTTGTTAGTTTAGTAAAAATATTTATATAGTTAAAAGATTTAACAGGGGCTCTCATGACTTTTCAAAATTAAATATTCTAACCAAATAAATATCGTAAGACAAAATATCTTATAAATAGAATTTAAAAATTGGTAAAATCTTATGTATATGTATTGTTTAAAGAAATACCAAATAAAATATCTTTTGTTTAAATTATGATACTAAAATATAAATATGGTTATAAAATAGTGTTAGACAAATAAATATTTAAATACTAATAATATGCATATTTAACAAACTTGAAAAAAACCATAATTATATGCATATATCTTAATTAAAAGTATTAAACTCCAAATTATAATAATAATAAAACAAAGCCCAATATATCCAAAAAGAAAAAGAAACGTACGATCGGATAAGGGTGTTACACTTTTTCTTTGGATACTAGCATGTAACACCCCTCATGTATACCTCATATAGCACTCATCTCCCTCAACTAGATTATTATAGCTCATAACACCCAAAGGGTTATATTAGATAATGATATAGAAGAGAAAATTTGATCTGATTTTTGACTAACTTGCTGGTGTTACGTGCTAAGAAACCCGTTGATGTATGACAATTGGTCTCAATATAACTTGGCAGTTGAGTGAGTGCCCTTGTAGCCAAGTGGTAAAACCTTCTTGTAGTTGAATGTGACGTTTGGGGTTCGAACCCCTCTTGCATCATGTTACGGCCTATTAATAAAACACAACAAAAAATTTCAACTCTGCAAAGAAGTTTTGATCTTGTTGACTAACCTTGAGTTGGTACAGATTAAGAAACTACTTGAGGGAATAAGTGCTAGATGAGGCATATACGCGGGTTGTTTTATGGAACTAACCCTATTTCGTTAAACTTTATGTACTCATTTTACCTGTCAATATGCAATTTGCCTTTTTTGCTGAAAACTTTTCTCATTATTTGAAGGTCGAATGGGACAATGAAACAGAATGCTATCAAACAATTGCAGCTGCTATAGGGAATTTCTATGCTATGCATCCACCCATTCTTCCAAACCCATCCGGCAACGGTATCCAATTCTACAAGAAGAATAGAGTATTAACTGAGCATGCTATTAGTGATGCAGGGACCACATCAGCTAATCCAGGTATAAACCTTTTACATTGCAAAATTTATGTCTTAGTTTTGCATGATTATCTGTTGATTGCGATTTGTTCCTTGATTTGTATTTATTGTAACATACACGTCATTCGTTTAGCATCAGGTCATTTAAGATGCTTATATGAGAAGTTGTCAGAATGGATGCAGGATGCAGGCAATTTAAATTCAAATTGGATCAATAAGGAATATACATTTTGGAAGATATATTCTTTGACTTGACAGAACAAAAATATAACAGGAATAGTCTTCCTCTATTGGATGTTGAAAGCCGAATGGGAATGGTGTTGAACTGCTATGATAAATTTGAAAAAAAATGTTGTCCTTAAAATTAATTTAGTCCCGACTGTGTGTAACTCTTCTTCTTTCTTTTTAGTTTTATAGATGGGAGTAAGGCCACTCTCCTATATTTCTCTCCTTCATGCTTATATGAGGGCACAAAGAGGGCTTTGATTGAGAGTGTAGTATAGTTTTCTTTATGTGAGAGAAGGAACCAGTCTTAAAAACTTTCCCATTGTCGTACAGATTTCAGAACTCAGTTCTCATACAAGTTTAAATTCTTTTTTATCCGACATTTATTGGTTTCCAATTTGGTGCTATTAAAAATTTAGAATGATAACAGCGTGAAATTAGTGACACTTTACCCAGTGACAATCTCTTGTGGTTGTGCTAGGAGCTTGGGGTTTGATGCCTGCTCATGATATGCTTTCTTCTTTTCTACTGATTAGTCATTAAGACAATTGATAAATTTTTTGTATATATATTATTGGACATTGTCCTATGATGAAGTATTTCTTTGATAGTATAAAGCATGAATGACCGCAAGCTTCGCGTAGAGACTAATCAATATTTGTTGACTCTATATAAATAGTTTAGTATGATGCATGGGTAATTTATCTTCCCACCTTGTCTGTATTAGATACTAAAACCAATTTGTTTCTACTGATAAGTATCACAACAATTCTTTCAGAATGTATCCAAATTGCTGTCCTTACAGATCATGTCACAGGACAATATTCGAGAGAGTCCAACAGGATTTTTTGTCGATTATCAGAAGATGTTCCATTGTCATAAATCAGAAATGCATAATTCTAGTTACGTTTTTTCACCCTACTATTTCATGGATCACAATATTTTCTACACCTTTGTAATGCCCTGGAATTTCAAATTTGTATGTCTTATCTATATTGCTGTTCTTAAAGATTTGAAGTGACAACGTTGCGAATATGAGTTACTCCGCTCCCCTGTGTGGTGCATTCCACTTATTGATATAAATTTTAACCCTTTTCAGTTTGACGCACTTTCAAGAATTATATTGTGAGGTCTTCAACATGAGATGAAGAATGAGAAGTTAAAAAACAAAGTATTAAGTGGAATCATGGAAATGTAATCTTACCAAGAAGTTTGTGAGTTTGCATTATCCTATGAAGCACATATTTGGACATAGACAAACACATGACACAACAAATGTTGAGCATGGAGAACGCTATATTTTTGTATCCACATGATATATATATATATATATATATATATAGAGAGAGAGAGAGAGAGAGAGAGAGAGAGAGAGAGAGGCCTTTTGCGTCAGGCGGCGGCAAAAAGTACACCCTCCATTTTATTCGACGATCGGCACCTTCCAACTTGATATTCATCATCTAATTTTTCGATACACCAAATCTCATATGATTACAACACCATTTCACCGTTGATTTAGCAATGTAAAAGGTTTGGTAAACCGTTAATTTTACGCTCACTAAATTAACGGTGAAATGGTGTTGTAATCATATGAAATTTGGTGTATCGACAAATTAGAGGATGGATATCAAGTTGGAAGGTGCCGATCGTCGAATAAAATGGTGGAGGGCGTACTTTTTGCTACCACCTAACGCAAAATGCCTTCTAGGACCTCTTTCCTCCATTATTCTCATATATATATATATATATATAGAGAGAGAGAGAGAGAGAGAGAGAGAGAGAGGAGGCCTTAGGAGGCTTTTTCGTTAGGTGGCGTCAAAAATCAATATCCGTCGTGATGTTTTTTGACGATCGTCATCATCATCTTTATCATGAAAGATGCGCATACACCAAATTTTATGTGATTCTACAACTTTTTCACCGTTGAATTAGCAATGTAAAAAAGTTATATTTTCGGTAAACCGTTAATTTTGTATCCACTAAATCAATGGTGAAAAAATGATGGAGTCACATGAAATTTGGTGTATCCACATTTTACATGATAAAGAAGATGGTGGGTTTTGGTCGTCCAAAAAAATCATGGAGGGTGTATTTTTTAGACTCCATAGGAGTAAATTCCCTCCCATCCTCACACCCCCACCATATGAAGTTAATGGCTATAAGGTGTCATAGAACTAATAGAAGGAAACTTTCTTCTACCATGGTCAAGAGTCAATATTACACCAATCTTTTTGGCCGATCGTTTCTATGCATCTTGATCTATATGGGCGAAAATATAGATATACTCAAATTTGTATGATTCTGTAGACCATGCTCTTTGCCTTTATATTGAGTGGTTGCAAATTAGAATTTTAACATTTTCAACTAATAGATCCCTAGGAAACAAGCGTGGAGTTCATATGAAAATTAGTATATCTATGCTTTAGACTGTGAATATTGAGATAAATCGTACAATTACCCAAAAGAATAGCGGAGGGTTAAATTTGACTGTAGTGAAAAAAAATCAGAAGGAAACTTTCTTCTACCATGGTCAAAAGTCAATCTTTCACTAATCTTTTGGCCGGTAGTTTCTATGCATCTTGATCTATATAGGCAAAAATATAGATATACTCAAATTCGTATGATTCCTTGGACCATGCTCTTTTCCTTTGCATCGAGTGGTTGCAAATTTACGGTTTTATGAGAATTTTAACATTTTCAACTAATAGAATCATTAGGACACAAGCATGGAGTTCAGATGAAAATTGGTATATCTGTGCTTTAGAGCGTGAATATTGAGATAAATGGTATCATCCAAAAGAATAGTGGAGGGTTAAATTTGACCGTAGGGAAAGAAAAAATCTTTCCTATGGTAGCTGATATCCATTATTCAGATATAATCACATATACTTATATTTATAACAAAGTATAAGATGCTTTTGAATAAATATAACAAAGTATAATATAATACAACATAATATATGTAGCAATAAAACCCTGCATAATAAAATTCAACTTTCACCCAAAACCATGTTTTATACACAAAAGTTTAATTCATAAGAGGAAAAAACTTTAAACCATGGCTCATCAAGAGAGCTTTGTAATTTCTAATTTCCACACAACCTTTTCGAAACCATGGTTTTGATTAAGTTCGGTTTGCATGCGTGCGGTTTCGTAAAATTGGGGTGTCGTATAGTTTAGGGGGGTTTGGCAACAGAGTTTCTTAAACCAAGGTTCTGTTTAACTTAACTTATTTTTTAATGGAAAAAATGGAGAATAAAGGTAGGCGACACAACTTTAGAAAGTTCATTATTTTAGAGTTTGGAAAAAGGGGGGTTCGAGTCCTCGAAACCTTTTGAAACAATGGTTTGTAAAACTCTATATTGGTTGCCAAATATGGTTTCAAATCGGCGATTTGACAGCATAAGCAATAAGGAAGCCCAAATATAATATTATTTCTAATGTCACAGGATAAGAATTTTATTATGATCTATTTCACGAAAATATGGATCGCATGTCGAAGATAAAAACTTTAAAATGAAACCACGTTGCCTCACGAAAATAAAAAAACTCATTATTTTCGAGTTTAGCATCCAAGCCTCACGAAAGCGTAACCACGTTGCCAAACAAGGTCTAAGGTGTTGAAATGATCTCACTTATATCTCGTATTCTTGTATCTCCTTGAGAATATAACAAAGTTTTTTTTGATAAAAGTAATGACTTAATACAAACTTACATCAACTTTTTTGTTCCTTTAAGAGTAATTTGTTCCTTTAATAGAATGAATTAACTTATTGGTGCTCTAATTCTCTTATGATAAGGTTAATGCCTAATCAATTTCAAGAGCACTCCTTGTAACATTAGTGAGAAGTTCTATAATCAATCCTACACGATTTTAGGTTCCATGAGCCCCTAACCCCTTTAAAAAACATTTTTTTGAAAATACTCTTATGAACCCAAAAAAAAGATATAATGTATAATTTTCACTTCTTCGTGTTGGGTTACGGTAGCGCCTCGGCCATCAAACCGTGGCCAAATGCGGAATACAAATTTACTAAACTGGCGCTACCATTACCCGATACCCGGATCTACCCTAAACTAGCAAGCTTTATATAAGAACTTAGATGGTTATACCGAGTTGATCTGTGTCCTTCGGTCTTTAACCATCATCCCCAAGCTCTTAATGGCTCCTTGATCGAGTTTGCTTGCCGGTCTTCCTCCATCTACGATGATCCACCTGAGGGAAACGGCGCAAGCTTCAGCCTCGCGAAACGAGGCAACCGACGCTCCAAGGTTGCTAGCAATGGAGAGTGGAGGTGTAGGTGTCACTATAATTTTCTTTCATCACATGTGCTCAATGAGCAACCATAGAAGATGAAGGAGGTGAGGAAACATAGTGGCATGAGCAACTCAAGAAATGGCTAAGTGTTGAGGTGAGTGAGTATAATAAAGCAATGAAGCAAGTCATGAAAAATGACCAAGTCCATACCAATACTTGTGGCTGCCCTCTCTCTCATCACAAAAATATCTCATTGCAATTTGCAAATAAACAATTTCAAGCCATACCTATGATCCATGCTCATGCCACCTCACTCCACCTTATTTGTGAAACAAATGAATTTCCAAAAATGGAAAATCATACAAATAAGGTGTTCCACTCCGTATAAATACGGAATACTTTCCGGTACATGTATCGAAATACATATACGCGTATTCGTACAGAAATACGAATAGCCAAGAGAGAATGAATAGTGAACAATAATACTAGAATACATATATATAAATACATATATAAATTATTAAATCAAAACCTGATTTAATAATCCGGCTTCATCCTAAGCCGCGTATTATCGACCGTCCGATTAAAGTCTGTGCAGCGTGTGCACATATTTAATCAGACACCTGTATGTACCAATATACGTTATCTACACCATGTCGTCCGAACCGTGAAAACTCTCTGTGTGGGACTCTAAAGACTCGTCAATACGCTGACAGTGGGTTTAACCACAAGCACATCAACGGCACTAGCTGTACGTAACGGCTATCCAGGTATTGAGCGAAAGGGAGGCCGACGAGCAAACTCATTCTGAACCCCTACCGAGCCTGACAGTGACAATATTCATACAGTTCAGTCTGTTCGTCTAAGAGTATCGCATATTGAGTCTAAGGGGGTGGATAAAGTCAGACCCATAACAACGCGACATTTAGTGTTGGCATGAAACCCATCACCACATGAGAAATTATCAATCTTGGATCGGTAATTTTCGTCCACCGTGGCCACGGATTTCTGGTGATGGCCACCCGTGCACAACGCGACATCAACTCCCAATACCGGGAGAGACGAATCCCCGACGATCCGATCACTGCCTCCATGTGACTTGGGACTGTACCAAACTAAAACCTGTTTGCACGACTTCTTTGAGCCGTGGTAGGGTAGTAATCAAAGCACAGCGGGAACTCACACGAGACAAATGACGATCTCAGGTCGACAGACTAACCTGTATACATGTCATCTGGGAACTGCTATCTGACAATAGGTATAATACCAACTAACAGGTTCCCGACGAGTCCGTCCAGTGTACTCATAACCCAATGAGCACCTGTATACTATCTTAGGTGAACAAACTAACACCAATGGCTTGTGAGACCTGGACACCGTCCTTCGTCGGGGTCTCGATCAGTATACACTAGTCTACACTGAAGTATCGATACCCAGTCTCGATACCCCCATGACTAGGGACATTTAAGGATGTGCTTATAGACCACCAGCTCCAACGTATATGATCGCCATCATAATGTTGGTAGTCAGGCAAGAATCCTATGGGCTCTATCAACATGTACATGATGATAAAAACAAACCAGATAGTATACTAACATCTCGAGTAAGACTGTTCTACCGGTATAGGTTCTCTCTCAATCATCATAATCACACCTGCCTGCGATTAAGATAATTGCCTTGAGGGCACTATAGCCAACACTTTGGTCATCAGGATTTAGAACGCATCTTTTCAGATAATTGTCTCTTTCAAGTTTCAACAATGAACTATGTATTCTTGTGTGGAGCAATCTGATTCTCCATTAAGCCAATTTGCATTACCTAAGTAGTGCAAGTTAATATAATTAGTAATTTTATAGCCGATTATGTTGGACATTAATTTCAATTGACACTGCTTAGTGTAAGAATTATTTGGGATTATCCATAAACCAGGCAATAGATGTATGCTTTATTCCATTGGTCTACTCAAATAGTATGCCCGGCCTCAGTAATGAACGTTGTCCCCACTTTCCTTCTTTCTGTACAAGGCTGTAAAACCTATATTCGGTATCCGTTTGGTTTGCAAGCGAATAAAGGATAATTGGATTATTCTGTGATTATTTGGTTCATTTGAATTATTTGGCCATCATTATTTTTAATATAATATTAAGTATAATATAGAATATATGGGGAGTGATCTATTGCAAACCGGTCCGCGTTTTCTAAAAACGGGAACTCCCGATCTACGACATGTTTTAATGATCCAATCCGTTCAAGTTGATCACCTTACCCCTCAATTATATGTGTATGAAAAATCAAAGGATTTAAAAACTTTTAGCCCATGCATCAGATGATATTTATGTTGCTTTATCGAAAGACGTTCATTTTTGCATCCATCGATGCATAAACTAGAGGTCTTTAAATTTTTCACACATATTTGAGAGTTAGGTGATCAACTTGAACGAATCTGATCGTTAAAATATGTCGTAGATTGGGAGTTCCCGTTTTTAAAAATAAAGAAAAGGGTGACTATCATACGGAAATGAAAGTCTCAAGTCTAAACCATCTCCTTTCTTCGTTGATCGAGTCGAAGAGTTCACAATGGCAACAACATTTGTCGGGCGTGAGGCAGATCTGGCAGATTCACCACAGACCTCGGTAGTCGGGACTGGTTTGCAATGGACCACTCTCCTATAATATATAGTATATATAACTATACACATATAAATATACACTAATAGATACCCAATACATCCATGGCCTAATGGTAAGGCGTCGGAATTAATCCGGAAAATTGTGGGAATGAACTTTGATTGAGATTCGCTTCCAATCGTTGGAATTTCGTTCAGGTCGAAGGTTGAAGGTGAAATTTAGGAAAATTTGAAATTAGGGCATCGAGGACGAGGAAGGGTGAGGAAGCGATGGAGAGAGGACGAGGGCGTGAGGATGATGAGAGAAGTTGTGGGGTCAGCGCATGTAGGGAAGGAAGTCGCTATCTGGGAATTAGGAGTTTGGGTTTTAGGTTTTTTAATTAAAATGATGGGTTTGGGCCGGGCGTTTTTTGTGTGTATTATTCGAATCCAATACTATCGGTTAATAATTACCCGGCTGAATATCCGGTTTATTCGATGGATATCCGTTTTGACCGGATATTAGATTGGATAATGTGTTACCCGTTCGTTTTGGGACCGGATTCGTATATCGGACCGGATATTCCGGTTTTTAGAACCTTGTTTCTATATATAGTTGTATAACACTCTCATTTTCTAAATTATGTAACGGGACATATCATACACCATCTATAGTTTAGGCTTTGTCGACATGGAGGAGTTGATGCATATCATAAATTGGCTTGTTAAAAGTAATTATGTATTATAAATTGTCCCACCAAGTCTCATATGGTACACAAACTTCATTCATCACTAGTTACCAAATTAACAAATCTATGATTTATGTTTTTAAACCTTTGTAACATCATCGAAACTAAGTTAGGTCTCCATAATAGCAGCATTTTTGAATTTATATTACGGTTGAACATTGCCAGTCTAATGGAACGATTCACCATAAATTTTTTAATCACCACTTCATCTTTGGTGATCACGTATATATTCAACTATGATCGTCATACATGTCATGTGCCTCGGTGTTTTTTCCCCACGAATATTTTTGAAAGCAAGATTAGGTATATGAATGCAAGGAGTCTGAAATGTAAGGATGCGTTATTTGACAATTCCAACCACCGCCTTGCAAACCATACTTTATTGGTAACCGCTTGCACCACATTTTGGGGGACTACATCCTCAAGTACTTTCCAAAGTATTTCGAGCTACATTCTCTATCTTTACTCATCATGTTTGCCTCCACTGCCTTCAAGAACATTAGACCACTCATTGCCTTTACTTTAATTATAGGTCTTCGTTGAGTATCGGGCATCCATCAGCCACAATTGATACCCTCTGTTACTTCCATGTGCACTTTGTTGGCTCCAATAATTTTTCAACGTGAGCCTTATCAATTATGCAATTGATGAATATCTATGATCAGGACAATACAACAGAACAGGTTGAGCGCAGAGTAATGCATTGCTAACCATCTTCCTTATCAGTTATGCAGACCATATGTTAGCAGTTGCTTGATAGCTTTGCTATTTTTCTTCTCTGTGATTGTTTTTTTTGGTGCGTCTCTCGTGTATAAATAAGAAACAAGAACCATCAAAGATTCCCAATAATGATGAAAGTCTCCATTATGCTGATAACATGCAGGTATATTTTTTAACATTATAAATCAAGCCGCAAAAGGATTAATCTTGTTTTTAATTGAAGCAGAGCCTTGAAACCCTTCCATTATAAACATTATGAGATTTTAGATGCAATTTAATATAAACTGCAATTTACTACTGACTTCGGTTTTGCATTTTAGCCATATTCTTAGATTTCCACCCCTCCTTATGTATGTCTTTTGGACTTGCTAGATGATGCTGGAGATGATATTGATCATGAACTAGTTGCGGAGGCAGCAGCAGCATGGGCTCAGCGTGAGTGGACAATTCAGCATGTCTTGTTCCCAGCCATGAGACTTTTCCTTAAGCCACCAAATAACATGGCCAATAATGGAACTTTTGTTGAGGTTCTTGTCTATTCTCATCATCTAGTTATTTTATGGTCGAAATAGTGTGATAATATCATTTCAGAGTGCTCGCCAAAATAATTGGCTCATCTTGCCATTCATAGCATCTGAAATTTTATCCACTGCTATTCTGATAGAAGACGATATGTAACTTGATGTGTAAATGATCACGGCCTTACCCAACTTTATTTATTAGATCGCAAACTCTTTGCACTACTCCAATTGTCCTCGATCATTACCATTTTTTCCCCTTGGTTTCCCTGTGGCCCTTACCTTTGCGTAGGTTTTCCTCAAATCTTGGTCTGTATGCTGTGTAACATACGGGCTGAAAAAGAAATAGAAGAACATAACATAACCTTGGCCTATTAGCAATGAAGCATAGACATGTATGTAAAGAAAACAGAGGTGCAGACATGGGACTCAACAAAGTTGTGAAAAGTAGGCTACCGGAGACGGAGCCGTACATACTAGATATATCTAGGTGCCTGTATCTATGAAATTTCCTATGCATGCTTCTTAAAAGTTCTACAATTCACCACTTTCTTGGATGATCGCTGCTGTCCATCTTAATCTCTGAAGACCTAAATCGTTCATCTTGATCTTCATAGTTTAAAACATGTCTAATTGGCAGTTTAATACCCGCAATATTTCGCCAATATAGTAGTTAAATACCCTTAGTTTAAAATCTAACACCTTAATACCTAAAGTTTTACTTCAGGTCACTTTACTACATATAGTTATCCCAGAAACATCTGATCCATTATAGATTTCAATAGCAAGAAAAAGTGTAAAAAGATCATGTGTAGCAAATGAATGATTACAAAGTTCCAAAATTCCATGTCATTTGGATATACTTTTGCTTTTGTATTGGGTGATTGCAAAGTAAACGGTTTTCCGACAATAGGCCATTCTATACCTCCATATCAATGCACAGAGCGGCCAAATCACACAAAAAAATGGTGCACCTACGTTTTAAAGGCTAAATGGCAATTTAATACCTAATGTTTCACCAATATAGCACTTTAAATACCTAAAAGTTAAAATCTGGCATTTTAATACCTATAATTTTGCTTCATTGCACTATACCATTTACTTTGCAAGAAAAAGCGAATGAGTGATTTCAATAGCAAGAAAAAGCACAAATGTGTAGCAAATGAATGATTTCAATAGCAAGAAAAAGTGTAAAAACCATTTACTTTGTAATCGTCCAATTTTGTCCTGCCCTGCGGGTACATCCCGCTTCCGCCCCGATTGGAGCAGGGATTTTGACTGTTGACCGGGGCACGGTGCGGGGATGGAAAAACCTGATCTCTAATTAGCGGGCACGGATGGTATTATCCTCCCCCGTCTCTCCCTGCAATATAGATAGTTATGCATAATACTATTTATATCGTGTACCTCCGTATATAATTTCTCGATATCATATTTGTAACTCCCACTCCTCCCCAGCTCTCACTTCTATTCTGCGTCTGTCTGAGCATCGTTGATCTGCACAATCGTTATCTCCTTCTCTTATAGTAGTCAATGATCGACAACACATCACTGTTCTCATAGGCTCTTTCTCTCTCTCTCTCTCTACACACACATACAAAGGTTCAAGAACTCGGTTCGGTATTCTAATTTTGTAAAGGTTTCGGTTGGTTTCGGCTCACAACAAACACTTGAAAAATAAATTATTAGAAATATGATGGGACGGGGCGGGGTCCCCATAGAGACTTGGGTTCCCCGGTGGGGCGGGGATGGGGTAAATTTTGTCTGCCCCGGCGGGGTATGGGGTGAGGTTTCACATGTGGGGCGGGACGGGATAGGCATAGCGGGTTTGTTGGTCTCACTCCCACCAACTACATCCCTCAAATCTTTACCTTGTAGGTCAGATTTGATGCATGTGCCGATCATCCCACAAACAGTGGTCGATGTTGATTTATTAAGTGGCGTTCTCATTGGGAACCTTTGAAACTAAGGGTGATGATCTACGACTCTAGGTTTGATATAAGATCCTAGGGTTTTGTCCAAGGGCTGTAAATATGACTATAAGACTTGATCTAAGATTCTATGAGACTCCATTATACAGCCAAGTTAGTAGTTTCAAATGTGTTGTTGATACACACCCTTTTATCTCGGTATCGTCAGCTTTGCCCGCCCCACCTGGTTCCCTCCCCCAGCCAAGTCTATGTTCCGATAACCATACTCAAGCTTCAGGAATTCTTATCCTTTATGCCTTTTGAGTTTCATATAATTTTAGATAATCAATTCAGATGCAGCGCTTCTTATATATTTATTTCTCACAGGTTGCTTCACTGGAGAAGCTCTACAAAATCTTTGAAAGATGTTGACAGCAAGATTCTCAGCTGAGTCAACTTCCCTTTTCCTTTCTTTTTTGTACAGGGAGAAAGAAAGATTGAATGTAAAGCTATAAATCTTAATAGTTAATTTTGTAAGGTGAACCTATAGTCATGGTCATTAAATGACTGTTATAGATGCGGCTCTTTGGATTAACTCCGTCCCTGATTCACTCACTGTCCCTCTCAATATAGATGGTAATGTGCCGTCTTCTCTCAATTACCGTGGTCATTATATTACTTTTATAGTCATTTGCAACCTTCTCTCAATTATTACTAGATCCAGTACATAGCTTAGCTTGTTCTTAAATCATAGTGTCGAATTAGAAACGGTCTTAACCCTATCATTTGGTGTCAATGCCTGCTTTATATTTCATAATTGCAATATGAATGCTCTTTTCAAATATACAGATGCATGCACATTAAATGCAAATTTGTTATGCTGGCATTGCATCTACATGTGCAGCTGTAATGTACGTGTTATGCTTTATTTCCTGCCAAATATGAATTTCTGTGGTACATCCTATATGTAATTAAATTGATCATTGTATTTACTATATGATGTTATATATGGGAAATGGGTGTCAATTTTTTATGTTGCATGATAGGATAAAAAAGACTTTATTAACAATTAATTACTAGACATGCAATTTGTAGGAATTTTTTTTTAGTGCAAGTCCCTGGAAATTTTGAAGATGAAGCTGTATTGCTGGGAGCTATTTGAAATGAAACTATTCGACATTTACCATCATAGTTTAACATTTACCATCGTTATTGTCGTTGCTGCATTTGTTTTAGGCTCTTAGTAATTTAATCCTAAAAAGGATGGACGTAAAATGCAACATAATGCACTAATTTTAACCCATCATGTTGATAACTTCACTGGGAGTGAATTTATCAGAGACTACAGACACATCCCATCCTGAGGAAGCCCTAAGGTCTATTTTCCCTTCAATTGATACAGAAAGACCAAAAAATAATGTACCTCTGCTGATATGATCATAAAACTTGAGGGTTAGAAAATTTTTATTTTAATTTGATGGTCTAACATGCTTAAATAGAAAATTAAATGCAGAATGTTTTTTAACAAATATTTAATGATACAATCATTACCTGAATCAGTTATAACTATACAATCATTTTTAGGATTTTATATAATTACCATATTCATTATCAATCATTTTGAAACAAATTAACCGCCGCTACCATGTAAATTTTAATTATCTTTAAATTTTTGAATTCAAATTAAAAGAAATAAACATAATTTTTATTTGAACACCGGCTTTGCACATGGAAGATAAGGAAATACTAAAGTTGTTGCCTAGACTAGCTGTGCAATGTTTTGGATTCGTATGTTTGACCAAAAAAAATTTCCATCTTATATTTGGGGTCGGTACGAAAAGGAGTCACCCATTAACCCTGTTTTCTGAGAGGAAAAAAACGTGCTTGGTGTCTTGAGCCAAGTCATCATCCACGTGGTCCTCCAGAATTATGCCACGTGTATAAGCCAAAATTTTCCAAAAAAGAGGAAACAATAAAAAAATTGGGTTCAAAATGGAGAGGGAGAGAAGCAACAGGAAATATAACAGAGGCGGCATCCCTCGAGCGAGCGCTTCTCTCTCTTAAACTCGAAACCAAAAATCTTTATTTTCCTTGCTTCGATTGCTACAAGAGGTGCGATTTTTCTCATCTTTTTCCTTTTCTCTCTTCTCTTTTCTTTGCTTCGATCAGACTCGCCGCTCGTAGAGCTCTCGTTCGACCCTCGTCGCGATCGGAACCGTAAAGATTTCCACTTTCTTTTCTTATAGATCAAATCGTTTCGAATCGTTATAGCATTAAGTTTTTGCGATTTTTATGGTCAATTTTGTTCTTTTTGTTGATTTTTATTGTTGTGCTTTCAGAGAACATCTTAGGGCCTTGTATGAGTTCTAATATAGAAATTTGGGGATCTTTTTACTTTTCTAGGGTTTGGTTTGTTGTTTTTAGGGTTTAATGTTATATATTTCTTTGACCATATGGGATAGTATCAAGTGAATATGTTTGTATTAGTAGTGGAAATTGTGGCGAAAACCGAAGGATTTGGTATATGGGAATGAATGTTGGCATTTAGGGTTTTATACTTTTTTTTCGAATGAGATGCATTTTGTTTATTGAGTTTTTCCCCCTCATGAATCCTTGCCCCTTTCTTTCTTTAATTAAATGGGCATGCCCATGTTCAATCATGGGCGTGCGGGGGTGTGTGTCATGGGACCCTTTGGGCTTGCCAGGGGTGCTCGGTTGTCAAAAAAAAAATGAATCCTTGCTGATAATAATGCAAGTATAAGGTATACCTCCTATTTTATTTTAATCAATACTGGTAATTTGTTCTTTTTAGGTTAAAGGTGTCATTAAATCCCATATATGCTGCTTTTATGGAAGAAGATTATTCATGTTAATTACTTATACCTCTCCCATCACAGACTCACAGTCCAGCCTCTCTACTATTTTTTGGGAGTTGTTATGTGATAGAAAATATGTTGGCCAAGCAGCCACTACACTAGTTTAAGTTTTTGGGTAAAGTAGTTATCAACGTGATAACGGAGCGCCTGAAAGATCTTTGGTTCGCCGCATGAACATTAAAAATGTTTATAATCTTCCTCTTGTGGGTGTTCTTTGACATCTACTAAATGCTTCCCTTGTCAATGTAAGGGGCACTGTTACATGTTATGCTATAAATAATTGTTGGCCTGCTCTTGCTAGCTTGGCTTTTGGGTAAAGCAGTAGCCGATATTTTTCCTTCTATTCAACTCATCTCTTGATACTATATATATTGAAGCTTCATGGAATTAGGGTATATTTTTGGTTGATTGTTGTCAATGTAAGGGGCACTGTTAACCCCCCCCCCCCCCCCCCCCCCCCCCCCGGGTTGCCTTCCTTTTATTATACTGATTACTGGAGCTTGGAGTTTGTACTTGTTGAAAAATTTCACAGATGAGTTTAAAGGTTTAGAAACTTTACCTTTTTTCAGTTTTGTTTCTTAAGTTTATATAACTTATTGTGGAACCCTTTGATACTAAATTGGCTTATGCTGCTTGCCAATGAAATGCTTCCTGGAATTGTCTCATATATATTTTGTGATTTTGCACTTGTCCAATTAATAAGTATCAATCTAAGTGTGCTAGTTTCTAAATCTACGAGTATGAGATGCTTAATCACTGTTTAAGTTGATTTGTGTTTCAGCAACGTGTATATTTAAGATCTTGTGTACGTAATATTGGGAATTGCAAATGTAACTGTTGATTTTCCATTTAGGTGCTGATTCTTTGGTACTTCAAAATTCTGTGGAAATTTGTACTAATTTTTTTGTCTAATGACTATCTTATAGTACTTGATCATGCCTCTTCATAAGAAAACGCCTTTTACTTTGGCTGAACCACCCCAAGATTTGGTCCCTGACGAGCTTGTTTATCATATTCGGTTTACAAAGGAGATATTGCGGGACTACAAGTATCCTTTTGCTACAGCTCTGCTTTATATCTGATTAATTTTGTTTTAATCACTTCGATTTCTCATTAATCTCTTATTGAGTCATCAAGCATTGGCTGTTTTTAGTTATGAACCATGTGGTGTGATAATATTGTTATGGAACATAGATTTTATTCTTGGATGATAATTACCCGTTATCCTTAACTAGTTTAGAGATTACCTGAACAGGTTGAACCTTTATCGCCAAAGAGTGTGGACATGTAAAATCACTGGTAAAACTAATTTAACCTATGAAGAAGCTTTGGTCTCGGAGCGTCGTGCAGCGGAGAAGGTCCAACAATTCCCAAAAGAACTGATGGCTCCTGTGCTTGATGTAATCCAATACAGTAAGAACCGCATTCAGTGTGTTTCATGTGTCTAATATGTGCATTTTTGTGGGTATAATTTCGTAAATATCTACCGCCATCCTCATGTAGTTTCTAGTCATTCTGATATATCTTCTTTCTCAGATGTTTTGACCCTTGCATTGTGGGCTCGTTAGACATAGATGCACAAGTTCTAGCATGTAATATTTTCTCTAAAAGATACACTAAAATATAGTTGCATGTTGCCAGATTTCATTTATATTTAGTATAAGCAAATCTTTTTTTAGTCGCAGTAGAATAAGCAAATCTTTTTTTAGTCACGGTAATTTTCTTTCATTTTTAGCTTTCTTTTTTCCGTTCTTCTATTTATTTGTTAGATATCTTGCAAGGTCTTCTTGATGTTAAATTTTCTGTTTGTGTGTTTGTGTGTGCATGTGCTCTTTTTTTTCCCGCGGGAAGTTGGGGGCAGGGGGAATGTTTCTGCATACGAAACAGAAATTGTATATGAATTATGAGCTTTTTGCTAAACAAGTTACCTACTTCATTAAGAAATAGGTAACTATGAAATGGTTATCCGTGGAATTTAATAGTTAATCAGTGTAGTATAAACTAAGTTGTCTCAAAATATAGGATATAGATTCAGGTATGGTACATACAAAACACCATCATACTTGGTACCTTTCAGCAGTCTGGTTCTCTTAATTTAGGTAAAATTTATATTGGTTCTAGATTTTTATATATTAATTATAGAGCCATCATCCCTATTAGCATGCTTGGTTTCAATAATCGGATATTGGATCATATTGGATGGCTGTTTTCTATGTTGGTTTGTGGCTAGCAGATAATGTATTGTGGGATACAGGTCAATATCGGATGTTCACATCTGGAATTTCTTTATTTGTTTCTGACATAGTGTGTGTGCGCACCCCCCATTAAGTTTATACTTATATTTTATAAATATAATAAAGTACTTAAAACTATAGTTTAAGTTAAAAAAACATGTCCACAAATCATTAAGCCACTTCCATGGCCGCCTTGTTAATTTACATCTGTAATTTCAATGTGGCTTTTGACTTGTACTTGTTTTACTTCTGTTATTACTTGATTGTTTCTGGTTCTAAAATGGCTGCTTAATGCTTGCGCCTTGGACAGCATGAACTGATTAGTAGTGCGAGCTGTACTTGAAACAAACTGCAGATCTGGTACTACTTCTCACTCAACAAGGCGGTCGATAGTCGATAGGATGCCATTGTGAATTATGATGAAGAAACTAGGGACCAGTCAACTTTTCTATGATTCATGACCTTTGATTGCATTTACATGTGTTTTAATATTGATTTTAAACTCAAACTCCATAAACATATATGCATAGATACTGCAGTTAAGGTAAATCAATTGAGACATCCTAGTTTCTCAAATGGCTTCCAATGGTGAGAATTGTTTCATGTATAATCTTCATATATGCATCCAAGCCATTGTATCTGTGAGTTGGAAATCTTGATAATTAATGAATTTTGATGTCAAACATTATATTATTATACTTATACATTCACTAATATTTTTTAATAGCACTTTCGGGTCATGCAAGGCATTTAAGTGTACACATTGGCTATAGGTTAAATCTAACTTAAGTATATAACTTACTGTTGTCATGGTTCATAACGCGATGTCTATTGGTTTGACCTTTTCCTGTAGATATCAATATTTTTGGTCCACACCATGTAATTTTTAGTGTTTAAATTAATTTTGTAGGCACTCTTACTTTGAAAGATCTTGTTGATTCAATATATACTATGTTACACGAACGTGCTGTTGTGGGTTTAGAACTGCATGGAAAGAAGGAACAGTCTGTTTATGCATGCAAGATCTTAAAAATTCTGGAGGATGGAAATGCCATTCAGTACGAAGTTGGTTGGCTTGATAAAGATAAGGGAATAACTGAAACTTCAATAATCGAGGCAGATGATTTGATTCGCAAAAGGCCACCTTATAGTAGGAGTGTACTCAAAGCATTTATAAGGGAATCCACCTTGCAAAGCTCTCCATGGGTGATTCATGAAAAACTTGCCATTGAACATGGAATTTTGACTAAACCTCCTATTAGTATTGAGGTAATTTTTTTCCTGGTCATCTTAATTGTGGACTCAAATTTATAGATTCCAACATCTTAACCGTCTCAGGATAATCACAACGGATTTAACAAGAAGAGGAAAAGTATCGAAAATGGTCTTATGGCATGCTTAAATACTACCAACAAAAAATTTAAGAAAGGTACAAAGTGCATGGCAATCTCTTAACTTTGTTAACTTTCAACTAAACAGTCTAAAATTCCTGTCATCTTTAAACTGCTTGTTGGCCAGTCAAAAAGAATATTTATGTAAAGACACTCGTAACTTATGACATATCAATGTTCAGGGGAAGAAGTGCCAAAGCCTATTAAATACCCAATTGATGACCTCTTGGTGCAACCAGCTACAAATGACCCGACTTCGTCAGATCGCCCTTCATTTTGTACTGATTTTAAGGTTCCCATGGATTGTGTTGGGGACCTTCTGATGATTTGGAATTTTTGTTCTTCTTTTGGTAGATTGTTGAACTTGTGGCGTTTTTCTCTTGATGATTTTGAAAGCGCCATATGCCACAAGGAAAGCAATCTTGTTCTAATTGTGGAGTCGCATGCAGCAATTCTTCGCTTGCTTATTAAAGATGAAGGCAACTATTACAAGGTCGTGCAGGGAAAAAAACGAAAATCAAAGGTAAACCGTTCTGTTGCATTGTACAAGAGCATGTTATGTGAAGCAATTTTAGGATCGTTCATACGTGCAAAATCACTATATACCTCTATATGGTTCTTTTGGGTTATAAGTTGCGGCACCTTAATCTACTATGTTATTCATATTTCATACTCTGGGTATGTTTTTTTGATGTTTATTCATTGTATCTCAGATCTCATTAATCACGTGGACAGAATTTCTCTGTGATTTTTTGGAGACGGAAGGTAGATCAGATTTCTCAAAGTATTTGGGCACTATAAGACGAGGCCATTATGGTCTCCTGGATATTAATGTGAAGCTAGGCATTTTCCGAGAACTAGTTGTTGGGGCCCTCTCCTCTAATTCTATTAGAGCTCGATTAAATGAGTGCATTGTACAGCAGCAGGAACTTTCACTGAAGAGAAGAGAAGAAAACCAAAAGCGGAGAGAAGAGCAGCATCCGCAAAGTGAAATGGCTGATAGTAAGCAACAAAAAGGGTGCCAAGAACACAACTTGGAAAATGGTAAAAATGAGTATCTCGAGTATCTTGAGTTCTAATGTTAATTTTTATCATTGTTCAACATGAATATGTTACACATGTAGGAACCAAGAAGCTTAAAATCTCCAAGAGAAACCATATGCAAGACAATGGGTATGCATGTTTGCCTCCCTTCGTTAAATTGATTTTTGCATCTAATTAGTAGATGTTGGATTTAGGAAGATTTGGATTCTTATTGATGATTTAACAGATATAGAAACCCACGTGTTGGCAACTCAGTGGAGCCGAGGAAGGATAATGGAAACTATTCAGAGAAGGTAAAGCATATAACTAAAGACACTGAGGAAAAGCAATCTGAGGAAGAGCAGGTCTTTCTTTCTTGCAATCGTTCTTGCATTTGTGTTGTTTGACTACACTCACACCTGTGCATGTAGAAACTCACACGTGCACACATGTTTACTTTACTTTATCCATCTTCAGACTTTTTGAGGAAACGCCTTTTTATGTACAGAGGGATATTCTTGAAAAGGAGTTCGAAAAACTATCTATACGAACGAATTGTTTGGGGAAAGATAGAAACTACAACAGATATTGGTTCTTCTGGCGTGAAGGTAGACTTTTTGTTGAGAGTTCAGACTCTAAATTATGGGGATACTATACAACCACGGAAGAGGTGATTATTTTTGTTACCTTTCAGATGTTCAGCACTTTAGCTGTATACTTATTTTTCTCTCTTTTTTATTGGTGCTGACCTTGTCAATTTTATTCATAACAATCAGCTTGGTGCACTCATGAATTCACTAAATCCAAAAGGTGAGAGGGAGAGAGCCCTTCAAAAACAGCTAGAGAAGTACTATCAGAGGATCAGGTATTAATTTTCATGAAAGTTTGTATTCTTCCTTCTTTTGCATGTATTATAGATAGGTCTCCATGTCATGTTAATCTTCTAGTATAATTTTTGAAACTCTGATGGCCTGGCACTTTGTGACTGCTAAAATATGTAAATATTGACAGGAAATTTTAATTCATTTTCCTTCCATCAAACAAACAAGCAAGCAAATAAACTAACACATAAAAAAACACAGGATTTTGTTTCTTTTCTGTTAAAGTGGTTTCCTATCATGGGAGTATCGGAAGTTCAACGGTGGCCATCAACATGGGAATATGGTGGGCAGTTATTTACCTTACCCCCTTAAAAGATCTTAAAATAACATTTAATTGGTGTGCTTGAATAATCTGCATCTATTATATTTGTTGTCGATTGAAAAATATATCTTAAGCATCACAAATCCGATCTTTCTTTTAGTATGTAAGAGGACTAATAGAAGAAGCAACAAGGTTGCACGGACACGGGGACACAAACACGATACGACACGGCGATACGGAAAGATCCTAAAATATAGGATACAGGGACATGTGTGTGTGTATAAAAGAAATATAATATCATACCATTGCAACAACATATTCAATAAAAAAACCTTTGTATTTTATTATGCTTTGACTGAATTTATCAAACCTCAACAAAGGACTTAATTATTTTAGCACAACTTTAGCAATTTTCGTAAAAGAAATATGATTTTAGCATTTTCCTACTTGTATTCAACATAATTTCAGCAATATCAATATAATTTCACTAGTTTCCTAACTGGACGTAACATAATTTTAGCAAAATCATATAATTTCAGCATTTTCCTAACAGTTTAACAAAAATATCATATATATTTCACATGAAATTATATTAAGCAGCAAAATTGAGTAAAATAAAAGGAAATATCAACAAATCAAGAAAATTATAATAATATTAGGGTTTTCTTGCTTTTATTTGAAAAATAGTTTTTTTGTGTCGTTGTTTCACTAAAACGTGTCGGACACGTCTCTGCTACGTGTACGACACGTATCCAAATCCAAAGCTGCCTTGTATCGAAGCGGGACACGGAAAATATGTGCCGGATACGTGTCGTGCAAGTGTCGGGCACCGACACGTATCTGACACGGATACTGCAACCAAAAAGACGTGTCCGTGCAACCTAGAGAAGCAACAGGTGGGTTTGGGGTGTCTCTTACTACCGAATAATAGCATTGCTGCTATTATACCCATCCAACGATGGGTGTTGCTGTAAAACAGGAGGGCCCATGTGTGTGGGAGTGTTTAGATGTGTGATCTAGGGCCTGGATCATCCAAGCATGGAAAACTAGAGAAGGAACTCCCAACTCCATTTTAGGCACTAATATATGTGCTGCTTGGTTTAACTATACTGACGACCATTATCTGATTGATCTTTTGGTTACCAGTCTTGCCATTTTTCAATTTACCTACATGTAGATCTCATCCACACAAGTGCATGCGTGCGCGTGCGCACGCATGTGATATTTTTTCCAAGTATAATGCATTTTATTGAAAGATCCAGACTAACCTTCTAATCTGCAACACGAGAAGTTTCAGTTAACTTCTTTTGGTCTATGTGATATCTAGGGAACTTGCACTTTGACTGATAATTGACTCACAAAATTGGCATTATGACCAAAGATCCCCTGCCATTTTCGGTAGCTAGCTAACTGATCTAATATATATTTATGAGCTTAATTAACTTTTCACTTATTGTTCACACAATATAGAAGCCTGTACACATTAAGTTCGACAAAGGTGACATTGGTTTTTATGTTATTAATATGATATTGCCTGCCTGGGTAACTTTTGATGTGATTTTTTTGCTTCTAGGATATGTAAGAGTCAAGTTGACAAATTATAGCTACCCACCTAATTAATTGAGAACCAGCTTATTGCCTTGGGGTTTCCATCATATTTCTATGCACTTAAATGGAGTAAATGGATATATTAATAGGTATCCAAGACATATTAGTGTATCTGAGACATATCCAAGATAGATATTCTTGGTCCACGATTTAATTAGATCTGCAGGCACAGTAATGTTCTAAATTTCGGATGTCGGTGTTATTTCGGCCCGGAGATTGTCATGCCCCACTTCCCAGAGTACGCTAAGATAGGCACGTGACAGAGCCAACCATGCTATCTGTGGATAGGAAATATCCCTCCACAGTCACATTACGGCTGTAGAGATATCAAGAACATTAATAAACAACTATCTAATACATGTTCATGAGCCAGAATAACGAGTCAATAAAAATAATGCGGAAGCAAAGATCCGATACAATAATAACTGGAATGTACGTCCCATAATACGGGCTCACATCAGGAATGGAAATACTGAAAGGAAACTAACTAAACTAATAACAGGTCATCACCGTTCGTCCTGTTGATCAAAGTACTTCTGGACAGCCTGCGATAAGGACAAGAGATCTGGGCCACAACAAGCAAATTCTCCGTATCAACCAGCCACTGCTCCGCTGGCAACGGCTTTTCCAGACCAGTAAAGACGGACGGACCAAGTCTCCTGAAATCCGCCACGGTACCCACACGATCAACTGGTCTGGCCACAACATTGTTTACGGACTGCTGGACGGTCCGCAAACCTTCCTGAAAAACTTCGGCTTGCTGCTGGTTCAGCTCGGTCTGCTGTTTCTGGTTCTCCAGCATCCCATGAATTACTCCAAGCAAAGCGGCTTCATCAACACGCCTCTGGTACGTTTTCAGATTTCTGCCTGCCATGTTCCTGAAACCAAAACACCTAAAGGATTAATGTGATAACAAGATTCAAACTATAGATCAGGGATATGAATCAAGACTGGAACTCCAAGTTACTTAAATAGAGTACCGCATTGTAACCATGCCGCTGTACATAGTTACAATCACATAACTCCACCCAAGTCACCTAAGTTCTAGAGATAAACAATAGGAAACCAAGTTTCAAGTCGAGATGCAAAGAGGTTTGCATATCGTCAAGGTAGAATCAGGAGGAAGTTAAGATCCAAAAATGGCAAGATGGTAAAGTGGCAGGACATGTTCCTAATCACGAGTATTCTGATTCGTGTATTGGGTCCAATACCCAACTACAAAAGAATCAAACCCGATTAACCTAGATTCTATGGCTCTGATACCAAACAAACCCTGTCACGCCCCACTAACCAGAGTACGTTAAGATAGCCACGTGACAGAGCCAACCATACTACCTGTGGATATGAAATATTCCTCCACAGTCACATTACGGCTGTAGAGATATCAAGAACAATAATAAACAACTATCTAATACATGTCCATGAGCCAGAATAACGAGTCAAGAATAAAAATAATGCGGAAGCAAAGATCCAATACAATAATAACTGGAATGTACGTCCCATAATGCGGGCTCACATCAGGAATGAAAATACTGAAAGGAAACTAAACTAAACTAATAACAGGTCATCACCGCTCGGCCTGTTGATCAAAGTACCCTTGGACAGCCTGCGATAAGGACAAGGGATCTGGGCCATGCAAAACCCAGACGTCAGTGCATCATAATATCAATAATTCTAAGCAAGCAGGGTGTAATGAAATATGCGGGCATGAAGTATAAACAGTAACAGTAATATGAATGTAGATCAGTGGACAGAATATATGTAGGTGAAGTGCAGTGAGTAGTCTAAACTGTGCTATAGGGTTATCTACTCTAAAGTTATTCGAATCAATTAATGTAATCTTCATTGTAACCTATTGGTCTATGTCCCGTTCAACCCATGGGATCACGGTAACAAGATATGATAGACTGTAAGTCTATGTTTCGTTCAACCCCACGGGACCACGGTAACACGATGTAATAGCCCTTTGAGTTACGTTCGGATATATTCTTGATTTCCCCATACCCCCAAGTTATGTGTGTAAGTCAGGTATTGATAAATCTGAAGCTAATGCCAACACAGGATCAAGCAGGTACATGTTTGTCTGTATAGACAACAGGAAATGTCCGTAGGGACAACAGGTCAAGATTGTCGGCATTAGTAACAATATCAGTTAACATGTCAAGCTGTGGTACATCAGGTCATGTCAGATGGTGCACATGTATCAAGTCATGTCAGGTAGTGCACAAGTGTCGAGTGGGTGCTCATAATCAAACTGTAATAAGTATGAGTACACAAAATCAAGTATGGGGTACTAATATAACAATAAAATGGAATAATGTGATATGGTATGCAAATAGATACAAATTCAAAGATATGGATGCACAATTATTGATTAGGGTTACATTTATAGTTCCAATACTAATTAGGATGCACTTTATTAGACATGGGGTGTTAATATCACGGTGTTATGTATTAATATGATCTATGAATACGGTTATATATATTCTAAATGAGATGGATGCAAACGGGTATCCGAAAAGTTATAAAATTATAAAATGGTAATGTGGGATGTACAACTAAGCAATATGTGATATAAATATTGATATGGATGCAGTATAATGTAATCTAGTATGTAACAAGATAAGTTTTCATGATCTAGATCTGAAATGATATGAATGGATGCAAATGGAACATCGAAAAGCTATAATATGAAACATGGGATACTAGATTTAAAATACATGTATGATATTTATTTAAATAGGTATATAATGAGTTATATAGCATGTAGCAAGATTAACTTGCCTAGACGGATCAAGAAACGGATGTGGACGGTACGTCCGACGTCGGTGAAATGTCGCGATGCACGTACGACACACGCAACGGGTCCAAGAAACGCACGAGGGTGATCATGCAGTACGTCGTCTGGATCGTCGGCGTCACGTCCGGCTCCGGCGATCTATGCAAACAGAGAACAAGAATTGAAAAGAAAGAAAGAAAGAAAAGAAAGGAAGAAAGAAAGACAGAAAGGGAAGGAAGGAATATGCTCACTGGGGTTGCACTGTAGTCAGGGAACGAGGGGGTGACGACGAGATCAACTGCGGCGATGGAGCGGTGTGCAGGGGTGCTCGGGTTCAGGTTTCTTGTGTGCGCAGGGGCTCGGGGAGAGGAGAAAAATGGCGGAGGAAGTTGAGGACGAGGAGAGGATGAAGACGAGGTGGTGGAGAGAAGGAGAGGTCGACGACTAGGCGAGCGCGAGGGAGGCGACGGCTAGGGTTCGCGCAGAAAAATGAGAAGAAGGGAAGAAGAGTTATAATATATAAGGAGAGAGAGATAATCTGAGAGAGGAGAGAGAGAATGAGATCGAGAGGAGAGAGGTAATGAATAGTGAGGAGAAAGAAAATTGGCTGTATGTGGGGAGAGAGAAAGACTGAGCGCGAGGGAAGAGAGAGAGAGAAGAAGAAAGAGAGAGGGAGTGGGGGCCACGAGACAGAGAAAGAGCTGGAGTGTGCTGTTAATTAGAAGTTAGGATTTAAGATTTAAAATTTAGAAAGATTTTTAGTTTTAAAAAATATTTTAGTTACATAATTTTAAGCTGTCGATTAATTAAATTAATTAATTTGAATTTTGGCGGGATACAAAAGTATTCCAAAATACCCCCGGGTCGGGTCTAAAATTTTAGTTTTAAAATACGAAAAATATATGCGACTTTCAAAATTCAAAATGAATGCTCAGGTAACGAAAATGCATACCCCCAAGAACGGATGCACGTACGTGCGCGTAGCCATCCAAACACGTCCGTTTCACTGAACGGGATGAGAACAATATGCGCGGATGCTACCATGGGGTTAGGGGTATCATGCAGGCCATGTTATGCAACTTTAAAATATTTTCTGTGACTTAAAATGTTATATAGTAAAATATGCAATGCCAGATGAAATGTCAGTATGCACTAAGCATGAAAATGCAGTCTACGTAACAAGTCAGGGCAATTCATAAATATGAATCAAACAGGTTCAAGCAAGCGGGTCGGGTCGAATGCAATGTAAAATGTAAAATATCATTCGCACGCAAAACACGATAAATCAGGAAAATACCACAATTAAGGAAATACGAGAACTGGAATTGGTATAAATGAACTAGGTTGTTACAGATATTTTGCTGACAGATATCAAATATCGTGAAATGTAGGGTGTTATTATCAAATATCGGGTTCTATATTTTTGTAATATAAAAGTCATTTATATAACTTATTTTTTTGAAAAATATTAACTTTTTTAGATTTTTAGTTTTATTAAATTTATATTTTTCTCAATAGCTTAGTGGTGGAGCGGCTGCCTAATAAACGAACGGTCATGGGTTCATGCAAAGTAAGTTGGTTCAAATGGATCAGGTTATTTACAAAGTCTGAACCCCAAAAAAGAAAATTACCTTCAATTTTTCCCTTATAACTATGGCGTTAAAAAAGCTCAAAGCTCGGAGCTCGACTTGTTAAAAGCCCGGCTTGGGCTCGTTTGACAACTAAACAAGTCGAGCTTCAACAAAAATCTAAGCTTGGTGAAATAAACGATCAAACACGAACACGGCAAGCTCGAGCTCGACTCGTGTTCAAACTCGGCTTGTTTAAGGCTCGTGTAAAATTAAATGATTTATTCTTATTTGGTGTTCACTACGAATGAATAAATATATGATTATTTACTCTTAAACTTAGATTATAATTATTATCTTGTTAATGTTAACTGGGATATACATCATGATAAATATTGAATCAAATATTGTTATGGTAAAATATTGAAAAATTTAAATAATTAATAACTTTAAATTTTGTTAACAAAGTTCAAAACAAGTTTTAAACTCTTTTATTTATTTATAATAACTGCATTTCTCGCTTCTCACTTTGTCAAGATATATTATTGAACATTGATATGATGTTTTTATATATTGATCATTGTTGTGGAAAGTGGAAAGCGTAGCGAAGCGGAAGGATTGGGCTTGGCCTTTATCGGGTTTTAGCGGCAAAAAGCGCCAAGACATTTTTATTATTTAACAAGATTATATGCTGGAAAAGTTAGATATATAGAAAGATTTATATACAAAAGATAAAAAAAGAAGAGATGTTTTTCTTTTTGTATTCTATGAAGAATATCCAATTATAGAAATATATTGAATAATTATAAGACAACATCAATAAACATGTCGTAATATAAGTCTAATAAAATATTGTTATAGATTAGAGACAACAATAAGACTCACCGGTTTTATAATTTAATATGATAATTTGAAAATTTTGATAGAATAAGGACTTTATTATATTATAACCGATTAAAAAGCCGGTTTAAGTGGGGTTACAAATGCATAAAAGCGGACAAAGCGGGATTTCAGGCCATTAAAAAAGCACATAGGCATTATACTACCGCTTTATACGAAAGTGAAGCCTTCGTGACCGCTTTCCGCAAAAGCGAGGCTTTAGGGGAGCTTTATGTGCCTTTTTACAACAGTGATATTTGATGCAATTATTTATAAATTTTTTAAGATTTTAGATAGGTTCGATAAAACTCGAGGCTTGCTCAGACTCAGCGAAGGCTCGGCTCGGGCTCGTTTGATAAATGAACGAGTCAAGTTTGAACAAGTTTTTAAGCTCGTTTAAATAACCGAGCAAAACTAAACAACCTAAAGCTCGATTCATTTTGCTCGTTTAACAACCCTACTCATAATGGTAAATCTCGGTTTAAACGCCTATATCACGACATTTTGGCCGAAATCACGAAATGTCGGCGGACATTTACCAAATATCATTACCCGAAATTATTTTGCATGTTTGTGTTTTCTTCCTAAAACCAACATTTTGGCGACATTTCGGCTATGTCGGTCGACGTTTAGAACACTTGCGCAGTTAAATTTTTTTATGTTATATGGGTTGTTTGAGAAGTTATATGATTTGGAAAGTATTTGGTACTGCCAAATTATTTACATTTTATTGTTTTATTTTACCTATGTTGTGCTGATTAATTATGTTTAGACAAAGCATATAAGGTTTCTGTTTGCATTCGTCCCCTCCCCCCTAAGTTTGAGCCTTTAAGAAAAACCTGTCTCGTTTTGTGCTTAGTATTGTTCTATTACACATGGCCTTCAGATAATTCTACGACAGTTTTCATATATTCAACACTTGTTGGCCGTGAGTTGTTTAATATTGGAATCTTTGTGATTTTGTGAAAGATAACTTTGTAGGTCTATACTAATTTATCATTTTCTGGTAGTTCTTTAATCAAGTATTTGTTAGTCAAAATTGACTGTAGTCTAAAATAACCGCAGTCTTAGATTGTTGCTGCTGCATATGATTCACTAAATTGACCAGATTAATTAAGCAATGATTTAAGTATGTGAAATGTGTTTCATACCTCTTTGATGGTGAGAGTTATCAAATTAAAAAAGGAGTCCTAGTCTATTTAAACATATGATCTCTCCATTCAAGGACACAGCATCCGAAATAAGAAATAGACTAGAAACCAGGGATTGTTAGGAGCTCGATGAAGAATTGATGGCCGGAGGTATGTAATTTTAAACAAAAGTTGTGTTGATTAAACACTAGAAATATTAGGTATCAGAGCCCTTGGGTTTCGATTACATACCTTTTGAGAAATCAAATTTTGAACTTCTCTGGATTTTCCCTCGGCCTCTTCACCGTGAGCCAATCGAGCTATTCAATGTGGATACACAAACTTGAGTTCCATCTCAGTTTCCGGTGGGTGATCGGCATCGATTGCCGCCCAATTTTTGCTCCGCCATCAGAGTTGTTGCCCTATACCCGAGCCTTATTTCCCCCCCTCTGTTTTGAGGAAGACGGCGCCTTTTTGATCCTTTTGATCGCAAGTTTCTGTCTGGGTCTTTAGTTAATAGATATCGGGTCAGGTTGTTATAGGGTAAAGCCCATTAAAACCATAAAACTAAGAATGGGTATATTATGCTAATATGCTTAGGGTGTTGCTGGGATTTATATCCTATTGGATCCATAGAGTACATATAGTGTTTTAATTAAACTTAAAGGGTATGTATAATTTATTGGGTTCATACCATGAAAGATAAATTGGGTTTAAAGAAACTATTAAAGATATTTTGTATCCGCTGATAATTTTACACGACTGTTATTTATTTTTGTGACATTTTGGACTATTCTGTACTTATGCATGGCGTTTTCTAATGATGAAAAGAATCAAGAGAAAATAATTTATTGGCTTAATTTAATCAATAGTTCACATACAAATATATATAGAGAGTCATAGACTACCTCTCATATTTTAACTGATCTAACAATTCATTATATTCATAAAGAATATCTAATAACTAATTATATTCATAACACTCTCCGCAAGCTGGAGCGTAGATGTCAATCATGCTAAGCTTGGACCGAAGATGAGCGAAAACCGATCGAGCAAGAGATTTGGTAAGGATATCTGCTAGTTGAGTAGAAGAAGAAACATGTTGGAGTGTAACCACCTTATCTGTCACCTTGTCATGAATGAAGTGGCAATTCATTTCGATATGCTTGGTCCGCTCATGGAAAATGGATTCTTAGAAATATGGATCACGACCTTGTTATCACAGAAGCGTGTAGTCGAAAGAGAAGAAGGAACCCCGAGATTTGTCAGAAGAGTGGTAAGCCACACCAACTCAGCAACTGTATGCGCCATAGATCTATACTCAGTCTCTGCAGAAGAATGGGCCACTACTTTTTGTTTCTTACTCCACGTAATCAAATTTCCTCCTATGAAAACATAATAGCTACTCATGGAACAACGATTATCAATGGATCCAGTAAAATCAGTATCCACAAAAGCTGTGAGCGACAACTTAGATGATGGTTTGTAAAGAAGACCCTATCCTGGAGAACTTTTAATATATCTGAGAATATTTTCAACTGCCTTAAGGTGAGGTCAAAGAATTCTGTATATACTGACTCACTATACTAACGACAAAGGCAATGTTAGGACGAGTTACAGTGAGGTAAATAAGCTTCCTAACTAGACGTCGATATCGTCATGGGTCAGGTAGTGGAGAATCCGAGGAAGAGCTCAATCGAGATAGTTTGACCGAGAAATCTATAGGAGTGTTTGCTGGTTTACACCCCAGAAATCCTGTTTCAGATAGAAGATCAAGTGCATACTTATGCTGAGAGAGTTGTAATCTACCAGAATTCTGTAATTGAAGATTCTTCAATTCCAAGAAAATATCTAAGTGGCCCAAGGTCTTTGGTATGGAATTGTGAAGCCAAATGTTCTTTTACTTTGGAGATGCCAGCAGAATCGTTTCCAGTAATGATAATATCATCAATATAGACCAACACAATTACCCTGTCCTGAGGACGACTATGTGTAAAGAGAGATGTGTCGGTGCGACCGCGTTTGAAGCCAATCTATCGTAGAACTGTACCAAACTTTTCAAACTAGGCACAATGACCGCTTCAATCCGTATAACGATTTATGTCAAACCATAGACTTTCCCGCTCGCTCAAAGCCGGGAGGCTGCTGCATATAAATAGTCTTTGAAAGATCGCCATTAAGAAATGTATTCTTCATATCAAGTTGATGAAGTGGCCATATCTTAGAAACAACTAAGGATATAAGTACATGAATCGATATCAATTAGGCAACTGGCGAAAAAGTCTCAATATAATCCAAACCATACCGCTGAGTAAAACCTTTGGCCACTAATCGAGCATTGAGACGGTCAATCGTCCCATCTAGATTATGCTTGATAGCAAAGACCTATCGACAATCAACAACCTTCTTATATGAAGGCGGAGGTACCAATTTCCAAATCTGATTAGAGCGCAGTGCAGCAATCTTCTCTAATATAGCCGCACACCAACCTGGGTGCGGAAGAGCTTCCTGAACAGAGGAAGGAAGAGTGATGGCAGATAAGGAAGAAACAAACTGACGAGCAGATGATGTCAGTCTATGATAGGAAACAAAATTAGAAATCGGATGTGCAGTAGTACATGAACGCTTATTTTTGCGTAAGGCAATAGGAAGAGAGATCTTCTGAAGGCAACAGCGGTTGATAATCAGAAACAGTGGACTGTATATGAGTACCTGCAGAAGTTTCGTTAGACGTATTGGTGGGAGGGGTTGGACAACTTTCTTACGACGATGATACACCTGTGGAGAAGGGACTACAAGCTGAAAACTAGGGCTCGCAGGTTGAACAAACGAATCAGGCTAAAGGTAGGTGAGGAACATGAATAATAGGAGTGGGGTTCTTAACAGGTGGTGGAAAGTAAGCTTAATTTTCTAAGGTCACATCATAAGAAGTACAAACTTTAGATGTGGCTGGGTCAAAGCAAACATACCCTTTTTGGATCATGAGTAATCAATAAATACCATACGGGTAGTTTTAGGATCAAGCTTGTCAATATGAGGACCTAGAATATGAAGATATCATAGACAACCAAACAATTTAGGAGGAACAGGAAAAATGGTGCTCTGTGAAAACAAAATAAAGAAAGGGGACTGGTTGCCTAGGACCGAAGGCATGCGATTGATATAAAAACAGGCAGCTAAGCCCGCAAAATTCCACAATTGTTTCGGGACATGCATATGCAAAACAAGAGAACGAGCTAGCTCAAGTAAATGTCGGTTCTTCTGCTCAGCAATCCCATTTTCTGAGCAGTATAAGAACATGAAATTTGATGCAATATACCATGGGTCTGACAAAATACAGCAAACTTCGTGTTAATATACTCCTTAGCATTATCTGAACGAAGAACCTTTACCGGAATACCAAATTGATTAGCAATCTCAGCTACGAAAATTTTAAAGGTAGAGAAAAGTTCATACCTATTACGCAAAAGATATAACTAAGTCATACGTGAATGATTATCAATAAAAGTCATAAAATATCTATAACCAAACACATTAGGAAATTTAAAAGGACCCCAAATACCGAGTGAACTAACGCAAAAGGCAAATCATGTCTTTTATTAACTGGAGGAAAAGCGGAGCGATAGTGTTTACCAAGCATACATGATTCACAACTGAACTCTGATAAATCAATAGAAGGCAACATAGTGCGTAAAGAAGAAAGAGGATGACGACCAAGTCTCCTATGGTACTGGATAGTAGAAACACCTGCGAAGGAGATCAACGTAGTATAGTCCATTCTGTTCATACCCTCCATCAATCCGCTGCTTCGTCAGAAGATCCTGTATCACAAAGTGAGATGGATAAAATGTTATAAAGCAATTAGAATTATTTGTAAGCTGACAAATAGAAAGCAAGTTTTGTTTTAAAGAAGGTACAATTAAAGCATTTTTCAAGTGTAAAGATGAAGTAAGTGATAAATCAACAGAGTCAGAGACGTGTGATTTACCATCAGCCATGGAAATAAATTTGTGAGTCCATCACGTGACATGTGATGCGAGGCGCTGGAATCAGCGATCCACAAATTAGAATGGGAAAGGAACGATGTAGCTGAAAAGGTAGAAAGATTGACAGGAGCTACAGAAGAGAGGAGACGACACAACTGGCCTCATTCAGCACTGGATAAAGGTAAATGGCTGGCAGAAGAAGGCCGGTCAGTAGCAACTGGTGAATGTCTGGCGAGTTGTAGGTATATCATTTGGGTAGCCATGCTTCTCCCAACAATAGTCTTCGTGATGATTAGTGTCGCCGCAATAAGCACAATAAAGACCGGCACAACCACGACCACTTTCACGAGAACCACAACCATGAGCAGTAATAGGGACCGAATCAGAATTCATGATGAATAGCGCAGAAGTAAATCACGAGAGTGCATTCACATAATCGGTCCTAAAGTTTAAATTGGGTATATCTTTTGATTTACATATCTGTTTTTAATAATCTACCAGGCGTTATAAAAGTATTTTCATGCTCTACACATATTTTTCAGTTATACTATCATGTGTCAAGTATAAAATCACGGTTATCATGTGTATTGCATATGGTTATTTTAATCATCAAATAAGGTTATATTGGTGAATAAAGTTAGATGTCATTAAATGAAGTCTCGCATGATTTAGAAATAGCCTCAGCATCCTATTTCGTATGAGAGGTGAACTATGGTTTTAATCATATCAAGACAATAATTAAAATTAAAGTGACATCTAAAATTGTAGTCGGTTCACTTAGATAACTATTTTTCCTCACACTGAAGTAATTTGTTTTTGTGTTCCGATTGGACTAAGTTAGACTAAAGAAATATTGAGTAGGATTTTTTTATGCCCACAGGTAAAGAGTTTCCTATCTCAGTTTAAAAATTGCTGGTCTTACTATACATTTATTTAGTAGATTCACACGTATGCAAGCTCTACCTACATGAAGGTTTGAATTTACTAATGAAATTAGATATTGGTCGATTTCAATCAAGTTTTATGTATTCATAGCATTAAGGTATATCTTGATATTTGGTTATACAGTTATGTCTCGTCTCATTAGCTCTATTCCGATACTTATCGGTGAAAACTTTTCGGACTGGAAAGATAAGATGCCTCTGGCATTAAGGGTGTATGGACATTGATTTGGCGCTCCGTGAGGATGCTCCCCCGCTCCTACGGAGGAAAGTACGTCAACTGTGAAAACTGTATATGTAAAGTGAGCGTTCCAACCGTATTAGCTTAATGCTCATTAAGTCTCATGTTAGTAAAAGTATCAGAATGCCATAAAGTTATAGATTTCATGAGGACGGTCGAAGAGCAGTTTATCACATTTGACAAGGTTTTAGCTAACATCCTTATGCAGAAACTTTCAGGCATGAAGTACGATAATACAAAAGGTGTGCGTGATTTTGTCATGTAGATGAGAGATATTGCTGCTCAATTAAAGTCCTTGGAGGTGGAAATCTCCGATCCATTTCTTGTACAATTCATACCCAACTCTCTTTCAGGAGAATATGGCCAGTTTAAAATCTTCTATAACACACTTAAGGAAAATGGTCTATTAATGAATTATTGACCATGTATGTGTTGGGGTAAAAATTTACACCCCGGTTGACCAAGTCAAAATCAAAGTCAACCCCAAACCAAGTGGGCCCAAGCACAGATCCAGTGGGCCCATGCCCGGGTCGAGCCCGAACATGAAGCGGCCGGCCTTCCCTCATGCCAAGATAAAAATTTTGTAATAAATAATTTTGTTGCATTTCTTTTATTTTATTTTATGGATAAATGTCAGAAAAATAGGCATAAAGCCAAATTTTTGTAAAGCCCATGGCTTATGTGCAAAAAGAAATGGCACATGAGCCATGGGATAGGCAAAATGCCATTTTGTGAAGCCCAAAGGGCTATGTGTAAAGTGTATAGCCTATAAAGGCAAAGATAATGAAAATATCTCACAACTTTTCTCTCTCTCAAAATTTTTCAGATCTGAGATCTTTTCTCCTTCTTCAAGGTTCCAAAACCTTCTTTTTTCTCTTGAATTAAATCAAGAGTTTTACTCTTCTTTTTACAAAACAAATTAGTTTTTCACCACAAAACCCATAAAGAGGAACTCAGATCTTCCATTAGATCTCAAAAAGAAAAGATTTTTAAAAATCCCATATTTCTTGATCTTTAAGATCCAGCTAACAGAGGAGGAAGAAGAACATCTTTCACTAAACCCAAAAAAAACACACTCAGGAGTCCAACTCTTCTCTGATTTCTCTTCCGAGAAATTTTTTTAGGCTAAAAGCCTCTTTTTCTCGCCGGCGCTCAAGCGCAGAGCGCCCGCATGCCGACACGTGGTGCGCTTGCGCTCAAGCACTCGAGCTCAAAGCGTCCACGTGCCGACACGTGGCGCGCTGGCGCTCAAGTGCAAGTCGCCCCGGTGTCGACACGTGGCGCGCTTGCGCTCGAGCGCAAGTCGCCCCCGTGCCGACACGTGGCGCGCTTGTGCTCGAGCGTCAGGCGCTGAAGCGCAACACGCTCACGTGGCGCGCTTGCTCTCAAGCGCAGAGCGACCACGTGGCACTCTAGCGCCTGAGCGCACAGCGTCCAAGGTGCTGCCTCCACGCATCATTTGGATGCCTTTTCCCCTTTTTATATATATACATATATATCTATACATATGTATACATATGTACATACACACATACTCCGTAAAAACTCTGCGTGGCTCCCGATATATTTAAACCCCCCACCAAAACAAAACACACGTACACTGCACATTGAGTTCGCATGACCAGTTTAACCCATTAATCGGAGGTTCCCTCGTCCCAAAGGAGGGGGGTAATTAACGACAGCTTAGTCCGCGGCTGCCGGAGATTCGAATCCCCATAATCATTAAACCCCGGTCTACCCTAGACAGGGGGAATCTGTAGTACGCCTGACAAGCGCGCGCGTATTCCCATCTCAATGGGGTGACGAAAAACACCCTACAGTATGTTCAAGAAGAAGAGGGATTGAAACATGAGAAGCTTGAAAGTGCTGATGTTGCTACTCATGATAAAAGAAATGTGAAAAGTGACAATCGTTGTTTCTCCTCAAAGCATAAAAGAAATAGAAGTCCGAGGATAAAAAAATGGTCGTGTTTCTTCTGTAAGAAGGGACATTTCAAGAAAGATTGCCTAAAGTATAAGAAATGGCTGGAGAATAAAGGTAATCTCATTTCGTTTGTGTGTTTTAAATCTCATTTTACGCATGCTCCGAATAATACTTGGTGGAGTGATTCGGGTTCTACAATTCACATTTCTAACATAATGTAGGGCTTTCAAAACCAGAGGAAGCCAGTGGGCAGTGAGCGAGGCATCTATTCGGGAAATGAGATGCGTTCAGTCGTTAAAAGTTATGGGGACTTTTAGACTTGTTCTAAAATCCGGTTATATTTTAGATTTAGAAAACACTTTCCACGTTCCAACATTTTCAAGAAATCTAGTTTCTGTATTTAGATTATCAAGCCTTGAATATGAATTTCTTTTTCGTGGTTCTGTCTTTAACTTGTTAAATGGCAGTAAAGTTAAGATTGGGCTATATCTCCATTGATAGAATAAAGAGGTTAGTAAATAATGGAGTTATGGAAACTCTTGATTTTACAGATTTTGGTACTTATTTGGATTGCATAAAGGGAAAGCGAGCCAACATTACCAGTAAAGGTTCTTGAGATCATACACACTGATATCTGTGGACCATTTACCACCACGTCTAAACGGTCAGAGGTATTTCATCTCATTTATTGATGACCATACAAGATACATGTATTTCTACCTATTAAATGAGAATGTTGAGGCACCGGATGCTTTTAAGTCTTATAAGGTTGAAGTATCAACTTGAAAAGAAAATGAAGATTGTAAGTTCAGACAGGGATGATGAATATTACGGTAGGTACACAGAACAAGGACAAATGCCGGGTCTATTTGTTAAGTTCCTTGAAAGTGAAGTATCATAGGGCAATATACGATGCCAAGTGCACTGCTAAAAAATGGTGTGGCCGAAAGAAGGAACCGAACGCTTATAGAAATGATGAGAAGCAAGATTAAAAATTCCAATTTACCTTTGTACATATACATGTATTGGGTTGTCCGGTCAAAGTGAAAGTTTATTGTCCCACCACACATTAAAAAAGTGGACTCAAGAATCGTAAGTGATTATTTTATTGGCTATCCAGTGAACTCCAAACGATATATGTTTTATTGTCCTGCACACAGTCTAAGAATTGTCGAATTTAGGAATGTTAAATTTCTTAAGGATTTTGTGTTCAGTGGGAGTGAGTTTTCTCGTAAAAAAATTTGAAGAAATAAAAGAATATCCACCTTATAAGGAAAATGAATTACTTGTTTTTGAAAGAAACCTTCTGGTACTTAATGATGAACAAGGAATTTAAGATGAATAAATCCATCGAGAACTAGCTCATGAAGATCCTCTTCTCCAAAATATGGATAATTTGGATGAAGCGGCAACGTTAAGGAGATCCTCAAGAATAAAAAAACAGCAATTCCTAATGATTATATAGTGTACCTTTTATCCTTTTGGAGCGAAGCCTGACTGCAGTGTATATTTTGAACAGGGTTCCATCTAAAGCTGTTCCTAAGACTCCTTTCGAGTTATGGAAAGGATGCAAACTTAGCTTGAGACATATACATGTATTGGGTTGTCCGGTCAAAGTGAAAGTTTATTGTCCCACCACACATTAAAAAAGTGGACTCAAGAATCGTAAGTGATTATTTTATTGGCTATCCAGTGAACTCCAAACGATATATGTTTTATTGTCCTGCACACAGTCTAAGAATTGTCGAATTTAGGAATGTTAAATTTCTTAAGGATTTTGTGTTCAGTGGGAGTGAGTTTTCTCGTAAAAAAATTTGAAGAAATAAAAGAATATCCACCTTATAAGGAAAATGAATTACTTGTTTTTGAAAGAAACCTTCCGGTACTTAATGATGAACAAGGAATTTAAGATGAATAAATCCATCGAGAACTAGCTCATGAAGATCCTCTTCTCCAAAATATGGATAATTTGGATGAAGCGGCAACGTTAAGGAGATCCTCAAGAATAAAAAAACAGCAATTCCTAATGATTATATAGTGTACCTTCAAGAGTTTGTTTTTGATATTGGACCTAAGGTTGATCTTAAGTCGTTTTCGCAAGCCATGAATGAAGAAAATTTAGACTTACGGTATGACGCTATAAAGGATGATATGAAATCAATGGCTAGAAATAAAGCTTGGGATTTTATTGACTTACCGAAGGGAGCCTCCGTCGTTGGTTGTAAATGGATTTACAAGACTAAACAAGACTCATATGGTCAAGTTGAACGATACAAGATCAGATTTGTAGCCAAAGGTTCTATTAAAAAAGAAGGCGTTGACCACCATGAAACATTTTCTCCAATTTCTAAGAGAGATTCTTTTAGAATTATTATGGTTTTAGTAGCTCATTATGATTTGGAGCTACATCACATGGATGTGAAAACGATATTCTTGAATGGGGATCTTGAAGAGGAGGTATACATGAGGCAGCCAGAAGGTTTTGGTCAAAACAACCATTTGGTATGCAAGATTAAGAAATCTGTATATGGACTAAAACAAGCTTCTCGACAATAATATATTAAATTTCACAATATTGTTATCTCATATAGATTTATTGAGAATATTGTGGATCAATACATATACATAAAGGTCGAGAGGATGAGGTTTATTATTTTGGTCTTATATGTGGATGATATATTTACTTGAAAATAATGATAAAGGGTTATATGACACAAAGCAATTCTTGTCCTAAAATTTTGATATAAAGGATATGGATAAAACCTCTTGTCATTGGCATTGAGATTCACAGAGATAGATTCTCAAGGACTTTTGGGATTATCTCAGAAACCTACATATAAAAAGTTTTGGACAGGTTTCAGATGCAAGATTGTGCGTCTAAGGAATCACCTATAGTATAAGAGGACAAATTCTGTCTTGGTCAATATCCCAAAAGCATTTCGGAACAAGAAGAGATGGAAGGCAAGCCATATGCTTCCGTAGTCGGAAGCCTTATGTATGCACTAATTTGCACGAGACCGGACCTTACCTTTGCGATGGGAATGTTGGAAAGATATCAAAGTAATCCATGGTTATGAGATATCTTAAAAGAACCAAAGATTACCAATTCACATATATGCATGCCAACTAATTGGAGATTGTTGGTTATTCAGATTCAAATTGGGCTGGGTGTCAAGATTCAATGAAGTCTATTTTAGAATATATTTTCCTTCTTGTTGTGCTGTATCCTGGAGAAGTGCGAAACAGTCCTTAGTTGCATCTTCAACTATGGAATCAGAATACATTGCTTGTTATGAAGCGTCATCACAGGCATTATGGTTGAGGAATTCAAGGAAATGATGGTTATTGACATTGTATCAAAATCATTATTTCTTTACTGTGATAATACCTCTGTGGTTTCTTTTGCTAATAATAAGAAATGTGGAAGTCGAAGCAGACACATCAACATAAAATATCTTGTTGTAAAGGACGTTTCGCTAAAAGGAAAGTTGCTATTGAGTATATAAGTACCAATCTTATGGTCGCTGATCTCTTAACTAAGGCAATACCGGTTAATTCGTTTAAGGATCATGTGTATCGAATGGGGCTCATTAGTGTATGAGATCTTCCTATTGTATTGTTGCTTCCATCTATTAGCATTTTGTACATGACTTTAATATTTGTGCACATTAAGTATGAGTCATGGATATGTTTTCCATTGGGATAACTTACGTTGGACTTGAATAACTTATAGGAAGTTATTCATAAGGTTAATTTTGTAGGAACTCTTATCATAGATTCATGTTAAGTTTTGTGTTTCATATGGTTATTTCACTAATATAAGGGATAACTCTAAATTTTGGCCATAAAGTGAGTTGTTATGTCATAGCCCTATAAAGTAACCTATAAAGTAAATTTAGTGAATCAAGTGGGAGAATGTTAGTCAAAATTGGCTGCAGTCTAAAATAATTGCAGTCTTAGATTGTTTCTGCTGCATATGATTCACTAAATTGACCAGGTTAATAAAGCAATGATTCAGGTATGTGAAATGTGTTTCATAACTCTTTGATGGGGAGAGTTATCAAGTTAAAAAACGAGTCCTAGTCTATTTAAACATGTGGTCTCTCTATTTAAGGCCTCATCATTCAGAAAAAGAAATAGACAAGAAATCAGGGATTCTTCAGTTTACAGATCTCAAATTAGGAGCTCAGTAAAGAATAGATGGCCGGAGGTATGTAATTCTAAACAAAAGTTGTGTTGATTAAACACTAGAAAGATTAACAGTATTGTGTTCGCTATAACCATTAGATCCATTGCATTAGTGATTATTTTAGAAAAATACTGCCAAAATAATTGGTTTTGGTTATTTTTTGCCCAGTTTTATAAATTTCAGCCAGTATTCGTTAGTTACAGCTTCTACAGCTTTTCTTTCCTCGGACGTCTTTGAGAAGGTTTAGCTGAATCTTAGGGAAACTTCCATTGAAGTCTTCTTTTAAGGGAGACTTAAATATATCTTTTCTTGTCTGAAACCTTTACTCCAAACCTTTTCTTAGTATATAAAGAGATTGAGTTTAGGTTAAATGTTTGGATTTGTTTTAAACATACATAAATTCCGTTCATGCAAATCTTGTGCTCTCTCTCTCTCTCTCCCCCTCCCTCCCGTGCGTGCACACACACACACACACCAAATCGGATAAGCTTGTATGCGCACTATTCACCCAAACTAAAACTGCGGACCACCAATACCGATCTAATTTAAAATCACCAGAACCAAAAAACGAATTCCAGATTTCTAACCATGAGAAAGAGGTCCGCCATGCTGGGTGTGCGCCTTTCTAGAATCCAGTCTTGACTCCTGGACCATTTTCTCCCCTTCAACTTTTGTTACTGAGTTCCTCTTAATTGGTACTTATCGTTGTCCTCGTGGTTTGAATGAAAGGAATTGCACTTTAGTATTTATATGTATGAATAACTCTTTTTTGTTGTACGGAGATTGCCAGATATGCTCCTTGCAAGCCTGGAGGTCCTTTTATTCTTTACTTCTTTTTGGTTTTCCCACTCGCTTAAGCCATTTTGCTTTTGGTGGGGCACATCTCTTGCATATAAATTAATAGGAAAGATTGGTTGGGCCTATTTACTGTTTTCTTGACAAGTAATTTCGGAAGGAGTATAGATTTTGAAGCACATGCGTGCAATCATCTTTGTATCTAGAGTTATAAATGTAGTCGTCACACTTAATGTATAAAAACATATATAAAAATTTAAAGTTGCAATAGTGAAGTTTACTAATTATGTGCGGATATTGAGAAAGTGTGTGTGTGTGTTAAATTTTGATTAATATTGGTAATGTTGATGAATGCTTGTGAAAAAGATGACTTTGCAAAGGTGAAGGAAGCTACATCCTAGCAGTTCTCTACTCAGCATTAATATAAAAGCAATATGTTCAATATGGTAGCCTTTAAGAATCTGAATCTTGTATACCGCCTTTTGTCATGCGATGGTTTAAAAACTCATCCTCAGTCATTAGTGACAGCCAGTTTTTTTGATATAAAACGATTGAATGTTCAATTAAAAAAGTAATCAGAAATTACAAAAACTGAGGTAAAGTAAGTAGAGGAATACAAGGAAAGGAATAACAAATCCTACAAGCATTAAGGTAACAAGGGTCGACACTTTATTTGATAATTAGCCACATATTATAGACTACATGCTACCGCTATATTTTGTGTTTTTTAGCTCAGCTACAAACCTTGTATGATGGATCTATTATTTACATGCAAGTGCGTCAAGAGAGAAAACATTGTGGGTCCCATAAAGCTTTCTGAATGCTGCCTGAAAATTTTTCTTCTCTTCTCCGCCTAGCTGGGCGGAACAGCAATTTATATATTGCCCTATCAATGGCCGTATCGTAAATCCCCTCTTTTAGTCTTTTGAGTTATCTATATATTTTTCTTGACTGTTTTAGTCTCTTTTTATCATATGTATTTTGTATTTTTAATTTGCCGTTTAATTAAGATGGTGTTTGATGTTTATCCTTTCCTTAATGTTTTGAATTTTGACATCTTTCCTAACTTTTGTTATTCTGGTATGAAGTAAAAATTAAACAAATTTCGGCCAGACATGTTTTTATTCATATAGTTATTATACCTATGTGTATCTTGCATGCAATTCTCTATTTTTCTTTATATCCTGGAGTAGAAGTGGCGAACTATAGATCTTCCTATTCAACTTAGTTGCTAGCATCTATAATTTAAGAAAAAAAAAACCAAAAAACTTTAAGGTAGCTTTTTGGGATTAAAGGGTATTTAAATGTAATTTTCCCAATCCCAAATCTGTCACCCTTGTGTTGATTCTTGTGCAGTACGGCGCTACAGAAGAGATCAACTCAAAAGGTTCAACTGGAGGAGGGTGAGGTCAGAAGGTCTACCCGTGTTCGAGCCCAGCCAAGAGAGAAACCACCATTCGTCACCTATGTCAACAAGTGGAAGAGGGATTAACGATCTATCTCGTAATTTTGCTGAAGAGATCTTCTTTTGTGTATTTTCGGCTTAATGGTTTTGTGATACCTGCATGATGCTTGCCTCAAGGTATGGGAAGCTTGCTCCTGGACTATATGGTATAAATTTTCTTCGGCAATAGAGCAGCTTTTTAATTTCCTTTTTTTCCCCTCTCCTGTAGAAGCAGAAGAAGCTTGTGGAGATTTAGTTGATAGGTGCCTATACAACTTGTGCATTGGGATGTGGGACAAATTGGACTGCTAATCTCAGTTTTGAATTGCTAATTTTCAAATTGTGCCTCTCATTTCATACCTGCCATTTGACTATTGCAAACAGTATACCTGTATTCAAACCAGACGCACTTCTGCCTATTATTTATATATACCTGTTATCAGGTTTACCTGCAGTAAAAAGATCTGGCTGTCCTTTTATTATTAGTTTGTGATTCTGTATCTCATTAAGGAGATAAGGGGAAAAAAATAAATAGATATTGTTAGAAAGGGGGGCATTCCGAGAATCAAACTCGGGACCTCTTGCACCCAAAGCGACAATCAAACCCCTAGACCAAAATGCCCTTATTGTTTCATTGAAAAGAGATGAGTTGTTAGGGGTCAAAGGACATGGGAGGCAAAACTAAAAAGTTTTGATTGATATTTGTTGAACGCATTGGATGCGCTGCTACCTTGAAGCTGACTCTTATTGATAATGCTCGATATGGGCGACCTCCAAGATCAGGACACGTGACAGATGACGTGTTCCAAGACCCAGAAGAAAGAACCCACAGGGGCCGACCTGGCCACCCTGTATCCGACCTGCAAACACAAGCTGGCCCTCCTCGAGCCCCCCCGCAAATTGGCTTCTTTGGCCCCGTAGCTCGCGCCGAGCTGCCACAAGACCAAGGCTCCTCGCCCCCTTTCGCTCGTCCCCAAGCTCCCCTCCGAGGCCGTCTTCCTCGGTCCACCGACCAACTCCACCGCTCATAGGCGTAACCGTCGCTCCGTGAATCCCTTCATGCGTGGATTCCCCGCCAGCAACATCCCACGTTCCATGCCATCATGATCCCCATTAATGGGCGATCCCTCTCTATGCGGGCGTGGCGTCGGGAACGTAACTGCTGGTGAGATCTTCGCGCTTGCTGCTCTGTGCTACCGCCACTATATAAACCCCCATCACAGAGGGGTCAAGTAAGCCATTCTTTACACTTACGCCGTTACTCTGCTCGGATATTGTTACTGACTTGAGCGTCGGAGGGTCCTCGGTGGTACCAAACCATCCCGTGACTTCTTTGCAGGTACACAGCGGTAGCCCTCTCATCCCACCTTGTCATCACAAAACTCATTGAGACCCACACGTCACAAAGGACAATCGACCAAGTTTACCTCGAGATCAACGGAAGATAACATCTGACGGAGGCCCGAAAAGGAGCTCCATCACTTATGGTTTTCACCTCTTCTTTCTTTCATAACCTGTTACTATTTATCTATGGTTGTAGCTAGATGGGTCACATTATATGGGATGCGGATTTGCTTACCGTTGATCCAGAACTACCTCATTAGAGCTAACCTACAGCAGGTCAATCCAGATCCAGATGCAGATCTATTGCTAGACCGAGAACAATAAAGTCAAAAGCAATTCTGGACTTAATTATAAGATTGGGCATTTCCTTTTTCTTTTCGTATTTGCGTTCTTTTCTTCCTTAGGAAAATTGGGCTTTTCCAAAATATAGCGGTTCAATAAAATAGTTTGCCCGCAAATCTGGAATAATGGATACTGTCAGCAAAATGAATTTCAGAACTCTCTTAAAGGAGCGGTGTTGTTAGTTTCGTGCTTTACGAAACGTACGGTATGAAACAAAACGGAGACAATTCGATATGAACCGTAAGTCTGTAACAGATTATTAATGTATCGGTCGATACACATCTTGGATCGCACGGAACGATATAATACGAAACGAAACACGAAATACACGATACGTTATTTAACCATTAAAAATCATAGCCGGGCAGGTATTCAAGTTTAAAACCTGCTTGGCTATATTAAATTATTAATAATTTGCTTGGTTCCACACAACTTAGACTTCAATTTCTTCGTAATAATCTGCATTTCGAAGATCACTCTTTTTTATGATGATAGCGATGAGCTAATTATAGAAAATCGATTTTTGTGACGTTAACTTTTTATTTGGTAGTGATGTTTTGAATACTTGGTTGGGATGCTTTAGTTATTATTCTTATGATTTATGAAACCTATCATGTTTATACTAATAAATTATGACACATGGATGAATATTTTGGAGCTTTTCGTATTGCTTTGCAACCGCATGAGTTTCTATAATTTATATGTATGAATTTGTGTGGCTTTATTTTGTATGGCTTTATTTTGTTAAATTGGTAGTTTTTTTTAAAAAAATTTATATGTATGAATTCCGAAATTTTCTTTAACTTGTATGGCTTTATTTTGTTAAATTGGTAGTTTTTTTTTAAAATTATAATTAGTTCTATACAAAATTTCTCAGGGGAATTTTGTTTTTTACGATACGAAATACGATACGATATATGATACGATAAATAAAAGGATGAAATACGAAACATATTACGATTTGACAACTTTGGAAAGGAGAGCTTCGGCTTTTCTCTTAAAATTTCTCCTCTCTAGTGTTTTCAAAGTCGGTCAACTTTTGGAAATTCCCAGCTCATATTAGGGTTCAACATGCTTCTCTATGTTGATGAGGAACCATTACATGGTTCAACATACAAAACCATTCATATAAAACGAGAGAGTATTCTTGTCATTATAAGGATAATAATTAGTAGAGACCATGATAGAAAATGAGAGCTCAGCAGTTTTATTGATATCACAAATGATATTTATATAAGATAATTATTAAAGAATAATCCTTAGAATATTCCATACAAACTAACATATAAATCTTTTAAATAGGAAAACCTTATCGGGATATTTGACCAAATATTTAACAGACAAAATCTCTCTAATAAAAGAATCTAATAATCCAAATTATGGTAATAGAATCAGTCATGAATTTTTTTAACAGGGCTTAAAAAGAAATAGTTTTGTATAAGTAATTCGATGTTATTTATTTATTTATTACCAATGAGCAATAGCTTAGTTTGTATGGCGCTTCCCCTTTAGAAAGAGTGCAAGGTTCGAACCCAGGAGGGGAAGCGGCCACAAATAATGTTTTCGGGGTAAATCCGTGGGTTCCCTGTTGTTCGTGTGTTGTGTGCTTGTGTGAGACCTACGAGCTAGTTTGAAAAAAGGAAAAAAAAAATTGATGTATTCACAGAGAGAGAGAGAGAGAGAGAGAGAGAGAGATAAAATTATTTGGTGGCCTTTCTTTTCAAAATTGTCAGCTTGAAATTTACAATACAAGCACAATAATCAAATAATTCACATTAGTAACAGATATAAACGTATACTGCCTACCCAAAGCCTGCAACATCACTTTACCTAACACAAGAAGAAAACAAGAAAGGATACTGCAGACATGCAAAACTCAGCGAAAACTTTATCCCCCTTACCTCTGAATCGTAGAGGCCCATCTTGATCTTCATCTCATAATTAACGCATCAATACTCTTTCTCCGTTGAGCTGGTACACGCGTAAAATGTTGCATTATCAAGAACATTAATCAGGTTTGCAATCATCCGTTAAATGAAATTAAAGGCAAAACCTATCTAGCCCATATCAAATATGATATATTCATGTTTTAGATTACAAGGATCGAGATTGACGTCCGACTCGTTTAAGGAGCACAGCCAGCAAAACTTTCCTCGAGGGATATATCGGTGGTTGGTGGGACCGGAGATTTTTTTCATGGCGAAGGGGATTGCCACCCTTAGCAACGACATGGTGGATGGTTGGAAATACTTCCGTTTCCGAATGGACATCAAGCTTTATGAGCGTTACTGAGATCCTGACGGACACTCTTTGGTTTTGGTGGGTTAAAAATATATGATCGTATGGACTCATCCTGTACGTCCCCTGTTAGAAAAATAGAGCATGTCCATCTACCGGTTGCATCTTCTGAACTTGTGTCATTGTTGTCACAACTCTCATGTCTAACCGTCTATCCACTTTAGGATTGTAATAGATATATATGTTAAGAAATAAACTCATAGATGTTTGAATGAAATATCAATCGGACATAATCTTTTTGAATGCCATGCTTTTTGCAATTTTCTAACAACCACATAGGTATTCATAGCATTAAGGTTTAAGAATATAAGCACGGTATCATAAATCTCATATATCTCTTTTCTCATAAGTGATGTATGAAAAATACTTCCATCTCTGAACGAACATGTAAGTGGTTGACCCAGGATTTTTGGCTAGTGACGACTCATAAAGTTTCCTATCTAGTTCTATTGAAAATCCCAATTTAATAATATGTAAAAACACTAATACAAACGGAACAACAAAATTTTAAACTAATTTAATCATGGAAATTGAAATCATATTGTTTATAAAATCATGTTCCAATGCTTTATATATTGACAAATTACTAAGCTTCGAAGTTTGAATCAAGTAGGAATCTCGGGATCCCTATAGGACTATAAAGAAGAAAGAAATTAAGGATGGAGAAAGAAAATTAAGGGGACTAAGCCAAAATGATTAAGAAGGAAAAAAGCAAAAATTCTTCTATTTTACTATTAGGGGCTAAAATGTCAGAAAAAACACATTAGATACATGTGCGAATCTGACGTGGAATATCCTCACGACCGATGCACTTTGAGTATTTCTTAGTAAGATTTTACACTTCTGGTATTTATGTGTTATGATCATCAAACTTTGGATATTTTAACACTATTTACTCTATTTTTGTTTTTACAATTGTTGAAGCCAAAATAAAAAAATGAAATGAAACGAGCGAGGGAGTTATTCTTTTCCCTAACTCCCCTCAAAATGAGGAAATAGTTTATAACTGCCCCACTCATCTCTATCTTCTCTTTATAATGCAAATACCCCATGATGAGATGGACATCCTCTCTTTTCTCCAAAATTCAAAACAAAAAGGAGAAAAATCCTTTTTTCCTAAGGCCTCCACCCCATCCTCCTATTCTCCTAAAGCCTCCATCTCATCAAGGAAGTGGACAAAAAAAATAATGCCTTACAATGTAAATTTACACATAAACCCTCGATATTTACAAATTTACACCTATACAAAAAATTGATTAAAGTTGCACATTTACACATAAACCCTCATTATTTATAAATTTACATATATACTCATTCTTACAAATATAAATTATTACATTTGACACGTGCAACGCACGTGCACAAAATTCTAGTTATATTAATGTCAAAACACTACTAAAATAGAGGGTTGCCCCTACGGATAACAGCATCCGTAGGGGCAGATTTACTTTGGCCCTACGGATTACTCCGTAGGGCCAAACGGTTGCCCCTACGGTCCTTCCATATTTATTTAAAAATTATTAAATCTTAAACTGTTGTTTGTCCCTACGGAGCCGCAAACCAAGAACCTACGGATATATCCGTAGGGGCATCTAAATAGAGATTTAAGTGATCGATCCATACGCTGATTATTTCTTATTCCCTTATCAGTTGCGCGCGAACCCAAATCCCCAAACCCTCGTTCCCGCCGATCGCCGTTCTCGTCGTCGCCGTTCTCGTCGTCGCCAGCGCCGGCCAAATCGTCGTCGCCACTGCCTGCTTCTTCCTCATCTCCGTTCGTCGTCGCCATCGCCTGCTTCTTCAACCTACGGCCGATTCGTCGTCGCCACCGATTCGTCGTCGCCACCGCCTGCACAGGTTAGGAAATCTTAATTAAACAAATTTTTGATTGTTTTAGGTCTATGGTTCATGGTTTGGGTAGGCATCGGTTGGGGTTAGCGTTAGGGTTAGGGATGGGGCTGGAGGGCTGCTGTTGCGGTTGAGGTTGGGGTTCGGCAGGGGGTAGCGGTTGGGGTTGGGGTTGGGGTTGTGTGTCCCTGAGCACTTCTTGATTGGGGCTGGGGCTCGGGCTGGGGTTGGGGCTGGGGCTCAGGCTAGGGTTGGGGCTGGGGCTCGGGCTGCAGCTAGGGCTGGGGTTGGGGCTGGGGCTCGGGCTCGGGCTGCGGTTAGCGTTAGGGTTGGGGCTGGGGCTGGGGCTCGGGCTCGGGCTGCGGTTGTGGTTGGGGTTCGGCAAGGGGTTGCTGTTGGGGTTGGGGTTGGGGTTAGGGTTAGGGTTGGGGTTGGGGTTTTGGATTTCAGGGTCTAAGTTAATTTCCATTCTAATTAGCATTAAGCTCGTTAATTGAAATGTTGATGATGATCATAAGAGGAAAATGTGTCTAGTTTGAGAAGGTGTTGGAAACTGGACTAATAATGTGGGTAAAGCCCAGTTTAATTAATAATTTTATTTGTCATTCTCAAATTTTCTTGGAAACGGAGACTGTTTTGTTGAACTTTTAGCCGTTGGGCATGTTGGGTTGAATTTGTTTGCTAATTGCATAAGATGTTCATAAGATTCTGGATTTTGAGGATGGGCCGTTGTAATTGGAAATGCTTAGAATTGTAGGAACTTCTTTGTTTTAGCTATATATAATTGCAAAAAAAAAGACACATTTCTGATTTGAAGAAAAGGAAGGGCAAGATAGGGATTTAGTTATGGATTTTACTTGGACGTCTCCTCTTTTAATACATGTCTATCTTTACAAGAATATCGTGTCATATATTCGGTTTTAGCATCTATACGCAACTGCTTTGATTATCATTATGTTATTAACATCTTTAACTTCTATCATTTTTCTAATATGTTTCATAGTTAATATAATAATCCTTTGTCTATATTTGTTGACAGTGGCCTTTCTTTTGGATGAACATGTTTTTTGATGCATGTTTCAGTCAAGTGAATTCATATGTTGCGTATAACGCTTTATGATATCAGTATCCTATATTTGTAGTTTTAATTGTTGATTGTTATAGATGAATGCCATTGCAATAATAGTTTTTGGTAGATGAATGCCATTGCAATGTAGGATGATCAGTTCTATCAATCTTGATCTCAATGGTTTAAAATTATGTTACACATACAACACGAATGCACAACAAACGCATCACTAGAGAGCGATTCAAGATGTTCAAGTTAAAACCAATATATGATACTCGATGATAATATGAAACCTTCATATTCTCATAGATACTCATATATGAAACTAAAAGCGCCACTTAGTCCCCGTCTATCGGTTAACATACGTGCGATGCTCGTCGTGACATAGAACTATACGAAGGTTGTTAAATATCGGACAGTATAGCTCGATACTAACAACCGTCGTATAGCCTACGCGATGAGAAAATTCAATCGTATGGTAACCCATAGATTTGTCCCGTGTGGACAAGTTAAGAATGTATAAAGCAAACGCCTTCATTCACTTGTGTTTTCATCCGTTTCGAGATATTTCGTCGGTACCTTTCCGCTGGTTCTCCGTGTACAAAAATAGATTAGATGTTCATTTCAACATTGTTTCACAGCTTTGAAATGATTATCTATTCTATTACAGTGTACTCGGAGAACAGCGGGGAGGTGCTGCCGAAATTTACTCGAAACGGTTGAAAGCACAAGTAATGGGTGTTCGCTCTATACATTCTTAATGGGATAGAAGCCTACCCCCGACAGCCGGAACACACACATACAACAAGAATACACAACAAACACATAATTAGAGAGTGATTCGAGATGTTCAAGTTAAAACCGATACTCGATGATAATATGAAACCTTCATATTCTCATCGATACTCATATATGAAACTAAAAGCGCCACTTAGTCCCCGTCTATCGGTTAACATACGTGCGATACTCGTCGTGACATAGAACTATACGAAGGTTGTTAAATATCGGACAGTATAGCTCGATACTAACAATCGTCGTATAGTCTACGCGACGAGAAAATTCAATCGTATGGTAACCCATAGATTTGTCCCGTGTGGACAAGTTAAGAATGTATAAAGCAAACGCCTTCATTCACTTGTGTTTTCATCCGTTTCGAGATATTTCGTCGGTACCTTTCCGCTGGTTCTCCGTGTACAAAGATAGATTAGATGTTCATTTCAACGTTGTTTCACAGCTTTGAAATGATTATCTATTCTATTACAGTGTACTCGGAGAACAGCGGGGAGGTGCTGCCGAAATTTACTCGAAACAGTTGAAAGCACAAGTGATGGGTGTTCGCTCTATACATTCTTAATGGGATAGAAGCCTACCCCCGACAGCCGGAACACACACATACAACAAGAATACACAACAAACGCATAATTAGAGAGTGATTCGAGATGTTCAAGTTAAAACCGATACTCGATGATAATATGAAACCTTCATATTCTCATTGATACTCATATATGAAACTAAAAGCGCCACTTAGTCCCCGTCTATCGGTTAACATAGTGCGATAATTTATTCTTTTCAACGATAAACGCACACATAAAGCATATACACGGATTTTCTCCTTTGTCAGTAACTATCCCGTTCTTATATTTCTCAATATAGTCAGCATAACCTACAATTTATATGTTATACAGTCTAACATGGCCCGTGAGTACGTCAGAGTTAAGGACTGGATGTATGTGGATTGGAAACAACGTATGCAACCTAAGTTTGTCGCAGGAGTTGCTGCTTTCCTTGAATTTGCACGCGCACATAATAAGATCATAATAGAGAAGATTCTCTGTCCGTGCGATAGATGTGGCAATAAGTAGTGGCAGAAGGTAGAATTGGCAGAGCTTCATATTGTAAAACATGGGTTTACTAGACTTTATACAACTTGGAAATATCACGGGGAAGGAGAAGAATGCAGTACTGCGGCAGAAGAAGTAGAACACGATAATGCGGCAGGAGAAGAAGAAGAATTCGGTAATGCGGCAGAAGGAGAAGGCGATAATTTATTTCCATCATAAGAAATGGAGGATATGGTAGAGGCTACCCTAGGTGAATCTATTCGTACCGAAGATGACATTCCTTTCGGTCAAGGACCGCGTGCGGATAAATATGAAAATTTCATGAATGATGCTAGGAAACCAATTTATGAGCATGCGAAGTATTCCACCCTCTCATGGTTCGTCCAACTTTTCCAGATTAAGTGTCTAAATGGATGGAGCAACAAGTCATTCACAATGCTTCTTTCGTTCTTGAAAGATTCTATGCCTCCGGGAAATAATGTGCCCGACAGCTAGTACGAAACCCAGAAGATGATGTCTGATTTGGGTCTAAAGTGCGAGAAGATTCAAGCATGTCCTAAAAATTGCGTGTTGTACCGGAAAGAGAATTCAGATTTGAAAGAGTGTCCAACATGCGGAGAGGCCAGGTATAAGCCGAAAGATTCTGATAAGAAGCCTGATATACCTGTGAAGATAGCACGATACTTTCCCATAACACAGAGGCTACAGAGGCTATTCAGGTGCAAGAAAACAGCCGAGGCAATGATTTGGCATCACCGTACTCCTCCAAGTGAAGATGGAAAAATGAGCCATCCAAGAGATTCACCGGCATGGAAGGATTTCGATAGGAGGCACGCAATATCAGTAGCGATCCTCGCAATGTCCGGCTCGGACTGGCTACTGATGGCTTCTGCCCATTCAACTATATGGCTGGAAGTCACAGCACATGGCCCGTTGTAATGATAATTTATAATCTGTCGTCTTGGTTGGCTATGGACCAATCATACTTTATGATGCCTCTTCTTATCGACGGACCAAACTCACCGGGGAACAATATCGACGTCTATCTCCGACCTCTGATCGAGGAGTTGAAATCTTTGTTCATTGATGGTGTAGAGACATATGATGCAAACACAAATACAACTTTCATACTGCGTGCGGCTTTAATGTGGACAATTAATGACTTTCCTGCGTATGGAATGCTATCAGGTTGGTTCGTACATGGTCACAAAGCATGTCCTCATTGCCATGAACACACAACATCGAAATTCTTGAATTTTAGCAGGAAGGTTTGTTATTGCGGCCATCGACGTTTCCTGCCTCTAGACCACCCCTATAGGTTAGACACGATTCACTTTGATGGTCATCAGGAGCTTTTGGACCTCCATCCCCATTGTCTGGAGAGGACGTGACTGTTAAATAGGATGGTTACAATAACGTGACCTTCGGGATGGATCCGACGAAACAGGTCAAACTACCATATTGGAACAAGTTAAGCATTTTCTTCGAGCTTCCGTACTAGTCTACAAATTCAGTGCGTCATTGTCTGGACATCATGCATATAGAGAAGGGAGTATCAGAGCACATACTTAACTTGCTTCTTTGTAAAGACGGGAAATCTAAAGACAACATGAATGCTCGGATGGATCTACAAGAGTGGGGAATAAGAAGTGAATTGCACCCTAGACCGGTAGCGGGTAAACCGGGCAAGTTTGTACTTCCCAATGTCGCTTATCATATGTCACAACCGGAGAAGAAAAGATTCCTGCAGGTGTTGCATGATTTGAAAGTCCCCACAGGTTTCTCAGGATCATTCAGCAAGAAAATAAAAATTGTGAAGGGCAAGATCGATGGGCTGAAAAGTCATGATCACCATGTTATCTTGGAGCACCTTCTTCCCTTAGCCCTCAGGACTTCTCTCCCCGACTCGGTTGGTTTAGTAATCAACGACCTATGTTGTTTTTTCAGGGAGTTGTGTGCTAAAACACTGGAGGTTGTGACGTTGGATAAACTAGAAAATTCTATTGCGTTGATACTTTGCAAGTTTGAGCGTATTTTCCCACCGTCATTCTTCGATATCATAATACACTTGACGGTTCATCTTGCAACTGAGGCGAAATTAGCCGGACCGGTACAATATCGATGGATGTATCCCGTCGAGAGATACGTGTAATTTTTCGTTTCGCGCAATTTAAAAATTTATTGTTGTCCTGTATGCCCGTATTTATTTATTCAACATATTTTCATTAGGTACCTCTACACTCTTAAGAAGTATATACGCAATAAAAATCGACCAGAGGGTTCTATCATGCAAGGTTATCTTCTTGATGAAGCAACCACATTTTGTTCCCGCTATCTGGACGAGAACATTTAGACAAGGCTTAACCGACCACGAAGAATTCAAGACGGACCATATGGTAAAGCCGAGTATAAGAGGGTAGACACTATGTTTATCAACAAGATATACCGGTTTATCTTGCTTAATTGCGCATGTCTTGAACAAATTAGAGAGTAAGTTTTTTTGGATTAATTGTTATATCTGTGTTTGTGTGTGTATGAAATGATATAATATTAATGTCGCCATTATTTGTCGAAAACAGAATTCATTTTAACGATGTACGTGAGGGGCATCCTGATTAGAATGAAGAACAAGTGGAAAAATATCATCAGGATAATTTTTATGATTGGGTCACAGATCATGTAAGTTATTCGAATAACATTTTATTGCTAGCAGTTTTAATCTAAACTTGTATCGTTATGTATTTGTCGTAAAATTTGTTTTGTTAGATCCACGATCCGAACTTGTCTGCATCATTTGAGAGTGATTCAAGATGTTTAGCTCAATTTCCTAGTACGGAGGTTGCATATTACAAAGGATTTGGTGTCCTTGGATACAAATTCGAAATTAAGGAATTAGAAACATCTAGAACCACTCAGAATAGTGGAATTGCGACGGTAGGATCGGACGGTGTGATTTATTATGGGTACTTAAATTGTATACTCGGCATCCACTATCCCGGACGATCAGAACCCTTTTATATATTCCAGTGTACTTGGTACGATACGCGAACCGATACGGACAGATGGAGAAGCAATCTTGGGACTTGGAAAGATGAATATGGATTGACCAGTGTGAACACACTTCGATTTTACTGTCAGGAAGATCCGTTTATCTTTCCGAACCAAGCGTTCCAAGTATACTACTTACAGTGTTTGAAGCATCCGGGGTGGAGTGTTGTATGCCGATGGAAACCCAGAGATGTCTACGATGTCCCAGAATACGAGGACAGCGATGAGGACGAAGAAGAGAGAAGGCTTAAAGTGCTCCGCCCGTCTGTTTCGAAGGACGGGTTGTCTTCGACCGATCATGAAGTTACGTGGGTTAGAAATAACATCGACGATGAAATCCAAGTAGATATGTATAATGCGCCCACGAAAAGAAAAAGGTTATCAGTAATGTTATATTATTACTTCACATTTTACGCTCTATACATATATAGTCAATACTTTTAATGATTGTCTAATGCGTCCACGAACCGTTTATCTAGATTTGATGACGATGTCGGGAGCAGCGAGGGGCGGCAAGAGCTCCAGCCGCGGCAGAGGAAGAGGCAGAGGCAGAGCGGTTTTGCCGCCCGGAGAGCTTCGTAGGGAGCTTCAGAGGGCCGGTCTTGCACCCAGATCGGAGACCCCTTCGGATGCCTCATTCCGTGTGGATTTTGCCACACCTCCAGGTATACTGCATGTATTTCCATTTTGAATGTAATATTACAGATATTCATGCCTGTTTATGTCAAAATTACTTATATTATCAATGTTTGATTGTCTAGTTGTTGGTGATGCGTCCACATCTGGGACAGAGGCCACTCCCGCTCCTCCAGGTATGTTTATATATCATATAGTGCATGTATATTGATTTAGAATGCTATATCATAAATACACACACATTCCTTTTGCTCTTACTTAGCAATTTTTATTATTGTCTAGCTGTAGGTGGTGACACCACCGCACCTGCGGGTATATTTATATATCCTATAGTGCATGCATATTGATTTAGAACGTTATATTATTGATCTACATATTCTTTTTGCAATTACTTATATAATCTATTTTTAATTGTCTAATTATAGGTGGTGCGTCCACATCTTCCGCAGGGGCCACTCCTGCCGCTTCCATACCATCCGCATCGTCTGCAGGTTAGTATGAATAAATATAAAATATTTATTCATTTTACATATGCTCTATAGAATAAATATGAACTTCATGGAAATTTAGCGTCAATGTTTATTTTCTAGTTGCAGGGGATGCGTCCGCATCCGGGACCCCGGTTGTTCCTCACCGGAGGAACTATCGTCCCGCTCGTGCTGCTGCCCGGGCCCAGGCTCGTGCGATAGTCACCGGAGGTATATATCACACTTTAATTTTCGCTTAAGCTTGATTTCTTAATACAACTTTGTCTTAATATTGATTGTCTTGATATTTCGTGCAGACGCAGGGCCTCCCCATCCCCAGAGGGGGACTCGAGGCCCGAATCAGTCCCATAGGCTGAGGCCTGACAGAGCTAGGGGGGAGGCACCATTCCCCCTCCTTTTTACCCTTGACTATCGCTATACCGGTCCTCATGCCGAGAGGTTCGGCCGGTATATGGGGATGAGAGCCGGCTCATGAAGAACTATCCACTTCACGTTGAGTGGGGCGAGCAGCACCGACGCTCATTTGCCCTCTTCTTTGATCAGGCTCGGGTACGTATTAACGACCTATTTTCATTTGATTTATCCAATATATTTATTATTAACACTTGTAATCTAATAACAATGTTTTTTTTTGTATTTTCAGTCGGATTACGATTTTCAGCCTATACCCGACCCTGATCACCCTGGGAGGGTGCTCGACCTTCATGCTCTGTACAATGGCCTGATGAAGAACATGCAGACCAAGGTCCGATACAACAGGAATGAGCTGAAGGCCGACTGCTACTCCTTGTGGATGGCAACCCCCGAGGCAGAGAGAGCGGCCCTCCTATCTACATGGACTCTATTGTGCGATTATTTCGACTCCCAACGCAAACATGTATGTATTTTAAATGTAATTCATTGTTTATGATATAATTTATTTCTTTGTGTTCCTTAATTAGAAAACTAAATGTTAATGCGTTGTGCAGAAACAGGCATCCCAGAATACAGAGAACAGGAAGTCGGCGAAGAGGGGTCGCCCCACTTACACAGGTGGCTCGAGGAATATTACTCGAGCCATGGAGTTATCGGTAAATTACAATAGACCGACCTTTCTGAAATTCTGCAATATTAAGAGTTATTTTCTAATATTTCTAATATTAAGAGTTATTTTCTAATATTGCAGACAGCTCGGACCGTGGCGCAAGGTGGTACACCGAGCGTGTTGTCCGCATATCTTGCCGTCCATGGCACCTCGACAGATCCCGCCACGGGCGAGCTTCGATATCCCGACGTCGCTACTCAGGAGTATTGCGTAAGTGTTAAATATTTATTCTACCCATATTTGAAATTTTAGTTTTGGAAGCTTCAAGTTTAAATTTTATACTTATACTTTACTGCTTAATATGGGTGTAGGAGCGGGTGGTTGAGCAGGCCGAGGCCTCGGGGATCGATTTTACCGGACAGAACGATCCGAGGTTGCTGACCCCAGTTCTGAACGCCGCACACGGAGGGCACCACGGAGGTTGGGAGAGAGGCCGGGGACTGGGCCCTAGCAGGGCCCATATGAGGTTGGACTCCACCCTGGCGGTTACTTCCTCCGTCTCGAGTGAGCGGCGTGTCCAGCATGAACTGGAGAGCTTGAGGGCCACCGTTGAGGAGTTGAAGGAGATGCTGGTATATATACTACTTTATAGTAAAATATCATGTCATATTATACATATCAACATATCCATAATTAGTACGTAGCTTGAGCTTATTTGGTTTTAGAGTTAGGTTTGATTAATCATACATACATATGTAATTAAAATAAACAACGGTTATCCAAACTAGATATCCAAATGGGATTTCGAAATAACTTGATAATGATACGAATTCGAGTAATACACAGTTCTTACACGCTTCTTACACACGTTAGGTCCAGACGCGACAGGGTACATGTCATGCATCTCCTTCGGCTGCGGCTCCGCAAGCCCATACATCGGCTGCGGTTCCGCAGACAGCTCCTATAGCTCCAGCGCCCGCTCAGACTCCCGCAGCCGCGGCTCCGCAAGCGACTCCCTCGACGGCGGCTGCGCAGACCACATCGCCAGCTCCACAGGACGCTCAGACTCCCGCTCGCGCCGAATTGCAAAGTTTATTGACCGAGGGGCAGGCACGCGTTATTCTATCGTTATCCAGAGGTGGAGCTGGACCGAGCTAGGGTAGCTTTTTGGTTCTTATTTTTTGAAACATGTATTTATTTATATCATACATATTGTACTACATTTTGAAACGATATTGATATTGATATTGGTTTATATTTATATCATATTCAGTATTTGGGTTTCTTTTGTATATTATATGCGTGAGATGTGATTATGAATACTGCGATATATGTTGTGTGATGATTAATTTTATATTTTATTGATATATATATTATTGTGCACAGGGCGAGAAAAAATAAGGCAGCCCCTTTTAAAAAAAACAGATAATGTGTACCTACGGATTAATCCGTAGGTACACATGTTGCCTCTACGGATTAAGCCGTAGGGGCAAAATATCAGCAGTAACTGATATTTCCCTCCTGATCTCAGTGTCAGGGGGGTTGGGCTTGTCCCTACGGATATATCTGTAGGGGCAAACAAAGACCCCTACGGATATGTACCTACGCATATATCCGTAGGGGATACTTCTTGGCCCTACGGATAAATCCGTAGGTACAGTTAATATAATTAAAATAACCGTAATTAAAATAACTTTTTTTCCCCTACGCCCTAATCCGTAGGTGCAAATGTATCTACACAGAACTCCGTAGGGGCAAGTTTTTGACCGTAGGGGCAAGCGCATGGCTTCAACTTGCACCTACGGCGTTTGCATCTACAGATGAATTTTTTGTCCCTACGGAGATATCCGTAGGGGCAGTGGGTTGCCTCTACGGGTAAATCCGTAGGGGCAACCCTTATTTCTAGTAGTGAAACCTGATTGTACGGAGCACGTGGAAAAAGAATCCTTCTAATTTTTTGCCATGTCAGCAATGCTGGTGTGTCAAAATATGATAATATTTATTTTTATTTAATAAATTGAAATCAGAAATTTTTTTTTAGAGAATTTAGACTTTACTGTTATAATACATTTTCTAACAAACTCTCCTCAATCAAAACAAATTTGGAACTTCCCATATCCCCATGACTTCTCCATATACCTCCACACGTGACCACGTTTCAACTTCTCACGAACATCCCCACGCTTAAAAAATAAGATGAAGAAGCAAAAAAAAAAAAAACCGCATGAATTGAAAAAAGGAGAAGGTTGATGATTTCTCTCTTTTCTCGACTCATTAATTTTAATTTTTAATATGTAATGGTTTTATGGCGGTAATTTTTTCATAGATATTTGTTGCTATAAGCAACATCTCTCATAAATGAAAGAAGAAGAAGAAGAAAAGAAAGAAAAATAAAAGTAGGAATATAAGATGAGTATTCATATCTTTTACACATTCTAAGTTTATAAATTTTATAAATTATTTAATAATTTTGATGATAAATGCACTCCCAAAGAGACATGTCATCTTATTTTTATTTATTTAGAAGTTTAACATATATTTTTGTATGAAAATGAATTAATGAAATATTTAATATATTTTATTTTATATATGTAACACCTTAGATTGTGTTTTGTAGCTAATTATATTTTAATGTATGGTTTTTAATAAAAAGTTTACCAAATTAAGTTTTAAATATTTTATCCTATTTAATGAGTATTTTATTAGAATTTTGTTAGGCACACACACACTTGTGCATGATAACTAGGGTTGTTTTTGGGGTTAAACATGATTAGCAATCATGGTTAGCTAACCATTTGTCTTAAGTTAGTTTTAAGATTAGTTTAAGAGTTATGGTTGTTATTTGAAAATGAATTTGTAATGGAGTTTTAAATATTGTTTGACTTCTTGTTGACTTTGGAGAGAGAGAAGGAGCATGGCTACACGGTGAGCCATGCCTCTTTAATGAAGTGAGAGAGGGTGAGAAGAGGGGGGGGGGTTGTTTGCATTCTCTCAGTCTCACTCATTTCCTCTCTTTTCACTCACTCTCACACACACACACTCACACACAGAAGACAGCAGCAGCAACAATAACAACAACAACAACAGCAACAACAACAGCAGCATCATCAGCATCATCATCTTCAGCAGCAGCAGCTCCAACACCAGGGGCAGCAACAACAACAACATCTTCAGCAGCAGTAGCATCATCATCATCATCATCCATCAGCAGCAGCAGCAGACATCAACTTCATCATCAGAAGCAGCAGCAACAGCAGCAACAGGAACCCCAGCACTTGCAGAAGCTCTTCTCCACTTCTTCACCTGCCTTCTAGGGCTCTTTAAGGTCCAATAGGGTATATTTTCTGAACCCATATCTCCTTTCCCTAGATTGTATGCTTATTGGTGTCAGTTAGTGCTAAATTAGTCAATTTGTGCTAGATTATGGTGTTTAAGTGGAATTTTGGGAAATTGTTGATTGTGTTAGCTACCTTAGGTTAATTTAGTGTTAGTAGGGTCACTCACACTGAGAAATCCCCCGATTTCACTAAAATACCATAGATTTTCCTTATTGTGCAAATTGGTGTTTTAAAGTGATAATTGTGACATCTGGAATCTGCTTGTGACCCGATGCCTTCAGGGTAAAATTGAGAAAACCGGGACATGATACCTAGGTTTAGATCACACCACGAGAGTACAAACCCACCCCTCCCTAACCTGGCCGCCAATTTCCTCATTTTGGCCGCAAATTGCGGCCCATAAGGGGACTGGGGTGTTGGGGTTTTTGTGTAGGGTTCTCTGCAGTGTTTTCTAGGTCTTTGGCATGTCTGGTTTTGTGATATCTTACCTGTAGGAAAATCTGGGGTCATATGTCGTTTTTGGTGTCCGTTGTGTTTGCGCGATACGCGCGATACGTGAGTGGGTTCCGCGATCCAGCGTATCGCGGCGTGTCGCGATGGTTTTAGACGCGTACACACACGATTCAGCGTATCGTGCACACGCGCGTATGGTTCGCGACGCGAGTTTCTCGTTTTGGTTCGATATCGCGTTTCGCGGAATATTTTGGCTTATATGTGATTTTCATGTCGTATTTGCATGTTTGCAGGCAGGAACTACGGACACGGCTACAGGGGGGAGCAGATGGTAGGATTCACCTAGCGTGGAGTGTAGGTGAGTAGATTTAACATCTATAGGGGAATCGCCCGCATGGCGTTATGCGTCTGGGCTAGGATTCAAATACCTGTCGCACATTCTACGTCATTGTAGAATTGCGCATTTACTGTTTTTCCTTAGATATTGTTATACTGTGACTAGCAGCCGTAGGACACTGCACATATTATTGACGGTCCATGTTGCACGAGCACGGATTGTATGCTACACACACACCGTCAATAATTGCCATGTCACACACAACCCCTTATAGATTCTATTGTCTATCATACTTGACATCTAGATTACCGGTATACCTATAGTGTATCATACCTTTAGTGATAGGTACATTTACACCTTGCGATACAGCTACAGGTATACCGTGCACATCTCTTAGTTATACCGGGAGGGATTTCCTACATATGTTACTTATACCCAGGGGGGTATACGACATCAGTTCCTATAGGTAGATACCTGTGCATTGCTACACCTGTATGTTACACACATATTCAGTTACAGATACCTATTTACTTTTACTGATGTCACTTAGCTGTATCATCTTGATTTCGCATACATCTGGTTCAGCTATATATATTTGTTTACCTGCTCGCATTCAGATATATCGCATATATTTATTCCTGGATTTGTACATTGTTTATCTGGATTTTATATGATGTTTTCGGGATTTGGGAACCGCGGGAGTTCATGAAATTATGCATACATGGCACAACCCGGTTTCCTTGATATGATATTTGAGCGTCCCCCATGAGTTTTATCGGTGCTGATTATATACTCCATACGAGGTGTGGTTGCCGTATGAGAGTACATGGTGGGGCCCGGTATGGTTCCCCTCGGCAAGAAGATCGATGGGTTTTCCGATTGAGCCTGGAGGCGGGCGAGTACCTACCAGTGATTGGCTGGACCTGGCAGCTGTCCGGAGGATACTGGCCAGAGTCGAGAGATGGATGCGGGATGATCTGTACTGTCGGGGCCGAGGGCCGATACCGCAGACGGACCCCGTGGGCCGATCCGGACTGACGGAGCCCGATATACGAGGATTTCTGTGTCGATGCTTGGCACACTGCTTTCATGATATTTCTTTAACCCCTTTTGTATATATAACAGGGGATTTAGCCGTTGTTATATATACCCTTACACCAATATTAGTGGAATGGGACGCTAATATATGTGTATTGCCCCCATCATACTTATTTCTGTATATATTTACCTTTAGGATGTTAGATTCTTACTTGAGATTCGACTTGGGATATAGGTGATTCATTGACATTGGATATTGGATATGAAAGAGATTGTTGAATTGTACATTCGAGATATAGGAGAGCTATTCGATATTGTACATTGAGGTGATGTGAGACTTATATGATTGTGAGGGCCCAATGTGGGGGCTGATTTTGGGATTTGAGTGTCTTGATGGATTGTGATCCTGCCACGATGTCAGGTTTCCGTGGAAATGACATATTCCACCCTATACCTCACCCTTACCTATTTTTATGCACAGTTCATATAGTGGTAGTACCTGTTAGCGTACCCTTATGATAAGTTGCATATCTACATTCTCATATCCTTTTGCATAGTTATTGCATACTATTGTCATGTTACTATTGCTTCACATATTGATTGTACCTGTTAGTGTACTCTCCTTTATTCAGCATTTGCATGACATGTTATTACTGTAATCGCATATCTTAGATTCATGCTGTACGTGCATTCCTGCGATTACCTGCATATGTTTTATTCTATTCACGAGTTGGCAACTCACCCCCGTTGTGCCATAGGTGTTTCGGGTTTTTCCCCAAAGTAGTCGAGGCAGGCTATTCTTCTATTCAGCTATCCTGCTACCATCCTTTGCTACAGATACCGCATCAGCTCACAGTACCTTTTGCTTAGGTGGGTTAGATGATTATCTGTATTTCCTATTGTACCTTCGTTGTATTTGTACTCTCCATCTACTATTGTATTATTGACTTAGAGACTTGGTGAGGACGTATTTGTATATTATTGTGGGTTTGTTGTCTTTTATATACAGCTTTCTCTCTACTGCCTTTATTTCTTCGCTACGGCGTCGTATATTTGAATTGTATTCATCTTGGCTGGTTTTTATAAAAAGGGGTGTTGCTAAAGTTTTAAAGAAAGAAAGTAAGACTTTTAAAGAATTTGGGTTGCGATTTCAAATGTTTCAAAACTTATATTATCTTTTCCGTATTTTTATGGTTTAGACTTCTGGGTTTTGGCTTTCTTTTGCTACGTTACGTCTTAGGGCGTTGCGTAGTATTAGGGCCGTCACGGGCCAATTTTGGGCCGTGACAATATAAAACGTGCATCTCACGTACAAAGTACAAATATATATACCTTCAGAAGAGAAAGAAAAAAGGGGCCCTCATTATTCAACACAATAGAGAGACTTCTCAAATTTTTACAAAGTGCATTCGAAGAAGAAAAAGAAGTAGCAGAAAAAGAAGAAGAAGAGAGAAGGTGGAGTCTTGATGAAAACCGTCTATCTTGAGATTCATTATTCTTTTCTTCTTAATTTTGACAAGGGATACGTAGGGTTGAAAACTTGAAGGAATTCATATCAATTCCTACCATCAAGAACTCTCCCGGTGGACTTAAGAACATGATTACTTTTATGTTTCTTTGAAAAAAAGAGCTAATGAAAATACCATCTTTTAGAAATCGGAAGAAACCCTACATTTTTGTATACATAATATTATACACCCTAAAAAGTCTATATTTATTTATAAAAACTTAAAAATTTAATTGGAAACTTTGCCCAAATTTATTAGGGGAAAACCCTGTCAAAAATATAAACCCTTGAAGAAGAAACCCATAAAATTTGCACTTTCTGTAGGAATCCTCTGGAACTACGGGAATCCCAGGAAACTGTGGGAAACCCCTTGAACTGTGGAAGCCTTTCAAACTGCATGAATCTTCTAAAACCGTGGTAATCTCCTGAAAGCCCGGAAATGTAAGTCCATGCTATCTCTCCCGGTACTTTCGGGCATGCGGAATTTGATAAAAAACAATTTTCTTAGAGGTGGTAACATTGACTTAAAACCCGGATCTTTGTTAAACATCTAACTAACAACCTAACTACGAGTTGCTAACTACTCGGTTAGGGGGTTATACCTTTCTTTTTCTCGAACTCTTTCGTCTTCAAGCCTCGATGGATGTCCGGATCGCCTTCACTCCGTCGTCTCCTTGCGCCGAAGATAGATCCACCTCGAAAGCTTCTACCTTTGGCTTCTTCTTCGGTCTTTGAAGAAACTAGTTCACTTGGTTTGCTAAACCTTATGAACTAGAGTGAGTAGAGAAGAGTTTGTATGGGATTTTATCTATGGTTCTTGGTTCTCAACTCATGAGACAAGTGAACCATAGAATCAAGAGAGGGAGAGCAAGAGGAGGAAGATGAGAGCTCAAGAACAAGAGAGAGAATGAGCATGAAAGAATGAGAGAAGACTTTTCTCATTTGGCTCTCATAATCCAAAACAATCATAACACATCATATCAATCAAGTATTATGTGATGGTTTAAGCAACCATAGCCATATCATTTCATGCACTCATTTTGCACAAAAGAGCAAGCAAGCAAAAGTCTTTGCCATGAAATGATAGCTATGGTTATCATAATGGTCAACTAGTCAAGCCTAGTCAACCGGTCAACAAAATCAACAAGTCAACAAAAGTCAACAAGTCAACAAAGTCAACAACTCAACAACCATGTCACCATAATACCTAATTAATATAATTGTTAATCACATATCATATTCTCATTAGGTTTGAGCAAAAAGTCAATAGTCAACTGTCAACGGTTAACAACCCTAATGAGAATCCTCCGCCTCTGTCTCTCCGTCAACTGTGCATACACACCCGCATCCGCGTTCCGAGGAACACGAATACAAACTTGATAAATCCAATCCCAATACATACACTAGGATCTGGCTTAAACCAAAGCCCGCTAGTGTTTATTGTCCGGACACTGTACGTGCACAAGTGCACGGATGTGACCGAACCCTGTCGCAAAACCATGCGACCTGCCGCAAAACCATGCGACCTCTACTCTTTTGCCTAAAGGCGAATAGTTTTCTGTGTGGGACTCTAAAGACTCGACACTACGCTGGCAGTGGGTTTAACCACAGACCGCAAGCGGCACTAGCTGTGCGTAACGGTCCCCAGGTAGATGCCGACAAGAAGACTGACGAGGTGAAACCCATCTGAACTCCTACTGAGCCTGAATGTGACATTCTCCGTACAGTCCGGTCTGTCCGTCTGATACATCGCATGGCGGGCCTAGGGGGCGGTAAACGTCAGTCCTCTAATAGCGGTACCAGTCATGTCGGAGTGAAGCCCAAAACACCCTGAGATAACACTGGAAGCCTACCAGTATATCTCGATTGCCCTGGCCAGGGACTACTCGTGTAATGGCTCTCCTAGACACAGCGCGATGTCAACCTCCAATACCGGGAGAGACGAATCCTGTCTAACCGTCACTGCCTCCAAGTGCTTCGGGATTGCACCCAACTACCACCTGTTTGCACGACTCCTTTGAGCCGTGGTAGGGTAGTAATCAAAGTACAGTGGGAACACACTCGAGACGAAGTGACAGTGTCAAGTCAGCGGACTAAGCTGTACTCATGTCACCTGGGAACTGATAACTGACGATAGGCATAATACCAACTAGTCAGTTCCCGACGAGTCCTGTCCAGTGTACTCGTAACCCAACGAGCACCCGCATACTATCTCCAGTACGACGTACTGACGGCTGTGGGACAGACCGTCTCCCACTCTGGGATGAAAAGCGCATGCGCTAGTCTACTTCGGAGTATCGATGCCCTGTCTCTATAGTCCTGCGACTAGGGACCTGCATAAGGATGTGCTTATAGATTACCCAGCCCCCACTAGTGTGACTGCCATCACAACGCTGGTAATCAAGCAAAGATCCTAAGGGCTCCACTAATGTGTATAGGTGATATACTAAAATAAACACAAGTACACATTGAAGTAGAAACAAACCAAGTAGCATACTACTATATTGAGCAAGATTGTATATACAAGGTGAATATCCCAAGCTTCCATTAAGTAATATACAAACTAGTATGATACAGTAATGGCCTCTAGGGCATATACACTAACAATCTCCCACTTGCACTAAGGCCATGTACTGGCGTATCGAAGACCTATCATCTCGATCAGCCGCTCGAACTGAGTCTGGGGTAGGGCCTTCGTGAGTGGATCTGCAGTGTTATCTTCTGATTTTACTCTCTTTACCTCGATCTCCCGGCGATCAATGTGTAAGTCGATGTAGAACACCCCAATACTTGTGGGGAGGCGGAATTTTCAAAAACGAACTTGTTTAGTGAACAAACATCGACTAACCGCTTGAATCGAAGCTAAACGATAACTAACAGCAAACATATAGTTTCTATTCTACTATGTTCTAGGATTACACCTAACGAATCGTGTCCTTCGTCTTTGTGAACTCCTCCTCCTCTTCGGCCTTCTCGAAGTAGTAGACGATCCACCCGAGAGCTTTACTCTAAGCTTAGCCTCTAAACTTGAGGCAACTAAACTTCTTTAAGTGCTAATCAAAGAAGCTAGGTGTAATATAGAGAGGGTTATGGATTAATTAGTCTTACTAATCCTTGTACTCAACTCATGAGAGGGGAGGATTAGTCTTTGAAGAGGGAGAGCTTGAGGAGAGAGAAGATGATAAAGATAATGATATGAGAATAGTGAGATAACATGATATATATCAAGCATTTCTATTTTTATCAAGAAAAGAATAAATCACAATTTAACAACCATGCTTGATAATATCTAGTGATGATTCATTAGATGGACAAAAGACATGTATGAATCATCAAGGTGACTCACTAATCACATTCATTGTATATGCCACCTTAACCTCCTTAGTCACCACCTTCTAGAAGCTTCTCGCACAATTACGAGAACGCCCCTCCTTTCGCAAAAATACGGAAAAACTTTAGACTGTATAAATCTAATAACCGGATACCAGTAACTGGCTTAAACCAAAGCCGACTGGTAAAAACTGTCCGAAAGTCGTACGCGCGTAAACGCACGTATGCGTCCGAACCCTTGTTGTAAAACCATACGACCTCTATATCGTTTCGCCTGGAGTAGGGAAACTCTTTGTGTGGGACTCTAGAGACTCGACTACTACGCTGGCTGTGGGTTTAACCACAGACCGCAAGCGGCACTAGCTGTACGTAACGGTCCCCAGGTAGATGTCGATAAGAAGGCCGATGAGGGAACCCATCAGAACTCCTACTGAGTCTGATGTGACAATCTCCATACAGTCCGGTCCGTTCGTCCAAGACTATCGCATATCGGGCCTAGGGGGCGGCAAGCGTCAGTCCCCTAATAGCGGTATAAGTCGTGTCGGAGGGAAGCCCATTACACCCTGAGAAACTACTGGAACCTACCAGCAAATCTCGCTTGCCCTGGCCAGGGACTTTGCGTAATGGCTCTCTGACACAGCGCAATATCATCTCCCAATACCGGGAGAGACGAATCCTGTCTAACCGCCACTGCCTCCAAGTGCTCGGGACTGCACCCAACTGCTACCTGTTTGCATGACTCCTTTGAGCCGTGGTAGGGTAGCAATCTAAGAACAGTGGGACACACTCGAGGCTAAGTAGCAGTGTCAAGTCTGTGGACTATGCTGTACTCATGTCACCTGGGAACTGTTCACTGACGACTGGTATAAAACCAACCAACAGTTCCCTGTGAGTCCTGTCCGGTGTACCCGTAACCTAACGAGCACCTGCATACTATCTCCAGTACGACGTACTGACGGCTGTGGGACAGACCATCTCCCTAACTGGGATGAGAAGCGTACACACTAGTCTACTCCGGAGTATCGATGCTCTGTCTCGATAATCCAACGACTAGGGACCTGAATAAGGATGTGCTTTGTAGACTACCCAGCCCCCACTAGTGTGACTGCCATCACAACGCTGGTAGTCAAGCAAGATCCTAAGAGCTCTATCAATACGTATACTCACATATTAAGATAGAAAAACCAAGTAGCATACTACCATGTTTACCGAGACTGTTATATACATGTGAATATCCCAAGCTTCCATCAAGTAATATACAAACTAGTATGATACAGTAATGGCCTTCTAGGGCATAAACACTAACAATCTCCCACTTGCACTAGGGCCATGTACTGGCGTATCGAAGACCGATGATCTCGAGTAGCCTCTCGAACTGAATCTGAGGTAGGGCCTTAGTGAATGGATCAGCAATGTTATCCTCCGTATTTACTCTCTTTACCTCGATCTCCCGGCGATCTACGATCTCCCTGATCAGGTGATACCGTCTTAAGATGTGTCTGGACTTCTGATGGGACCTGGGTTCCTTCGCTAAAGCTATAGCGCCGTTGTTGTCGCAATACAGAGGTATTGGACCAACACTGGTAGGAACCACCTGAAGTTCTGTGAGGAACTTTTTCATCCAGACAGCTTCTTTTGCGGCATCGCAAGCAGCTATGTACTCCGCTTCCATCGTTGAGTCAGCAACGGTGTCCTGCTTGGAACTCTTCCAACAGACCGCCCCTCCATTGAGGGTAAAGACATAACCCGACATGGACTTGGAGTCATCCTTGTCACTCTGGAAGCCGGAATCAGCATAGGCCTCCATCTTGAGGTCCTTTCCGCCGTAAACCAAGAACATCTCCTTAGTCCTTCTCAGGTACTTGAGAATGTTCTTTACTGCTATCCAGTGATTCTCCCCTGGGTTTGCCTGATACCGGCTTACAACGCTCAATGCGTATGCTACATCTGGTCTGGTACATAACATCGCATACATTATAGAGCCTACCGCAGAAGCGTAGGGTATAATCGACATGCGTTCCCTTTCCAAATCAGTCTTGGGAGACATCTCTTTGGAGAGGGTGATTCCGTGATAAGCCGGTAGGTTACCGCGCTTTGAATCTTCCATACTGAATCTTTTCAATATGGTGTCTATGTACCTGGACTGTGAAAGTCCCAACATCCTCTTTGATCTATCACGATAGATCTGGATCCCCAGAATGTAGGTGACATCACCCAGGTCCTTCATGGAGAATTTCTGTGACAAGAATCTTTTGACTGACTGTAGCATAGGAATATCATTTCCTATTAGGAGAATGTCATCCACGTACAAGACGAGGAATACAACAACTCTCCCTACAATCTTACTGTATATGCATGGTTCATCTGGATTTTTGATAAAGTCGAATTCTTTGACAGTATCATCAAAACAGATGTTCCAACTCCGCGATGCCTGCTTTAGTCCATAAATGGATTTAAGCAGCTTGCATACTTTACCGCTGCTCCCACTCTGAATGAATCCCTCTGGCTGATCCATATAGACGCTCTCTTCTAAATTTCCATTTAGAAAGGCCGTCTTTACATCCATCTGCCAGATTTCATAATCGTGGAAGGCAGCAATAGCAAGAAGGACCCGAATGGATTTCAGCATAGCCACAGGAGAAAAGGTTTCGTCATAGTCCAAACCAGGTCTTTGACGGAAACCCTTTGCAACAAGTCTAGCCTTATAGGTTTCAACCTGTCCATCTACACTAATCTTCTTTCTGAAGATCCACTTGCATCCTACGGGTTTCACCCCATCTGGAGCAGTGTCCAAAGTCCACACTTTGTTAGTGTAATGGACTCCATTTCGGTCTGCATTGCATCCAGCCATTTTACCGAGTCACCGCTCTGAATGGCTTGCTGGAAGCTAGTAGGGTCGTCATTATCAATGACGCAATCTTCTCTATCCCCGTCTATGAGAAAACCGTAGTATCTCTCGGGCGGATGAGACTGCCTACTACTTCTGCGGATAGGTGCTGGTATGTCCCTTTCTTCTGAAACTTCTTGTTCCACCAAACTTTCAGTAACAGCTTGTGGTTCTGGAATTTCTTCCAGTTCTACTGCGCTCCCACTCTTCTGATTTTCTAAAAATTCAGTTTCTAAGAAGCGGGCATGACGAGAAACAAAAACCTTTTGTTCCTCTGCGTAGTAGAAGCAATATCCCATGGAATTCTTTGGATATCCCACAAACTTACACTCTACTGAGCGTGCCTCGAGCTTGTCCGGATGCTGCTTTTTTACAAAAGCTGGACATCCCCATGTCTTCAGGTACTGAAGATAGGGTTTCTTCCCACTCTACATCTGATATGGCGTGGTAGGCACAGTCTTGGTTGGAACCTTGTTCAAAAGATATGCTGCTGATTCTAGCGCATAACCCCAGAATGATCGCGGTAACTCAGCCTTACTCATCATGGAACGAACCATATCTAATAGGGTTCGATTCCTCCTTTCCGATACACCGTTGTGTTGTGGTGTGTATGGAGGAGTAAGCTGAGAGAGAATTCCTTTCTCTTTTAAGTAACCCAGGAACTCGGTACTTAAGTATTCACCACCTCGATCAGATCTCAGTGTCTTAATACTTTTGCCTGTTTGGTTTTCCACTTCATTCTTGTATTCTTGGAATTTCTCAAAGGCCTCGGATTTATGCTTCATCAAGAAGATATGTCCATACCTAGAGAAATCATCCGTAAAAGTAATGAAGTAGGAATAACCACCTCGCGCATTTGTAGACATCGGACCGCACACGTCACTGTGTACGAGTCCTAAGAGCTCGCACGCTCTTACTCCGTGTCCAGTAAACGGAGTCTTTGTCATCTTTCCCATGAGACAAGATTCACAAGTGGCATAAGATTGATATTCGAACGGATTCAAATATCCTTCTTTATGTAACTTCGTTAACCGTGTTTCATTGATGTGACCTAGTCTACAATGCCATAAGAAAGCCTGATTTACTTCTGGAGACTTTCTTTTAAGTGTGTTCTGGACATTGAAAACCTGAGCTTGATTCAATACGTATATACCGTCATCTAATGTACCGGACCCAATCAGAACTTGATTTAGGTGGATGTGAACTACATCGCTTACGAATGTAAAGTCATATCCCTCTCTTGAAAGTGAGGACACTGATATGATATTACAAGTCAAACTAGGTACATACAGACAGTTACGTAGAATCAATATCTGCCCACTTGTCAAACCTAGGCGATATTCTCCCACGGATTCAGCATCCACGCTCATTCCGTTTGCAACTCTGAGAGACAAATCACCTATCCTTATAACTTTACGGTTTCTCAAAGCATGTAACGAATTACAGATATGAGATCCTGCTCCGGTATCTAGTACCCAGGAAGTAGAGTTAATTGACAAACAATTCTTAATTACAAACACACTTGAGGCTGAAGCCACAACATGCTTCGTATCCTGGCTACTGGCTTCCAAAGCCCTGCAATCCTTCTGCCAATGTCCATTCCCATAACAATAGGAATATCCCTCCTTACCTATACCAAGTCCCGAAACTGTTTCTCTTCCCTTTCCTCCTACTTTGCTGACACCGTATATTGGCTTTGTAGAGGTCTTTTTCTTTTCACCCTTTGCTTTCGCCTTGGATGAAGAAGAAGAAGGTCCCCTATTAAGCAGAGCTTGTGTCTCCCTGGTTTCTTTCAGGGTATAAGTAGAGGGTAGGGACTGTGGAAATAAGTCAGTATATGACCTGTTTCCCAACGTGGTCTCCAGGTCCTTGAGCTCATCAATATAGCTAGTCATCGTAAGGACGTCGTCCCTTACAGATGACCCGTCAGCCGACCTCGCTTGAATCAATTCGTTCGAGGCCTCATATCTTGCGATATGAGATTGCTCTCCATATAAATCTTTGTTATGGAGAAAGATGGAAACAGAGTCCATCTTCTCGTGCTGCTTCTGGTATATACCATCAACTGAAGCCAACACGAGGCACTTGGCTTTCGCTTTATTCTTTTCCTTTGTCTAACGGATATCCATATCCGCGACGGTGGAAACTGGACCTGGGACGGTGGGATCTTGAGTAGTAATAGGGTGGTCCAGCTTGTCATTGGCAATGGTCATCTGGACAGATCTTTGCCAGTCATATAAGTTAGATTCAGTCATCTTGTTATCTAGATGTAACCTAGTCATGGTCACAAGGTCGCTGCAATGAGAGAGAGAGAAGAAAACACTTTAGCATGATGCTCTTGCAAGTTTATATTGGTTTTTAATTTATCTAAACTGGATGGCTCCCACTGTTTTTCGAATCCTTCCTCAAACCATAAAAGAAGAATTAGCCAGGACTATTCTCACTGTACAATTCTTGCTTAACCGTTCAGTCAGGCTAGTGTCGATACTTTGAGGGAGGTTTTCCAACGCTTTCGCGAAGTTCCTTAATTAAATAACCTCTTTTCTCTGGGGGCGTAACCCCGCTGACACATTTCTGGACACCTACTTAGTTTATAGCATTGATTGTTAAGTGACGAATATCCTGATAAGTAGCATATACTCTCAGTAGGATCAGGATCCAAATATCATCGTATGATAATGTTGAAGGAATCCTACCAACATTCATCAAACTCCAAATGGTATGCATCTCTTTGCAAATCAGTTTCTTTAGAAATTCCCGATATATATTTTTGCCCCATGTTCTTATGACCTTGACGAAAGCCAACAAATCATAAAACACATGTCAAGTTCTGCCCATCATTATCTTGTTAATTTGAACCCACCCGTATATACCCTTGACGAAAGCCAACAAGGTTATACGACTGTCCCAAACCAACTCATCTATCTATGCAACAAATGAATACCCCAGCAGCTACCAAACACTATGCCTTGACGAAAGCCAACAAGCATAGCTTGAATACTACTGACCATCCATAAGAAATGACGGAGGGCTACGACTGGTTTTGGTGAAACCGTGAACGTAGTGAACTTGATATAACTGAAGGAACCTGATAGCTTTTAAAAGGAGTGGTTAAAGCTCCGCATTTTTAAAAATATCTGTTTTTAAAATTAACCGAGTGGTTTCTTTTAAATTGTTCCAACGATTAAAACTTTGGTTTATTTTCTTTGCATTATAGATAATGCGTCCCATCATTAACCTATCATTGCAGAAAATAACGAAAATGCAACGTCCTCTTATGCCATCCGCATTCGCCACGGGGTCCAGTCATTACCCGTTAGGTTACTTAACTAACGACAGAGCGGGGGCTGGGCTAGCGCGGGTGTAAAACATAAGTGACGTCTAAATAGCTATCATATATATAGATATTTTACATTCGTCTGACGCAATGATATTCATTCCAGATCACAGATGAACTTAATTGGATTTGCAAGCAATCCGTGTTTGTTTTGAGCCTGCAACAAAATACGGATTACACAGTTATGATGAATAGCCTTTACCCCACCCACGACCCCTACGGGTGCGGCAAACTACCCGCCCGGCAGTTTGTGCACCCCACCTTGGGTCTGTCCTAGGAGCAAAAACAGTAAAATAAAATAATACAACGGTGGCTACAACCGCAACCTGGATGTGCCCCGCAAAATAATATTACAACAAATTACATTTACATCAAATGAATTAAATAATAACCCATCACATAACCCCGTCTATACATCACAACAGTCCAACACAGTTCATATGCACAAACAGATAAAATCCATTTCAGAAATGTGCAACCCCCTGCCAACTGACATACTAGCAGTTAGGGGAGGTTTACGAACACATTATACAATCACAGATATAATCCAACAAGCAAATACTGTATAATTTCGATCGATTAAACACTTTTAATTTTGCTCCAATACTGCTCTGCAAATCTGAAACCTGAGCAAAAATTAAATATTCCAGAAAATCCCAAATATCACACAGAACCAACACAGGAAAATTGGGTTCATGACTCGGCAACTCGGCGGCGGAACCGCGGCGGGATAGGTGGGATCCGCCGCGTTTCCGCGCCGCTTTAGTCGAATCATGTGCCCAATTTTCTTGGGTGTTCTTCTACTGTCTTTTTAAGCTTTCTGAACATCCCTGAAAAAATTTTGGACTTCATTTAAAAATCGACAGAAACTGATGTTTTCGAGCTTTTCCGGTTTCGTTTTTTCCGTTCGAAATTCATACAAATTTGTAAGTAAGTTATTTATTGTTTAGCGAGGCTCTGATACCACTGTAAGTCGATGTAGAACACCCCAATACTTGTGGGGAGGCGGAATTTTCAAAAACGAACTTGTTTAGTGAACAAACATCGACTAACCGCTTGAATCGAAGCTAAACGATAACTAACAACAAACATATAGTTTCTATGCTACTATGTTCTAGGATTATACCTAACGAATCGTGTCCTTCGTCTTTGTGAACTCCTCCTCCTCCTCGGCCTTCTCGAAGTAGTAGATGATCCACCCGAGAGCTTTACTCCAAGCTTAGCCTCTAAACTTGAGGCAACTAAACTTCTTTAAGTGCTAATCAAAGAAGTTAGGTGTAATATAGAGAGGGTTATAGATTAATTAGTCTTACTAATCCTTGTACTCAACTCATGAGAGGGGAGGATTAGTCTTTGAAGAGGGAGAGCTTGAGGAGAGAGAAGATGATAAAGATAATGATATGAGAATAGTGAGATAACATGATATATATCAAGCATTTCTTTTTTTATCAAGAAAAGAATAAATCACAATTTAACAACCATGCTTGATAATATCTAGTGATGATTCATTAGATGGACAAAAGACATGTATGAATCATCAAGGTGACTCACTAATCACATTCATTGTATATGCCACCTTAACCTCCTTAGTCACCACCTTCTAGAAGCTTCTCGCACAATTACGAGAACGCCCCTCCTTTCCGCAAAAATACGGAAAAACTTTAGACTGTATAAATCCAATAACCGGATACCAGTAACTAGATTAAACCAAAGCCGACTGGTAAAAACTGTCCGAAAGTCGTACGCGCGAAAACGCACGTATGCGTCCGAACCCTTGTCGTAAAACCATACGACCTCTATATCGTTTCGCCTGGAGTAGGAAAACTCTCTGTGTGGGACTCTAGAGACTCGACTACTACGCTGGCAGTGGGTTTAACCACAGACCGCAAGCGGCACTAGCTGTACGTAATGGTCCCCAGGTAGATGTCGATAAGAAGGCCGATGAGGGAACCCATCAGAACTCCTACTGAGTCTGATGTGACAATCTCAATACAGTCCGGTCCGTTCGTCCAAGACTATCGCATATCGGGCCTAGGGGACGGCAAGCGTCAGTCCCCTAATAGCGGTATAAGTCGTGTCGGAGGAAAGCCCATTACACCCTGAGAAACTACTGGAACCTACCAGCAAATCTCGCTTGCCCTGGCCAGGGACTTTGCGTAATGGCTCTCTGACACAGCGCGATATCATCTCCCAATACCGGGAGAGACGAATCCTGTCTAACCTCCACTGCCTCCAAGTGCTCGGGACTGCACCCAACTGCTACCTGTTTGCACGACTCCTTTGAGCCGTGGTAGGGTAGCAATCTAAGAACAGTGGGACACACTCGAGGAGAAGTAGCAGTGTCAAGTCTGCGGACTATGCTGTACTCATGTCACCTGGGAACTGTTCACTGACGACTGGTATAAAACCAACCAACAGTTCCCTATGAGTCCTGTCCGGTGTACCCGTAACCTAACGAGCACCTGCATACTATCTCCAGTACGACGTACTGACGGCTGTGGGACAGACCATCTCCCTAACTGGGATGAGAAGCGTACACACTAGTCTACTCCGGAGTATCGATGCTCTGTCTCGATAATCCAACGACTAGGGACCTGAATAAGGATGTGCTTTGTAGACTACCCAGCCCCCACTAGTGTGACTGCCATCACAACGCTGGTAGTCAAGCAAGATCCTAAGAGCTCTATCAATACGTATACTCACATATTAAGATAGAAAAACCAAGTAGCATACTACCATGTTTAGCGAGACTGTTATATACATGTGAATATCCCAAGCTTCCATTAAGTAATATACAAACTAGTATGATACAGTAATGGCCTTCTAGGGCATAAACACTAACACAATGATCTCCCTGATCAGGTGGAACCGCCTCAAAATGTGCCTGGACTTCTGATGGGACCTGGGTTCCTTCGCTAAAGCTATAGCGCCGTTGTTGTCACAATACAGCGGTATTGGATCAACACTGGTAGGAACCACCTGAAGTTCCGTGAGGAACTTCTTCATCCAGACAGCTTCCTTTGCGGCATCGCAAGCAGCTATGTACTCCGCTTCCATGGTTGAGTCAGCAATGGTTTCCTGCTTGGAACTCTTCCAGCAAACCGCCCCTCCATTGAGGGTAAAGACATAACCCGATATGGACTTGGAGTCATCCTTGTCACTCTGGAAGTTGGAGTCAGCAAAGGCCTCAATCTGGAGGTCTTTTCCGCCATACACCAAGAACATCTTCTTAGTCCTTCTCAGGTATTTGAGAATGTTCTTTACTGCTATCCAGTGTTTCTCCCCTGGGTTCGACTGATACCGGCTTACAACGCTCAATGCGTATGCTACATCTGGTCTGGTACATAACATCACATACATAATAGAGCCTACCGCAGATGCGTAGGGTATTGATGACATGCGAGCCCTTTCCAAATCAGTCTTGGGAGACATCTCTTTGGAGAGGGTGATTCCGTGACAAGCCGGTAGATTACCGCGCTTGGAATCTTCCATACTGAATCTTTTCAGTATGGTGTCGATGTACCTTGACCGTGAAAGTCCCAATATCCTCTTAGATCTATCACGATGGATCTGGATCCCCAGAATGTAGTTGGCATCGCCCAGGTCCTTCATGGAGAACCTCTGCGACAAGAATCCTTTGACTGACTGTAGCATAGGAATATCATTTCCTATTAGGAGAATGTCATCGACGTACAAGACGAGGAATATCACATTTCTCCCTACAATCTTACTGTAAATACATGGTTCATCTGGGTTTTTGACAAAGTCGAATTCTTTGACAGTATCATCAAAGCAGATGTTCCAACTCCGCGATGCCTGCTTAAGTCCATAGATGGACTTGAGCAACTTGCACACTTTACCGCTGCTCCCACTCTGAATGAATCCCTCTGGCTGATCCATATAGACGCACTCTTCCAAATTTCCATTTAGGAAAACCGTCTTTACGTCCATCTGCTAGATCTCATAATCGTGGAAGGCAGCAATGGCAAGAAGGATCCGAATGGATTTAAGCATGGCTACCGGAGAAAAGGTCTCGTCATAGTCCAAACCAGGTCTTTGACGAAAACCCTTTGCAACGAGCCTAGCTTTATAGGTTTCAACCTGCCCATCTACACCAATCTTCTTTCTGAAGATCCATTTGCAGCCTACAGGTTTTACCCCTTCTGGAGCAAAGTCCAAAGTCCAAACTTTGTTGGTGTACATGGACTCCATCTCGGTCCGCATTGCATCAAGCCATTTTACCGAGTCACCGCTCTGAATGGCTTGCTGGAAGCTAGTAGGCTCATCATAATCTATGATGCAATCCTCTCTATCCCCGTCTATGAGAAAACCGTAGTATCTCTCGGGCGGATGAGACTGCCTACTACTTCTGCGGAGCGGCGTAGGAATGTCCGGTTCCCCTGAACCTTCTGGTTCTACTAAGGTTTCAGTAATAGCTTGTGGTTCTGGAATTTCTTCCAGTTCTATTGCGCTCCCACTTATCTGATTTTCTAAAAACTCAGTTTCCAAGAAGCGGGCATGACGAGAAACAAGGACTTTTTGCTCCTCTGCGTAATAGAAAAGATACCCCTTGGAGTTCTTTGGGTATCCCACAAACTTGCACTGTACTGAGCGTGCCTCGAGCTTGTCTGCATGCTGCTTTTTTATAAAAGCCGGACATCCCCATTTCTTAAAGGATTTAAGACAGGGTTTCTTCCCACTCCACATCTGATATGGTGTAGTAGGCACTGTCTTAGTAGGAACTTGGTTCAAGAGATGTGCAGCTGTTTCTAGTGCATAACCCCAGAAAGATCGCGGTAACTCAGCCTTACTCATCATGGAACGAACCATATCTAATAGGGTTCGATTCCTCCTTTCCGATACACCGTTGTGTTGTGGTGTGTATGGAGGAGTACGCTGAGAGAGAATTCCATTCACTTTTAAGTAGTCCAGAAACTCGGCACTCAAGTATTCACCACCTCGATCCGATCTTAGGATCTTGATACTTTTGCCTGTTTGTTTTTCTACTTCATTCTTATATTCCCGAAATTTCTCAAAGGCCTCGGATTTGTGCTTCATTAAGAAGACATGTCCATACCTAGAGAAATCATCTGTGAAAGTAATGAAGTATGAATAACCGCTTCGCGCATGTGTAGACATTGGACCACACACGTCACTGTGTATAAGTCCCAAGAGCTCGTTCGCTCTTACTCCGTGTCCAGTGAACGGAGTCTTTGTCATCTTTCCCATGAGACAAGATTCACAAGTGGCATAAGACTGGTACTTGAACGGATCCAAGTATCCTTCTTTATGTAACTTAGTCAACCGTGTCTCATTGATGTGACCAGTCTACAATGCCATAAGAAAGCCTGATTTAATTCTGGAGACTTTCTTTTAAGTGTGTTCTGGACACTGAATATCTGAGCTTGATTCAATACGTATATACCGTTATTTAATGTACCTGACCCAATCAATGCTTGATTTAGGTGGATGTTTACTACATCGCTTACAAAAGCAAAATCATATCCTTCCTTAGAAAGTAAGGATACAGATATGATATTACAAGTCGCACCTGGTACATACAAACAGTCACGCAGAATCAATATCTGCCCAGTTGTCAGTCCTAGGTGATATTCCCCTACGGATACAGCATCCATGCTCATTTCGTTAGCAACCCTGAGAGTCATATCACCTTTCCTGATAACCCTACGGTTTCTCAGACCCTGCAACGAATTACAGATATGAGATCCTGATCCGGTATCCAATACCCAGGAAGTAGGGTTAACTGAAAAACAGTTCTCAATTACAAACACACTCGAAGCCGAAGCCACAACATGCTTCGAATTCTGGCTACTGGCTTTACAAGCCCTGCAATCTCTCTGCCATAGTTCATTCCCGTTACAATAGGAACGTCCCTCTTTTACTATATCCAGTCCTGAAACTTTTTCCCTTGCTTTTCCTTTTTCTTCCCTGGTTTCTTTCAGGGTATAAGCAGAGGGCAGGGACTGTAGAATTAGGTCAGTACTTGACCCATTCTCCAACGTGGTCTCCAGGTCCGTGAGCTCAAAATAGCTGGTCTCTGTAAGGACGTTGCCCCCTACAGATGACCCGTCAGCCAACCTCGCTTGAAGCAATTCGTTCGAGGTCTCATATCTTGCGATACGAGATTGCTCTCCATATAAAACTTTGTTATGGAGGAAGATAGAAACTGAGTCCATCTTCTCGTGCTGCCTCTGGTTTGCACCATCAACTGAGGCTAACACGAGGCACTTGGCTTTTGCACAATCCTTTTCCGATGTCCTGCGGATGTAAACATCCGTGACAGGGGAAACTGGACCTGAGACAGCAGGGATATGATTAGTTAAGAGGTGTCCCAGCTTGTCATGGGCAATGGACATCTGGACAGACCTTTGCCGGTCATAACAGTTAGGTTCAATCATCTTTTTATCTAGATGTAACCTAGGTGTGGTCACAGGGTCGCTGCAATTAAGAGAGAGAGAAGAAAACACTCAGCATGATGCTCTTGCAAGTTTAGAGTGGTTTTTAATTTGTCTAAACAGGATGGCTCCCACTGTCTCTCGAATCCCTCCTCAAAACCAAAAAGGAAGAATTAGTCAGGATCAATCCCACCGTACAATACTTGCTTAACCGTTCGACCAGGCTGGTGTCGGTACTTTGAGGGAGGTTTTTCAACGCTTTCGCGAAGTTTCTTAATTAAATAACCTCTTTTCCCTGTGGGCGTAGCCCCGCTAACACCTTTCTAGACACCTACTTGGTTTATAGCATTGATCGTTAAGTGAGAAATTCCCGAGGAGTAGCATATACTCACAGTAGGATTGGGATCCAAATATCATCGCGTGACAAAACTGAAGGAATACTACCAGAATCATCACACTCCAAATGGTATGCAACGCTAGCAAGTTTCAGTTCTTTTGAAACTCCCGATGTGGATTTTTGCCCCATGCTCTTATGACCTTGACTAAGGCCAACAAATCATAAGTCACATGTCAAGTTCTACCCGTCGTTGTCCATGTTAATTTGAACCCATCCGTATATACCCTTGACTATGGCCAACAAAGTAATACGACTGTCCCAAACCAACGCATCTATCTATGCAACATATGAATATCCACCAGCTACCAATCACTGTGCCTTGACTAAGGCCAACAAACACAGCTTGAATACTGTTGAATATTCATATGAAACGACGGAGGGCTACGAATGGTTTTGGCGAAACCGTGAACGTAGTGAACTTGATTTAGTCGATGGAACGAGATAGCTTTTAAATGGAGTGGCTCAAACTCCGCATTTTTAAAAGTTTGTTTTGAAAAGAACCGAGTGGTTTTTCGAAAGTGTTCCAACGACTTATACTTGGTTTATTTTCTTGCATTAGTTCTTTTAATGCGTGTTTCACTTGCATTAGTTCTTTTAATGCGTGTTATACTTGCATTAGTTCTTTTAATGCGTCCCATCATTTAAACCTACCATTGCAGAAAACAACCAAAATATGACGTACGCTTATGCCATTCGCATTTGCCACGGGCCCCGTCATTACCCGTTAGGTTACTTAACTAATGACAGAGCGGGGGCTGGGCTAGCGCGGCTGTAAAATATAAGCAACGCCTAAATAATATCATATATAGATATATTGCAATGATAGACATTTCAGATCACAGATGAACACATTGGATATACTAGGAACCTGCAATTCGTACGAGCCTGTAACGAAAAAGCAGATTACACGGTCGCGGTGAATAGCCAATACCCCACCCAAGACCCCTACGGGTGCGGCAAACTGCCCGCCAAGTACCCGAAGCGAAGCAACCTCCCTCATCCCCGTGAGTAGGCCACTCGGCACTTCGGCATACCCGGTAGTTTGTGCACCCACTCCATGGGTCTATCCTAGGAGCAAAAACAGTAAAAAGTAATTATACAATGACGGCTACAACCCCGACCCGGTTGTGCGGCCATACAAATAATTATTACATCAATTTACAAATTTACATGAATTGAAAGAAAAGAAAACCCTCGTCTCACAACCCCCGGCTATTCACCCGCGACAATCCAATGAATTCATATACACATTCCAATAACATTACAGATCACAGATTTGTATAACCCCCACTAATCGACATATAGCGATTAGCAGACGTTCAATACAAATATCACATCACAGAAAAAACCCGTCAGCTTAAGTCTTTTAGAAGTTCGATCAAAAATACGGATTTTCAGGACCCCAAAAATAAAATTTTCGTTCTGGAAAATCTGGGCAGAAAATATATATTCCAAAAATCCCAAAACAACCTCATAAAAACACTGCACCAAACTTGGACCTCGGCCGCGGATCCGCGGCGGGAGCGTGCTCCCGCCGCGTTTCCGCGGCGCTTTGACTCGGTCGTTGGACCAAATTTGGTGGGTGATCACACAAAAGCCTGAGCCGATTTTTAAGATAAAATTTATCAACTTTTGAACAGAATAAAAATCGGCAGAAACTTGAAAATCTCGGGTTTGTTTCGTGACTTTTCTTTGATCGATCTTCTAGCTACTTTGCTAACAGTTAGATAGAGTTTAACTAGGCTCTGATACCACTGTAAGTCCATACTACCTCTCCCGGTACTTTCGGGCATGCGGAATTTGATAAAAAACGATTTTCTTAGAGGTGGTAATATGGACTTAAAACCCGGATCTTTGTTAAATATCTAACTAACAACCTAACTACGAGTTGCTAACTACTCGGTTAGGGGGTTATACCTTTCTTTTTCTCGAACTCCTTCGTCTTCAAGCCTCGATGGATGTCCGGATCGCCTTCACTCCGTCGTCTCCTTGCGCCGAAGATAGATCCACCTCGAAAGCTTCTACCTTTGGCTTCTTCTTCGGTCTTTGAAGAAACTAGTTCACTTGGTTTGCTAAACCTTGTGAACTAGAGTGAGTAGAGAAGAGTTTGTATGGGATTTTATCTATGGTTCTTGGTTCTCAACTCATGAGACAAGTGAACCATAGAATCAAGAGAGGGAGAGCAAGAGGAGGAAGATGAGAGCTCAAGAACAAGAGAGAGAATGAGCATGAAAGAATGAGAGAAGACTTTTCTCATTTGGCTCTCATAATCCAAAACAATCATAACACATCATATCAATCAAGTATTATGTGATGGTTTAAGCAACCATAGCCATATCATTTCATGCACTCATTTTGCACAAAAGAGCAAGCAAGCAAAAGTCTTTGCCATGAAATGATAGCTATGGTTATCATGATGGTCAACTAGTCAAGCCTAGTCAACCGGTCAACAAAGTCAACAAGTCAACAAAAGTCAACAAGTCAACAAAGTCAACAACTCAACAACCATGTCACCATAATACCTAATTAATATAATTGTTAATCACATATCATATTCTCATTAGGGTTGAGCAAAAAGTCAATAGTCAACTGTCAACGGTCAACAACCCTAATGAGAATCCTCCGCCTCTGTCTCTCCGTCAACTGTGCATACACACCCGCATCCGCGTTCCGAGGAACACGAATACAAACTTGATAAATCCAATCCCAATACATACACTAGGATCTGGCTTAAACCAAAGCCCGCTAGTGTTTACTGTCCGGACACTGTACGTGCACAAGTGCACGGATGTGACCGAACCCTGTCGCAAAACCATGCGACCTGCCGCAAAACCATGCGACCTCTACTCTTTTGCCTAAAGGCGAATAGCTTTCTGTGTGGGACTCTAAAGACTCGACACTACGCTGGTAGTGGGTTTAACCACAGACCGCAAGCGGCACTAGCTGTGCGTAACGGTCCCCAGGTAGATGCCGACAAGAAGACTGACGAGGTGAAACCCATCTGAACTCCTACTGAGCCTGAATGTGACATTCTCCGTACAGTCCGATCTGTTCGTCTGATACATCGCATGGCGGGCCTAGGGGGCGGTAAACGTCAGTCCCCTAATAGCGGTACAAGTCGTGTCGGAGTGAAGCCCAAAACATCCTGAGATAACACTGGAAGCCTACCAGTATATCTTGATTGCCCTGGCCAGGGACTACTCGTGTAATGGCTCTCCTAGACACAGCGCGATGTCAACCCCCAATACCGGGAGAGACGAATCCTGTCTAACCGTCACTGCCTCCAAGTGCTTCGGGACTGCACCCAACTACCACCTGTTTGCACGACTCCTTTGAGCCGTGGTAGGATAGTAATCAAAGTACAGTGGGAACACACTCGAGACGAAGTGACAGTGTCAAGTCAGCGGACTAAGCTGTACTCATGTCACCTGGGAACTGATAACTGACGATAGGCATAATACCAACTAGTCAGTTCCCGACGAGTCCTGTCCAGTGTACTCGTAACCCAACGAGCACCCGCATACTATCTCCAGTACGACGTACTGACGGCTGTGGGACAGACCGTCTCCCACTCTGGGATGAGAAGCGCATGCGCTAGTCTACTCCGGAGTATCGATGCCCTGTCTCGATAGTCCCGCGACTAGGGACCTGCATAAGGATGTGCTTATAGATTACCCAGCCCCCATTAGTGTGACTGCCATCACAACGCTGGTAATCAAGCAAAGATCCTAAGGGCTCCACTAATGTGTATAGGTGATATACTAAAATAAACACAAGTACACATTGAAGTAGAAACAAACCAAGTAGCATACTACTATATTGAGCAAGATTGTATATACAAGGTGAATATCCTAAGCTTCCATTAAGTAATATACAAACTAATATGATACAGTAATGGCCTCTAGGGCATATACACTAACAGGAAATCGTCTGAAATTGCGGGAATCTCATGAAAATTGCCGAAATCTCTTGAAAATTGCGGGAATCTTCCAAAATTGCAGGTATTTCCAAAAGATACCAGCATATAGTACTATTCGGTGAAATATCATCTTAAAAGATATCCACATCTCTTTTATATATGATTTGCGTCCCACTTCGAGTTACCCACCTATATCTTGAGTAAATTTGAACTATGGATTTCACACAAAGTATCATGCAATTGTTTACTTTGGTTAAGTTTGGGCTGGACAAAATGAAAATGTCCACTTATGCTTTGAAATGATATGATGTGAAGAAATGCATATGAATCAAAGTTGTACATAAACTAATATAAAGGAAACTCTTTTGATGACTCATTTGTATATTATCTTTTATTGTATGTACATATCTTTATTATGTCATCTTTTCTTCTAAATGATGCGATATAGAATGATCTAGCATGGTATATCCCGTTTAGGTTTTTTTCTGAGACAGTAGGATGTAAATTAACAGTAAATGCTTGCACTTATTGGAAGTCACGAACCTATAGCCTTCTAGTTAAACTTTAAAACCCTTAACTCTATTATGTTTAAACTTTTCCTTTATTTTAACGATTCGATCATTAGAGCTTCTAAAGAGGGTACACAACAATCTTAGAGACATTCCATGGTATTAGGGATTTGACCGTAAGATAATGGAAACACATGATCGGGTTCACAGTAACACAAGAAATAATGCATCCTTAAAAAAACACAAGATACAAGAATCGTTTATTAGATCTTAGCACACAAAATTTTTAGGCGTCACTACACCATAATTTTCAACTCTCTTATTAAAGGTCTCTGTAAAAAGAAGAGGGTTGATGAAGCAGCTTAGCTGTTTGAAAAAATTGCGTTAGATGGGTTGCATTCCATGTTGGGGTCAAAATTTGCACCCTAGTTAACCAAGTCAAAGTCAACGTCAACCCTAAGTAAGCGAACCCAAGCCCGAGAAAGTGGGCCCATGCCCAAGTCGAGCCCCGCGGCCGGTCTCCCCCATGCCGAAATAAAAAATCACGTAATAAATAATTTTGATGTAATTTTTTTATGCATGAATATAAGCAAAATGGACATAAAGCCAAATTTTTGTAAAGCCCATGGCTTATGTGCAAAAGAAATGAGCACATGAAGTATGGGATGAGCAAAATGCCATTTTGTAAACCCCAATGGGCTATATATAAATGTGTAAGCTTATATAAGTCAACATGATGATGAATAAAGCATACACTTTTCATTCTCTCAAACTCTAGGGTTTTTTGTGCCTCCTTCTCCTTCTCCTTCCTCAAGGTTCTAAACCTTCTTATCATTTTCAATTAAATTAAGAATTTTACTCTTTCTTTTCCAAAAAAATATATTTTTTCACCACAAAACCCACCAAAAGGTGCTCGTATCTTCCATTAGATCTCAAAAAGAGGAGATTTTTAAATCTCACCCCCTCTTGTTCTCCAAGATTCGGCCGACAGAAGAGGAGGAAGAAGACCTATCTCCAGAAATCCCATTTTGGGAAAGATCCAAGACCCGGAGGAGAAAAAAAGGGTCCTCTTGAGCATTTACAAGGATTTCTTGAAGTTTAACTCACAAATCAAAGTTCCTGGGAGTTTAACTCCATAAGAATAAATTGACAATAATAATACATCCTTTTTTTAAAGAGTTTAATGGAGTACAACTCCCAATATGGGGGGCTGACCCCCCTTTTTACATTCCGCTGGCGTCATGCGCCCAGCGCCCGCGCGCCGCGCACGTGGGGCGCCGACACCTTCGCCCACGCGTCCTTTGGATGCCTTTTCCCTTACACACACACACTGTTTAACAAGATTATGAATATCTTGTTAGTTTTAATAAAATTAGAATTTTATTCTATCATATCTTTTTAGTTCAACAAGATCAGAAATATATTTTCTTAACATAGAATTTAATTCTATCATATAGATATCTCGTTAGTTTAATAAAATTAGAATTTAATTCTAACATAAAATTCTGATCATATGAATATCTTGACACACTGTCCCCGTTAGAAAAAATTTCTAACGGGGCGCTGCTCCGCACCCCGCAAGAGGGCTACTATCCCTTTGATCCCCAGCCAGCTATCCGGGTAGCGGGACCCCCGTAAAATATCTGTGGGGCCCCTGATACATCTAAAACCCCTTCAATACACAATACTGCACATTGAGTTCGCATGATATGTTTGACCCATCAATCGGAGGCTCTCTCGCTCCAAAGTCGAGGGATAATTAATGACAGCTTAGTCCGCTGCTGTCGAAGATTCGGATCCTCACAATCAATAAACCCCAGCTTATCCTAGGCAGGGGGAATCTGTAATGCGCCTGACAAGCGCGCGCGTATTCCCATCTAAATGGGGTGACGAAAACACCCTACATCCCAAACTTGGTCTCTTGCGCTGTTCTCTTTTTTTGCTGCAAAACGCTTCTTAGGATCTACAAAGAAGCAACTCTAGCGGTCATTCCGGAGCGACTGTAGTAAAGCACTTGAAAGGGTCATCTCTAAAAATCCGACCATACTATCTAGTGCTTTAGAATCTGTCAAATAATCTATACATGCATTTCCTTCATGGAAAATATGAGAGGCTCAAAAACTATCAATCAATCTAATCCAATTGTATATCTAATCAAGTATCAGCTTTGCAATACCAGATCTTCATGATTAACCCAATCTATAATCAAGGTTGAATCACCTTCTAATCAAAATTTGGTCGCATGTAGCTCGAATACCGTAACGTGCACAACCTCTACAGATAGTTCGACCAATGGAACCGAGAGACTTGCAAGTCTCCACCCCTTAGCTTGTAGAACATGATCTCGTTCATCGTGGAATAGAAAACCTGCTCCCGCAATAGAGAATTCCTTAATATAACTATCAAAGTTAGTGTTGAGTTCACGTTAGGGTGTCTGGCGGACATAGGATCACCTCAGTTGGCCGTTGATGAATTTGAGTAGATATTGAGCTCATGTCACCAAAATTCTTTCGCATGAAAAAGAGTTTTCTCTTTCACATAATCGAATGTCTGAGTGGAAGTTGTTAAACACCAGTTCATTGTGTTGCATCCATATCATCCATGCACCATATATGAGAAGAGCCTCCTTGAGACGTGTTTACTGTCTCGAGATCCATTTAAGGATTTTGTTATTGCGATTAGATTCTCAACAGTATTCAAATTGGGCATTGTATAGCTCACGGCCTCAAAGATGGCAAGCCAATAATATTCCGCTTACGAAAAAAGCGAAAATGGGAGCATCAGCTTGGCACTTGAGCTGCTTGTGAAATGAAGGAGCCTGACCTTGTCACCTACACCACTGTAATCAACAGCTTTGGCAAAGGAGGAGCCACATGTGGGAGAGAGAGAGAAGGAGAGACAGAGAGACGGAGAGCCTCCAGACTAGGCCAGGTGATGATGCTCGATATTGGCAATCCCCAAGATCGTGACACGTGGCAGGTGACGTGCCCCAAGACCTAGAAGAAAAGGGCTCACAGAGACCGACCAGGCCACCCTTGTACCCAACCTGCAAGCGCAAGCTGGCCCTTCTCGGGCCCCCTGCAAATTAGCCTCCTTGGCACCTCAGCTCGTCCCGAGCTGCCACAGGACCAAGACTCCTCGGCCCTCTTGCTCGCCTCCGAGCTCTCCAGCCGAGGCCGTATTCCTCGGTCTCTTCGACCGACCAACTCCACCACTCACAGGCGTAACCGCCGCTCCGCAAATCTCGCCACGCGCAGATTCTCCGCCAGCAACGTCCCACGTTCCACGCCATCACAATCCCCATCAATGGGCAATCCGCTCTTTACGCGGGCGTGACGTCGAGAGCGTAACTGCCGGCGAGATTCTCGCGCCTGCTGCTGCGTGATCCACCGCTATATAAACCCCCATCACAGAGGGGTCAAGTAAGCCATTCTTTACACTTTACGCCGTTACTCTGCTCGGATCTCATCACTAACTTGAGCGTCGGAGGGTACTTGGTGGTACCAAACCATCCGGGGACTTCTTTGCAGGTACTCGGCAACAGTTTCATCACCTCACCTCTTCCTCCAAAAACCCATTGAGACCCACACGCAACATGCAGGAGATCACTTTCAAAATCCACCGGGAGATCGACGGAAAACAATATCCGACAGAGGCCCGAAAAGGACCTCCATCACCAGGCTAATGAAACGAATTGATGGCGGATCGATTCGCTTCGTCTCGAAGCGAATAAAATTCGCTTTGGAGTGACGTGGGAGCAAATTTGGCGAGGCGATTCGCCTCGTCCACAACGAATTCGCGAAGCGAGCAGGTTCCATAATTTTCCAGTGGTGCTTCGTCGTAGGTCGTCTCGTCTAACTCACCAGCTCGCCTCGCCTCGGGAATCACCATGATTCACCACGAATCGGCAAGACTCACTGATTCGCCTCGCCTTGTTGACCGATTGGCCTCGGATTTGTCTCGAACTCGTCGTCCAACGGTCATAAACGGCCACAAATTCGGCGAATCTCTTCGCCTCACCTCGGACTTGTTGCCCAATGGTCATAAACAGCCACCAACTTGCCTAAATCTTTTTCGCTTCGCCTCGTCCAACTTTTTTGCCTTAATTTTGTTATTTTTAAATTTTTTAATAGAAACTTGAGCTAGCCGAAAAATTCGCCTGGCTCGGCGAATTTGCCTTGCCTCGTCTTGCGAACCAGCGAGGCGAGCGGGTTCTGGCTCCACCACTTCGCCATCACCTAGGCGAGCAAAATTCGCTTCGCCGGCTAGGCGAACTAAACGAATTTCGAAGCGAATTGTTCATTAGCGATGCTTACTCCAGACGTCATCGGTTACACATCCATGGGCTGTGTTTCAAGAAGAGAGTTGATGCTGCTGCTCAGTTGCTCGAGGGAATGCCTCGATTGGGACGCACGCATAATACAGTCTTTTACATTACTCTTATCAAGGGGCTTTGTGCTGCTAACAACACAGGCTTGGCACTTGAGTTTCTTCGAAAAATGGGCAATGCGGAGGGGATTAAATGTAGAAGACCTGACGTTAGTACCTGCAACACCGTCATTGATGCTTTTTGCAAAGAGGAGACATGAACACTGCTTTAGAGATCTTTGAAGAAACGACTTGTATGGGAATTAATCGCTCATGATGTTGTCATCTACACGTGCATTGTTCATGGTTATTCGGAAAGAAGCCATCGGGTCCTTCTAGGACATGTTTGAGCATTGGTATTCTCTTGATGCATGTTCTAACATTTGGTCCGTTTCTAATTTTTATGCTCTGTGCAGCGATTAAAGCAACCCTATTTGCAGCTTGATGACAGGCTTTTCCATTAAGTCGGAGAAACGGTATCTCAATCATCCGATACGAACCCGACACTTATTAGCCCGTATTTGAATCTGCTATATATGTAATTGATTCTGGTGTGCGGAGCCTTTTTCCAGGTACAAGTTACGCTTGCAAAACCTCAGAGGAGAGATTTACAAGGCCCAATTCCATCATGCTATTGGGAGAAACAAGTCTAGGACAACAAGCAGCCACCGACATTTTATGAGACGTAGGTATATATAGGGTAAATTTTGTTTTCTTAAATAATAACTAGGATATTAATTTGGGCAATTGAACGGGCAAAAGGAGTATAAGTATAAGAGCATTAATTTCCATATATAATATCTTGCTCACAATTATTTGATGCTGATCTTTCAAAAAGAATTTTTTTTATTTATACAAGAGTTATTAATTGATTTACACTCGTAGCTTGATAATCCAAAATTAACACATGTTCAATCGGTTTAAATTGAAAGCTTAAATGTGGGTATTCATCTAGGTATTTTTATATAATTTGTTGCTTGCTATTTATTGAATGCTGACTCTCTTATATGTGTGTTAAAATCCGAAGTTTAAATGTGGATATTAATCTTGATATTTTTATATTATTTGTCACCCGTGATTAGGGAATGTATCTTAAGGGTATGTGTCTTTTAGGGTCGTTTGATAGCATCGTTGGGGCTTGTCTCGGATCCATCTGCGAAACTACGAGCCATTTTGGCCGGGCCATTTATTAGTGTTGGCTTCCAGTAGATGATGAATGGTATTAGGGTTCTAACGCTATAAAATTCTTTCGTTTGGATGAGAGATAGTGGGCCGGAGATGTAGCGTTGTGAACATGAGGGTGTCTTCCCTCTTCTTCTGATGTGAGAACAAGAGAGGGAGGACGAGATTGTTATTTTTTGATGGCAAATTCAGGTTTAGCTGAAGTGAAAGCCCAAGAAACAGGCTCAAGTTTAGCATGCATGTGCAGGGCACGTAATGAGTGTTTTTTGATCCCGAGCACGAGAAGGTGCCGCATGAGGCCACGTGGCGGCTCGGGGTTTGGTTGGCGCGTGTGCGCGTGGGTCTGTGGGGTCTGCAGAGAAGGAAATAGATTGGTTGTTCTAATTAATCTAAAGTTTAAATGAATTTAAACTTTGTACTTATCTCTAGACTATATATATGAATGGTTAATTAAAGCCTTGAATAGCTTTAATCTACAGAAAAGTTTGGGAGGCGCAGGCAATAAAAGCGGAGAGGGAGGGAGGGAGGGAGGGAGGGAGGGAGAGAGATTTCTTGTATTGGGCTTGCGGGGCTTCGGGTGTATTTAGGTGCAGTTGCCTCGAATCTGGGTATATCGTTGTCTTCTTGGTTGCTGGTGTGTTTTTATATTTAGTTGTACCGTTAGATATATCTTTTTCATCGTTTTTGTTTGCGCGCGATGCTTATAGTTTTCCATTGTGCCATATCGCTTGTTCACGCTATTGACTTGTATGATCCTTTCGAGATTCACCGTGCCGTGTAAGATCCTTACGACTTACAAGAGAAAACTCACATTGGAGCCCTCACGACTCCTAAGAAAAAAACATACCTATGAGATCCTTTAGACTCATAGGGAGAAAACAACTTAGTGAGGCCTTTACGGTTCATGAAGATTGAAAAAGGCTTAGATGATATAGACCTAAACCTGTCTTTTAAACCATTATTGTCCAACGGGCAACGAAAAATGATGAGTTGCTTCTGGCACCACGCTTCAGTGTTAGCGGTGCTGGTGCCGAACGAAACCCAAAACCCCTAATTGTCCAGTGAATTGCTTATGGAATACGTGCTTCAGTGTCAGCAACGCCGATGCCAGCCTGAAGTCCAAACTTTCGACCCCTAAGTCGTTAAACTGGGAGATTAAAAAAATAGCTAAAATGAGTGGACAACTCGCAATAAAAATCAGCGAGTAAAAGTAAAAAGAAATAGCTGAAATGATTTGGGCAATCGCAAATAAAGAGCTGAAATGATTGGGCAATCGCAAATAAAGAGCTGAAATGAGCAGTCACAGATATAATAAAAACATAACTTTTTTCGCCCTACAAGCAGTTCGATCTTAACTCTTGTATACAATCCACGGGCATAAACAAATGAAAGTGGGCTACATGTTCCATCATGCTCTGCCAAACAAAGAATCTAGTCTTGACGGCAATGCAAACAGCCTAGAAACTATCTCGACGTCCCTTGTACTCTAGCAGAGTATAGACATGATGTCATCAAGGTTCAAAGAACCAAGATGAAAGCAGTGTGATGGCATTTCCTAGTTCTAAGTCTTAACGGCAATGTAAACAGCCTAGAGACTATCTCGACATCCATTCTACTCCAGTAGAGTACAAACGTGATGTTAGCAAGGTTCAAAGAACCAAGATGAAAGTGGAGCGACGGAAAATTCCTAACTCCAGGTCTCTATGGCAGTAAATACATGCCTAAAGACCATTGAATGTCATCTCACCTCAGAAGGGTGTAGACTTGACTTTCCTGGGACTCAAAGAGTCTGACCCCAAGGTAAAGTGCTATGATGGCGCCTAACAGTGAATACTCTGATGACCATATATATCCGCCCAGGAAGATTACTTGGGACGTTGTATTCTCGCCTTAGAAGAGATTGGAGATACAGCAAGTGCATGGCTACTCGAACATCGATTCTGAAGGAACGCATAACAAGAAGAAATCAGCTAACACAACGGTACGACAGACTACACCCAGTACCACAAACCTAACAGACTCCTATGCTAGCGGGGGTTATGTGTTTGACGTTAGGATGAGTTTATTCATAACTAAAAGGAGGGTAAACTAAACGCTCCGAAATGAGTACATAAACTAAGTCAGGTCATTTCAGTATAAGCAAAAGCAAAAGTACGATGGCTGACACCACTCTACCCACATGCAATGCATATAGGAGCAGTGGTGGAGGGTATTTGTTCCCACCAAAATTTGACGCTCGGAGCGTAAGCTTCATCAAGGCAAAAGACGTCAAGGTAAAAACATGAAGCCCATGCGCAAGCGCACCACGTGCAAAGCACGTGGCGCAAGCCGCCAATCCCATGCGCAAGCGCACCAGGTGCAAAGCACGTAGCGCAAGCGCATGTTTGGTTGAAGTGCATACTTCAATCAGAGCTTAAGGTCTATTTGGGAAAATATTTTTCTGTATCTTTCTAAAACAAGAAAAATACTTTCTTTGTTAACAGAGACCTCTTGGATCAAATATCCAGCGGTCCTTATACACCATCGGTTGATCTTAATATCAATTGAGATCTCTCAAATGAGATATTCTCAAAACCAGATTAACAATCTCCTCTCCTATAAATAGATGAGGGGGAGATTAATCTCCAAAGAGGAAGACGCCCCTCCTCCAAAAAAAAAACTTGAGATTAATCTCAACCAAGACTTAAGTCTCTTCCTCTGCAGAAATTCTTCTCTTTCCTCCTAAAAAACTCGAGGCAGGGAGATCAATCTTCATCAAAAGAAGCTTAAGTTTCAATAAGAACTTAAGTTCTTTCTCTGGATCGAAGATCCTTAGATCAAATCTCCTCCTTGTCAAGAACTTAAGTTTTTATGTAGGAATTTTCGATCTCAAGATCTGAGATTTTGAGGAAAACATAAGTCTTCCTCCACCAAGAAATATATGATCATCACGATCTCCCTAAAACCGAAGCTTAAGTTTCGTAAGACCTAAGTTTTGTCACCAAGGACACATATCATGACCTAAAAACGGAACACAAGATCATAAAATCATGATCTTTATGGATGCTAATGATCAAAAGATCATTTTGTGATAAGAAACTTAAGTTTCTGAAAGGTTAAACTTTCTGTGGAGTTAATTCTCATACCCTAGCGCTGCATAGGCACCAATGTTGTAGCACAATCGCCAAGGCATTTCTGTGAAGGTTGCGCTAGAGGTTAACTTATAAGTATTGCGCTGCACTACATGCAAATTACATGTGTAAGTGCCAGCGTCAGTGCCAAGTTCCATTGTGTTGCGCTACATGAAGGACACGTGCGCCAAGCGCCAAGCGCCAAGTTCCACCGTGCTGTGCTATGTGAAATGCACGTGCGTAAGCGCTTGGTACAAGTGCTAATTTCAAGTCGCACCTTGATCCTACCATGCACTATGCAAACACATGCGCATCACGTGAAAAACACATGCGCAGATGCGGTGTGCATCAAAAGTGCGTAAGCGCATGTGAATACCAAGCAAATGCTTAAAGACTTAGCAAAATCTAAGTATTGAAGCCTAGACTTCATCAATGATCATATGATCAACAGTGAGCCATGCTCTCAATACATGATCAAATGTTCTAAGCTGACCTTAACTCTCAAATGAGATTAACGTGTCCTTAGACGAAGCTAATGCTTCTAAAACTTATGGACCTCACAAATGTGATAAATGCTACCTAAGTTGACACCCGTTGGCAAACCAAGCTATTATTGTGGACCGCGTCAAAAAAATACTTGACCCAAAACTCTTTAAGTTGACTTAGCTCTCAAACGAGACTAACGATGCTTAAATAGAGCTTATGTTCTCCTCTGAACTAATGACCCTCATAAATATGAGAAATGCAACTTAAGTTCAATCCCGTTGGCAAACCAAACTACCAACGTGGACCTCGTCAAGCAAATCCTTGACCCAAATCTAAAATATGTACGGATTTGGTCTAATCTGCGCCCTATGGGCGACAAAAAAATTAGTTTCCGTATACAATCCAAGGGCAATCCAAAATATATAAAAACTAAAACACGACACATGAAGCAAAAACCTGGAGAAGTAAAAATTTGTTGTTGTACGCGACAACGTAATTAACTGCAAGGTTTGCGCCTGCAGGAAAAATGTTTTCCCACAATCAATAAACCTCTCACCCTAAGAGCGAATCTGAAGTCAGCAACATCGGTTGCATCCTTCCAAACCTCCGATATATGGTGCTACAATCACTTAGTGTCTTCAGAGAGGTGGATGAATCAAACCTATGCATCCGCCCCCAAACTCAGGGTAGACCGTCCATCTCGGTATCGTTTTAGTTCCTCGTCGTAGGCAGAAAATAGTTCTCTTGGCTAAAGTGAAGGTAAGGTTGGATGATGAATGGTTTTGCCTTCAATCCTCTCTTTTGATTATATTTGTGCTTAACTCTTAAAATCAATGTTAAGCTTACTAGGTATTTTTCAAAATGCTTGATAAGGCATGTAGCATCCATGTGATGGCTCTACCTCCTATTGCATATGCCTTATACGTGCAAATATCACTTAGCAAGTTTAAGATTGAAGTTACGTTGATTTCTTTTGGTTCTTGTTCTCTTCTCATTTTGCAATTTGTTTATTTGTTGATGTTGTATACTTACTAACCTTTGTATTTAGTTTTGATACTTCATGCTTCAAAATTCGATTTGTAGGTGAGAACGTGTTCGTTTTACTCGTCCTCGCAATTTCTCCTAAGTTGATATTGTATGCTTTACAACCCATTGTGGTTGGTTTTGATACTTCATACTTCATTAGTTGAGTTGGTATATGAAAGAGTTTGTGTGATCAAGAGAAGAGAATTACAGGCATTGCCGTGAATCATTCCGTCCGAATTGGGGCCGGAGATTTTCGTATTTTCTCAAACGTGAAAAACAACAAACTAAATTCTTTTCTTTGAACTTACCTTAACAATCTCTAATCTCTGTCTCCTTATGGGTATTACCCGTACTTACCGACTCGTTACAAACGAGCCATGTACTTGCGGTTAATTTCATTTTAAAACGAGATTAGCTCGCGTGCGCCAATTTCCGACTTAACCCATTCTTTTAAATAAAAATGCGCGCGGGTGAAATCTCAACAGAGAGAGGGGGGTTCAAGAGAGAAAGAGAGAGTGAGATAGATTAATTTTATTGGGCTTGTAGAGCTTTGGGTGTATCTTGTGTAATCCTTGTTTAGTGGAAGTTCTCATCGCGAAGGCAGGATTAGGTACAGTTGCGTCGGACCTGGGTATATCGTTACGTTCTTGGTTGTTGGTGTATTTTTCTATTTAGTTGTGCAATGTTGCGATAGCCGTCATATATATCACTAGTAGAAAAAATACAATAGTGAGGAAAAACATTTACGATGGACAAATTTCCCTCGGCAATGTGTATACTATCAAGGGAATTTTCCCTCTTTCTAATATTCTCTCGGCAATTATTTATTTCTAAGAGGGATAGAATAAACTATCAAGGCAACCTATAAAAGACATAAATTTAATTAGGATAAAACATGGCGAGGGAAATATTGCCAAGGGCTTGGTAATAGTTGCATTAGTGACAAAAGAAATGCCAAGGAAACATTGCCGAGAGAACATCATTCATTGGCAATGTTCCCTTGGAATTTCTTTTGTCGCTAATGCGATTATTGCCGAGGGATATATCCCTCGGCAAAATTTTCTTCAGTATATTTTGGCCCAATTAAATTTACGCTTATTATACTTTCTCTCGGTAGTTTATTTTTTCACCCTTAAAAATAGATAATTGTCGAGAGAATATTAGCAAGAGGGAAAATTTGCTTGGTAGCGTACACATTGCCAAGGGAATTTGTCCGGCGTAAATGTTTTCCCTCGCTATTGCATTTTTTTCTAAGTGGGGTTATGCACTTGAGAAGTTGCATACATATTGAATTGGGTTCGAATCAAATCAGTGCCTACCACTCCATATAAGATATGGTATGGGAAGAGCCTATCTCCTAAGTAAGTTAAGATTTGGGATTGTCCGACCTATGTCAAAAGCAAAATCCGGACAAGATCGAGGCAAGATCAGTTCTGTAGAACTGGAAAGGTTCCAGCTATACAAAACTGCTGATGATTTGACAGAACCAAAGGATACAAAAGTTCCCGACAAACCTCAGCCTCTCCGCCGATCTGGTAGGGTTCCTCACCTGCTTGAGAGATACTTCGGTTTCTCGATGACAGTGGGAGCGAGGATTGCATCATGAGATGATGACCCAACTAGTTTCGAGCAGGCCATCTAGAGTAGGGACTCTGTAAGAATGGCTGGATGTTTAGCGATCTGAGATGGAATCCATGTACACCAACAAAGTATGGACTTTGGTTGCTATATCTGAAGGGTTAAATCCCCATCAGGAGCAAGTATATCTTGAGAAGATTACATGGTGTAGATGGAAAAGTTGAGACTTTCAAAGCTAGACTTGTTAAAGGTTTTCGTCATCGACCAGGCGTGGATAATGATGAAACCTTTTCCAGTAGCTATGCTTAAGTCCATCCGGATCCTACTTGCCACGGCTACATACCATGACTACGATATCTGGTGGTTGGGTGCCACGACTGCTTTTCTAAATAATGATTTAGAAGAGAACGTCTATAAGAACACAGCCAGGGGGCTTCGTAAACAGTGGGAGCAGCGGAAACGTGTGCAAGTTGCTTTATAGGATAAAGCAGACATCGCGGAGTTGGAACGTCTGTTTTGATGTAGTAGTCAAAGAGTTTGACATCATCAAAATGGTAGATGAACCTTGTATATACAAAAAGGTAGTATGGAGTATGGTGATGATCCTCGTATTGTACATGAACAACATACTCTTGATAGGAAAAGAGTTTCTTATGCTACGCACGGTCAGTCTCCTCTTATCACAAGGATTCTCCAAATAGGATAAAGGTGATACCTCCTAAATCCTGAGATTTGGATCTATGAGATAAATCTAAATGGATGTTAGGCTTCTCACTAGGTTTAGTGAGATGGTATCAATCGATCCTGGGGAGAATCACTGGGAAGGTTCTAGGGTGATAAGGACGACTGAATGTCAGTCGCAGGCATTGTCTTTACCCTCAGTAAAGGGACGGTATGTTGGAAGAGTTCCAAGATAGATACCGTGGCAGACTAGACGATAAAGGCTGGTAACATCGCTATTAAAGATACGACCAAAGAAGAAGTTTGAGTGTATATTGGTTCATGAGATGAACTAGGTTCCTACCATTGTGTGACAATGGAAGTGTGGCTTTGGCCCAGGAACCCTGTTCCCATCAGTGACCCAGACATATTCTGAGGAAGCATCACCTGATCATGGAGATAGTTGATCTCCAGGGTGATCGAGGTTAGGAGAGTAGACTCAGAGGACAACACGGCGGATCCACTCACGAAGGCCTTTTCCCAAAGAGAGACTTTTAGGGGATGGTTGAGTATTAGATACTACAACCATTGCTACAGATGGCCCTAGTGCAAGTGGGAGATTGTTAGTTATATGTATGCCCTAGAGGCCATTACTGTACATTGGATGTATATTGTAGTGGATGCTGGGACATATATAGGTAGGACTTTTTTGCTCGACATGATAGTACGCTATCTGGTTGCTCTTTAACTTAACATGTATACTTTCTGTCTCTCTGTTACATGTTGATAAAGCCCTTAGGATGTGTACTCGACTTCCAGGATTATGATATAGATCATACTAGTGGGGCCTGGGTAGTCAATGAGTACATCCTTCATTGTTCCTAGTCGTGGGAATATCGAGACGGGCCATCGATATTCCAGAGTAGACTAGCGTATATCTTCTCGACCCATGTGATGGGCAATGGATGATCCCATATCCATTGGTGTTTGACATCGGAGATGGTATGCGGGTGCTCAGTGGAAACTGGGTACACTGAACGGACTCGCCGAGAACTCCCAGATGGTATTATACCTCACGTCAGATGGCAGTTCTCTGGTGACACTGGTACAGCTTAGTCTGTTGACCCGAGATCGTCATAGAGTCTTGTGTGTCTCCCACTGTGCTTTGATTTCCACCCTATCATGGCTCTACTGAGTTGTACAAACAGGTGGTTTTTGGGTACAGTCCCGATTCACATGGAGGCAATGAGCGATAGGAGGGGATTCGTCTCTCCCGGTATTGGGGGTTGATGTTGTGCTATGCTCGACTGGCCATAACTGGAAATCCCTGGCCAGGGTTGCAGTGATATACTGGTAAGAGTTATCAGTAGTTTCACGATTGTTATGGACCTCACGTCGGCATGACTTATCAAGCTATTGGGGTCTGACATTTACCACCCCGAGGCGAGATATGCGACATATCAGACGAACAGAACGGACTGTACGGTAAGTGTTACTGGTTGGATTCACAGGAGTGTGAGCGGGCTTGCTCGTCGATCTTCTGATCGCTCAATACCCGGGTGGCCGTTACGTTTAGCAGACCGTTTGCGGCTTGTGGGTGTTTGATATGATCATCACCTGCTGCCGGCGTATTGACGAGTCATTAGAGTCCTACACAGAGGTTTCCTGGCTCAAGCGAAACGAAATAGGAGCGCATATGAGATATGTTCGGGACCGAGAATAATGCGTGTATGTGATACCGTATTCTATTCTCGCGATAAATGTATCGAATGGTTGTATGCGATATAACCTAGTTATCGAATCGAGGATTGATTCGATAAGTCGATACATTGGATATTAGTCGGTCATATACGATATGACCGGATCGTTAAATCAAGTGTTGATTTAATGATTTAATGTATAATTATATATTTGATATATTACTTTGCATTAACTAGTATTTGTTCATTTAAAATAGATTTTCTCACTTGATGTGCACATTGTATATGCGATATATTTTTGTGCACTTGATTGTATCATGTTTGATGATACATGCAAGTTTGGGTTTGTGTTTACTTTAAACCATGTTTAAGTGAATGGTTAGGGTTTTGTTATCTTTGCTTTATTTACTTGTTCATTTATTTATTAATTCATTTTGGGCAAGAAAAGAAATGGTTGCTTCTTTTGTTTGTTTCCTTGAAGCTTCAAGAAGCTTTGACCATTCTTGTTTCTTTCCTAAACCTAACCATTCACCTAACCCTAGTTTATTCTCTACACTAAACCATGGTTGATAAAATGATAAGAATGACTTTATTTTCTTTTTCCATAATTCTTATCATATTCTTTTTCTTCTTCTTCTTCTTCTTCAAGAAGAAGAAACCATTCTAGCTTCAATGGTGCCTTGAGAAAAAGAGTGAGAAGTCCAATTCTAAAGTGAACCCACTTCCTATTTCTTCATCCTCTACCACTTGCCATGTAGTATAGGGTGTTTTCTTCACAAGTTTCATGACTTGGTGAAGTTGGAGCTTGATCTTGAGTTGCCTCGACGTAGATCATCTTCGGCATCGAAGTCGACGAACTAGCCCGATCATTTCTCCGATGAAACCACCGCGAGAGTCTAGGATTCCGATGGGTACAGCGGAGGGACGTCATCACGGAGCCAAGGAAGTGGAGGACCGGATCTACAAAGGTTGTAGTCACTTTCCTTTAGCAATAAAGTTGTTTACTTGCTTGCATCGCCTTTACCTCTAGTTATCGATCTTGTTTAGGGTTTCTCGGCACATAGGAAATTTTTGATTTGGCCATGTTTGATCACTTGTAGAACCTCATGGGTGTGCCTAGGAACCCTACAGTGGTATCAGAGCCTAGCTAGAGCCTTAGGCGATGAGTAGACGGAGTTAGAAGTCCGATCGAACCGAAACCCTAATGCAAAATCCACTCTCTGTACATTTTTGAAAATTGTGGATTTTTGTGAATTAAAAATATGCAGAAAAATAATCAGGCTTTTGTAAGAATTACTGTGAAGCACGTGAGCATGAATCGACTAAGTGGCCGTGGAACCGCGGCACGAGCATGGCATGCGCGGCGGTTCCGCGGCTATATAGAGGCATCTTGTCATAGTTTTTGCACAGTAATTCCTATATTTTAGTTCTGTATTTTCTGGGATATTTTAATGTTTACTCAAGAGTTGAGTTTTCTGGGTTGTATTGGGAGTTCGTAGATTCGATCGGATTATCAAACTTTGTCTATATGTTTTTCCGGGTAATTTTAGAATATGTTAAAAAGTTCGACCGGATATAAATACCCAATTTTACCCCTGCCGGGAAATTTCCAATTGTTGGATTTTTCCGTAGTTTGATGACGTTCTAAGTAGTGCAAGTAACGCGATGGTCCCTCTAGAAGACAACAAACCTTAACTCGATTATGTGACCGTCCTGAACTGCCCTTTGAACCTTAGGGTTTGGGGCAGTACGACGTGCCACATGTGAGGCGTTGGCTTGACCCTTCTACGGCTGGACCGTTGGTACTGAGGCACGAAGTGAATGTTTTTAAACTTATTTCATGTGTTGAGCTGTTTCGGGAAAACTTGGGTGTTCGATTGTTCGATCGGAAAGTTTAACATTTTCTTTTTATCCGGAATGTGATACAATATTTGGAATTCATAAGTAGTTATGAGATAACTGAATGAATGTTATAAACATAGCAGTTTAGTCTCACTTGATCGGTTGCCACGGGATTTTGATGCGATCAAAAGTCCGTCGCAATCACGTAGCGTACACGGATACTCGCCGGGTAAACTTAATAGACAGCCTCACCCCATAGTCCCGACCAAGTGACTGTAGGAGAACCCCGTCGCCGAAAGCATCCGTTCGGGTGCTCGCGGTAGCGGTGTTCCTCCTTGGTGCACTTCGTCGACGGCATCGGGGGTGCGGCCGCCTACTAAAGTTTGCGACGAGCATTCGATCAGGATGCCGGGAATCTTGTTGAATTACCCGACTTTATATTGAAAAGTGTTTTCGATATTGAGACTAAAATGCGGGGTTTATAATTGTTAGGCATGTGATGTCTAAGGAATTCATTTGGTTAGGCATGCGATGTCTAAAGAGTTTGCGGATTCCAACTGTTGTAGTTTTACACTTTCTTTTCTGTGACCGTAAGTGTAATATGTGATATCGCCGGTTTCGTTGCTATATGTCAACGACAATTGGGATGCGTATGTTTACTTACGTTGATGACATGTGATGTTATGTGTTGCTGGATATGTTATATTGGATCGTCGTGTTTGAATAGCCGGGTTTTTTTTTATGTGAGATGAGTGTTTTTCATTTTCATTCATGTAAAAACTTGTATGTAATATTCTTTTATTGGGGCACTTCCAGGTTGCGGAAGATGTCACCGTTGATGTATATTATTTACTTTTCCGCATTAGGATAGACCCAAGGAGGGGAGCACAAGTAACCGGGTTCTAGGGTCCAGTGGGAGACCATCTCGAGGAGTCGAGTCCGGGTCTCCTAACCCTAGAATTGGTAGGGTTGCTTGCCGCTCTCGTAGGGGGTCTAGGGGTGTGGGATTGGCTATTCATCACGACCGTGGAATCCGTGTTTTATACTGGCTCGTATTTAAAACACGGACGTCCTAGTATATCCAATATTTCATATGATATTTTCTGCTGCGTTATCTGTGATGTGATCATGTGATATGTTCAGATAGATATTATATATAGTATATATGATATATTATATAGACGTTGCTTATGTTTTACACCCGCGCTAGCCCTGCCTCGCTCTGGCGTTAGTTACCTGACCTAACGGTGCAGACGGGACATCGAGGCGAATGCGGATGGCATAAGCGTACGTTATATTTATCTGTGATGTTTAGGTGGACTTAAATGATGGGATATTCATTAATGAGATTAATGAAAGAAAATAAACCTAATTGATGTTGTGGAATCGAATTTCAAAATAAAAACAGGTAGCTACAGTTCTTGCTTTGCATCGCGGTGTTCCTTGAAGAACATCCTGCACCTTATTCGATGAGGAAAGGACCGAAATCCCTTCACCGGGAGTGACTCCTTTAACAATAACTGGCAGATGCTACACACTCGGTTTGTCTTTTGATTGCTTCTATAGTTTCTGCTTTGCACAGTGATATATATGATATATCCCGCACCTCATTCGACGACGAAAGGGCCGACGATCCCTTCACCGGGAGTGACCCCTTTAGCAAAACTAGAAAAGCCTAAAAAACAATCCATTTAAAAACCATTTGATTCCGCAACGAGATCAAGTTCAAAGCGTTAAAGGTTTTCTTAAAAACCATCCGCAACCCTCCGTCATTTTAGGAAGTAGAGTACTTAGTATTCGTGCTGTGTTTGTTGACCTTAGTTAGGGCACAGTGTACGGTAGCTAAGTGATGTCTTCCTATACCGCATATGATGCGATTAGTTAGGACAGTCGCGTGACTTTGTTGACCTTAGTTAAGGGTCATGTGGGTGGGTCTAATTAATCACGAAATGACGGGTAAAACTTGACTAGTGCTTATGATTTGTTAACCATAGTTAAGGCCATAAGCGCTAGGGGTAAAAATCTTTATCGGGAGTTTCAAGTGTTGAAATTTGCAATGAGATTGCATACCTTCTATGTGATAGTTGGATCTCGATACCCACTGCGAGTAATTGTTACTCCTGAGAGAGTTTTGCACTTTACAATTAGTCGATCAAGCAGGTGTCTAGAAAGGTGTCAACGGGGTTACGCCTATGGGAAAACGAGGTTTACTGTAATTAGGTCCATGCGAAGGCACGGGGAACCTCCCTCAAAGTACCGACACTGGACTGGCTGAAAGATTGGCGAACTTGTAGAGTGTAATTAATCCCGGCTAGTCTTTCTTTTTAGGGTTTGAAGGAAGATTTGATAAAAACAGTGGGAGCCATCCTGATTAGATAAAATAAATAACCAATCTAATCTTGCAAGAGCGCACACAGAGTGTTTTCTTTTCTCTCTCTCCAGGTAGCGACCATATCACGCCTTAATCAAGATAATAATATGGATGTATTGACCGAACCCGCTTGTTATACTGAGCTGGAGAACGTTGGTCCCACTCCAACTTATAATTGTTATAAGACAGAGCAGGAAATAGGGGAGTACCAGAATTCCTATGCCGCCCAAACGAAGAAAGTGCATATGATGCATCTCCTTCGGGTGTGTTCATTATAAAGAACTGTTTCTCAGTATCCTCTGCATCCTGGGTATTTGATACCGGATCAGGATCCCAGATATGTAATCTGTTACATAGGGCTATAGAAAGACAGAGAACTGAGAACGGGTGATAAGTTTCATGAGACAGAAAACGGGGCAAGTGTTGCAGCCAAGTCTGTTGGTCACTGTCACCCTGTATTACCAGTATATTGATTCTGAACGAATGCTATTAGATACCGAACCTGATATACAAAATCATATCAGTCTCTTTATTAGTAAAGAAATAATAAAATTTTGTATTGTTGGATATTGTTTGAACATTTCCTATATCAAAAGTTGATCGGTTCAGGCACGTTATCTAAAAGCATTGACGTTCTAAATCAAACTACAGTTCCTAGTATACAGAACACACACAAGAGGAAGTGTTCAGAAATGAACGAATCCTTCTTGAGGCATTGTAGACTAGGTCATATCAATGCGACCCGACTAGCTAAAGTTACATTTAGATGCATATTTAAATCAGTTTGAACTTACATCTAGTGAAACTTGCCAGTCATGTCACAAAGATTAGATGACCATAGCTCCGTTTACTGGAAACAGAGAAAGAGTTAGTGAACTCTTGGGATGATACATGTTGATGTATGTAGATCCCCTGTCTACACATGCCAAGACCGGTTCTTTGTATTTCATTACATTCTCTGATAATCTCTCAAGATTCAGACATATGTTCCTGTTGAAACACAAGTCCGAACCTTTTGAGACATTCACAGAATATAAGTTAGAAGTAGAGAACCAAAAACCGAGTATAAGTATTATGTCCTATGATAAGATCAGGGAGGAGAATACTTGTGCATGGAATTCTTGGACTATTCTAAAGCAGAATGAGATTCTCTCTCGGTGTTACTCCTCTGTATACACCACAGCACAATGGTGTATCAGGGCGGAGCAATAGCACCCTATATGATATGGTGTGCTCTATGATGAGTACTACTGAGTTACCTATTTCCTTTTAGGGTTATGCACTTGAGAAGTTGCATACCTATTGAATTGGGTTCGAATCAAATCAGTGCCTACCACTCCATATAAGATATGGTATGGGAAGAGCCAATCTCTTAAGTAAGTTAAGATTTGGGATTGTCCGACCTATGTCAAAAGCAAAATCCGGACAAGATCGAGGCAATGTCAGTTCTGTAGAACTGGAAAGGTTCCAGCTATACAAAACTGCTGATGATTTGACAGAACCAAAGGATTCAAAAGTTCCCGACGAACCTCAGCCTCTCCGCCGATCTGGTAGGGTTCCTCACCTGCCTGAGAGATACTTTGGTTTCTCGATGACAGTGGGAGCGAGGATTGCATCATGAGATGATGACCCAACTAGTTTCGAGCAGGCCATCTAGAGTAGGGACTCTGTAAGAATGGCTGGATGCTTAGCGATCTGAGATGGAATCCATGTACACCAACAAAGTATGGACTTTGGTTGCTATATCTGAAGGGTTAAATCCCCATCAGGAGCAAGTATATCTTGAGAAGATTACATGGTGTAGATGGAAAAGTTGAGACTTTCAAAGCTAGACTTGTTAAAGGTTTTCGTCATCGACCAGGCGTGGATAGTGATGAAACCTTTTCCAGTGGCTATGCTTAAGTCCATCCGGATCCTACTTGCCATGGCTACACACCATGAATACGATATCTGGTGGTTGGGTTCCACGACTGCTTTTTTAAATAATGATTTAGAAGAGAACGTCTATAAGAACACAGCCAGAGGGCTTCGTAAACAGTGGGAGCAGCGGAAACGTGTGCAAGTTGCTTTATAGGATAAAGCAGACATCACGGAGTTGGAACGTCTGTTTTGATGTAGTAGTCAAAGAGTTTGACATCATCAAAATGGTAGATGAACCTTGTATATACAAAAAGGTAGTATGGAGTATGGTGATGATCCTCGTATTGTACATGGACAACATACTCTTGATAGGAAAAGAGTTTCTTAAGCTACGCACGGCCAGTCTCCTCTTATCACAAGGATTCTCCAAATAGGATAAAGGTGATACCTCCTAAATCCTGGGATTTGGATCTATGAGATAGATCTAAATGGATGTTAGGCTTCTCACTAGGTTTAGTGAGATGGTATCAATCGATCCTGGGGAGAATCACTGGAAAGGTTCCAGGGTGATAAGGATGACTGAATGTCAGTCCCAGGCATTGTCTTTACCCTCAGTAAAGGGACGGTATGTTGGAAGAGTTCCAAGCTAGATACTATGACAGACTAGACGATAAAGGCTGGTAACATCGCTATTAAAGATACGACCAAAGAAGAAGTTTGGGTGTATATTGGTTCATGAGATGAACTAGGTTCCTACCATTGTGTGACAATGGAAGTGTGGCTTTGGCCCAGGAACCCTGGTCCCATCAGTGACCCAGACATATTCTGAGGAAGCATCACCTGATATGGAGATAGTTGATCTCCAGGGTGATCGAGGTTAGGAGAGTAGACCCAGAGGACAACACGACGGATCCACTCACGAAGGCCTTTTCCCAAAGAGAGACTTTTAGGGGATGGTTGAGTATTAGATACTACAACCACTGCTACAGATGACCCTAGTGCAAGTGGGAGATTGTTAGTTATATGTATGCCCTAGAGGCCATTACTGTACATTGGATGTATATTGTAGTGGATGCTGGGACATATATAGGTAGGACTTTCTTGCTCGACATGATAGTACGCTATCTGGTTGCTCTTTATCTTAACATGTATACTTTCTGTCTCTCTGTTACATGTTGATAAAGCCCTTAGGATGTGTGCTCGACTTCTAGGATTATGATGTAGATCATACTAGTGGGGCCTGGGTAGTCAATGAGTACATCCTTCATTGTTCCTAGTCGTGGGAATATCGAGACGGGGCATCGATATTCCAGAGTAGACTAGCATATATCTTCTCGACCCATGTGATGGGCGATGGATGATCCCATATCCATTGGTGTTTGACATCGGAGATGGTATGCGGGTGCTCAATTGAGACTGGGTACACTGAACGGACTCGCCGAGAACTCCCAGATGGTATTATACCTCACGTCAGATGGCAGTTCTCTGGTGGCACTGGTACAGCTTAGTCTGTTGACCCAATATCGTCATAGAGTCTTGTGTGTCTCCCACTGTGCTTTGATTTCCACCCTACCACGGCTCTACTGAGTTGTGCAAACAGGTGGTTTTTGGGTACAGTTCCGATTCACATGGAGGCAATGAGCGATAGGAGGGGATTCGTCTCTCCCGGTATTGGGGGTTGATGTTGTGCTATGCTTGACTGGCCATAACTGGAAATCCCTGGCCAGGGTTGCAGTGATATACTGGTAAGAATTATCAGTGGTTTCACGATTGTTATGGACCTCACGTCGGCATGACTTATCAAGCTATTGGGGTCTGACGTTTACCACCCCTAGGCGAGATATGCGACATATCAGACGAACAGACCGGACTGTACGGTAAGTGTTACTGGTTGGATTCACAGGAGTATGAGCGGGCTTGCTCGTCGATCTTCTGATCGCTCAATACCCGGGTGGCCGTTACGTTTAGCAGACCACTTGCGGCTTGTGGTGTTTGATATGATCATTACCTGCTGCCGGCATATTGACGAGTCTTTAGAGTCCTACACAGAGGTTTCCTGGCTCAAGCGAAACGAAATAGGAGCGCATATGAGATATGTGCGGGACCGAGAATAATGCGTGTATGTGATACCGTATTCTATTCTCGCGATAAATGTATCGAATGGTTGTATGCGATATAACCTAGTTATCGAATCGAGGATTGATTCGATAAGTCGATACATTGGATATTAGTCGGTCATATACGATATGAACGGATCGTTAAATCAAGTGTTGATTTAATGATTTAATGTATAATTATATATTTGATATATTACTTTGCATTAACTAGTATTTGTTCACTTAAAATGGATTTTCTCACTTGATGTGCACATTGTATATGTGATATATTTTTGTGCACTTGATTGTATCATATTTGATGATACATGCAAGTTTGGGTTTGTGTTTACTTTAAACCATGTTTAAGTAAATGGTTAGGGTTTTGTTATCTTTGCTTTATTTACTTGTTCATTTATTTATTAATTCATTTTGGGCAAGAAAAGAAATGGTTGCTTCTTTTGTTTGTTTCCTTGAAGCTTCAAGAAGCTTTGACCATTCTTGTTTCTTTCCTAAACCTAACCATTCACCTAACCCTAGTTTATTCTCTATACTAAACCATGGTTGCTAAAATGATAAGAATGACTTTATTTTCTTTTTCCATAATTCTTATCATATTCTTTTTCTTCTTCTTCTTCTTCTTCAAGAAGAAGAAACCATTCTAGCTTCAATGGTGCCTTGAGAAAAAGAGTGAGAAATCCAATTCTAAAGTGAACCCACTTCCTATTTCTTCATCCTCTACCACTTGCCATGTAGTGTAAGATGTTTTCTTCACAAGTTTCATGACTTGGTGAAGTTGGAGCTTGATCTTGAGTTGCCTCGACGTAGATCATCTTCGGTATCGAAGTCGACGAACTAGCCTGATCATTTCTCCGATGAAACCACCGCGAGAGTCTAGGATTCCGATGGGTACAGCGGAGGGACGTCATCACGGAGCCAAGAAAGTGGAGGACCGGATCTACAAAGGTTGTAGTCACTTTCCTTTAGCAATAAAGTTGTTTACTTGCTTGCATCGCCTTTACCTCTAGTTATCGATCTTGTTTAGGGTTTCTCGGCACATAGGAAATTTTTGAATTGGCCATTTTTGATCACTTGTAGAACCTCATGGGTGTGCCTAAGAACCCTACACGTACCACATGCCCAACATCTCAAACAACCTCTTGAACTGCACTTGAGGGATGGCCTTGGTGAATGGATCTGCCGTGTTGTCTTTTGTGTCCACTCTCCGTATCTCGATCTCCCGACGATCCACGATCTCCCTGATCAAGTGAAACCGCCTAAAGATATGCCTGGATTTCTGATGGGTCCTTGGTTCCTTTGCTAATGCTACAGCCCCATTGTTATCACAATACAAAGGTATTGGACTGGCAATGGACGGAACCACCTGAAGTTCAGAAATGAACTTCCTCATCCAGACAGCCTCTTTTGCGGCTTCACTAGCAGCTATATACTCAGCCTCCATAGTTGAGTCTGTGACGGTATCCTGTTTGGAACTCCTTCAACATACCGCCTCTCCATTGAGGGTAAACACAAAACCCGAAATGGATTTAGAATCATCCTTGTCACTTTAGAAGCCGGAGTCGGTAAAAGCCTCTACCTGGAGGTCCTTATTACCGTAAACTAAGAACATCTCCCTAGTCCTTCTCAGGTACTTGAGAATGTTCTTTACCGCTATCCAATGCTTCTCACCTGGGTCAGACTGATACCTGCTTACCACACTAAGTGCGTAAGCTACATCCGGTCTGGTACATAACATCGCATACATTATAGATCCTACTGTCGAAGCGTAGGGTATAATGCCCATGCGAGCCCTCTCTTCATCAGTCTTTGGAGACATCTCTTTGGAGAGGGTGATTCCGTGACAAGCGGGCATATCACCGCGCTTGGAATCTTCCATACTAAATCTCTTTAGTATAGTGCCTATATACCTGGACTGTGAAAGTCCCAACATTCTATTAGATTTATCACGATGGATCTTAATGCCTAGAATGCATGATGCATCTCCCAAGTCTTTCATGGAGAATTTCTGTGACAAGAAGAGCTTTACTGATTGTAGCATAGGGATATCATTCCTTATGAGTAGTATGTCATCGACGTACAAAACGAGGAAGACTACTGCTCTTTCCACAATCTTCCTATAAATATATGGTTCATCTACATTTTTGATAAAGTCAAATTCTTTGACTGTCTCATCAAAGCAGATGCTCCAACTCCGCGATGCTTGCTTTAATCCATAAATGGATTTAAGCAACTTGCACACTCTTCCGCTGCTCCCACTGTCTAAGAAACCTTCTGGTTGATCCATGTAAACACTCTCTTCTAAATGTCCATTTAGAAAAACTGTTTTTACGTCCATCTGCCAGATTTCATAGTCATGAAAGGCAGCAATCGCAAGCAGGATCCGAATGGATTTAAGCATAGCTACAGGTGAAAAGGTTTCATCATAGTCCAATCCTGGTCTTTGACGAAAACCTTTTGCAACGAGTCTAGCTTTGTAGGTTTCCACTTGTCCAAATGCACCAATCTTCTTTTTGAAGATCCATTTGCATCCAACTGGTTTTACTCCAGGAGGAGCAACTTCTAAAGTCCATACTTTATTGGCGTACATGGATTCCATTTCGGATCTCATAGCATCCAGCCATTTCATCGAGTCACTACTCGTGATAGCCTGCTGAAAACTAGTAGGCTCATCATCATCGATGATGCAATCCTTTCGATCCCCATCTAGAAGAAAACCATAGTATCTTTCAGGAGGATGAGAAAGCCTACTAGATCTGCGGAGTGGCGTTGGTTCGTCATGTTCTATTGAAATCTGAGGTTCTACTAAGTCCTCGGTAGCAGTTTGATGTTCTGGAATTTCTTCCAACTCTACCGCGCTCCCACTAATTTCTTTTGCAAGAAATTCACTTTCTAAGAAGACAATATGGCGAGCGACAAACACCTTTTGTTCTTCAGTGTGGTAGACCATATACCCCCTTGAATGCTTGGGGTATCCTACAAACTTGCATAAAACTGATCGTGCCTCGAGCTTGTCCGGATTATGCTTTTTAACATATGCCGGACACCCCCATATCTTGATATACTTCAGATATGGTCTCTTCCCGCTCCACATTTCATATGGAGTGGTAGGCACAGACTTGGTTGGAACTCTATTCAATAGGTATGCTGCTGATTCTAGAGCAAATCCCCAGAAGGAATGTGGCAACTTAGCACTACTCATCATTGAACGCACCATATCTAATAGCGTGTGATTCCTCCTTTCTGATACACCATTATGCTGAGGTGTATAAGGCGGAGTAAGCTGAGAGAGAATTCCATTCTCTTTTAAGCATTCAAGGAAACTGGTACTTAAGTATTCTCCACCTCGATCAGATCGAAGTGTCTTGATGCTTTTACCAGTTTGTTTCTCTACTTCATTTTTATACTCCTTAAACTTCTCAAAAGCCTCGGATTTATGCTTCATTAAGAACACATGTCCATACCTAGAGAAGTCATCAGTAAAAGTGATGAAGTAGGAGTGACCACTTCGTGCATGCGTAGTCATCGGACCACATACATCACTGTGTACAAGTCCCAAGAGTTCTGTGGCTCTTTCTCCGTATCCGGTGAACGGAGATTTGGTCATTTTTCCTTTGATACATGATTGATAAGTTGCATATGATGAATATTCAAATGAATCTAAATATCCATCTTTATGTAACTTAGTCAACCTTGTTTCATTTATATGACCAAGTCTACAATGTCATAAAAAGGCTTGATTTGAATCTGGAGCCTTTCTTTTAAGCGTGTTTTGAATATTGAAAATTTGAGGTTGATTAAGTATGTATATGCCGTTTTCCAGTGTGCCAAACCCAATCAGTTCTTGATTTAGGTGAATGTTCATAACATTTCTTTCAAGCGCAAAACTATATCCTTCATTCGATAACAAAGATACTGATATAATATTACACAACATACCGGGAATACAAAAACAGCTGTACAACACCAAAATGTGCCCACTAGTCAACCCTAGGTGATATTCCCCTATTGCAATTGCATCTACATGCATTCCATTGCCCATCCGGAGAGTCATATCACCTGTCCCCAGCACTCTACTATTTCTCAGATCCTGCAATGAATTACAGATATGAGAACCAGAACCGGTATCAAGTACCCATGATGTAGAGTTAACTGAAAGACAATTTTTGATTACAAACACACCTGAAGTAGAAGCAACCGCTTGCTTCATGTCCTTGGCTTTGAAGGCCTGACAATCCTTCTTCCAGTGCCCCTGCTTGTGACAATAGAAACATTCGTTCTTTTCTGTCTTCACCCTTCCTGCCTTGTTCGTTCCCTGCACCTTCTTGACCCCACCTTTCGGTTTGGTGGCTTTCATCTTCTTCTTCCCTTTAGCTTTCGCTTTAGATTTAGAAGAAGACGATTGGCAAACATACAGAACGGGGGTCTTCTCCTTTTTCAAGGAGGTCTCTGCTACCCTCAACATATTGAGGAGCTTTGGAAGATCAGCTTCCATTTTGTGCATGTTGAAGTTCAGCACGAACTGAGAGAAGGTGTGGGGAAGGGACTGCAAAATCAAGTCGATATACAAATCATTCTCTAGCACGCATCCCAGGTTTGCGAGTTCCTCAATGAGGCTGATCATTTTGAGGACGTGCTCTCCTACAGGCGATCCTGGAGCTAACCTCATTTGGAAGAGTTTTCTTGAGGTCTCGTACCTTGCGATACGGGAGTGCTCTCCATATAATTCCTTGACATGGAGAAAGATGGATATAATATCCATACTCTCGTGCTGTTTCTGGAGTTCATTGTTCATGGACGCCAGCACGATACACTTAGCTCGCTCACAGTCTAGATCCCAGGTTTTGCGAACTTCCTTGTCCACAACTGAGGAATCGGTCCTGGGATATGGGGAGGAACAGTGGTGGTAACATATGCTATTTTGTCATAAGTCAGTGCAATGTTGACGTTCCTTAGCCAATCTTTATAGTTCTGTCCGGTCAGTATATTTTTTTCAAGTAATAGTTTAAGTCCTGTCATGGTAGATGTCAGAGAGAGAGAAAAGAAAACACTCAGCATATGCTCTTGCAAGTTTAGATTGGTTTATTAATTTATCTAAACAGGATGGCTCCCACTGTTTCCTCAAATCCTTCTTCAAAACCTAAAAAAAGAACTAGTCAGGATTTAATCACACGTCACAATACTTGCTTAACCTTTCAGCCAGGCTGGTGTTGGTACTTCGAGGAAGGTTTTCCAACGCTTTCGCGAAGTTCCTTAATTAAAGAACCTCTTTTCCCTGGAGGCGTAGCCCCTCTAACACCTTTCTAGACACCTACATGGTTTATAGCATTGATTGTTAAGTGAGAAAAATTCCCGAGAGTAATCCTACTCATCAGTGGGATCGGGATCCAACTATCATTGCATGATGCCCTAGATGGAAGCCACTTTAGTCACCACACTTCAGAAGGTATGCTAAATCTGCAAGTTTCCTTTATGTTTAAAACTCCCGATGTGATTTTTACCCCAAGCTCTTATGACCTTGACCTAGGCCAACAAATCATACGACGCAAGTCAAGTTCTACCCGTCATTGTCCTGATCAATTTAGGTACATCGTACATGCCCTTGACGTAGGCCAACAAGGTTGTACGTCTGCCCTAAACTAATGCATCTATCTATGCAACAAATAGGCAAACACACTGCTACCATACACTATGCCTTGACGTAGGCCAACAAGCATAGCATGAATACGATGTGCTGTCTATCTGAAACGACGGAGGGTTACGGCTGGTTTTTGGCAAAAAACCGTTAACGTAATGAACTTGATATGATCGAAGGAACAAAGATAGCTTTTATTTAAAAGGAGTGGTTTAAGCTCCGTGTTCCCCTCCGAATGACGGCGACGACGTGAGGACGTCTTGCCTGAGATTCGGGGCAGATGCTATATGGTTTTATCCGTCTACCTCTCCGAAGATGCCAAGTTGATTTATGGCACCGTGTATCGGGGGTTTAGACGGATGCGGCCGATGTAGCAGACTTCATCAGATTCCCCCTCGTTTGAGGGGTTTTTGATTGTGGGGACGCTCTTCCCTGCAGGCGCAAGCCCCTGCAGTTAATTACGCTACCGCATCGTGGTAACCAATTTCTCCTTCTCCAGAATTTCACTTCGTGTCGTGTGTGTTTGTTTTGTTTGTGGTTGCCCGTGGATTGTATACGGAGACTATTTATTTCGTCGGAATTAAGCTCCGTCTCGGTATCAAGTCAACCAGCAAGCTTTGCGTCGAAATCATGCTTCGTCTCAGAATGTACCTCGTGTCGAAATCAAGCTTTGCCTCGGATTATCTGCTTTCCCCATCGGAATTATGCTTCGCCTGAGAATCAACCTCTACATTGAAATTATGCTTCGGTCAGAATGTCTGCCGCTCGTCGGAATTATGCTCCGATCCCTGGAATCATGCTCCGCTCTTCGGAATGATGCTCCGCTCCCTGGAATCATGCTCCGCTCTACGGAATGATGCTCCAATCCCTGGAATTATGCTCCGCAAATTGGAATTATGTTTCGACTCTTCGGAATGATGCTCCGATCTCTGGAATTATGCTCCGGCTCTTCGGAATGATGCTCCGATTTCTGGAATTATGCTCCACTCTACGGAATGATGCTCCGATCCCTGGAATTATGCTCCGCAAATTGGAATTATGTTCCGACTCTTCGGAATGATGCTCCGATCTCTGGAATTATGCTCCGCAAATTGGAATTATGCTCCGGCTCTTCGTAACGATGCTCCGATTTCTGGAATTATGCTCCGACTCTTCGGAATGATGCTCTGATCCCGGAATTATGCTCCGCAAATTGGAATGATGCTCTGATCCCTGGGAATCATGCTCCTCGAGGGATGCTCCGCCCCAGGAATGATGTTCCACCTTGAAGTCCAGCTTCAAGATCCATCAATTTCATGCACACAACTCAAATGTGCGGTGTGCATTTATTGATGGGGAGCACTTTTTTGGGGTCGAAAATTGCACCCCGGTTGACCAAGTCAAAGTCAAGGTCAACCCCAAGCCAAATGGGCCCAAGCACAGATCAAGTGGGCTCATGCCCGAGTCGAGCTCGAACATGAAGCGGCCGGTCTCCCCCATGCTGAAATAAGAAATCTTGTAATAAATAATTTTGATGTAATTTTTTATACATGAATGGGCATAAAGCCAAATTTTTGTAAAGCCCATGGCTTATGTGCAAAAAGAAATGGCATATGAGCCATGAGATGGGCAAAATGCCATTTTGTAAAGCCCAAGGGGCTATGTGTAAATGTGTAAGCCTATAAAAGGCAACACGATGAAAATATCAAGGGGACACTTTTTCATTCTCAAAAAAATTACGGCCTGTGCCTCTTTCTCCTTCCTCAAGGTTCTAAAACCTTGTTATTTCTTTTGAATTAAATCAAGAGTTTTATTCTTCCTTTTCCAAAACTAAATAGTTTTTCACCACAAAACCCACAAAGGGGAACTTGGATCTTCCATTAGATCTCAAAAAAGGAGATTTTTAAGTCTCACCCCCCTTTTCCAAGATCCGGCCAAACGACAGGAAGAAGAAGGAGACTCATCTCCAGAAACCCCACTTTGGAGAAGATCCAGGGCTCAAAAGGAGAAGCCCCTTCATCAGCTTCAAAATATCATAGGAGTTTAATTCCTCACACACACACACACACACACACAAAATAATAAGTGTTCCTTTCGGGGAGTACAACTCCCATTGCAGGGACTAAGTCCCTTTTGCCTCCTAAAACATTAGCGCTCTTGCGCTCAAAGCGCTAGCGCCCGAGTGCCCATGTGCCTAGCACGTAGGGCGCTAGCACTCAAAGCACTAGCGTCTAAAAAGCTAGCGCCCGAGCGCCCACGTGCCTGGCACGTGGAGCGCTAGCGCTCAAAGCTCTAGCGCTCTTGCGCTCAAAGCGCTAGCGCCCAAGCGCCCACGTGTCTGGCACGTGGGGAGCTAGCGCCCAAAGCGCCAGCGCTCTTGCGCTCAAAGCACTAGCGCCTTAAGCGCTAGCGCCCGAGCGCCTTAAGCGCTAGCGCCCGAGCGCCCAAAGCGCTAGCGTCTTAGTGCTCAAAGCGCTAGCGCCCGAGCGCTTTCTCCCACGCATCCTTTGGATGCCCTTTTCCCTTATACACACACACACACACACACATACTCCACGACACTGTCCCTGTTAGAAAAAAATTCTAATGGGGCGCTGCCCCGCACCCCGCAAGGGGGCTGCTAGCCCCTTTGACCCCCAGCCCGCTATCCGGGTAGCGGGACTTCTGTAATAACTCTGTGGGGCCTCCGATATATCCAAAACCCCTCCAAAACACAGCATTGCACATTGAGTCCGCATGACCTGTTTAACCCGTTAATCAGAGGTTCTCTCGCTCCAAATGCGAGGGGTAATTAACGACAGCTTAGTTCACGGCTGCCGGAGATTCGGATCCCCACAATCAATAAACCCCCCGCTTACCCTAGGCAGGGGGAATCTGTAGTATGCCTGACAAGCGCGCACGTATTCCCATCTCAATGGGGTGACGAAAAACACCCCACAGAAGATAGCGAGCAGACATAGGCATCGTCATCTATCGTTGACCTAGGCCGTGACTCGTCAGGCATAGTATTTTTTTCAGGAATCGACCATTTATTGGCCTGAAAGGTCTTTCACCATGCATGTCCATGAGTAGATAGGCTCCATCCTGGTAAACTTTGTCTATGATGTATGGGCCTTTATAGTTCGGCTCGAATTTCCCCCGTTTGGCACGATTGGGGACCTTGGGTCTCTTGACCACTAGCACGAGTTCGCCTTGACGGAATGTTCTCGGCCTAGTCAATCTATCATATGAGCGCGTCATCTTTGCTTTGTAAGCTTCTAAGTTTTGCTGCGCCATGAGCCGGGTTTCATCGAGGGCGTCGAGCTCCTCAAGCCAAAGGTGAGCATTCTCTTCGTCCGTTAGTTCGTAATGAACTGCCACTCGTAAGGAGGGTAGCTCTATCTCCAAGGGGAGTACTGCTTCAGCGCCGAATACCAATGCATACGGCGTTGTGTTTATGGCCGTTTTGAATGTAGTTCGATACGCCCAGAGAGCTTCATGCAGTCTCTCGTGCCAGTCCCTCTTATTTCGAGATGCCATCTTTTTCACGATCTTCGACAAGGTCTTGTTGAAAACTTCAGCTAGACCGTTAGCTCGGGGATTATAGACCGAAGAGTATCTCTAGTCTATATTATGCTATTGTGCAAAGCGGTTGATTTTATGGCTTCTGTAGGCTGGCCCGTTATCGGAGATAATCTGTCGCGGAGTGCCGAACCGGTAAATGACGTGTGTCTTGAAGAAATGGAGGATATTCTCCGTCTTCACTTCTCTTAGCAGTACGGCTTCTGCCCATTTGGAGGAGTAATCAGTTGTCGCCAAAATGAATCGATATCCTCTGGATGATGCCGGTTCAATGGGCCCGATTATGTCGGTTCCCCACATTTCGAACGGCCAGCTAGCCACCGTTGGGTGTAGCGGATTTGGATGCTGATGGATAAAGTCTCCGTGAATCGGCACGAGTGGCACTGCTTCGCGTATTCGAGACAGTCTTGGATCATTGCGGGTCAATAATAGCCCATCCTTTTGATCTTCAGCTTCATCTTCGGCCCGGCTTGGTAAGAACCGCAGAGTCCGTCATGAGTTTCTTGGACGACTCTTTTTGCCTCTTCAGGTTCCAGGCATCTTAGCCATAGAGAATCAAATGATCTCTTATACAGGGTATCATTGACAAAGGTGAAGGATAGAGTTCGTTTCATGAGCAGATGTCTTGACGACGCATCTTCAGGTGTTCGACGGGATTTGAAGTAATCTATAAAGACTTCTTTCCAATCCTTAACCTTTTCCTGGTCCTTTATTTGTAGGACCGTTTGCTCGGTCGCTCCCTTTTCTTCGGAAGACTCCGGAGATATTTCTGCCGGTGCGAGAACCTGACGGCTTTGCACAACGATCCTCACATCATCGAGATTCTCGTCGGCCAATTCTTTAGCGAGTTTGGCTAATGCATCCGCCTTGCTATTTTCCGCGCGCGGTATGCTTTCCAGGGCATAGGTAGGGCTTTGAGCCAGTAATTGTTGTACCCTTTCACCGTACTTTACTAACTCCAGTTTGCACGTCTGATAGTCGCCGTTTACTTGACTAACGACCAGCTGGGAGTCTCCGTATATGAGGAGGTTTTCAATTCCCATATTGACAGCGATCTCGAGACCTGCTATCAAAGCTTCATATTCGACTTTATTGTTTGTCCTCGGCTCTGTTAAGGAGAAGGAAAAGCGCATTATCCCTCCTTGTAAAGTGACGAAGATGAGGCCCACCCCTGATTTGATTATGGGCGTACTTTTTTTGCGCTTCTTCTTGAAAGATTCCCCATCGAAGTAGAGTTCCTATCGGGTATCACTCCCTCCTTTCTCCCCGTCGATCATGTCAAACGCATGCTCATCTGGCAATTCGCAGTTCAAGGGAGAATCGACGGGTATCAGATGCTCAGCGAGGAAGTCGGCGATGGCCTGGCCTTTCACTGCCTTGAAAGGACGGTAAGTTATCGAGAACTCCATCAAGAGTAGGGCCCATTTAGCGAGTCGTTCTGTTAATATGGCCTTTGACATTAAATATTTGAGAGGATCCACCTTTGATATGAGATGAACCTCATGTGCCAACTCGTAGTGTGAGCTTCGTTATCGTGAAGATCAATGCCCGGCAGTGTTTTTCGATGGGGAGTAGTTGTTTTCTTCCCCGGGAGAACTCGACTCAAATAATAGAGAGCTCTCTCTTTCCCTTGGTCATTTTCTTGTGCCCATAGCGCGCCTAAAGAACTTTCGAGGGCTGTTGTGTACAGGACGAGAGGTTTTCCTTTAACGGGAGCGGCCAGTACTGGCGGATTCTGCAGGTATTGCTTAATTTCTTCCAGTGCGCTTTGGCATTTGCGATCCCAGACGAACGGGTTTCCCTTCTTCATTAGGTGACTGTAGGGCGGTATTTGCCAAAAAGATTGGCTATAAATCGCCGGATATATGCGAGCTTTCCTTGGAGAGACCGCAGCTGCTTGAGAGTTCTTGGTGAAGACATTTCCATGATCGCCTTGATCTTCGACGAGTCTATCTCAATGCCTTGGTGTCGGACGACGAATCCTAGAAACTTGCCCGAGGATACTCCGAATGCGCATTTGAGAGGGTTCATCTTCAAGTTGTATTTTCGAAGGCGTTGAAACACGATCTTCAGATGCTCCCAATGCTCCTCGTGCGATTTTCTTTTCACCACAAGGTCGTCTATATAGCATTCGACGATTTCATGTATGAGGTCATCGAAAATCTTTGTCATGGCCCTCTGATAGGTGGCACCGGCGTTCTTAAAACCGAAGGGCATCACTTTGTAGCAGAATATGCCCAAAGGGGTCCGGAAAGCGGTATGCTTCTGGTCCTCGGGATGCATCTTTATCTGATTGTATTCTGATGAGCCGTCCATGAAGGAGAAAATTTCGTGAGTGGACGTATTATCTATCATCAGCTCAGTGACCGGTACTGAAAAATCGTCCTTCGGGCAAGCTTTATTGAAGTCCCGAAAATCCACGTAGATGCGCACCGTCCCATTTTTCTTCATCACTGGGACAATATTGGCAATTCAATCAGGGTACTGAACTTCTTGGATGGAGCCGGAGTCGATTAGCTTCTTAACCTCGGCATTGATACTCATCTCAAGCTCGAGCCGCATCCTTCTCGGCGTTTGTTTGACTGGCTTGATGTCCGGAGATATCGCCAATTTGTGCATGACTATTTCTGGATCTAGTCCCAGCATCTCGGAATAGTTCCATGCGAAGCAATCTTTATATTATATTAGCACGTCTTTTAGCGTAGCCACCCTTTCTTCAGACAATAGCTTACTGACGAACGTCGGCTGTGTGTCACTTGCCATTCCCAAGTCGATTTTTCTGAGGTTATCTGTAGTAGTATGTATCCCATCTTCCAGCACTTTTGGCGCCGGTGGAAATTCTGAGATCAACTCATCTTCATCGTTTTCGAGGCACCAAGAGAGGTCATCCATATTCTCGGGTTCTTCTTCTGACAGCGTTATCGCGTGACAGGTACGAGATCGTTTCCAAGACCGATGTTGATCTGGTTCTATCCTTGCTATACATGTCGCTTTCGGTTCATGCTTCTATGGCGGGGTTATCCTCCAACTGCTGGATAGAGCGAACTTGCCTTGTTGATATTGGTCTTCGACCCAGTCTTTGAATGTGAAGCAGTTTTCGAGAGGATTTCCTATTGCTCGGTGATAGGAGCAATAGTCTGGGTGAGAGACCTCGTCTGCATGTTCTCCTTACAAGGTCGAGAGGACCTTGCCAGTGTGCATGAATTTTTTACGAGTCTGCACCCTTTCGGGTTTTCACAGACTCGCCAGTAGCCCTGCTGTTTTTACTCACGGAGCCCTTTCGGGTTTTCATCCATGCCCGTTTTGCTTGTGGACATACCCTTTTTTTTTTGGAGCATCGGCGACAAATACCACCTTACCTCCGCTTTTCATTCATCTTCATCAGATGATGAAGGGTCTTGACTCAGCTGATCCAATCGAGTCATTTTATCCATGAGCTCTTGGAAGGCGGTCGGCTTGAAGAGGGCCATATACGAGGATGCCTTTGAATTTGGGTCAAGTGTGGCTATGAGCATTCCCATGGCTGCAACTTCATCAATGCGTTGCTTGTATTTGACCAGAGATTTCGCTATCAGGTAACATATTGAACCCAAGTCTCATTCGGTCTAACCCTTTCGTTGACCAGGAGGGCATCTCTGACAGTAGTGCTTTTATTCACACTAGTGAATCTCTGACAGGAGGGCATCTTGATTTCGTCAAAGGTATTCATGGAGTCATTCGGGAGTTCCGCATACCATTCGAAGGCAATGCCCGTCAGATAGCCGATGAACTGTTAGAGGAGAAGTATATCAGTATTGCCACACATGGGTTCAAATCACGCAATGTGCTGGCGAGGATTCCCAGTTCCTTTGTACATGTGGCACGTTGGAAGTGTGTACTCTGGTAGGTACTGTATTTGATTTTGCCATGTCGGATACGATCGACCAATCTTGATTGATCTATTTGCGGCTTCACTGGCGTAGTGAGCTTCGATTTGCTGAGCGATATATTCATTCAGTTTTGCTTTTAGGAATCATTTCCTCCTCAGCCATTGATGAGCTTTGCAGAGGATTTGAAATGACATCCTTATCTTTAAGACCGACTACCGGCAGTTCATCTTCCAGTGGTTCCGATTGAACCATCATTCCAGCCATATTCTGAATCAGAAGGGCCATCTGGTTCATTTTAGTGGACATTTCTGCCGCTTCTGCATCTCCCTTTTTCAGAGCGCGCTTTAGGAAATCAATATCTGACTCCTTCTCTATTCTTTCTCCAGGTGCGTCTTTGGGATTTGCCTTAGACGATGGATTAGCGAGCGGTGCCGCCTGAGCAAGCATCTCCTTTCACGTTGCAGTTGAATTTTTGTTAAGGACCGAGTTTGAGGTCGGTGACTAGTAGAAGCTCGAACTTCATCTTTGAAATTCACCACATAGACTATGTGAACAACCATGCCCCCAGGCTTGGGGTGTTTGGAGTTTTGGCCTTTGGAGTTTGCTCCGGGCACTTGAGCTTTATTGGGCCTCTTGTTGTAAAAAGCCGCTTCGGTTTTGGGATGAATCGCTGTATCAGGATCCGCCTTGAGGTGAGTCTCCTTCACCTGCTTCCACACCTTATATATAGATAAGAAAAGTTGTCTCAGGAAGCGAACTGGTTTCTGCTCTCGTGGGATCTCCATGGGCTGCGGAGACTTCTTTAATATTGCGGTAGGAGAATTTTGTCTAACCCTTCACAAAAATTTGAAGTTGTTCCCAGTTGGAACAAAAACATTCACGGCCGGGGTTGAAACAGGACCATACGGAGAACTGCCCCCAGCTCATTTTGTATGACGCTGATATCGACGTCGACCATTTCTTACGGCCGGGGTTTGATTAGCTTCAGGATTTTGCCGAGCCTGCCCCCTGTTTTCTTTGAGAGCTTGAATATTCTGCCCCCTGCGTCGACTTTGGTCCTTGGCATGTGCCAGTTGTTTGAGGACCGATTCTGTCGGCAAAGCTGCTGCTTGGGGAACCAGCCTGTGGAAGACAAACTTCCTCTGGGCTTCCTCCATCGGCGTTGAGGCACCAAGGTTGGGAGGTGGGAGTATCGACCCAAAAAGAAGCCCGTTGATTTCTTGAAGAGCTGGATTGCGGAGATTTGAGACTGCAAGAGGCCCATACTTGACTTCACCGGACATAACAGAGCTTGAGTTGCTAGGGTGGTGTCACGCCCCGCTTCCCAGAGTGCGCTAAGATCGGCACATGACAGAGCCAACCATGCTACCAGTGGCTAGGAAATATACCTCCACAATCACATTACGGCTGTCTATAAGATATCAAGAACAGTAAAATAAAATAAACTATCTAGTACATGACCATATGCCAGAATAAACGAGTCAAGACATAATATGCGGAAGCAATAGATCCAATAAACAATAACATCTGGAAATGCGTCCCAAATATGGGCTCACATCAGGAAATAAAAGTACGGAAAGAAAACTAAACTAAACTAAACTAAACACTAACAAGATCCTCACTGCTCGGCCTGGCAGCTGAAATACTCCTGATCAGCCTGCGAAAGAGATAAAGGATCTGGGCCATGCAAAACCCAGACGTCAGTGCGTCATAATATCAAATAATAGAATATAATCAGGAAGTAACAACATATGCAAGCATGAGTATGAACAATAATATGGGTATAACAAGTAACACAGATATGGAACAGTGAAGAGTATAAGTATATGTGACGTGCAATGAGTAATCTGAACTAAACTACCGGGTTATCTATTCTACAGTTTGTGAAATCAATTTAATGGAATCGTCGATGTAACTCAATAGTATCCTGTGCGTGCCCGGGACTACGGTCCAGATTCTCGGGCTGAAACCGAGACATGCCGCTAGGCAATAAACAGGAACATGTACAGATGAATGATGTCAGCAGCATCATCCCGAGGCTAGCCTAGCCCGTAAAACTGATCTGTATAAGCGTCGAACTGTTGAGTTACAAATCAGGTTTCATCATTGATTCCCCTTACCCCCAAGGTTATGTGTTCAAGTCAGGTATTGATAAATCTGGAGCTAATGCCAATACAGGATCAAGCAGGTACATGTTTTGTCTGAATAGACAACAGGATATATCAGTCGGGACAGCAAGTCAGGATTGTCGGCATTAGAAACAATATCAGGTATCAAGTCAAGCAGTGGTGTATCAGGTCATGTCAGGTAGTGCATATATATCACACGGGTGCCTAAAGTAAAACTGTAGTAAGTGTCGAGTCACGGTAAAAGCACGGATGCACGAGTAATAAGCAGTGATATTATAACATGGTCAATGAGTCATGATGTACATATCAAGCATGGGATACTAATATAATGGTAACATGATATAATATGACATGACATGTAACTAGACATATAATATGTGATACGGATACGAACGGCTATCGGAAAACGGTAAAACTGTGACATTGATGCACAGTGATGCACGATACGGTAGACATGTGATATTTTATTCATAGGAATATACATGTATTAGAATAGCATATAGCAAGGTAAACTTGCCTGAACGGATCACACGACGGATGCGTACGACGGCGAGGGTGACGGCTCGGGCGTGGGTTCGTGCTCGAGAGAGGTGGGAAAGAAATGAAAATAAGAGGAGGGAGAAAGAGTGTGAGAGGAGAGAGAGAAAGGAAGAGATTCTGTGTGTGTGTGGGGTGGTGGTGGTGGTTTAATTAATATATAGAAATGGAGAGAGAGACAGAGAGCGAGAGTGATTGGCGGAGTAGGTTGGTGGAAAAAAAATGAAAGAGAGGCAGGCGAGATTATAGGCGTGATTGAGGATTAGGATAGAGAGAGAGAGAGAAAGAGAGACAGATTGATTGTTAGGATAGAATTAAATAATATATATATTTATATATGTAAGAGAGAGAGATATGAGATTGGATATAGAACGGAGAGAGAGAGAAAAGTATAATATAATATATATATTATAATAATAATATATAATATAATATAATATATATATATATATATATATATATATTATAATAATAATATATAATATAATATAATATATATTTATACGTGAGTGAACAGTAATGAATGAATAAATGAATAATAATGAACACTAAAATTAGTTTAAAAATATAATAATATATAAACTTGAGTATTTAGGCTAAAACAAAAGTACTCCAAAAAATTCCCGGGTTATGTCTAAAAATCTAGTTTTAAAATATAAAGGATATACGGATAAGTTAAAACTATAATGCGATATCCGGTTGATAAAAATGTATACCCCCAAGAACGGATGCACGTAAAATGCATGTAGCGATCCAGATGAGCCCGTTTCAATAAACGGAATGAGAACACGATGTACTAATGGAACCACAGGGTCAGGGGTATGATACAGGTCATGCTAGATATTTTTAAAATATATTATTTGATTATATTTGTATTATTAAAACAATGTAGATACCCAATATATGATACGGGTAAACAGGATATAGAACAAGAAGGTGTACGGATTCTTATAACTAGCCGAGATAAATTATAAACAGGAATCAAAATGAGTTTCCAGTAAGCGGGTCAGGTCGGATGCAAATATAGATACCAATTACACTATTCACACTCATAACAACAATAAATCAAGAAATAGCCATCCAATATATTGATTAATCAAATCAAGTCATGGTATAACAAACTAGGGTGTTACATTATATCCAACTACAAAAAGAATTTCGTCCTCGAAATTCCCAAAACAAGAAAAGACAACCAAACATGAATCTACGAGAAGAGGTATGGAAACTTCTGTCGAATCCCGTCTTCTCGTTCCCAAGTCAATTCTCCATGCGAGAGATTCCCCCATGAAACTAGTACGAGAGGGATAATCTTGTTCTTGAGGACCTTTTCTCTTCGATCAACAATCGACATCGGTCGTTCTTCATAGGTCAAGTCTTCCCTTACTCTCAGCTCCGAATGATCTAGCACGTGTTTTCATCTCGAACATACTTACGAAGTTGAGATACATGAAACACGTCATGAACACTCGCCAAAGATGGTGGTAAAGCCAATCGATAAGCTACTTCTCCAACGCGCTCAATAATATCAAAAGGCCCCACGAATCGAGGGCTGAGCTTGCCCCGACTCCCAAAACGAATCACTCCTTGAGTCGGTGATATCTTCAAGAATACGAGATCACCAATGGCAAACTCTAGAGGTCTTCTCGATGTATCGGCCCAACTCTTCTGTCGATCTTGTGCTGCCTTCATGTGCTTCCGGATCGTATTAACTTTCTCCACGGTTTGCACAATAAGATCTGGTCCCAATAACCTTCGCTCTCCGACATCGTCCCAGCAAACAGGTGAACGACACTTGCGACCATATAACGCTTCGAATGGAGCCATCTGTATAGTCGCCTGAAAGCTATTATTATATGAAAACTCCACCAAGTGTAGATGATCCTCCCACGAACCCTTGAAGTCCAACATGCAAGCTCGCAACATATCTTCAAGAGTTTGGATCGTTCTTTCTGATTGGCTATCTGTCTGGGGATGATAAGCAGTGCTAAACTTCAATCGGGTCCCCAAACTTTCCTGTAAGCTTCTCCAGAAGTGCGATAAAAATCGGGTATCACGGTCGGAAATGATGCTCACAGGTACTCCATGCAATCTCACAATTTCCTGCATGTACCGTTCTGCTAACGCTTTCGTCGACTGACCAACTCGAAACAGAATGAAATGAGCTGCCTTGGTCAATCGATCAACAATTACCCAAACTGCATTATTGCCTTTTGGGCTCCGCGGTAAAGCTGTCACGAAATCCATGGTTATATGTTCCCACTTCCATTGAGGAATCGGAAGTGGTTGCAATAAACTAGCTACCCTTTGATGTTCAGCCTTAACTTGCTGACACACCAAACACTTTGCTACAAAGCGGGCGATCTCCCTTTTCATGCCTTCCCACCAGAAATGCGGTTGTAGATCACGGTACATCTTCGTGCATCCTGGATGTACGGAATATGCGGAACTGTGCGCCTCCTTCATAACTTCTTCGCGAATGTCTTCTTTCGGAACACACAAACGGTTACCATATCGCAACGAACCATTTTCATGAATTAACAAGTTCGTCTGAAGTCCCGCTTCAACCTGCTCTCGAAACTTCTGCAATCTTAGATCCTGTGATTGCGCTGCCTTAATATTATCGATCAACGACGACTGTACTTGCAGCTGCATCAACTGTCCCGAAGAGTGCGGTAGCAGGATCTCCAACTCGAATCTCCGAAAATCATCGATAAGCTCTTTCTGTGCGGTCAACACCCGAATTGCTGGCAACCGACTAAGCGCATCCGGCACTATATTAACTTTCCCCGGATGGTATTTTAGATCAAGATCATAGTCAGCCATCAGCTCCAACCACCTACGCTGCCTCATGTTGAGCTCTTTCCGTGTGAACACATACTTTAGGCTTTTGTGATCGGTGAATACTTCTATCTTTTCGCCCAATAAGTAGTGTCTCCAAATTTTCAGAGCGAATATTACAGCTACTAGCTCCAAATCGTGAGTTGGGTAATTCTTCTCATGGGTCTTCAATTGTCTTGATGCGTATGCTATAACCTTCCCATGCTGCATAAGAACACACCCTAAACCTTTCCCAGATGCGTCACTGTGAATAACAAATCCTCCGGAACCGTCTGGTATGGTCAGAATAGGAGCGGTTATCAATTTTTGCTTCAACGCCTCAAAAGCTGACGTACAACTATCCGTCCACACAAACGGTACCTCCTTCCGCGTAAGCTTGGTCAAAGGCTCAGCTAAACGAGCAAAATTCTCTACGAACCTTCTGTAGTATCCAGCAAGTCCAAGAAAACTTCTGATCTCTGCTACGTTCTTCGGAATCGGCCAATCTTGAACTGCTACAATCTTTTCAGGATCAACAACGATTCCATCTCCGGATACGACATGCCCCAAAAACTTCACTTCTTCGAGCCAAAACTCGCACTTGCTCATCTTCGCATACAATTTTTCTTGCCTCAACGTTTGCAGTGCGATCTTCAAGTGTTCGGCATGCTCTTCCTGGCTCCTTGAATATACCAGAATATCATCGATAAACACCACTATAAACTGGTCTAAGAATGGTAAAAAGATTCGGTTCATCAAGTCCATAAATATCGCCGGTGCATTCGTGACTCCGAATGGCATCACTAAATATTCGTAATGCCCATATCGAGTTCGGAACGCAGTCTTGAAAATATCCTCTGATTTAACTCGAACTTGATGATATCCGGATCTCAAATTCAGCTTCGAGAATACCCTCGCGCCAGTAAGCTGCTCGAATAATTCGCCAATGCGAGAGATCGGGTACTTGTTCTTAATAGTCACCCGATTTAATTCTCGATAATCGATGCTCATCCTCTTTGTGCCGTCTTTCTTCTTAACTAGAAGAACTGGAGCTCCCCGGGGTGAATTGCTGCTGCGAATCCAACCCTTCTCTAACAATTCGGTAACCTGCTTCTTTACTTCTTCCAACTCCACTGGTGCCATCGGATAGTATGCCTTTAAGATTGGCGCTGCACTAGGAACAAGATCAATCGCGAACTCCACATCTCGTTTTGGCGGTAAACCCGAGATGTCCTCGAACACGTCCATAAACTCTCGAACTACTGCTGGCGCTTCCTCCTTATCAACTTCCATCGAAGAAAGAACGGCGCTCGTCAGCCTAGCCCTAAACTTGACTGGCCCTACAGAACTGCTACCTCCAGCAAATACAAAATCTAGGTGTCCGGGAATCTGGAAAATCAATTTCTTTGCCCTACAATCAATGTGAGCATGGAAAGTGCCGAGAAAATCCATTCACAAGACAACATCGTAACTTCCAGTTGTTGGAGATAGTGCCCTCAGAGTCAATTATTGGATTACAGGCACGTGATTGCAATGATTGAGGGAAGACCTATCCCGATAGGACAGTCTTACTCGAGATGATAGTATGCTATCTGGTTTATCTTTATCATCGTGTACTGCTTTAGGTGACCTGATAGGTCGCTATTACACGTTGATAGAGCCCCTAAGATTCTTGCTTGACTGCCAGCAGTATGAGGGCGATCATATACGTGGGAGCTGGTAGTCTATAAGCACATCCTTAAAAGGTCCCTAGTCGTGGGAGTTTCGAGACAGGGCATCGATACTCCAGAGTAGACTAGTGTATACAGTCGAGACCCCGATGAGGGGCGGTGGCCGGTCTCACAAGCCACTGGTGTCAGTTGGATCACCTAAGATGTATACAGGTGCTCATTGGGTTATGAGTACACCGGACATGACTCGCCGGGAATATGCTAGTTGGTCTTATACCTGACGTCAGATAGCAGTTCCCTGGTGACATGTGTACGGGTTAGTTCATCGACCTGGGGATCGTCATTTGTCTCGTGTGAGTTCCCACTGTGCTTTGATTACTACCCTACCATGCTCAAAGGAGACGTGCAAACAGGTTTTAGTTGGGTACATTCCCGAGCCACATGGAGGCAGTGAGCGGATCTTCAGGGGTTCGTCTCTCCCGGTATTGGGGGTGAGGTCGCACTGTGTCTAGGAGAGCCATTACACGAAGTCCTTGGCCAAGGCAGGAGATTTACTGGTAGGTATTCCAGTAGTATCTCAGGGTGTTCTGGGCTACACTCTGACACGACTTGTACCGCTTTTGGGGGTCTGACTTTTACCAACCCCCTAGGCCCGCCATGCGATGCTCATAGACGAACGGACCAGACTGTACAGATATTGTCACTGATAGGCTCAGTAGGGTTTCAGGATGAGTTCGCTCATCGACGTCCCTTTCGGTCAATAGCTGGTGGCCTGTCACGTATGGCTAATACCTCTGACGTGCTAGTGGTTAAATCCACAGCCATAGTATTGACGAGTCTTTAGAGTCCCCCACATTTAGTTACTCAAGTTTCGGGCGAAACGCTGTAGAGGCCGTATGGAGATATGACAGGGTTCGATCAGATACGTGCGGTATTGCACGGATCAGGATTGGACGGTTAGTACTAGAGGCCGTATGGATATATGGCAGGGTTCGATCAGATACGTGCGGTATTGCACGGATCAGGATCGGACGGATATTACTAGCCGGCTTTGGTTTAAGCCGGATCCTAGTATAGTACTGTGTAGATTTTGTCTCATTGCATTTGTATTCGGTCGGAATACAGATACGGGTGTGTATACACAGTATCGGGGGTTTCCTGTAATTTATTATAGGACCAGTTTTCTGGAGTTGCCAGTTTGTTTTCCGTTTCAGCCATATTTCTTTGTATCTTTCATTGGCTGAAGATTGGTGGAGGAGGGCTTATTTGCATTTGTGCAAATTAGCTTTTGTGGAGGGTGGTCTTTGCATATTCTAGTGTCATGATGGTTGTACCATCACTTGACCATTTGACTTCTTCTTCTTTCATGATGGCTTGACTTTGGATGTGATGATGGGAGATGGTTATTGAGTGTTGGACTTTGTTTATAATAATTTCTTTTCATGATCACATAAGTTTTTCCCTCTTGCATTATTGCCTCACTTGACTTTCCTCTCTCATTCCTACATGAGGCATGGCCGGCCATTTTGAGGAGAGGGCTGCCCATTTTATTTGGTGTGGGATTTTTTGTATTTTTGGCTTGGTAAAATCCCCACAACTCCATCTCCATAAACATATATCATTTCCTTCACCACAAAGGCAACATCCACTACCCCAAATGAGAAAAGAGCACTACACATTCTACAGCAAACCTTGGGCATGTCGACTCGCCAACTTCGTGCCCGAGTTGCCTCGGTATAGAGGTGGGAGCCCGTAAAAGAAGCAGGCGACGTGGTGCCCTTCCGGCGACGAGGTGGAGACCGGAGATTCCGCGGGGAGATCGGGACGACGACGAGAAGACCGAAGTACACGGATCGCTCGGTATATTTCTCTTCCCCATCTTGTAGTTAGCTAGGACTAGTTTAATGGCACGATCCCGGGTTTATAGTGCGCGGTGGTGCCAGTTTGAAAAATTAAAGTTTAGCTTCGCTTCCGCATTCCGGCGTCGGATTGACGGCCGGGGCGCCGCCGTGCACTTACAGTGGTATCAGAGCCTCGCCATTAACATAGTCTAGCTTGGTCTAATGTGTTTTACTTTTCCGATCGAACAAAATTCCAAAACCCGTATTTTTCCTAGCATCAGTTTCTGTCGAAATTTTTTGGATTCCAAAAATTTTTCAGGTTGTTTCAGAATGATGTGCAGGGAATTTTAAGAGTTCTGGGAAAATTTGGTCTCGTGAACAGTCTATACCACCGCGGAACCGCGGCCAAACCCATGCTTGGGCCGCGGTTCCTCCGCAATGTTCACTGTTCATGCCTCCAAAATTTTACAGAATGCTCCTGAGTGGAAAATAGGTTTTCTGGAATGTTATTTTTTGGGCCCAGATTTCTTCATGTGCTACAGTTGTGCTTTGGGGCCCAATTGGTAAATTTGATCGATCGGATATTTTAAACACATTGGTTCACAGTATTTACATTATATCTGCGACCGTGAATGCCATTTGATCGGTAAATCCTGTCTAACTGCTATAGCCGGTTAGACGGATTTGCGAACGTGACATTCACGTTGATGTTCTATGTTATGCTGTGATATTGCGGATTGGTCGTAGGGGATAGCCTGGTTGCTGTGGTAGTACAGTTTTGTTGTATTATGTACATTTGATATTGCGGGGCGAGCGTCCGACATGTGGACTGCTGTCACTGCCTGATTGTATATTATTCTTTTGGGGCACGACCAGGTCGAGGTCGATGTACCCGTTGTATGTATATTTTACTTTCTGTACTAGGATTACCCCAAGGAGGGGTGCACGGATAACCGGGTTCCAGAGGGCAACAAGCCCGCATCTCATGGCATTGAGACGGAGGGGGCTTCACTCTAGAATTGGCGGGCTATTCGCCGCACTCGTAGGGGGTACAGGTTGACCCAGGAGGGGTGCCCAAGTTACCGGATTCCGTGAAGTGCCGGGTGGTCCATTCACGGTGCTGAAGGGGGCTGCCTCGCTTCAGGTTTTGGCGGGTAACTTGCCGCGCCCGTAGGGGTCTAGGATTACATTGCACAGGCTATCCGCACGACCACGGGAACGTCAGGTTTCAGTAGTGGCTCTGTGAAACCCGGGGATCCCAGATATCTGTATTGTTCTGTGATGCTGTACATTTCTGTGATGTTGCATTTTATCACGCCTTGAGCGAAATATTATATATTGATATATATACTAGTAGATGTTGTATATGTTTTGCATCCGCGCTAGTCCAGTCCCCGCTCTGTCGTTAGTTAGCTAACCTAACGGGTAATGACGGGACCCAGTGGCGAATGCGGATGGCATATACGTACATCAATATATTTTCGTTCTTTGTGGTGTGATCAATTGATGGGACTGCGTTGATTCGGATCAATGCAAGTTAAAAACAAACCTAATCTGATGTTGTTGGAACACTTTTCAAAAAGCTGTTATTGCAAGGACGTTCTCTTTTGTTTTGCATCGTGATATTCAGTTGGAATATCCTGCTCCTCAGTCGACGAGGCAAGGGCCGAGATCCCTTCACCGGGAGTGACCCCTTGGACAAAAAGTTTACGTTAGGGCAATAACTTCACTATAGCCGATTATTTTTGCTTTGCATCGTGGTATTCAGTTGGAATATCCTGCACCTCATTCTACGGGGAAAGAGCCGAGATCCCTTCACCGGGAGTGACCTCTTTAGCAAAGGTTTTCGCCACTATATTTTTAAAAAGCTATCCAGTTCCTTCAACGATATCAAGTTCATTACGTTAAAGGTTTTCGCCAGAAACCATTCGTAGCCCTCCGTCGTTTCATATGGGTGGTCAATAGTATTCAAGCTGTGTATGTTGGCCAAAGTCAAGGCACAGTGATTGGTAGCTATTGGGTATTCATATGCAGCATAGATAGATGCGTTGGTTTGGGACAGTCGTACTACTATTTTGGCCAAAGTCAAGGGTATGTACGGGTGGGCTCAAATTAACCTGGAGAATGACGGGTTGAACTTGACATGTGACTTATGATATATTGGCCAAAGTCAAGGTCATAAGAGCATGGGGTAAAAATCACATCGGGAGTTTCTAAAGAAATTGAAACTTGCCAGATATGCGCATACCTTTTGGAGTGTGATGATGTGAGCGGATTCCGTCACGTTATCATGCGATGATAGTTGGATCCCGATTCCCACTGATGAGTTGGTTTACTCCTCGGGTGATCCCGACTAATTCTTCTTTTAGGTTTGGAGGATAATTTGACGGTACAGTGGGAGGTTTCCAGATTAGATAAATTGGTAACCATTCTGATCTAGGATAGAGTGCACGCTGAGTGTTTCTTTTCTCTCTCTCTTTGGCAGCGACCATTGATCCGACCCTAAGACTATGACTCAGTGACCAAGTTGACCGAACCTTCTTAACACTGGCTTTTAGATTGTCAGAGTCGCTAACCTCATTGCCACTCTTACTTTTACTCTTTTCTCCAGGACACCCCGTATTACTACGAACGTCCACTTCAATTGGACAGAACCATCGTATGGTTAGATACGAACTCGAAGGAATTTATTCGAGGATGGTTTCCGGTTCTGGAGAAAACGAATAGGACTATTCAGTTGTCTTTTCCTTTTACCTTCTCTCAAGTTGCGAGTACTCCTTGGTTTAGGAGATAGTACACCTATTATGAAAATTGGATAGTCTTCTTCCAAACCTTAGGCTGGTGCCGAGCGGTGGGGAATGAAGAAAACCAATTAGCATAACGATGGTGTGCAGAAGGTATTAAGTTAAGACAAAACAAGGGATTGGTAAGAGGGCAAAGTAAACTGCGACTGCTATTCACGACCAAACCAAGTATTTCTTCGCCAATCCTAAAATCACCTTTGTATTTCTCCAGAACACTCCGTATCACTACGAAGATCCACAGTTTATTGGATACTCCATCGTATGGTTATATACGAACTCGAAAGGAACTTGTTCCAGTTCGGGGATGGATTCTGGTTCAGGAGAAATAGGAATAAGGTTTATTCAGGTGTCTTTTATCTTAACCTTCTCTCGTATTGCGAGTGCTCCTAGGATTAGGACAGTACACCCATTAAGCTTAGTGGATAGTCTTCTTCCAAACCATAGGCTGGTGCCGAACGGTAGGGAAGGAAGAAAACCATTTGGCCTAAAGGGGTGTGCAGAAGGTAATGCCTAAAGACATATAAAGGGATTTGGAGAGGTGGCAAAGAATTATACGGTTGTAGTCGTGAATCTGGAAGAGACATTACTAGGAATACCGGGATACCCCATCGAAACATTTCAATGTTTCAGTTTCACTGTGTACTGTTAAAAGAAAACTGATTTCCCAATTAGTCCTTACTCCAGGGTATGTATTTACCAGGTATGATTCTCACATCTGTATGGTTTTACAGATGATGAGTGGGAGTAAGTTATTGGTAATTGGGTGATCATCCTCATTATATCGGGATTCGTTGTAATCAGTGATATTTGAGGAAGTCACCTGGGTTGTTTGCCGGACGACAAATATTTGGTTTTGAATATCCGTTGTTATGCACCAATTTCAAATTGATATATCTGTACGTCTATTTTTATAGAGTGAGATATATCTTTTTTGAAATTCTGTCTGTGACATTTACCTATTTCAGTGGATGGTTAGGTAAGGAGCATTAAACAGCGGTGTAATTCTTCTTAATCATAAGTACAGTTTTCAACCTACGACATACAGTGATTGAGTTATCAGACTCAAGGGACTTATACAGAGTATTGTATGTTGTTCAGGGTCCATCACGACAGAGGGGTTTGTCCTCGTACTATATTCGGTTTACTTATGACTTCTCTAGATTTTAGACAGGTGTTTCGTGGAAACACAGGGTCCGAATTTTGAGAAGTTATAGGTATTTGAATAAAGTAGAGAACCAGATATTGCAAGTATCGGGATTCTTCAAAGTGATCGGAGATGTAGATACTTGAGTATGGTATTCAGTTGATAGTAGTGATTAAGAGAACTTGATTCTCTTTCAGGTTACTCATAATTGGAAACATTCCTAAGTTGAGTAACGCTGATCGGCCTCCTTCCATTTAGTTGACATGCACTGGAGACAGCTGCATGATTTGAATCTGGTTCAATTAAATCAGTGCCTCTGGTTCTATATTGGATATATAACAGTTCATATCTTAACGATATTAAGGTATGGGGAGTTGTCCGGCTTATGCTTAAAACCAGACTCTGAATAACTCAAGGCACGTTTTCTGTAATGGCTGTTTGTGGGTTGACCCAGGCTATGACGAGGGTTGATTTTCTACCATCTGGAAGATCAATAGTGATATTGTTCTAGACTCGCCACAGTTTTAATAAAGATGGATTTTTTCAGAAAACGGTTGTGGGAGTATGGTAGAACTGGAAGTGATTCCAGAACCACAAACGATTACTGAAGATTTGATAGGAACCTAAAGATTCAATCTGGTTTGATATTCCATTGGCCACTCCGCAGATAAGGTGGGTAACCTCAGACACCCGAGAGGTACTCCGGTAGCCTCAAGGACGGTGACAGGAAGGTTCTTGTTTACCCACACTTGCCATTGCTGTTGTTCCAGGCTGCGAGACCCGGCGGGAGGATGAGTATAGCGTCGTTCTAAACTTGCTTTAGAAGTGTACGTCTATATGACTCTGCTAGAGGGTTGTCGTAGTCAGTGGGAGCAGCGGAAGCATTGGTGGATAGGTAGCTTATGTCTATTTATAGACTAAAGCAGATATAGCGGAGATAGATCATCAATTTCTGATGTGACAGTCATAGGTTTGACTTCATCAGAATAGGGGATGGATCTGTTGAGAAGGTAGTAGGGTGTGATGTCATGGTATTTGGATGACATACACAGAGTAGGAAGTGATATTCCGATACTACGATCGGTTATACTTTGGTCGTCACACGGTGGTTTCTCCACATGGGACTTGGACATTATATCAGACATACTGGTTACTAGATCTATGGTTTTAGATCTAGATTTGGGTAGTTTCCCAATCAAGGGTACTTAGACAGCATTCTAAGAGTATTTAGAATGGACGACTCTTGGCACGGTAGTGTACCTGCAGGTGATGGAGCCACCCTCTCTAAATGTGTCTTACAGACTAAAGGAGAGAGGGATGTGCATGATTGGCAGATCACTTGCTTAGGCAATTGAGTCAATCATGAGATGTCAAGTACCACACCAGATGTTGTTCTTGCGGTAGGTGCAATAAGTTGATATTGATCCAATCCTGGAGAAACAGTCGGAAGCAGTTTTAGAACATAAGTGGATGTTCTAGGGATATGATAACGACAACCTCATTCGGGAGACAGTTATCATTCCAGGCTTCTAAGGTGACCTGGACGACAAGGAGGTTGTCAGAGTTATAGTTTTTCCTTCTGACGAGGGGCAGTATTTTGGACAGGTGGTCCAAGGCAATACTGAAGGAAGCATGGCGCAGGATACTGATTAAGTTCAGTTGACGATACAGTCTAAGAAGTTTGGATTTGGAGTTCATTTATGAGTTAGGTCACATCAGACATCCAGACACATTCTAAGAAAGGTATTGCTCATTTCGGGAGATGGGTTTCTCCGCGAACTTGAGATATAGAGAGACATAGAAAGAAACATCAAGGCGGATCCACTCACTGAGGCTATTCCTCGAACGCAATAGTTTCGCAAACGAGCTTTGTGAGACTGACTAGTAGAGAAGTTGGGTGTTCGGTATCACACGGGCTGTAAGTATGCGACATCGCAATAATTAGCCTTGAGTGCAAGTGGGAGATTGTTTGAGATAGTGCCCTCAGAGTCAATTATTGGATCACAGGCACGTGATTGCAATGATAGAGGGAGGACCTATCCCGGTAGGACAGTCTTACTCGAGATGATAGTATGCTATCTGGTTTATCTTTATCATCGTGTACTGGTTTAGGTGACCTGATAGGTCGCTATTACACGTTGATAGAGCTCCTAGGATTCTTGCTTGACTGCCAGCACTATGAGGGCGATCATATACGCAGGAGCTGGTAGTCTATAAGCACATCCTTAAAAGGTCCCTAGTCGTGGGAGTTTCGAGACAGGGCATCGATACTCCAGAGTAGACTAGTGTATACAGTCGAGACCCCGACGAGGGGCGATGGCCGGTCTCACAAGCCACTGGTGTCAGTTGGATCACCTAAGATGTATACAGGTGCTCATTGGGTTATGAGTACACCGGACAGGAGTCGCCGGGAACATGCTAGTTGGTCTTATACCTGACGTCAGATAGCAGTTCCCTGGTGACATGTGTACGGGTTAGTTCATCGACCTGGGGATCGTCATTTGTCTCGTGTGAGTTCCCACTGTGCTTTGATTACTACCCTACCACGCTCAAAGGAGACGTGCAAACAGGTTTTAGTTGGGTACAGTCCCGAGCCACATGGAGGCAGTGAGCGGATCTTCAGGGGTTCGTCTCTCCCGGTATTGGGGGTGAGGTCGCGCTGTGTCTAGGAGAGCCATTACACGAAGTCCTTGGTCAAGGAAGGAGATTTACTGGTAGGTATTCCAGTAGTATCTCAGGGTGTTCTGGGCTACACTCTGACACGACTTGTACCGCTTTTGGGGGTCTGACTTTTACCAACCCCCTAGGCCTGCCATGCGATGCTCATAGACGAACGGACCGGACTGTACAGATATTGTCACTGACAGGCTCAGTAGGGTGTCAGGATGAGTTTTCTCATCGACGTCCCTTTCGGTCAATAGCTGGTGGCCCGTCACGTATGGCTAATACCTCTGACGTGCTAGTGGTTAAATCCACAGCCATAGTATTGACGAGTCTTTAGTGTCCCCTACATTCAGTTACTCAAGTTTCGGGCGAAACACTGTAGAGGCCGTATGGAGATATGGCAGGGTTCGATCAGATACGTGCGGTATTGCACGGATCAGGATCGGACGGTTAGTACTAGAGGCCGTATGGATATATGGCAGGGTTCGATCAGATACGTGCGATATTGCACAGATCAGGATCGGACGGATATTACTAGCCGGCTTTGGTTTAAGCCGGATCCTAGTATAGTACTGTGTAGATTTTGTCTCATTGCATTTGTATTCGGTCGGAATACAGATACGGGTGTGTATACACAGTATCGGGGGTTTCCTATAATTTATTATGGGACCAGTTTTCTGGAGTTGCCAGTTTGTTTTCCGTTTCAGCCATATTTCTTTGTATCTTTCATTGGCTGAAGATTGGTGGAGGAGGGCTTATTTGCATTTGTGCAAATTAGCTTTTGTGGAGGATGGTCTTTGCATATTCTAGTGTCATGATGGTTGCACCATCACTTGACCATTTGACTTCTTCTTCTTTCATGATGGCTTGACTTTGGATGTGATGATGGGAGATGGTTATTGAGTGTTGGACTTTGTTTATAATAATTTCTTTTCATGATCACATAAGTTTTTCCCTCTTGCATTATTGCCTCACTTGACTTTCCTCTCTCATTCCTACATGAGGCATGGCCGGCCATTTTGAGGAGAGGGCTGCCCATTTTATTTAGTGTGGGATTTTTTGTATTTTTGGCTTGGTAAAATCCCCACAACTCCATCTCCATAAACATATATCATTTCCTCCACCACAAAGGCAACATCCACTACCCCAAATGAGAAAAGAGCACTACACATTCTACAGCAAAGCTTGGGCACGTCGACTCACCAACTTCGTGCCCGAGTTGCCTCGGTATAGAGGTGGGAGCCCGTAAAAGAAGCAGGCGACGTGGTGCCCTTCCGGCGACGAGGTGGAGACCGGAGATTCCGCGGGGAGATCGGGACGATGACGAGAAGACCGAAGGACACGGATCGCTCGGTATATCTCTCTTCCCCATCTTGTAGTTAGCTAGGACTAGTTTAATGGCACGATCCGGGTTTATAGTGCGCGGTGGTGCCGGTTTGAAAAATTAAAGTTTAGCATTGCTTCCGCATTCCGGCGTCGGATTGACGGCCGGGGCGCCGCCGTGCACTTACACCAGTCTCGATCACCAAGAAATCCGCGAATAATTCTCGTCCGTAAATAACAACAGAACAATTTTTGCGCCCACTACTAGATATGATTTTCCCGTTCCCAGTGTGTATGTCCCAACAACAAGACATGGTCTTGCAAGAAATTGAATGTGTAACAATAAACTTGGAGGACATAAAACAATGGGATGCACCAGAATCGAATAATGCTAATGCGGGAAAATCATGAACAAGCAGGATACCTGAAACGACTTCCTCTGAAGCCTTGGCCTCTTCGGCCGTCAGAGTAAAGGCTCGAGCTTGATTTGGACCTTGTGTTATCTGCTTCTGCCCCTGAATTGGCCTCTGTGGTGGTTTCTGAGCATCTTCTTTCAAACGTAGCTTTGACGGGCAAGCATTGACAGTATGGTTAGCTGATCCGCAAACCAAACAGAGTCCAAGCATCCTTCGGCAATCTCTCTTTAGGTGTCCGGGCAGGTGGCAAAAGTCATAAATTACGCTCCTTCTCTGATCAGCTACGACGGGCTTCTTCATAGGTACCACGCCACGTTTGTCCACCGGTATACCTCTGCGTATAGGAGCTTGGTTTGGCGTAAACGTCGGCTTCCGTACTACTACGACTTGCTTTTGCGTATCCCTTGCTTTCCCCAATAAGTTCTGCTGTTCTCTGGCTGCCTTTAAAACTTGCGAGAAAGTGGTCAATCACAGAGATATAATGTGCCTCTGGATTTCCACATCCAAACTGCGCATGAACCTTCGTGCCCTATCGGTATCTTTGGCAACCAAAGGTCCTGCAAATCGACTGAGCCGTGTCCACTCAGCCGCATGCGCATCCACGGATCCGCCATTCTGCTTCAGACTGATAAACTTTTCTTTCATTTCTTCCCGTGCAGTCTGCGGAAAGAACTTTTCCAAGAAACTCTGCGAGAAAGTTTTCCAACTGATCGGCTTGAGCAAACAGGTCTCTTCCACGAGCCACCACTCACGGGCATAGTCCACCAATTGGATGCGTACCACATCCACTCTTTTATCATCCGGAATCTGCGCAGCGACGAGCAGATTCTCCGTATCGACTAGCCATTGTTCTGCTGGCAATGGCTCCTCCAAACCAGTGAAAGTGGACGAACCAAGTCTTCTGAAATCCGCCACGGTACCTACACACTGTGCTGGTTTGGCTGCAACTGCGTCTACGGACCGCTGGACTGTCCGCAGACCCTCCTGAAAATCTTCGGCTTGCCGCTGATTCAGCTCGGTTTGCTGCTTCTGGTTTTCTTGCATTCCACGAATCACTCCAAGCAATACGGCGTTATCAACTCGCCTCTGGTACGTTCGCAGATCTTCATCCGCCATGATTCTGAAGCCCAGACACAAGAGAAGATTAGCACGATAAACAGGATTCAAGAAACAGGATAGTTATAGATTCAAGAATATCAATGTGGCATGACATGTTCCTAATTACGGGTTCTCTGATTCGCGTATTGGGTCCAATACCCAACTACAAAAGAACCAAACCCAATTAACCTAAAACCTATGGCTCTGATACAAAACAAACCCTGTCACGCCCCGCTTCCCAGAGTGCACTAAGATCGGCACGTGACAGAGCCAACCATGCTATCTGTGGCTAGGAAATATCCCTCCACAATCACATTACGGCTGTCTATAAGATATCAAGAACAGTAAAATAAAATAAACTATCTAGTACATATCCATATGCCAGAATAAACGAGTCAAGACATAATATGCGGAAGCAATAGATCCAATAAACAATAACATCTGGAAATGCGTCCCAAATACGGGATCATATCAGGAAATAAAAGTACGGAAAGAAAACTAAACTAAACTAAACACTAACAAGATCCTCACTGCTCGGCCTGGAAGCTAAAATACTCTTGATCAGCCTGCGAAAGAGATAAAGGATCTGGGCCATGCAAAACCCAGACGTCAGTGATTCATAATATCAAATAATAGAATATAATCAGGAGGTAACAAGATATGCAGGCATGAGTATGAACAATAATATGGGTATAACAAGTAACGCAGATATGGAACAGTGAATAATATAAGTATATGTGACATGCAATGAGTATTCTGAACTAAACTACCGGGTTATCTATTCTACAGTTTGTGAAATCAATTTAATGGAATCGTCGATATAACTCAATAGTATCCCATGCGTGCCCGGGACTACGGTCCAGATTCTCGGGCTGAAACCGAGACATGCCGCTAGGCAATAAACAGGAACATGTACAGATGAATGATGTCAGCATCATCATCCCGGGGCTAGCCTAGCCCGTAAAACTGATCAGTATAAGCGTCGAACTGTTGAGTTACAAATCAGGTTTCATCATTGATTTCCCCTTACCCCCAAAGTTATGTGTTCAAGTCAGGTATTGATAAATCTGGAGCTAATGCCAATACAGGATCAAGCAGGTACAGGTTTTGTCTGAATAGACAACATGATATATCCGTCGGGACAGCAAGTCAGGATTGTCGGCATTAGAAACAATATCAGGTATCAAGTCAAGCAGTGGTGTATCAGGTCATGTCAGGTAGTGCATATATATCACACGGGTGCCTAAAGTAAAACTGTAGTAAATGTCGAGTCACGGTAAAAGTACGGATGCACGAGTAATAAGCAGTGATATCATAACATGGTCAATGAGTCATGATGTACATTATCAAGCATGGGATACTAATATAATGATAACATGATATAATATGACATGGCATGTAACTAGACATATAATATGTGATACGGATACGAACGGCTATCGGAAAACGGTAAAACTGTGACATTGATGCACAGTGATGCACGATACGGTAGACATGTGATATTTTATTCATAGGAATATACATGTATTAGAATAGCATATAGCAAGATAAATTTGCCTGAACGGATCGCACGACGGATGCATACGGCGGCGAGGGTAATGGCTCGGGCGTGGGTTCGTGCTCGAGAGAGGCGGGAAAGAAATGAAAAGAAGAGGAGGGAGAAAGAGTGTGAGAGGAGAGAGAGAAAGGAAGAGATTCTGTGTGTATGTGTGTGTGTGTGGGGGGGGGTTTAATTAATATATAGAAATGGAGAGAGAGACAGAGAGCGAGAGTGATCGGCGGAGTGGGTTGGTGGAAAAAAAACGAGAGAGAGACAGGCGAGATTATAGGCGTGATTGAGGATTAGGATAGAGAGAGAGAGAAAGAGAGACAGATTGATTGTTAGGATAGGATTAAATAATATATATTTATATATGTAAGAGAGGGAGATATGAGATTGGAGAGAGAACGGGGAGAGAGAGGAAAGTATAATATATATATATATATTATAATGATAATATATAATATAATATAATATATATATATTAGAATAATAATATATAATATAATATAATATATATTTATACGTGAGTGACCGGTAATGAACGTAAAATTAGTTTAAAAGTATAATAATATATAAACTTGAGTTTTTAAGCTAAAACAAAAGTACTCCAAAAAATTCCCGGGTTGTGTCTAAAAATCTAGTTTTAAAATATAAAGGATATACGGATAAGTTAAAACTATAATGCGATATCCAGTTGATAAAAATGTATACCCCCAAGAACGGATGCACGTAAAATGCACGTAGCGATCCAGACGAGCCCGTTTCAATAAACGGAATGAGAACACGATATACTAATGGAACCACAGGATCAGGGGTATGATACAGGTCATGCTAGGTATTTTTAAAATATATTATTTGATTATATTTGTATTATTAAAACAATGTAGATGCCCAATATATGATACGGGTAAACAGGATATAGAACAATAAGGTGTACGGATTCTTATAACTAGCCGGGATAAATTATAAACAGGATTCAAGATGGGTTTCCAGTCAGCGGGTCGGGTCGGATGCAAATATAGATACCAATTACACTATTCACACTCATTACAACAATAAATCAAGAAATAGCCATCCAATATATTGATTAATCAAATCAAGTCATGGTATAACGAACTAGGGTGTTACAGGTGGGAGCAAACGCCATTCTTCATAGAGACGAAATGCCGGCTTCAGTATCCACTCCCCTAAGGGCAACCAAAAACACACACACCGCGATTATTTGATCATGGGAAAAACACGACACAACAAGTGTGGGTGTAAAGAGGAAAAGGTCCCACCGGGCGTGCCAGAATCTGTTCTCCGCCGAAAACGGGGACGAGACCACGTAGGTCCGTCTTGCCTGAATTTCGAGGGCAGATGCTATTAGGTGCTATCCGTCCACCTCTCCGAAGATGCTAAGTTGATTTATGACACCATGTATCAAAGGTTTAAACGGATGCGGCCGATGTAGCAGACTTCGTCAGATTCCCACTTGTTGAGGGGTTTTTGATTGTGGGGACGCTCTTCCCTGCATGCGCAAGCCCCTACAGTTAATTACGCTACCGCATCGCGGTAACCACTTTCTCCTTCTCTAGACGGTCACTTCATGTTGTGTGTGTTTGATTTGTTTTTTGGTTGCCCGTGGATTGTATACAGAGACTAATTTATGTTGTCGCCCGTAGGGCGTGGATTAGTCCAAATCCGTATTTTCTTAGATTTGGGTTTTTGGTTTGGGTTTAAAGATACGTTAGTCTCATTTGATACTAAGATCAACTTAAACGTTTGTTAAGGATACGTTAGTCTAATTTTTAGACTAAGATCAACTTAACTGGATCATTTAGATCTAACAAAGGAGAATTTGGGCTCTATTGTTTAGTTTATGGACATTGCGGTCCATTGTTAGTTTAAGGAGATTACGGTCTAATGATAAGGACATCATAGTCCATGGGCTTAAGGACCCCATAGTCCGAGGTTAAGGACATCACAGTCCATGGGTTTAAGTACCCCACAGTCCGAGGTTAAGGACATCACAGTCCATGGGTTTAAGGACCCCACAGTCCAAGGTTAAGGACATCATAGTCCATGGGGGACCCCACAGTCCAAGGTTAAGGACATCATAGTCCATGGGTTTAAGGACCCCACAGTCCATGGAATGTCTGGTTGTCGGGACCCGTCACCTCTCTGAAGACGTTGAAGGATTACAACGACAAATATCAGAGGAGTGAAGAGATGTACCCTTAAACCAATATTGGTTGGGAGATCTGTAGTCCAAGTGGGACTGAGATCTGAAATTTATGAGCATATGGGCTCGATTAATTTGAATGAGGGGTTTATGGCCAACTTGGACTCGGCCCACTCAGTTAAAATATTAAACATTTGACAATGTTGAGCATTGATTTGAATTCTGACAATATTTTTGTCTTTTACTAAATACTGAGCATTCATCATAGTTCTGGGCTTTATTTATAGAACAATTTATGTTCTTTTAGCGCACACGTGAGGAGCACGTGGTGCGCTTGGCGCTTTGCGCCAGTCAAAGAGTGCAGAACGTTTCTGCTAGGTAGCGCACACGTGAGGAGCACATGGTGCGCTTGGCGCTAAGTGCCAGATAATGGGCGCATTGCGCCAGTTTATGAGCGCAAAGCGCTATTTGACAAGCGCAAAGCGCTATTTGTTCAGTGGCGCACACGTGAGGAGCATGTGGTGCGCTTGGCGCTTAGCACCAGTCCAATAGCGCAAAGCGCTAGTTTATGAGCGGAAAGCGCTATTTGATTAGTTTTATGATCCGAGAAAATAAATTCTCGCTTATAAGAGATTTTGTCTCAAGATTCTAAGAACACAGTCCTTATTTTATAGGAGATGTTTCAATCTCTTATTTGGATGAAAGAGTTTGCCTTTATGGATCTGTAATCCTAAGAGAATTAACTTATTCTCCCCCCTTTATTTTATAATGAGATTTTCATGATCTTTTTGTATAAAAGACCTTAGTCTATGATCTGTGAGAAGAATTATGTTCTTCTTCTTATTTTATGATGAGATCCTTTAATCTCTTTGTGAAAGACCTTGGTCTTGTAGATCTATGATCTTAAAGAGAGGAGTGAATTCTTCTTTTTAATATGAGATGATTTCATCTCTCTGTTTATTTTTACCTTGAAGAAAATCTTCTTCTTCTACCGAGAGCATGGCTTTTCTTTCTGAGATTTCTCAAAGTTTGTGCGGGGGTTCCTCCCTATGAGACTTGAAGTCTTGGGGCTTTTATATAGGGCAAGCTGATTTGTTCAATCGGTTAAGGAGATTTTTTCTCCAATTGATTTGGGGATTTTCCCACCGTTGGATCCTTGATCTAAGGGCTTCTGATTTACAGAAGGCAATTTTCTTGTTTTTAACAAAATTGGAAAAAATTTCCATACAGAATTTATTCTGTATTTCGGTGATTTTTAGTCACCTTTGGATCATTGATCCAACGGTTCTCTGATTTACAGAGCACAATCTTCTTGTTTGGAAAGATTTTAAGAAATCTTTTCTTAACAGAATTTTATTCTGGTTAATTGATGATTTATCATCTTTATTGGATTTTTGATCTGATGGTGATGAGCTTTTAGTTCCAGCGCTAGCGCAGCTGTGGTTTGCACGTGGTGCGCTGTTTAGAGTGCAGCGCTCTTAGCGCTAGCGCACACGTGCTTTGCACGTGGTGCGCTGCTTAGGACGCAGCGTACTTGGCGCTGCTATGAAGCGTTGCTTTATTTCAAAATTTGAAATTTAAACAGAGATTTGCTCTGATTGGGGGAAACAATACCTATACCAGACATGAACACAATAGGAGCAAGACTCCATATATCGGAATGAATCAAATTAAAAGGCTCTAATGAAGTTTTATTATGAAACATAAAAGGTAAAGAAGTTTGTTTTGCTAAACGTCATCCAACACAATTATTTAAAGTACTAACACGAAAGGACCCTAAAACTCCAGACTCAGATAAGGAGTTAAGATGAGAACTCAAAATATGACCTAAAGGATGATACCACAGATTAGAAGAGGCCAAGCTAGCTACAGTTTTATTCAAGAGAGACAAGTGAAGATGCTCCAACTGATATAATCCATTCACTCTACGACCCTCCCCAATTTTCTGACTGGTGTTCGAATCCTGCACAAAATAAGAAATCGATGAGAAGATGATGGTACAACCAGAATCAGCAATCTGACTAACAGATAAAAGGTTCATTCTCAATTTAGGCACATGTAAGATATAGGAGAGAGAGTAAAATTTCTAGGAGAGTAAGTGGTAGATGTGATGTCACCACACTGATTTACTGCAAGTGATGAGCCATTAGCAGTATTAATGTATTACATATAGGAATAGTAAAGCAATTTGTAAAAAATGATTTATAAAAAGTCATATGATGTGAGACACCTGAGTTAAATATCTAAGAAATAGAAATACCAGAATTAGCAATTGAGATAGTGTGGGTAGAATATGCAGGAGCTCCACTGACGCTAAGACTTTGTGCAATAATATTCGCAATCTCTGCTATCTGTGTAGGGGAGAATGAGCCTATGAAGTTGTAGTAAAGGCTGCTGATGTGGTATGAGAAACTGGTGAAGATACAAAATTTGTTGCAGCTGGAGGGTGAAAGTGATAACGAGCAGCTGAACGAGTTTGAGCATACGTTGATTTGTATTTAAGCTGGAAGCACTAAGAGATATGATTTACAGGTTTCTTGCAGTAGGTACAAACTCGTATGGTACTAGGAGGAGGAGAAGGCAGCAGTGGATCTATGATGGATCTGTTCTGTGCAGCCAAAACAGTAGACGGTGGTGCAACAGATGAGCTTGTATCATGAGAACCAGATGATGTCAACATCTGGAGGCGAGTCTCCTCGGAGATGAACTCGACAACTGCAGTCTCAAGACTAGGTAAGGGAAAACAGTGAAGTATCTGACTGCGTAGTCCATCTAACTCTGGTCGAAGACGCATAACAAAGTGACACAAATGCTGACGATCACGTTGGTTATAGTACTCGATAGTGACATCGCCTAATGAGGATGGAATTTGAACCTCCATCAAGTGTAATTCCTCCTAATAACCTGATAGGAGAGAGTAAAAATCCTGAACAGAATGATCCCCCTGTCGAGTATCCTAAAAGGCCTGATATAGTTGGTACTCACGAGAGGCACCTGTCTGAACGAACATGCGGCTAAGAGCAATCCACTGCTGACGAGAGATAGTTAGGCATCCAATAGACAGACGAATGGAAGCCACCACTGAATGCATAATATATGTTATAATTTGCCGATCGGTTTGTATCCATCGATCACGAGTGAGAGTGTGAAGGTCTGAAGTATTGGTGGAAGAGCTGGATTGATTGGTCGAATTAACAGGCGTAGCGGATGAAGTGGTGATAGAAGGACAGGCGAGTGTGTTATCAATGTAATCCTACAATGCCAAAACTCTAAGATTATACTGTATAGTAAAGGCCCATCAAGTATAATCCTCAGACTTGGTAAGTACAGTGTCGATTGGGGATAAGGAATAGAATCCACGCTTATCCAGAATAGCTCAAAAATTACCTTAAAATAGCTCAAAATTACCTCAAAAAATGATAAAAATACCACTTGGCTTGATTGAATAGCGGGCTCGGATGGTCAGCTCGGCTCGAGTCGGCTTGGCTGGGCTGGGTCGGCTTGGGTTGGTTCGAGGCCAGCTCGGTCGGCTCAGGTCGACTCCGACGTGCTTTTTTTAGAGGGAGAGAGAGAGAGGAAGACTTCAACAAGATCGGTGGTGAAGATGGTATCTTGAGATCGGTGATAAAGGTGAGAGCTTTGACGAGATCGGGAAGAAGATGACTTTGACGATGGGGGAGATGTCTTGATGCTATTGAGAGGATCTAGAAATCGTCGATGGAGAGGACTTCGACGGTGGGGAGATGTGGCGATTGAGGAGACGGGAATCAATCAATGATGACGGTAACAATCAATGGTAGGGTACGCTCTGATATCATGTTAGAAACCATTGAATTTGAGAGAGGAAAAATATTATTAACGATTGATCAAAATATAATATACAATATGTTTCTCTATATAGCTCAAAAGATGACACCCTAATACGTATGATACACGTAAACCCCGATAAAAGATAAATCACAATAAAAGATTTAAATGAGATAAAAGATATATACATATATATCTTAACAGTCTTATTGCTATCGTGTGCTCTCGTTGTGGCAAGGGTGAGGGGGTCGAAATCCCCGGCAAGAAATTGTCTTGCATCATGGTGGTGTTCAATATCCTATTTATGTGATTATTGGCAGAAACTGTCCTTTAGATAATAGTATAGTTTGGTTTAGTTGGTTGTTGATGACAAATTTGTCAGCAATGTATATATAATTTGAAAAGAGAGGGCAAATAAATACTGTGTTTACAAGTTTGTATAGTTCTGCATTGGATAATTTTGCGTTAAAGTGTGTAAATGATTTTCCATAGGTGTTGACGAACATCATCGGAGATGGTTAAAAGAATATATTTCATCCATAAAAAATGGAGTAAAGGCATATGTCACTTCATGTATATTATCCTTAATCTTTTTAATTCATTAATCAACACTTCATATATATGTGATGAAATCAACTTTCTTGTTTTTGAATAGTTAGGAGCTGCAATTGGAAAGAGAATTGCGAAATTTTGAAGAAAGATCATCAACGCCGCTTTCTTAGAAATCCAAAGAGCCATCAGAAGACAAAAGCTTTCAGTGCTTCTTTGATTTTTTTTTCTTGAAATCATCCCTCTTCGGGGTTGAACTTGCGAGCTCTCAAATTGGAGAGAAAACTGATACCGGCTGAGTTTCTTTGATTGGTTCAACATTGTTTTGCTAGACTAAATTGCATTGAAATGCCCAATGTTTACGACATTGGAGGATAAATATCTAAAATTTAAAATCCGGAGCATAAGTATCTACAGTTTATCATGATCTTGCCAGATGAATGTATAAATGTTTGTATACCTAAGAGCAATGTATGCGTAAATGTTTGTTTTCCCTTTTCTTGGTCATTTTTTCTTCTCTGTTTTTCCTTCTTCTTCCACTTGTCCTCCTCGACGACCTCAATCCCTAACGAAGTTATATACTTCCTCCACTCCTCCGGCTATCTATATCCCACTCCCAATTAAAGAAAGGAGTATTACATCATATTAAATCAAAATTTTAAGTCTAATCTAATTTTTATAGGTCATGTTATTCTATGCAAAAAGCATAAACATACGTTGCATCTTTTATTCTAATTATTTCTATTTTTTTATTTTGAGAAATAAGCCGTAGGTTTATTGTGATGATTAAAACGAGTTCAAATCAGTAGTTACTGTTGAATTGTGATTTAAATTCGAATTAGTTAGGAATTAGTTATGATTTAAATATAATCTCTTCAGTTTAGATTTAAATCTAATATCTAGATTTAATTCATATTTATTTCTAATTTAAATATGGATATCTCTGGCATTTAATTACCCTATATATATGAGCATTTATCTAGCTTTTTTGAGTAATTCATAATTCTCTAATAACCTAGGTTTTGATCAGAGTGGGAGAGAGCTGCCAAGCGTGGTCGTAGATAAAGAGAGGTTGTAACAACTCCAATTCTTGTGTACATAAAATTGATTTAAAGTTAATATATATTTGGGGTATTTACATTTCCTGTGAGTACTATAAGTATTTAATTTACTTTTAAATAATAAGAAGGACCTTGTAGCTCATTGGTAAGACATTGCATTGCTGAATCAAAATATCAGAGTTCAAATCCCACCAGCCACATTATTTTTCTTTTAATCATTTTAGAAGTCCAAGAGTCTACACATGCATAACTCGTAAAAACCAAGAGTCATACATAAAACAAACGAGTCCACTGCAGTAGTTAAAGCGTCAGGGACACGTGGCAAGAAGATGGACCCCAACTCGGGCCGGCGGAACGGGAGACTCAGCCGGCGGAGCCAGGTTAACTCGGCCATTTTTTCTTCAACTCCCAAAGACCTTTGGCCTACCCCACTCCCCTGCATTATTTAAAATCTCTGAAATTAAACAGAGAATTTAAAACACCCCTTTTAATTTTTTAATGCAAAATTAAATCCAATTTTTATCACACCCTTTCATCTACCATAAACCCTAATTTTTCCTATAAATACCACACCTAAAATCACTCCTCACTCTCAAATCATTGCCCAAACTCTTAAGAAAAATTCCATAGATTTTTTGTGTGTGAGTGGAGTTAGCAAAAAGGGCGAAACTCCGGCGAAATTCCGACGGCGATTCGAGAAGATTCCGGTGACGAAACGACGTACCGGCGCCTCCCCCTTCTTCCATTTCCTCTTATCTACACTACAATCCCGTAAGTCCCTTCTCTCCCTTCTTTTTATTATTCTAAAAACTTAAAATTCTAAAACCCGACGGAAGTGAAGTTAATCCGACTTCCGATTCGGTTTTTCCTTAAAAATCATATTTTTCTTATACACAATAATATCAAACTCTCACTTCATGATCGTTAAAAATTAACAAAACATATTGACAAGTTTTATATCAAAATAAATTTATATTTCAATTTTTATAGCACTTTTACAGAAAAATACCATATAATTTAGTTTCGACATAAAACATCATTATCCTTGCTATATCTTTAGATAGTTCATGAGACAATGACCTATCTCCTCACAATACTGATATGTAACATATCATGATAATCTTTAGGAACATAGTTTTGGGAAAATACGATTTTACACAAAACTACCTCCAACTTATAAAAACATTTTTCTACAAGATATGTATTTTTAACAAATTTTTGCAATGTGCCTCTACAACCCATTTCGGAGAACCCGTTCGGGATGGTGCGGGTTATCGCACATCCTCGGGCTTAGTAGTGCGAGATGCAGACCTTCGCAAGGAGCATACGGTCTCGAAAGATTTAAAAATGCAATTTTTTTTAGAAAATATGATTTCTATTATAAATAAAACTTATATTTCAATAAATAAATATATATGTAATTAATATCAAAATATCTATTTTTAATATTTATAATATTTCACATTTCCAAAATTCAAGAAAAATATCTCATTTACAAGAAAATACCATATAAATTCCAATATTACAAATAAATACCATATATTATGAAAAATAGGTTTTATTCACTAGAAATGTCACAATGATAAAATATACATCAAACTTTAAAGACGATAATAAAATACCTGAGGTGTATTTTGAAAGTTATACAAAATTATTTTTACATAAACCCTCTCAAGTTATACTAAATTACAATAAGGACCCTAATAAATATAGGTTTAAGCGAGACCAGTCTCTTGAGTCTCAGGGAGCCGGAGATATGGGTGGTTGCCTATTTAATGTAGACAACTTAATAAACGGTGTTATCAACACGGTAATCGTTTTTGAAAAAGACACAAATTATGCCGTCCATGTGCAGCGGTTACCAATAACACCAAAACATAATTCATGATTCAATTTCTTTTCTAATTATCTGACTCAGACCGAGTCTCAATATAATCAATCTGACTTGAATGAGATTCAAGTATATATAACAAATCCATACGAATCCATATATTCAATCTGTTCAATCTATCAATTTATACAACTTGACTGAATCGAACCATGGATATACATCCATCTACATGATTCTCCAGTTATATCCATTTATTGATATCATGGTTTCGGCAAGTCATCCATCTATACAATTTATAATACAATACAAACAATACAATCAAGACATCACGGGGTTTAAGGGGTAGATTGGTATGGAAAGTGTTAGAAATGGCACGAGACTGCAACTATTAAGACACCTAACCTGAATTCAATTGCTGTTGTACTATGGCTGAACGGTTCATTGTATTCCGTCCACCGTAGTCTCTGGTCTATTGAGACTCCTCTCGTATACACTGGCATTCTTCTGTACCAAGCTACAAACAATAGCGTTAACACTAAATACAACATTATAACAATATAATACAACTTTAAAAGTTGCACACTCTCTCTGTCTATCCTACTTCTCCTTTATCTTTGGGACTTACCGAGCGATTGTTCGCTGACGACATTCCTTCTCTTTCTTCTTTAGAATTTTGTCAGGTGGTTCGGACCTTCAGGAGATCGAGCCCACCAGCGAGAATTTGGACCAGCTAGTTTTCGACCCGAATCTCTAGATACCTGTACATTTCATTTCAGTACTTTCCATTTCTGTTATGCCACTGTTTAGGCATTGCTTTTCATTCCATGTATTTACTTTTCAAATGTATTGTAAAAGGAATGTTAATAAATAAAGTTGTTGTTCATTACATTTGTCTCTTGTGTATATTTCTTTTATATTGCTTAGTTACGCTTAGTGTATTTACTTCTGAGTAAAGTAAATACGTAGCGGCCCATCGCGTCCCCTTCGCCGTATATCGGGAAGCGGGGCATGACAGGTTTTGTTGGTGGCCCATACAGGTCAGTGCTGCATGAAACCCTCCCATGCAGGTTCGAGCTGTATGGAACCCTACCATGCAGTTCTGTTCTGCGTGGACAACCTAAACAATATAACATAAGAACCAGAAACTGAAAACATTATTTACAATTCACATTCCTTGAATTTTATCATTTCATATACTTTGAATTTGTCCTAACCCAAAATTTTCTTTCAAGGTAATGGATTCCCCAAACAACACCGGCACCAATTTCAACAACACTCCACCTCTACTACCGATTACACCTGCCGTCGTTGCTCCGATCAACGAGAAGACAGTTCTGCTTGAGGCAATCCGAAACCTCCTGGAAAGACAACAGCAGCAGACTGTTATTCTAATGAACCGTCCTGATGCAGAAGCACCTGGGGTGAAGCAATTCAGGGCTTTGCACCCCAAACAGTTTGCAGGAAAGGAGAGCCTTCTAGTAGCTGAGGAATGGGCTCAGAGCATCGAAAATGATCTGGCAGCGGCACAAGTGCCAGAGATAGCTTGGGTCGTGTTGCGAAGCTACAACTTTCGGACAATGCACGGGTTTGGTGGAAGGCAGAAGAAAGCCGTCTCGCCCAACCGATCGAATGGAAGACTTTCCGCGACATGTTCGACGCAAAGTACTTCCCTGAGACTGCCAGGTTCAACATGGAACAACAGTTCATTCACTTACAACAGGGTTCGATGTGGATTAAATCTGTGGATGAATACGATACTGAGTTCACCATGCTCATTCAGTAAGTGATTGAATCGTTCTTCGTGTGTATGGAAAAGTTTTAATCATAACCAAAGAAATTTATACCGCAATCAATTAACGGTGTCGATGTAGCGCGTTAATGAATACGGATCGTCCACTGAGATGTGTGTTTTGATCGATCTTGTTTTAGATGAGTCGAAATGAAAATATAAAAGAAAATGCAAGAAAGTTGAGTCAAGATTTGTATGATTTGATTTTAAGAAACATCAAGAAAATGGAGATCTAGAATCAAGAATCAAGAAATGTCCCAATCACTTTGATTTATCAAGATAATGAAGAATAACTTGTAGAATTCGATTGAGTTAATAGTTAATGATGAATCTAATAATTCCTAATCTTATCTATTGATAATTTGTAGCTAGATTGATGATGATGAATGAAGATAAGGGATCTATTGAAGAAACTCGGGTTTCTCCTTCTATCCCTTGTCTTTTCAATCATGATCATTCGGATCTAGCCTCTAGCAAAGAAAATCATCAATCATTTGATCCCTAATTTGCAACGAAATTCGCAAGAATGTGATCTCGATCCAAATTAGGTCATTGATGATTCTTTTTCCTAGAGTTCACAAATCTCATAAGACTTAAAATTAGTATTAAGATTTGATCATCATTGGATCTATCAATTCTCTAGAATCCTCCACAAGCGGAGAATTTACTCAAACATCTTGAAAATAAATGAATCAAAGATCAAGAAATTTCACAACGCAAGAATGTAAAGAATTATCACCTTTATTAAATCGACGACTAATTACACATTCTCTCAATTCGAGATTACAAGATGTTGCTCTCGATCGCTCCTTTTGAAGAGGTAACTAGCTCCGTCGAATTTCGCTCCGCTCGATCTCCGTGAGTCGCGGATCGTCGTGGATCTCTTGCTCGGATGAAGATTGGCTTCGCGGATAAAGGATCGATGGTTGCTTGCTTGATTTGCTTCTCAAAATGATCTTGATTTGGCTTTGGAAATGGATTTGGGCTAGGTATTTTTGGTATCAAGTTGTTTCACTCAACTTAAATTTGAATTTTGGCTCCAAAATTGTAACTAACTCACCACTAATTGTCTAACGTCAAAACCCTAGATCTAGATCTCTTTTTATAACCACCTCATTTGAATCTTCCCTCCAAAGCTAGTTTGTTAGAGAGAGCCTTCTAGAATGAGTTTGTTATAGGGAATATTCTAGAATGAGGTTGTTACAGGGAATATTCTAGAATGAGTTTGTTATGCAGAGCCTTTTGGAAGAAGCCACGTGCTCTTTGAGAGTCTTCTGGAATCTTAGGCCGTTACAAGAAGCCACATGGAGAAATTCGACGCGCTGATGAGTTAACAAGGCCGCGGAATCGCGGCAACTCGGCCGACTCGGCCGCGGATCCGCGGCTATGCTGGTGAATTACTGCATGCAATTTCTAGGTAATTCTTCTGTTGGCTTTATGGCACTTTCCTGATGTCTGGAATATTTTTATACTTTCTTGTTTACTGCCAGATTTCAAGTCTTTGATTTGACGTATTTTATCAGCACTTTTAGCAGTTCCGGCTTTTTTACCTGGAGAATTTCCTGCACACAATCTCGAGACAAGTATTGATACACAAAAGATCATGCGTGTAGTAATAAACACTCAATTTCTCTCAAAATGCCGGTTATAATGTATAACACATGTTATTTGGTATTTTTCAGACAAATTGCTAATATGTGCTATATTTATACCAAACACCTTTAGATGATTGCAAATAGTAGGGAAATTGATGTGTTAAAAATGCAATATTTTCGACTGATCAAATTCCCCCAAACTTAATTTTGGTCGTCTCGAGCAAACATCTTTTATTCAAGAGAAGGAGAAAATAAAGAAAAAGAAAAAATAACTAGCACACTTTCGTAGGCAACACGATTACACTGAGCACGTGCAACAAGCCTTTAAACCTCTAGATGCCCTAGTAGGAGGAGTGTTGTTTCCTGAGGGTTTTCAGTGGATTGCACCCACAAAATCCAATAATAAAAGGAAGACCGTGAAAGTTACATGTAAAAATAAGAATTATAAAAGAAAGACTTTGAAAATTAGAGTTTCCAACTACACTAGTTTTTCGGTTGTCATGGGCCCTATCTTAATAGTCATGAAAAGATATTAGAAATCACATCATCCCACAATAAAACATCGTCTTTATTCTTCATTCCTACCTTTCTTCAAAACATCGATCATATACCCCTACGTGTGTGTAAAAGACATCCCTACACTCGGAGAATTCAGTTCAAGCTATCATACTCTTGTCCATCTACCTCGGTACTTTTTAATCGGTGAATATTTAGATGGGATTGCTCACACATTTTTCATGCGACCGTTAATACTTCTTGAGGTACTAACCGACCGATTACTTATGTGCTTTCTGATTAGGTGTATTAGTATTTTCCCCGTCCTGCACCACCTAAGGCTTAGCAGTGACTCCCAAATCAGTTGGTCGAAGGCACTAGGTGATAAAGCACCCTCGCTATATTTTTTTATTGTTGCCTTGGTGATAACAAAACCAGTGTTCATTTTTTTCTTAACACCATTTTATCTTTTATTCATTTATTATTTCCTTCATACTTTGGCTTTTAGACAAGAGCATTTCAAGGTATCCTCTACTATCCCGAGTTTCAAGACGTGTTTATGTGCGTATAGTAGGGTATCAATATTCAAATGTTTGGCTTTCAGAATAGGAACTATTCTTCAGACTTATTTTTATCCTCAGGTTAGTGACATCCTTCATCTTACTAACCCTTAGGACAACAGCTCATAACTACTTATTACTAGTTTCGTTTAAGAAAACTTCTAATTTTCTTGGTTTTCTTAAATTTTTCCAATCTTTTGGATGTAATTTTTCACTATCTAATCTTTTATTATCTTATTTATATACAAATTTTTTTAAAATTTTTTTATATGTTTTGTGCTTATGCAAAGTATGATGCAAAGTGATGCGTAAATAAGTACAAACCTCCCCAAATCTTGTTTACAACAGCGTCCTCACTGTTGCCTTCTGCTAGATCACAAAAACCTGTAAGCTTGGGAGGAAATTTATTAACGGGGGCAATAAATATGATCGTGAAAATGCTCACCCAAACTTATTCTGTGGCTCACCATTTTGAGTAAAAAATTTTATTTTCAAGATCCAGATTATACCCCCCCCCCCCAAACTTGAGTTAAACAATGTTAATCTTTGAAAATCACAAGAGAAGGTCAAAATTACTGATCAATGCCAAGCTTTGCAAAGACCGAAAGTCAACACCAACCATTCGAAGATTTTATCGGTGTAGTGCACCGGTTGGTGGAAGAACTGTTGGATATATGTATGCCCTAGAGGCCATTATATGATAGTGGATGTATTTATACATGTATATATATATATATATATATATATATATATATATATATATATATATATATATTCAGTGTACATTCTTGCTCGACATGATAGTATGCTATCTGGTTTTTCTTTATCTGACATGCTGACCTGATCATGTTTTATTCATTCATACATGTTGATAAAGCCCTGAGGATATAGGCTTGACTACTGTGATTATGATGGAGATCATACTAGTGGGACATCTGTAGTTTATAAGCATATCCTGAAAAGTCCCTAGTCGTAGGTATATCGAGACAGGGCATCGATATACCAGAGTAGACTAGCGTATATGATACTAGACCCATATGATGGGCGATGGATGTTCCCACATTCATCGATGTTTGACATCGAGATCGTATACGGGTGCTCAGTGGTGACTGGGTACACTGGACGGACTCACCGAGAACTCCTATATGGAATTATATCTATCGTCGGATAGCAGTTCTCAGGTGACACTGGTACATGTTAGTCTGTAGACCCGAGATCGTCATAGAGTCTTGTGTGTTCTCCCACTGTACTTTGATTACCACCCTACCACGGCTCTACTGAGTCGTGAAAACAGGTGGCCGTTGGGTACAGTCCCGAGACACACGAAGGCGATGAGCGATAGGAGGGGTTTCGCCTCTCCCGGTATTGGGAGTTGATGTTGTGCTATGCTCGATTGGCTATATCAGTAAGTCCCTGGCCAGGGCTGTTGAGATTTACTGATAAGTGTTATCAGTAGTTTCTCGATCTGTTATAGACCATTCATCGGCACGACTTATTGAGTTATTGTGGTCGATGTTACCATCCCTAAACTCGATATGCAGCATATCTGACGAAGAGACCGGACTGTACGGTAGTGTTGCCGGTTGGCTCGACAGGAGTTGTGACAGGTTCGCTTGTTTTCTTCTGATCGCTCAATACCCGGGTGGCCGTTACGTTTAGATGACCGCTTGCGGCTTGGGGGTATGATCATCACCCACTGCCGGCGTATTGATGAGTCTTAGAGTCCCACAATGGAGTTGCCTAGTCCATGCGAAACGATATGGTGCGCATATGAGATATGCGCGTGGACCCGGTTAAAATACGCGTATGAGATACCGTATATTAATCGGGTGGTTTGATTTTGGTCGGGTCGTATGCGATATGACCGGATTGCTAAATCAAGTGTTGATTTATCATTGACCATTAGTTTCTCACTTTAAAGCCTTTCTTTTCTTTTTGTTGTATGCATGTATGTATGCATTTATTCTCATTCATGCACATAGGATGTGCATGCACACATACATGCATACATAATTCTATCATGGTTGTTGATATAGTGGATGGTGGCAATATAAGACTCACACCATGTATATATAAATATATAGATATTATTTTTTGGAAATGGAAAATTGTTATCATGGTTTATTATTTTATTCATGCACTAACCCCTTGGTTTAACCATGATTCATTTTCTATGGCCATTTTTGTTCCAAACTAAATATCTAGATATTTTATAACTATGGTTAAGAATGAGAAAGAAAAAAAATATATATTTTCATTTCTCATTTTTTTCTTATGCTTATCATTATCTTGAGCTCTTTTTACAAGCCATCATCTTCTTCCTCCTTTCTCTCTTGCCCTCTAGTTTTCTCTTGTGAGCAAAAGAGTCACCAAGTTAGGATTTTATAGTGAGAAAACATACCACATCACCATTCTACACCAGTCTTGCCCATTAGTGTAGAGTGTTAGCTTCCATTTCTTCTCTTGATCTAGTGGAGCTTCAAGCTTAGACAAAGAGGACTCCGGGTGGATCATCGTGGACCTAGAGGATCTCAAGCGAACCTTTTTCCAACCCTCAAGTAGCCAAGGAGTCTAGCGTAGCGAGCTACAAAGGTTGTACTCTCAAAACCCTAGCTTTTACTACTTGTGTTTTTGTTAAAGTTATGTTACCCTAAATTTTCTAGCATGATCCTTAAGATAGTTCCTTTAGCACCAAAAAAATTTAAATATGGCATGTGTGTTGCCTTCAAACCTTTGTAGTGGTGCTGTAGGAAACCTTTCATGGTATCAGAGCCTTAGGGTAACCTAGACGACGTTAAAAACCTCGAACGAACGAAACACGACGCCCGGGGGATGCTCTCTGGAAATTTTTCTAAAACCTGGATTTTTTCAAATTAAAAATGCTTAAAAAATTCAGCAGGGTTTTTTATGGGCCCACCAGAAATACGAAGCCCTGACTCATCCGTACGACCGCGGAACCGCGGCCTTAGTGGTCTTTCTGCGGCGGTTCCGCGGCGCCGTAGGAGAGTTGTGGGCCGTAGTTTCTTGTGCAGGCCCGTATGTTTTTCCTGCAGTTGCTGGTATTTTTTGAATCTGCTCTGGTGTTGAGCTTTCTGAGCAGTCTGTGGGTGTTCAATCGTTCGATCAAATGTTTTAACGTCGCCTAGTATATTAATATCTGATACAATAATTGGAATCTACAAATTTATTTGTTGCGTGTAAATCTAGCAGTTCGGTCTCGGCAACAATCAGAAATCTTGTTGAATTATCCAGCTTGTTTTGAAAAGGTGTTTTCATGGATGAGACCGAAATGCGAGCTTTGCATTGTTAGGCATCAAATCTTGTATATGTGATATTCCGGGTTTGTGTTGTCTAAAGGCAGTTTAGATTCCAATTGTTGTAGTTTTTCATTTTATTTCTCTGTGACCGTAAGTGTAGTATGTGGCATATCGCCGGTTTCGTTGCTATACATCAACGACAATCGGGGTACGCATACTTACTTACGTTGATGATATGTGATATTATGTGTTGCTGAGATTTGAAATATAGGATTGTCGTGATTGAATAGCCGAGGCTTTGATGTGAAATGAGATTTTTCTTTTCATTCATGTAAAATTCAAATGTAATGTAATATTCTTTTATTTGGGGCACTTCCGGGTTGAGGTTGATGTCACCAGTGTTGTATATTATTTACTTTTCCGCATTAGGATAGACCCAAGGAGGGGAGCACAAGTGACCGGGTTCTGGGGTTCAGAGGGAGGCCATCTCGAGGAGTCGAGACCGGGTCTCCTAAACTCCAGAATTGGTAGGGTCGCTTGTCGCTCTCGTAGGGGTTTAGGGGTGTGGGCTTGGCTATTCATCGCGACTGTGGAATCCGTATTTTCTATTGTTGGCTAAATACTAAATACGGACGTCCTAGTATATCCTATATTTTCATATTTGTGTTTCTGCTGCCTGTATTCTGTGATGTGATAGTTGAGACGAATGATATATTATATATAAGATATATAGTAGACGTTGCTTATGTTTTACACCCGCGCTAGTCCCGTCCCGGTATGCCGTTAGTTGAGTAACCTAACGGTGCATAACGGAACATTGCGGCGAATGCGGATGGCATAAGCGTACGTTGTATTTTCGTTTTTTTTCTGTGATTGGCTTAAGGACTTAAATGATGGGGCTACATTAATATGATTAATGTAAGGAAAATAAACCTAAAAAGATATTGTAGAATCAGATTTGAAAACCACTCGGTTCTTTATGAAAAAGCTATATTTCAAAACTGCGGAGCTCAAGCCACTCCTTTTTTGAAAAGCATTTGATTCTACGATGATATCAAGTTCAAAGCGTTAAAGATTTTCTTAAAAATCATCCGCAACCCTCCGTCATTTTAGGAAGTAGAGTACTTAGTATTCGTGCTACGTTTGTTGACTATAGTTAAGGCGTAGTATACGGTAGCTAAGTGATGTCTTCCTACACTGCATATGATGCAGATTAATTAGGACATTCATGCGACTTTGTTGACCATAGTTAAGGGTCATATGAGTGGGTCTAATTAATCAAGAAATGACGGGTAGAACTTGACTGGTACTTATGATTTGTTGACCATAGTTAAGGTCATAGGTACTAGGGGTAAAAACCACATCGGGAATTTCAATAGTTGAAATTTTCAATGAGATTGCATACCTTCCATATGATGGTTGGATCCCGATCCCACTGTGGGCAATAGTTGCTCCCAGGAGAGTTTTACAGTTTACAATTAGCTAACTCATTAGGTGTCTAGAAAGGTGTTAACGGGGCTACACCTCTGGGAAGACGAGGTTTACTTTAATTAGGTCCGTGCGAAAGCACGGGAAACCTCCCTTAAGTACCGACACTGGACTGGCTGAACGGTTAGCGAAGTTGTAGACTGTAATTAATCCTGGCTAGTTTTCTTTTTAAGGTTTGAAAGAAAAACTTGATTAAAGCAGTGTGAGACATCGATTAGATAAGATAATAACCAATCTGATCTTTGCAAGAGCTTTCGCTGAGTGTATTCTTTTCTCTCTCTTAATGGCAGATACCAATGACAGGACTCAAGCTTCTACTAGATAAAAATAAACTGAATGGGACCAATTATAAAGACTGGCTGAGGAATCTTAACATTGCCTTGACTTATGATAAGGTATCATATGTCCTCACGGCTCCAGCCCCGCCCGTCTCAGGTCCAAAATCCTCAGTTGCAGATATTGAAGTCCGCAAGACATGGGATGCTGAATGTGCCACGGCCAAATGCCTCGCGCTTGCATCGATGGATAACACACATCAAAAGCAGCATGAGAATATGGACGTTCACACCATATTCCTCCATACAAAGGAGTTGTATGGAGAGCAATCCCGCGTATTACGATACGAAGCATTAAGAAAACAGTTTCAGATGCGAATGGCCCCTAGCACACCAGTAGGAGACCATGTTCTGAAGATGATAACTCTCATAGAAGAGCTTGAGGACCTTGGATGGACAATGGACAATGAACAATATACGGATATTATTCTGCAGTCCCTCCCCTCCACCTTTGCTCAATTTATAGTTAACTTCAACATGCACAACATGGAGAAGGAACTACCTGAACTCCTTAATATGTTAAGGAGTGCAGAGAGCACACTGAAATCAGTGAAAAATCCCGCTTTGAGTGTTGGGCAATCTTCCTCTTCTCGCCCAAAGGTTAAGGCCAAAGGAAAGATGAAGAAGAAGCCCACCAATCCTAGGGGAGGAGTTAAAAAGGTTAAGGGGAAGGACAAGTACAATGCTGGAGAATCGGGGAAAGGGAAATGTTATCACTGCCACAAAACAGGACATTGGAAGCGCAACTGCACGGAGTACTTAAATCTCAAGAAGAAGCATGGGGATGCTTCCGCTTCAGGTGTGTTTGTGACAGAAAACTGTTTTTCAATAAACTTTGCTTCCTGGGTATTAGATACCGGTTCAGGTTCTCACATTTGCAATTCTATGCAGGGGCTGAGAAATAGCAAGGTTTTGAAGACATGTGACCATACTCTCCGCGTTGGAAATGGTTCCAATGTACATATAGTTGCAGTGGGAGAGTATCACTTGGGTTTGCCATCTGGGTGTATATTGGTTTTGAACCCATGTTATTATGTACCTTGTATGCTTTGTAATATAATATCCGTTTCCTTGTTAGACAATGAAGGATATAATTTTGTATTGCAGAACAATGTTATGAACATTCACCTGAATCAAATGTTGGTTGGGTATGGTACGCTTAATAACGGGATATACGTCCTAAATCAACACACAGTTTTTCAGCATACAATACACCAATAAAAGAAAACTTTCAGAAATAAATGAAGCTTTTCTTTGGCACTGTAGACTTGGTCATATTAACGAAACAAGACTAAACAAGTTACACAAAGATGGATATTTAAACCCTTTTGAATATAAATCTTATGCGACTTGCCAGTCTTGTATCAAGGGTAAATGACCAAAACTCCGTTTACCGGACACAGAGAAAGAGCTACTGAGCTCTTAGGCCTCATACATAGTGATGTATGCAGGCCAATGTCTACACAGGCTAGAGGCGGTTTTTCATACTTCATTACTTTCACTGATGATTTCTCAAGATTCGGTCATGTATTTTTATTAAAGCACAAATCCGAAGCTTTCGAGAAATTCACCGAATATAAACAAGAAGTAGAAAAACAAACCGGCTTGAGCATCAAAATGCTTCGATCAGATCGAGGTGGGGAGTACCTCAGTACAGAGTTTGCAAACTTCCTAAAAGAGATGAGATTCTCTCTCAGCTCACTCCTCCTTACACACCACAGCACAACGGTGTGTCAGAACGAATGAATCGGACCCTATTAGATATGGTTCGTTCCATGATGAGTGATGCTGAGCTACCCGTCTCATTTTGGGGGCATGCATTGGAGACTGCAGCGTTTCTACTGAACAGGGTTCCAACCAAAACCGTGTCTACCACGCCATATGAGATATGGCATGGGAAGAGACCATCTCTTAAGAGAATTAAGATTTGGGGTTGCCCGACCTATGTTAAAAAGCAGAATCTGGACAAACTCGAGACACGTTCGGTCATGTGTAACTTTGTGGGATATCCAAAGAATTCTTATGGATATCTTTTCTACCACAAGGAGGAACAAAAGGTATTTGTTTCTCAGTATGCCACATTCTTGGAAAAAGAGTTTTTCACAAATGAAACTGATGGCAATGAGGTGGATCTAGAAGTGGTTCTAGAGACACAAACTACAAATGACGACTTGGTTGAACCGGCAGTTGCAATAGAAACTGAGGAACCTCGGCCACTCCATAGGTCTGGTAGGACTTCTCACCCACCGGAGAGGTACTACGGTTTCCTCATTGATGGTGACAGAGAAGACTGCATCATGGAAGATGATGATCCTACCAGCTTTCAGCAAGCTATTACGAGTGGAGACTCTGTGAAGTGGCTGGATACCATGAGATCCGAAATGGAGTCTATGTACACCAAGAAAGTATGGACTTTGGACGTTGTACCCCCTGGGGTAAAACCTGTGGGGGTGCAAATGGATCTTTAAAAGAAAGATTGGTGTAGATGGGCAGGTAGAGACCTATAAGGCAAGACTTGTGGTGAAGGGTTTTCGTCAAAGACCAGGTTTGGACTATGACGAGACTTTTTCTCCCGTAGCCATGCTTAAATCCATTCGGATCCTACTTGCTATTGCTGCTCACTACGACTATGAAATCTGGCAGATGGACGTTAAAACGACATTTCTAAATGGAGATTTAGAAGAATGCGTTTATATCGATCAGCCAGAGGGCTTCATTGAAAGTGGGAGCAGCGAGAAAGCATGTAGATTGCTTAAATCCATTTATGGGTTAAAGCAGGCATCACGGAGTTGGAACATCTGTTTCGATGATGTTATCAAAGAGTTTGATTTCATCAAAAATCCAGATGAACCTTGTGTTTATAAGAAGGCTGTAGGAAGAGCTGTCACATTCCTCGTATTGTACGTGGATGACATTCTTCTGATAGGAAATGATATTCCTATGCTACAGTTGGTCAAATCTTTCTTATCACTAAGGTTCTCCATAAAGGACCTGGGTGATGCCACATACATTCTGGGCATTAGGATCTATAGGGATAGATCCAAGAGGTTATTGGGATTGTCCCAAACCAGGTACATTAACACCATCCTAAAAAGGTTTAGTATGGAAGACTCCAAGCGGGGTGCCTTACCCGCTTGCCATGGGGTCACCCTCCTTAAGGACTCTTGCCCAAAGACCGATGAAGAGAGAGCTCGCATGAGCATTATACCCTATGCTTCGGCAGTAGGATCTATAATGTATGCGATGTTATGTACACGCCCAGATGTAGCTTATGCACTTAGTGTTGTAAGCAGGTATCAATCCAACCCAGGGGAGAATCACTGGACAGCTGTGAAGAAAATTCTTAAGTACTTGCGAAGGACTAAAGAATTGTTCTTGGTGTATGGTAATGGAGATCTCCAAATGGAGGCCTTTACCGATTCGAGCTTCCAGAGCGATAAGGACGACATCAAATCTATCTCCGGGTTTGTATTTACCCTCAATGGAGGGGCGGTAAGTTGGAAGAGTTCCAAACAGGATACCGTTGCAGGCTCTACGATGGAGGCTGAGTACATTGCTGTGAATGATGCCGCCAAGGAAGCCGTCTGGATGAAGAAGTTCGTCTCGGAGCTAGGAGTAGTTCCAACCATTATTGATCCAATACCGTTGTATTGTGATAATAATGGGGCTATGGCGTTAGCCAAGGAGTCCAGGTCCCATCAGCGGTCCAGACACATCCTGGGGCACTTTCATTTGATCCGGGAGATTATAGATCACCGCGAGATCGAGATTAGGAGAGTAGACACAAAGAATAACGCCCGGATCCACTCACCAAGGCCCTCCCTCAGCCGCAGCATGAGCGACTTTTTGAGATGTTGGGTATGAGATACGCCAATAACTGGCCTTAGTGCAAGTGGGAGATTGTTGGATATATGTATGCCCTAGAGGCCATTATATGATAGTGGATATATTTATATATATATATATATATATATATATATATATATTCAGTGTACATTCTTGCTCGACATGATAGTATGCTATCTGGTTCTTCTTTATCTGACATGTTGACTTGATGTTTTTATTCATTCATACATGTTGATAAAGCCCTGAGGATATAGGCTTGACTACTGTGATTATGATGGAGATCATACTAGTGGGACATCTGTAGTTTATAAGCATATCCTGAAAAGTCCCTAGTCGTAGGTATATCGAGACAGGGCATCGATATACCAGAGTAGACTAGCGTATAGGATACTAGACCCATATGATGGGCGATGGATGTTCCCACATTCATCGATGTTTGACATCGAGATCGTATACGGGTGCTCAGTGGTGACTGGGTACACTGGACGGACTCACCGAGAACTCCTATATGGAATTATATCTATCGTCGGATAGCAGTTCTCAGGTGACACTGGTACAGGTTAGTCTGTAGACCCGAGATCGTCATAGAGTCTTGTGTGTTCTCCCACTGTACTTTGATTACCACCCTACCACGGCTCTACTGAGTCGTGCAAACAGGTGGCCGTTGGGTACAGTCCCGAGGCACACGAAGACGATGAGCGATAGGAGGGGTTTCGTCTATCCCGGTATTGGGAGTTGATGTTGTGCTGTGCTCGATTGGCTATATCAGTAAGTCCCTGACCAGGGCTGTTGAGATTTACTGATAAGTGTTATCAGTAGTTTCTCGATCTGTTATAGACCATTCATCGGCACGACTTATTGAGTTATTGGGGTCGACGTTACCATCCCTAGACTCTATATGCAGCATATCTGACGAAGAGACCGGACTGTACGGTAGTGTTGCCGGTTGGCTCGACGGGAGTTGTGACAGGTTCGTTTGTTTTTTTCTAATCGCTCAATACCCGGGTGGCCATTACGTTTAGCTGACTGCTTGTGGCTTGGGGGTGCTTGATATGATCATCACCCACTGCCGGCGTAATCACGAGTCTTAGAGTCCCACAATGGAGTTGCCTAGTCCAGGCAAAATGATGTGGTGCGCATATGAGATATGCACGTGGACCCGGTTAAAATACGCGTATGAGATACCGTATATTAATCGGGCGGTTTGCTTTTGGTCGGGTCGTATGCGATATGACCGGATTGCTAAATCAAGTGTTGATTTATCATTGACCATTAGTTTCTCACTTTAAACCCTTTCTTGTCTTTTTGTTGTATGCATGCATGTATGCATTTATTCTCATTCATGCACATAGGATGTGCATGCACACATGCATGCATACATAATTCTATCATGGTTGTTGATATAGTGGATGGTGGCAATATAAGACTCACACCATATATATATAAATATATAGATATTATTTTTTGGAAAAGAAAAATGGAAATGGAAAATTGTTATCATGGTTTATTATTTTATTCATGCACTAACCCCTTGGTTTAACCATGATTCATTTTCTATGGCCATTTTTGTTCCAAACTAAATATCTAGATATTTTATAACTATGGTTAAGAATGAGAAAGAAAAAAATATATATATTTTCATTTCTCATTTTTTTCTTATGCTTATCATTATCTTGAGCTCTTTTTACAAGCCATCATCTTCTTCCTCCTTTCTCTCTTGCCCTCTAGTTTTCTCTTGTGAGCAAAAGAGTCACCAAGTTAGGATTTTGAAGTGAGAAAACATACCACATCACCATTCTACACTAGTCTTGCCCATTAGTGTAGAGTGTTAGCTTCCATTTCTTCTCTTGATCTAGTGGAGCTTCAAGCTTGGACAAAGAGGACTCCGGGTGGATCGTCGTGGATCTAGAGGATCTCAAGCGAACCTTTTTCCAACCCTCAAGTAGCCAAGGAGTCTAGCGTATGGAACTACAAAGGTTGTACTCTCAAAACCCTAGCTTTTACTACTTGTGTTTTTGTTAAAGTTATGTTACCCTAAATTTTCTAGCATGATCCTTAAGATAGTTCCTCTAGCACCATAAAAATTTAAATATGGCATGTGTGTTGCCTCCAAACCTTTGTAGTGGTGCTGTAGGAAACCCTTCAAGAACAAGTTGAAAAGAGCCAAGAAGAAGTGGGGAAAAGATAAGTGGTGTGAAAGAATGTATTTGCGTCTCGTTTTGGAGAGACGACACAGTGGTTGTGATGGATTACTCGCATTCTCTTTATAGTCCAGAAGAAGGGGTGGAGGTTCAATTTCTTCGTTTTGGAGATGATTCATCTCAACACTCGTGTTTGCTAAAAATGCGAGCTCATCAGCGAAAATATCCTCAAAGCTCTCATCGATACCCCGAAGAATAATGTCATCAAAAAGCGCGGGGTGATCTTCAGACTCCGAAAACAGTTCATAATCAGTGTTAGTTGTTGACCCGGACAACTCGGTGGAAGAGTCCGTATGTGGATGAGACATAGTTGGGTCAAACAACAACATATGAAAAGAGTCAAGATCAGTATCATGAGGCTCGTCAAATTTGCTGCCGTCGACATCCATTAATTCGACAGAACATGCATGAGCAGTAGGTTCGGAGGGTACACTTCCCAACTTGTAAATGTTAAGCTCTATTGACATCTTCCTGAAAGATAGGGTCATAGAGCCATTACGACAGTTGATTACAGCATTGGAAGTGGCAAAAAGGGTCGACCAAGAATCACCGGAATTTGATTCCGTGGGTTCGCTACAGGCTGTGTATCAAGTACAATAAAGTCCACAGGGAATACAAATTCCCCGATTTTGATCAACACATCCTCTAGTTCACTCCTAGGTTTGGTGATTGATCGGTCGGCCATCTGGAGAGTGCAGTGAGCTGGTTTTAACTCTCCGATCCCTAGCTGCTCATAAACCGGGTAAGGAAGCAGGTTAACACTTGCACCAAGATCAAGTAGAGCACGGTTAATGTGTTTATCCCCAATAGAAATAGAAATAGTAGGATAGCCAGGATCCTTACGTTTCCTAGGTAATTGTTGGGGAAAAGCTGTGTCTACAGTCTTTGACATGAATACTTTTTTTGGCACTTGAGTCTTCCTCTTCCTAGTGCACAAGTCTTTGAGAATTTTTGCATAAGCGGGGACTTGTTGTATAGCATCTAGGAGAGGGATATTGATGTTAACCTGTTTAAAGATTTCAGTGATCTTCTCCATTTGCGGACTTGGTCTGTTTCCCCTTAACCGATTCAGATAAGAAGTTTTAGCAATAAGAGCCGGGTCCAACATTGGAGAAGATCGTGCGGGTAAGAAAGATCCAAGAATAGGAGTGGGGATCGTCTTTGGTGGACTAGAAGAAGTATGCCGAGGGTTCTATCCTTAGGGAAAACGGAGAACAGGCTCGGAAGAAAGCGGTGGGATAGACGAACTAGGGTCAGAAACAGAAGTAGAAGTGGAAGGAAAAGTCTCAGCCGGGGTATCATCGATTGATTCATCATTATTAGTATCAATCTCTTCCCCGACATGGTTGTCAAGCACTCTTCCAGATCTCAACGTTGTAATGGCGTTCACATGATGTGAATTGCCAGGATTTGGTAGGGGTTGAGCTGGAAGTTTCCCTTTCTCTCTAGCACTCAATTCGGCATTTATACGGGCAATTTGTGCTTCCATCGATTTAATACTCTCACTTTGGGAGTCAGAGTTTTTCTGGATTGTATCGACGGAAGACTTCATCTCAGCCGAAACTTGATGAAATTTGTCAGAAGCAAATTCATGTTTTGTTCAAGTGAAGAGGAGTTATCAGTACCAGTCAATTGCAAAGAATTGCTGTGTGGTGCAGTAGTGTTGACCGGATTTTGAAAATTTTATGATTGGTAGGGGTGCTGACTTATTTGAAGTGGTTGCTGTTGTGGTGGAGGACCCCTTTGAAAATTATTTTGGTTTGGAATCGTGTTTTGAGTTTGTGATTGGTTCCAAGCAAAGTTAGGGTGATTCCTCCAACCCTGATTATAAGTGGAAGAATACGGATCGTTTCTCGGTCTTTGTTGGAAAGCAGCATTGGTATGCTCTTGACCTTGAAACGGAGAATTCAAAGGACATTCTTCCGTAAGATGAGATAGATCAGAACAGCATCCACAGACAGCTTTGGAGAGTGCCATCTGATTTAGGGAGGCTGCTAAAAATTTATGTTCGATAGCTTCGAGTTTCTTTTGCATTGCTGCCATTTCAGCTCTAACTCCTATGGAAACATCAGATTGGTGATTTTCACCCCTAGACGATGATTGGTTAACACTATCCCACTGTAAAGATTTTTCAGCGAAATCTTCTAAAAATCTTCAAGCTTCCCCATCATCTTTATTCATGAAGGTATCTTGACACATGGATTCAAGGGTCTGTTTTGTTGTAGGATTAATTCCCTCATATATGATTCTGCACAGATCCCATCTAGGGATTCCGTGATAAGGACATTGAACTAAAAGATCTTTGAAGCGTTCAAAACACTTCGAAAATGGTTCATTTGGAAGCTGGGTAAATTGATTTATTTCGCTACAGACTCGAGCTATCTTATGATTGGGGTAGAATTTCTTTAGGAAAGCTGTTACAAATTCTTCCCGGTTCAAAATAGAATGTGCGGCTGTGTTATAAAGCTACTTCTCAGTTATATCGCACAAAGTAAATGGGAGAAGACGTAGACGCATAGCATCCACAGAAAGCTGTGAAGTACCCATCATAGCGCATACATTTTCAAATTTGATAATAAAGACGTATGCGTCTTCAGACTCGAGACCGTGATATTTGGGTAGAAGATTGATATATTGTTGTTTGATTTAAAAATTGTCCCTATTGGCTGGTGGAATGGTAAGACAGGTCGAAAGAGGACCTCTCATAGGGTAACATTTCTCTTGGAGGGAGATGCGGGTAGATTCTGCGCACCTGCAGACGGTGGCAGGGTAGTGTTAAAGAAATTCGATGGAGAATTGTCCATCGAAGTGGGTGTGGTGGTGGGTAAAGAAAAAGTAGACGTAGAATTACCGACTTCGGAGTCGATAGGAGGAACGCGGACAAGATGGGCACTAGAATCCCGTGTCCAGCCGAGTATGCACTAAATGGTTTAGCACAAGTGGCAGCGTTGTGATAATTAAGGAAAAGATGAGTTTGGTGTTTGGTTTTGAAAAATACGGATTTTTGAAAAATTCAAATCACAAAAATGCACAAGCAACCCTAGATCTAATGGTCACCTAGGTCAAGTCTCTAGACCGCTCTTAGATTTCCAGAAGACAAGTCGCAAGATAGATCCTCTACTGCCTCTTTGCCCCTCCTGTGACCAGGTAAGTGCCAGGTAAGTGGGAGGTTCTCCACTACGTAAGTAGTGGGCCTAATTAAGTAACCACTTGCCTTAGACACCACAAAAGAAACGCAGATAAGCAATAGATTACCCACGACCTCCTTCTGTCCTAAGTGAGCGCGACGGTCCTTAGAGTCATGTCTAGATATTTTTTAATTAATGAGGGTGATGCGGATGCAAGTTTGTGATTTTTGGGGCTTAGGAAGGGTAATGGACTCCTCACCTAATCTGAATTTGGTCTTTGCACCTTAATTTCCATGTTAAAAATGCTAACAACCAAGATCAAACACGCAACAAATTTTTCTTCTTAGCGGCGCTGCGAATTTTTGCAAAGAATTCTGCAGAAATTGGTTAATGGACAGAGCAGGGAGGAGATAAGAAAGTCAGAAGTATACAAGAGAATTTTGGTGCACTGAAACCATAGTAATGCCGCGGAACCGCCGCTAGATGCTTCTTAATGCCGCGGATGCGCGGTCCTTTGAGAAGATACCTGCACAAAAACTGGTACAGATGCTCCTGTTCACTCACTGAACTCTCTGAGATGTCCTGAAAATTTTTTCTCTCGTTCCACAGATTCCAGATTTCCTTGCAACAAATCACAACAAATCGTTAAGTGCTTGTGTGAATTTTGATCTAAAAATTCTGATGGAATAATAAATTTTTCAACTCAAATTACAAAAACGAACAAATTAGCACACTATCCCCGGCAACGGCGCCATTTAATTGAATCGTTCTTCGTGTGTATGGAAAAGTTTTAATCACAACCAAAAAAATTTATACCGCAATCAATTAACGGTGTCGATGTAGCGCGTTAATGAATACGGATCGTCTACTGAGATGTATGTTTTGATCGATCTTATTTTAGATGAGTCAAAATGAAAATATAAAAGAAAATGCAAGAAAGTTGATTCAAGATTTGTATGATTTGATTTTAAGAAACATCAAGAAAATAGAGATCTAGAATCAAGAATCAAGAAATTTCCCAATCACTTTGATTTATCAAGATAATAAAGAATAGCTTGTAAGATTCGATTGAGTTAATAGTTAATGATGAATCTAATAATTCCTAATCTTATCTATTGATAATTTGTAGCTAGATTGATGATGATGAATGAAGATTAGAGATCTATTGAAAAAACTCGGGTTTCTCCTTCTATCCCTTGTCTTTTCAATCATGATCATTCGGATCTAGCCTCTAGCAAAGAAAATCATCAATCATTTGATCCCTAATTTGCAACGAAATTCGCAAGAATGTGATCTCGATCCAAATTAGGTCATTGATGATTCTTTTTCCTAGAGTTCACAAATCTTATAAGACTTGAAATTAGTATTAAGATTTGATCATCATTAGATCTATCAATTCTCTCGAATCCTCCACAAGCGGAGAATTTACTCAAGCATCATGAAAATAAATGAATCAAAGATCAAGAAATTTCACAAGGCAAGAATGTAAAGAAAACAAGAATTTCAATTATCACCTTTATTAAATCGGCGACTAATTACACATTCCCTCAATTCGAGGTTACAAGATGTTGCTCTCGATCGCTCATTTTGAAGAGGTAGCTAGCTCCGTCGAATTTCGCTCCGCTCGATCTCCGTGAGTCGTGGATCGTCATGGATCTCTTGCTCGGATGAAGATTGGCTTCGCGGATAAAGGATCGATGGTTGCTTGCTTGATTTGCTTCTCAAAATGATCTTGATTTGGCTTTGGAAATGGATTTGGGCTAGGTTTTTTTGGTATCAAGTTGTGCCACTCAATTTGAATTTGAATTTTGGCTCCAAAAATGTAACTAACTCACCACTAATTGTCTAACCTCAAAACCCTAGATCTAGATCTCTTTTTATAACCACCTCATTTGAATCTTCCCTCCAAAGCTAAGTTGTTAGAGAGAGCCTTCTAGAATGAGTTTGTTAGAGGGAATATTTTAAAATGAATTTGTTATAGGGAATATTCTAGAATGAGGTTGTTACAAGGAATATTCTAGAGTGAGTTTGTTATGCAGAACCTTCTGGAAGAAGCCACGTGCTCTTTGAGAGTCTTCTGGAAGCTTAGGCCGTTAGAAGCCACATGGAGAAATTTGACGCGCTGATGAGTTAACAAGGCTGCGGAACCGCGGCAACTCGGCCGACTCGGTCGTGGATCCGTGGCCATGTTGGTGAATTACTGCATGCAATTTCCAGGTAATTCTTCTGTTGGCTTTATGGCACTTTCCTGATGTCTGGAATATTTTTATACTTTCTTGTTTACTGCCAGATTTCAAGTCTTTGACTTGACGTATTTTATCAGCACTTTTAGCAGTTCAGGTTCTTTTACCTGGAGAATTTCCTGCACACAATCTCGAGACAAGTGTTGATACACAAAAGATCATGCGTGTAGTAATAAACACTCAATTTCCCTCAAAATGCCGGTTATAATGTATAACACATGTTATTTGGTATTTTGCAGACAAATTGCTAATATGTGCTATATTTATACCAAACACTTTTAGATGATTGCAAATAGTAGGGAAATTGATGTGTTAAAAATGCAATATTTTTGACTGATCGGTAAGATATGTCTCAATAATTCGATTTTTTTCACATACTACACAGCTAACACAATACTTCAACAGATTTGCGGCACACCTGATACCGACGAATAAGATCAGAGACCGCCAATTTCAATAAGTGTTAGATTCGGAGATTCAGGCTGCACTAGCCACAGGAGATTTTCCGCCTCATGAATCGGCTCTGAAAGCTGCCCGCCGTTATGAGGCAGTGGTAAAGATGAGGGGCAGATCTCAATCTGCTGGAGTTAAGCGCCCTGCCACCCAGATGGCAAGAGGAGCCTCATCAAGTCCACCATTTATGCCCAGGAGATCGGGAGTACCAATTAACCATCCCAGCCCAGCCTTTTGTACTTACTGCAAGAGAGACGGACACATGGCGAAAGACTGCCGGCGAGCCAACTATCTTTGCTTAGTCTGTGGCTCAGCTACTCATGTTATTGGGTCTTGTCCTCGAAGACGCAACCCAATTGCTACACCCAGGCCAGCAATCACTTACCAGCAGAGACCAGCCCTTCAGGCACCTACTCCAAGACTCGCTCTCCTTGCTCCACCACTTAGAGGACCACCGACTGCACCTCCTCCTTGTCAGTTCCACCAAGCTCAAAGGAACGTTAAGAGGAATGCTCCTCTGGCCAGGAGGAATGTACCATGGCGACAGGCTTTCACGATGACCGTAGAAGAAGCTGAGGCTACTGGCCAAGTCATCACTAGTAACCCTTTCTTCTCAAGCTTTTCTTTCAGTCTTAACACCTACCTACATATTTTTCTCTACACCTAAAACATATTCCACATACCTTAGGTACAATCTTAGTAGCCTCACTTCCTGCACCAGCGCTATTCGATACTGGAGCATCTCACTGCTTTATGTCGCAACGGTTCGTCCGAACTCATGCGATTCCAGTCACACCGTTTATATCCAGTTGGAATGTCAGTTCAGGAAATGGCGTTCTAAAGGCAACAATGAGATACATCTTGTGTCCAGTAGTCGTCTACAGCAGAGAATTTTATGCTGACTTCAAGGTGCTGGACATACCGAACTTCGATGTGGTTCTAGGTATGGATTGGCTCGGAACATTTTATGCTACCATTGACTGTCATCAAAAGAGGGTAGTATTCGAGATCCCAGACCATCTGGTTTTCTATTTCAAAAGTGGAGACCGTACCCTGGAGCCAAGTACTTACAAGGCAAAACCAAAGAAGGCAGTGATTGCAGCAATTCAAGCAGAGGAAGGTTCAAAGCCATAAGTGGTTTGAGAGTTCGACGATGTGTTTCCTTACGATATATCAGGTTTGCCTCCCGATCGAGCTCTTGAATTTAGCATTGATTTAGTACCAGGAGCACAACCGGTGATCAAAACACCTTATCGATTAAGTCCGGAAGGTTTGAAAGAGGTCCGAACTCAGTTGGACGAATTATTGGTGAAATGATGGATTCGTCCCAGTACGTCAAGTTGGGGATCACCAGTACTGCTTGTGAAGAAGAAGGAAGGTTCATACAGAATGTGCATCGATTATAGAGCCTTGAACGAAGTAATGATAAAGAACAAGTATCCGCTACTACGTATCGACGATTTATTCGATCAGCTAAGTAGATTTTATGTTTTCTCCATGTTAGATCTTCGTTCAGGTTATCATCAGGTGAAGGTCAAAGAAGCTGATATTCATAAAACAGCATTCAGAACTCGTTATGGACATTACGAATTTCTTGTGATGCCATTTAGAGTGACCAACGCACCAGCAATATTCATGAACTTAATAAATAAAGTTTTCCGGGAGTACTTAGACAGGTTCGTTGTCATCTTCATCGATGACATCCTGGTGTATTCAAAGAGTCGGAAAGAACATGCCGAGAACCTACGAATTGTCCTGAAAACTCTACGACAATATCACCAAGTACAGCAAGTGCGAGTTTTGGCTAGATCAAGTTGGTTTTCTTGGACATATTGTATCGGGAGAAGGAATTTCTTTGGATCCAGCGAAAGTAGCAGCAGTAAGCGAATGGCTGACACCGAAGTCAGTGAAGGACATTCGAAGTTTCTTGGGTCTAGCTGGATATTACAGAAGGTTCATTGGAGGCTTTTCTAAGATAGCAACACCCATGACCAAGCTCACATGTAAATATAAAGACTTAGTGTGGTCAGAAGCATGCAAACAAGCTTTCGTAGAACTCAAGTCAAGGTTGATATCAGCGCCTATTCTCGTTATACCGGATCAAACTGGAGGTTTCGAAGTTTACTGCGATACATCCGGTAAGGGATTAGAATGTGTTCTACATCTGCACAGAAGAGTTGTGGCTTATACTTCAAGACAACTAAAGACTCATTAGCGCAATTATCCGACGCATGATTTGGAGTTGGCAGCCGTAATTTTTGCTCTCAAGATTTGGCGCCATTATCTTCTTGGTGAACGAGTGAACATATACACAGATCACAAGAGTCTGAAATATATGTTTACTCAGAAGGAGCTTAATATGCGACAGAGACGATGGTTAGAACTCATGGCCGACTTTGACATCAACCTGCAATATCATCCAGGAAAGGTGAATGTGGTACCTGATGCCCTTAGTCGCCAACCATTAGCAACGAATCTCATCGCTCAGTGGAATCTCCAACAAGACTTGTATCAGATGAAGATTGAAATAGTCATGCCAGATAACGCTTCAAGCTTGATGAATTTACAAGTTCAATCAACAATTGTCAATCAGATCAAAGCAGCTCAAGCAAGTGATGCTAAGTTGCAAAAGATCAGAGAACAAGTGGAGAATGGACTCAGAACAGACTTCATCTGTCACGCCCCGCTTCCCGGTGTACGGCGAAGGGGGCGCGACTGGCCGCTACGTGTTTACTCTGAAGCAAACATGCTAAGTGTATCTAAGCAATATAAAGAAAGATACACAAGAGATAAATGTAATGAACCACAACTTTATTTATTCACATTCTTTTTACAATACAAGGAAAAGTAAATACATAGGATAAAGCGATACCTAAACAGTGGCATAACAGAAATGAAAAGTACTGAAATAAAAATGTGTACAATGAAGCTATAGCTCTGGATCGTAGGCAAGCTGATCCAAGTCCTCGCTAGTAGGCTCGATCTCCTAAGTGTCCAGATTACCTGACAACATTCCAAAGAAGACAGAAAATGAATGTCGTCAGCGAACAATCGCTCGGTAAGTCCCAAAGATAAGGGAGAAATAGAATATATATATATAGAGAGAGAGAGTAGCTTTTAAAATTGTATTATATGGTTAACGCTGTTGTTTGTAGCTTGGTACAGAAGGATGCCAGTATATACGAAAGGAGTCTCTATATGCCAGAGACTAGAGGCAAAATGGAAGTACAAGGATCCGTTAGAAAGCCCGAAACAACGGCGTGGTATTCAGGTTTGTTGGGGTTGAAAATTGCACCCTGGTTGACCAAGTCAAAGTCAAGGTCAACCCCAAGCCAAGTGGGCTCAAGCCCAGATCAAGTGGGCCCATGCCCGAGTCGAGCCCGAATATGAAGCGGCCGGACCCCTATGCAAACAAGAAATCATGTAATAAATAATATTTATGTAATTTTTTATGCATGAATGGGCATAAAGACAATTTTTTGTAAGCCCATGGCTTATGTGCAAAGGAAATGGCACATGAGCCATGGGATGGGCAAAATACCATTTTTTTTAAAACCCAAGGGGCTATATGCAAATATGTAAGCCTATATAAGGCAACATGATAATGAATAAAGGATAGACTTTTTCATTCCCCTCAAAATCTAGGGTTTGTGTGCCTCCTTCCCCTTTCTCAAGGGTCTACAACCTTCTTTCTCTTTTTGAATTAAATCAAGAGTTTAACTCTTCCTTTCTCAATAAATAGTTTTTCACCACAAAACCCACGAAGGGGAGGTCGGATCTCCTGTCAGATCTCGAAAAGAGGAGACTTTTAAGTTTCACCCCCTTTTTCTCCAAGACCCCGCCGATCGAAAAAAGGAAGAAGGAGACCCATCTCCAAAAATCTAACTTTGGACAGATCCAAGGCTCAAAAGAAGAGCCAAAGATTCTTAGGAGTTTAACTCCTTTCAAGATCTGTTGGAGTTTAACTTCATAAATTAGTTTATGTTAGGAGTTCAACTCCGAAAATCCCTTTGGGAGTTCAACTCCCCAACCTAAGGGCTAGGCCCCTTTCCACGGGTGTTTCTGTCACGACCCGAAAGAGCACGTGACTGGTCCTTGAACCATATGAAGTCTATAGGACCCCATCTGATCCAAGTAAGCCAAAAGCCCAGAAATCTAAAACCATTTTAAGGAGTAAATAAGGAAAACTGGTTTTAAGAAGTAAAGAAAACATGTCTTGAAAATCAAAGTTTTTAAATAACAAGCCGGATATGCATTTTTAAAATGTGTAATCTTTCCTGAAAATTTCGGCAGAGTTTCCTTATAAAAACTGGCCCCGAATGGGGTACAACAACAATAATATATATATGCATGGAAAAAGGCATCCCCAAGCGGGAGCTAGCTCTTCGTCAATCGACGGTCACAACCACGCAAGCAATATAATATACAACGGCAAAGGGCGAGGATCGAAACTAAAAAAGAAACTCAAAACAGCCAGAAAACCATAATACTACAAGCACGACTCTAAGGTCGAGATAATACATCACTGTTTTCTAAGTCTGAAACAATATACAAGTTTTGGTTGATGGAATTTCAAGATACAATGAATAATAAATGTACAATGGCGGTTCTGATACAAAAGAACCCACCTACCAAAGCAAGTCACCCATATAGAAGTACTGTGCCAGAAATGCCGCTATGGAATCTGTACGGCAAAAACCTGTAAGAACTGTGGCACAACGGGGGTGAGTTGCCAACTCGTGAATAGAAAATATCTACAAGCAGAGATCGAATATACGACCCATCCTAGGTCAATACGATCAGATATAAATGAACCTCAATATGAAATAAACTGAAGCATGCTAAACTGGCAATATAATCTCTATACATGAGTGTAGTGCCAAGTGCTCGTGCCAGTGCCTCAAGTAATAGCATATCATAAATATGAGGTATGATCAATGTCATCAATCTGCATGTACGTGGATCCCATCCACTCGTCACCCAATGACAATAAGCATCATGCATGTAAGTGTCATAAAGCATATGCATGGAAAATATGAGGATATAACCAAAAGCATGGAACCTGAGTGTAGGGTGTTTTTCGTCACCCCATTGAGATGGGAATACGCGCGCGCTTGTCAGGCGCATTACAGATTCCCCCGGCCTAGGGTAGGCCGGGGTTTAATGATTGTGGGGATCCGAATCTCCGGCAGCCGCGAACTAAGCTGCCGTTAATTACCCCTCGCATTTGGAGCGAAGGAACCTCCGATTGACGGGTTAAACTGATCAGGCGAACTCAATATGCAGTGTGTTGGTATGTGTGTATTTTTTTGTTTTATTCCACTTGTAAAAAGAGATATATATATATATATATATATATATATATATATATATATATATATATATATATATATATATATATATATATATATATTCTATATATAAAAAACGAAAATAAATAAGTAAATAAATATTTGGAGAATTATTATTTTTTTTTGATAAATTTTTAAATATTTTTTTAATTTAAAAATATTATTTTATTTATTTAATATTTATTTAATATTTTTTTTTATAGAAAAAGGGATTAAATAAAGAAAAGAAGAAAAAAAAATTATTATGTTTTTTTTAATATTATTTATAATTTATTTAATATTTATTTATTTTTATTTTAAATAAAAAAAAAGAGGAAGAAAGAAGAAAAGAGAATTATTTTTTTTTTCTTTTTTTTAAAAAAAAAGTGGGGTCACATGTTAGCATGTGGCCCCTCATATAAGGAGGGTCACATGCTAGCATGTGACATGGAGGGTCACATGTTAGCATGTGACCCCTCATGTGAGGAGGGGGGGGTCACATGCTAGCATGTGAGAAGGCCATCACATGCTTAGCATGTGACGCCCGTCACATGCTTTGCATGTGACCCCGTCACATGCTTTGCATGTGACCCCGTCACATGCTAAATATGTGATGGGGCGGGTCACATGCCTTGCATGTGACCCCGTCACATGCAAACCGTCACATGTTAAATATGTGATGGGGCGGGTCACATGCCTTGCATGTGACCCGGTCACATGCAAGAGGTCACATGCAAGGCATGTGACCCCGTCACATGTTAAACATGTGATGGGGCTGGTCACATGCTTTGCATGTGACCGCCATTTTTTTCTTTTTTTTTTCTTTTTCTTTTTGTTGTTGTTGAAACGTGGAGTTCAACTCCAAAAGAATTTTTATATGCCTAATATAATGTGGAGTTAAACTCCCCAAAAAAAGTATATATATATATATTTTTTTTGTGGAGTTAAACTCCAAAAGAATTTCTGCAGTGGAGTTAAACTCTAAAAAAATTTTATTTGAAGAGTTGAACTCCAAAGAAATTTTATTTGTGGAGTTGAACTCCAAAAGATTTTTACTGTGGAGTTAAACTCCAAAATAATTTTTGTAGTGGAGTTGAACTCCAAAATAATTTTCCTGGTGGTGGAGTTGAACTCCAAAAGAATTTTATTTGTGGAGTTGAACTCCAAAAGATTTTCTCCTTTCTCCTTTGAGAAGAAACCCAAAATGGGTTCTCTTGAAACTCCAAGATTTAGATCTTGGATGATAAAAAAAGAGACCCTTTTTCTTCTCTTGATGGAGTCTTGGGAGGTGGGTTTATGGTAAAACTTTATTTAGTTTTAAAAAAAAGAGAGCTAAACTCTTAATTTATTTTGAAAATAAAAAGGAAGAGGAAGAACTTGAAGAAGAGAGAGTGGAGGAACAAACCCTAGTTTTTGAGGGAATGAAAAAAGTGTATATTTTATTCATCATCATGTTGCCTTATATAGGCTTACACATTTACATATAGCCCCTTGGGCTTTACAAAATGGCATTTTGCCCATCCCATGGTTCATGTGCCATTTCTTTTTGCACATAAACCATGGGCTTACAAAAATTTGGCTTTATATCCATTTTGTTTACATTCATGCATAAAAAAATTACATAAAAATTATTTATTACATGATTTCATTTTTGGCATGGGGAGGGTCGGCCGCTTCATGTTTCGGACTCGACCTGGGCATGGACCCACTTGACCTGGGCTTAGGCCCACCTGGCTTGGGGTTGACCTTGACTTTGACTCGGTCAACCGGGGTGTAAATTTTTACCCCAACAAAGTTCCCCCCATCAATAAATGCACACCGCACATTTGAGTTGTGTGCATGAAATTGATGGATCTTGAAGCTGAACTTCGAGGTGGAACATCATTCCGAGGGCGGAGCATCATCCCGGAGAGCATGATTCCCGGGGATCGGAGCATCATTCTGATTCGCGGAGCATAATTCCAGGGTTGGAGTATCCCTCGGGGAGCATGATTCCTGGGGATCGGAGCATCATTCCGAAATGCAGAGCATGATTCCAGGGGATCAGAGCATCATTCCGATGGGCGGAGCATGATTCCAGGGATCGGAGCATCATTCTGATGAGCGGAGCATGATTCCAGGGTATCGGAGCATCATTCCGATGGGCGGAGCATGGTTCCGGGGATTGGAGCATCATTCCGATGGGCGGAGCATGGTTCCGGGGATCGGAGCATCATTCCGATGAGCAGAGCATGATTCCAGGGGATCGGAACATCATTCCGAAGAGCGAAGCATAATTCCAGGATTCGGAGCATCATTCCGAAGGGCGGAGCATGATTCCAGGATTCGGAGCATCATTCCGAAGGGCGGAGCATGATTCCAGAGATATCGGAGCATCATTCCGAAGGGCGGAGCATGATTCCAGTGTATCGGAGCATCATTCCGAAGGTCGGAGCATGATTCCAGGGATCGGAGCATCATTCCGATGGGCGGAGCATGGTTCCGGGGATCGGAGCATCATTCCGATGGGCGGAGCATAATTCCAGGATTCGGAGCATCATTCCGAAGAGCGGAGCATAATTCCAGGATTCGGAGCATCGTTCCGAAGGGCGGAGCATGATTCCAGAGTTCGGAGCATCTTTCCGAAGAGCGGAGCATAGTTCCAGAGATATCGGAGCATCATTCCGAAGAGCGGAGGATAATTCCAGGATTCGGAGCATCATTCCGAAGGGCGGAGCATGATTCCAGGGTATCGGAGCATCGTTCCGAAGGGCGGAGCATGATTCCAGGGGTCGGAGCATCATTCCGAAGAGCGGAGCATGATTCCAGGGGTTCGGAGCATCATTCCGAAGGGCGGAGCATGATTCCAGGGTTCGGAGCATCTTTCCGAAGAGCGAAGCATAATTCCAAGGATCGGAGCATCATTCCGATTAGCGGAGCATCATTCCAGGAGATCGGAGCATCATTCCGAAGGGCGGAGCATGATTCCAGGGGTCAGAGCATCATTCCGAAGGGCGGAGCATGATTCCAGGGGTTCGGAGCATCATTCCGAAGGGCGGAGCATAATTCCAAGAATCGGAGCATCATTCCGATGAGCGAAGTATAATTCCAGGATTCGGAGCATCATTCCGAAGGTTGACAGACATTCTAACCGAAGCATAATTTCGATGCGGAGGTTGATTCCCAGGCGAAGCATAATTTCGACAGAGAAGGCAAATACTCCGAGACAAAGCATGATTTAGACATTGGGTACATTCTGAGACGGAGCATGATTCCGGCGCAGAGCTGGTTGGTTGATTTGATTCCGAGGCGAAACATAATTTCGACAGGGAAGGCAGGTACACCGAGGCGAAGCATCATTTCGACACGGGGTGCACATTCTGAGACGAAGCATGATTCCGAACCAGAGCTTGTTGGTTGATTTGATTCCGAGGCGAAGCATAATTTCGACAGGGAAGGAAGGTACACCGAGGCGAAGCATCATTTCGACACGGGGTGCACATTCTGAGACGAAGCTTGATTCCGACGCAGAGCTGGTTGGTTGATTTGATTCCGAGGCGGAGCATAATTCCGGCAGGGAAGGTAGATATCCCGAGGCGAGGCATGATTTCGACACGGGGTACACTCTGAGACGAAGTATGGTTCCGACGCAGAACTGGTTGGTTGATTTGATTCCGAGGCGGAGCATAATTCCGGCAGGGAAGGTAGATATCCCGAGGCGAAGCATGATTTCAACACGGGGTAAATTCTGGGACGGAGCATGATTCCGCCGTAGAGGTTGTTGGTTTGATTTGATTTGGGTTGACATCAGCATCACTACACTGGAATATGGTACCAGGAGCGAATCATCATTTGTCATGAGAGGATTTGGGCATTGGGGTTTTTGTTTGGCATCTGCATTGCTGCACTGGAATAATGCCAGGAGCAACTCATCATTTGCCCCGGGAGGATTTGGGAATTGGATTTTGTTTGGCATCTGCATTGCTGCACTGGAATAATGCCAGGAGCAACTCATCATTTGCCCCGGGAGGATTTGGATTTGGTTTGTTTGGCATCTGCATTGCTGCACTGGAATAATGCCAGGAGCAACTCATCATTTGCCCCGGGAGGATTTGGAAATTGGTGGCTTAGGAGACAGGTTTAGATCCCTGTCACCTAAGGCTTTTCCATTTTGTGAGCCATAAGGGTCTCACAAAGCATTTTCTCCCTACCGGTCGAAAGGATCTCGTAGGTGTATTTTCTCCTTAGGAGTCATGGGGACTCCTAAGTGTGTTGCTCCTTTGTGAGTCGTAGGGATCTCACGCGGGAATTTTCTCCTTACAAAGTCGAGAGGACTTTGTGAGCGCATTTCATTTCTTTTTTTTTTTTTACGAGTTTGCGCCCTTTCGGGTTTTCACAAACTCGCCGGCAGTCCTGCTGTTTTTACTCACGGAGCCCTTTCGGGTTTCCATCCGTGCCCGTTTTGCTTGTGGACATACCGTTCTTCTTTTTTCTTTTTTTTTCTTTTTCTTTTTTTTGGAGAGACCGGGATTGTTTTACGCCCGTGGATTGTATACGGTTTTGCAGGATGTATGATCCAGACCGTAGGGCCGAAAAAATATTTCGAGATTTTGTTGGCGTCTGCATCGCTGCACTGGAATATGGTACCAGGAGCGACTCATCATTCGCCATTGGGGTATGGGATTCGGAATTTGGTTGGCGTCTGCATCGCTGCACTGGAATATGGTACCAGGAGCGAGTCATCATTCGCCACTTGGGGATTGGGATTTGGAATTTGGTTGGCGTCTGCATCGCTGCACTGGAATATGGTACCAGGAGCGACTCATCATTCGCCACTTGGGGATTGGGGAGCGATGGCTTAGGAGACAGGTGTGGATCCCTATCACCTAAGACTTTTCAATTTTATGGGCCGTGAGGGTCCCATAAAAGCATTTTCTCCCTACGAGTCGTAAGGATCCCGCAGGTATATTTTCTCCTTAAGAGTCGTGAGGACTCCTAAGTGTGTTTTTCCTTGGTGAGTCGTAAGGATCTCACGAAGGTTTGTTCTCCTCATGCATCGTGAGGACACATGAGTGGGTCTTTCTAATGAAGCATAATTCCAAAGGAGGAGACCAGCCGCGTAACTGGTGGTTGCGGTGGGGCATGGGGCATGGGATATTACTATTTTATGTTATTGGTTGAGCATTAGATATTACGCATTTCATTTATCTTGCTTATTTGGGTCTTACTGTAAAATTTTAACCGGCTAAGTCATTCTGCATATAACAAATTTTAGCACCTAAAATAAAATTAAAAATATTCATCTTGGCCTACTTGATACCCTTAGCCTCGTGGTAGCGTTCGTGCATTGTGTTCTCGTCCCGTTCAGTGAAACGGGCGAGTTTGGATGGCTACGTGCACGTGCGTGTGTCCGTTTTGTGAGTATGCTTTTTAATCATAAAACATTTCATTTTAAAATTTGGAACCCGCTTAAAATCCTATTATTTGAATTTCGAATTTTTGGACCCAACCCGGGCGCAATTTTGAAATGTTTCATTTGGCGCCAAAATCCTAAATTTTAATATTATTAAAACCTTCGCATATATTTTTCTAACTAACCTGATATCTTACTGTTCATTACCTATCTTTTAAATCTTTAAGTTAACCATATAATATTTTTACAATCTTTTATATCCTTCTTAATTTATTCTCTCAGCCAATCACAACCTCCTCTTTAACCCCGCGGGCCCCACTTTCTCTCTCTCTCTCTCCACTTTTTCCTCTCTCCCTCTCCCTCATATATTCTCTCGTACTTCTCTTTATCATTTTTCTCTTCTTGCTTCATGTCTCGTTTCTCATTTCTTTTAACTGTTCTTTTGTTGCCGGAATTCCGTCGTGCCGGTGACGTTTCTCGACGTTCCAGCGAGATGCCCCGACCCGTGTGGTTCCTTTGTTCGTCGTTTGGGTTCATTCCGTGAACCGTGCGCCGTCGCGAGTTTTCTCCGCCGACGGTTAACGTTCCGTTTTCCCGATTCGCGACCCATCGAGGCAAGTTAATCTTGCTACATGCTATATACTTTTATAATCTTCATTTTATAATGTTATACATTTGAAAATCTTATAGTTTACATATGAAATGTCGTTGAAAAATCGGATATGACAAATCTGAAATTTACTGTACACCTTATCTTATAAAATTCATTATAAATCATAGAAAAATCATTAGTATACGTTCTTTAGTTCGTTACGAAGCTAATTCAGAATACTATAACTCTATGAAATATTTACTTGCAAAATAAATTGTTTAATTAACGTAAAATGCAAATAAACACGTCTCTAAACTGCTGTCCAGGGAAATTCCAGCAGCAAACTTTCAACTTTGAATATTCATAACTTTTTGTAGGGATAACCTGAGATGCTTATACTTATAAAAATGAAAACCTTATTGAATTATCTTTGTTTTGGTATAAGATACGTCTCTTTTGGAGAACATTTGTTATTTTTAAGCTATTTTACAAATTAGGGTGACGCTAAATTTCTGAACAGAACCTTCTTGTGCATGGTTAATCAATACATCTTTTATGGTTACTAATCGCTTTGAATATGCTATCCATATTAATATTATTATATCAATATTTATATCACATATTGTTTAGTTGTACATCCCACATTACCATTTTACAGTTTTATAACTTTTCGGATACCCGTTTGCATCTATCGCATTTAAGATACATATAATTGCACGCATAGATCACACTATTACATAATAATGTGATATTAACACTCCATGTTTAATAAATTGCATCCTAATTAATATTGGAACTATAAATGTAACCCTATCGATAACTGTGCATCCATATCCTTGAAATTATATTTATTTACATATCATATTACATGTTCCAGTTTATTGTTCTGATAGTACTCATGCTTGTTTATTTATACATATGCTTATGTTAGTTTGATTATGAGCACCCACATGACATCTTGTGCTTCCTGACATGACCTGTTACACTTCCTACTTGACATGACATGGTACCGTACACTCTTGACATGACACGACACCCTATACATATCGACTCATCCTGTTGTACCATGACATTACTTGTTTCATGATTTCATGCCTAATGCCGACAAACCTAACCATTCCTGCTGTCGATCCAGACAGACCTACTTTTACTTGACTTTGTTGGCATTAGTCCTTGACTACTGAATACCTGACCTGACATACATAGTTTGGGGGTATGGGGAAATCAAAGGTGAAACCGACTTGTAACTCAACAGTTCGATACATTGTTCTGATCAGTCTTACGGGCTTGGCCAGTCCGGGAGTGATGATGCTGACATCACTCGTCCATCCTACTACCTTTTACTGCTTAGCGGCACGTCTCGGACTCAGCCCCGAGGATCATGACCGTGGTCCCGGGCACGCACGGGATACTATTGAGTTACATCGACGATTCATCAATTGGTTTCAAAGACTATAGAGTAGAAACCTGATAGGACAGTTCAGTCACCATTGCACTTTATCCTGCTCTGTTATTGTACTGCTTTATTCATGTTCATACCTGCACTGCTTATTACCATGTTCACATTATATACTTGATGTCTTGACGCGCTGACGTCTGGGTTTTGCATGGCCCAGATTCCGTACCACTGTCGACGACCGAGCTGGAGTACTTCAGCCAGCAGGCTGATTCGAGTTCTATAGTGGTCAGTTCATTTATTGCATTTTATTCCCAGGTGTGATCCCGCATTACGGGACGTACCCTTCTATTATTGTATTGGATCATTAGCTTCCGCACTTACTGTTTATTGATTCCTGTTATTATGGATTTTGGACATGTGTTAGATTAGTATTTATCTTGTTCTTGATATCCTTACAACCGTAATGTGACTGTGGATGGATGCTTCCTACCCACAGGTAGCATGGTTGGCTATGTCACGTGCCCAATCTTGCGTACTCTGGGAAGCGGGGCGTGACATGGTTCTTTTGGTATCAGAGACATAGGTTAGTCGGGTTGATTCTTTTGTAGTTGGGTATTGTACCCAATACACGAATCAGAATGCCCGTGTTTAGGAAACATGTCCAGCCACATTGACCGTTTTACCATTCTTGAATCACATTCTTCCTGATTATATCTTTTACGACGTGCAAACTTACTTTGCGTGTCGACTCGGAAACCTGATTTCTTGTTATCCCTAGGACTTGGGCGACTTGGGTGGAGTTAAGTAATTGCGGCTATGATACCGCGGCATAGCTACAATGCATCACTCTATTTAAGTATCTTGGAGTTCTAGCCTTGATCCACATTCAGAATCTATCATCATGCTAATGTTGGGTGTTTTGAGTTCAGGATTATGACAGGTAAGAAGTTGAAGACGTACCAGAGGCGTGTGAACGAAGCCGCCATGCTTGGAGTGATAAGAGGAATGCTGGAAATCAAAGAAACAGCCCGAGCTGATCCAGCAGCAAGCGGACTCGTTTCAGGAAGGTTTGCAGATCGTTCAGCAGTCTGTGAACAAGATTGGAACTAGACCAGTTGACCGAGGAGGGACCGTGGCAGAGTTCAGACGTGTGGGTCCTACTACTTTCACTGGTTTGGAGGAACCGTGCCAGCCGAGCAGTGGCTAGTCAGCACGGAGAATTTGCTGATTGCGGCACAGATTCCAGAGGACAAAGGAGTTGATGTGGTGCGCATTCAACTAGTGGATTATGCCGAGAGTGGTGGCTTGTGGAGGAGAACCATTTGCCCAAGCCAAGCAGTTGGGCGGATTTCTCTAAGAGTTTCCTGGAGAAGTTCTTTCCGCGGACTGCACAGGAGGAAATGGAAGAGAAATTTATTGGGCTGAGGCAGAATGGAGCAACCGTGGACGTGCATGCAGCAGAATGGACGAGACTCAGTAATCTTGCTGGACCTTTCGTGGCCAACAATGTAGACAGCGGTTGCGGTAAGGAAGCAGTTCTGTCGGGCCAGTCGAGTTTAGGGCTAGGCCGACAAACAGTGTTCTTGCAGCTATGGAAGTTGATAGTAATGAAGAGCCGGCAGTTGTTCGCGATTTTATGGACGTATTTGAAGATATATCGGGCTTACCGCCGAAGCGAGATGTGGAGTTTGCGATTGACCTTATTCCTGGTGCAGCGCCAGTATCAAAATCTTATTATCCGATGGCACCGGTGGAATTGGAAGAAGTTAAGAAACAAGTGGGTGAATTACTCGAGAAGGGATGGGTTCGAAGCAGCAACTCACCGTGGGGAGCTCCAGTTCTTTTAGTAAAGAAGAAGGATGGCACGAGAAGGATGTGCATTGATTATCGAGAATTGAACCGGGTGACTATTAAGAACAAGTACCCGATCCCTCGCATTGGAGAACTTTTGAGCAGCTCAGTGGCGCGAGGGTATTCTCGAAACTGGATTTGCGATCAGGATATCATCAGGTCCGAGTAAAAGCAGAAGACATTTGCAAGACGGCGTTTCGAACTCGATATGGACATTTCGAGTATCTAGTGATGCCCTTCGGAGTGACTAATGCGCCAGCAATATTTATGGATTTGATGAACAGGATCTTTTCACCGTTCTTGGACCATTTTATTGTGGTATTCATTAACGACATTCTGGTGTACTCGAAGAGTCCGGAGGAGCATGCTGAGCATTTAGGGATCGCACTGCAGACGCTGAGACAAGAGAAGTTATCTGCGAAAATGAGTAAGTGTGAATTCTGGCTGGAAGAAGTGAAGTTTCTGGGGCATGTCGTGTCGGGTGATGGAATCGCCGTCCATCCCGAAAAGATTGCAGCAGTTCGAGATTGGCCTATTCCAAAGAATGTTGCGGAGATAAGAAGTTTCCTTGGACTCGCCGGTTACTACAGAAGATTTGTGGAGAACTTCGCGCGTTTAGCTGAGCCGTTAACCAAGCTTACGCGTAAGGAGGTACCGTTTGTTTGGACGGATGGATGTGCTTTAGCCTTCGAGACGTTGAAGCAGAAGTTGATAACCGCCCCGATCCTGACCGTACCGGATGATTCAGGAGGACTGGTGATTCACAGCGACGCATCTGGAAAAGGATTGGGATGTGTTTTAATGCAGAATGGGAAAGTCGTCGCTTACGCATCGAGACAACTGAAGAATTATCCGACTCATGACTTAGAGCTTGCAGCCGTGATCTTCGCCCTGAAGATTTGGAGACACTACCTTTTGGGGGAAAGAGTCGAAGTTTTTACAGATCATAAGAGCTTGAAGTATGTGTTTACACAGAAGGAGCTTAACCTGAGGCAGCGTAGATGGTTGGAGCTGATGGCTGACTACGATCTTGATCTTAAGTACCATCCGGAGAAGGTTAATGTTGTGCCGGATGCGCTTAGTCGGTTACCAGCAATTCAGGTGTTAACTACACAGGGGGAGATCATTGCAGATTTTCGAAGATTTGACTTGGAGGTTGTGCTACCACATTCTACGGGACAGTTGATGCAGTTGCAAGTACAGTCGTCCTTGGTTGAGAAGATTAAAGCGGCACAATCGCAGTATCCTAGACTGCAGAAGTTTCGAGAGCAGGTTGAGGCTAGACTACGAAGAGATTTACTGGTCCACGAAGATGGTTCGTTGAGGTATGGTAGCCGTTTGTGTGTGCCAAAGGATGATGTACGTGAAGAGCTTATGAAGGAGGCACACAGTTCAGCTTACTCTATACATCCGGGAGGTACAAAGATGTACCGAGATATTCGACAGCATTTCTGGTGGGAAGGCATGAAACGGGAGATTGCTCGCTTCGTGGCTAAGTGCTTGGTATGTCAGCAAGTCAAGGCTGAACACCAAAGGGTTGCTGGTTTGTTGCAACCACTTCCGATTCCTCAGTGGAAGTGGGAACATATAACCATGGATTTCGTGACGGCTTTACCGTGGAGTCCAAAGGGCAACAATGCAGTATGGGTGATTGTCGATCGGTTGACCAAGGCAGCTCACTTTATTCCTTTTCGGGTTGGTCAATCAACGGAGACTTTGGCAGAGCGGTATATGCAGGAGATTGTAAGATTGCATGGAGTACCGGTGAGCATCGTGTCCGATCGGGACACTCGGTTCTTGTCACGCTTCTGGAGGAGTTTACAGGAAAGTTTGGGGACTCGATTGAAGTTTAGCACAGCTTATCATCCTCAAACTGATGGACAATCGGAGAGAACGATCCAAACTCTTGAAGATATGTTGAGGGCATGCATGTTGGACTTCAAGGGTTCTTGGGAGGATCACCTACACTTGGTGGAGTTTTCTTACAACAATAGTTTCCAAGCGACTATTCAGATGGCTCCGTTTGAAGCGTTGTATGATCGTAAGTGCCGTTCACCTGTTTGTTGGGATGATGTTGGTGAACGAAGATTACTAGGACCAGATTTGGTGGTATAGACAGTCGAGAAGGAGAATACAATCAGGAAGCATATGAAGGCAGCTCAAGACAGACAGAAAAGTTGGGCTGACACGTCAAGAAGACCTCTAGAGTTCAACGTGGGTGATTTGGTATTCTTGAAGATATCACCGACTAGAGGAGTGATTCGCTTTGGGAGTCGGGGAAAGCTTAGCCCTCGATTCGTTGGACCTTTCGAGATATTGGAGCGTGTTGGAGAGGTAGCGTACCATTTGGCATTACCACAGTCCTTGGCAGGAGTGCACGATGTGTTTCATGTATCTCAACTACGGAGGTATGTTCGAGATGAAACCCAAGTATTGGATCATTCGGAGTTGACTGTACGGGAGGACCTAACTTTTGAAGAGCGACCAGTTGAAATCAAGGATCGGAGAGAAAAGGTTCTTAAGAACAAGGTTATCCCCCTTGTGCTCGTTTCTTGGGGTAATCGATCGCATGGAGAGTCCAGGTGGGAGCGAGAAGACGAGATCCGACAGAAGTATCCTCACCTTTTCCTGTAGTCTTCTATCTTGTATTCTTGGAATTTCGAGGACGAAATTCTTTTGTAGTTGGGTATAATGTAACACCCGAGCCCAATGCTACTATTTTATGTTATTGGTTGAGCATTAGATATTACGCATTTCATTTATCTTGCTTATTTGGGTCTTACTGTAAAATTTTAACCGGCTAAGTCATTCTGCATATAACAAATTTTAGCACCTAAAATAAAATTAAAAATATTCATCTTGGCCTACTTGATACCCTTAGCCTCGTGGTAGCGTTCGTGCATTGTGTTCTCGTCCCGTTCAGTGAAACGGGCGAGTTTGGATGGCTACGTGCACGTGCGTGTGTCCGTTTTGTGAGTATGCTTTTTAATCATAAAACATTTCATTTTAAAATTTGGAACCCGCTTAAAATCCTATTATTTGAATTTCGAATTTTTGGACCCAACCCGGGCGCAATTTTGAAATGTTTCATTTGGCGCCAAAATCCTAAATTTTAATATTATTAAAACCTTCGCATATATTTTTCTAACTAACCTGATATCTTACTGTTCATTACCTATCTTTTAAATCTTTAAGTTAACCATATAATATTTTTACAATCTTTTATATCCTTCTTAATTTATTCTCTCAGCCAATCACAACCTCCTCTTTAACCCCGCGGGCCCCACTTTCTCTCTCTCTCTCTCCACTTTTTCCTCTCTCCCTCTCCCTCATATATTCTCTCGTACTTCTCTTTATCATTTTTCTCTTCTTGCTTCATGTCTCGTTTCTCATTTCTTTTAACTGTTCTTTTGTTGCCGGAATTCCGTCGTGCCGGTGACGTTTCTCGACGTTCCAGCGAGATGCCCCGACCCGTGTGGTTCCTTTGTTCGTCGTTTGGGTTCATTCCGTGAACCGTGCGCCGTCGCGAGTTTTCTCCGCCGACGGTTAACGTTCCGTTTTCCCGATTCGCGACCCATCGAGGCAAGTTAATCTTGCTACATGCTATATACTTTTATAATCTTCATTTTATAATGTTATACATTTGAAAATCTTATAGTTTACATATGAAATGTCGTTGAAAAATCGGATATGACAAATCTGAAATTTACTGTACACCTTATCTTATAAAATTCATTATAAATCATAGAAAAATCATTAGTATACGTTCTTTAGTTCGTTACGAAGCTAATTCAGAATACTATAACTCTATGAAATATTTACTTGCAAAATAAATTGTTTAATTAACGTAAAATGCAAATAAACACGTCTCTAAACTGCTGTCCAGGGAAATTCCAGCAGCAAACTTTCAACTTTGAATATTCATAACTTTTTGTAGGGATAACCTGAGATGCTTATACTTATAAAAATGAAAACCTTATTGAATTATCTTTGTTTTGGTATAAGATACGTCTCTTTTGGAGAACATTTGTTATTTTTAAGCTATTTTACAAATTAGGGTGACGCTAAATTTCTGAACAGAACCTTCTTGTGCATGGTTAATCAATACATCTTTTATGGTTACTAATCGCTTTGAATATGCTATCCATATTAATATTATTATATCAATATTTATATCACATATTGTTTAGTTGTACATCCCACATTACCATTTTACAGTTTTATAACTTTTCGGATACCCGTTTGCATCTATCGCATTTAAGATACATATAATTGCACGCATAGATCACACTATTACATAATAATGTGATATTAACACTCCATGTTTAATAAATTGCATCCTAATTAATATTGGAACTATAAATGTAACCCTATCGATAACTGTGCATCCATATCCTTGAAATTATATTTATTTACATATCATATTACATGTTCCAGTTTATTGTTCTGATAGTACTCATGCTTGTTTATTTATACATATGCTTATGTTAGTTTGATTATGAGCACCCACATGACATCTTGTGCTTCCTGACATGACCTGTTACACTTCCTACTTGACATGACATGGTACCGTACACTCTTGACATGACACGACACCCTATACATATCGACTCATCCTGTTGTACCATGACATTACTTGTTTCATGATTTCATGCCTAATGCCGACAAACCTAACCATTCCTGCTGTCGATCCAGACAGACCTACTTTTACTTGACTTTGTTGGCATTAGTCCTTGACTACTGAATACCTGACCTGACATACATAGTTTGGGGGTATGGGGAAATCAAAGGTGAAACCGACTTGTAACTCAACAGTTCGATACATTGTTCTGATCAGTCTTACGGGCTTGGCCAGTCCGGGAGTGATGATGCTGACATCACTCGTCCATCCTACTACCTTTTACTGCTTAGCGGCACGTCTCGGACTCAGCCCCGAGGATCATGACCGTGGTCCCGGGCACGCACGGGATACTATTGAGTTACATCGACGATTCATCAATTGGTTTCAAAGACTATAGAGTAGAAACCTGATAGGACAGTTCAGTCACCATTGCACTTTATCCTGCTCTGTTATTGTACTGCTTTATTCATGTTCATACCTGCACTGCTTATTACCATGTTCACATTATATACTTGATGTCTTGACGCGCTGACGTCTGGGTTTTGCATGGCCCAGATTCCGTACCACTGTCGACGACCGAGCTGGAGTACTTCAGCCAGCAGGCTGATTCGAGTTCTATAGTGGTCAGTTCATTTATTGCATTTTATTCCCAGGTGTGATCCCGCATTACGGGACGTACCCTTCTATTATTGTATTGGATCATTAGCTTCCGCACTTACTGTTTATTGATTCCTGTTATTATGGATTTTGGACATGTGTTAGATTAGTATTTATCTTGTTCTTGATATCCTTACAACCGTAATGTGACTGTGGATGGATGCTTCCTACCCACAGGTAGCATGGTTGGCTATGTCACGTGCCCAATCTTGCGTACTCTGGGAAGCGGGGCGTGACAATCCCTATCACCTAAGACTTTTCAATTTTATGGGCCGTGAGGGTCCCATAAAAGCATTTTCTCCCTACGAGTCGTAAGGATCCCGCAGGTATATTTTCTCCTTAAGAGTCGTGAGGACTCCTAAGTGTGTTTTTCCTTGGTGAGTCGTAAGGATCTCACGAAGGTTTGTTCTCCTCATGCATCGTGAGGACACATGAGTGGGTCTTTCTAATGAAGCATAATTCCAAAGGCGGAGACCAGCCGCGTAACTGGTGGTTGCGGTGGGGCATGGGTATGCTGAGAATTATTTGAGCCCGTGGATTGTATACGGTAGTCAATTTGGGGACTAAACGTAGGGCCGGAAAAATTTTGGAAATTTGAATTTTTGTTGGCGTCTGCATCGCTGCACTGGAATATGGTACCAGGAGCGACTCATCATTCGCCGTTGTTTTTTGTTTTTGTTGTTTATTTTTATTTTTGTTTTAGTTTTGTTTTACCGCGATTGCTCTATCATTTCAGCTTTTCTTATCGCGAAGGTCGCGATTGCCCCATCATTTCGGCTTTTATTCGCGGTTGCCCCATCATTTCGGCTTTATTTTCATTTTCATTTTTACTCGCTGAATTTTATTGCGAGTTTCCCCATCATTTCGGCTTTATTTCATCTTTATTTTACTCGCTGATTTTTATTGCGAGTTGCCCCATCATTTCGGCTTTTCTTTACTTTTATTTTATTTACACATTTTTTATTTACACTTTTTTTTTATCTACATTTTTTTTACATTCCCAGTTTAACGATTTAGAGGTCGATTGTTCCCAGTTTAATGACGTTGTGGTCGATTGTTCCCAGTTTTATGACGTGGCGGTCGATTGTTCCCAGTTTAACGACGTAGTGGTCATCTGTTTCCAGTTTAACGATTTGGAGGTCATCTGTTTCCAGTTTAACGACGTGGAGGTCAGAGAACATACCTGATTGAGTAGCTGTAAGGGGCACCACTGGAGTTTGCCCGAGATGCCTTATTACTTTGTCGGTGTTGATGGCCTTTCCCCCAGCTGGGGCCAAGGAAAGTCGTTCAAATACCGACTTGCATCGAATGTGGCAATTGGAAATTGTTAACCCTCCTGCAAATAGAAACATTATTTCAGTATAGGTAATCGATATGTATATTGATTGAGTTCGCATGAACATTTAACCCGAAATATGGGAGGAGAGATTGGTCCCACCGGGCGTGCCAGAATCTGTAGGGTGTTTTTCGTCACCCCATTGAGATGGGAATACGCGCGCGCTTGTCAGGCGCATTACAGATTCCCCCGGCCTAGGGTAGGCCGGGGTTTAATGATTGTGGGGATCCGAATCTCCGGCAGCCGCGAACTAAACTGCCGTTAATTACCTCTCGCATTTGGAGCGAAGGAACCTCCGATTGACGGGTTAAACTGGTCATGCGAACTCAATATGCAGTGTGTTGGTATGTGTGTATTTTTTTGTTTTATTCCACTTGTAAAAAGAGATATATACATATATATATTTTCTATATATAAAAAACGAAAATAAATAAGTAAATAAATATTTGGAGAATTATTATTTTTTTTGATAAATTTTTAAATATTTTTTTAATTTAAAAATATTATTTTTATTTATTTAATATTTTTTTTTATAGAAAAAAGGATTAAATAAAGAAAAGAAGAAAAGAAAATAATTATGTTTTTTTTAAATATTATTTATAATTTATTTAATATTTATTTATTTTTATTTTAAATAAAAAAAAAGAAGGAAGAAAAAAGAAAAGAGATTTTTTTTTTTTTTAAAAAAAAAGTGGGGTCACATGTTAGCATGTGACCCCTCATATGAGGGGGGTCGCATGCTAGCATGTGACATGGAGGGTCACATGTTAGCATGTGACCCCTCATGTGAGGGGGGGTCACATGCTAGTATGTGAGAAGGCCATCACATGCTTAGCATGTGAGAAGGCCATCACATGCTTAGCATGTGACCCGTCACATGCTTAGCATGTGACGCCCGTCACATGCTAAATATGTGATGGGGCGGGTCACATGCCTTGCATGTGACCCCGTCACATGTTAAATATGTGATGGGGCGGGTCACATGTCTTGCATATGAGAGGTCACATGCCTTGCATGTGACTCCGTCACATGTTAAACATGTGATGGGGCTGGTCACATGCTTTGCATGTGACCGCCACTTTTTTTTTTTTTGTGAAACGTGGAGTTCAACTCCAAAAGAATTTTTATATGGCTAATATAATGTGGAGTTAAACTCCCCAAAAAAAGTATATATATATATTTTTTTTGTGGAGTTAAACTCCAAAAGAATTTCTGTAGTGGAGTTAAACTCTAAAAGAATTTTATTTGTGGAGTTGAACTCCAAAGGAATTTTATTTGTGGAGTTGAACTCCAAAAGATTTTTACTGTGGAGTTAAACTCCAAAATAATTTTTGTAGTGGAGTTGAACTCCAAAATAATTTTCCTGGTGGTGGAGTTGAACTCCAAAAGAATTTTATTTGTGGAGTTGAACTCTAAAAGATTTTCTCCTTTCTCCTTTGAGAAGAAACCCAAAATGGGTTCTTTTGAAACTCCAAGATCTAGATCTTGGATGATAAAAAAAGAGACCCTTTTTCTTCTCTTGATGGAGTCTTGGGAGGTGGGTTTATGGTAAAACTTTATTTAGTTTTAAAAAAAAAAGAGCTAAGCTCTTGATTTATTTTGAAAATAAAAAGGAAGAGGAAGAACTTGAAGAAGAGAGAGTGGAGGAACAAACCCTAGTTTTTGAGGGAATGAAAAAAGTGTATATTTTATTCATCATCATGTTGCCTTATATAGGCTTACACATTTACATATAGCCCCTTGGGCTTTACAAAATGACATTTTGCCCATCCCATGGTTCATGTGCCATTTCTTTTTGCACATAAACCATGGGCTTACAAAAATTTGGCTTTATACCCATTTTATTTATATTCATGCATAAAAAATTACATAAAAATTATTTATTACATGATTTCATTTTTGGCATGGGGAGGGTCGGCCGCTTCATGTTTCGGACTCGACCTGGGCATGGGCCCACTTGACCTGGGCTTGGGCCCACCTGGCTTGGGGTTGACCTTGACTTTGACTCGGTCAACGGGGTGTAAATTTTTACCCCAACACTGAATGCCTAGCATCAACACTCGAAAATATCATGAAAACCTGTGCCTAGCATCGACACGTAAATCCTCATATATTGGGCATCCGTCGTCCGGGTCAGCCCCCCCTCTCTCGTATATCGGGCATCCGTCAGTCCGGGTCAGCCCAGTCTCTCATGTATCGGGCATCCGTCAGTCCGGGTCAGCCCACTCTCTCGTGTATCGGGTATATAATCAGAACCGATAAATCTCATGGTGGCTGCGCAAATATCATATCAAGGAAACCGGGGTTTTCAAATAAGTACATACTCTCCTTTGAAATTATCCACGGTTCCCAAATCCAGAAATATCATGGAAACAACATATCTCAATGCGCATAATCAGAAAGCATGATGTATGTGACATATAAGTGAAGTGCAAGTATAACGGTATATCATGCAGCATGGAATAATAGTATGCACATACAAGCGTCATATCCTGATGCAATAATACTAATGTGTAGTGACATGGCAATTACCGAGGAAGATGTGTGTGAGCCGGAAAGTAAGTGTACGTGGTACATACGCATCATCGGTAATGGTGCTGGTGTCCTAGCAGCATGATTGTAATATATCAATAAACACAAGCAATGCAATGCAAATAGTCTGAATATGCGGAATCAAATAATCAACCCAACAGTGAAGAATCTATCTCAATAAATATATCATGCAGGCTTGCCATTTGAAATAAGACGAATCAGGGTTATTGGTAAAATAAGGGCTACGGTTTTTAAGAAAAGATGCGTCGTTTGAAAATATCCGTAGAATCCCTTTTGTCTATCTTTAAAATATCCCGATTCGTTAGTTTTGAAATAGGTATGACTCGGGTCTAGTCTAACGCCTACTATGCGAACTACGGACCCAACAATCAAGTCAATCGGGAGGGGTATGAAAACCACCTAAATCTGAGTCAATATATACATATATATGCAATAGTCGGTGATCCCGCCTCAATAGTATCTCGTACGATACAGTATATCATATAACATCCTCGAGTCATGAGTGCAGATCTAACATCAATACAAAGCTCGTACGGTAAATCGTCGTACGGCATCCCAAATCTGGGGTACGGGTCAATATCACATTATCTCATCACATATCAGGTATCACTACCATCATATCACATAATCTAGGGTACAGATCTAAGTCTAGTACAATCGATATCATCTATATAAATATGAATGCGGGGAAAAACACGTGCCCAAAGGCCCGCTAAAGCATCCTGTCGTATCTCTCATACGAATCTGTCATATCGCCGATCTTACGGCCTCAAATCGAATCACATCGACTCAACCCACATCCCAAGCACTATCCTCATAATCCAGTATATGTACACATAGTCCCATACCCATGTGAACACATACAAACATATATTCCCATATACACATGCGAAAGAAAGTATGTATGCAAGTGTGTGCGTGCGAGTGTGTATAGGTGCAACCTTACGCTAGGGTTTTGCACTACACTAAACCAATCCATCTTATCATCAATAATCTCAAAGAACATATAATAAATATATGTGTGTATACGTATTCGTATATATCACCACGGACTGCGGGGGTGCTATACGCCATCCACCCGACTTCCCCCGTAGATATAATCTACTCACCTTGCGTCTTATCTGTCGACGTCGCCACGCGTTTGCTTGTCATCCCGAAGTCTTCATGGGGTACCTACACATTAACGTATTGCAAATGCGTATCAAAACCAATTCAAAACTAAACGGCACACGAAACCCCAAAACGATACGCTATGGTCTATAGGTTAGAACCTATGGACAACGCCTTCCAAAACCATCAACAACCCTCGATATCATCGTATAAACGCCAAGTAGTCGAGGTAAAACACCATACGCAAATTCAGAATTAGAAATACGGAATACGGAAACACGAATCCAAAACAGCAACTAAGGAAATAGGCTCCAAATTTCACTCTAGGTCAAATTAGACAAATCTATACATGACAGGGGTCTAATCTATACATGTAGGAGCTACAGAACCAGAATGAGGCAAAATGGTGGGGTCCAGGCCACAATTTGCGGCCAAACAGGATAAATCTACGGCCTGAAGAAGGAGTTGGGGGCTGGGGTTTTGTGTGGTGGTCCTAGGGTGCCTGCACATCTCACTGTCCAACCAATTTTATTTTAGGATGTCTCGGGTGATAGCAGATTACAAAATACACCTCCAAATTTACAGTTTTCCCCGATATCGATTCCGTAAATCCGTATTCTGGTTTCTAGTTCAGGTTCGGGTCCAAAATAACATCACTAGGGTGTTTGTGCGGCCTCTACTAAGCTCAATTTTACCTTACCACTCACAATTTCCTCAAACCCTAACTAGGTTTTCCTTAAGTCCATAAATACACACAATATTGGTTCTAAACTTGCACGGGGGTATAAGAAATGCTAAAACTCAACTAATGGTTCAGTAATTACCTCATTTGGCAACTCAAGAAAATTCTTGAGTTGCCCCTAGTGGCCAAAATCCTTGCTTTCTTGATCCAATGTGTAGATCTTGGGCTTGTGCACACTTTTAATGAAATGAGAGTGGTGTTTTGGTGTTGTTTTCATGGTGATATGGCGCTTGAAGAGGGGAGGGAGAAGAGCAACAACAGCAGCAGCAAATAAGGAAGGGGAAGAGGAGATAGGGGAGAGAAATAATGGGAGAATGGTTCATAGTCAAACATAACCCCCTCCTTCTCTTACACTCCTACCTACTACAAATTCTTTATTCAAAACCCTTTTCTTTTCTTTTCTTTTCTTTTTTCCCAATTTCCTTTCTCAAAAGAATAGTAACCCCAAAGTAAAACCATGGCAAGAAAAATGTAACAAAAGTGTAGAAAAAGATATGTGCATGTTTTGCACAAAATTTGCTAAAAATCCGATTAGCGATTTTTAATCGCGATTAGCACTAAATTAGCATATAAATGATCACAAAAACTTAAAAATGGCATAATTCTAATAAATACCCCTTTTTAGAATTTTCCCTAATTTTCCCCCATTTATTTATATTTAATTATACCAGAATATTAAAATATTCATTAAAATAATATTAAATTATAAAAATTCTCAAAAATAATATTTTATTATTTTGAAACGTTACAGTTTCCTGCGGTCACGTGTGCGCCACGTGACCCCGGGCGCCAAGGCGCCCAATGGTCAGTGCGCGCCAAGGTGCCCACCGGTCGCGTGTGCGCCACGTGACCCCGGAGCGCCAAGGCGCCCACCGGTCGCGTGTGCCCACGTGACCCTGGTAGCCAAGGCGCCCACCGGTCACGTGTGCCCCACGTGACCCCGGGCGCCAAGGCGCCCAATGGTCACGTGCGCGCACGTGACCCCGGGCACTAAAGTGCCCATGTGCGCGACACGTGACCCCGGGCACCATGCGTCCACGTGCTACGCACGCGTCTTTAAGACACTTCCCCCCTTTTTTACACACACATATACTCCACGACACTGCATATTGAGTTCGCACTAATAGTTGACCCGTCAATCAGAGGTTCCCTTGCTCCAAATGCGAGGGGTAATTAACGGCAGCTTAGCCCGCGGCTGCCGGAGATTCGGATCCCCACAATCAATAAACCCCAGCCTACCCTAGGCAGGGGGAATCTGTAATGCGCCTGATCAGCGCGCGCATATTCCCATCTCAATAGGGTGACAAAGAACACCCTAAAAGGTTAGGTGTCTTAAATCTTGCAGTCTCGTGTTACTTCTAACACCTTCCGTACCAATCTACCCTTTAAACCTCGCGAAGTATCGTTTGAATTGTTTGTATTGTATTGCAACCTGTATTGTCTTGTAATATAGATTTTATAATTGGATGACTTTCTGAAACCATGATATTAGTAAATGGATGTAACTGGGGAATCATGGATGTAACTGGAGAATCATGTAAATGGAAGTATATCCATGGTTCGGTTTAGTCAATATAGATTGAATAGTTTGATCTGATTGATTATATGGATTCATATTGAATTGTAATATTGTAGATTGTACTTGAATCATATTCAAGTCAGATTATTATAATGAGACTCTGTCCGAGTCAGAACAATTAGAAAAGAAATTGAAGTCCTGAATTAGGTTTTGATGTTATCGGTAACCGCTGCACATGGACGGCTGGATTTGTGTCTTTTTCAAAAACGATTACCGTGTTGATAACACCGTTGTTAAGTTGCCTACCTTAAATAGGCAAGCACCCACTTCTTCAGCTCCCTGAGGCTCAAGATACTGGTCCCGCTTAAATCTATATTTACTAGGGTTCTTAGGGTAATTTATAGAACTTGAGGGGGTTTTTATGTAAAAATACCTGTGTATAATTTTCAAAATACACCCCAAGTATTTAATTATCGTATTTAGAGTTTTCATAAATGTAGATTTTATATTTGTGATATTTCTAGTGAAAATAACCTAATTTCATAATATAGGGTATTTAATTGTAAGTATTGAATTTGTATGGAATTCTTGGTATTTTAATGTAAAGTGATTCTTTTGATTTAGAAAGGTTGGAATATTTATATCATATCAACAATAGGTATTTTGATAATACATATATATTTATATATATTATATAAAATAATTTTAATTTATTATTTTCTAGAAATATCATTTTCTTAAGATATTTGTATTTTAAATCTCTCGAGATCGAATGCTCCTTGCGGAGGTCTGCATCTCGCACTACTAAGCCCAGGGATGTGCGATAATCTGTACCATCCCAGTCGGGTTCCCTAAAATGGGTTGTAGTGGCGCTTTGCAAAGATTACTGTAAAATACATAATCTTGTAGAAAACGGTTTTAATAGTATATGGTATTTATATGTAAAGTTTCGTTTTCCCGTATTCCATGTTCCCGAAAGATATTGTGCTATATTTCATATGAGTGTTGTGAGGAGGTAGGTCATTATCTCGTGATCAAATTAAAGGTATAGCAAGATTAATGATGTTTTAAAGTAGAAAGTAAACTACATGGTATTTTATTGAAAAAGAGCGGTAAAAATTACAAAATGAAATATTTTGTTATGGAACTTGCTCAACATGTTTTGTTAATGATTAATAGTCAAGATGTAAGAGTTTAATATGGTTGTGTTAAGAAAAATTGAACTTTATAAAGAAAACTGAATCGGAAGTCGGATTTAACTCCGCTTCCGTCGGGTTTTAGTAAAAGAGGTTGGAAGAATAGATTAGAGAAGAGGGAGGTGGGAATTACGAGTTTGTAGGTTAGGGATGAGGAAGAGGAAACGGTAGGATTCACCGGTGCGTCGTTTCGTCGTCGGAAGCTCTTAAGGTCGTCGTCGGAAGTTCGCCGGAGTTTCGCCCTTCGCTAACTCCACTTGTACACAAAAGTTCTAGGGATTTTCTTGAGTGTTTTGGACAGAAATTTGGAATTAGGAGGGTGTGTTTAGGGTTGATATTTATAGGGAAAGATTAAGGTTTAGGGTAAGTGAAAGGGTGTAAAGAAAAATGTATTAAATTGTATTAAAATTATGGTTTAATAGGATTTTAAAGAGCTCTGTTAAATTGCAGGAAATTTAAAGTGTACAGAGGTTTAGGGAAGACCAAGAGGCAGGACTTTCATGTTGGAAAATCGGCGATCCGGCCTAGTCTGGCCGGCGGCGGCGGGCCGGTCGGCCGAGTCGCCGGCCCGAGTCGGCTGAGTCGGGCCGGGGCTCGCCGCCACGTGTCCCTCGTCGCTTAGTGTAGCCACTGGGTCAGTTTATTTTACATGTGTAGTGGGGTTTTTACGAGTTATGCACGTGTAGACCCTTGGACTTCTAAAAATTCAAAACAAAACAATATTAAAAATAATGTGGGGGATGGGATTTGAACTCTGGTGCTTTAGTTCAGCAGTGCAAGGTCTTACCAATGAGGTACAAGCTCCTTCTTGCTATTAAAAAGCAAAACAAACTTATATCTTGTGCTCAGGAAAAAATACCCCTTTCTGTATTTTTTAAAAAAATGTACAGAAAGTTGTACAGAAAATTTAGGGTTGTTATATCATCATCCATGAAGACGGATCTTTAAGGTACGGCAGCAGATTATGTGTACCAAAAGGTTCTATTCGGGAAGAGTTAATGAAAGAAGCTCATAGCTCTCCCTACTCAGTACACCCTAGAGGTACAACGATGTACAAAGATCTACGTCAGAATTACTGGTGGCATGAAATAAAGTGTGAAGTAGCCAGAAGCGTCGCTAAATACTTGGTGTGTCAGAAAGTAAAGGCTGAATATCACAGGACAGCTGGATTACTTCAACCGTTACCTATTCCAGAATGGAAGTGGCAACACATCACAATAGATTTTGTGACTGCACTCCCTCGCAGCACAAAGGGTAATGATGCGGTATGGGTTATTATGGATCGACTCACAAAGTCAGCTCACTTCATCTCATTTCGAGTTGGCCAATCTACTGAGATATTAGCAAAGAAGTACATGGAGGGAAGAATCTAAGTAAGATTTTAAATCTTAAAATATGTACCATCTTTGATACCCATAAACTCATACAGGAAATTGTGAGACTTCATGGAGTACCGGTCTGCATTGTCTCCGATCGTGACACCTGGTTCCGATCGCAATTTTGGCAGAGTCTGCAAGCGAGCTTGGGAACAAGTCTGAACTTCAGCACGGCTTATCATCCACAAACTGATGGTCAGTCTGAGCGAACTATTCAGATCTTGGAGGATATGCTTAGAGCGTGTATGCTAGACTTCGAAGGATCGTGGGAAGATCACCTATATCTTATGGAGTTTTCATACAACAACAGCTACCAAGCAAGCATTGGAATGACACCTTTTACATCGCTCTATGGAAGGAAGTGTTGATCGCTATTAAGTTAGAATGACATCGGTGATAGAGAACTCCTTAGATCTGAGATGATAGTAGCAACTGTTGATGTGGTTCGTACTATCTTAGAAAGAATGCGCATAACCCAAGATCGACAGAAGCACTGGGCTGATGTAAAGAGCCGTCATTTGGAGTTCCAGCCAGGAGATCATGTATTTCTGAAGATATCTCCAAACCGTGGAGTGATTCGATTTGGAAGACGGGGTAAGCTTAGTCCAAGATACATTGGACCGTTCGACATACTCGAATGAGTCGGTGAAGTGGCTTATCACTTAGCACTTCCACATTTATTGGAAGGAGTGCATAACGTATTCCACATATCCCAACTCAGAAGGTATGTGAGTAACCCCAGCCACATTCTCGATCATTCCGAGCTCAATGTACAGCCCGACTTATCTTGTGAGCAATAACCTGTTGACATCCTGGACAGAAAAGTGAAATCACTTCGGAACAAGGAAGTCAACTTGGTTCGAGTGATTTGGAGAAAAGACACTCCAGGAGAATCGACATGGGAAAGGGAAGATGAGATGCGTTCAAGATATCGCCACTTATTTATAAACTAGTACTTAAAATAAATTGTAAATTTCGAGGACAAAATTTTTGTAAGGAGGGTAGATTGTAACAACTCCAATTCTTGTGTACATAAAATTGATCTAAAGTTAATGTATACTTGGGGTATTTACATTTCCTGTGAGTACTATAAGTATTTAATTTACTTTTGAACAGCAAGAAGGAGCTTGTAGCTCATTGGTAAGACATTGCACTGCTAAACCAAAGCACCAGAGTTCAAATCCCATCAGCCATATTATTTTTCTTTTAATCTTTTTAGAAGCCCAAGAGTCTACACGTACATAACTCGTAAAAACCAAGAGTCACATATAAAACAAACGAGTCCACTGCAGTAGTCAAAGCGTTAGGGACACGTGGCAAGAAGATGGACCCCGACTTGGCCGACTCGGGCCGGCGGAACGGGTGACTCGGCCGGCGGCGCCGGGTTAACTCGGCCCAAACCCATTTTTTCTTCAACTCCCAGAGACCTTTGGCCTACCCCACTCCCCCTGCACTATTTAAAATCTCTGAAATTAAACAGAGAGTTTAAAACACCCCTTTTAATTTTTTAAAGCAAAATTAAATACAATTTTTATCACAACCTTTCATCTTCCCTAAACCCTAATTTTTCCTATAAATACCACACCTAAAATCACCCCTCCTTACTCTCAAATCTTTGTCCAAACTCTCAAGAAAAATTCCATAGACTTTTTGTGTGCAAGTGGAGTTAGCAAAAGGGTGAAGCTCCAGCGAACTTCCGACAACGATTCGAGGAGATTCCGGCGACGAAACGACGCACCGGCGCCTCCCTTTCTTCCTTTTCCTCTTATCTACACTGCAATCCCGTAAGTCCTTTCTCCCATGTTCCTTCATAAAATACAAGGAAAACCCCCAATAGGGCATCACGTGCGCACATGTGATTGGGGGTCACGTGCCGACACGTGATGGCTTCTTGAGCGCTCTGAAATGATAAGAATTGAATCCTAATAAAATGGGGTCACGTACCCACACGTGATGGGCCTTTAAACCCACTGAAAAGAATTAAAGATATAATAAAACAACAAGAAAAAACACAATGGGGCATCACGTGCCCACACGTGACCAAGGGTCACGTGCTGACACGTGATAATTCCTGAGTTCTTTAAAACAACAAAATTAAATTCTAGTTAAATGCTTAATCAGTGGGTCACGTGCCACCACGTGATAGGGTCTTAAAATTCTCTGAGTTAGAGGAAAGAAAACCCTAAGTGGGGCATTACGTGCCCACACGTGATAGGGGGTCACGTGCCAACACGTGATGGGTTCCTAAAGATCTCTGGACTAATAGAATTAAATTCTAATTAAATGGTCAATCAGTGGGGTCACGTGCTAACACGTGATAGGCTCTTAAACCTTCTGAACTAATAGAATTAAATTCTAATTAAGGAAAATCAAAAACCCTAATATTTCCTTAGATTTTTCCAAACAAAAAAATTGTGCTCTGTAAAGTGGAGCACCGTTGGATTAAAAATCCAATGGTGATTAAAAATCACCAATTTATAGAAAGATTCTATACAAGGAGATATTTCCCTAAAGTTTTCCAGGAATAACAGACAAAATATCTTTTGGATTAAAAATCCAATGGTGAATAAAATTCACTGAGTGATCTAAAAGATCATGTTGGTTACAAAATCAATCAAAATCTTTCAATGAAAGATTGACTAAACAAACTGATTCTTTTCTTTCTCCTATAAATAGGAGCCAAGAAGAGAAGAGAAAAAAGGAGAGATATACAACAACAGAGAGAAAAAAGAAGAGAATTTAATTTTTCAGAGAGAAAGAAGATTTCTTCAGAAAAAGAAAGAAACCCTTGGTAAGAAAGGGAAAGAGATCATTCTATAAGCTCCCATAACCCTATAAGAGAATTTAATTCTCAAACTAAGAGTTTAACTCTTCTGAATAAGAACTTAGTTCTTTCTCTGGTTGAAGATCTGCAGAGGCAGATCTCCCCATAAGTTGAGAATTTAATTCTCATTAGGGAGATTCTGTCATGCAGATCTAAAATCTAAGGGAGGACCTAAGTTCAGAGAATCTTATTCTCCCACAAAACACATAGGAATTTAATTCCTCCAACAAAGATAGGGTTTAACCCTTAATATAAGAACTTAGTTCTTTCTCAGGTTGAAAATCTGCAGAAGCAGATATCCCCATAAGTTGAGAGTTTAATTCTCATCGGAGAGATTCTGCCATGCAGATCCAAGACTTAGAAGGAGAATTGGGTATAAAAGAATTTAATTCTTCCAAATATATTGGAATTTAATTTCTCTAAATAAAATTAGGGTTTAATCCTATTAAAAGACTTTAATTCTTAAATAAGGGACTTAAAACTCTCCATGCACGTAAAAGCATGAAGTACCCTGCATGATCACATATCAACACGTGACTATCCCCTTCAGAGATAAAAAAGAACGAACAAGATCAGGTCACGTGCTCACACGTGACCCTTGAACAGACTCTTCAAAATAAGAAGAGCAGAAGAGACTGTGGGCACCATCACGTGTCCGCACGTGATAATCATGAAAATTAAGTGTTTAACACTTACCTGCATATTCTGAGAATAAAATAAAGAAAGTTTAGCCCAATTCTCAGGCGTCTCACGCAATCCCACATGAGCACTTCACTTTTTGTGTTTAACACTATTTTAAGCACTGCATCCCTAGTGTTTAACACTATTTTAATGCATCACGTGAGAAAACGTGATCGCCAGATATGTGCTAGTGTTTAACACTATAATCAAACCAGTCTTAGCCCAAACTGGCTAAGTCTCCCAGAGGCAAGACTCCCCTTTTGACTGAGCCTCAAATACATTCTTGTCTTCTAAAATTGATCATCTCATATGGTATATGAGTGCTCAGCACTCAATAGAAAACAAAATATGGTCAGAACCCAGACTCATGTTTAGCATTGCTAAATAATGGGGGGCTGAACCAAGACAAATGTTCAACAGTCCAAACAAAGGTCCAACATTTTAAACCTAATTGGACTTAGCCCAAGTTAGCCATAAGTTCTCAATACAGATTTAACTGAGCCCATGTGCTCATAATCTAATTAATTGATCTTAGCCCCAAATTGAACTATAGATTTCCCAATCAACTTTGGTTCAAGGGTACATCTCTTCGCCCCTTTGATATTTGTCGTTGTAATCCTTTAACGTCTTCAGAGAGGTGACGGGTCCCGATAATCAATCATTCCATGGACTGTGGGGTCCTTAAACTCATGGACTATGATATCCTTAAACTTTATAGACCATGACGTCTTTAAACTACGGCTGTGGGGTCCTTAAGCCCATGGACTATGATGTCCTTAACCTCGGACTGTGGGGTCCTTAAGCTTATGGACTATGATGTCCTTAACCTCGGACTGTGGGGTCCTTAAACCCATGGACTATGATGTCCTTAACTTTTACAGACTATGATGTCTTTAAACTGGACCGAGATGTCCTTAAACTAATATTGGACCATAACGTCCTTAAACTAATTATGGACCGCAATGTCCCTAAACTAAACAATAGAGCCCAAATGTTCTTTTGTTGGATCTAAACGATTCCGTTAAATTGATCTTAGTCTAAAATTAGACTAACGTATCCTTAACAAACGTTTAAGTTGATCTTAGTCTCAAATGAGACTAACGTATCCTTAAACCCAACCCCAAACCCAAATCTAAGAAGATACGGATTTGGACTAATCCACGCCCTACGGGCGACAACATAAATTAGTCTCCGTATACAATCCACGGGCAACCAAAAACAAAACAAACACACACGACATGAAGTGACCATCTGGAGAAGGAGAAAGTGGTTACCGCGATGCGGTAGCGTAATTAACTACAGGGGCCTGCGCTTGCAGGGAAGAGCATCCCCACAATCAAAAAACCCTCAACGAGAAGGAATCTGACGATGTCTGTGTTTACCCCAATCAGAGCAAAGCTCTGTTCAAATTCCAAGGCGGGAAATGAAGCAATGCTTCTGATTCTCCCCAATCAGAGCAAAGCTCTACTTTGAAAATTTAAATTTTAATAAATGAAGCAACGCTTCAGTTGCGCAAGCGCTGCGCGACACGTGTCAGCGCAGTTGCGCTGCGGTGTGCGGTGCGCGACACGTGTCAGCGCAGTTGCGCTGCACTGTACGCTGTGTGACACGTGTCTGCGCAGTTGCGCAGGCGCAGTTGCGCCGCGCTCTGCGCTGCGCGACGCGTGGCAGCGCAGTTGCGCTGGGCTCTGCGCTGCGCGACACGTGTCAAGCGCTGGTGCATCTGCGCCAAACAGAAATAAAATTCCAGTGAAATCTTTCTGTTCTTATTAAAACAAGAAGATTGTCTTCTGTAAAACAGAAGCCCTTGGATCAAAGATCCAACGGTGGGGAAAATTCCCCAAATCACTCAGAGAATGATCTATTTAACAAATTTAACAAATTAATGGGCACTATATAAAGGCCCCTAGACCCTAATTCAAGAAAGATCATCATCATCAAGATCAAAAACAAAAAAAAACAGAGAGAGCTATGAAAAATTGTGAGAAGAACTCAAGAAGAGAAAAAAGGTAAAAACCATTATAAAAGAAGAACTTCTTCTGAATAGATCATTGATCTAAGAACAAGATCAATGATCTTCAATAATGAATAATAACAGTGCCTTGCATTTTTTTATGAACCATTGGTTCTGCAATCTTAAAGATTCTTTTCTTGAATCCAAAATTGGATCAAGTTATTGAAATAGTGCCTTGCACTTGCAAAAACTGCACTGTTGCGCTCCTGGGTTGGCGCAAGTCACCAGAGAGCGCCACGTGTCAGCTCCAGAACCACTTGCGCTATGCGCTTTTAAAATAGAGCATTGCTCTTTAAGTTGGCGCAACTCATCAGAGCGCGCCACGTGTCAGTAGCGCAACAGCGCAGCGCACTGCGCTGTTGCGCTTGCGCTCACCAGAGCGTGACACGTGTCACCACCACAAGCGCTTGCGCTCAATAATTGGCGCAAAGCGCCTGACAAGCCACTGTCAGATAATTAATGCATTGCATTATTTACAGAAGGGCCAAGCCCAATCAAAATAGGCCTGACAGGCCTAATAAAATGCAATGCATTATTTTAAAAAGGGCAGAGCCCAAAACAGATGCTCTGCATCATTTATAAAGGGACTGAGCCCAAATCGAAAAGGCCTAGCAGGCCAGAATAAAATGCAGTGTATTATTAAACAGGGGCAAAGCCCTAACACAGGCCTAATAGGCCAAAGATAAATAAAAACTTTGAACATTTTTCAACTGGACTTAGCCCAATCATGGCCGTAAGTCCTCAAATTAAATTGACTGAGCAAGACTACTCTCCTAAATCAATTTATATCCGGTTCAAGGGTACATCTCCGAACTACTCTGACACCTATCGTTGTAATCCTTCAACGACGTCAGAGAGGTGATGGGTCCCGACAGCCACACATCGATACGGACTGCGGGGTCCTTAAACTCGTGGACCGAAACGTCCTTAAACTTATATTCGTCCCCAAATGGGAACAATGGACCACCATGTCCCTAAACTGGAGATGGACCACCATGTCCCTAAACTGGAGATGGACCCCCACGTCCCTAAACTGGAACATGGACCACTATGTCCCTAAACTGGAACAACAGAGCCTCCAAATGCTCTTTTGTCGGATCTAAACGATCCCGTTTAAGTTGATCTTAGCCTCAAATACGGCTAACGCATCCTTAAACCTTCAAACAGACTTTAGTCCCAAATTGGACTATAGATCCCCCAATCGACTTTGGTTCAAGGGTACATCTCCGAACTCCTCTGACACCTATCGTTGTAATCCTTCAACGACGTCAGAGAGGTGACGGGTCCCGACGGCCACAAATAAGATGGACCCACACGTCCCTAAACTGGAACATGGACCACTATGTCCCTAAACTGGAACAATGGAGCCAATTGCTCTCTTGTCGGATCCAAACGATCCCGTTAAGTTGATCTTAGTCTGGAGATTAGGCTAACGTATCCTTAACGAAAGTTTAAGTTGATCTTAGCCTTAATATGGCTAACGTATCCTTAAACCAAAATCTCAAACCCAAATCTAAGAAAATACGGATTTGGACCAATCCACGTCCTACGGGCGATGGTATAAATTAGCCTCTGTATACAATCCACGGGCAACCACAAACAAAACAAACACTCACGACACGAAGTGAACATCTGGAGAAGAAGAAAGTGGCTACCGCGATGCGGCAGCGTAATTAACTGCAGGGGCTTGTGCCTACAGGGAAGAGCGTCCCCACAATCAAAAACCCCTCAAGCGAGGGGGAATCTGACGAAGTCTGCTACATCGGCCGTATCCGTCTAAACCTCCGATACACGGTGCCATAAATCAACTTGGCATCTTCGGAGAGGTGGACGGATAAAACCAAATAGCATCTGCCCCGAATTTTAGGCAAGACGTCCCTACGTCGCGCTGTCTTTCGGAGGGGAACAGATTCTGGCACGCTCGGTGGGACCTTTTCCTCTTTCCACTCCACACTTCGTGTATCGTCTTCGCGAACGAATCGCGGTTTGTTAATGGTTGCCTTTGGATTTCAAGTTACTAAGATTTAGTCTTTTGTCTGGCGCAGAAATCAAGCATCAATGGCCTCCAACTGCTCGAGCTGCTCAAAGTGCCAGTGCAACCAACGCTCAGCCTCACCTGGAGGCGTAGCCTATGGGCCTCAAGCAGCCTCCATCCTTGCCATGCCGGTGGACCAGGTGACCCAGGCCACCACCGGTCTGTTTTTCGGGACCATGCTCCCGCCTGCAAGCTTCACCATGCCAGTGCTCGCACCAGAAGCGAACAAGAATTCGGTTTTCGATCGGCTCACTACTACAACGGCCCCTATCAACGGGTCGTCCAATATCAAGCCGGCAGCCTCTGTCGTTGCCAGGCTGAGCCAGAACCCTGATGGGCCCGCCAGGAAGCCTATGAACCCTGAAATAGCCGTCCCGAGAAAGAGAGCCACCCCTGCTCCAGAAGTCGTCAAGGCGGCTTCTCCTGTTAAAGAGTCAGTCTTTTCAAGGCTGACTATTTCGGCTCCTGCTCCTGCTCGAGGATCTGTCTTTGACAGATTTTACATTGCTACTCAAAGGACAACATCAGTCTTTAAGAGGCTGATACCAGCAGCACCTCATTCGGACAGGGGGCAAGAAGAAGCTGTCTCTATCGCTGAGCCAATCCCAACGGCTCGTCACGCTCGACGTCGCCACTGGCGCCGAGTAAGGAAGGCCGGGGGCAACTCCCCCTCAGGGCTAACTCCACCGGCTCCGATGACGGAAGTTAATGCTGCTGTTCCAACTGAGAACAACTTTGAACCACTTAGGAGGGTACGTAAGAACTCTCTAATTGCTACGCTAAAAAGATCTCCTCCACCTGCGGAGAGGGTTCCGGAAACGAAGCTGGAGCAGCCCCCTCAGCGGCTATCCTCCAAAATTTATAAAGTTTGGCGAAGGGTTCAAGACTCCGTAATTGACCAAGGTCCTCTCGTCAATAGAAAAAGGCGAAAGTGCAAGAAGAAAAGGACCGTCCAATCAAACAACAAAGGACGACAATCACCAGGGTGCCCGCTGCAATGGCCCCTTCAACTTCAACGGCCTACAAGAGAAGGAGGCCGGAGAAAATTCCCACGTCCGTGGCAAATGCCAGAGGCGGTGAGCCTAAACGCCCTAAGTCCGGGAGCATCGTGGTCCATATTGTATACATGGCGTCGGGGAAGGAGGACAGCCGTGTATCTACAGGTCATAGACCGCTTACACGGTCAGTGACAAAAGCTCAGGAGCAATAGCAAAAGCTCCGGGAAATGATGAACGCGGTGGTTGCACTCACTGGGCCAAAAGAAAGCCCCGAAGCGTCCTCGGATGAACGCCAGGAGCAAGAAACTGACGCTGAATTCCTTCGTCGGATATTGGAGAAGAAGGATAAAGAGGCTGCTGAACAAGCAGCCAACATAAAGCGAATGGCCCTCCTGTTCCAGGACATGGTGGGAATGATGATCCAACAAGATCCTCCTGCTGAAGATCCCCCGATCGTCCTTGAAGACGATAGGGGAGAAACGTCAAATCCTCTACCGGCTTCGTCAACAGCCAAGGAGGAGACAATCTCCAAAGCTAAATTAGACAAATATATAGCTCAGCAGATCCGGGTTCATCAGGCGACTGAGGCAACCGGCCAGATCATAAAAATGGGGCGACCATATCCGAGCTGGTATGATCAAATCAAGTACCCGCCAGGCTATACAATACCGAAATTTCATGTCTACAAGGGGACGGGTAATCCCCACCAGCATGTTGCCCAGTTCAGGGCGCTTTGCGGCAACACCGGCGGTGATGATAAATTGTTGCTTCGCCAGTTCGTTGGTAGCTTATCGGATACAGCATTCGAGTGGTACTCCGAGCTCCCAAACGACTCTATCAAGACATTCGCGGAGATGGAACTGCTGTTTACACAACGTTTCGCAAGCGCCAGCGAATGCACCCCGATAACGGCATTGATTAATGCCAGGGTGAAGCCAGGTGAGACATGGGTCCAATAAGCGATACGGTGGCGGGACTTATGGTCAAAATGCGAACAACGCATCGAAGAGGCTCCTGCGGTAGGCATGTTTGTGGGAACCCTCGATCCGCAAGCGACCATCTCGCAATTCATGATGTTCTTCAAGCTAACTACCTTCCAGGCCCTGATCGACAAGCTAGCTCAAATGGATCAGATGGGCCATAGACCTCCCCCTCCAAAGTTGGACTCTCGAAATGGGAAGGGGAAGGGGAAAGCAATTATTGTCGCTAATGCTTAACAACAGCCGAGCAACTTGAAACCGGTTGTCCGTCAAAATAATATGCGTCCACACCTGTCCCTCGAGAAGAGGCTGGGACGTCCTTACTCGTTTCCGCGAGATAAAACGAGGAGATTGTTCGAGCTGGCCTTGCGCAACCGACTCATAAATCTGCCGGATCCAAGACGTCCGTCGCAGCCAAACGACGTCGATGATCCTAATTACTGTCCTTATCACCGAGTACTGGGTCATCCGATCGAGGACTGCTACGTTTTCAAAAATTGGATTGAAGACCAGTACCAACAGGGAAAGTTCGCGTTGTCCGACAGATGGAAGGTGAATCCACCGCAACCTCACATCTCTAAAAGGATGAATACGCCGGGGGCAACGTGCTCTCTCGTTGAAGAAACTCCATGGGAGGTTGTGCTATCAGCCAAAACAAATAGGATGCTGAATGATCTTCAAACATGCCCAGCGATCAGGTAGAAGAACCCATTGGAACCTCAGATCATTGAAGGGATGTTGAAGCCGCGCCCAACTCCAAAGATCGATAGTGGTGGCCCAAGCACTCACAACCAGCCGTCAAAATCTTCAGAGAAGAAGAAGAAGAAATCCAAGAAGCCCGTGAAGCCTGGCGACAGGCGAACGGACTTACAAAAGCAGATTGACACGCTGGAGGAGTACAACCAAAAAGCGCGGACTCCCATTACACTCCAGGAGTTCCTCAACCACGTCTTTCAAGAGGAAGATGAGGGAGAGAGTTCGTCGGATGAATCCGAGGAAAACGTGGCGAGCTGTCATATGATTTCCCATTCGTTTACAGACGATGAGGAAATTCCTTGCGATGAGAAGCTAAGGGCGGACCCTGAACCAGAAATTCTGCGGCCGTCAGATGAGATGATCGATGCCTTCCTGAATGAGATTCGTCTGAAAGTTAAAGCCAATCAAGAGCGTGAGATGGCCATACTGGAAGGAGCCAAACACCGCCGACTGGACGAAAGAGTCGAGGCACTCCCATCAAATCAAAAGACATCCGCTGCCGATGAAAACAAATTCAGGACGAGAAAAAGGTTTGCTAAAGCCATATCAATGGGAATGAAGCTACCACCCTCTGAAGAAAACACTCTCGGTGGAATAGAGATGTATCCTAATTATTGCCTATATCATCAGAAGATCGCACACACTACTGAAGACCGCGACTCCTTTAAGTGTTGGTGGCAAGGGTATGTCATTCATAGGCATTACGTCAACAGAACAAAGCTGGAAGCTCGTAGACAGCGAAAAAATACGACAGATGAGCATAAAAGAGTCGCCGACAATTGCCACAGGGACGAGCCCGGGGGATCACGAGTTCTCACCTTTGGGAACGACCCTGATGAAGAAACAGCCTTCAACCCTCTCTTCAAGGAATCCATCTCTGAAAAATTGAAGAATTATGAGAACATTCATCCGTGCAAGGGCATATTACCCGGAAAGAATCTCGGACCCGCAAACGACGGAGCGAACAAAAAGGATAAAGGAAAGGGAAAAATGACCTTCGTCGCCAACACTCAACAACAGCCGAGCAACTCAAAATCGATTGTTCGCCAAAACAACATGCGTCCACGCCCATCACTCGAGGAAAGACTGGGACGTCCTTACTCGTTTCCCCAGGATAAAACGAGGAAACTGTTTGAACTGGCAGTGCGCAACGGATTCGTCAATCTGCCGAATCCGAAACGTCCGCTACAGCCAGGAGATGTCAACGATCCTAATTACTGCCCCTACCATCGAGCAGTAAGTCATCCGATCGAAGATTGCTTCGTCTTCAAAAACTGGGTTGAAGACCAATACCAACAAGGCAAACTCGCGCTGTCCGAAAACTGGAAAGTGAGCCCGCCACAACCACATGTTCCAAAAAAGATGGATATGCTGGGGGTATCATGCTCTTTCATAGAGAAAGCCCAACGGACCTCTACGTCCTAAAACTGGATGACGGACCACTACGTCCTAAAACTGGATAACAGACCTAAACGTCCTTAAACTAATGACGGACCGAAACGTCCTTAAACTAATGACGGACCGAAACGTCCTTAAACTAATGACGGACCACTATGTCCTAAAACTAGTTGTTGATCGAGATGTCGATAAACTACGGTGGATTGAAACATCACAAAGCCGATATAAAAAAAAATTAATAATAAAAAATAAAATAAAAAATAAACGGTATGTCCGTAAGCAAAATGGGCACGGATGAAAACCCGAAAGGGCTCCGTGAGTAAAAACAACAGGGCTACCGGCGAGTCTTGTGAAAACCCGAAAGGGCGCAACGCAACCTCGTAAAAAAAAAGAGAATAAAAAGAATAAAAAAAATAATAATAAACGGTATGTCCATAAGCAAAATGGGCACGGATGAAAACCCGAAAGGGCTCCGTGAGTAAAAACAGCAGGGCTACTGGCGAGTGTTTGTGAAAACCCGAAAGAGCGCAACCTCGTTAAAAGACACTTACAGGGTTCTCTCGACCTTGTAAGGAGAAACCACCCGCGTGAGATCCTTACGACTCACAAGGGAGCAACACACTTAGGGATCCCCACGATTCCTAAGGAGAAAATACACTTGCGAGATCCTCACTACTCGTAAGGAGAACTCTCTTATGGGACCCTCACGGCTCATAAGATTTGAAAGTCTTAAGTTACAGAGACCTAAACCTGTGCTTAAGCAACACCCACAACCTTCGATATTGCCCTACAAGTGGTTCAATTCTGACCCTTGTATACAATCCACGGGCGTGAATAAACATTTCCCTAACCAAATCCCATCCGTGACTGGGGATATGTACGCATGATGAACAACCCTTATAAGTCCTCTCGACTTACAAGGAGAAAACCCTCGTGTAGGATCCTTACGACTTACAGAGGAACATACACTTAGGATTCCTCACGATTCCTAAGGAGAAAATACACCTACAAGATCCTCACGACTTGTAGGGAGAAATACCTTTGTGAGACCCTTACGGCTCATGAAGTTAAAAGCCTTAGTCGACAGGACCTTAACCTTGTTCGTTAAGCCACCTTTGTTCGACATCGACAGAGGCAAATGATGATTCGCTCCTGGCAACATCCCATTTGTAGCGGTGCTGATGCCGAAATCGGCATCTAATTCCAGGCTTACAGCGAAAAGCCAGCAGGCCGCACATGCATACGAAATAGCCGAAATGATGGGACAACTTGCAATAAAAAACAGCAAGTAAAAACGTATGCACACAAAATAGCCGAAATGATTGGGCAACTCGCAATAAAAAGCAGCGAGTAAAAATAAAATAAACTGCCGAAATGATTGGGCACCGCGGGAAATAGCCGAAATGATTGGGAAATCGCGACCTTCGCGATATAAAAGCTGAAAGATAGAGTATCACGGAAATAAAGCAATAATATAAAAAAAATGATGAAACTTTTGCCCTACAGTTGAGATCATATTGATCCCTGTATACAATTCAAGGGCGCAAACAAAGAGGGAACCATACCTTCCCAACAGGCTCCGCCAGAAAGCAAAGCCAAATCTTGACGGTTCACCAACAGCCTAGAGACAACCGCGACATTCGTCTTGATGCAACAGACGCAGTGCCAGCAAACGAAGCGAAGATCGAATTCCTAGCTTCACGGTTCTGACGGTAACTTACATGAAACCTGAAAGACCACCGCAAATCCTTCGACTCAGGGAAACCGGTGTCCTTGACGAGAACATCCTGATTCGCGTCGACCCGCAGAGAAACTAGCGTCTTTGCAGGAATACATCGATTCGTTTCAACCCCAGGGAAACCAGTGTCCCTGGAAAATACCTCAATTCAGGGAAACTAGCGTCCTTGATGAGAGCCTCCTGATTCGCGTTGGCCCGCAGAGAAACCGGTGTCTCCACAGGAATACTCCGATTCGTTTCAACCCCGAAGAAACCAGCGTCCTCGACAAAATACTTCAACTCAGGGAAACCAGTGTCCTTGACGAGAACATCCTGATTCGCGTCGACCCGCAGAGAAACTATTGTCTTTGCAGTAATACATCGATTCGTTTCAACCCCAGGGAAACCAGTGTCCTTGGTAAATACCTCAATTCAGGGAAACTAGCGTCCTTGATGAGAGCCTCCTGATTCGCACTGGCCCGCAGAGAAACCAGTGTCTCCGCAGGAATACTCCGATTCGTTTCAACCCCGAAGAAACCAGTGTCTTCAGCAAAATCCTTCGACTCAGGGAAACCAGTGTCCTTGACGAGAGCATCCTGATTCGCGTCGATCCGCAGAGAAACTAGCGTCTTTGCAGGAATACATCGATTCGTTTCAACCCCAGGGAAACCAGTGTCCCTGGCAAATACCTCAATTCAGGGAAACTAGTGTGCTTGATGAGAGCCTCCTGATTCGCGTCGGCTCGCAGAGAAACCAGTGTCTCCGCAGGAATACTCCGATTCGTTTCAACCCCGAAGAAACCAGTGTCTTCGGCAAAATCCTTCGACTCAGGGAAACCAGTGTCCTTGACGAGAACATCCTGATTCGCGTCGACCCGCAGAGAAACTAGCGTCTTTGCAGGAATACATCGACTCGTTTCAACCCCAGGGAAACCAGTGTCCCTGGCAAATACCTCAATTCAGGGAAACTAGCGTCCTTGATGAGAGCTTCCTGATTCGCGTCGGCCCGCAGAGAAACCAGTGTCTCCGCAGGAATACTCCGATTCGTTTCAACCTCGAGGAAACTAGCGTCTTCGACAAAATACTTCAACTCAGGGAAATTAGTGTCCTTGACGAGAACTGCTCGATTCGTCTCGACCCGTGAGGAAATTAGTGTCTTCGCGAGGACTCCCCGATTCGTTTCGACTTGGAAGATAAAGCCTTAGACAGCAGGTATTTAAAAACTTGTTTCCTAAGCACTGGGATCCTGCAAGTCGGTCTAAAACGGTCTCTTGCATACTATCCACGGGTCTCACTCTCCAAAGTCGAATCTCGACAAGTAGGGAAACAACCGCTTACGAGTCCTCTCGACTCGTAAGTGGGAAAATTCTCTTATAAGATCCTTACGACTTATAAGAGAAAACGCACTTAGGAATCCTTACGATTCCTAAGGAGAAAATCCACCTACGAGCTCCGCTCGATCCGTAGGGAGAAAAGTCTCTATGAGACCCTTACGGCTCATAAAGTTGAAAAGTCTTACGCAGCAGATCTGAACCTGCGGCCTAAGCCATCGCTACCTCTTGAAGAAACTAAGACAGGATGCTCGTTCTACTATCTGTCGACCATGTTTACTAAGGCAGCATACTGATAATAAAAGAAAGAAGAAAGCGACAGAAAGAGCATCCGATTTGCATTTGATCAAGCGTTCGAGACACACTCATTCATGCATGGGCGAAAGACTCAGAACGAGAAATAAGACAAGCTGGAATAAAAATTTTCCATTCATATTACCCAAAATTCTTACAATCATGAAAGCAATAAACGAAGAACATCGTCAAATGATTACAACGGTATAACCTCAGATCTAGGGCACGGATTAAGGAATTCAAAAGTAAGGCCATCTAGAGTTCTTCTGGCCTTTCTGATTATTCTCGTGCGCAGCCTCTCGCGCTCACGTGTGTCAAGATCTTCGGCAAGGTCCCCATCCTTCGATAAGCAGCGATTATCGTCGTCTGCTGGAAAATTTGATGCAGAATGTCGATGAGGCTATCCCGTCAATTCTTCGAGATCAGCCCCGACAGGTCACTGAATGCACCTTGTCCTCGGCATCATCTAGAACATTAAGCGGTAGGGCCTCGTGAAACCCCGGAAGTGCTCTCCATATTGCTCCCAGCACGAATTTCAAGAGAGTTGAACGACGAGGAAACAGCCAACCAACGCTTGCGTTAAGGCGGCCCATGACCTCCGCATATTGGGCATCTGTAAACTCTTGGTTTTGTTGACGGCCCTGTATGCGGATATCCTCGTAGGTGATGAATTCGTGCAGACTATATAGACACACCGCCATAATGCCTGGAAGAAACATCACGGGAAAATTAGCGATAAAAAAAGAGACACAGAGAGTTAAACTCCTCAAGAGCAACGCTCTGCAAACAAGAGTGACTGTCAAAATCCAATAATGAGGGGAATTTAAAGAAATTCCCCGAGAACTCTGAGAGCCTTACTATTAAAAGAAGATCAAAGAGATCTATGTTTGGCCAAAGAGCAAAGCTCTGTTCATGGATTAAGAAACCCTAAAACAGATTCTTGAGGGCAAGGCTCTGTTGGTAAAACCCCAAAGGGGTTTTTTTTAGATCAAAAGATCTATGAGAGTAAGGCTCTATTAATTAAAATTAATTCAATTCAAGATTAATTTTTACCTAAAAAGTTTCTTTTAAAGAAAATTTAACTCTGGGAGTTCTTGATGGCAAGAGCAAAGCTCTGAAGTTTTGAAAGTAAAAACCTTAAAGATGATAATCATCTGTTGAGGACCAAAGGTCCTAGTTATAGGCATCAAATGCCCTTTCAACTTCCAAAATTTGCCGCAACGGTTGGAATTCTGCCACCGTTGCGCTCGCGTTTGGGGCCACGTAAGCGCAACGGTGGGCGGGGGGGGCATTTGTTTACCCCAATCAGAGCAAAGCTCTGTTCAAATTCCAAGACGGGAAATGAAGCAATGCTTTTGATTCCCCCCAATCAGAGCAAAGCTCTACTTTGAAAATTTAAATTTTAATAAATGAAGCAACGCTTCAGTTGCGCAAGCGCTGCGCGACACGTGTCAGCGCATTTGCGCTGCGGTGTGCGCTGCGCGACACGTGTCAGCGCAGTTGCGTTGCACTGTGCGCTGTGTGACACGTGTCTGCGCAGTTGCGCTGCGCGACGCGTGGCAAGCGCTGGTGCATCTGCGCCAAACAGAAATAAAATTCCAGTGAGATCTTTCTGTTCTTATTAAAACAAGAAGATTGTCTTCTGTAAAACAGAAGCCCTTGGATCAAAGATCCAACGGTGGGGAAAATTCCCTAAATCACTCAGAGAATGATCTCTTTAACAAATTTAACAAATTAATGGGCACTATATAAAGGCCCCTAGACCCCAATTCAAGAAAGATCATCATCATCAAGTACAAAAACAACAAAAAAACAGAGAGAGCTATGAAAAATTATGAGAAGAACTCAAGAAGAGAAAAAAGGTAAAAACCATTATAAAAGAAGAACTTCTTCTGAATAGATCATTGATCTAAGAACAAGATCAATGATCTTCAATAATGAATAATAACAGTGCCTTGCATTTTTTTATGAACCATTGGTTCTGGAATCTTAAAGATTCTTTTCTTGAATCCAAAATTGGATCAAGTTATTGAAATAGTGCCTTGCACTTGCAAAAACTGCACTGTTGCGCTCCTGGGTTGGCGCAAGCCACCAGAGAGCGCCACGTGTCAGCTCCAGAACCACTTGCGCTATGCGCTTTTAAAATAGAGCATTGCTCTTTAAAGTTGGCGCAACTCACCAGAGCGCGCCACGTATCAGTAGCGCAACAGCGCAGCGCACTGCGCTGTTGCGCTTGCGCTCACCAGAGCGTGACACGTGTCACCACCACAAGCGCTTGCGCTCAATAATTGGCGCAAAGCGCCTGACAAGCCACTGTCAGATAATTAATGCATTGCATTATTTACAGAAGGGCCAAGCCCAATCAAAATAGGCCTAACAGGCCTAATAAAATGCAATGCATTATTTTAAAAAGGGCAGAGCCCAAAACAGATGCTCTGCATCATTTATAAAGGGACTGAGCCCAAATCGAAAAGGCCTAGCAGGCCAGAATAAAATGCAGTGCATTATTAAACAGGGGCAAAGCCCTAACACAGGCCTAATAGGCCAAAGATAAATAAAAACGTTGAACATTTTTCAACTGGTCATAGCCCATTCATGGTCGTAAGTCCTCAAATTAAATTGACGGAGCAAGACTACTCTCCTAAATCAATTTACATCCGGTTCAAGGGTACATCTCCGAACTACTCTGACACCTATCATTGTAATCCTTCAACGACGTCAGAGAGGTGACGGGTCCCGACAGCCACACATTGATACGGACTGCGGGGTCCTTAAACTCGTGGACCGAAACGTCCTTAAACTAATATTCGTCCCCAAATGGGAACAATGGACCACCATGTCCCTAAACTGGAGATGGACCACCATGTCCCTAAACTGGAGATGGACCCCCACGTCCCTAAACTGGAACATGGACCACTATGTCCCTAAACTGGAACAACAGAGCCCCCAAATGCTCTTTTGTCGGATCTAAACGATCCCGTTTAAGTTGATCTTAGCCTCAAATACGTCTAACGCATCCTTAAACCTTCAAACAGACTTTAGTCCCAAATTGGACTACAGATCCCCCAATCGACTTTGGTTCAAGGGTACATCTCCGAACTCCTCTGACACCTATCGTTGTAATCCTTCAACGACGTCAGAGAGGTGACGGCCACAAATAAGATGGACCCCCACGTCCCTAAACTGGAACATGGACCACTATGTCCCTAAACTGGAACGATGGAGCCAATTGCTCTCTTGTCGGATCCAAACGATCCCGTTAAGTTGATCTTAGTCTGGAGATTAGGCTAACGTATCCTTAACGAAAGTTTAAGTTGATCTTAGCCTTAATATGGCTAACATATCCTTAAACCAAAATCTCAAACCCAAATCTAAGAAAATACGGATTTGGACCAATCCACGTCCTACGGGCGACGGTATAAATTAGTCTCCGTATACAATCCACGGGCAACCACAAACAAAACAAACACTCACGACACGAAGTGAACATCTGGAGAAGGAGAAAGTGGCTACCGCGATGCGGCAGCGTAATTAACTGCAGGGGCTTGTTCCTGCAGGGAAGAGCGTCCCCACAATCAAAAACCCCTCAAGCGAGAGGGAATCTGACGAAGTCTGCTACATCGGCCGCATCCGTCTAAACCTCCGATACACGGTGCCATAAATCAACTTGGCATCTTCGGAGAGGTGGACGGATAAAACCAAATAGCATCTGCCCCGAATTTCAGGCAAGACGTCCCTACGTCGCGCCGTCTTTCGGAGGGGAACAGTCTGCTATATTGGTTGCATCCGTTTAAACCTTCGATACATGGTGCCATAAATCAACTTGGCATCTTCGGAGAGGTGGACGAATAGTACAAAATAGCATCTTCCCTCGAAGTTCAGGCCTGACGTCCTAACGTCCCGGTCGCGTCCTTCCGGCGGGGAATAGATTCTGGCACGCCTGGTCGGACCTTTTCCTCTTTCCACTCCACACTTCGTGTGTCGTGTTCGCGAACGAATCGCGATTTTATGTGGTTGCCCCTGGATTCGAGGTACTAAGATTTGGTTTTGCTCCCGTGCAGAAAAAAGAACAGCAATGGCCTCTAACTGCTCCAACTGCAACTGCAACTTCCGTTTCGCCTCATCTAGAGGTATAACCTACAGGCCCCAAGCGGCCTCCCTGTTCAAGATGCCCGTGGAGCAAGTAACTCAGGCCACCACCGGGCTATTCTTCGGGACCATGCTCCCACCGATGAGCTTCAACGCCCCTGTACCATTACAAGAAGCTCAGAAGAAGTCGGTCTTTGATCGGCTTACCACTACTGCAGCCCCTCTTAATGGGTCGCCCAAACCAAGCACCTCAGTTTTCAGCAGACTGGGCCAAAGCTCCAATGGGCCCGTGAAGAAGCCCGCAATACCAAAAGGCGTTATCCCGAAGCGGATAACCATTCTTACTCCTGAAGTCACCAAGGCGGCTTCTCCAGCTAAGGGGTCGGTTTTTACAAGACTGGCCGTTTCAACTCCCACTCCGGGTGAAGTAATCAAAGTCGTTTCCCCCGCACGAAAATCGGCCTTTTTAAGATTGGTCATTCCCTCTCAGCAAGAATCTGTCTTTAATAGACTGGCGCCAACAGCAGACTCTCATCAGAACATGGGGCATGGAAAAGCTGATCCAACTGCGGAGGTGATCACGGCCGCACGACATGCTCGACATCGCCACTGGCGCCGAGTAAGGAAGGCTGGGGGAAATTCCTTTTCTGGACTGACTCCGCCAGCTCCAATGGTGGAAGTTGATGCTACTGTTCCAACTGGGAACAGATTTGAACTACTTAACAGGGTGCGCAGGAATTCGCCAACTGCTGTGCTGAAAATATCTCTTCCACCAGTGGAGAACGTTACAAAGGAGAAGCCGGAATAGCCCCCTCAGCGGCTGTCCTCTAAAATTTACAAGGTCTGGCATCAAGTCCAAGACTCGATGATTGATCAAGATTACTCTCGCCGACAGAAAAAGGTGAAAGTTCAGCGAGAAGAGGACAATCCTGTCAAGCCACAAAAGGTGCCATCTGTTTGGGTGCTCGCTGCAACGGCCCCCTCAACTTCGACCGCCCACAAAAGAAGGAGGCCGGGGAAGATTCCTGCATCTTTGGCAAATCGCAAAGACACTGAATCTAAACGCCCCAAGTCCGGGGGCATGGTGGTGCATACCGTCTATATGGCATCCGGAAAAGATGATAGCCGTATCTCCACAGGTCATCGACCGCTTATGCGATCAGTGACTAAGGCTCAGGAGCAGCAACAATAAAAGCTCCAAGAGATATTAACAGCTATGGCCGCACTCACAGGACCAAAAGAAAGCCCGGAGACATCCTCGGAGCAGCGCCGTGAGCAGGAAACTGATGCCGAATTCCTTCGGAGAATGCTTGAGAAGAAGGACAAAGAGGCCGCAGAACAAGCGGCCGATATAAAACAAATGGCCCTTCTATTCCGAGATATGGTGGGCATGATGATCCAGCCGGACCCTCCAGCCGAAGACCCTCCAGTAATAATTGAAGATGATAGAGGAGAGACATCAAATCCTCTGCTGGCTCTGTCAGCAGCCAAGGAGGAGGCCATCTCAAATGCTGCCCTGGATGATTGCATCGCTCAGCAGATACGAGTTCATCAGGCGAATGAAACGGCTGGGCAAATTGTTAAAACCGGACGACCCTATCCGGGTTAGTACGACCAAATAAAGTACCCGCCGGGATACACGATCCCCAAATTCCACGTATATAAGGGGACGGGAAATCCGCATTAGCACGTTGCTCAATTCAGAGCCTTGTGCGGCAGCACCGGAGGTGACGATAAGCTACTGTTTCGCCAATTTGTTGGCAGCTTGTCGAAAACAGTATTCGAGTGGTATTCCGAACTCCCAAATGACTCTGTCAAGACATTTGCAGAGATGGAGTTGCTATTCACCTAGCGTTTCTCAAGCGCTAGCGAACGCACCCCAATCATGGCATTGATCAATGCCATGGTGAAGCCTGGGAAAACATAGGTTCAGTACGCGATACGGTAGAGGAATTTATGGTCGAAGTGCGAGCATCGCATCGAGGAGGTGCCTGCGGTAGGCATGTTAGTAGGGACCCTTGACCCTCAAGCGACCATTTCACAATTCATGATGTTCTTCAAGCCAACTACTTTTCAGGCCTTGATTGACAAGCTGGCCCAAATGGACCAGATGGGCCACAGACCTTCCTCTTCGAAGCTGGAGCCTCGAAATGAAAAAAGGAAAGAGAAAGCGACCTTCGTCGCCAATGCTCAACAGCAGCCCAGTGGCCTAAAACTAACTGATCTCCCAGATGAGAGACGATGATTCTTTACTGAGAAAATGAAGCGTCCTTATTCGTTTCACCGGGACAAAACGAGGAGATTGTTCGAGCTAGAGGTGCGCAACAGGCTCATCAACTTGCCGGATCCAAAACGCCCATTGCAACCCGGTGAGGCTAATAATCCCAATTATTGCCTCTATCACCAAGCGATAGGCCATCCAATCGAAAATTGCTTCGTCTTCAAAGGGTGGATTTAGAACCAATACCAACCGGGCAAATTCGCATTGTCTGAGAATTGGAAAGTAAACCCGCCACAGCCGCACGCTCTCAAAAAGGTGGACACACCGGGGGCATCATGCTCTTTTATAGAAGAAGCTCTATGGGAGGTCGTTCTTTCAGCCAAAACGAAAAGAATGCTAAAAGATCTCCAAACATGCCCGGCGATCAAATGGAAAAATCCGCTGGAACTCGAGGTCATCGATGCTGAAGCCGCGCCCGACGCCAAAAATTGGTAGCGATAATCAAAACGCTCAGGCCCAGCCGTCAAAGTCTTCGAAGAAAAAGAAGAAAACCAAAAAGCCCGTGAAGCCTGCTGACAAGCGCACGGACCTGCAAAAACACATCGACGCGCTGGAAAAATATAACCAGAAGGCGCGAACCCCGGTCACACTTCAAGAGTTTCTCAGCCACGTCCTTGAGGACGGAGATGATGACAATGGAGAAGACTCGTTAGATGAACTTAACGATTATGTGGAAAACTGTCTTGTGATCTCTCACTCATCGATAGACGGTGAAGAAGCTCCTGACACAGAGAAACTGGGGGCAGATCCCGAATCAGAGCTCCTAGGACCGTCAGACAAGATGATTGATGCATTCCTGAACGAAGCTCTTCTAAAAAGCAAGGCTGATCGAGAGTGCGAAATGGCCATATTTGGAAAAGCTAAATGTCGACGACTGGATAAAAGGGTTGAAGCGCCCCAATCAGACCGAGACATGCCCGCGACAGGCAAGAGCAGGCTTAAAACGAAGAAAAAGTTCACCAAAGCCATATCGATGGGAATGAAGCTGCCACCCTCCGAAGGAAACACTTCTGAAGAAATACACCTTAATGAAGAGGATGTGCATCATAATTACTGTTTATATCATTGAAGGATTGCGCACCCCACTGAAGAGTGCAACGCCTTTAAAAATTGGTGGAAAGGGTATTTCGCTCACAGGCAACACTTCAAGAGGATGAAGCGTGAAGCTCGTCGACATCGGAAAAATACGACTGACGGACGTGGAAGAGCTGCCGGCAACTGTCACTTGGTTGATAGCAGAGGATCGCAAGTTCTCACCTTCGGGAGTGATTCAAAAGAAGAAATGACTCTCGGCCCTCTCTTCAAAGAATCCACCTCAGGAAAAGAAGAAGAAATGAAGACCTGTGAGAACATTCAGCTGCGCAATCGCACATTACCTGAAAAGAATCTCGGACCCATAAACAAGGGGTCGAATAAAAAGGATAATATCACCCTCGATGACCAAGCCGTCGAAGAGCTGATAGCCAAGGATCCGCCCAAGAAAAACAAGATGGATTACAACGTTCTGTCACACCTGAGGAAGATACCCTCACAGCTAAGCATTCTCGACGCCCTTCTGCAATCTAAAGAGGCGAGAGATTCTTTGATCAAGGCACTACAAGAGCCCGAGCAGTTCCAAGCTTTCCTCGCCGAAGAAAAGATGAAGGATGAACTGGAAGAAGTGCACACAGCCGATATCACCTTTGGCTATGAAGATCTCCTCCTCGGAACGTGCGAGCATAACCGTCCCCTTTATGTCTCCGGATACTGTCATGATATTAAGATCGGCAAGATCGTAGTTGACAATGGGTCCTCCGTCAACCTTCTCAATGTAAGACTTTTGAAAGAGATCTGCATGAGCATTCAGCACCTCGCTCGTGATAAAATCACCATCTCCGAGTTTGACTCCTAGTCATCACGGACGCTCGGGTCTGTGATACTGACGTTACACTTTGGGCCGCTCGTCACGGACATCAAATTTCACGTCATTGACGCTAAGACATGTTACAATGCTTTGCTCGGCAGGCCTTGGTTACACGAGTACAACATCATCTCTTCTACACAACATCAGTGCATAAAGTATTTCAAGGATGGTCTAGAGTATACTGTGACGGGGGAACTAAATCCATTCTCCGTGAATGAAGTCTGAAAATACGAAGATGCAAAATACTTCTTATCAGATTTCGAAGATACGGAAAGATGCCACAAACCGAAGAACAGAGCTTTCACTACTATTCCGGTCTTCGGGAGTGATACCGAGGAGGAAGAAGAAATAGTTTACTTAGGGCCACCCCAATGCAACAAGCCGGGACCGTCCAACCCTATTCTAGTCTTCGGCAGCGACTCGGAAGATGAAGTCAATGCCGTATTTTCTGTTCGGCCATCGATACAAGCCTTCGCTGGCAATGATCGGAGTTTGCAAATCGCCATGGTTCCGCAAGAGCATTACAAAGAGCTCGACGCGCTTGGTACCTATAGTGTGCAAGAACTGCAGACATTCTACGTCCCTCCCACGCGAAGAGATGAAAAGGCGATCCTCTTTTATCGATCAACGGAAACCAAAGTGGAGAAAGAAATTTGGCATGGTGCCGATTCTACACTTGACAGGCTTCAGCCCATCCGTCTGCCCAAATACTACACAGAAAGATTAAAAAGGCTGTTGAGGCACCAAGGTGTACCCTTCAAACAGACTGCTCGACAAGCTCAGTTCTAAAACGGGATCTAGGACGTCCCTGGAACTCAGGGAAAATTGCCCAACGGGAGAATGGAAACGATCGGGCTTGGATATGTTCAATCCAAGAAATGGGAATGATTCCACGGCTGCTACGTTATACATGACTTTGACGAAGAAGGAGACGTTCTGTTAAAAGACGCTAACCCTGAACCAAAATGTCACGCCCCGCTTCCCAGAGTACGCTAAGATAGGCACGTGACATAGCCAACCATGCTACCTGTGGATAGGAAATATCCTTCCACAGTCACATTACGGCTGTAGATATATCAAGAACAATAATAAACTATCTAATACATGTCCATAAGCCAGAATAAAACGAGTCAAGACCCGAGCCAATGCAGAAGCAAAAGATCCAATACAAGAATAAACTGGAATGTACGTCCCATAATGCGGGCTCACATCAGGAATGAAAATACCGAAGGTAAAAAAATAAACTAGCTACTAATTAGTCCTCACTGCTCAGCCTGCTCACTGGAATACTCTTGCTCGGCCTGCAGCAAAGGTAAAGAATCTGGGCCATGCAAAACCCAGACGTCAGTGCGTCATAATATCAAGCAATAATGTAAACAAGGGGTAGCAAGACATGCAGGTATGAGTATGAATGGTAAAACAGGTATAATAGTGATATAAGTGAGGACAGTGAGGGTAATGTGTAGTGAGTAATCTAAACTGGTCTACTGTGTTAACTACTCTCAAGTCTTTGAAATTAATTTGATGAATCATCGATGTAACTCAATAGTATCCCGTGCATACCCGGGACCACGGTCAAGATTCTCGAGATGGAACCGAGACATGCCGCTAGGCACTAAAACAGGAAATATGTATAGATGAATGATGTCAGCACAATCATCCCAAGGCTGGCCTAGCCTCTAAAACTGATCAGTATAAGCAAGCGAACTGTCGAGTTACAAATCAGGTTTCATCATTGATTTCCCCATACCCCCAAGTTATATATGTTTAAGTCGGGTATTAATAATCTGAAACTAATGCCAACACAGGATCAAGCAGGTACTGGTTTGTCTGGATAGACAACATGAAATGTCCGTAGGGACAACATGTCAAGGCTGTTAGCATTAGTAATAAGATCAGGTAACAGGTCAAGATATGGTACATCAGGTTAAGTCAAGTACTGTAAATAAATCCAATCATGTCAAGAAGTGCACGGTATCAAGTCGTATCAAGTAGTAGGTGTAACAAGTCATGTCAAGGGTGCACAAAATGTCACGTGGGTGCTCATAATCAAACTAAAATAAGCATGGGTATACAAAACAAATATGGGGTACTAATGGAACAATAAAAATGGAACATTGTGATGTGGTATGCAAATAGGTACAGATTAAAGCATATGGATGCACAGTTATCGATTTGGGTTAAGGTTATAGTTCCAACATTAATTAAAATACACTTTATCAAATATGGAACGTTAATATTACAATATTATATATTCAAATGATCTATGGATGAAATAATATGTATATTAGACGGAATGGATACAAATAGGTATCCGAAAGTTATAAACTATTTAAAAATGGTACTATGAGCTATGCAACCAAGCACTATGTGATATAAATATGGACGTGGGTACAATGTATTGTAATCTAATATGCAACATGATATGTTTTCATGTTCTAGACCCAAAAATGATATAAACGGGACATCGAAATGTTAAAATGGAACATGTGGTATTAGATTTAAACTATAGGTTTAATATGCAATTGAATAAGTATAAAATAATTTAAAATAGCATGTAGCAATTTTTACTTGCCTATACGGATCAAGAAACGGGCATACGGAACGTCTCACGTTGGCGGAAAAAGTCGCGACGTGCGCACGGTACACAGAACGGATCCAAACAACGCACAAGGTGATCCCACGGGTCAGGTACGCTCGCTGGGTCGACGGGATCATCGACGGCACGACCGGGTTCCGGCGATCTAAAAAGGCAGTGAACATTTTAAAGAAAAGAATTGCATAGAAAGAAAGAAGAAGAGAAGAAGGGAAGGAGGAAGGAGAAGAATGAGAAGAGGAAGCTCACTGTGGTCTGCGGAGAGGGTCGCGAGGGTGTCGACGACGTCGACGGAGCTCCGGCGAGGTAACTGCAGAGGACAGAGGCTTTTAAAAAAAACAGCATGAAGGAAAGATCGAACGAAAGAAAGAAGAAGGAAGAAGGGGGTGCTAGGTTCACTATTGCGCCGGATCTGGGACGAAGGCGACGACGAGATCACTCCGGTGATCGCCACTCGCGGTGAAGCGGTGTGCAGGGGCTCGGGTTCCTTCTCAGGTGCGTGTGCGGGGCTAAGGAATGGGAGAGAAGGTGAAGGCGATGGGTGTGAGGAGGCGGCGAGGTTGGGAATGGCGTCGTCGGGGGTCTTGGGCGACGGCGAGGTGGAGGCAGACGAGAGCTAGGGTTCATGGTCATGGGTTAAAAGAAAAATATGAGAGGAGAAGAAGAAGAATATAATTATAGGGAGAGAGAGAGAGAGAGAAATAGCGAGAGGAGAGAGAGAGATTCTGAGAGAGAGATCGAGAGGAGAGAGAAAAGAGATCGAGAGGAGAGAGAGAGGGTTATGTGAACAGTTAGGAGATATAATTTTGTTTTTATTGGGGGAGAGAGAAAGGAAGAGGGGAGGAGAGAGAGAGAGAGGTAAGAAAAAGAGAGAGAAGGAAAAAGAAAGGGAGAGAGAGAAAGTGTGGGGCCGGGCCAGAGAGAAAAAGTTGTGTGTGTGTTAGGATTTGATTTTGTTAAAAAAAATTTAAAAAGATTTAAATTGGTTTTCGAAAAATATTCTGAGCTGTTAAAAATATTATAATTAAATTTTAAAATTTAAATAAATTGAATTTTGGCGGGATACGAAAATATTTCAAAACGTGTCCGGGTCGGGTCTAAAATTTCAGATTTTAAATACGAAAAATAAATGCAACTTCCAAATTTTAAAATGAATGATTAGGTAATGAAAATGCATACCCCCAAGAACGGATGCACGTACGTGCGCGTAGCTATCCAAACACGCCCGTTTCACTGAACGGGACGAGAACAAGATGCGCGGACGCTACCACGGGGTTAGGGGTATCATGCAGGCTATGAAATGCAATTTTAATTTATTATACATCACCTAAAATGTTATATGATAAAATGTGCGATGTCAGATGAAAAGTCAATATGCAGTATACATGAGATGCACGTGTCTATTTAACAAGCCAGGGTAGTCTATAAATATGAATCAACCAGTTCAAGCAAGTGGGTCGGGTCGAATGCAATGAAAATGTAAAATTACTATTCGCATCCAAACACCATAAATAAATAAAATGCCACAGATATATAAATATGGGAACTGAAATTGGTATAAATGAACTCAGTTGTTACATTATACCCAACTACAAAAAGAATTTCGTCCTCGAAATTCCAAGAATAAGAAAGGATAAACAAACAACAAGCTACAAGAATAGATGCGGAAACTTCTTCCGGATTTCATCTTCTCGTTCCCAAGTTGATTCCCCATGTGAGCGGTTTCCCCAAGAAACAAGCACAAGAGGGATAACCCTGTTCTTAAGAAACTTTTCTCTTCGATCCACAATCGACATCGGTCGCTCCTCAAAAGTCAAATCTTCTCGGACAGTCAGCTCCGAATGATCCAGTACGTGTGTTTCATCTCGAACATATTTACAGAGTTGAGATACATGAAACACGTCATGAACATTCGCCAAGGATTGCGGTAACGCCAATCGATACGCCACTTCCCCAACACGCTCCAAAATCTTAAAAGGTCCAACGAATCGAGGACTAAGCTTTCCTCGACTTCCGAAACGAATCACCCCTCTAGTCGGTGATATCTTCAAGAATACCAAATCACCAACGGAGAACTCTAGAGGTCTTCTCGATGTATCTACCCAACTCTTTTATCGGTCTTGTGCTGCTTTCATATGATTCCGGATAGTATTAACCTTCTCAACTGTTTGTACGACCAAATCCGGTCCCAACAATCTTCGTTCTCCAACATCGTCCCAACAAATAGGTGAACGACACTTGCGACCATATAATGCTTCGAATGGAGCCATATGAATAGTCGCCTGGAAACTGCTATTGTAAGAAAACTCCACCAAGTGTAGATGATCCTCCCATGAACCCTTGAAGTCTAACATGCAAGCTCTCAACATGTCTTCAAGAGTTTGGATCGTTCTCTCCGATTGGCTATCTGTCTGAGGATGATAAGCTGTGCTAAACTTCAATCGAGTCCCCAAACTTTCCTGTAAGCTCCTCCAAAAGTGTGATAAGAAACGAGTGTCACGGTTGGACACGATGCTCACCGGTACTCCATGCAATCTTACAATCTCCTGCATGTACCGTTCTGCCAAAGTTTCTGTTGATTGACCAACTCGAAAAGGGATGAAATGAGCTGCCTTGGTCAATCGATCAACAATCACCCAAACTGCATTGTTGCCTTTTGGACTCTGCGGTAGAGCCGTCACGAAATCCATGGTTATATGTTCCCGCTTCCACTGATGAATCGAAAGTGGTTGAAATAAACCAGCAACTTTTTGATGTTCATCCTTAACTTGCTGATACACCAAGCACTTCGCTACAAAGCGGGCAATCTCCCGTTTCATGCCTTCCCACCAGAAATGTTGTCGTATATCTCGGTACATCTTCATGCCTCCTGGATGTACGGAATATGCTGAACTGTGCCCCTCCTTCATAAGTTCTTCGCGAATATCTCCCTTTGGCACACACAAATGGCTACCATATCGCAACGAACTATCTTCATGGATCAATAAGTCTGTTCGAAGTCCAGCCTCAACCTGTTCTCGAAACTTTTGCAATCTAGGGTCCTGCAATTGCGCTGCTTTAATATTCTCGATCAACGACGACTGTACTTGCAACTGCATCAACTGTCCCGAAGAATGCGGTAGCACAACCACCAAATCGAATCTTCGAAAGTCTTCAATAAGTTCCTTTTGTGCAATCAACATCTGAATTGCTGGCAACCAACTAAGCGCATCCGGCACAACATTAACTTTCCCCGGATGGTACTTAAGATCAAGATCGTAGTCAGCCATCAGCTCCAACCATCTACGCTGCCTCATATTAAGCTCCTTCTATGTGAACACATACTTTAGGCTTTTGTGATCGGTGAAAACCTCAACCTTTTCGCCCAATAAGTAGTGTCTCCAAATCTTCAAAGTGAAAATCACAGCTGCTAGCTCCAAGTCATGAGTTGGGTAGTTCTTCTCATGGGTCTTCAACTGTCTCGATGCGTACACTATAACCTTCCCATGCTGCATCAAAACACATCCCAATCCTTTCCCAGATGTGTCGCTGTGAATCACCAATCCTCCGGAATTGTCTGGCACGGTCAGAATAGGAGCGGTTATCAACCTCTGTTTCAACGCCTCAAAAGATGACTCACACTTATCCGTCCACACAAATGGTTCTTCTTTGCGCGTAAGCTTGGTAAAAGTCTCCGCCAAACTAGCAAAGTTCTTCACGAACCTTCTGTAATACCCGGCAAGTCTAAGAAAGCTTCTGATTTCTGCAACGTTCTTCGGAATCGGCCAATCTCGAACCGCTGCAATATTTTCGTGATCAACGGCGATTCCATCTCCAGACACGACATGCCCCAAAAACTTCACTTCTTCAAGCCAAAACTCGCACTTGCTCATCTTTGCATACAATCTTTCTTGCCTCAATGTCTGCAGTGCGATCTTTAAGTGTTCTGCATGCTCTTCAATACTCTTCGAGTAGACCAGAATATCATCAATAAACACCACTATAAACTGGTCCAAGAATGGTGAAAAGATTCGGTTCATCAAGTCCATGAATATCGCTGGTGCATTCGTTACTCCGAAGGGCATCACTAAATACTCGTAATGTCCATACCGAGTTCGGAACGCCGTCTTGCAAATATCTTCGGTTTTAACTCGGACCTGATGATATCCGGATCGCAAATCCAGCTTCGAGAATACCCTCGCGCCACTAAGCTGCTCGAAAAATTCGCCAATGCGATGGATCGGGTACTTGTTCTTAATAGTCACCCGGTTTAATTCTCGATAATCGATGCACATCTTCCTTGTGCCATCTTTCTTCTTGACTAGAAGAACTGGAGCTCCCCAAGGTGAGTTACTGCTGCGAATCCAACCCTTCTTAAGTAATTCAGTAACCTGTTTCTTGACTTCTTCCAACTCCACTGGTGCCATTGGATAGTACGCTTTAGAGACTGGCGCTGCACCAGGAACAAAATCAATCGCGAACTCCACGTCTTGCTTCGGCGGTAAACCTGATATGTCCTCGAACACGTCCATGAAATCTCGAACAACAGCTGGCGCTTCATCTTTATCAACCTCCATCGACGAAAGAACATTAGTTGTCGGCCTAGCCCTAAACTCGACTGGCCGACAGAACTGCTTCTTCCAGTAAAGATAAACTCTGGATGTCCGGGTATCTGGAAAATTACTTTCTTTGCCCTACAATCAATGTGAGCGTGGAAAGTACCGAGAAAATCCATTCCCAAGACGACTTCATAACTGCCTGTATCAATCACCAAGAAATCTGCAAACAGCTCCCGTCCGCAAACAACAACAGCACAATCCTTACATTCTCTACTAGATATGATCTTCCCATTCCCAGTGTGTATGTGCCAACAACTAGACAGGGTTATGCAAGCAATCGAGTGTGTAGCAATAAACTTGGACGATATAAAACAATGGGATGCACCAGAATCGAATTATGCTAATGCGGGAAAACCATGAACAAGTAGAATACCTGAAACAACTTCTCCTGAGGCCTTGGCTTCCTCAGCAGTCAGAGTAAATGCTCGAGCTTGATTGGGTCCCCGAGTCAGCTGCTTCTGTTCCTAAAACGATTTCTGCGGTGGCCTTTGAACATCATCTTTCGTGCGAAGCTTTGACGGACAAACGTTGATAGTATGATCCGCCGATCCACAAACCAAACAGAGTCCTCGCATCCTTCGACAATCTCTTTGCACATGTCCGGGTAAATGGCAGTAGTTACAAATCACGCTCCTACTTTGTTCAACGACAACAGGCTTCTTCATAGGTGTTACGCTACGTTGGTTCACTGGAATACGTCTGCGTCCATGCGCTCGGTTCGGTACAAATGCCGGCTTCCGCACTGTAACTGCTGGCTGCTGTGTACTCCCAGTCTTCATTGATAGGCTCTGCTGCTCTCGGGCCGCTGTAAGTACTTGTGAGAAAGTGGTCAAACCCAGGAAGATAATCTGCCTTTGGATGTCCACATCCAAACTGCGCATGAACCTCCTTGCCCTATCAACATCGTTGGCAACCAAAGGTCCAGCGAATCTACTGAGCCGCGTCCACTCAGCTGCATGTACATCTACAGGTGCGTCGTTCTACTTCAAACTGATGAACTTTTCTTCCATTTCCTCCTGTGCAGTTCGCGGGAAGAACTTCTCCAAGAAACTCTTCGAAAAAACCGCCCGACTGATCGGCTTGGGCAAGCAGGTCTCTTCCACAAGCCACCATTCACGGGCATAATCCACCAACTGGATGCGTACCACATCCACTCTCTTATCCTCTGGAATCTGTGCCGCAACGAGTAAATTCTCCGTATCAACCAGCCACTGCTCCGCTGGCAACGGCTCCTCCAAGCCAGTAAAAACTGACGGACCCAGTCTCCTGAAATCCGCCACGGTACCCACACGTTCAAATGGTCTGGCCACAACATTGTGTTGGAGATAGTGCCCTCATAGTCAATTATTGGATCACAGGTACATGATTGCAATGATTGCGGAGGACCTATACCGGTAGGACAGTCTTACTCAAGATGATAGTATGCTATCTGGTTTGCCTTTATCAGTCGTGTACATGATCAGGTGACTGATTACATGTTACACTTTGATAGAGCCCTTAGGATCTTGCTTTACTACCAACAATATGATGGCGATCATATACGTGAGAGTTGGGTAGTTTATATGCATATCTTTAATTGTGGTCCCTAGTCGTGGGAGTTTCGAGACAGGGCATCGATACTCCGGAGTAGACTAGTGTGTACAGTCGAGACCCCGACGAGGGGCGGTGGCCGGTCTCACAAGCCACTGGTGTCAGTTGGATCACCTAAGATGTATACAGGTGCTCATTGGGTTATGAGTACACCGGACAGGACTCGCCGGGAATCTGCTAGTTAGTATTATATCTACCGTCAGATAGCAGTTCCCTGGTGACATGTGTACAGGTTAGTTCATCGACCTGAGGTCGTCATTTGTCTCGTGTGAGTTCCCACTGTGCTTTGATTTCTACCCTACCACGGCTCAAAGGAGTCGTGCAAACAGGTAGCTTTTGGGTACAGTCCCGAGCCATATGGAGGCACGTGAGCGGATCGGCAGGGGATTCGTCTCTCCCGGTATTGGGGGCGAGGTCGTGCTGTGTCTAGGAGAGCCATTACACAAAGTCCATGGCCATGGAAGGAGATTTACTGGTAGGTACTCCAGTAGTATCTCAGGGTGTGATTGGGCTTCACTCCGACACGACTTATACTGCTATTGGGGGTCTGACGTTACTAGCCCCCTAGGCAGATATGCGATACTCATAGACGAACGGACCGGACTGTATATACATTGTCACTGTTAGGCTCAGTAGGGTTTTCCGGATGAATGCGCTCATCGGCATCCCTTGAAGTCAGTCCATGGGCAGCCGTTACGCATTGCTAGTGCCGCTGACGGTTTGTGGTTAAACCCACTGCCAGGGTACTGATGAGTCATTAGAGTCCCCCACAGACAGTTTCCCAAGTTCGGGCGAAACGTTTTAGAGGCCGTATGGTTTTATGGCAGGGTTCGGAAAATGCACGTGCGTTTACGCACGTGTTATTTTTCGGGCAGATGATACTGGTCGGCTTTGGTTTAAGCCGGATCCGAGTATTATATTGAGTAGGTATAATATCTTTGTCTCAGTTGCATTTGTATTCGGTCGTAATACAAATGCGGGTGTATTTATACTGTTTCAGGGTTGTCCTGAAATTCGTTTCAGGATCACTTTTGGAAGTTGCCAGTTTCCAGTTTTCTATCAGCCGTCTTTTAACATTCGGTTAAAGACGGGTTTATCTTTTCTTGAGATGTGTGTGGATTCTTCTAGAAGATTCTAGAGAGAGTGACTTGACATGGTGAGTCATTAGTGCATTAATGGTGTCATTAATGCTTTTGGTGACTAAGGGTTTAGATTCATTGCATCTTTATGACTCATTGTTTTCTTTAATGATCAAGATAAGCTTCATTCACTTATGGTCACCACTTCCCTCCTACACTCACCCCCCCTCTTGCTATAAGTGGCCGGCCCCCTCCTCTCTCTCTCTCACTTGTTGATTTCATTTGGAAAAAAGATATGATAGATTTTGGGGTGTATGGAATTTTACAGTTCATTTCATTCCATCACCCAATTCCCTCGGCAACTTCATTAACCGATCGTCCACGGATTTGGACGAAGTGAGACAAAGTAATCTACTCATTCTCTACATCATTCTTGGTCGTCTCTTTTAGCAAACTTGACGATCGAGTTGCCTCAAGTCAGAGGCGGGAGCCTGTTTAAAGAATCGTCGATGTGGTACCACCTCGACGAAGATATCGAAGATCGAAGAGATCGGAGCAGCCGCAACGAAGCGTGGGATGATGGTTGAAGAACGAAGGACTCGGATCGTTCGGTATAACCTTTCTACACTCTTTACAGTTTGTTAGTTTAGCAATAATGGCAGATCCGGGTTAAAGTATACGATAGCGCCAGTTAAAAGTTTTTGTTCCGCATTTGGCGTCTGTAGACGGCCGGGGCGCTAGCGTGGACTTACAGTGGTATCAGAGCCTCACCATTTTGCTATACTAACTTGTGCTAACGCGTTTAAAACATCGATCCGACCGGAAATCAAAAATCACAATTTTTTAGCCCAACAGTTTCTGTCGATTTTAAATGGTCTCAAAAATTAATTCTACATGTCTTAAAAATCTGTGCAGGCTTTTCTAAGAACCACGACAAAATTTGGGCTCGTGATTCCTCCAAGCCGCCGCGGAAACGCGGCCAAACCCATGGTTTGGCCGCGCATCCGCGGCCACGTGGTGAGCTCGTGCTCCCAAATTTTGTCAGTGGGTTCTTCTCTGGAATTTGTGGTTTTTGGTAAATATCGTTTTGGCCCAGATTTTGTTACTGTTCACCAGTAAGTCGTGGGGCCCATTTTTTGATATTTGGTCGATCGAAATTTAAACATGTTAGTTTACAGTGCTTACATTATATCTCCGACCGGGAATGTCATTTGATCGGTAAACCGCGTCTGATTGCTATAGTTCTTTTAGACGGGTTTGCGAACGTGACATTCGCGTTGATGTTCTGTGTTGTGCTGTGATGTTGCGGATTTGTCGTGGTGGATAGCAGTGTGCAATGGTAGTATAGTTTAAGTTTATTTGTACATTTGATATTGCGGGGCGAGCGTCCAACTTGTGGACTGTCGTCACTGCCTGTTGTATAATATTCTTTTGGGGCACGACCAGGTTGCGGTCGATGTACCTATTGTACTATTTTTCATTACTGTACTAGGTTTTGCCCCGAGACGGAGTGCACGGATAGCCGGGTTCTGAGAAGCAACGGGTCCGCATCTCATGGCTTTGAGAGGCAGAGGGGCCCACTCTAGAATTGGCAGACTATTCGCCGCACTCGTAGGGGGTACAGGTTGACCCAAGGAGGGGTGCCCAAGATTACCGGATTCCGTGAAGTGCTGGGTGGTCCATTCACTATGCTGTAGGGGGCTGCCTCGCTTCAGGTCTTGGAGGGTAACTTGCCGCACCCGTAGGGGTCTAGGTTTCATTGCACAGGCTATCCACACGACAGGGGAACGTCGAGTTTCAGCAGTGGCTCTGTGAAACTCGGGGATCCCAGATATCTGTATTGTTCTGTGATGCTTATTACTTTTCTGTAATGTTGCATATTATCACGCCTGGAGCGATTATTGTATATTGGTTTATATACTATTAGATGTTGTATATGTTTTACACCCGCGCTAGTCCAGTCCCCGCTCTGTCGTTAGTTAAGTAACCTAACGGGTGATGACGGGACCCAGTGACGAATGCGGATGGCATATACGTACATTTTATTTTCGTTCTTTTCTGGTGTGATTAAATGATGGGACTGTGTTGATTCTGATCAATGCAAAGTAAAACAAACCTGTTTACAGTTGTTGGAACAAATTTAAAAAGTGTTGTTACAAAGACGTTTCCTTTTGTTATGCATAGCGGTATTCAGTGGAATATCCTGCACCTCATTCGACGGGGCAAGGGCCGATATCCCTTCACCGGGACTGACCCCTTGGGCAGAAGTTTGCATCAGCGTAATAACTTCACTATAGTCGATTACAAGTTGCTTTGCATAGCGGTATTCAGTGGAATATCCTGCACCTCATTCCACGAGGAAAGAGCCGAGATCCCTTTACCGGGAGTGACCTCTTTAGCAAAAGGTTTTCGCCACTATATTTTAAAAAGCTATCAGGTTCCTTCAGCGATATCAAGTTCACTACGTTAAAGGTTTTTCGCCAAAAACCAGCCGTAGCCCTCCGTCGTTTCTTATGGATGGTCAGTAGTATTCAAGCTATGTTTGTTGGCATACGTCAAGGCATAGTGTTTGGTAGCTGCTGGGTATTCATTTGTTGCATAGATAGATGAGTTGGTTTGGGACAGTCGTATTACCTTGTTGGCATACGTCAAGGGTATGTACGGATGGGTTCAAATTAACAAGATAATGACGGGCAGAACTTGACATGTGACTTATGATTTGTTGGCATACGTCAAGGTCATAAGAGCATGGGGCATAAATCATATCGGGAGTTTCTAAAGAAACTGAAACTTGCCAAGTATGCGCATACCATCTGGAGTATGAGTAACGTGGATGCATTCCATCACGTTATCATGCGATGAGAGTTGGATCCCGATTCCCACTGATGAGTTGATTTACTCTTCGGGTGATCCCGATTGATTCTTCTTTAGGTTTGGAGGAGAATTTGACAGGACAGTGGGAGGTTTCCGGATTAGATAAAGTGATGACCATTCTGATCTAGGTTAGAGTGCACGCAGAGCGTTTCTTTTCTCTCTCTCTTTGGCAGCGACTTTTGACCGACCCTAGACTATGACTCAGTGACCAGGTTGACCGAACCTTCTTAAAATACTGGCTTTTGGATTGTCTGAGTTGCATAAGTCATTGCCACTCCTTCTTTTACCCTTTGCATTTCTCAGAACACCCGTATTACTACGGATATCCACTTCCATTGGATAGATCCATCGTATGGTTATATACGAACTCGAAGGGACTTCTTCGAGGATGGATCCAGGTTCAGGAGAAATAGAATTGGTTTATTCAGTTGTCTTTTATTATCACCTTCTCTCAGGTTGTGAGAGCTCCTTGGTTTAGGAGAGTACACCTATTACGCTTATTGGATAGTCTTATTCCAAACCATAGGCTGGTGCCGAAAGGTAGGGAATGAAGAAAACCAATTAGCCTAAGTAGGGTGTGCAGAAGGTAATATGTAAAGACAAAATAAAGGGATTAGAAAGAGGGCAAAGTAAATTGCGACTGATATCATTCACGACCAAACCGCGTACTTCATCGCCACTCCTAATTCACCTTTAAAAGAATAAGGTATTATTCAGTTGTCTTTTATCATCACCTTCTCTCGAGATGCAAGTACTCCTTGGTTTAGGAGGGTACACCTATTATGCTTACTGGATAGTCTTCTTCCAAACCATAGGCTGGTGCCGAACGGTAGGGAAGGAAGAAAACCATTTAGCCTAACGATGGTGTACAGAAGGTAACGACTAAAGACAAATAAAGGGATTTGGAGAGACGGCAATAAAATATACGGTTGAAGTCATGAATTGGATTATGGAAGAGGCATTGCTATGAATACCAGGATACCCCTACGAAACATTTTCATGTTTCAGTGCATTGTTAAAAGAAAAACTGTTTTCCCGATTAGACACTTACTCCAAGGGTATGTATTTACCAGGTTTCATTCTCATATCTGTATGGTTTTACAGATGATGAGTGGGAGTAAGTTATTGGGAATTAGGTAATTATCCTCATTATATCGGAATTCGTTGTAATTGGTGATATTTGAGGAAATCGCCAGGATACAGTTTTCAACCTACGACGCACAGGTTTTGAGTTGTTTAACTCAGCGGACTTATACAGAGTATTGTATGTTGTCTAGTGTCCATCAGGACAAAGGGGTAGGTCCTCGTACTATGTTCTGTTTACTTATAACTTCTCTAGTATTTAGACAAGTGTTTCGTAGAAATACAAGGTCTAAGTTTTGAGAAGTTGTGGGTATAAGAATAAAGTAGAGAACCAGGTATCACAAGTATCGGGATTCTTCAAAGAGATCGAAGATGTAGATTCTTGTGATTGGTATTCATATGATAGTGATGGTTTTGAGAAACGTGTTTCTCTTTCAGGTTACTCATAATTGGATGGATTCCTAAGTTGAGTAATGCTGATTAGCCTCTTTCCATTAAGTTGATATGCACTGGAGACAGCTGCATGATTTGAATCTGGTTCCAATTAAATAAGTGCCAAAGTTTCTGTATTGGATATAGAATGGATCGTACCTTAAAAGATGTTAAGGTACGGGGAGTTGTCCAGCTTATGCTTAAAACCAGACTCTGGATAACTCAGGGCACGTTTCTGTAATGGCTGTTTGTGGGTTGACCCTGGCTATGATGAGGGTTGATATTCTACCATTTGGAAGATCAATAGTGATATTGTTCTTGACTCGCCACAGTTTTAGTAAAATGGATCTTTTTCAGAAAACAGTAGTGGGAGTATGGTAGAACTGGAAGTGATTCCAGAACCGCGAACGATTACGGAAAATTTAATAGGACCTAAATATTCAATCAGGTTTGACATTCCAATAGCCACTCCGCAGGTATGGTAGGTAACCTCAGACGCCCGAGAGGTACTTCGGTAGCCTCAGAGACGGTGACAGGGAGGTTCTTATCTACCAAGACTTGACACTACTGTTGTTCCAGGATATGAGACCCGGTAGGAGAGTTGTCGTAGTCAGTGGGAGCAGCAGAAGCATAGTGGGCAAGTAGCTTATGTCTATTTATAGACTTGAGCAGTTATAGCGGAGATAGATCATCTATTTTTTATGTGACAGTCATGGGTTTGACTTCAATCAGAATAAGGGATGGATCAGTTAAGAAGGTAGTAGGGTGTGATGTCATGGTATCTGGATGACATACACAGAGTAGGAAGTAAAATTCCTATACTACGATCGGTTGTACTGTGGTCGTCACACAGTTGTTTCTCCAGACAGGATATGGATATAATATTTGACATTCTGGTTTCTAGATCTATGGTTTTAGATCTGGATTTGGGTAGTTTCCCAATGTAGGTACTATGACAGATATTCTAATGGTTTTTGGAATAGTTGACTCCTAGCATGGTGGTGTACCTGCAGGTGATGGAGTCACCCTCTCTAAAGGTGTCTTACAGACTAAAGGGGAGAGGGATGTGCATGATTGGCAGATCACTTGCTTAGGCAATTGAGTCAATCATGAGATGTCAAGTACCACACCAAATGTTGTTTTTGCACTAGATGAAATGAGTTTATATTAATCCAATCCTGGCGAAACATAAGGAAGCAGTTTTAAAACATAAGTGCATGTTCTACGGATTTGATGACGGCAGCCTCCTTCGGGAGACGGTTATCATTCCAAGCTTCAAAGGTGACATGGTTGACAAAGTGATTGTCAGAGTTGTAGTTTTTCCCTCTGACGAAGAGGGACAGTATTATGGACAGGTGGTCCAAGAGGATACTGTGGGTGGCATGGTGCCGGATACTGATTAGGTTCAGTGATCGATACAGTCTAAGAAGTTTGGATTTGGAGTTCATTTATGAACTAGGTCCCATCAGATATCCAGACACATTCTAAGACAGGTATTACTCAATTCGGGAGATGGCTTTCTCCGCGAACTTGAGATTAAGAGAGATATAGAAAGAAACTTCTAGGCGGATCCACTCACTAAGGCTATTTCTCGAACACAATAGTTTTACAAACGGGCTTTGTGATACTGATTAGTAGAGGAGTTGGATGTTCGGTTTCACACGGGCTTTGAGTAGTCGACATCGCAATAATTAGCCTTGAGTGCAAGTGGGAGATTGTTGGAGATAGTGCCCTCATAGTCAATTATTGGATCACAGGTATGTGATTGCAATGATTGCGGAGGACCTATACCGGTAGGACAGTCTTACTCAAGATAATAGTATGCTATCTGGTTTGCCTTTATCAGTCGTGTACATGATCAGGTGACTGATTACATGTTACACTTTGATAGAGCCCTTAGGATCTTGCTTTACTACCAACAGTATGATGGCGATCATATACGTGAGAGTTGGGTAGTTTATATGCATATCTTTAATTGTGGTCCCTAGTCGTGGGAGTTTCGAGACAGGGCATCGATACTCCGGAGTAGACTAGTGTGTACAGTCGAGACCCCGATGAGGGGCGGTGGCCGGTCTCACAAGCCACTGGTGTCAGTTGGATCACCTAAGATGTATACAGGTGCTCATTGGGTTATGAGTACACCGGACAGGACTCGCCGGGAATCTGCTAGTTAGTATTATATCTACCGTCAGATAGCAGTTCCCTGGTGACATGTGTACAGGTTAGTTCATCGACCTGAGGTCGTCATTTGTCTCGTGTGAGTTCCCACTGTGCTTTGATTTCTACCCTACCACGGCTCAAAGGAGTCGTGCAAACAGGTAGCTTTTGGGTACAGTCCCGAGCCATATGGAGGCACGTGAGCGGATCGGCAGGGGATTCGTCTCTCCCGGTATTGGGGGCGAGGTCGTGCTGTGTCTAGGAGAGCCATTACACAAAGTCCATGGCCATGGCAGGAGATTTACTGGTAGGTACTCCAGTAGTATCTCAGGGTGTGATTGGGCTTCACTCCGACACGACTTATACTGCTATTGGGGGTCTGACGTTACTAGCCCCCTAGGCAGATATGCGATACTCATAGACGAACGGACCGGACTGTATATACATTGTCACTGTTAGGCTCAGTAGGGTTTTCCGGATGAGTGCGCTCATCGGCATCCCTTGAAGTCAGTCCATGGGCAGCCGTTACGCATTGCTAGTGCCGCTGACGGTTTATGGTTAAACCCACTGCCAGGGTACTGACGAGTCATTAGAGTCCCCCACAGACAGTTTCCCAAGTTCGGGCGAAACGTTGTAGAGGCCGTATGGTTTTATGGCAGGGTTCGGAAAATGCACGTGCGTTTACGCACGTGTTATTTTTCGGGCAGATGATACTGGTCGGCTTTGGTTTAAGCCGGATCCGAGTATTATATTGAGTAGGTATAATATCTTTGTCTCAGTTGCATTTGTATTCGGTCGTAATACAAATGCGGGTATATTTATACTGTTTCGGGGTTGTCCTGAAATTCATTTCAGGATCACTTTTGGAAGTTGCCAGTTTTCAGTTTTCTATCAGCCGTCTTTTAACATTCGGTTAAAGACGGGTTTATCTTTTCTTGAGATGTGTGTGGATTCTTCTAGAAGATTCTAGAGAGAGTGACTTGACATGGTGAGTCATTAGTGCATTAATGGTGTCATTAATGCTTTTGGTGACTAAGGGTTTAGATTCATTGCATCTTTATGACTCATTGTTTTCTTTAATGATCAAGATAAGCTTCATTCACTTATGGTCACCACTTCCCTCCTACACTCACCCCCCCTCTTGCTATAAGTGGCCGGCCCCCTCCTCTCTCTCTCTCACTTGTTGATTTCATTTGGAAAAAAGATATGATAGATTTTGGGGTGTATGGAATTTTACAGTTCATTTCATTCCATCACCCAATTCCCTCGACAACTTCATTAACCGATCGTCCACGGATTTGGACGAAGTGAGACAAAGTCATCTACTCATTCTCTACATCATTCTTGGTCGTCTCTTTTAGCAAACTTGACGATCGAGTTGCCTCAAGTCAGAGGCGGGAGCCCGTTTAAAGAATCGTCGATGTGGTGCCACCTCGACGAAGATATCGGAGATCGAAGAGATCGGAGCAGCCGCAACGGAGCGTGGGATGATGGTTGAAGAACGAAGGACTCGGATCGTTCGGTATAACCTTTCTACACTCTTTACAGTTTGTTAGTTTAGCAATAATGGCAGATCCGGGTTAAAGTATACGATAGCGCCAGTTAAAAGTTTTTGTTCCGCATTTGGCGTCTGTAGACGGCCGGGGCGCTAGCGTAGACTTACACATTGTTCACGGACTGTTGAACAGTCCGCAAACCTTCCTAAAAAGCTTCATCTTGCTGCTGGTTCAGCTCGATCTGTCGCTTTTGGTTCTCCAACATCCCACGGATTACTCCGAGCATAGCGGCTTCATCAACACGCCTTTGGTATGTTTTCAGATTCTTTCCTGCCATGTTCCTGAAATCAAAACACTAAAAGGATTAGCATGATAACAGATTCAAAATGTAGATTAAGGATATGAATCAAGGATGGAACTCCAAGTTACTTAAATAGAGTACCGCATTGTAACCATGCCGCGGTATCATAGCTACAATCACATAACTCCACCCAAGTCGCCTAAGTTCTAGAGATAACCAAAAGGAAACCAGGTTTCGAGTCGATATGCAAAGAAGGTTTCCATATCGTAAAAATAGAATCAGGAGGAAGTTAAGATTCAAAAATGGCAAGACGGTAAGGTGGCAGGACATGTTTCCTAATCACGAGTATTCTGATTCGTGTATTGTGTCCAATACCCAATTACAAAGGAATCAAACCCGATTAACTTAAATTCTATGTCTCTGATACCAAAGAAACCATGTCACGCCCCGCTTCCCAGAGTACGCTTAAGATAGGCACGTGACATAGCCAACCATACTACCTGTGGATAGGAAATATCCTTCCACAGTCACATTACGGCTGTAGAGATATAAAGAACAATAATAAACTATCTAATACATGTCCATAAGCCAGAATAAAATGAGTTAAGACCCGAGCCAATGCGGAAGCAAAAGATCCAATACAAGAATAAACTGGAATGTACGTCCCAAAATGCGGGCTCACATCAGGAATGAAAATACCGAAGGTAAAAAAATAAACTAACTACTAATAAGTCCTCACTGCTCAGCCTGCTGACTGAAATACTCCTGCTCGGCATGTAGCAAAGGTAAAGAATCTGGGCCATGCAAAACCCAGACGTCAGTGCGTCATAACATCAAGCAATAATGTAAACAAGGGGTAGCATGACATGCAGGTATGAGTATGAATGGTAAAACCGGTATAATAGTGATATAAGTGAGGACAGTGAGGGTAATGTGTAGTGAGTAATCTAAACTGGTCTACTGTGTTAACTACTCTCAATCTTTGAAATCAATTTGATGAATCATCGATGTAACTCAATAGTATCCCGTGCATACCCGGGACCACGGTCAAGATTCTCGGGCTGGAACCGAGATATGCCGCTAGGCACTAAAACAGGAAATATGTATAGATGAATGATGTCAGCAGCATCATCCCAAGGCTGACCTAGCCTCTAAAACTGATCAGTATAAGCAAGCGAACTGTCGAGTTACAAGTCAGGTTTCATCATCGATTTCCCCATACCCCCAAGTTATATATGTTTAAGTCAGGTATTAATAATCTGAAGCTAATGCCAACACAGGATCAAGCAGGTACAGGTTTGTCTGGATAGACAACAGGAAATGTCCGTAGGGACAACATGTCAAGGCTGTTGGCATTAGTAACAAGATCAGGTAACAGGTCAAGATATGGTACATCAGGTCAAGTCAAGTAGTGTAAATAAATCCAATCATGTCAAGAAGTGCACGGTATCAAGTCGTATCAAGTAGTAGGTGTATCAAGTCATGTCAGGGGTGCACAAAATGTCCCGTGGGTGCTCATAATCAAACTAAAATAAGCATGGGTATACAAAACAAGTATACGGTACTAATGGAACAATAAAAATGGAACATTGTGATGTGGTATGCAAATAGGTACAGATTAAAGCATATGGATGCACAGTTATCGATTTGGGTTAAGGTTATAGTTCCAACATTAATTAAAATACACTTTATCAAATATGGAACGTTAATATTACAATATTATATATTCAAATGATCTATGGATGCAATAATATGTATATTAGACGGAATGGATGCAAATAGGTATCCGAAAGTTATAAACTATTTAAAAATGGTACTATGAGCTATGCAACTAAGCACTATGTGATATAAATATGGACGTGGGTACAATGTATTGTAATCTAATATGCAACATGATATGTTTTCATGTTCTAGACACAAAAATGATATAAACGGGACATCGAAATGTTAAAATGGAACATGTGGTATTAGATTTAAACTATAGGTTTAATATGCAATTGAATAATATAAAATAATTTAAAATAGCATGTAGCAAGTTTTACTTGCCTATACGGATCAAGAAACGGGCATACGGAACGTCTCATGTCGACGGAAAAAGTCGCGACGCGCGCACGGTACACGGAACGGATCCAAACAACGCACAAGGTGATCCCACGGGTCAGGTACGCTCGTTGGGTCGACGGGATCGTTGACGGCACGACCGGGTTCCGGCGATCTAAAAAGGCAGTGAACATTTTAAAGAAAAGAATTGCATAGAAAGAAAGAAGAAGGGAAGGAGGAAGGAGAAGAATGAGAAGAGGAAGCTTACTGTGGTCTGCGGAGAGGGTTTCGAGGGTGTCGACAACGTCAATGGAGCTCCGGCGAGGTAATTGCAAAGGACAGAGGCTTTTAAAAAAAACAGCATGAAGGAAAGAACGAATGAAAGAAAGAAGAAGGAAGAAGGGGGTGCTAGGCTCACTGTTGCGCCGGATATGGGATGAAGGCAACGACGGGATCACTCCGGTGATCGCCGCTCACGGTGAAGCGGTGTGCAGGGGCTCGGGTTCCTTCTCAGGTGCATGTGCATGGCTCGGGAATGGGAGAGAAGGTGAATGCGATGGGTGTGAGGAGGCGGCGAGGTCGGGAATGGCGTCGTCGGGGGACTTGGGCGACGGCGAAGTGGAAGCAGACGAGAGGTAGGGTTTGTGGTCGTGGGTTAAAAGAAAAATAGGAGAGGAGAAGAAGAAGAATATAATCATAGGGAGAGAGAGAGAGAAAAATAGCGAGAGGAGAGTGAGAGAGAGATTCTGAGAGAGAGAGAGAGAGGAGAGAGAAAAGAGATCGAGAGGAGAGAGAGGGTTATGTGAACAGTTAGGAGATATAATTTTGTTTTTATTGGGAGAGAGAGAAAGGAAGAAGGGTGGAGAGAGAGAGGTAAGGAAAAGAGAGAGAAGGAAAAAGAAAGGGAGAGAGAGAAAGTGTGGGGCCGGGCCAGAGAGAAAAAGTTGTGTGTGTGTGTGTTAGGATTTGATATTGTTAAAAAAAATTTTAAAAAGATTTAAATTGGTTTTCGAAAAATATTCTGAGCTGTTAAAAATATTATAATTAAATTTTAAAATTTAAGTAAATTGAATTTTGGAGGGATACGAAAATATTTCAAAACGCGTCCTGGTCGGGTCTAAAATTTCAGATTTTAAATACGAAAAATAAATGCGACTTCCAAATTTTAAAATGAATGATTAGGTAACGAAAATGCATACCCCCAAGAATGGATGCACGTACGTGCGTGTAGCTATCCAAACACGCCCGTTCCACTGAACGGGACGAGAACAAGATGCGCGGACGCTACCACGTGGTTAGGGGTATTATGCAGGCTATGAAATGCAATTTTAATTTATTATACATGACCTAAAATTTTATATGATAAAATGTGTGATGTGAGATGAAAAGTCAATATGCAGTATACATGAGATGCGCGTGTCTATTTAACAAGCCAGGGTAGTCTATAAATATGAATCAACCAGTTCAAGCAAGCGGGTTGGGTCGAATGCAATGAAAATGTAAAATTAGTATTCGAATCCAAACACGATAAATAAATAAAATGCCACAGATATATAAATATGGGAACTGGAATTGGTATAAATGAACTCGGTTGTTACACAAAACGAGGTCCCGCCATGCAAATGCCAAGTCCGTCATTTGAAGAACAGATGGATAAGCTAATAAGGGAAGCGGGTCAGAAGGTCCGGGATGACCATAGCCGCGAAATGGCCATTTATGAGAAAGCCAAGACGCAACGCCTCCTTCAACAGGCCGCGGAGAATGACAATGCTCTTCGTCGCCAACCCGTCATACAAAAGACCCGACGCAGAGGCAAAAATAAACTAACGAACAGGAAAAACGTTCGACAGCAGTGTAGCTGGTCTGAGAAGCCATGCGATCGAGAATCGAGCAGCCGGGATCCGTCTCTTATAAAGAAGATGGGTCGAGCATATTCTTTTCCCCAAGACAAGACAAAGAAGATATTCAATCTTGTCATAAAACATCATATGATGACGCTCCCGGAGTCTAAGCACCCCGAGCAAGCAGACGAGGTCTCTCACCCAGACTATTGCTCCTACCACCGAGCAATAGGACATCCTCTCGAAGACTGCTTCACCTTCAAGAACTGGGTTGAAGACCAGTATCAACTCGGCAGATTTGCTCTATCCAACAGTTGGAGGGTAAGTCCGCCACGGATGCATGAATCAAAAGACACTTATGCAATGAGAGTAGAACCAGATTAACATCGGTCTTGGAAACGATCTCGTACCTGTCACACGATAACGCTGTCAGAAGAAGAACCCGAGAATATGGATGACCTCTCTTGGTTCTTCGAAAACAATGAAGATGAGTTTATCTCAGAATTTCCACTGGCGCCAAAAGAGATGGAAGATGGGATACATAATACTGCAGATGACCTCAGAAAAATCGACTTGGGAACGGCAAACGACCCACGGCCGACGTTCGTCAGTGAACTGTTGTCTAAAGAAAATGAGGCTATGCTTAAAGACGTGCTCATGCAGTATAAAGATTTCTTCGAATGGAACTATTCAGATATGCCGGGACTCGATCCAGAGATTACTGTCCACAAATTGGCGATTTCTCCAGACGTCAATCCGGTCAAACAAGCACCGAGAAGAATGCGGCTCGAGCTTGAGATGAGCATCAACGCCGAGGTCAAGAAGCTGATCGACTCCGGCTTCATCCAAGAAGTTCAATACCCTGACTGGATTGCCAGCATCGCCCCAGTGATGAAGAAAAATGGGGCGGTGCACATATGTGTGGACTTTCGGGATCTCAACAAAGCTTGCCCGAAGGACGACTTTCCAGTACCGGTCACTGAGCTGATGATAGATAATACGTCCACTCACGAAGTTTTCTCCTTCATGGACGGCTCATCAGGATACAATCAGATAAAGATGCATCCCAAGGACCAGAAGCATACCGCTTTCCGGACCCCTTTGGGCATATTCTGCTACAAGGTGATGCCTTTCGGTCTAAAGAACGCCGGTGCCACTTATCAGAGGGCCATGACGAAGATTTTCGATGACCTCATACATGAAATCGTCGAATGCTATATCGACGACCTCGTAGTTAAAAGCAAATCATACGAGAAACATTTAGAGCATCTGAAGATCGTGTTTCAGTGCCTTCGGAAATACAATTTGAAGATGAACCCTCTCAAATGCACGTTCGGAGTTTCCTCGGGCAAGTTCCTAGGATTCGTCTTCTGACATCGAGGAATCGAGATAGACCCGTCGAAGATCAAGGCGATCATGGAAATGCCTCCGCCGAGGACTCTCAAGCAACTACGGTCTCTCCAAGGAAAGCTCGCGTATATCCGGCGATTTATAGCCAATCTCTCTAGCAAGTGTCATCCTTACAGTCACCTAATGAAGAAGGGAATCCCGTTCGTCTGGAATCACAAATGCCAAAGCACATTGGACGAAATCAAGCAATACCTGCAGAATCCGCTAGTACTGGCCGCTCCCGTTAAAGGAAAACCTTTCGTCCTTTACACAATAGCCCTCGAAGGTTCTTTAGGCGTGCTGTGGGCACAAGAGAACGACCAGGGAATGAGAGAGCCCTCTACTATTTGAGTCGAGTTCTCCTGGGGGCAGAAAGCAACTACTCCCCTATCGAAATACACTGCTTGGCGTTGATCTTCGCAATAACGAAGCTCAGACACTATGCTTTGGCACATGAGGTCCACCTCATATCAAAGGTGGATCCTCTCAAATACTTGATGTCAAAAGCCATATTAACAGGACGGCTCGCTAAATGGGCCCTACTCTTAATGGAATTCTCGGTGACATACCGACTCCTCAGGCCATCGCCGACTTCCTCGCTAAGCATCCGATACCTACCGATTCTCCTTTGAACTGCGAATTTCCCGACGAGCACGCGTTTGACACGATCGACGGGGAGAGAAGAGAGAATGATACCCAGTGGGAACTCTACTTCGATGGAGCATCTTCCATGAAGAAGCGCAAACAAAGCACCCTCATAATCAAATCATGGGTAGGCCTCATCTTCGTGACCACACAAGGAGGGATAATGTGCTTTGCCTTCTCCTTAACAGAGCCGAGGACGAACAATGAAGCCGAATATGAAGCCTTGATAGCAGGTCTTGAGATCGCTATAGACATGGGAATTGAAACCCTCCTCATATACGGAGACTCCCAGCTGGTCGTTAGTCAAGTAAATGGCGACTATCAAACGTGCAAACCAGAGTTGGTGAAGTACGACGAGAGAGTGCAGCAACTGCTGACTCAAGTTCCCTCCTACATTCTGGAAAGTATATCGCATGCGGAAAACAGCAAAGCGGATGCATTAGCCAAGCTTGCTAAAGAATTGGCCGACGAGAACCTTGATGACGTAAAGATCGTTGTGCAAAGCCGTCGGGTTCTTGCACCGGCAGAAATGTCTCCAGAATCGTCCGAAGAAAAAGGAGCGACCGAGCATGCGACCCTATAAATAAAAGACCAGGAAAAGGCTAAGGATTGGAAAGAAGTCTTTATAGACTACTTCAAATCCCGTCGAACGCCTGAAGATGCATCCTCAAGACATCAGCTAATGAAACGAGCTTTGACTTTCGCCTTCGTCAATGATACTCTGTACAAGAGATCGTTCGACTCTCTATGGCTAAGATGCCTGGGGCTGGAAGAAGCAAAGAGAGTCGTCCAAGAAACTCACGACGGACTCTGCGGTTCTCACCAAGCCGGGCCAAAGATGAAACTAAAGATCAAAAGTATGGGCTACTATTGGCCCACGATGATCCAAGACTGCCTCGAATACGTGAAGCAGTGCCACTCGTGCCAGATTCACGGGGACTTTATCCATCAACATCCAAATCCGCTACACCCAACGGTGGCTAGCTAGCCGTTCGAAATGCGAGGAACTGACATAATCGGCCCTATCGAACCAGTATCGTCCAGAGGACATCGGTTCATACTGGTAACAACCGATTACTTCTCCATGTGGGCAGAAGCAGTACCACTAAGAGAAGTGAAGACGGAGAATATCCTTCATTTCTTCAAGACACACGTCATTTATTGGTTCGGCACTTCGTGACGGATTATCTCCGATAACGGGCCAGCCTATAGAAGCCACAAGATCAGCCGCTTCGCACAACAGCATAACATAGACTGGAGATACTCGTCGGTCTATAATCCCCGAGCTAACGGTCTAGATGAGGCTTTCAACAAGACCTTGACGAAGATCGTGAAAAAGACGGTGTCTCGAAATAAGAAGGACTGGCATGAGAGACTGCATGAAGCTCTCTGGGCGTATCGAACTACGTTCAAAACGGCCACAAACACAACGCCGTATGCATTGGTATTCGGCACAGAAGAAGTACCCCCCTCGAGATAGAGTTACCCTCGCGACGAATGGCAGTTCATTACGAGCTAACGGACGAAGAGAATGCTCACCTTCAGCTTGAGGAGCTCGACGCCCTTGATGAAGCCCGGCTCATGGCGCAACAAGACCTGGAGGCTTATAAAGCAAAGATGACGCGCTCATACGAGAGATTGACTAGGCCGAGGACATTCCGCCAAGGCGAACTCGTGCTAGTGGTCAAGAGACCTATGATCCCCAATCGTGCCAAGTGGTGGAAATTCGAGCCGAACTATGAAGGCCCGTACATTATAGACAAAGTTTACCAGGATGGATCCTATATACTTATGGACATGCATAGTGAAAGACCTTTCAGGCCAATAAAAGGTCGCTTCCAAAAAAAATACTACGCATGTCGAGTCACGGCCTAGGTCAACGATAGATGACGACGCCTATGTCCGCTCGCTATCTTCCTAAGCCCAAACTCTATAAGTAGTAGCCGGCAACGGACTGAAATGTCCTAAAACTAACAACGGACCGAAATGTCCTAAAAATAACAACGGACCGAAACGTCCTTAAACTAACGATGGACAATTATGTCCTAAAACTGGCTATTGACCGAGACGTCTATAAACTACTATGGACTGCAGCATCCCAAGGCTGACACAAATATATATATATTAAAAAACGGTATGTCCATAAGCGAGATGGGCACGGATGAAAACCCGAAAGGGCTCCGTGAGTAAAAACAGCAGGGCTACCGGCGAGTTTTGTGAAAACCCGAAAGGGCGCAATCTCATTAAAAAACACTTGCAAGGTCCTCTCGACCCTGTAAGGAGAAACCACCTGCGTGAGATCCTTACGACTCATAAGGGAGCAACACACTTAGGGATCCCCATGATTCCTAAGGAGAAATTACACTTGCGAGATCCTCACGACTCGTAAGGAGAATTTCCCTTTGAGACCCTCACGGCTTACAGGGTTCAAAAGCCTTAAGCTACAAGGATCTGAACCTGTTCTTAAGCCATCACAACTTCCAATGCTGCCCTACAAGCAGTGCAATATTGACCCTTGTATACAATCCACGTGCACGAATAAACATTTCCCTAACAAAGTCTCACCAGAGACTAGGGATATGCTCATATGTCGAACGACACTTGTAAGTCCTCTCGACTTATAAGGAGAAAATACACTTGTAAGATCCTTATGACTTATAAGAGAACACATACTTAGGAATCCTCACGATTCCTAAGGAGAAAATGCACCTACGAGATCCTCACGACTCATAGGGAGAAATACCTTTATGAGACCCTTACGGCTCATGAAGTCAAAAGCCTTAGTCGACAGGATCCTAACCCTGTTTACTAAGCCACCTTTGTTCGATATCGACAAAGGCAAATGATGATTCGCTCCTGACAATATCCCAGTTGTAGCGATACTGATGCCTAAATCGGTATCAAATCCCAAACTCGCAGCGAAAAGTCAGTGAGCCACAAATGCATATGAAATAGCCGAAATGATGGGGCAACTTATAACAAAATCAGCAAGTAAAATATATGCATACAAAATAGCCGAAATGGTTGGGCAACTCACAACAAAAAGCAGCAAGTAAATAAAACAAATAGCCGAAATGATTGGGCACCGCGAAAAATAGCCGAAATGATTGGGTAATCGTGACTTTCGCGATATTAAAGCTGAAATGATAGAGTATCGTGGAAAGAAAAATATATAAAATGAAACTTTTTGCCCTACAGGTGAGATCACATCGATCCCTGTATACAATCCAGGGGCACAAACAAAGAGGGAACCATACCTTCCCACCAGGCTCCATCAGAAAAAGAAGCCAAATCTCGACGGTTCACAGACAGCCTGGAGATCATCTCAACATTCGTCTCATTACAACAGGCGCAACATCAGTAAATCAGAGCCGCGACAAAGTTCCTAATTTCATGACTCGGCGGTGCACAGACAACCGAGAGTCAACCCCTTCTGGTCCCGTAGAACACGGCTAATGTCAATCCTGACCCCGTGGAAAACGCCCAGAGCAAATCCTGGTCCCATAGAACACGGCTAATGTCAATCCTGACCCCGTGGGAAACGCCCAGAGCAAATCCTGGTTCCGTAGAACACGGCTAATGTCAATCCTGACCCTGTGGGAAACGCCCAGAGCAAATCCTGGTCCCGTAGAATACGGCTAATGTCAATCCTGACCCCGTGGGAAACGCCTAGAGCAAATCCTGGTCCCGTAGAACACGGCTGATGTCAATCCTGACCCCGTGGGAAACACTCAGAGCAAATCCTAGTTCTGTAGAACACGGCTAATGTCAATCCTGACCCCGTGGGAAATGCCCAGAGCAAATCCTAGTCCCGTAGAACATGACTAATGTTAATCCTGACCCCATGGGAAACGCCCAGAGCAAATCCTGGTCCCGTAGAATACGGCTAATGTCAATCCTGTCCCGTGGGAAACGCCCAGAGCAAATCCTGGTTCTGTAGAACACGGCTAATGTCAATCCTGACCCGTGGGAAACGTTCAGAGCAACCCCTGACTCTGTGAAATGCGGATAAAGTCAACCCCCTGACCCCGTGAAATGTGGATAAGGTCAACCCCCGACTCCGTGAAATGCAGATAAAGTCAACCCCTTGACCCCGTGAAATACGGATAAGGTCAACCCCTGACTCCGTGAAATGCGGATAAAGTCAACCTCTGACCCCGTGAAATGCGGATAAAGTCAACCCCTGACTCCATGAAATGCGGATAAAGTCAAACCCTGACTCCGTGAAATGCGGATAAGGTCAACCCCCTGACCCGGTGAAATGCGGATAAGGTCAACCTCCTGACTCCGTGATATGCGGATAAAGCAACCCTCGACTTCCCCGTCAAAGCAATTCTTTGATTCGGGAGCAAGTCAACTCATTAATCACTTACGAGTCCTCTTGACTTGTAAGGAAGAAAATTTTCTTGTGAGATCCTTACGACTCTCAATAGAAAATGCACTTAGGAATCCTCACGATTCCTAAGAAGAAAATACACTTACGGGATCCTCTCGACCTGTAGGGAGAAAATTCTTTATGAGACCCTCAAGGCTTATAAAGTTGAAAAGTCTTAGGTGGCAGATCCTAACCCTGTCTCCCAAGCCATCGTTGCCTCGCAGAGAGGTCAATGTAGATTTTCTACGGGCCACACTCTCCGACAAGAAAGGAAGAAACCACTTACGAGTCCTCTCGACTTGTAGGGAGAAAATTCTCTTGTGAAATCCTTACAACTCTCAAGAGAAAACGCACGTAGGAATCCTCATGATTCCTATAGAGAAAATACACCTACGGGATTCTCACGACTCGTAAGGAGAAATACCTTTATAAGACCCTCACGGCTCATAAAGTTGGAAAGCCTTAGGAGGCAGATCTGAACCTGACTCCTAAGCCATCACTGTCCTACAAGGAGATCAAAATAGATTATCCACAAAATACATTTATTAAAAGGGACACACCACCATGAAGTAAAATATGTCTTTTATTCATGAATCAAAATAAATACAAAGTATAATTTATTAAAGAATCAAAAAATATTCTCATTCAGGAGTATGTACAAAAGAAGAATAAAAAGAAAATATACAATTCTTCAAGCCGGCGGACGATTTAATAGATTTGCTAGTTCATCCTTTTTCCGCTGGGCCTCGGCTTCATGATTCATTATCGCTAAGAGACGGGCCTCCGCTTGAGACTGTTCGGCCTGGTACGAGGTAAGCCGACTTTCAAGTTCCTTTTCGGTAACTTTATGAGTTAAAACCATCTCGCGAGTAAAAATGACGGCTTTATCAATGGCTACCACCTCCCTGATAGCTTCTTGAAGAACCTGCCAAAGTTCATACGCCCGCGTGGTCTTGGCCGTAAGATTAGCTTGAAGTTCCCCCAGCGCTGTTGAAGCCAGCTTCCTCTCTGAAAATTTTCGACTGAGCCTCTTCTTGCATGACAGCATATTTGCGGCGCACCGTTCGATCAGCCCCTGCAAGCTCGCCTTTGCAGCCACAACCTCTGAAGGAAGGCGCGTAAATTCAAGACTATGCAAGCAAGCCTCCACCCGACGACAAAACTCAACCCAGACTTGCACCAATGTTTCGCTATGGTAAGCATCAAGAAAGGGGAGAGAACTGTTGGTTTTGGCGGTAAATTCTTCGGCCGTGATCAAACTACCAGCACGAAGGTCTTTGATCAGAGCTGACAAAGAGTGAAGGCTTAGCTTTGCCATCCGTTCCGAGGTACGTAGAGCATAGGGGCCGGGTGGCATGGCGATGCGAGATTCCAGCGTGGTAAGAACTGGGAAAGCTGTTAAGATTTATAAACAATCAGTAAGACTTGCAAGCAAAGACCAGATGGAACAACGTCGAAACTTTACTTACCCACAGTCATTCCCCAGGCCCGTCAAGAATCTCAACTTCGTCATCGGCTTCCAGAACTGCAGAAGACATCAGTATCGTTATATGAAATAATAATAATACAGTGAGGAGAGGGCAAATAACACTAACCTTGCCCGGAAGAGAGGACGATGCGTTGAAAGGATATTGCCTGCGGAGCGGCCATCTCTAACAAACGCTGAAAGGATTTTCTAGGAGACAGATCAGCGATAGACGCTGCCAACCCGCGTAATTCTGAAAATACAGAAAGGTTTAGATAATGGAGAGATTATTAAAATAAAATATAGAAGGCTACCTACAATGCTCCTCCCGCTCTGAACTGGAGGGATAGCAGTTTCGGCGGCCTCCTCCATGCCCCCAAGCACATCATCGGGGACATGGGCCGGTATAACAACTTCCAATTGAGGAGCAGTGGCCATCGCTGCAGGCTCCAATGAAAGGATGGTGGCCTCGACTACCTGTCCCACAGTCTCCGGGCCGTCTCCAGAAAGATCCATTGAATCCGCGGCCAATGAAAGTGCCTCTTCCGGGAGAGCAAGCACCGGGAGAACGGAAATCACTAATGGGAGCTCCGTGGTGGGAAGAACAGGTGTATCGACCCCCTCCACACTTACTAGTGTCTCATCGGGGATATTTACAGAGTCCATAGTCAAGGCGCGACTCGAACTCAGATCCTCTGCTATTGCCTAAGTCCCTGCAAAGTTTTCACGAAGATAAGGATATATGTATGTATATAAGCAGTACAAAATACTACAAAAAGATATATAGGTATACCAATGCGCAAAGCAGCTTCTAGTATGGCTTTTTCAAGATGGCGTTCTTTCTCAAGAATTCGTGGTCGCCGGGGTTCGAGGGTAGACTCGTGACCACCAGTCCACAACGACAGCGCATCTTCGGCATCGGCCGAGATAGGCTGCTTAAGAGCTATCTCGCCTCCTTCTTCCAAAAGACCTATAAATATCCACCGTATCGATAGAGGATCTTCGTAGAAGATGGCGGCAGGATAAGGTCTCTTCGGGACCCTTACATTTTCAGTCTCATCCTGGGAGCGTCTTATAGCCTCAGCCAATTGTGCGGCTTCCTCAGCAGATGAACCTGGGAAAAGAAGACCACCATCCGACTCTTGCATAGCTATTGGTTCATCTTGAAATATAGGCCCGGATTCCACTAAAAAGTCGAGCATATTGGTGACCGTCTTCCTTCGCCTCTTTGACCCAGAACTAACACCAGAAGACGATCGCTTCTTTCCCCTCGGTGCTTTGGTGCGACGTTGACCCACTTCGCCTTCAGTATCCTCTCTCGGCGGTGCTACCGATGACGACACTGCCATTGCTGACGCCGTAGTTGAGGAAACTGCTACTGGCGCCTTATCAGAGGCCCTTGTCTGAGCTCTAGTGCGCATCGGCATCCCAACTGTCGGGGTCAAGTCCACATTCTCCGCCTCAGGAATAAGTATGGTACCAGTATCCCTCGAGGGAGGGAGAACTATTGTCCGCGGTCGCGGCGGGACTCCCATAGCCTGGAGCGAGGTGGGAGCTTTAAGCCCCAAAAGTATCCTCCTATCCTCAGCAATGATTGGACTAACCCGGTGGCGATACCAACCCGTGAAAGCCCCCATGCACATCGGAATGTAGTCGGCCTCGGGGATCATGAAATGAGAACCGGAGTTTAGCCTCGTGAAATGGTGGGTGGCGTCATGAACAGTTTCCAAAGAAAGGCTGGGCTCCACTGTGAACGCCTCGAAGGGGACACCCTGATCATATCCCAGTTGCCGGGCAAAGCGGTGTGGATTGTACCGCATGAAAAGAGCCGCATCGTTTCGACGGAACACCAGATAGCCGGGTCTGATCGAGTACAAGTGCATGGCTTCCCTGGGTTTCAAAGACGGTGCTCCCTCTTTCGATAAGTCAAATAGTTGCTGGACAGGTCCCGAGGGAGCGGAGAGGACTCGATCGTTAAATACCATCCCGCCTTCGTTGGCATAAGGGTTGAGCAGCACTCGAAGAGCCCCTAATTGAGTCGGGTCAGGAGCAGAAGCGTCCACCAACCTCATGAGCCACAGAAAGGTATAGGCATCATAAAAGCTGGGTCTCTGATGCGCAGCAAATGTCCCTAGCACGTGCATCTCAATCCATAACGTAAATAATGAAGAGAGAAACTCACTACGTTCACGCCTGGGGTTGAGGTATTGGCTGCAGTGCTTAGCCCATGGTACAGATGCGACAGCCCTGCAATGCCCACGGCTAATCGCGTCCCTTCGGCAATGCGATGAGCAGGATAGATAACCGAGGCTCTCATGAATCGACGGTGCGTTGGAACAACAAACCAACTGAGCCAAATGCTGATAAAACTAATGAAGAAAGTTTCTTCATCCATGCCAGGAGCTGCGATCGACTCGAAAGGTACAGCCGACAAGACTGGAATGTAGAACTGGGGCAAATCCTCTTCTCTAGCCGGTAGCCTATTTAAACCAAACCCGAAGGGGTCGTTGATATTCGCGAACTTCGGAACCGCCTTTGATATAACGTCTCTATGAAGGAAGCAGGCGATAAAGTTTTAAAAGTGACGCCCTGCTCTTCTGACTCCGTGAACAGCTTCTCAAAAATACCCAGAGTCTTGATTAGACTCGGGTACTTGTGGCGGACGACATTTTTAGTCGACAAGCCATCAAGCGTAGTGGGCACGGTCTCGAAGGCATACTCGTTAGAGGGAAACAATTCTTCGTAAGGCGCTCCCCTGATCGGTAAGCCCGAGATCTCGCGAAACTCTTCCAAAGAGATCGAAACTTCGCGGTCCCCTAACAGGAAAGTGTTGGTGGGAAGATTCCATTGATTAAGGAAAGCTTTAACCCACCATACATGAGGAGACTGATAATGGAAGAGAGACGCGTACACCGCCTGGTAAAGCCCGACCCTCTGCATTCGCGCACGATGAGCGGACAAGATGTAACGAGCCCAGAGAAGGTAGCTCATAGGATGGCGAGGGGTAAGCCCTATCTTGTAAACTTGTCCCTAAGGCTGGGCTTCACCTTGGCAAATATGACGCCCCAAGATGTCTATGGCCGGCACAGGCTATTTTGGTATCCCAGTTGTCGACGGTTCGAACCGGCCGGTAGGAGTCCAATCCGCCACCTCTATAGCAAAAGCAGTCCGCGGACGGTCCATCGGCAAGAATAGACGGATAGGCTCTGTTGGTACCTCGCAAAGAAACCTTCGACGACGGCAGATGATATGACCGTACCAGGTCCCCCATAAAAGTAAATTGGTGCAATCCAGGTCATGAGCCCTGATCATCACCATCACTTCTTCATCTGACAGTGATTGAAGAAAAGCCGCCTCCGAGGGAGTAAAAGGAAAGTATGGAAGAGAAACCATTGTTCCTGAAATAAAGGAAGGGGAAACTGTTAGTGAAGCCCACACGTGTGTGTGTGTGTGTGTGTGTGTGTGTGTGTGTAAGTATATATATAAGAAGACGATGGAAGAAAACGACAAACAACTTATTTCATGGGACCATGGGTTACAAGACACGTGGGCCCCACAAAATCAATATGGCGGCTTACTAATAATGAGGCTGAGCAATCATCATGAGAACAAAAGGAAGATTCTCAATAAATTCAAATGACTCTACACATTCCCCCAAGGAGAAAACCCATTACAGGAATTCTGTGCAAATCGAGAAGGATCTCTGCAAGAACAACTCAGGATGAAAAATCCCAAGAAGTCTTCTTTTAAGAACTAAGTTCTTTAGAGAAATTAAATTCCTTTTGAACATAGGAATTAAATTCCCAGAAAAATTTTCAGAGATAAGCTCTTTGAAATGGAATTAAATTCCAGAGGGAAGACAAGTATCATCATTAGAGAAACCCTAGCGAAAGGGGTTTATTATTTAAAGATCGGACATTCTTAAAGAACTTGGAAAGATGGGTTTTTGTTAAAGGGAAAAACCCTTAGTGTGGATTTAAAATCCAAAGAAAATTTCTACAATCAGCCGTTCAAGACCCTTACCTGAAAAGGGAAATCTTTTGTTAGCAGAGTTAAACTCTGAAGATTTTTGAAACAGAGAACTGAGCTCTGAGAAAGAGAATTAAATTCTCAAGGAAAGAAAAGGAAGGAAGAAGAAGAAAGAGTGGAGGCGCTTCTGAAGAGACCCCTGCATTTATAGGATGTGATGGGAAACTGTTCATCTACCCCTTTCCCTAGGCAGATCCAACGGCCATAAAAATTACAGCGTTGCACTCACGTGCAAACACGTGAGAACAACACTGTGGGGGCATTTGTTCCCTCATTAGAACTTTGCTTCCTGAGTCTGAGTACCAGAAGGTTGTAAATACAAGGAAAAACCCCAATGGGGCATCACATGCGCACACGTGATTAGGGGGCACGTGCCGACACGTGATGGCTTCCTGAGGGCTCTGAAATGATAAGAATTGAATCCTAATCAAATGGGTTCACGTGCCCACACGTTATGGGCCTTTAAACCCACTGAAAAGAATTAATGGTATAATAAAACAACAAGGAAAAACCCCAATGGGGCATCACGTGCCCACACGTGACCAAGGGTCACGTGCTGACACGTGATAATTCCTGAGTTCTTTAAAACAACAGAATTAAATTCTGGTTAAATGCTTAATCAGCGGGCCACGTGCCACCACGTGATAGGGTCTTAAAACTCTCTGAGTTAGAGGAAAGAAAACCCTAAGTGGGGCATCACGTGCCCACACGTGACAGGGGGTCACGTGCCAACACGTGATGGGTTCCTAAAGATTTCTGAACTAATAGAATTAAATTCTAATTAAATGGTCAATCAGTGGGGTCACGTGCTAACACGTGATAGGCTCTTAAACTTTCTGAACTAATAGAATTAAATTCTAATTAAGGGAAATCAAAAACCCTAATATTTCCTTAGATTTTTCCAAACAAAAAGATTGCGCTTTGTAAAGTGGAGCACCGTTGGATTTAAAATCTAATGGTGATTAAAAATCACCAATTTATAGAAATATTCTATACAAGGAGATATTTCCCTGAAACTTGTCAGGAATAACAGACAAAATATCTTTTGGATTAAAAATCCAATGATGAATAAAATTCACTAAGTGATCTAAAAGATCATGTTGGTTACAAAATCAATCAAAATCTTTCAATGAAAAATTGACTAAACAAACTGATTCTTTTCTTTCTCCTATAAATAGGAGCCAAGAAGAGAAGAGAAAAAAAGAGAGATATACAACAACAGAGAGAAAAAAGAAGAGAATTTAATTCTCCAGAGAGAAAGAAGATTTCTTCAGAAAAAGAAAGAAACCCTAGGTAAGAAAGGGAAAGAGATCATTCTATAACCTCCCATAACCCTATAAAAGAATTTAATTATCAAACTAAGAGTTTAACTCTTCTGAATAAGAACTTAGTTCTTCCTCTGATTGAAGATCTGCAGAAGAAGATCTCCCTATAAGTTGAGAATTTAATTCTCATCGGGGAGATTCTGTCATGCAGATCTAAAATCTAAGGGAGGACCTAAGTTCAGAGAATCTTATTCTCTCACAAAGCACATAGAAATTTAATTCATCCAACAAAGATAGAGTTTAACCCTTAATATAAGAACTTAGTTCTTCTTTCTGGTTGAAGATCTGCAGAAGCAGATCTCCCCATAAGTTGAGAATTTAATTCTCATCGGGGAGATTCTGCCATGCAGATCCAAGACTTAGAAGGAGAATTGGGTATAAAAAAATTTAATTCTTCCAAATATATAGGAATTTAATTCCTCTAAATAAAATTAGGGTTTAACCATATAAAAGAATTTAATTCTTAAATAAGGGACTTAAAACTCTCCATGCACGTAAAAACATCAAGTACCCAGCATGATCACATGTCAACACGTGACCATCCCCCTCAAAGATCAAAAAAGAACGAACAAGATCAGGTCACGTGCTCACACGTGACCCTTGAACAGACTCTTCAAAATAAGATGAGCAGAACAGACCGTGGGCACCATCACGTGTCCGCACGTGATAATCATGAAAATTAAGTGTTTAGCACTTACCTGCATATTCTGAGAATAAAATAAAGAAAGTTTAGTCCAATTCTCAGGCGCCTCACGTGATCCCACGTGAGCGCTTCACTTTTTTTGTTTAACACTATTTTAAGCACTGCATCCCTAGTGTTTAACACTATTTTAATACATCACGTGAGAACACGTGATCGCCAGATATGTGCTAGTGTTAAACACTATATTCAAACTAGTCTTAGCCAAAATTGGCTAGGTCTCCCAGAGGCAAGACTCCCGTTTCGACTGAGCCTCAAATACATTCTTGTCTTCCAAAATTGATCATCTCATATGGTATATGAGTGCTCATCACTCAATAGAAGACAAAATATGGTCAAAACCCAGACTCATGTTTAGCATTGCTAAATAATGGGGGGCTGAACCCAGACAAATGTTCAACAGACCAAACAAAGGTCCAACATTTTAAACCTAATTGGACTTAGCCCAAGTTGGCCATAAGTTCTCAATTCAGATTTAACTGAGCCCATGTGCTCATAATCTAATTAATTGATCTTAGTCCCAAATTGGACTATAGATTTCCCAATCAACTTTGGTTCAAGGGTACATCTCTTCACTCCTTTGATATTTGTCGTTGTAATCCTTCAACGTCTTTAGAGAGGTGACGGGTCCCGATAACCAATCATTCCATGCACTGTGGGGTCCTTAAACTTATGGATTATGATGTCCTTAAACTTTATAGACTATGACGCCTTTAAACTACGGACTGTGGGGTCCTTAAGCCCATGGACTATGATGTCCTTAACCTCGGACTGTGGGGTCCTTAAGCCCATGGACTATGATATCCTTAACCTCGAACTGTGGGGTCCTTAAACCCATGGACTATGATGTCCTTAACCTTTACAGACTATGATGTCTTTAAACTGGACCGAGATGTCCTTAAACTAATATTGGACCGTTACGTCCTTAAACTAATTATGGACCGCAATGTCCCTAAACTAAACAATAGAGCCCAAATGCTCTTTTGTTGGATCTAAACGATCCTGTTAAGTTGATCTTAGTCTAAAATTAGACTAATGTATCCTTAACAAACATTTAAGTTGATCTTAGTCTTAAATGAGACTGACGTATCCTTAAACCCAACCCCAAACCCAAATCTAAGAAGATACGGATTTGGACTAATCCACGCCCTACAGGCGACAACATAAATTAGTCTCCGTATACAATCCGCGGGCAACTAAAAACAAAACAAACACACACGGCACGAAGTGACCATCTGGAGAAGGAGAAAGTAGTTACTGCGATGCGGTAGCATAATTAACTGCAGGGGCTTGCGCCTGCAGGGAAGAGCGTCCCCACAATCAAAAACCCCTCAACGAGGGGGAATCTGACGAAGTCTGCTACATCGGTCGCATCCGTTTAAACCTTCGATACATGGTGCCATAAATCAACTTGGCATCTTCGGAGAGATGGACGGATAGCACCAAATAGTATCTTCCCTCGAAGTTCAGGCCTGACGTCCCAACGTCCCGGTCGCGTCCTTCCGACAGGGAACATCCCCCTTCTTTTTACTATTCTAAAAACTTAAAATTCTAAAACCCGATAGAAGTGGAGTTAATCCGACTTCCGATTCGGTTTTTCCTTAAAAATCATATTTTTCTTAAACACAATAATACCAAAATCTCACATCATGATCATTAAATATTAACAAAACATATTGACAAGTTTCATATCAAAAGAATTTATCTTTCAATTTTTATAGCACTTTTACAGAAAAATACCATATAGTTTAATTTCGACATAAAATATCATTACCCTTACTATACCTTTAGATAGTTCACGAGGTAATGACCTACCTTCTCACAACACTCATATGTAATATAGCACGATGATCATTGTGAATATAGTTTTGAGAAAATACGATTTTACACAAAACTACCTCCAACTTATAAAAACATTTTTCTACAAGCTATGCATTTTTAACAAATCTTTGCAATGTGCCGCTACAACCCAATTAGGGAAACCCGTTCGGGATGGTGCGGATTATCTCACATCCTCGGGCTTAGTAGTGCGAGATGCAGACCTCCGCAAGGAGCATACGGGTCTCGAAAGATTTAAAAATGCAATTTTCTTTAGAAAATGTGATTTCCATTATAAATAAAACTTATATTTTAATAAATAAATATATATGTAATTAATATCAAAATATCTATTTTTAATATTTATAATATTCCACATTTCCAAAATTCAAGAAAAACATCTCATTTACAAGAAAATATCATACAAATTCCAATATTACAAATAAATACCATATATTATGAAAAATAGGTTTTATTCACTAGAAATCTCACAATGATAAAATATATATCAATGAAAACTTTAAAGACTATAATAAAATACTTGAGGTGTATTTTGAAAATTATACAAAATTATTTTTACATAAACCCCCCTTCAAGTTATACTAAATTACAATAAGGACCCTAGTAAATATAGGTTTAAGCAGGACCAGTCTCTTGAGCCTCAGGGAGCCGGAGATATGGGTGCTTGCCTATTTAAGATAAACAACTTAACAAACGGTGTTATCAACACGGTAATCGTCTTTGAAAAAGACACAAATCGTGACGTCCATGTGCAGCGGTTACCGATAACACCAAAACATAATTCAGGATTCAATTTCCTTTCTAATTATCTGACTCAGAACGAGTCTCAATATAATCAATCTGACTTGAATGAGATTCAAGTATATATAACAAATCCATACGAATCCATATACTCAATATGTTCAATCTATCAATCTATACAACTTGACTGAACTGAACCATGGATATACATCCATCTACATGATTCTCCAGTTACATCCATTTACCGATATCATAATTTCGGCAAGTCATCTATCTATACAATCTATAATACAATACAAACAATACAATAAAAACATCGCGGGGTTTAAGGGGTAGATTGGTACGGAAGGTGTTAGAAATGGCACGAGACTGCAGCCATTAAGACACCTAATCTGAATTCAATTGCTGTTGTACTGTGGCTGAACGTTTCCTTGTATTCCGTCCACCGTAGTCTCTGGTCTATTGAGACTCCTCTCGTATACACTAACATTCTTCTGTACCAAGCTACAAACAACAGCGTTAACACTAAATACAATATTATAACAATATAATACAACTTTAAAAGCTACATTCTCTCTCTCTGTCTATTCTACTTCTCCCTTATCTTTGGGACTTACCGAGCGATTGTTCGCTGACGACGTTCCTTCTTTTTTTTCTTTGAAATGTTGTCAGGTGGTTCGGACCTTCAGGAAATCGAGCCCACCAGCGAGGATTTGGACTAGCTAGCTTTCGACCCGGAGCTCTAGATACTTGTACATTTAATTTTAGTACTTTCCATTTCTGTTATGCCACTGTTTAGGCACTGCTTTTCATTCTATATATTTACTTTTCAGATGTATTGGAAAAAGAATGTTAATAAATAAAGTTGTTGTTCATTATATTTGTCTCTTGTGTATATTTCTTTTATATTGCTTAGTTACGCTTAGCGTATTTATTTCTGAGTAAATACGTAGCGGCCCATCGCGTCCCCTTCACCGTACACCGGGAAGCGGGGCGTGACAGAGGTCTTGTAAGAGAAGATATTTCTTTGTAAAGGAGAGTGAGAAGTCGGTGTAATATCTTATAATTCTTTTTCAAAGTGGAAGTTTTCATCGTGGTTTTCAGGATTAGATGCTAGTTGTGCTGAACCTGGGTAAATCTTGTGTGTTGGTGTGTTCTTTTCGTGTGATTTAGTATCCGTTGGATAGTATTTTTCAATCTACTCTAAAACAAAAATCTTGAATTTCTGTTGCGTATAGATACGTAATCCTTACAACAAGTGGTATCAGAGTATCAAGTTCGATTTGTAGGGTTGATTGGGAGATGGCGTCTATATGTTGCAAGATCGAAAAGTTCGATGTGCGTAATAAATTCAGTCTATGGAGATTGAAGATGACAGTGCTGCTGAAACAATAAGGTGTGCATAAGATTGTCTTTGCAAAAGACATGATTCCGTTGATGATCACAACAATTAAGATTGAAGAGATAGAAATCAAAACTCACAGTTTGATCTTGTTTTTAATAGCCGATAAGGTTCTTTGCGAAGTGGCGCAAAAGACGACGTCGACAGAATTGTGGAACAAGTTGGAGTTCTTTTACATGAAGAAATCTTTTACCAACCGATTTTATCCACAACAGTTTGAGAAGCGCTTAGAGGTTTTTTGATTTGGATTACGCGGAGGGTTCGCTTTGCAGGAGTTCATAGAATTGTGTAAGCCAGAGAAGATCGTGCATCAGTACACCATATTGGGAGATTCTCGGCCAGATGACATTGCAGGATGGATGGTTCGGACAGTTGGGAGGAACATAACTTTATGGATTACGACTGGTTTTCCGAGGGAATTTCGGGCTGAAGCCCTATCTGCTGTCGAGTACCTCATCGATCGGTCACCATCGATGACGGTAGATATGAGAATTCCCCAGGAGTTATGGACTGGAAGGGCTAGTGATTGCTCAAGGCTTCACGTTATTGGGTGCACCGAGGAGCCGAGGATCGAAATTTGTTCACTTGTCGGCTTAGGAGGCGGAGTAAAAAGATACAAGTCGTGGTGTTCTGGAACCCATAGTGGAGTAATCAGTGAAGTGACATTCGCCGAGTCTGTGATACTTCTAAGAAGACAGACTCGGTCAGATGGTGAACATAGAATAAGTATGCCACCAAGAGAGTTAGAGTTCAAAGTTTCAGTCCAGATTACGAGAGATGAGGTGGTCGATACTTTGATTCAGGTGGAGAGTCCAGTACAGCCAGTGGTGCAGAGGTCGAGAACAGTTCGGTACACAGGTGTGGTTAAGGACGAGTCTCCAAGGTAAGAGAATTGGGAGTTCAACAGAAAAACTGCACATTTGATTCGTAGCATGGATAGGGTCATGGATGGAGAGTTGCGTCGTTTGCAGCAGTGTATCGAGCAGGTTCTAGCTCAGTAAATGATGGAGGAGATTCAGCCCGTATCTTCTCACTTAGAGACCCACTTCAGGATTTCGGCGATATTATCATTAGGTATAGATTATGCTATTGATAAAGGCAGATAGAGGTCGACGGCGGGTTATAAGGACACGGATGCAAGGTCAAGTAGATCTACGATTCAGGCTGTTATCGCGGTTTCAACAATGCCCTCATGCAGGCAGTTAGGGAGACCATCGATTTGCAGAGACTGTTGGGTTTGGAAATTACAGAGGAAGTGAAAGTATTCTTCTTGTAGACTTAAAAGAATGTGATGTCACTTACGATGGTTAGTATCCTAGAGGATCTGGCAGACGGATTTATAAGATGGTTCTAATCTAAATTCAAGTTTTGCTTGGTTGATTGTTGAGGTGTCTTCAAGCTCAAGACGACGAGAACGGAATTCTAAAATATTGAGAAAGTGAAAAGATTATGGTGAATTTGATTCAAATTTGTATCAAGATGGAGATTGTTGAATTGTGATTTAAATTCGGATTAGTTAGAGATTAGTTATGATTTAAATCTATTCTTTTTAGTTTAGATTTAAATCTAATCTCAAGATTTAATTCATATTTATTTTTAATTTAAATATAGATATATCTCTAGCATTTAACTACCGTATATATATAAGGTTTTCTTTAGGCTTTTTGAGTAATCCATAATTCTCTGATAACCTAGGGTTTGATTAGAGTGTAAGAGAGCAGCCAAGCGTGGTCACGGATAAAGAGAGGTTTTATAATAGGATATTTCTTTGTAAATGAGGGTGATAAGTCGGTGATCTCTTGTAATTCTTTCTCATAGTGGAAGTTTTTGTCGCGGTTTGCAGGATTAGGTGTTTGTTGCACTGAACCTGGGTAAATCTTATGTGTTGTTATTGGTGTGTTCTTTTCGTATGATTTAGCATCCGTTGGATAGTCTTTTTCAATCCACCCTAAAACAAAGATCTTGGATTTCCGCTGCGCATGGATACGTAATCCATACAACAGTTACAACAGATAAAATGCAAGCGGGGACATGAGGTTCCAACCAGTGACCTCCATTTCCAAAAGTAGTTGTAAATTTTAGCTAGACAATGAGCCACATTATTTCCTTGCCTAGGTTTTGACCAGAACTTAATCTTATTGCTTTGCTTGAGCATATGCAGACACTCATTTATGATGTTCCTGAAATGTTTGGGTCGTTTAACCATTTGGCCACATTCAATGTATCTTAGTGCTCGTCAATCAAAGAAAATAAAAATGTCAGAAGGTTTTTCCTATTTGCTTTTTCTTTGTTCGGGGAGGGGGCCGGGGCGTCTAATGTTTAGTCGATTCGCCTTAGAAATGAAATCTTTGCCTACAAAACCTATAGGATTGCCTACAACACAAGCCATGTTCACACACTCCTAATTTGTTTTATTATTGTAAGTGTTGCTGTAACCTAATGGTAAATTCTCTTTGCGGTATGTTATGGTCTATTATTTCAAAAAGGAAAAGAAAAATCTTTCTATGGTTAGCTAGTCAGTTTGGTGTATGATTAGTATAAGGATTGTTGTTCAAAGGGCAGCCAAACAAAAGGAGGTGGAGTAGCAGCAGCAGGATTCTTCTCTCTTTTGATTAATTATTCTCTTGAGTGCTCTCGCTTTTCACCTATTGACAATTAACATTTTTCAATCATATAGAACAATGAGAGACGCGCACCCATTGAAGCTTTAGCCCTTTTGATGACTCAAAATGGCCAACATTAAAGCAAATTAAGTGCAGGTTACTTCAACACACAATGCATGCATCAATTATAGAGGAAAAGAATAGCAAGTTATCCTACTCAGACTGCAACATATCAAAAGGCAAGATTGAGACTTTATTAATCCCACTTTCTTAGATAGCTTTTTCTCAGAAGCATATATGCTTGGTGTTAATCCGGATAAAAAAAACATTAATTAAGTTTTATCTAATTTTTCTATATGTGACCCTTTTGGAATCGAACCGACGGTCTCTTATTTCGGAAAGAAAGGTTTTACTGTATAAGCCATGCTAAATTGATAAGGGGGAAAACAACTCTTTAAAAGGTTGATTTTCTTTTATATTCTCAACGTGTCTATCCACAAAATATGTGCAAATTACAAATATTTAATTAAAAAATGAGTAATTTTTTGCTCTACCCATGCGGCAGAATCCATATAGGCTATCAAACCTCTCATTAGATACAAAATGAGGTATACAATGCAAATACCGCGAAATACTTTTTCTTTCCATGTGGTAGAATTCACATCATTTAGAAGGATACTTATTGGCTACAAGGATGGGAAGATGATGCAATTCTCTATGTAATAAAAAATTCTTTTTCTACCGGTCAGTAGATTACATATAGGCTATCAAATATTTCATTGATATAAATTGTGTCATATTGAGTGATGAGGTTGATGAGGACGACTTCTCACAAGAACAAGCCATTGGGTGAGCTAGGAGGAACTTGGATACTGGAGGGATTCGGCGATTGTTTTTGGATACTGTGAATTGCTCCGGAGTACTTTTGGCATGTTTAGTCCATGTGTTTGTTGTGCTCGGTTCCTTTGTATTTGAACTTGTATTCTTTTTGTTACCTAGCTATTTTTACCGGTCTTCTATTGACGAGACTGCATTAAACCGAAAAGACCTGATTCAGCAACTGCGTCTTCCTAAATGATTGATCTTATTTTTTAAGAAAGGAGAGAACGATCTTCCTTAAAAGAATTCGATCCGATAATGTGCAATTATGGTAGATACTCGTAAACATAGAAGAAAAATGGCCTTCGACCCAATCGGTCTGCTTCTTTCATTTTAATAGAAGTGTCAAACATAAACATTGGATTCTAAGCATCGGCCAAAAGGCCTGATCTACCAACGGTTACAATTATCCATTGATCTAACAGATGGCCTATTTATTACAAGTGATCATCATATTCATCAGCCCGAGAACAGCCGGATATTACAAACAATCGAGCATTCTACAAATATCAAAAGTTGTTAAGAAATACTTCGGCCGAACATCTTTTTACATCATCTTGAGGGCGTTCGGCCTTCAATTGAGAGTTCTATAGCTATGGAGTTACATATTTTTCTCTTTTCGTGAACCACTCATTAGCCAATCGAGATGCTATTTACAGACCATATGCCTGTCAAGGACCAGACATCTGACTTACGGGCAGTGTGAGCTACAGCTAATTGCTCAGTCCACGGCTCCATGCTCGGCGTGATCTTGAGTATTTTAAATGCATGAGTGGACCTCTGATCACCCGTTCGACCTTAAGGACTGAAAACCCTGGGTCAATCATTGATGCTTTAGGAGGCCAGCTGCGTGTCGCCTACCTCACCCTTTGGCGAGATCTTGATCAGTTCCATCGAATCAAGAGCGTAGGGCTGGACATCTGGATCGGCCTTTATGATGGATCTGCTCTGGACCTGTCCATGGGGCTCCTCGGCCCTATTCATGCCGGCGCAAACAACCGAAGAACTAGATCTAGGTTAAGACTAAGGCTAAATTTAGACCAGAGTTTGGAAGTTGATTTTTTCAAATCCCCTTCTCAATGCTTCTGAGTGATCTTTTATATCCTTAGCTTGCTTGGAGATCAGGTCTTGATCTATCGGGCCGAACCCAAGCTCACGACCCGACACGCTTCCCTGAGGCCTTTTAACAATCTACTTCTGCTTTGACTCTCAACACGTCTAATTCATTTATTGTTAATTCCATGTGGAGATAAAGCATAAGGGCTTATTAGTCAACACGATCAAGCAAAAGTTTAGCCGAATCGAAGACCCTCAAGTCTCAACATTGTTTAGTTAAGTTTTCCTTTCCCCCAATTTTATTTTTTTATTTTTTTAATGATTCCATACGTAAAATCTTCTTTACACTATACTACCAACAAGAGATATGATTAAAGCCGTGAAAAATATTAAAAGGTACGGCAAGCGATATCATATTATCAGTGTTATTCAACACCAAAAAACAAAAAAGTAGACAAAGCAAGTGTTAATTAATTAATTTGTGCCCTATGATTTTAATCACAATGGACCAAAAACTTTTAGTACTCTTCATGTCGAGTATCAAAATTTAAAGAACTTTAGAAAAGCCAACAGCAACATGACGTGCACTTCTCCAAAGTATTTGATATATATATATACACACACACACACATTAAGATGGATTCGTGTTTTTAAATTCACGAACATGAATAACAGCCGTTGGTTCTACCATTTGTTTTCAACGGCTCCAATTAAAACAAATTAATAAATTCATCAAATAACAAACTAAATATTCTCATATCTAATTTTTGGGATCCATGCGTATCTCTATTCATTTATTTTTGGTAATATGGATCATAGAATATTTTGGGTAATGTTGTTTTAGAATCATTGGGATTGAATTTGTTGGATATTTTGATATTTTATTTTTGGATTCATTAAAATTATTTTCGGTAATATTAATTAGAATCATAAGGATTGGAATCATATGTATAGGAGAGTAATCCATTACAAACCGGTACGCGATTTTTAAAAGCAGGAATTCCCGATTTACGACATATTTTAACGATACGATCCGTTCAAGTTGATCATCCTACCCTTAAATATATATGTAGTAAAAATCAAGCGATTTAAAGATCTCTACCCTATACATCGATGGGTGCAAATATGGAGGTCTTTCGATAATACAATATAAACGTCATTCGATGCATAGATTAGAGGTCTTTAAATTCTTTAATTTTTCATACACGTATATTTGAGGGTAGGATGATTAACTTGAACAGATCGTTAAAATATATCGAAGATCGGGAGTTCCGGTTTTTAAAAAACGCGGACAAATTTGCAATGGAGCACTCCCTATATGTGTGTGTGTGTGTGTGTGTGTGGAGGGGGAGTAAATTTGCTATAGGAGGGAATTTCATCCTATGGCGTCGAAAAAATACATCCTCCATGACTTTTTTCGATGATCGGCACCCATAATCATTGTCTTTATCATGTTAGCTAGACGTGGACACACCAAATTTCATGTGATTTCATTATTTTTTCACTGTCGATTTAGTAGGTGAAAATTAACAATTTACCAACAATAGAACTTTTTACATTGCTGATTCAACGGTGAAAAAGTAGTGGAATCACATGAAATTTGGTGTATCCATATCTTATATAATAAAAATGATGATTATAGGTGTCGATCGGTCGAAAAAAATTCGTGGAGGATATAAATATTTGATGCCACCTACACACACAAAACACACAGAATAATGAAGAAAAAAGGCCATGTGAGGGATTTTCGTTAGGTGGCGTTCAAAAATTACACCTTTCAACATTTTATTCAACGATCGGCATCCATTGTCACATCTCGCTTCCCAAATGACGGAAGTAGGTATGTGACGAGACCCGCGACGTATTTATTCCGAAAAGGTCATTTCTCGAAATAAATACGCTAAACGTCTATAAGCAACATAAAATAACAAGAATAAACAAAAAAATGAAATCCAACTTTAATTTATTATATTCAATATTCACAATTGACAAAATATCTGAATCAAGATACGATAACATGATAAGCCTTAATAAGGAGGCATTTATAAATAAGCTGAAATGAAAAGCTGAATGAAACTAGACGTCCGGCTGTGATGCGAACTGGTTGTACTTCTCTTCGACCTCTTCTATCTTCTCTATTTTAATAGCACCTGACAAACATTTCAAGAAAGAAAGAAAAATGGGTGGAATGCACGTCAGCGAACTAACGCTCGGTAAATCCCTAAAAGGATGGTGTGATGTATATAAATGAAATGTAAGGTGTAATATAATATAGGGTATAGCATGGATGAAAATCATGAACATGTAAATAGGTATAGTAGCGTGTATGGTAATGTGTATGTCAACTATATCAGCATGAAAAACAAGTATAACATGGCCATGAAGTGTAGGTATAGTGAACATGAAATGAATGTAAGTATCCTAAAAGGTCTCAAAAACGGTAAAAGTAATTAACGTGAGTTCAAGGTGTGAGTATCAACCAAATTTCAAGAGTGTTCTCGATCCCAACAGGCTGTAATCTAAGGGTAAGAAACTACAAGCTCTCATGATAGTAACGGGATTTCGACCGTCGTCGAAATATTCCAAAATCAACATGCTAAAATCCAGGAGTAAAAAAATACGGGCCTTTATGATTGTTAGTATCCGTGATTGCTTGTATTCGTGATTGTTAGCATGGGACTTTTGAGATTTCATTGGACTCACAACTCAAACTACCCCAACACCCCATGTATATTAGTCTATAGTTAAAATTACAAGTCTTGCTCGAATCTATGAATAAATCAAGTTTTTAAGATTGAGTTCATGTCAAGATCAAGTATTCATGTCATGTTTCAAGTGTTCATGGTTCGGGTCAAGTCAAATCTAGCATTTAATTGGATTATGTCAAATATATAATATCTAATTATGTCTTCATGTACATACAACCATTTAAAAATCAAGATAAACAAGGTATGCATGTTCGAATAGCATGAAATGTGTCAAATATATTATTCAAGTAAAGACTATAAATAATGCTGTTAAGAAGTATTGTGTATAACTAATCAATCAAGTCAATCAATTTCTTAATATAAACATAAATATAGATCTAAGTGTTGTGCACGCGTGAGTTGCAATCGCGCCTAAATATGACTATCGGTTTGGGAGATATACCCAATTTCGTTTCATCGCGCAGAACAGATCAGAATCTGTCCGGCACCGTTGCATATTTTTAAAACACAGTTTGAGTTAATTTCCATCGGGTTTCAGGTAATAAAAATTATTATAAAATTTTAAGTCTTTCGATGTACTTATCCTAAACACTAAGATTCATGCGATTTGGATTTCTGAAACTCTAGTTATGATCGTTTTAACATCAGCGTTTAAAACAGAAATTCAGATTTTTGGACAGCAACTATATGTTATATTGTAAAGCCTAATCGGATTGTTTCATGCATTTCTAAGTAATATAATATACAGAAAATTATAGCTCTATCAATTGTGCGTCTATACATCTAAATTTTGTCACGAACAGATATTGGGAGTTCGAGTTATGTCCTATTTAAAAATAGTGTGTGAATCAGGACTGATTCTGTACAGATCTGTCACTTAAAACTGTAACGCAGTTTTCTATATATTACGTCGGTTTTCAGTAAAAACTTAAAATTAAGAAAATCTAGAGCTTTTGATATAGATATTCAAAATATCTGAAAAAACTTAATTTGGAACAACAATTACAGAGTTATGGTCTCTTGAAGAAGACCCTTAATGCCAGTTTTGTGAATTTTAAATCAGTGAATAAAAAACTATGTAACTCCTAAACCGTTATTTAGTTTGATATAAAATTTTCACTGTAGATTTGGAATTCAATCTATTATTTTATCCTAATGTTCCAAGAATTTCTAGAAGTGGAAATTAATTTCTAAAAATTATTTTAAATATAAAGGTTTTGTAAAATCGTATTTGAAAATGATAAATCTATGATATTTATTTATAACTTTATTTTCTTGTATGCAAAACTAAATATAAATAATTAAAATTTCAGCGATAAATAACATGAATTAACATATGTGAAGCAAATATATGATCCGGTCATGATTAACCGTCTAAAATAAAAATACTTAATATGTTATCAACCATTACATGCATGATTTTATAACTAAACATGCATATATGCTTTATTTCAACCATTTTTTAATTTAACAAAAACTTCATCATGGGACAAACGAGTTATCTCAAGATTCGGCATGACGGAGACATAGTAAATGAATGATTTTCAAGTGGAGAAAAGGAAAAGGAGAGGGGACTTATGGGTTGTGTAGATCGGTATAACAACCGGCTCACCGATTCAATTCTAGCGGCAAAAACAAGTCTAGATGACCTAGGCTCGAGCAACCAAGATAAGAATCAAGTTAGTTTCTAAAATTATTCTTTATTTTTATTTTGAGAGGAAAGAAAAGAAAAGTAAAACGGCACTTACGAAGTTTGTGAATGGTACAATACTTCGATCTTGAATTCTTAAGGACGAAGTGAGCTCCAGTGACGCCGAAACTTTGAGAGTTCTAAAGATAAAGATTTGAAATAATTTTTTGAAGGAGGATGAACAATGAAGAAGAGAACATATAAAAAAATATTAATATGGACATTATAATAATTCATAATCATAACCATATTAATTATTATATGCATTCATTTTGAGAGTTAAAAGGAAAATGAAATGAAATGTCTCATTTATAGATTATAAGAGGGTTTAAAAAAAACGTAAAAATAATTACAAGAGCCAAGATTCAAACTTGCGGCCTATTAAATAATAATGTAAGGACTTAACTAAAGAGCTACAAGGTTGTTCATGCTCAAATTTAACAAGCATTAAATATATATTATTGCTTGAAAAGAAAGCGGGCTTTTGGGCTCATAATTTTATAAAAGAAAATGAGATTGGATTTGGGTTATGGGTTAGATTAGGTCTTGTGTTTAATTTGAAAAAAGTAAAAATTTAGTTTTAAAAAAATGGGTTTGAGAAAAATATATGGAATAATAAAATAATAAATTTAAGAGAAAACAAAATATACGGAAAATACTAAGAATAAATAAATACAATATTTTACTTAATAAAGAAAACACGAAGGTATAGCAATATTGGGGTCGTTACACCCATCATCAACTTTATCTTCTAAGATTTGAAAACACCAAATTTCATGTGTTCTATCATTTTTTCATTGTTGAATTAGCAATGTAAAAAGTTCTATTGTCGGTAAACCGTTAATTTTACACTCACTAAATCAACGGTGAAGAAGTGATAGAATTGTATGAAATTTGGTGTATCCATATCTTAGATGATAAAGATGAAGTTGATAAATTCCGATCATTAAAAAAATCGTGGAGGTTGTATTTTTTCAATACCTTAGGAAGAAATTCGCTCTTATGGCACCTTTTCTGCATTATATATACTAGTATTTTACACGTGCGATCACGCAAGTAATTGAGAGTGATTTATGGAGTTGGATATTGGAAGAGATAGTGGGGGAGTAGTTAGTGCAGAGAGAGAGAGAAAGCAGTTAGCAAATTTTATTTTTTATTTTTTGTGCTGGGAAAAATGAGAAAATTTTATAACCATTTAGAATACCGTTATTGAAATTGGATTATGAATTTTGAGACCCCTCTTTATATATATATATATATATATATATATATATATATATATATATATATATATATAATGGAGAAAAGAGGCCCTTTGTAGATTTTTTTCGTTAGGTATTGTCAAAAATATATACCCTCCACCATTTTATTCGATGATCGGCACCGTTCATCTTAATCTTAATCGTCTAATATATCGATACTTCAAATTTCATGTGATTTTAACACTTTTCACCGTTGATTTAGTTGGTGCAAAATTAAAGATTTACCGACAATAGAACTTTGTACATTGCTAAATCAAAGTTGAAAAGATGTTGGAATTTCATGGAATTGACATAATAAACAATGTAAATAAAGATGATCGATGCTGATCGTTGAATAGAATGGTGGAGAGTGTAGTATTTTATGCCACCTAACGAGAAAAACCTTATAAGGCCCTTCTATATATATGTGTGTGCGCGCGCGCGCGCATGTGTGTATGTGAGAGAGAGAATAATGGTGGAAATGTGCCGTAGGAGGGAATTTCTTCTCATGGCGTCGAAAAAATACACTCTCGTAGCTCCATGATTTTTTTCAACGATTGGCACCTATGATTATCTTTATCATGTAAGATGTATATACACCAAATTTCATGTGATTCCATCACTTTTTCACCGTTGATTTAGTGGATGCAAATTTGTAATGACTCTGGAATTCTTGTACAGATGTAATTTATTCAAATGTATAGAAAGGGTATTTCAGCTTGATTAGGAGTTATAAATTATTTTTGTTCAATAAAAAAAAACAACTTGTAGCTCCCTAGTAAAATCTCTACACTGCTGTGACATAACCTGTATGTTCGAATCCCATCAGTCCTAATTATTTTTAATATTTTTCTTTTTAACTTTTTGGAAGCCTAAGAGTTGCACATGCAATATACGGAGAAACGAAAAGTTTCAGAAAAATCAAACAGGATAAATGAAGAGTTACCACTGAATAAAACACATGACACGAATCTCGAAGCAGATGGCCAAATCTCGACCGCTCATTTTCCTGATTTGACCGCTACCGGCGGCTAAGATGAGGCCAAATGCCTCCGTACTTCGCTCACGCATCGCTTTGACTCCCCTTTACTCTCCTGTACTGTTTGATTTTCCTGAAATTAAATAGAGACCCTTCATTTCATCATTAAATCTATTTTAATTCCAATTATTTAACTCACACTCTCATCCCTACACTATAAATACACCCCATCTCCTATCTCTAACCATTCTGAAAAATCTCTATCAAAATTCTTCCAAAATTTTCTAAGTACAAGTGGCGTCAAGTGGAGTTAGCGATCGAGTTCTCTTCGTTGAAGATCGGAGTTTTTTCCGGAGCTACAGCGACGCTACAAAGACTTCTCCCTCTTCCTTACTCTTTTCTCGACACTGTAAAACCGTAAGCCCCTTCCTCTCTCTTTCTTTTCATTTCAAACCAATCTCTAAAACGATATCGGCAAAGTCGAGTTAACCCCGATAACATTTTCATTTCAATATTTTAATCCGTTTTTTAATTCACACCAGTACCTAAAATAACTTTAAAATTTTATTCTCTTAGTTTACTTTTTTATGCAATTAAAATTCCATGTGAAATGATCATATAACAAACTTTTGCATATAAACACCATGAACTTTAACTATAACCCTTTGTTCGATAATTAGTCATACATACATCTAGAACATTCACGGGGTGATGACCTACCCCACACGCACTCTTTTGATTCATAGCATGATATTTTGGTTAGAATTTTTCATCTAAATGAAACAATTTTCAATAAAATACCATCACTTTATAAAAATATGTTTTTAATCGTTATTTTTAAAATCCTTTGCAATTGCGCCTCTACAACCCTTTTATTGGAACCCATCTACGGATGGTACAGATTATCGCACGTTCTTGGAATAGTAGAGTGAGATACAGAACTCCTCACAGAGTATTCGGTCTCGAATGAATAAAAATACGATTTAGAAGAATGCGACTTTTCTTATACAAAATTAAAACTTTGGAAAATTATGAAAACGTATTTTCAATAAAAACAAAGTGTGAAAAAAAAATTTAAACAAAAGATTAAATTTTTAATAAAATACAACCAAGTTTTACAAAGCATTAGTTTTCATTAAAAAACCATAAATTTTTCAAAACTAGGTTTTATCACTAAAATACCACTAAAATTAAAATACATGTTCATAAAAACTCTAAATAATATAAATCACCATCGAGCTTTATTTTAAAATAATATTAAAGTATTTTTTATAAAACCCCCTCGAGGAATGCAAACAATATAAATACAATATAAACAACAATAATAAATATTTAAGAACTCTAGATTAATATAGGTTTAAGCGGTATCATTTCTCTTGAACATCAGAAAGCCGGAGAAAGCGAGTGCTTGCCTAATCAGGTTAGACAAATTAACGGAGTTATCAAATGACAATTTTCTTAAAAAAAGACACAAATCCTGTCGTTGGGATGAAAAATTACACCTCGGTTGACCAAGTCAAAATCAAAATCAACCCCAAGCCAAGTGGGCCCAAGCCCAGGTCAAGACCGAGCACGGAAGAGACCGGCCCCATGACAAAAAGAATGAAGCCATAAATTGGTTTAATGTAATTCTTTTTTTATATAGAAATAAATGTATGTAAAATGGGTAAGAAGCCAAAAATTTGTAAACCCCATGGCTTATGTGCAAAAAGAGATAAGCACATAAGGTATGGGGTGGTACAAGTGCCATTTGGCAAAACTCAAGGGGTTATATGTAAAGTGTGTAGTCTATAAAGACAAACATGATGAAAAAATCATGCTTAACTTTTCCATTCTCTCAAAAAAAAATCTAGGGTTTTGTGCCTCTTTCTCATTCCTCAAGGTTCTAAATCTTCTTTCTTTTTCATGAATTAAATCAAGAGTTTCACTCTTCTTTTCCCAAAAAGGAATAGTTTTTCACCATAAAACCCACAAAGGGGAGCTCAGATCTCCCATCAGATCTCTAAAATGGGAGATTTTTAAATCCTACCCTCTTTTTTCTCTAAGATCCAGCCAACAGAGAGGAGGAAGAAGGAGACTCATCTCCAAAAATCCCACTTTGGGAAGATTCAAGACTCAAGAGAAAACCCAGAGCTCAAGGGAGAAGAAAGGGGTCCCTTTTCATCATCTCCGAAAATCTCTTAGGAGTTTAACTCCACAAAAAAATATATAAAATAATAAATATTTTTAGGAGTTCAACTCCAAAAGTCAATTGGGAAGTACAAGTCCATGTGCAGGGGTTAAGCCCCTCTTCCTTTTTTTAAGAGTTTAACTCTAAAAGTCAATCGGGAGTACAATTCCAAGTATATGGGCTAAGCCCTTTTTTCTGCAGGCGCCCAACGCCCACGTGCCGGACGCATGAGGCGCTGGCTCCCAGCGCCTATATGCCGGGCACTTGAGGCACTGGCGCCCAGCGCCAACGAGCTGGGTACGTGAGGCGCTGGCGCCCAACGCCCGCATGCCAAGCATATGAGGCGCTGGCGCCCAGCGCCCACGCATCCTTAGGACGCCACACACTTTTTTAAATATTTTTTATACACACTCCACACTCAAAACGCATCCCCCATTAGAAAAAATCTAACGGGGCGCTACCCCGCATCCCGCAAGGGGGATGCTAGCCCCTTGACCCCCAGCTTGCTATCCGAGTAACGGAACCCCCGTAAACTCTGCGAGGTCCCCGATATACCCAAGACCCTTCAAAACACCATGCATGCACACTGCACATTGATTTCGCATGACTAGTTGACCTGTCAATCGGAGGTTCTCTCGCTTCAAAGGTGAGGGGTAATTAACGGCAACTTAGTCCGCGGCTGCCGGAGATTCGGATCCCCACAATTAATAAACCCCAGCCTACCCTAAGCAGGGGGAATCTGTAATGCGCCTGACAAGCGACGCATATTCCCATCTCAATTAGGTGACGAAAAACACCCTACACCTGCCGTCCATGTGCAGCAGTTGTCCGATTACTCCCGAACTTAAGAAATTTAAGAGCTAAATCTTTTCATAAGACACTGACTCCAACCTGAATCCAAACTCAAATCAAAATCCAAAATCAAAATCAAACACAAACTTGAATACATGATTATGAACCTGAACACTCGAATTCAAATATCAAACTTGAACTTGAATACTTGACTCGACTTGACCGAACCATGGATATAACTTGACATGAACTTGACATGAATAGCTGAATACATGATTACATCTTGAACATGAATCTGTACACTTTTATATTCATGGATTCGGCCAAGACCTATAATCTTAAATACGCAGGGATAAAGGGGTAGATTTTTACGGAACGTATATCATGGCACGAGAGGTCACTTAAAAGACACCTACATGAATTCACATTCTGTTGTCCCATGGGTTATGACGAGATTTTATATTACATGTTACCATAGTCCACGGGGTAAGATGGATTCTTCTCGTATACATGAATACTTTTTTTATCAAATTACAAATAATCACGTTAGAATAGATATCTTATACCGGTAAATAAACAAGCTTAAATACTCTCATATATAATCTTGCCTGCTCACATTTACTTAGTTTCTCTTTAACTTATATACCATTTTCTTTAACTTCTTTGGAGACTTACCGAGCGCTAGTTCGCTGAAGACATTCCTCTCTATTTCTTTCTTTGTAATGTTCGTCAGGAAGACTACATTCGGAGGAGATAGAACCGAGTCTGGAGGACTTGGACCAGTTTACTTCTCAGCCTGACTATTAACTCCTGCCTGTATTTACTTCCAGTATGTCATTATTTAAGCATTTTCTTTATCATTGTATCTTTTTATTACAAACAGTTGTATGCAAATTTGAATATAAATAAAGTTGATGTTTTATCTTATTACTCTTGTTATTCTTGTACATTATTATATTGCTTAATTACGCTTAACGTATTCTTATAGTAAATATGTTGCGGGCTTACCATGTCACCGTTTCCGTTTACTGGATGCGGGGCGTGACAGGTTTTGTTAGTGGCCTATGCAGGTCAATTCTGCATGAAGTCTTAAACAATATATCATAAGAATTATAAGAATCAACAATTATACATTCCTTTCATTTCAATTTTCTTCAATCTATCATAATCTGTCTTTTCTATTAAAGTGATGGATTTTCTAAACAACACCGGCACCAACGTCAATGGTACACACCACCGCCTACCTTACCACCTCCCCCTACCGTTGTTACTCCAATCAATGAACAGACGGTGGTTTAGAAGCCATCAAAAGCTTTCTGGAAGGCCAACAGCAGCAGACTGCTATCCTCATGAACCGCTATAAAGCCGAAGCACCAGGAGTAAAGAAATTTTGGGCTTCGCGTCCAAAGAACTTCTTAGGGAAAGAGAGTCCTCTTGAGGCTGAAGAATGGGATCAAAGTATCGAGGACGACCTTGCAGTAGCGTAGGTACCAGATATAACTTTGGTTCATGTGACCAAGTTTCAGCTCATGGACAACGCAAGAGTCTGGTGGAAGGCCGAGAAAAGCCGTCTTACACAACCAATAGAGTGGAAGACGTTCCGCGACCTATTCGATGCGAAGTTTTTTCCCGAGACCGTCCATTTTGAGATGGAACAACAGTTCATCCACCTACAACAAGGCTCTATGTAGGTAAAATCAGTGGATGAATATGATACCGAATTCATCATGCTTAGCAGATAAAGAATTCGACTCAAATTCTGTTCCGTAAAACACATAGCTATCCTGATATCAACATCATATCAGGTTCATGGCACACCTGATCCCAACCGATGAGATTCGGGTTAGACGATTCCAACAAGGCTTAAACCCGGAGATTCAAGCGATCTTAGTCACAGGAGACTATCCGACTTATGAACTCGCTCTGAAGGCAGCGCGCCGTTATGAAGATGTGGTCAAGAAAAAGGGTAAAACCGAAAGCAGCCGGAATTAAACACCCTGCTACTCAGATGATAGGAGGAGGCTCTTCTAGGTCGACTTTTGCACCCCAAGAGTCCAGGAAGATCGTTTAACCGGTCCAGTCTAGATTTCTGTTTCTACTGGAAGAGAACCGGACACTTGGTGAAGGATTGTAGGCGTGCAAATGGCCTGTGTTTGATTTGTGGCACATCCACTCACGCTATAGGAGCATGCCCATATCGTAGTAACACAACACCAGCATCCAGACCCACAATGCCAGCTCCGCAGAGGCCAGTTATGCAAGCATCTGTACCCTGACTAGCCCTTTCTGCACCAGTTCCACGTGGACCACCTGCACAGCCTCAGCGTCAATTCCATCAGGCACAGAGAAACGTGTCTTAAGGGAAGAGAAATGTACCTCCGGCAAGGAGGAATGTACCGAGACGACAGGCTTTTACAATGACGGTCGAAGAGGCCAAAGCCACAGGACAAGTGATCACCGGTAAATTCTTCCCATCCTTTCAACCTTTAGATACTTATATATCGATATACTTTCCCTTATACCTAAATACAATCTCACACAACTTAGGTACTATACTAGTAGCCACCATTCCTGCAGTCGAACTTTTCAACACTGGAGCTTTACATTGCTTCATGTCACAACGGTTCGTGAAAATGCACGCGATTCCCGTGAAGCCACTCATTTCAAGCTGGAATGTCAGTTCCGGGAATGGAGTCTTTAAGGCAACTTTGGGATATGATCAGTGCTCAGTTGTAGTTTGCGACCGAGAGTTTAATGCAAATTTCAAAGTACTGAACATACCAAATTTCGATGTTGTGTTGGTTATGGATTAGCTAGGAGTATTTTATGCTACCATTGACTACCGTTAAAAGAGGGTAGTATTTGGTATACCAGATCACCCAGTCTTCTATTTCAAAAGTGCAGACAGAACTTTAGAACCAGGAAGCTACCGTGCCAAGCCGAAGAATGCAGAAGTGTTTTCCCTACCAGCTGAAGAAGAAAAGCCTGAAATAGTTCGAGAGTTTGAGGATGTTTTCCCTGAAAACATGTCAGGTTTGCCTCCCAATCGATCTCTTGAGTTCAGTATTGATTTACAACCCGGTGCACATCCTGTAATCAAAACTCCATATCGACTAAGTCCGGAAGGATTGAAAGAAATTTGTATCCAGTTAGACGAGCTCCTGAAGAAAGGTTGGATCAGACCTAGTACTTCAAGTTAAGGATCACCGGTGTTACTAGTGAAGAAGAAGGAAGGTACCTACCAGATGTGCGTGGATTATCAAGCACTGAATGAAGTAACGATTAAGAATAGGTATCTGCTATCTTGCATCGATGACCTTTTCGATCAACTAAGTGGATCTCGTGTCTTCTCTAAATTGGATCTTCGTTCAAGATATCATCAGGTGAAGGTCAAAGAGTCTGACATTCCGAAGACAACGTTTAGAACTCGTTATGGCCATTATGAATATCTCGTAATACCATTTGGAGTGACCAATGCACCAGCCATTTTTATGAACCTGACGAACCAAGTTTTCCAAGAGTACTTAGACAGGTTTGTTATTATCTTCATCGACAAAATCCTGCTGTATTCAAAAAATCGGAAAGACCACGTCCAACACTTACACATTGTCCTGGAGACATTATGACAACACCGGCTTTACGCCAAGTATAGCAAGTATGAATTTTGGCTAGATCAATTCGGATTTCTCGGACCTATCGTTTCAGGCGAAAGAATCTCTGTAGATCCAGCTAAGATGTCAGCTGTCAGCGAGTGGCCGACATCAAAGATGGTGAAAGATATAAGAAGTTTTCTGGGCTTAGCAGGTTATTACAGACGCTTTATCGAAGGATTTTCAAAGATCGCAGCACCTCTGACCAAGCTCACACGTAAAGACGAAGCATTCGTATGGTAAGAAGTATGTGAGAAGGCTTTTATAGAACTCAAGTCAAGCTTAACCTCTGCACCTATTCTTGTAATACCGGATCGATCTGGAGGATTCGAGGTGTATTGTGATGCGTCCGGTAAAGGATTAGGATGTGTTCTACATCAGCATGGAAAATTTATAGCTTTTGCATCGAGACAGCTAAAGGTCCATGAGCGCAACTATCCAACACATGATCTGGAATTGGCAATCGTGGTCTTCGCACTCAAGATTTGGTGTCACTATCTTTTGGGAGAAGGAGTGGATATATACACTGACCACAAAAGTCTGAAGTATGTATTTACTCAGAAGGAACTCAATATGCGGCAGAGAATATGGCTAGAACTCATGGCTGACTTCGACATCAACCTAAAGTATCATCCTGGAAAGGTAAACATAGTTCCTGATGCACTTAATCGCCAACCTTTAGCAATGAATCTCACCGCTCAGTGGAGACTCCAGCAAGAACTGCATGGATTGGAGATTGAAGTAGTTATGCTAGGTAACGCTTCATTTTTTATGAACTTACAAGTCCAGTCCACTCTTATCAACCAGATCAAGGCAGCTCAAGCAAATGATGCCAAGCTACAAAAGATCCAAGAACAAGTAGAAAGTGGTCTTCGAACTGACTTTATCATCCACGAAGATGGAACCTTACGGTATGGGAGCCGTTTATGCGTGTCAGTCGTCCCTGTTCGAGAAGATTTGATGAAAGAAGCTCACAACTCTCTGTATTTTGTACACCCCGGCGGCATGAAGCTGTATAAGGATTTACGGAAACACTACTGGTAGCATGGAATGAAACGAGAAGTAGCAAGGAGCGTAGCAAAATGTTTAGTGTGTCAGCAAGTGAAGGCTGAACATCACAGAACTGCTGGTCTACTTCAGTCGTTACCTATCCCAGAATGGAAATGGCAGCACATTACCATGGATTTCGTGACCGCTCTCCTTCGCGGCACGAAGGGTAACGATGTAGTTTGGGTTATTGTGGATCGACTCACCAAGTCGGCTCACTTCATCTCATTCAGAGTTGGCCAATCAACCGAGATGTTGGCAAGAAAGTACATGGAGGTGAGTAGAAATCTAAAGTAAGATTTAAACTTTCAAGATGTATCATACTTATCTTGATACCCATAAACTCATGCAGGAGATCGTGAGATTACATGGGGTACCTGTTTGTATCGTCTCCGATCGTGATACTAGATTCTGATCCCAGTTTTGGCAGAGTCTTCAAGCCAGTCTGGGAATGAGTCTGAATTTCAGCACGGCGTATCATCCCCAAACAGACGGACAGTCCAACCGGACTATTCAGATCCTGGAAGATATGCTAAGAGCCTATATGTTAGACTTCGGAGGTTCGTGGGAAAATCACGTACACCTTATGAAGTTTTCATATAACAACAGCGACCAGGCAAGTATTGGGATGGCACCATTTGCAGCACTGTACGGACGAAAGTATCATACCTCGTTGAGTTGGGACGATGTTGGAAATCGTGAACTCCTTAGACCAGAGATGATCGTAGCAACTGTGGATATAGTTCGCACGATCAGGAAAAAGATGTGCATAGCCTAGGACCAACAAAAGTATTGGGTAGATACAAAGCGTCGACACCTGGAGTTCCAACCCAGAGAGCATATTTTCTTGAAGATCTTTCCAAATGTAGGAGTGATACGTTTTGGTAAGAGGGGTAAACTCGGTCCTAGATACATCGGACCATTAGACATACTCGAACGAGTTGGAGAAGTGGCATACCGTTTGGCACCGCCACTCTCATTGGAAAGAGTGCACAATATATTCCATATATCCAAACTACGACGATATGTGAGCGACCATAACCACGTACTTATCGCTCAGAGCTCACTGTACAGACCGATCAGACTTGCGAGCGGCAGCCAGTCGAGATCTTGAATCAAAAGGTGAAGACACTACAGAACAATAAGGTGAACTTAGTTCGAGTGATGAAGAGAAAGGATTCGTCAGGGAATCGACATAGGAGTGAGAAGACGATATGCGTGCACGATACCCTTACCTTTTTGAAAATTAGTCTTTATGTAAATTTTGAGTACGAATTTTGTTTAAGGAGGGTAGAATGTAACGACTCTGAAATCCCTGTACAAATATAATTTATTCAAATGTATATAAAGGGTATTTCAACCTGATTAGAAGTTATAAGTTATTTTTGTTCAATAAAAGCAAGAAACAATTTGTAGCTCACTGGTAAAGCTTTTACACTGTTGTGACATAGCCTGTGTGTTTGAATGCTATCAATCCCAATTATTTTTAATACTTTTTCTTTTTAACTTTTCGGAAGCCAAAAACTTGCACGTGCAATACACGGAGAAATGAAAAGTTTTAGAAAAATCAAATGGGGTAAATGAGAAGTTAACACTGAATAAAACACATAGCATGAATCTCAAGGCAGATGGCCAAATCTCGAGTGTCCATTTCCCTGATTTGACCACTACTAGCAGCTAGGATGAGGCCAAATGCCTCCGTGCTTCGCTAACGGGTCCCTTTGACTCCCTTTTACTTCGTTGTACTGTTTGGTTTCCCTGAAATTAAATAGTGACCTTTCATTCCATCATTAAACCTATTTTAATTCATTTTAATTCTAAATTTTTAACACACACACCCTCATCCTTACACTATAAATACACCTCATTTCCTAACTCTCCCTATTCTGAAAAATCTCGATCAAAATTCTCCCAAAATTTTCTAAGTACAAGTGGAGTCAAGTGGAGTTAGCGATTAAGTTCTCTTCGTTGAAGATCAGAGGTTTTTCCGGAGCTACCGCGACACCATGAAGACTTCTTCCTCTTCCCTACTCCTTTCTCGACACTCTAAAACCGTAAGTCGCTTCCTCTCTCATTCTTTTCATCTCAAACCAATCTCTAAAACGATATCGACAATGTGGAGTTAACTCCGGTAACATTTTCTTTTTAATATTTTAATCCGTATTTTTAAGTCACACCAATACCTAACATAACCTTAAAACGTTATTCTATTTGTTTTCCTTTTTATGCAATTAAAATTTCATGTGAAATGATCATATAACAAACTTTTGCACATAAATAACATGAACTTTAACTATAACCCTTTGTTCGATAATTAGTCATACATAGATTTAGAACATTCACGAGGTAACGACCTACCCCACACGGACACTTTTGATTCATAGCACAATATTTTGGTTAGAAATTTTCATCTAAATGAAATAATTTTCAATACAATACCATCACTTTATAAAAATATGTTTTTAATCGTTATTTTAAAAATCCTTTGCAATTGCACCTCTACAACCCTTTTAGGGGAACCCATCTACGGATGGTGCGGGTTATCGCACGTCCTTAAGATAGTAGAGTGAGATACAGAACTTCTCATAGAGCATTCGGTCTCGAAAGGAATAAAAATACGATTTAGAAGAATGCGACTTTTCTTAAACAGAATTAAAACTTTGGAAAATTATATAAAATTATGAAAACATATTTTCAATAAAAACAAAGTGTGAAAAAATATATATTTTTAAATGAAAGATTAAATTTTTAATAAAATACCACCAAGTGTTACAAAGCAGCAGTTTTCATTAAAATACCATAAACTTTTAAAAACTAGATTTTATCACTAAAATACCACTAAAATTAAAATACATGTTCATAAAAACTCTAAATAATATAAATCACTTTCGAGATTTATTTTTAAACAATATTAAAATATTTTTCATAAAACCCCTCAAGAAATGCAAACAATATAAATACAATATAAACAACAATAATAAATATTTAAGGACTTTAGATTAATATAGATTTAAACGGTATCATTTCTCTTGAGCTCCAGAGAACCGGAGAAAGTGAGTGCTTGCCTAATCAGGTTAGACAAATTAACGGAATTATCAAATGACAATTGTCTTGGAAAAAGACATAAATCCTGCCGTCCATGTGCAGCAGTTGTCCGATTACTTCCGAACTTAAGAAAATCAAGAGCTAAATCCTTTCCTAAGATACTGACTCCAATCTGAATCCAAACTCAAATCAGAATCCAAAATCAAACACAAACTTGAATACTTGATCATGAACTTGAACACTCGAATTCAAATATCAAACCTGAACTTGAATACTTGACTCGACTTGACCGAACCATGGATATAACTTGACACGAATTTGACATAAATACCTGAATACATGATTACATCTTGAACATGAACCTGTACATTTTTATATTCATGGATTAAGCCAAGACCTGTAATCTTAAATACGCGAGGATAAATGGATAGATTGGTACGGAATGTATATTATGGCACGAGAGGTCACTTAAAAGACACCTATATGAATTCTCGTGTCGTTGTCCCGTGGATTATGACAGGGCCTTGTAATACATGTTATCATAGTTTACGGGGTAAGATGGACTCCTTTCGTATACATGAATACTTTCTTTATCAAACTACAAATAACCACGTTAAAATAGCTATCTTATACTGGTAAATAAACATGCTTAAATACTCTCATATATAACATTGCCTATTCATTTCTCTTCAATTTATATACCATATTTTAAAACTTATTTGGGTACTTACCGAGCGCTAGTTCGCTAACGACATTTATTTCTATTTCTTTTTTTGAAATTTTCGTCAGGAGGACCAGATTCGGAGGTGATTGAGCCGAGCCCGGAGGATTTCGACCAGTTTGCTTCTTAGCCTGACTATTAGCTCATGCTTATATTTACTTCCAGTATGCCATTGTTTATACATTTGCTTTATCATTATATCTTTTTATTACAAACAGTTGTATATAAATAAAGTTGTTGTTTCATCTTATTACTCTTATTATTCTTGCATATTGTTATATTGCTTAATTACGCTTAACGTATTCTCATAGTAAATACGTTGCGGGCTTCCTACGTTACCGTATCCGTCTACTGGGAAGCGGGGCGTGACAAAATTTAACGGTTTACTGACAATAGAACTTTTTACATAGCTAATTCAACAGTGAAAAAGTGGTGGAATCACATGAAATATGGTGTATCCACATCTTGCTTGATAAAGATGACAATGATGGATGTCGATCATCCGATAACATCTTGGAGGAGATAGAATTTTGACGCCAACTAATAAAAAATACTCTCTCTCTCTCTCTCTCTGTGTGTGTGTGTGTGTGTGTGTGTGTATGAGAATAATGGAGAAAAGAGGCCATAGGAGGGGATTTCCTCCTATGGCGTCGAAAAAAATACAATCTCCACAATTTTTTCCAACGATCGGCATCCAGCATCATCATCGTTATCATCTAAGATGTGCATACACCAAATTTCTTGTGATTCCACCACTTTTTCACCGTTGAATTAGCAATGTAAAAAGTTCTATTATCGGTAAACCATTAATTTTGCACCAACTAAATCAACGGTGAAAAAATGGTATAATCACATGAAATTTGATGTATCCACATCTTAGACGATAAAGATGGACGTGATGTATGCCGATTGTCGAAAAAAATTATGGAGGGTGCATTTTTCCGGCGCCATAGGAGGAAATTCCGTCCTAAGGCACCTTTCCTGTAATACCCTAGTTCATTTATACCAGTTCTAGTTTATGTATTTCTTTATTTATGGTATTTTCCTGATTTATTGTGTTTTGGGTGCGAATAGTGTATTTGACATTTGTATTTGCATCCGACCCGACCCGCAAGCTTGAAACCAGTCTTGATTCATGTTTATGATTTATCCTGACCTGTTACATAGACTCGTGCACTTTCATTTTAATTTATACATCTTGAATACTGGCATTTTATCTGGCATTTGCATTTTTACAATATAACATTTTAAGTAACATAAAATATTTTAAAAATATATTGCATGGCCTGCTTGATACCCCTAGCCCCGTGGTAGCATCTGCGCATCTTGTTCTCGTCCCGTTCAGTGAAACGGACTTGTTTGGATGGCTACGCGCACGTGCGTGCATCCGTTCTTGGGGGTATGCATTTTTCGTTATCCGGACATTCTTTTTTTTTTTGGTCGACATGTATATTTTTCGTATTTTAAAACTGAATTTTAGACCCGACCCGGGCGTGTTTTGGACTATGTTCCCTGATTAAAAATCAGGAAAGGACTTAGAAGAGGCATCACGTGCTCACACGTGACCAGCGGTCACGTGTTGGCACGTGACATTCAAAGCAGCGGCACAAAGAGCATTCAAGAAAAGACTCTAGAAAAGGTCACATGCTCACACGTGACCAATGGTCACGTGTCGGCACGTGACGGTTGAGCAGCGGCCAGAGAACAGATCGTAAAAGAAGAAGAAAGGCCCGTTCCAGGGGTCACATGTCCACACGTGACCAGGGGTCACGTGTCCACACGTGACCAGGGGTCACGTGGCCACACGTGACCGGCCTTAAAAGACTTATTATTTAACAGAATTAAATTCGGAGAAGAGATCATTCAAATCTTTCCAAATAGAGAATGATTACTTGGAACCGTTGGATTAAAAATCTAAAGGTGATTAAATATCACCTATTTATGGAAAAATCTTGGACTTGGAAAGATTTCCCCCTAAATCTAACCGAAACAACAAGGAAATATCTTTGGATTTAAAATCCAATGGTGAATAAAATTCACTTAACAATCTAAAGGCCCAGATTAATAATAAAATCTCTCAACATACAAATCAAATCTCTCAATGAGAGATTTACTAAGCAAATTGATTCTCTTCCTTCTCCTATAAATAGGAGCCAAGAAAAGAAGAGAAAATACCCCTTTTGGAAGATCTTTTTCTAAAAACTTTTTTCTGAAACCTTGAGACCTTTGGATCTTTTTCTTTTGAAACATAGAGATAGAGAGAGAGCCTTTGATTCTCTGCAAAAAAGAAAACCTTAGGTAAGAAAGGAAAAGGGTGGCTTCAAAGGAGAATTTAATTCTCAAAAGAGTTTAACTCTTATACAAAAAAAAACTTAGTTCTTTCTCTGGTTGAGGATCTGCAAAGTGCACATCTCCCTATGAATTGAGAATTTAATTCTCATTGTGTTGAGATCCTGCCATGCAGATCTAAAACACAGAGGAGGAACTGAGTTTAGAGAATTTAATTCTCACAAAACGATAGGAATTCAATTCCTTTGAGATAAAGTTAGGGTTTAACCCTATGTTATGGGAATTTAATTCCTTCAAAATGAATAGAACTAGAGTTTAACCCTAACTGAGAATAATTCTCTCAAACTCACAGGAATTTAATTCCTTTAAGAAAAGAAACTAAGGTTTAACCCTATTAAGAATATAATTCTTCAGAAGTTTAGGGTTTAACCCTATGAACAGAACTTTAAAACATGCAGAGACCCACAGAATAAAACTCTGAAGTAGGCACCTCACGTGTCACCACGTGACTCCTGCGAAGATATATAAAAGAGAGCTTTGAGGCAACGCCCCACGTGCCCCACGTGACCCCTGAAGCACATAAAGAAAAAGCAAAATAAACAGAGACTCTGGGGCGCCCTCACGTGTCACCACGTGACCCCTAAAGGGTATTCTGATAAACCAGAGCATGAGCTCCCATCACGTGCCCGCACGTGATGGCTTTCAGGACTAAAAGTGTTAAACACTTATCTATAGAACAAAATAAAGAGAAGAAGGGCGCTCTTACGTGTTACCACGTGACCCCTTTTGCCTTAGTGTTTAACACTAAATTGAGACCTCTGTATCCAGTGTTTAACATTGATTCTCCATAGTGTTTAACATTAATTTGGAAAATTCTATTTGCAGTGTTTAACACTGATTTGCTTAGTGTTTAACACTAATTTGAAAGCTCTTCTCCCAGTGTTCAACACTGATTATCTTTTAGTGTTTAACACTAACTTGTTAATCTTTTCCAGTGTTCAACACTGTTGGTCTCTAGTGTTTAACACTAGTTTTAGCCCAATTGGCTAAGTTTCCAGAGGCAAAGCCTCTCCTTCAATGAATCAACAAAGGGCCAATATCCCAGATATAATTGGACTTAGCCCAAGATGGCCGTAAGTCCTCAATTCAAACTTAATTGGGCCAATGGGCTCATAATATAATAATTGATCTTAGTTTCCAAATGGGACTGCAGATCACTTAATCTACCACGGTTTAAGGGTATATCTCTTCACTCTTTTGATACTCGGCGTTGTAATTCCTCAACGTCTTCAAAGAGGTGACGGGTCCCGACGACCATACATTGATACGGACTGTAGAGTCCTTAAGTCCACGGACTACGACGTCCTTAACCTTGACCGTGATGTCTTAAAACTAACATCGGACTGTGGAGTCCTTAAATCCACAGACTACGACGTCCTTAACCTTGACCGTGATGTCTTAAAACTAACATCGGACTGTGGAGTCCTTAAATCAACGGACTACGACGTCCTTAACCTTGACCGTGATGTCTTAAAACTAACATCGGACTGTGGAGTCCTTAAATCCACGAACTACGACGTCCTTAACCTTGACCATGATGTCTTAAAACTAACATCGGACTGTGGAGTCCTTAAATCCACGGACTACGACGTCCTTAACCTTGACCGCGACGTCTTAAAACTAACACTGGACCGCCATGTCCTTAAACTACCTATTGACCGTAATGTCATTAACTAAACAACAGGGCTCCCTTAATTGCTCTCTTGTTGGATCTAAACAATCCCGTTAAGTTGATCTTAGTCTAAAACTAGACTAACGTATCCTTAACAAACATTTAAGTTGATCTTAGTCTCAAATGAGGCAAACGTATCCTTAAACAAAACCCCCAAACCCAAATCTAAGAAAGATACGGATTTGGACTAGTCCACGCCCTACGGGCGATGACATAACTCAGTCTCCGTATACAATCCACGGGCAACCAAACACAAAACAAACACCCACGACACGAAGTGACCATCTGGAGAAGGAGAAAGTTGTTATCGCTATGCGGTAGCGTAATTAACTGCAGGGGCTTGCGTCTGCAGGGAAGAGCGTCCCCACAATCAAAAAACCCCTCAAACGAGGGGGAATCTGACGAAGTCTGCTACATCGGACGCATCCGTTTAAACCTTCGATATACGGTGCCATAAATCAACTTGGCATATTCGGAGAGATAGACGGATAGCATCAATTAGCATCTGCCTCGAATCTCAGGCAAGACACCCGTCTTGCGCCGTCTTTCGGAGGGGAACAGATTCTGGCACGCCCGGTGGGATCTTTTCCTCTTTCCACTCCACACTTCGTGTGTCGTGATTCGCGAACCAATCGCGGTTTGCTAATGATTGCCCTTGGGTTGCGAGGTACTAAGATTTGGCGTTTTGCTTGGTGCAGAAAACAAAGGATCAATGGCGTTCAACTACTCGAACTGCAAATGCAACCGACGCTCCGCCTCACCTGGAGGTGTAGCATATGGACCGCAAGCTGCTTCCCTATTCACTATGCCTGTGGAGCAAGTGACTCAAGCTACTACCGGTCTATTCTTTGGGACCATGCTCCCACCGGTGAACATTGACATCCCAATGCCCATACCGAAAGCTTCGAAGAAGTCGGTCTTCGATCGACTTGCTACTCCTACTGCCCCTCTCAACGGGTCGTCCAATTCTTCAGTCTTCACCAGGCTGGGCTCGAGCACCAAAGGGCCTATCAAGAAGCCCATAACACCTGAAGTGGCCATCCCAAAAAAGATAGCTGCTCCTGAAGTCGCCAAGACGGCTTCTCCTCCCAGAGGGTCGGTCTTCGCGAGACTGACTGCTCTCGTTCCCACTCCCGCTCAGAAATCTGTTTTTGACTGGTTGGACGTAGCTTCTTAACGAACGTCAGTCTTCAAGAGGCTGACACCGGCAGCAGCCCTTCCCTAGAACAGGGGGCAAGATAAAGCCGTCGCTGAACCAATCCCAACAACCCGTCACGCCCGACGCCGCCACTGGCGCCGGATAAGAAAGGCTGGGGGAAACTCCCCCTCTGGGCTAACTCCACCAGCTCCAACGGTGGAAGTTAATGCTTCTGTTCCAACCGGGAACAGCTTTGAGCTGCTGAACAAGGTGCGCAGGGACTCTCCTACCGCCGTGCTCAAAAGATCTCCTCCACCAGTAGAGACCGCCGTGGAAGCAGAACCAGAAAAGCCGGAGCAGTCTCCTCACCGGCTGTCCTCCAGGATCTACAAGACTTGGCGACGGGTCCGAGAATCGGTGATTGATCCGAATTTCTCTCACCAGCATAAGAAGTCGAAAGGTCGGCAGGAAGAAAATCCCCCTGTCAAGCAACGAAAGACGACGACCACCTGGGTGCCCAAAGCAACGGCCCCCTTAACTTCGACGTCCCACAAGAGAAGAAGGCCGGAGAAAGTCCCCACTCCTACTGCAAATATCAGGTACAATAAGCCAAAACGCCCTAGGTCTGAGGGCATGAGGGTGCATACAGTATACATGGCACTTGGAAAAGAAGACAGCCGTGCATCCACGGGTCATAGACCGCTTACACGGTCAGTGACCAAAGCTCAGGAGCAACAGCAGAAGCTCCAAGAAATGATGACCGTGATGGCTGCACTTACTGGGTCGAAAGAAAGCCCCGAGCGTCATCTGATCAACGCCAGGAGCAAGAAACTGACGCTGAGTTCCTTCGTAGGATACTAGAGAAAAAGGATAAAGAGGCCGCTGAACAAGCAGCCAATATACAACGAATGGCCCTTCTGTTCCAGGACATGGTGGGTATGATGATCCAACAAGAGCCTCCTACTGAAGATCCTCCAATCGTTCTTGAAGACGACAGGGGAGAAATGTCGAATCCTCCACCCGCTCTGTCAACAGCCAAGGAGGAGACAATCTCCAAATCTGACCTAGACGAATATATAGCTCAGCAGATACGGGTTCACCAGGCGACTGAGGCAGCTGGTCAAGTTTTCAGGACGGGACGACCATATCCGAGCTGGTATGGCCAGATCAAGTACCCGCCGGGCTACACAATACCAAAATTCCATGTCTATAAGGGGACAGGCAATCCCCATCAACATGTGGCCCAGTTCAGGGCGCTTTGTGGCAACACTGGTGGCGACGATAAGCGCTTGCTTCGCCAATTCGTCGGCAGCTTGTCAGAAACAGCGTTCGAATGGTATTCTGAGCTCCCGAACGATTCCATCAAGACGTTCGCTGAAATGGAGTTGCTATTCACTCAGCGATTTGCGAGCGCCAGTGAACGTACCCCGATAACGGCATTGATTAATTCCAGGGTGAAACCAGGCGAGACGTGGGTCCAGTACGCTATACGTTGGCGAAACTTGTGGTCGAAATGCGAACAACGCATTGAGGAAGCGCCTGCGGTGGGCATGTTCGTGGGTACCCTAGATCCTCACGCAACTATCTCACAGTTCATGATGTTTTTTAAGCCCACCACATTCCGGGCTTTGATCGACAAGTTGGCCCAGATGGACCAGATGGGTCACAGACCGTCTCCCCCGAAGCCAGAACCTTGGAATGACAAGGGTAAAGGGAAAGCAACCTTCGTTGCGAACGCTCAGCAGCAACCTAGTGCCCTAAAGCTAGCAGATCAACTGGAAGAAAGACGGCGGTATTACAATGAGAGAATGAAGCGCCCCTACTCATTCCCACGGGATAAGACGAAGAGGCTATTTGAGCTGGCAATACGCAACAGGCTTATCAACTTGCCAAACCCAAGGCGACCGCCGCAACCCAGCGAGGTGAACAACCCCAACTACTGCCCTTACCATCAAACGGTAAGCCATTCGATCGAGGATTGTTTCGTCTTCAAATGATGGATTGAAGATCAATACCTACAGGGCAAGTTTGCGCTGTCCGAGAAGTGGAAAGTGAACCCGCCACAGCCTCACACTGCTAAGAAGACGGACACACCGGGGACAACTTGTTCTTTCATTGAAGAAGCTCCATGGGAAATCGTGCTTTCGGCAAAAACCAAAAGAATACTGAATGAGCTCCAGACATGCCCGGCAGTCAAGTGGAAGAACCCGCTGGAACCCCAGATCATTGAAGGGATGCTAAAGCCGCGCCCAACTCCGAAGATCAATGGTGATGGCCCGAGCACTCACACCCAGCCGTCGAAATCTTCAAAGAAGAAGAAGAAGAAATCTAAGAAGCCCGTGAAGCCTGGCAACAAGCGTACGGACTTACAAAAGCAGATTGACGCGCTGGAGGAATATAACCAGAAAGCACGAACTCCCATCACACTCCAAGAGTTCCTCAACCACATCTTTCAAGAGGAAGATGAGGGGGAGAGTTCGTCGGATGAGGGATACGTGGCAAGTTGTAATGTGATCTTCCACTCGTTTACCGATGATGAAAAAACTCCTGGCACTAAGAAACTGGGGACGGAGCCTGAACTGGAGCTTGTGTGGCCAACAGACGAAATGATCGACGCCTTTCTAAACGAGATTCGTCTGAAAAGTAAAGCTGACCAGGAGCGTGAGATGGCCGCATCGGAAGGAGACAAACGCAGGCGATTAAACGAAAGAGTTGAGATACTCCCGCCAGATCGAAAGGCACCCAACACAGATAAAAACGTATTCAAGACGAGGAAAAGGTTTGCCAAAGCCATGTCAATGGGAATGAAACTACCACCCTCGGAAGGAAACACGCTCGATGGGGCGGAGAGGCACCCTAATTACTGCTCATATCATCGGAAGATTTCACACCCCACTGAAGAGTGTGACGCCTTTAAGATATGGTGGCAGGGATATGTTGCTCATCGACAACATTTTAAGTGAATGAAATGCAGAACTCGTCGGGAGCAGAGAAGTACGACCGAAGGACACAAAAGAATTATTGGCAGTTGTCGCACGATCAACGCCGGAGGACCACATGTTCTCACCTTTGGGAGCGACTCTGACGAAGAAATGGCTCTTAGCCCCCTCTTTAAAGAGTCCACCTCGGGAAAAGAGGAAGAACCAGAAGCCTGCGAAAACATTCAGCTGCGCAATCGCACGCTTCCAGAAAAGAATCTCGGACCCGCAACTAGAAAAGATAAGGGAAAGGAAAAAGTCGCTGAGGATATCACCTTAGATGACCAAGTTATGAAAGAGCTGACTGCCAAAGACCCACCTAAAAAGAGTAAGGTGGACTACAACATCCTAGCGCACCTGAGGAAGCTACCCTCACAGCTCACATTCTCGACGCCCTCCTGTTATCAAAGGAAGCGAGAGATTCATTAATCAAGGCGCTACAAGAGCTCGAACAATTCCAAGCCTTCCTCGCTGAAGAAAGGATGAAGGATGAACTGGAAGAAGTGCACGCGGCCGATATCACTTTCGGTGACGAAGACCTGCTCCTAGGGATGTGCGACCACAACCGTCCCCTATATGTCTCTGGATATTGCCACGATATAAAGATAGGCAAAATCTTGGTTGACAATGGGTCTTCCGTCAATCTCCTCAACGTGCGGGTGTTAAAGGAGATTTGCATGAGCGTCCAGCACCTTGCTCGGGACAAGATCACCATCTCCGGGTTCGACTCCCAATCATCGAGAACTCTTAGGTCTGTGATACTGACGCTACGCTTTGGGCTGCTCGTCACGGACATTAAGTTTCACGTCATAGATGCCAAGACATATTACAATGCTCTGCTCGGCCGACCTTGGTTACACGAGTACAACATCATCCCTTCTACGCAACATCAGTGTATGAAGTATTTCAAGGATGGTCTCGAGTACACCTTTACAGGCGAGCTGAATCCATTCTCCGTGAACGAAGTCCTCAAATACGAAGATGCAAAGTACTTTTTGCCAGATTTCGAAGACACGGAAAGGTGCCGCAAACCGGAGAACAAAGCAGCCGCCACCATTCCTGTTTTCGGGAGTGATACCGAAGAAGAAGAAGAGATAGTCTACTCTGGGCCGTCTCGACGCAGTGACCCGGAACCGTCTGCCCCCATATTGATCTTCGGAAGATGAGGTTAATGTTGTGTTCTCCAGTCGGCCGCCAATACAAGAATTGAAAGGTTCCTAGGCACCCTATAGAGGTCTCACAAGGCATCAACCATGCCATTTTCTAAAACTATGGGTGTCAAGAAACCCTAACACGGATCGTCGGCTAGAATTCTAGGCGAAAAGATAATCTAGTTAACTACTTAACTAAAAGTTAGATGCTACAACCTTTGTAGATTCGGATATCCACTTCCTAAGCTCCACGTAGTCTTCCTCTCGCTGTCCTTTTCGAATCCTAGACTCTTTCATCGGCTTCATCGGGAAAACGAGCGGAATAGGTCGTCGGCTTCGTGTCAAAGACGATCTACGTCGAGGCATCACAAGTTCAAGCTCCGACTTCACAAAGTTGTGAAACTTGTGAAGAAAACACCCAAAACAACTTGGCAAGAGGTAGAGGGTGAAGAAATAGGAGGTGGGTTCACTTTAGAATTGGATTTCTCTCACTAGAACTCAAGTTGCCATTAATGGCGTCAAGGTTTCTATCTTGAAGATGAAGAAGAAGATGAAGTTAGTATTATGATAAGTTATTTTAAATGAAAAGAAAAATGCATACTTATCATAATCTAACAAGGGTTAAGTGTAGAGAATAAACCATGGTCATTTGGAGAGTTAGGGTTAAGCATGAGGACAAGAATGGTTGAAAAAGTCAAGGCTTCATGAAGCTTCAACTAATGACAAAAGAAAGCCACCATTCTCTTTAAACCTTTTTCAAATAAATAAATGAACAAATAAATAAATAAATGAATATGCAAAACCCTAATTATCAAATCAACCATGGTTTAATTCTATATACTTAACTAAATAATCAAGTATCATCAAACATGATACAAATGTGTGCACAAAAGTATATCACATATACTTCTTGCACATCAAGTGAGAAAATCCATATAAAGTGAACCAATACTAGCTAATGCAAAGTAATATATCAAATATATAATTATGCATTAAATCATTAAATCAACATTTGATTCAATGACCCGGTCATGTCGCATATAACCGACTAGTATTCAATGTATCGATTTATCGAATCAATGATTCGATAACTAGGTCATATCGAATATAACCAATCGAAACATTTATCGCGAGAATGAAATGCGGTATCACATACTCGCATTATTCTCGGTCCCGCACATATCTCATATGCGCTCCTATTTCGTTTCGCTTGAGCCAGGAAACCTCTGTGTAGGACTCTAAAGACTCGTCAATACGCCGGTAGCAGATGATGATCATATCAAGCACCCACAAGCCGCAAGCGGTCTGCTAAACGTAACAGCCATCCGGGTATTGAGCGATTAGAAGAACGACGAGCTAGCCCGCTCACACTCCTGTGAATCCAACCAGTAACACTTACCGCACAGTCCGGTCTGTTCGTCTGATACGTCGCATATCAAGTCTAGGGGTGGTAAACGTCAGACCCCAATACTTGATAAGTCGTGCCGATGTGAGGCTCATAACGGGTCGAGAAACTACCGGTAACACTTACCAGCAAATCTCTGATCAGCCCTGGCCAGGGACTTCCCTGTTACGGCCAATCGAGCACAGCGCAACATCAACCCCCAATATCGGGAGAGACGAAACCCCTCCTATCGCTCATTGCCTCCATGTGACTCGGGACTGTACCCAAAGACCACCGTTTTGCACGCCCTCATGGACGTGGTAAGGTGGAGATCAAAGCACAGTGGGAATCACAATAGACTCTATGACGATCTCGGGTCTACAGACTAACCTGCACAAGTGTCACCTGAGAACTGCCATCTGACGTGAGGTATAATACCATCTGGGAGTTCTCGGCGAGTCCGTCCTGTGTACCCAGTCTCCACTGAGCACCCGTACACCATCTCTGATGTCAAACACCAATGGATATGGGATCATCCATCGCCCATCTCATGGGTCGAGAAGCGTATATGCTAGTCTACTCTGGTATATCGATGCCCCGTCTCGATACACCCACGACTAGGGACCTTGAAGGATGTACTTATGGACTACCTTGTCCCCACTAGTATGATCTGCATCATAGTCCAGGTAGTCAAGTACACATCCTAAGGGCTTTACCAACATGTAACCATAAGACAGTTTAAAGAGACTAGTGTACATGTTAAGATAAAGAGTAACCAGATAGCATACTATCATATCGAGCAAGAAAGTCATCTCTATATATGTCCAAGCATCCAATATAATATACATCATCTGTACAATACTGGCCTCTAGGGCATACATACAACTAACAATCTCCCACTTGCACTAGGGCCAGCTGCTGTAGTATCGCATACCGAGCATCCCGAAGTGTCTCTCAAACTGTATCTGGGGAATGGCCTTCGTGAGTGGATCCGCCGTGTTGTTCTTCGTGTCAACCATCCTGACCTCGATCTCCCGGCGATCAACTATCTCTCGGATCAGGTGATACTGCCTCAGAATATGCCTGGATCGCTGATGGGACCTGGGTTCCTTGGCCAAAGCCACCGCTCCATTGTTATCGCAATACAAAGGTATTGGATGCTCAATGGATGGAACCACTCCAAGTTCAGTAATGAACTTCTTGATCCAGACAGCCTCTTTGGCAGCATCGTTGGCAGCGATGTATTCAGCCTCCATCGTCGAGTCTGCCACGGTTTCCTGCTTGGAACTCTTCTAACTAACCGCCCCTCCGTAAAGGGTAAAGACAAAACCCGACTGCGACTTAGAGTCGTCCTTATCACTCTGGAAGCTCGAATCGGTAAAGGACTCCACTTGGAGCTCCCCGTTACCATACACCAAGAACATATCTCTAGTCCTTCGCAAGTACTTGAGAATGCTCTTCACAGCTATCCAGTGACTCTCTCCAGGATCAGCTTGATACCTGCTCACTATACTTAGTGAGTATGCTACATCGGGTCTGGTACATAGCATCACATACATGATAGAGCCTACTGCCGAAGCATAGGGTATCCCTTGCATGCGAGCTCTCTCCAAATCAGTCTTGGGAGACATCTCTTTGGAGAGAGTGACTCCAGAGATCGTGGGTAAGTTCCCACGCTTGGACTCTTCCATACTAAACCTCTTTAGTATGGTGTCAATGTACCTGGATTGGGACAATCCCAAAATCCGTTTGGATCTATCTCTATAGATCCTAATTCCCAATATGCAGGAGGCATCACCAAGATCTTTCATTGAGAATCTTTGTGATAAGAAGAGCTTAACCGATTGCAGCATAGGAATATCATTTCCTATCAGGAGTATGTCGTCCACGTACAATACGAGGAAGACAACCTTACTCTCTGCCACATTCTTGTAGATACAAGGTTCATCTGGATTTTTGACGAAATCAAACTCTTTGATAACGACGTCAAAGAAGATGTTCCAACTCCGCGATGCTTGCTTTAATCCATAAATGGATTTAAGCAGCTTGCACACCTTTCCGCTGCTCCCACTGTCTACGAAGCCCTCTGGCTGAGTCATGTACACGCACTCTTCTAAATCACCGTTTAGAAAGGCGGTCTTAACATCCATTTGCCAGATTTCGTAATCATGATATGCAGCGATGGAAAGCATGATCCGGATGGATTTAAGCATAGCCACTGGAGAAAAGGTTTCGTCATAGTCCACACCTGGTCTTTGACGAAAACCCTTTGCTACAAGTCTAGCTTTGAAAGTCTCCACTTTCCCATTTACACCAAGTTTCTTCTTGAAGATCCACTTGCTCCCAATGGGTTTTACCCCTTCAGGAGCAACGTCCAAAGTCCATACTTTGTTGGTGTACATGGATTCCATCTCGGACCGCATAGCATCCAGCCATTTCACTGAGTCACCACTCGTGATGGCCTGCTCGAAGCTAGTTGGGTCATCATCCTCCATGATGCAATCCTCGCTACCACCATCCATGAGAAAACCGTAGTATCTCTCAGGTTGGCGAGGAACCCTACTAGATCGGCGGAGTGGCTGGGGTTCATCGGGAACTACGGAATCCTCTGTTTCCACCAGATCTTCTGTTGTAGCTTCTGCAGCTGGAACTTCTTCCAGTTCTACCTCATGACCACTAATCTCTTTTTCAAGAAATTCCTTTTCTAAAAAGGTGGCATGCCGAGAAACAAACACGTTTTGTTCCTCAGGCTGGTAGAAGATATACCCTTGAGAATTCTTGGGATATCCTACAAATTTGCATAGAACAGACCGTGCCTCGAGTTTGTCCGGATTTTGTCGTTTGACATAGGCTGGACAACCCCATATCTTAACATAGTTAAGACATGGTCTCTTCCCTTTCCATATCTCATATGGAGTGGTAGGCACAGATTTGGTGGGGACCATATTCAATAGATGTATGGCTGTCTCAAGCGCATACCCCCAGAAGAAAATAGGTAACTCAGCTGTGCTCATCATAGAGCGCACCATATCTAATAGGGTGCGGTTCCTCCGTTCTGATACACCGTTGTGCTGTGGTGTATATGGAGGAGTCAGCTGAGAGAGAATCCCATTCTCTTTTAGGAAGTCCAGGAATTCATTGCTCAAGTATTCACCTCCTCGATCAGATCGAAGGATTTTAATACTTTTTCCGGTTTGGTTTTCGACTTCTTGTTTATATTCTCTAAATTTCTCAAAAGCTTCAGACTTGTGTCTTATCAAGTACACATGTCCGTATCTTGAGAGATCGTCAATGAATGTAATGAAGTACGAAGAACCATCCCTGGCATGTGTAGACATGGGACCACATACATCGCTATGTATTAGTCCTAAGAGTTCGGTAACTCTTTCTCCGTGTCCCGTAAACGGAGTTTTGGTCATCTTGCCTTTGAGACATGACTGGCAAGTGTCATAAGATGAAAATTCGAAAGGTTTCAAATATCCATCTTTATGCAACTTAGCCAGTCGCGTCACATTGATGTGACCCAGTCTACAATGCCACAAGTAGGATTCGTTCAGTTCTGAACTCTTCCTCTTGTGTGTGTTTGTTATGCTCAGAACTGTTGATTGATTTAGAACATAAATGCCATTGCACAACGTGCCTGATCCAACCAACTTTTGGTTACGGAAAATGTTCATAACATTATCCTGTAATACAAAATTATATCCCTCTTTACTTAATAAAGAAACCGATATAATGTTGCATATCAGGTTCGGCATGTAATAGCATTCGTTCAGAACCAATGAATTACCAGTTGGTAATACAAGGTGATATTCCCCGACAGTCTTAGCTGCAACAATTGCGCCATTTCCGACTCTAATGTCTTTATCACCTTCTCCAAGTTCTCTACCTTTCCTGAGCCCATGTAACTGATTACATATATGGGATCCTGACCCGGTATCTAATACCCAGGACGTAGAGCAAATGGAGAAACAGTTCTCAGTAACGAACACACCCGAAGAAAATGCATCAACATGTACTTTCTTCATTCGGGTGGCATGGGAATCCTGGCATTCCCCTATATCCTGTTCATTCTTATAACTCTTATAAGAAAGAACGGAACCAACGTTCCCCAGCACAGTATAACATGCGGGTTCGGTCAATACATCCATATTATTATCTTCATTAGGGCATGAAATGGTCGCTACCTGGAGAGAGAGAGAAGAAAACACTTTAGCGTATGCTCGTGCAAGATCAGATTGGTTATTATCTTATCTAATCAGGATGGCTCCCACTGCTTTTTATCAAATCTTCCTTCAAACCCAAAAAGGAAAGACTAGCCGGGATTAATTACACACTACAAGTTCGCCAATCTTTCAGCCAGGCCAGTGTCGGTACTTTGAGGGAAGTCCCCCGTGCTTTTGCACGAACCTAATTAATGTAAACCTCGTTTTCCCAGAGGCGTAACCCCGTTGACACCTTTCTAGACACCTACTTGATCAGCTAATTGCAATGTGTAAAACTCTCCCAGGAGTAACTCTTACTCGCAGTGGATATCGGGATCCAACTATCTCATAGAAGGTATGCAATCCATTGCAAATTTCAACACTTGAAATTCCCGATAATACTTTTGCCCCTAGCGTGCTATGACCTTGACGAAAGCCAACAAACCACAGCCCGCTAGTCAAGTTCAACCCGTACATTTCTTGACTGAATTAAACCCACCCGCACGACCCTTGACGAAAGCCAACAAAGCCGTATGACTAGCCTAATCCAGTCGCATCATATGCAGCAGATAAACAGCACATAGCTACCGCACACTACACCTTGACGAAAGCCAACAAATGTAGCACGAATACTATATGTAACTTATCTGAAATGACGGAGGGCTACGCAGGTTTTTCTGAAAACCTATTGCGTAATGAACTTGATATCGTTGTAGAATCAAATGAAGTTTTAAAATGGAGTGATTTTGAGGCTTTTCTAGTTTTGCTAAAGGGGTCACTCCCGGTGAAAGGATCGTCGGCCCTTTCCTCGTCGAATGAGGTGCGGGATATATCATATATATCACTGTGCAAAGCATAAACTATAGAAGCAATCAAAAGCAAACCGAGTGTGTAGCATCTGCCAGTTATTGCTAAAGGAGTCACTCCCGGTGAAGGGATCTCGGTCCTTTCCTCATCGAATAAGGTGCAGGGTATATCATATATACCGCTGTGCAAAGAAAGAACTGTAGCTACCTGTTTTATTTTAAAATTCGATTCCACAACATCTTAGGTTTCTTATCTTTCATTAATCACATTAATGAAGTCCCATCATTTAAATACCTAAACATCACAGATAGATATGACGTACACTTATGCCAACCGCATTCGCCTCGATGTCCCCTCGTACACCGTTAGGTTAGGTAACTAACGACAGAGCAGGGCAGGGCTAGCGCGGGTGTAAAACATAAGTAACGTCTATATAATATATCATATATACTATATACTATATCCATCACAGAGTCACAACACAAATATCGCAGCAGAATAAACATATGAAATATTGGATATACTAGGACGTCCGTGTTTTCAATACGAGCCAGTATAAAACATGGATTCCACGGTCGTGATGAATAGCCAATCCCACATCCCTAGACCCCTACGAGAGCGGCAAGCAACCCTGCCAATTCTAGGGTTAGGAGACCCGGACTCGACTCCTCGAGTTGGTCTCCCACTGGACCCCAGAACCCGGTTACCTGTGCTCCCCTCCTTGGGTCTATCCTAATGCGGAAAAGTAAATAATATACAAAGGGTGACAACTTCCGCTACCTGGAAGTGCCCCAAATAAAAGAATATTACATACAAGTTTTTACATGAATGAAAATGAAAGACACTCATCTCACATAAAAACCCCCGGCTATTCAAACACGACGATCCAATATAACATATCCAACAACACATAACATCACATGTCATCAACGTAAGTAAGTATGCATACCCCAATTGTCGTTGACGTATAGCAACGAAACCGGCGATATCACATATTACACTTACGGTCACAGAAAAGAAAGTGTAAAACTACAACAATTGGAATCCGCAACTTCTTTAGACATCACATGCCTAACAGATATAAATCCCGCATTTTAGTCTCATTATCGAAAACTCTTTTCAATATCATGTGGGACTAAACTGCTAGATTTATAACATTCATTCAGTTATCTCATAACTGTTTGTGAATTCCAATTATTGTATCACATTCCAGATAAACAGAAAATGTTAAACTTTCCGATCGAACAGTCGAATACCAAAGTTTTCCCGATACAGCTCAACACATGAAATAAGTCTACCAACATTCAGTTCGTGCCTCAGTACCAACGGTCCAGCCGTAGAAGGGTCAAGCCAACGCCTCACATGTGGCACGCCGTACTGCCCCAAACCCGAAGGTTCAAAGGGCGGTTCAAGACGGTCACATAATCGAGTTAAGGTTTGTTGTCTTCTAGAGGGTCCATCGCGTTACTTGCACTACTTAGAATGTCGTTAAACTACGGAAAAATCCAACACTTGGAAATTTCCCGACAGGGGAAAAGTTGGGTATTTATATCCGGTCGAACTTTTTAACATATTCTATAAATTATCCGGAAGTACACAAAGACGAAATTTGATAATCCGGTCGAAACACCGAAGCTCTAAAACACCCCAGAAAATTAAACTCTGGAATAATTATTAAAAATACCCATAAAACTCATCTGCAGAAACTATGAATTACTGTGCAGAGGAAGAGGGATGACGTCATCAAGCCGCCGCGGAACCGCCGCCTAAGCTGGCTTAGGCCGCGGTTCCGCCGCGCTTATCACTGTTCATTGGAAAAAATTTGCATCTTAATTCTTAGAATTCCCTGCTGAATTTTTTAAGCATTTTTAATATTGAAAAATCCCAGATTTTAGAAAAAGGACAGAGAGCATGTTTGGTTTAGGGTTTCGGGTTCGTTCGGGCTTCAAATTGCGTCTAGACTTCGCCTAAGGCTCTAGCTAGGCTCTGATACCAGTGAAAGGTTCCTAGGCACCATATAGAGGTCTCACAAGGCATCAACCATGCCATTTTCTTAAAATATGGGTGTCAAGAAACCCTAACACGGATCGTCGGCTAGAATTCTAGGCGAAAAGATAATCTAGTTAACTACTTAACTAAAAGTTAGATGCTACAACCTTTGTAGATCCGGATATCCACTTCCTAAGCTCCACGTAGTCTTCCTCTCGCTGTCCTTTTCGAATCCTAGACTCTTTCATCGGCTTCATCGGGAAAACGAGCGGAATAGGTCGTCGGCTTCGTGTCAAAGACGATCTACGTCGAGGCATCACAAGTTCAAGCTCCGACTTCACAAAGTTGTGAAACTTGTGAAGAAAACACCCAAAACAACTTGGAAAGAGGTAGAGGGTGAAGAAATAGGAGGTGGGTTCACTTTAGAATTGGATTTCTCTCACTAGAACTCAAGTTGCCATTAATGGCGTCAAGGTTTCTATCTTGAAGATGAAGAAGAAGATGAAGCTAGTATTATGATAAGTTATTTTAAATGAAAAGAAAAATGCATACTTATCATAATCTAACAAGGGTTAAGTGTAGAGAATAAACCATGGTCATTTGGAGAGTTAGGGTTAAGCATGAGGACAAGAATGGTTGAAAAAGTCAAGGCTTCATGAAGCTTCAACTAATGACAAAAGAAAGCCACCATTCTCTTTAAACCTTTTTCAAATAAATAAATGAACAAATAAATAAATAAATGAATATGCAAAACCCTAATTATCAAATCAACCATGGTTTAATTCTATATACTTAACTAAATAATCAAGTATCATCAAACATGATACAAATGTGTGCACAAAAGTATATCACATATACTTCTTGCACATCAAGTGAGAAAATCCATATAAAGTGAACCAATACTAGCTAATGCAAAGTAATATATCAAATATATAATTATGCATTAAATCATTAAATCAACATTTGATTCAATGACCCGGTCATGTCGCACATAACCGACTAGTATTCAATGTATCGATTTATCGAATCAATGATTCGATAACTAGGTCATATCGAATATAACCAATCGAAACATTTATCGCGAGAATGAAATGCGGTATCACATACTAGCATTATTCTCGGTCCCGCACATATCTCATATGCGCTCCTATTTCGTTTCGCTTGAGCCAGGAAACCTCTGTATAAGACTCCAAAGACTCGTCAATACGCCGGTAGCAGATGATGATCATATCAAGCACCCACAAGCCGCAAGCGGTCTGCTAAACGTAACGGCCATCCGGGTATTGAGCGATCAGAAAAACGACGAGCTAGCCCGCTCACACTCCTGTGAATCCAACCAGTAACACTTACCACACAGTCCGGTCTGTTCGTCTGATACGTCGCATATCAAGTCTAGGGGTGGTAAACGTCAGACCACAATACTCGATAAGTCGTGCCGATGTGAGGCTCATAACGGGTCGAGAAACTACCGGTAACACTTACCAGCAAATCTCTGATCAGCCCTGGCCAGGGACTTCCCTGTTACGGCCAATCGAGCACAGCGCAACATCAACCCCCAATACCGGGAGAGACGAAACCCCTCCTATCGCTCATTGCCTCCATGTGACTCGAGACTGTACCCAAAGACCACCGTTTTGCACGCCCTCATGGACGTGGTAAGGTGGAGATCAAAGCACAGTGGGAATCACACAAGACTCTATGACGATCTCGGGTCTACAGACTAACCTGCACAAGTGTCACCTGAGAACTGCCATCTGACGTGAGGTATAATACCATCTGGGAGTTCTCGGCGAGTCCGTCCAGTGTACCCAGTCTCCACTGAGCACCCGTACACCATCTCTGATGTCAAACACTAATGGATATGGGATTATCCATCGCCCATCTCATGGGTCGAGAAGCGTATACGCTAGTCTACTCTGGTATATCGATGCCCCGTCTCGATACACCCACGACTAGGGACCTTGAAGGATGTACTTATGGACTACCTTGTCCCCACTAGTATGATCTGCATCATAGTCCAGGTAGTCAAGTACACATCCTAAGGGCTTTACCAACATGTAACCATAAGACAGTTTAAAGAGACTAGTGTACATGTTAAGATAAAGAGTAACCAGATAGCATACTATCATATCGAGCAAGAAAGTCATCTCTATATATGTCCAAGCATCCAATATAATATACATCATCTGTACAATACTGGCCTCTGGGGCATACATACAACTAACAAGAATTCCCTGGTGATGATCAGAGTTTGCAAATCACCATGATTCCGCGGGAGCACTACAAAGATCTTGACGCGCTTGAAGCTCACAGTGTGCAAGACCTGCAGACGTTTTACGTCCCTTCCAAGCGAAAAGGTGAAAAGGAGATCATGTTCTACTAATCCACGGGAATAAGAGTGGAGAAAGAAATCTAGTACGGTGCGGATTCTTCACTTGACAAGCTTCAACCCATCCGTTTGCCCAGATATTACACAAGCGGATTGAAAAGGCTATTGAAACGCCAAGGAGTACCCTTAAAACAGACTACTCGACAAGCTCGATTCTATGACAGGATTTGGGATGTCCCTGGGACTCAGCGCAAGTTGCCCAACGGGAGAATGGAAACGCTTGGGCTTGGATACGTGGGAGCCGGGAAACGGGAACGGGTCTACGATAGCTACGCCATATATAACTTCGATGAAGAAGAGGACGCCCTATCAGGAAATGCTAACCCCTCATCGGAACTAGATCCCGCGATCGAAATGCCGAGTCCGTCGTTTGAAGAACGAATGGAAAAGCTTATCAGGAAAGCGGGTCAAAAAGCTCGTGATGACCATAATCGCGAGATGGCCATCTACGAGAGTGCCAGGATTCAACGCCTTCTTCAACAGGCTGCAAAAGACGAAAATGCTCCTCCCTGTCAACCTGTTGTGCAAAAGGCCCGACGCAGAGGTAGAAATAAGTCAAAGAGCAAAAAAGGCGCTCGGCAGCAACCAAGCGGGACCGATAAGTCACGTGATCGGGTATTGCACGGTCCGGATTTGTCCCTCATAAAAAAGATGAGTCAGGCATACTCTTTTCCTCAGAACAAAACACGGAAGATACTTGACCTCGCTTTAAAACATCGAATGATTACACTCCCGGAGTCCAAGCACCTCGAGCAAGCTAACGAAGTCTCTCATCCGGACTATTGCTCTTATCACCGAGCCATAGGACACCCTATCGAAGACTGCTTCACCTTCAAGAACTGGGTCGAAGACCAATACCAGCAAGGCAGATTTGTTATGTCTGACAGCTGGAGGGTAACGCCGCCACAAAAGCACGAACCCAAAGCTACAAGAGCAGAACCAGATCCACATCGGTCTTGGAAGAGAGCTCGCACCTGTCGTATGATAACAGTATCAAAAGAAGAGCCCGAGAATAGGGATGACTTTCCCTGGTGCTTCGAAAACAGCAATGACGAGGTAATCTCAGAATTTCCACCAGCGCCGAAAGAGCTGGAAGATGGCATACATACTACTGCAGATAACCTCAAGAAGATTGAGTTGGGGACGGCAAACGACCCACGACCGACATTCGTCAGCGAGCTGCTATCTGAAGAAAGGGTGGCTGCGTTAAAGGACGTGCTTCTACAGCATAGAGATTGTTTCGCATCGAACTATTCTGAAATGCCAGGACTGGATCCAGAAATTGTTGTGCATAAACTGGCAATATCCCCGGACATGAAGCCAGTCAAACAGGCGCCGAGAAGAATGCGGCTTGAGCTTGAGATGAGCATCAACGCCGAAGTCAAGAAGCTGATCGATTCTGGGTTTATCTAAGAAGTTCAATATCCTGAATGGATCGCCAACATCGTCCCGGTAATAAAGAAAAATGGGACAGTGCGCATATGTGTGGAATTCCGGGATCTCAATAAAGCCTGCCCGAAGGATGATTTCCCAGTGCCAGTCACAGAGCTGATGATAGATAACACGTCCACTCATGAGGTTTTCTCCTTCATGGACGGCTCATCAGGATACAATCAGATAAAGATGCATCCCGAAGACCAGAAGCACACCGCTTTTCGGACCCCTCTGGGAATATTCTGTTATAAAGTGATGCCCTTCTGTTTGAAGAACGCCGGTTCTACTTATCAAAGGGCCAAGACGAAGATCTTCGATGACCTTATACATGAAATCGTCGAATGCTATATCGACGACCTCGTCGTGAAAAGCAAGTCATACGAGGAACATCTCGAGCATCTGAAGACCGTATTTCAATGCCTTCGGCAATACAACTTGAAGATGAACCCCCTCAAATGCGCATTCGGAGTATCCTCAGGCAAGTTCCTAGGGTTCATTGTCCGGCACCGGGGCATTGAGATAGATCCATCGAAGATCAAGGCGATCATGGAAATGCCACCGCCAAGGACTCTCAAACAATTGCGGTCTCTCCAAGGGAAGCTCGCGTACATCCGGCGATTTATAGCCAACCTTTCAGGCAAGTGCCGCCCTTACAGTCACCTGATGAAGAAGGGAACCCCGTTCGTCTGGGATCGCAAATGCCAAGGCGCACTGGACGAGATCAAGCAGTACCTGCAGAACCTGCCGGTGTTAGCTGCTCCAGTCAGGGGAAAACCTCTTATTCTTTATACAATGGCCCTCGAAGGTTCCTTAGGCGTATTATGGGCACAAGAGAACGACCAAGGGAAGGAGAGAGCACTCTACTATTTAAGTCGAGTCCTACTGGGGGCAAAAAGCAACTACTCCCCTATCGAAAAACATTGCCTGGCGATAATCTTTGCGATAACAAAGCTCAGGCACTATGCGTTGGTGCATGAAGTCCGTCTCATTTCGAAGGTGGACCCCCTTAAATATTTAATGTCAAAGGCCATATTGACGGGGCGACTCGCTAAATAGGCCCTGCTCTTGATGGAGTTCTCGATAACCTATCAGCCTCTCAAGGCAGTGAAAGGCCAGGCCATCGCCGATTTCCTTGCTGAGCATGTGATACCTGCCGATTCTCCTCTGAATTGCGATCTTCCAGACGAACATGAGTTTGATGCGATCGACGGTGGTGATACCCGATGGGAGCTTTATTTCGACGGAGCATCTTCCGTGAAGAAGCGCAAACAAAGTACCCCTATAATCAAATCGGGGGTAGGACTCATCTTTGTAACTCCACAAGGAGGGATAATGTGCTTTGCTTTCTCCTTAACAGAGCCGAGGACGAACAACGAGGCTGAATACGAAGCTTTGACAGCAGGCCTTGAGATCTCCATCGACATGGGAATTGAAAACCTCTTCATATACGGAGACTCCCAACTGGTCGTTAGTTAAGTAAACGGCGACTACCAAACATGCAAGCTAGAGCTGGTGAAGTACGGTGAGAAAGTGCAACAACTGTTGATCCAAATCCCCTGCTACACCTTGGAAAGCATACCGCGTACCGAAAATAGCAAAGCGGATGTATTAGCCAAGCTAGCTAAAGAACTAGCTGATAAGAACCTCGATGATGTAAGAATCGTGGTACAAAGCCGTCGGGTTCTTGCTCCGGAAAAAACATCTCCGGAATCATCCGAGGAAAAGGAAGCGACCGAGCAGAAGGCCATGCAAATAAAAGACCAAGAAACGGCTGAAGATTGGAGAGAAGTCTTCATAGACTACTTCAAATCCTGTCGAACGCCTGAAGATGCGTCCTCAAGACATCAGCTCATGAAACGAGCTCTGTCCTTCGCCTTCGTCAATAATACTCTGTACAAGAGGTCATTTGACTCTCTGTGGTTGAGATGCCTGGGACCTGACAAAGCGAAAAGAGTCGTTCAGGAAGTTCACGACGGACTCTGCGGTTCTCATCAAGCTGGCCCAAAGATGAAGCTGAACATCAAACGAATGGGTTACTACTGGCCCACGATGATCCAAGACTGCCTCGAGTATGCGAAGCAATGCCACTCGTGCCAAATTCATGGGGACTTTATCCACCAGCATCCAAATCCACTCCATCGAACCAGCATCATCCAGTGGACATCGTTTCATCTTGGCGACCACTGATTACTTCTCCAAATGGGCAGAGGCAGTACCGTTGAGAGAAGTGAAGACGGAAAATATTCTCTATTTCTTCAAGACGCACGTCATCTCGGTTTGGAACTCCGTGACGGATCATCTCCGATAACGGGCCAGCCTACAGAAGCCACAAGATCAACCGCTTCGCGCAACAACACAATATAGACTGGAGATATTCCTCGGTTTATAACCCGCAAGCTAATGGTCTAGCCGAGGCTTTCAACAAAACCCTGACAAAGAACGTGAAGAAGACAGTGTCCCGAAACAAAAAGGACTGGCACGAGAGACTGCAAGAAGCTCTCTGGGCATATCGAACCACGTTCAAAACGGCCACGAACACAACGCCATACGCGTTGGTATTCGGTACAGAAGCGGTACTCCCCCTCGAGATAAAGTTACCCTCTCTACGAGTGGCGGTCCACTACGAGCTGACGGACGAAGAAAATGCTCACCTTCGGCTTGAGGAGCTTGATGCCCTTGATGAAACCCGGCTCATAGCGCAACAAAATCTGGAGGCTTAAAAAGCAAAGATGACGCGCTCGTACGAAAGATTGACCAGGCCGAGGACATTCCGCCAAGGCGAACTCGTGCTAGTGGTCAAAAGACCTATGATCCACAATCGCGCCAAAAGAGGAAAATTTGAGCCGAACTATGAAGGCCCGTACATCATGGACAAGGTCTACCAGGGTAGAGCGTATCTACTCATGGATATGCACGGTGAAAGACCTTTCAGGCCAATAAACGGTCGCTTCCTGAAGAAATACTACGCCTGACGAGTCACGGCCTAGGTCAATGATAGATGACGACGACTATGTCCGCTCGCTATCTTCCTAAGTCCAAACTCTATAAGTGGTAACCGGCCTTCTTCAACAACGGACCGAAATGTCCTTAAACTAACAACGGACCGAAACGTCCTTAAACTAATGGCGGACCGAAACGTCCTTAAACTAATGGCGGACCGAAACGTCCTTAAACTACTACCGCAGCATCCTTAGGCTGACGAGAAAAAAATATAATAAAAAAAATATAATAAACGGTATGTCCATAAGCAAAATGGGCACGGATGAAAACCCGAAAGGGCTCCGTGAGTAAAAACAGCAGGGCTACCGGCGAGTGTTCGTGAAAACCCGAAAGGGCGCGACCTCGTAAAATATATATATATATATATATATATATATATATATATAAGGAATAAAAAAAAGAGTATGTCCATAAGCAAAAAGGGCACGGATGAAAACCCGAAAGGGCTCCGTGAGTAAAAACAGCAGGAATACCGGCGAGTGTTTGTGAAAACCTGAAAGGGCGCAACCTCGTTAAAAGACACTTACAGGGCCCCCTCGACCTTGTAAGGAGAAACCACCCACGTGAGATCCTTACGACTCACAAAGGAGCAACACACTTAGGAGTCCTCACGATTCCTAAGGAGAAATTACACTTGCGATATCCTCACGACTCGTAAGGAGAACCCACTTATGGGACCCTCACGGCTCATAAGATTTGAAAGACTTAAATCACAGAGACCTAAAACCTGTGCTTAAGCAACCCCCACGACATTCAATTTATGCACTACAAGTGGCTCAATACTGACCCTTGTATACAATCCACGGGCGCGAATAAACATTTCCCTAACCAAGTCCCGTCCGTGACTAGGGATATGTTCATATGGCAAACAACCCCTATAGGTCCTCTCGACTTATAAGGAGAAAACCCTTTTGTAAGATCCTTACGACTTGCAAGAGGACATGCACTTAGGAATCCTCATGATTCCAAAGGAGAAAACACACCTGCAAGATCCTCACGACTCGCAGGGAGAAATACCTTTATGTGACCCTTACGGCTCATGAAGTCAAAAGACTTAGTCGACAGGACCCTTAACCCTGTTTGCTAAGCCACCTTTGGTCAACATCGACAGAGGCAAATGATGATTCGCTCCTGGCAACATCCCAGTTGCAGCGGTGCTGATGCCGAAATCAGTGTTTAAAATCCAAGCTTGCAGCGAAAAGTCTAGCGAGCCACACATGCATACGAAATAGCCGAAATGATGGGGCAACTTGCAATAAAAAGCAGCAAGTAAAAATGTATGCATGAGAAATAGCCGAAATGATTGGGCAACTCGTAATAAAAAGCAGCGAGTAAAAATAAAATAAATAGCCGAAATGATTGGGCACTACGAAAAATAGCCGAAATGATTGGGCAATCGCGACCTTCGCGATATAAAGCTGAAATGATAGAGCATCACGGAAAAAGAAATAAAATAAAAATGAAATTTACGCCCTACAGGTGATGTTACATCTATCCCTGTATACAATCCAGGGGCGCAAACAAAGAAGGAATTGCACTCCTCCTCTCCCAGGTTTCATCAGAAGAAGAAGCCAAATCTCGATAAGCCGCAAGTGATCTAGAGATCGTCTCAACACTCGTCTTGCAACAACGGACACAATATCAAGCAAAGCGGAACAGCGACAATTCCCAGTTCAATGGCTCGACGGTGTATAGATGACCGAGAGTCAAATCCCAACTCCGTGAAATATGGATACAATCAGCAAAATTCCTGGTCACGTGGAACGCGGATAACGTCACTCTTTGACCCCGTGGAAAACGTCCAGAACGAAGCCTGGTCCTCGCCGAACATGGCAGTGAACCCATGGGAAGCATCCAGAGAAAAATTCCTGGTCACGTGGAACGCGGATAACGTCACTCTTTGATCCCATGGAAAACGTCCAGAGCGGAGCCTAGTCCTCGCCGAACACGGCAGTGAACCCGTATAAAGCATCTAGTGCAAAATTCCTGGTTATGTGGAACGCGGATAACGTCACTCTTTGACCCCGGGGGAAACGTCCAGAGTGGATCCTGGTCCTCGCAGAGTACGGCAGTGAACCCGTGTGAAGCATCCAGAGTGGAGCCTAGTCCTCGCCGAGCACGGCAGTGAACCCGTGTGAAACATCTAGTGCAAAATTCCTGGTTACGTGGAACGCGGATAACGTCACTCTTTGACCCCGTGGAAAATGTCCAGAGCGGAGCCTAGTCCTCGCCGAGCACGGCAGTGAACCCATGTGAAGCATCCAGAGCAAAATTCCTGGTCACGTGGAACGCGGATAACGTCACTCTTTGACCCCGTGGAAAACGTCCAGAACGGAGCCTGGTCCTCGCCGAACACGGCAGTGAACCCGTGGGAAGCATCCAGAGCAAAATTCCTGGTCACGTGGAACGCGGATAACGTCATTCTTTGACCCTGTGGAAAGCATCCAGAGCGGAGCCTAGTCCTCGCCGAGCACGGCAGTGAACCCGTGTGAAGCATCTAGTGCAAAATTCCTGGTTACGTGGAACGCGGATAACGTCACTCTTTGACCCCGTGGAAAACGTCCAGTGCGGATCCTGGTCCTCGCAGAGCACGGCAGTGAACCCGTGTGAAGCATCCAGAGCGGAGCCTAGTCCTCGCCGAGCACGGCAGTGAACCCGTGTGAAGCATCTAGTGCAAAATTCATGGTTACGTGGAACGCGGATAACGTCACTCTTTGACCCCATGGAAAACGTCCAGAGCGGATCCTGGTCCTCGCAGAGCACGGCAGTGAACCCGTGTGAAGCATCTAGAGCGGAGCCTAGTCCTCGCCGAGCACGGCAGTGAACCCGTGTGAAGCATCTAGTGCAAAATTCTTGGTTACATGGAACGCGGATAACGTCACTCTTTGACCCAGCGGAAAACGCCCAGAGCGGAGCCTGGTCCTCGCCAAGCACGGCCGTGAACCCGTGTGAAGCATCCAGAGCAAACACCGGACTGTGGAGTCCTTAAAATCCACAGACTATGATGTCCTTAACCTCGACCGTAATGTCTTAAAACTAACGACCAACCACGATGATTCTAGATTGTTTTTACCTTGGTTAAAGGGTACATCTCTTCACTCCTTGGATATCTGGCGTTGTAATTCCTCAACATCTTCAAAGAGGTGACGGGTCCCGGTAACCACAGATTTCGCGGACTGTGGAGTCCTTAAACCCACGGACTATGAGATCCTTAACCTTGACCGTGATGTCTTAAAACTAACATTGGACTGTGGAGTCCTTAAACCCACGGATTATGAGGTCCTTAACCTTGACCGTGATGTCTTAAAACTAACATTGGACTGTGGAGTCCTTAAATCCACGGACTATGAGGTCCTTAACCTTGACCGTGATGTCTTAAAACTAACATTGGACTGTGGAGTCCTTAAATCCACGGACTATGAGGTCCTTAACCTTGATCGTGATGTCTTAAAACTAACATTGGACTGTGGAGTCCTTAAACCCACGGACTATGAGGTCCTTAACCTTGACCGTGATGTCTTAAAACTAACATTGGACTGTGGAGTCCTTAAATCCACGGACTATGAGGTCCTTAACCTTGACCGTGATGTCTTAAAACTAACATCGGACTGTGGAGTCCTTAAACCCACGGACTATGAGGTCCTTAACCTTGACCGGGATGTCTTAAAACTAACGTTGGACTGTGGAGTCCTTAAACCCACGGACTATGAGGTCCTTAACCTTGACCGCGATGTCTTTAAACTATGGTACCCTGGAGAACATCCCAAAGCAACCCCTGACCCCGTGAAATACGGATAAGGGCGACCGCACTCATCACTTGTGGGTCCTCACGACCTGCAAGGAAGAAAACTCTCTTGTGAGATCCTTACGACTCCCAAGGGAAAACCCGCTTAAGAATCCCCACGACTCTTAAGAAGAACTCACATCTACGGGATCCTCTCGACCTGTAGGGAGAAAAACTCTTTATGAGACCCTCACGGCTCATAAAGCTCAAAAGTCTGAGGAGGCAGATCTTAACCCTGAATCCTAAGCCATCGCGACCCCATAAAGAGATCAAGATAGATTCCGCAGAACACATTCAATAAAAGGGGGACACACCATTGAGAAGAAAATATGTCTTTATTCATAAACCAAAATGGGTACAAAGTACAATTCATGAGAGAACAAAAAAAATAATACTCTCGCTCAAGAGTATGTACAAAAATAAAAAAGAAAAGAAAAGATACAATTCTTCAGGCCGGTGGGCGATTTAGCATCTTGGTCAGCTCATCCTTCTTTCGCTGGGCCACGCCTTCGTGATTCAGTATCGCCAGAAGACGGGCCTCTGCCTGAGCCTGCTGGGCCTGATACGAAGCAAGCCGGCCTTCAAGCTCTTTCTCGGTGGCCTTGTGAGCCTCGACCCTCTCACGAATGAACGTGGCAGCTTTATCAAGAGTCGCCACCTCTTTGATAGACTCTTGAAGCACCCGCCAGAGTTCATATGCTTTGTTGGCCTTCGCGGTAAGATTGGCTTGAAGCTCGTTCAGCGCCTTAGAAGCCAGTTCCCTCTCCGAGAACTTGCGGCCAAGCCTCTTCTCGCACGACACCATGTTTGCCGCACATCGCTCAATCAAACTTCGCAGGCCCGCTTTCGCAGCCACAGCCTCCGAGGAAAGGCGGGTACACTCGAGCACGTGCAGACAAGCCTCCACCTGACGGCAAAACTCAACCCAGACTTGCACCACGCCCTCGCTATGATAGACAGCAAGAAAGGGAAGAGAACCGTTAGCTTCGGCGGCAAACGCTTCGGCTGTGATTACACTGCCCGCACGAAAATCCTCGATCAGGGATGACAAGGAATCAAGGCTTAATTTCGCCAGACGGTCTGAGGCTCGCAAAGCATAAGGACCGGGCGACATGGCGATGCGCGACTCCAATATTGTGAGAACTGGCAGGGCTGCTCAGATTTATAAAAGATCAGTGAAACTCTTAAGCAAAGGAACAAGTGGGACCATATTGAGACGTCACTTACCCCACAGTCATGCAAGAAGGTGCTGAAGGCTCCCTTGGCCCCTCGAGAATCTCAACCTCGTCATCGGCCTCCAGAACTGTAAAAGACGTCAACGTCAGCCCGCAAAATAATAACAATGATATGAAAAGATGCTGAACGACACTAACCTTGCCCAGACGAGAGGACAATGCGTTGAGGAGATATCGCCTGCAGAGCGACCATCTCCAAAAGACGTTGGAAGGATTGCCGAGGAGACAGATCAGCAATGGAGGCCGCCAGTCCGCGCAATTCTGAAAAGACAAAACAGTTCAAGTAACAGAAAGATTACTAGCTTAAAATGTGGAAGGTTACCTTCGAAACTCCTCCCATTCTGAGCTGAGGGGATAGCAGCTTCAACGGCCTCCGCCGTGACCTCGGGCTCCAACAAAGGGGGGGTGATCCCGACGACCTCCATCCCAGCCTCTGGGCCGCCTCAGGAAGATTCGTTGAGGCGGCGACCACCAAGGGAACCTCTCCCAAAGGAGCGAGTACTCTGGAATCAAGAACCGCCACCGGAGGTTCTATTGTGAGAGGAATAGCATTGTCGGCCCCCTCCGCATCGAGTAAGGCTGCATCGGGAATGTCAACGGGCTCTAGCTGCAGCAAGCCAGTGGGAATCTCTCCCATCGCCGAAGACTCTGCACAAGTCGCACAAAGAATAAGGATACATATATACGAGCATAAGCAATCTGAAGAACTGCAAAGAAATATAAAAATGTACCAATGCACATGGAAGCCTTCAATATGGCTTCTTCAAGCTGATGCTCCTTCTCAAAGAGGCGTGCTCGCCGGGGTTCGAGGGTAGACTCATGGCCGCCAGTCCACAAGGAAAGCGCGTCCGCAGCATCCTCCGAAGCGGCCTGCTTCAGGGCCCTTTCTCCCCATTCCTCCAAAGGGCCAATAAACCGCCGCCGGATCCACGAAGGGTCTTCATAAAAGATTACGGCAGGATAGGGCTTCTTCGGAACCCTGACGTTCTGGGACTCATCTTGGGAACGTCGTATAGCCTCAGCCAATTGTGCGGCCTCCTCGGCAGCCAAACCCGGGAAAAGAAGACCAGCATCTGACTCTTGCACGACCAATGACTCATCTGGAAGTATGGGCTCCGACTCCGTTAAAGAATCAAGTAGGTTGGTGGCCACCCTCTTCCGCCTCTTAGATCCAGAACCGGCCGCCGAAGACGACCGTTTCTTTCCCCGTGGATCCTTGGTGCCGCGGCGGCCCACGTCTCCTTCAACACCCTCGTCCCTATTACCCTCGCTTGGTGCCACAACCGAGGATGACACCGCCATTGTCGATGCCACGGAGGGCAGTGCTGCCGCAGGCGGTGGCGCTGCTACTGGGGCCCGTCTACCCCGCGACCGGGTACCTAGGGGCATACCAGCTGTTGGAGTAAGGTCCACCCCCGACTCCCCCGGAATGAGCGCGGTGCCAATCTCCCTCAGAGGGAAGCGGACCGGAGCTCGCGGTCGCAGCATAGCTCCAGTGGCCGGAACCTGAGGAGGGGCATCATGACCAAGAAGCACCCTTCTCTCCTCAAGAATAATCGGGCTGACTCGATGGAGATACCAACCTGTGAACGATCCCACGCACCGGGGCATGTGCTCAGCTTCAGGAATCATGAAGTGGGAGCCAGTGTTCAGCCTCACAAAATGATGAGCGGCATCGCGAACGGCATCAAGTGAAGGGACCGACGCAACTATGAAAGCCTCGAAGGGAACGCCGTGATCGTATCCAAGCTGTCGAGCGAAGCGATGCGGATTGTACCGCATGAAAAGAGCTGCACTGTCCTGGCAGAATACCAAATAGCCCAGTCTAATGGTATACAAGTGCACGGCCTCCCGGGGCCTCAGAGAGGGTACATTGTCTTTTGACCGGTCCCAGAGTTGTTGAACTGGACCTGAAGGAGAAGACAGGACCCGATCATTAAAAACCAGCCCGCCAGCAGTAGCGTAAGGAGAAATCAGCACCCCGAACAGCCCCGAATTGAGTCGGGTCGGCGACAGAAGCATCCACCAATCGCATAAGTCGCGGGAAGGGGTAGGCGTCGTAAAATGCGGGCCTCTGATGCATAGCGAAAGCCCCCAACACGTGCATTTCGATCCAGGACGTGAAGTAATGAAGCGAAAAGTTTACTACATCCGCGCCGGGAGTAGAGGTATTAGCTGCGGTGCCCAACCCGTGATAAAGATGTACCAACGCCGGGATGCCGATGGCCAACCGCGTCCCCTCAGCGATACAATAAGCCGGGTAGATAACCGAAGCTCTCATAAAGCGACGATGCATGGGGATGACAAACCAACTGAGCCAGACACTAACAAACCCCATGAAGAACGTCTCCTCATCCATGCTGGGAGCTGCAATGGATTCAAAAGACATCGGCGACATAATGGGGATGTGGTACTGTGGTAGATCTGATTCAGTGGTCGGCAGCTTCTTTGGACCAAACCCAAAGGGGTCTTTGATGTTTGAGAACTTCGGAGCTGTCTTCGACAAGACGTCCTCGCGAAGGAAGCAGGCAATGAAGCTCTTAAAAGTAACACCCTGCTCCTCAGATTCGGTGAACAATCGGTCGAAGATACCTAGCGCCTTGATCAAACTGGGACGCTTGTTGCGGACGGCATTCTCAGCAGACAGGTCGTCAACCGGAGCAGGCTCGGGCTCAAAGACGTACTCGTCAGAAGGCAGCAACTCCTCATACAGGGTACCCCTGATTGGAAACCCCGAGATGTCATAGAATTCTGCCAGAGAGATCGAGACCTCGCAGTCCCCTAAAAGGAAAGTGTTGGTGGGGAGGTTCCACTGGTTCAAGAACGCCTTAACCCACCAGACATGCGGGGATTGGTAGTGAAACATCGACGCATATATCGCCTGGTAAAGCACGACCTTCTGCAGCTGTGCGCGATGGGCGGACAGGATGTAACGAGCCCAGAGAAGGTACCCCGTAGGGTGTCGAGGGGTGAGCCCTATCTTGTAGATTTGTCCCCATGGCTGGGCCTCACCCTAGAAAATACGCCGCCCCAGAATGTCTATAGCCGGGATCGGATGGTTCGGGATACCAGTCGTTGAAGGCTCGAGCCGTCCCGTTGGAGTCCAGTTCGGCATCTCCACAGCAAAAACCGTCCTCGGAGGGTCCATCGGCAAGAACGGGAAAGTAGGCTCTATCGGTATTGCACAGAGGAAACTCCGGCGACCCCGAATAATATGACTATACCAAGTTCCCCATAGAAGTAAGCTGGTGCAGTTCCCGGATCATCGCCATCGCTTCCTCGTCAGATGGTGACTGGGGAAAAGTGGCCTCTGAGCGAGTGAAGGGAAAGCACGGGACAGAAGCCATTACACCTGAAATAAAATAAAGGAAAATTGTCAAAAGCGAAGCCGACAATATATATATATATATATGTATATATATATATATGAGCGTAAATATATATATGAAGACAGTTGAAGAAAGCGACAGCAGATTCTCCTGTATGGGGCCGTTGGCTACAAAACACATGGGCCCCACAGAATCAGGTTGACGGCTCGTTAATAATGAGGCCAAGCAATCATAATAAGACAAAGGGGATATTCTCATTAAATAGGCAGTGGGTTTCAAGTGACCCTACACATCCCCCTAGAGGACAAATCTACCTTGGGCTCTACAACAAATCAAACAAGATCAGGAGAATTAAATTCCCACAGAAGACATCATTGCAAGCTTCTTCTTCATTGATCACAGAAGGACAACCTAGGGCGAAGGAAACCCTAAGAAGCCTCTATGGGAAAAACTTAGTTCTTCATAGGAATTAAATTCCTTTTAAAAGGGGGGAATTAAATTCCCAGAAACATCTTTTCTATGAACGGAGTTAAACTCCATGGACTTGAACTGTCACCATCATTTCCCTAAGGACCATATGAAACCCTAGGAGATCTACAGTTTGAAGGTTAGGTGGTTTTCTGTTCTTGAGGAAGAACTTGAAGAAAAAATGGGTTCATGTTAAAAGGGTGAAACCCTTGATGTGGATTTAAAATCCATAGAGTTTTTTTAATGAAAGTTCTTCGATCGTTCAACATCATTACCTGAAAGGAGGAGTCTTTCCTGAACAGAGTTAAACTCTGAAAATTTTTCAAGGCAGAGAACTAAGCTCTGGAAAAAGAGAATTAAATTCTCAAAAGAAGAAAGTTCTCAAAGGAGGAAGATGAGCAAAGTGGAAGCTCTTCTGAAAAGACATGGGCATTTATAGGATGGGATGGAAAACGTTTCATCTACCCTACTCCCAAAGAAGATCCAACGGTCACAAAAGTGACAGCGTTGCACTCACGTGCATACACATGAGAACAACGCTGTGGGGGCATTTGTTCCGTGATTAAAAATCAGGAAAGGACTTAGAAGAGGCATCACGTGCTCACACGTGACCAGCGGTCACGTGTTGGCATGTGACATTCAAAGCAGCGGCACAAAGCGCAATCAAGAAAAGACTCCAGAAAAGGTCACGTGCTCACACGTGACCAATGGTCACGTGTCGGCACGTGACGGTTGAGCAGCGGCCAGAGAACAGAGCGCAAAAGAAGAAGAAAGGCCCGTTCCAGGGGTCACGTGGCCACACGTGACCAAGGGTCACGTGGCCACACGTGACTGGCTTTAAAAGACTTATTATTTAACAGAATTAAATTCGGAGAAGAGATCATTCAAATCTTTCCAAATAGAGGATGATTACTTGGAACCGTTGGATTAAAAATCTAAAGGTGATTAAATATCACCTATTTATGGAAAAATCTTGGACTTGGAAAGATTTCCCCCTAAATCTAACCGAAACAACAAGGAAATATCTTTGGATTTAAAATCCAATGGTGAATAAAATTCACTTAACAATCTAAAGGCCCAGATTAATGATAAAATCTCTCAACATACAAATCAAATCTCTCAATGAGAGATTTACTAAGCAAATTGATTCTCTTTCTTCTCCTATAAATAGGAGCCAAGAAAAGAAGAGAAATGACCCCTTTTGGAAGATCTTTTTTCTAAAAACTTTTTTCTGAAACCTTGAGACCTTTGGATCTTTTTCTTTTGATACATAGAGAGAAAGAGAGAGAGACTTTGATTCTCTGCAAAAAAGAAAACCTTAGGTAAGAAAGGAAAAGGGTGGCTTCAAAGGAGAATTTAATTCTCAAAAGAGTTTAACTCTTATACAAAAAAAAGAACTTAGTTCTTTCTCTGGTTGAGGATCTGCAAAGTGCACATCTCCCCATGAATTGAGAATTTAATTCTCATTGGGTTGAGATCCTGCCATACAGATCTAAAACACAGAGGAGGAACTGAGTTTAGAGAATTTAATTCTCATAAAACGATAGGAATTCAATTCCTTTGAGATAAAATTAGGGTTTAACCCTATGTTATGGGAATTTAATTCCTTCAAAATGAACAGAACTAGGGTTTAACCCTAACTGAGAATATAATTCTCTCAAACTCACAGGAATTTAATTCCTTTAAGAAAAGAAACTAGGGTTTAACCCTATTAAGAATATAATTCTTCAGAAGTTTAGGGTTTAACCCTATGAACAGAACTTTAAAACATGCAGAGACCCACAGAATAAAACTCTGAAGTAGGCACCTCACGTGTCACCACGTGACTCCTGCGAAGATATATAAAAGAGAGCTTTGAGGCAACGCCCCACGTGCCCCACGTGACCCCTGAAGCACATAAAGAAAAAGCAAAATAAACAGAGACTCTGGGGCGCCCTCACGTGTCACCACGTGACCCCTAATGGGTATTCTGATAAACCAGAGCATGAGCTCCCATCACGTGCCCGCACGTGATGGCTTTCAGGAGTAAAAGTGTTAAACACTTATCTATAGAACAAAATAAAGAGAAGAAGGGCGCTCTCACGTGTTACCACGTGACCCCTTTTGCCTTAGTGTTTAACACTAAATTGAGACCTCTGTATCCAGTGTTTAACACCGATTCTCCTTAGTGTTTAACATTAATTTGGAAAATTCTATTTGTAGTGTTTAACACTGATTTGCTTAGTGTTTAACACTAATTTGAAAGCTCTTCTCCCAGTGTTCAACACTGATTATCTTTTAGTGTTTAACACTAACTTGTTAATCTTTTCCAGTGTTCAACACTGTTGGTCTCTAGTATTTAACACTAGTTTTAGCCCAATTGGCTAAGTTTCCAGAGGCAAAGTCTCTCCTTCAATGAATCAACAGAGGGCCAATATCCCAGATATAATTGGACTTAGCCCAAGATGACCGTAAGTCCTCAATTCAAACTTAATTGGGCCAATGGGCTCATAATATAATAATTGATCTTAGTTTCCAAATTGGACTGCAGATCACTTAATCTACCACGGTTTAAGGGTATATCTCTTCACTCCTTTGATACTCGGCGTTGTAATTCCTCAACGTCTTCAAAGAGGTGACGGGTCCCGACGACCATACATTGATACGGACTGTGGAGTCCTTAAGTCCATGGACTACGACGTCCTTAACCTTGACCGTGATGTCTTAAAACTAACATCGGACTGTGGAGTCCTTAAATCCACGGACTACGACGTCCTTAACCTTGACCGTGATGTCTTAAAACTAACATCGGACTGTGGAGTCCTTAAATCCACGGACTACGACGTCCTTACCCTTGACCGTGATGTCTTAAAACTAACATCGGACTGTGGAGTCCTTAAATCCACGGACTACGACGTCCTTAACCTTGACCGCGACGTCTTAAAACTAACACCGGACTGCCATGTCCTTAAACTACCTATTGACCGTAATGTCATTAAACTAAACAACATGGCTCCCTTAATTGCTCTCTTGTTGGATCTAAACGATCCCGTTAAGTTGATCTTAGTCTAAAACTAGACTAACGTATCCTTAACAAACGTTTAAGTTGATCTTAGTCTCAAATGAGGCTAACGTATCCTTAAACACAACCCCCAAACCCAAATCTAAGAAAGATACGGATTTGAACTAGTCCACGCCCTACGGGCGACGACATAACTCAGTCTCCGTATACAATCCACGGGCAACCAAACACAAAACAAACACCCACGACACGAAGTGACCATCTGGAGAAGGAGAAAGTTGTTACCGCCATGCGGTAGCGTAATTAACTGCAGGGGCTTGCGCCTGCAGGGAAGAGCGTCCCCACAATCAAAAAACCCCTCAAACGAGGGGGAATCTGTTAGGTCCACGTTGCCCACCCCGGTGCTTACGGGGAGGCGGAAAACATAATACAAATTGGATTTTTATCGACTTAGGCAACATGGACCGAGCATGGGAGGATCTTTGCTAAACGAAAACTAGCTAAAGCAAACTTACAACTAGCTAAGTTGTAGAAAGGTTATACCTTGAGCTCGAACTCCTTCTCTCCTTGTTCGCCGGAATGGTAGAAAGGTGTCACCTTGCTTGTCTTCTCCCGTCAAAGAACGATCCACCCGAAAGCCTCGACCTTTAGCTTCAACTCCAAGCTAGGAGTAACTAGAGTGCAAGAAATGCTAAGACTTGAACCCTAGAAGAGAGTAGAGAAGATCAAGTGAAGGTTTTTCTCAAGCTTTTTGTTTCTCAACACATGAGAGGGAGAGAGCTTGAGGGAGAGGATGAGCAAGAGAGAGAAATGATATGAGATAATGAAATATTAGTGAGCCATTCTCACTAATATGTGTGTAATATTTTAATTCCATAATTAGCTAGAAAATTGTCATGGTTTAATCAAGAGGTGACCATTATCATTTCAATATTAATGCAAATTGCAAGGATCAAAGAGCATCTTCCAATTGAAATGATTATGGTCAAGTTGTCAACATGGTCAACAAGTCAATGAAGTCAAATGGTCAACAACAACAACCATGCACAATAATTAAGCTAATTATCAATTAACAATAATACACACAAAAGCAATAGGGTTAATAAAATGACAATAGTCAATAACCCTAAACAAGGTCCTCTCCCTCAATCTCAAGCAACTGTGCATACGCACCCGCATTCGTGATCCGAGGAACACGAATGCATAGAGAAAAACCAATCTCAAAACATATACTAGGATCCGGCTTAAACCAAAGCCCACTAGTATAAACTGTCCGGACAGCAAACGTGCACAAGTGCGCGGATGCGAACGAACCCTGTCGCAAAACCATGCGACCTCTACTCATTTTGCCTAAAGGCGAATAGCTCTCTGTGTGGGACTCTAAAGACTCGACACTACGCTGGCAGTGGGTTTAACCACAGACCGCAAGCGGCACTAGCTGTACGTAACGGTCCCCAGGTAGATGTCGATAAGAAGACTGACGAGGTGAACCCCATCTGCACTCCTACTGAGCCTGTATGTGACAGTCTCCGTACAGTCCGGTCTGTTCGTCTGATACATCGCATGGCGGGCCTAGGGGGGCGGTGAACGTCAGTCCCCTAATAGCGGTACAAGTCGTGTCGGAGTGAAGCCCAATACACCCTGAGATAACACTGGAACCTACCAGTACATCTCTCTTGCCCTGGCCAGGGACTACTTGTGTAATGGCTCTCCTAGACACAGCGCGATGTCAACCCCCAATACCGGGAGAGACGAATCCTGTCTAACCGTCACTGCCTCCAAGTGCTTCGGGACTGCTCCCAACTACTACCTGTTTGCACGACTCAGTAGAGCCGTGGTAGGGTAGCAATCAAAGAACAGTGGGAACACACTCGAGGCGAAGTGATAGTGTCAAGTCAGCGGACTAAGCTGTACTCATGTCACCTGGGAACTGATAACTGACGATAGGTATATTACCAACCAACAGTTCCCTACGAGTCCTGTCCAGTGTACTCGTAACCTAACGAGCACCCGCATACTATCCCAAGTACAACGTACTAACGGCTGTGGGACAGACCGTCTCCCACACTGGGATGAGAAGCGCATACGCTAGTCTACTCCGGAGTATCGATGCCCTGTCTCGATAGTCCAACGACCAGGGACCTGTATAAGGATGTGCTTATAGATCACCCAACCCCCACGAGTGTGATCGCCATCACAACGCCGGTAATCAAGCAAAGATCCTAAGGGCTCTACTAATATGTATACCAGCAATATGCTAAAAGAAACACATGCACATATTAAAGCAGAGACAAACCAAGTAGCATACTACCATTTCGAGCAAGATTGTATATACAACTGTGAATATCCCAAGCTTCCATCAAGTAATATACATACTAGTATGATACAGTAATGGCCTCTAGGGCATATACACTAACAATCTCCCACTTGCACTAAGGCCATGTACTGGCGTATCGAAGACCTATCATCTCGATCAGCCGCTCGAACTGAGTCTGGGGTAAAGCCTTCGTGAATGGGTCCGCAGTGTTGTCCTTTGTGTCCACTCTCCGTACCTCGATCTCCTGTCGATCAATGATCTCCCTGATCAGGTGATACCGCCTTAAGATGTGCCTGGATTTCTGATGGGACCTTGGTTCCTTCGCTAAAGCTATAGCCCCATTGTTATCGCAATACAAAGGTATTGGGTCAACAATGGACGGAACCACCTGAAGTTCACTAATGAACTTCTTAATCCAGACCGCCTCTTTTGCGGCATCGCTTGCAGCAATGTATTCAGCTTCCATCGTCGAGTCTGCGACGGTATCCTGCTTGGAACTCCTCCAACATACCGCCCCTCCGTTGAGGGTAAACACAAAACCCGAGACGGACTTGCTGTCATCTTTGTCACTCTGGAAGCTTGAATCGGTAAAGGACTCGACCCTGAGGTCTCCATTACCGTAAACCAGGAACATCTCCTTAGTCCTTCTCAGGTACTTGAGAATGTTCTTCACTGCTGTCCAGTGGTCCTCCCCTGGGTCTGACTGATACCGGCTTACCGTGCTCAACGCGTAAGCTACATCTGGTCTTGTACATAGCATCGCATACATTATAGATCCTACCGCCGAAGCGTAGGGTATAGTGCTCATGCGAACCCTCTCCTCGTCAGTCTTAGGAGACATCTTCTTGGAGAGGGTAATTCCGTGCAATTCGGGTATGTTACCGCGCTTGGAACCCTCCATACTAAATCTCTTTAGTACGGTCTCTATGTACCTGGACTGTGAAAGTCCCAACAGTTTCTTGGATCTATCTCTATAGATCTTGATCCCCAGAATGTACGAGGCATCACCCAGGTCCTTCATGGAGAACCTTTGTAACAAAAACAGCTTGACCGATTGTAGCATAGGAATGTCATTTCCTATCAAAAGAATGTCGTCCATGTACAAGACTAGGAATACGACAGTTCGTCCTACAATCTTCTTATATACACAGGGTTCATCTTCGTTCTTGATGAAATCAAATTCCTTGATTACCTCATCAAAACAGATGTTCCAGCTCCGCGATGCCTGCTTTAATCCATAAATGGATTTAAGCAACTTGCACACCTTTCCGCTGCTCCCACTGTCTACGAAACCTTCTGGTTGATCCATGTAAACGCACTCTTCCAAACAACCGTTTAGGAAAGCCGTTTTAACATCCATCTGCCAGATTTCATAGTCATGGAAGGCAGCAATGGCAAGTAGGATCCGAATGGATTTGAGCATAGCCACCGGAGAAAAAGTCTCGTCATAGTCCAAACCAGGTCTTTGACGAAAACCTTTTGCAACGAGTCTAGCTTTATAGGTCTCCACCTGCCCATCTACACCAAGTTTCCTTTTGTAGATCCATTTGCATCCTACGGGTTTTACCCCGTCTGGAGCAATATCTAAGGTCCACACTTTATTGGCGTACATAGACTCCATTTCGGATTGCATTGCTTCCTGCCACTTATCAGAGTCCCTACTGATAATGGCCTGCCTGAAACTGGTAGGGTCATCTTCTTCCAAGATGCAATCCTCTCGATCCCCGTCAATGAGAAAACCGTAGTATCTCTCGGGCGGATGAGAAATCCTACCAGATCTGCGGAGTGGCTGAGGTTCGTTTGGGGTCACTGAATCTAGCGGTTCCTCCAAATTTTCAGTTACATTTTGTGGTCGCTGAATTTCTTCCAGTTCTACCGAACTCCCACTAGCTTCTTTCGCAAGAAACTCCCTTTCTAAGAAGGTAGCGTGGCGAGATACAAACACCTTCTGTTCCTCAGTGTGGTAGAACAGATATCCTAGTGAGTCTTTAGGATATCCCACAAATTTATAGAGAACTGACCGTGCCTCCAACTTGTCCGGTTTCTGTGTTTTCACATAGGCCGGACAACCCCATATCTTAAATCGCTTAAGATACGGATTTCTTCCACTCCATATTTCATATGGAGTCTTAGGCACTGATTTGGATGGAACATAGTTCAATAGGTACGCCGCTGTCTGAAGCGCATGTCCCCAAAATGAAAGAGGCAACTCAGCACTACTCATCATGGAGCGAACCATATCCAGTAGGGTACGATTCCTCCGCTCCGAAACACCGTTGTGCTGTGGTGTATAAGGAGGAGTAAGCTGAGATAGAATACCATTCTCTTTTAAGTAATCTAGGAATTCCGTGCTTAAGTACTCCCCTCCCCTGTCAGACCGGAGGATCTTGATACTTTTGCCTGTCTGGTTCTCTACTTCATTTCTGAATTCCTTGAATTTCTCAAAAGCTTCAGATTTGTGTTTCATCAGATACACATATCCGAACCTAGAGAGATCGTCAGTGAATGTGATGAAGTACGAGAACCCACCCCTTGCATGTATGGACATCGGACCGCATACATCACTGTGTACGAGTCCCAAGAGCTCTGCTGCCCTTTCTCCATGTCCGGTGAACGGAGATTTGGTCATCTTCCCTTTGAGACAGGACTGACAAGTTTCATAAGATGAAAACTCGAACGCATTCAAGAGTCCATCTTTATGCAACTTACTCAGTCTTTTCTCTCCGATATGACCAAGTCTACAATGCCACAAGTAGGATTCATTCGTATCTGAATTCTTCCTCTTGCGTGTGTTTTGTATATTGAGAACTGTATTCTGATTTAGAACGTAGATACCATTAAACAGTGTACCCTCTGCAACCAGTACCTTATCAAGGTAAATGTTCATGATATTCTTTTCAAGAACAAACGTATATCTATCTTTATCGAGTAAAGACACTGATATGATGTTGCAAACCATGGAGGGTACATAGTAGCAATCGTTCAAAATCATAGTCTTGCCATTTGGCAATACTAGGTGATATTCACCGACGGCTGCCGCATAAACTTGTGCTCCGTTCGCTACTCTGAGCGACATATCACCCGGTGCAACTTTCCTACTTTTTCTCAGTCCCTGTAATAAATTACAGATATGAGATCCTGATCCGGTATCAAGTACCCAGGAGGTAGGGCTGACCGTAAAACAGTTCTCAATTACAAGAACACCTGAAGTAGATGCAAAACCATGCTTCTTCTTCGCCTGGGTATCCTGGAAATCCATACAATCCCCTTTCCCATTCTCATACTCATGACTGTTGTCACAAGTTAGAGCTGAACCAACTTTCCCCAGTCCCGAATAAGAATTCGGATCGGTCAAGCGATACATTTTATTATCTTGATTAGGGCGTGAAAAGGTTGCTGCCTGGAGAGAGAGAAAAGAAACACTCAGCGTATGCTCTTGCAAGATTAGATTGGTTTATTAATTTATCTAACCAGGATGTCTCCCACTGTTTCCTTAAATTCTTCTTAAAACCTTTTAAAAGAAGAACTAGCCGGGTTTTAATTCACATCACAATACTTGCTTAACCTTTCAGCCAGGCTAGTGTCGGTACTTCGAGGGAGGTTTTCCAACGCTTTCGCGAAGTTCCTTAATTAAATAACCTCTTTTCCCTGGGGGCGTAACCCCGCTAACACCTTTCTAGACACCTACTAGGTTTATAGCATTGATCGTTAAGTGAAATAATCTCCCGAGAGTAAACCAACTCATCAGTGGGATCGGGATCCAACTGTCATTGTGTGATAACCTAGATGGAATCCACTCTAGTCACCACACTCGAGAAGGTATGCTAAATCTGCAAGTTTCAGTTCTTTTGAAACTCCCGATGTAGTTTTTGCCCCTAGGACCCAAGTGATCTTGACGGAGTCAACAAATCAAAGAGTCCTAGTCAAGTTCAACCTGTCATTATCTGGATTGCATTAAACCCACCCGCATAACCCTTGACGGAGTCAACAAGGTTATACGACTGTCCTAATCAATCCCATATACCAATACAAACAAGCAGCACTTAGCTACCGTACACTACGCCTTGACGGAGTCAACAAACGCAGCACGAATACTAAGTGTTACTTGTAAGAAATGACGGAGGGCTACGGCTAGATTTTTGGCGAAAAACCCGTTAACGTAATGAACTTGATATCGTTGAAGGAACCTGGTACAGTTTTTGAAAATATAGTGGCGAAAACTCTTTGCTAAAGAGGTCACTCCCTGCGAAGGGATCTCGGCCCTTTCCTCGTCGTATGAGGTGCAGGATATTCCAAATTGAATACCTCGATGCAAAGCAAGAATAATCGACTATAATGAAGTTATTGCCCTGACGCAAACTTTTGTCCAAGGGGTCACTCCCGGTGAAGGGATCTCGGCCCTTGCCTCGTCGACTGAGGTGCTGGGCATTCACAACCGAATACCGCTATGCAAAACAAAAATGAACGTCCTTGCAATAACAGCTTTTTTGAAAAATTGTTCCAACAACGTCTTTTAGGTTTATTTTCTTGCATTAGTTCTTTTAATGCGTCCCATCATTTAACCCTACCATTGCAGAAAACAACCAAAATATGACGTACGCTTATGCCATTCGCATTCGCCACGGGGCCCCGTCATCACCCGTTAGGTTACTTAACTAACGACAGAGCGGGGGCTGGGCTAGCGCGGCTGTAAAACATAAGTAACGCCTAAATAGTTATTTATATATAAATATATAGCAATGATAGACATTACAGATCACAGATGAATACATTGGATATACTAGGAATCCGCAATGCGTTCGAGCCTGCAACGCAAAGCGGATTACACGGTCGCGGTGAATAGCCAATACCCCACCCAAGACCCCTACGGGTGCGGCAAACTACCCGCCAAGCACCCGAAGCGAAGCAACCTCCCTCACCACCGTGAGTAGGCCACTCGGCACTTCGAGTACCCGGTAGTTTGTGCACCCCCTCCATGGGTCTATCCTAGGAGCAAAAACAGTAAAAAGAATTATACAATGACGGCTACAACCCCGACCCGGTTGTGCGGCCATACAAATAATATTATTACATCAATTTACATGTTACAAATGAATAAAAGAAAAACAACGCTCATCTCACATCCACCACGGCCATTCACCCGCGACAATCCAATCCATTCATATCCACAAACCAATAACAATCACAGATCATGTATAACCCCGACTAATCGTCTTATAGCGATTAGCCGACGTTCAATACATGCAAGCATTACAGATATAACCGATGTAGTTAAAGTGTAGTGAAGTTCCGAAAAAATACGGATTTATAGGCCCCCAAAAGTAAATTTTAGTTCTGGAAAATCTGGGCATATATTATATATCCTAAAAATCCCAAAATCAACACAGACAGACACTACACGAAAAACGATGCAGAGAAGACATCAAACCGCGGCGCTTCCGCGGCACGAGCCTACCTCGTGCGGCGGAAGGGCGGCGGTTTGAACGAATCTCTGTGTCGTTTTTCATGGGTGTTCATAAAAAACCCTGAGATGAATTTACAAGTATAAAGTTTTCTATTTTGAGCAGAAAAAATTTCAACAGAAACTAGGGTTTTTCAAAAGTTCGGTTTTTGGATTTTCGGTTTCGAAACTTCGTTACACTTCACTACCTAGCTAGTTTGAGTTTAGTTAGGCTCTGATACCACTGTTAGGTCCACGTTGCCCACCCCGGTGCTTACGGGGAGGCGGAAAACATAATAAAAATTGGATTTTTATCGACTTAGGCAACATGGACCGAGCATGGGAGGATCTTTGCTAAACGAAAACTAGCTAAAGCAAACTTACAACTAGCTAAGTTGTAGAAAGGTTATACCTTGAGCTCGAACTCCTTCTCTCCTTGTTCGCCGGAATGGTAGAAAGGTGTCACCTTGCTTGTCTTCTCCCGTCAAAGAACGATCCACCCGAAAGCCTCGACCTTTAGCTTCAACTCCAAGCTAGGAGTAACTAGAGTGCAAGAAATGCTAAGACTTGAACCCTAGAAGAGAGTAGAGAAGATCAAGTGAAGGTTTTTCTCAAGCTTTTTGTTTCTCAACACATGAGAGGGAGAGAGCTTGAGGGAGAGGATGAGCAAGAGAGAGAAATGATATGAGATAATGAAATATTAGTGAGCCATTCTCACTAATATGTGTGTAATATTTTAATTCCATAATTAGCTAGAAAATTGTCATGGTTTAATCAAGAGGTGACCATTATCATTTCAATATTAATGCAAATTGCAAGGATCAAAGAGCATCTTCCAATTGAAATGATTATGGTCAAGTTGTCAACATGGTCAACAAGTCAATGAAGTCAAATGGTCAACAACAACAACCATGCACAATAATTAAGCTAATTATCAATTAACAATAATACACACAAAAGCAATAGGGTTAATAAAATGACAATAGTCAATAACCCTAAACAAGGTCCTCTCCCTCAATCTCAAGCAACTGTGCATACGCACCCGCATTCGTGATCCGAGGAACACGAATGCATAGAGAAAAACCAATCTCAAAACATATACTAGGATCCGGCTTAAACCAAAGCCCACTAGTATAAACTGTCCGGACAGCAAACGTGCACAAGTGCGCGGATGCGAACGAACCCTGTCGCAAAACCATGCGACCTCTACTCATTTTGCCTAAAGGCGAATAGCTCTCTGTGTGGGACTCTAAAGACTCGACACTACGCTGGCAGTGGGTTTAACCACAGACCGCAAGCGGCACTAGCTGTACGTAACGGTCCCCAGGTAGATGTCGATAAGAAGACTGACGAGGTGAACCCCATCTGCACTCCTACTGAGCCTGTATGTGACAGTCTCCGTACAGTCCGGTCTGTTCGTCTGATACATCGCATGGCGGGCCTAGGGGGGCGGTGAACGTCAGTCCCCTAATAGCGGTACAAGTCGTGTCGGAGTGAAGCCCAATACACCCTGAGATAACACTGGAACCTACCAGTACATCTCGCTTGCCCTGGCCAGGGACTACTTGTGTAATGGCTCTCCTAGACACAGCGCGATGTCAACCCCCAATACCGGGAGAGACGAATCCTGTCTAACCGTCACTGCCTCCAAGTGCTTCGGGACTGCTCCCAACTACTACCTGTTTGCACGACTCAGTAGAGCCGTGGTAGGGTAGCAATCAAAGAACAGTGGGAACACACTCGAGGCGAAGTGATAGTGTCAAGTCAGCGGACTAAGCTGTACTCATGTCACCTGGGAACTGATAACTGACGATAGGTATATTACCAACCAACAGTTCCCTACGAGTCCTGTCCAGTGTACTCGTAACCTAACGAGCACCCGCATACTATCCCAAGTACAACGTACTAACGGCTGTGGGACAGACCGTCTCCCACACTGGGATGAGAAGCGCATACGCTAGTCTACTCCGGAGTATCGATGCCCTGTCTCGATAGTCCAACGACCAGGGACCTGTATAAGGATGTGCTTATAGATCACCCAGCCCCCACGAGTGTGATCGCCATCACAACGCCGGTAATCAAGCAAAGATCCTAAGGGCTCTACTAATATGTATACCAGCAATATGCTAAAAGAAACACATGCACATATTAAAGCAGAGACAAACCAAGTAGCATACTACCATTTCGAGCAAGATTGTATATACAACTGTGAATATCCCAAGCTTCCATCAAGTAATATACATACTAGTATGATACAGTAATGGCCTCTAGGGCATATACACTAACAGAATCTGACGAAGTCTGCTATATCGGACGCATCCGTTTTAACCTTCGATATACGGTGCCATAAATCAACTTGGCATCTTCGGAGTGGTAGACGGATAGCACCAATTAGCATCTGCCCCGAATCTCAGGCAAGATTGAATGTCTTGCCTGAAATTCATGGCAGATGCTATTTGGTTTTATCCGTCCACCTCTCCGAAGATGCCAAGTTGACTTATGGCACCGTGTATCGCAGGTTCAGACGGATGCGGCCGATGTAGCAGACTTCGTCAGATTCCCCCTCGCATGAGGGTTTTTGATTGTGGGGACGCTCTTCCCTGCAGGCGCAAGCCCCTGCAGTTAATTACGCTACCGCATCGCGGTAACAACTTTCTCCTTCTCCAGAATTTCACTTCGTATCGTGGGTGTTTGTTTTGTTTGTGGTTGCCCGTGGATTGTATACGGAGACTAATTTATGTCGTCGCCCGTAGGACGTGGATTAGTCCAAATCCATATTTTCTTAGATTTGGGTTTGGTGTTTTAGTTTAAGGATACGTTAACCCTATTTAAGGCTAAGATCAACTTAAACTTTTGTTAAGGATGTGTTAGCCTAATCTCCAGACTAAGATCAACTTAACGGGATCGTTTGGATCCGACAAGAGAGCAATTGGCTCTATTGTTTAGTTTAATGACATTGCGGTCGATTTCCAGTTTAGGGACATAGTGTTCCATGTTCCAGTTTAGGGACATAGTGGTCCATTTAATGTATGGCCGTCGGGACCCGTCACCTCTCTGACGTCGTTGAAGGATTACAACGATAGGTGTCAGAGGAGTTCAGAGATGTACCCTTGAACCGGATGTAAATTGATTTAAGAGAGCAATCTTGCTCAGTCAATTTAATTTGAGGACTTACGGCCATGATTGGGCTAAGTCCAGTTGAGAATATTCAACGTTGTGTGGTTGTTGGGACCCGTCACCTCTCTGACGTCGTTGAAGGATTACAACGATAGGTGCCTGAGGAGTTCAGAGATATACCCTTGAACCGGATGTAAATTGATTTAAGATAACAGTCTTGCTCAGTCAATTTAATTTGAGGACTTACAGCAATGATTGGGCTAAGTCCAGTTGAAGATGTTCGACGTTTTTATTTTTGGCCTATTAGGCATGTGCTAGGGCTTTGCCCCTGTTTAATAATGCACTACATTTCATTCTGGCCTGCTAGCCTTTTTTGATTTGGGCTCTGTCCCTTTATAAATGATGCAGAGCATCTGTTTTGGTTTGGGCCCTGCCCTTTTTAAAATAATGCATAGAATTTTATTAGCCCTGTTAGGCCTTTTTTAATTGGGCTTGGCCCTTCTGTAAATAATACAATGCATTAATTATCTGACAGTGGCTTGTCAGGCGTTTTGCGCCAATTATTGAGCGTAAGCGCTTGTGGTGGTGACACGTGTCACACTCCGGTGAGCGCAAGCGCAACAGTGCATTGCGCTGCGCTATTGCGCTGCTGACACGTAGCGCGCTCTGGTGAGTTGCGCTAACTTTAAAGAGCAATGCTCTATTTTTAAAAGCGCATAGCGCAAGTTATTCTGGTGCTGACACGTGGCGCTCTCTGGTGGCTTGCGCCAACCCAAGAGCGCAACAGTGCAGTTTTTGCAAGTGCAAAGCACTGTTTCAATAACTTGATCCAATTTTGGATTCAAGAAAAGAATCTTTAAGATTCCAGAACCAATGGTTCATAAAAAAGTGCAAGGCACTTTATTTATTTTTTATTGAAGATCATTGATCTTGTTCTTAGATCAATGATCTATTCAGAAGAAGTTCTTCTTTTATAAAGGTTTTTACCTTTTTTCTCTTCTTGAGTTTTTTTCTCAAAATTCTTCAGATTTCTCTCTATTCTATAGGCTGTTGTTTTTTATCTTGATGTTGATGTTTTCTGAATTGGGGTCTAGGGGCCTTTATATAGTGCCCATTAATTTGTTAAATTTGTTAAAGAGATCATTCTCTGAGTGATTTGGGGAATTTTCTCCACCGTTGGATCTTTGATCCAAGGGCTTCTGTTTTACAGAAGACAATCTTCTTGTTTTAACAAGAACAGAAAGATCTTACTGGAATTTTAATTCTGTTTGGCGCAGATGCACCAGCGCTTGCCACGTGTCGCACAGCGCAGAGCGCAGCGCAACCGCGCTGCCACGTGTCGCGCAGCGCAGAGCGCAGATCATCTGAAGCGTTGCTTCTTTTAATTTTGTTTTAAATTGAGCCTTGCTCTGATTGGGTGCGCTGTCTTGGGCGCTGCGCTGACGTATCAGCTTTTGACACGTGGCGCGTGGCGCGTTGCGCATGTGATTTGAAGCGTTGTTTCATTTATTTTAACTTTAATTTTCACTTCAATTTCAAAACAGAGATTTGCTCTGATTGGGGGAAACAGAAGCGTTGCTTCGTTTCCCGCCTTGGAATTTGAACATAGCATTGCTCTGATTGGGGTAAACAAATGCCCCCCCCCACCGTTGTGCTTACGTGGCCCCCAAACGTGAGCGCAGCGGTGGCAGAATTCCAACCGTTGCGGCAACTCTTGGAATTTGAAAGGGCATTTGATGCCTATAAATAGGACCTTTGGTCCCTCAACGGGTGATTATCATCTTCAAAATTTTTACTTTCAGAATCTCAGAGCCCTGCTCTTTATTTTTAAGAACTCCAAGAGTTAACCTCTTAAAACTTTTAGATAAAATTAATTTTCATTGACAGAGCCTTGCTCTCAATAGATCCATGATCTAAAGAAAACCCATTTAGGGTTTCAATTAGAGAGCTTTGCTCTAAAGGGGTCCAAAGAGAACTAAGGAGAACCCTATTAGAGTTCCATTAATAGAGCTCTGCTCTCGAGGAGTTTAACTCCCTATGTCCCTCCTTTTTTTATCACTAATCTTCCATTGATGTTTCCTTCAGGCATTATGGCTGTTCATCTATACAGTCTGCACGAATTCATCACCTACGAGGATATCCGCGTACAGGGCCGTCATCAAAACCAGGAGTTTACAGATGCCCAGTGTGCGGAGGTTATGGGTCGCTTGAACGCACGCATTGGTTGGCTGCTCCCTCGCCGTTCTGCTCTCTTGAAAGTCGTGTTGGGAGCAATTTGGAGAGCACTCCCGGGGTTCCACAAGGCCATGCCGCTCAATGCGCTGGATGATGCCGAAGACAAGGTGCATTCAGTATACCTGTCGGGGCTGATCTCGAAGAAACGGCGGGATAGCCTCATTGACATTCTGCATCAAATTTTCCAGCAGACGACGATAATCGCTGCTTATCGAAGGATGGGGGGCCTTGCCGAAGATCTTGACACACGTGAGCGCGAGAGGCTGTGCACGAGAATAATCAGAAAGGCCAAAAGAACTCTAGATGGCCTTACTTTTGAATTCCTTAATCCGTGCCCTGGATCTGAGGTTATACCGTTGTAATCATTTAATGATGTTCTTCGTTTATTGCTTTCATGATTGTAAGAATTTTTGGCAATATGAATGGAAAATTTTTATTCCAGCTTGTCTTATTTCTCGTTCTGAGTCTTTTGCCCATGCATGAATGGGTGTGTCTCGAACGCTTGATCAAATGCAAATCGGATGTTCTTTCTGTCTCTTTCTTCTTTCTTTTATTATCAGCATGTTGTCTTGATAAACATGGTTGACAAGTAATAGAGCAAGCATCTTGGTTTCTTCAAGAGGTAGCGATGTCTTAGGCCGCAGGTTCAGATCTGCCGCCTAAGACTTTTCAACTCTATGAGCCGTGAGGGTCTCATAGAGACTTTTCTCCCTGCGGATCGAGAGGATCTCGCAAGTGGATTTTCTCCTTAGGAATCGTGAGGATTCCTAAGTGCGTTTTCTCTTATAAGTCGTAAGGATCTTATAAGAGAATTTTCCCTCTTACGAGTCGAGAGGACTTGTAAGCGGTTAGATTCGACTTTGGAGAGTGAGACCCATGGATAGTATGCAAGAGACAGTTTTAGACCGACTTGCAGGGACCCGGTGCTTAGGAAACAAGTTTTTTAATCCCTGCTGCCTAAGGCTTCATCTTGTAAGTCGAGACGAATCGGGAAGTCCTCGCGAAGACACTAATTTCCTCACGAGTTGAGACGAATCGAGCATCTCTCGTCAAGGACACTGATTTCCCTGAGTTGAAGTATTTTGCCGAGGACGCTGGTTTCCTCGAAGTTGAAGCGAATCGGAGTATTCCTGCGGAGACACTGGTTTCTCTGCGGGCCGACGCGAATCAGGAGTCTCTCATCAAGGACGCTAGTTTCCCTGAATTGAGTTATTTGCCAAGGACACTGGTTTTCTTAGGGTTGAAACGAATCGATGTATTCCTGCAAAGACGCTAGTTTATCTGCGGGTCGACGCGAATCAGGATGTTCTCGTCAAGGACACTAGTTTCCCTGAGTCGAAGGATTTTGTTGAAGACACTGGTTTCTTCGGGGTTGAAACGAATCAGAGTATTCCTGCGGAGACACTGGTTTCTCTGCGGGCTGACGCGAATCAGGATGTTCTCGTCAAGGACACTGGTTTCCCTGAGTCAAAGGATTTTGCCGAAGACACTGGTTTCTTCGGGGTTGAAATGAATCGGAATATTCCTGCGGAGACACTGGTTTCTCTGAGGGCCGACGCGAATCAGGAGGCTCTCATTAAGGACGCTAGTTTCCCTAAATTGAGGTGTTTGCCAGGGACACTGGTTTCCCTGGGGTTGAAACGAATCGATGTATTCCTGCAAAGACGCTAGTTTCTCTGCAGGTTGACGCGAATCAGGATGTTCTCGTCAAGGACACTGGTTTCCCTGAGTCGAAGGATTTTGCCGAAGACACTGGTTTCTTCGGGGTTGAAACGAATCGGAATATTCCTGCGGAGACACTGGTTTCTCTGAGGGCCGACGCAAATCAGGAGGCTCTCATCAAGGACGCTAGTTTCCCTGAATTGAGGTGTTTGCCAGGGACACTGGTTTCCCTGGGGTTGAAACGAATCGATGTATTCCTGCAAAGATGCTAGTTTCTCTGCGGGTCGACGCGAATCAGGATGTTCTCGTCAAGGACACCGGTTTCCCTGGGGTTGAGAAGAATCGATGTATTCCTGCGAAGACGCTAGTTTCTCTGCGGGTCGACGCGAATCAAGAAGTTCTCGTCAAGGACACTAGTTTCCCTGAGTCGAGGGATTTTGCCGAAGACACTGGTTTCTTCGGGGTTGAAACGAATCGGAATATTCCTGCGGAGACACTGGTTTCTCTGAGGGCCGACGCGAATCAGGAGGCTCTCATCAAGGACGCTAGTTTCCCTGAATTGAGGTATTTGCCAGGGACACTGGTTTCCCTGGGGTTGAAACGAATCGATGTATTCCTGCAAAGACGCTAGTTTCTCTGTGGGTCGACGCGAATTAGGATGTTCTCGTCAAGGACACTGGTTTCCCTGAGTTGAAGGATTTTGCCGAAGACACTGGTTTCTTCGGGGTTGAAACGAATCGGAGTATTCCTATGGAGACACTGGTTTCTCTGAGGGCCGACGCGAATCAGGAGGCTCTCATCAAGGACGCTAGTTTCCCTGAATTGAGGTGTTTGCCAGGGACACTGGTTTCTTCGGAGTTGAAACGAATCGATGTATTCCTGCAAAGACGCTAGTTTCTCTGTGGGTCAACGCGAATCAGGATGTTCTCGTCAAGGACACTGGTTTCCCTGAGTCGAAGTATTTTGCCGAAGACACTGGTTTCTTTGGGGTTGAAACGAATCGGAGTATTCCTGCGAAGACACTGGTTTCTCTGAGGGCCGACGCGAATCAGGAGGCTCTCATCAAGGACGTTAGTTTCCCTGAATTGAGGTGTTTGCCAGGGACACTGGTTTCCCTGGGGTTGAAACGAATCGATGTATTCCTGCAAAGATGCTAGTTTCTCTGCGGGTCGACGCGAATCAGGATGTTCTCGTCAAGGACAACCGGTTTCCCTGAGTCGAAGGATCTTGCCGAAGACACTGGTTTCTTCGGGGTTGAAATGAATTGGAGTATTCCTGCGGAGACACTGGTTTCTCTGCGGGCCGACGCGAATCAGGAGGCTCTCATCAAGGACGCTAGTTTCCCTGAATTGAGGTATTTTGCCGAAGACACTGGTTTCTTCGGGGTTGAAACGAATCGGAGTATTCCTGCGGAGACACTGGTTTCTCTGCGGGCCGACGCGAATCAGGAGGCTCTCATCAAGGACACTAGTTTCCCTGAATTGAGGTATTTTGCCGAAGACACTGGTTTCTTCGGGGTTGAAACGAATCGATGTATTCCTGCAAAGACGCTAGTTTCTCTGCAGGTCGACGCGAATCAGGATGTTCTCGTCAAAGACACTGGTTTCCCTGAGTCGAAGTATTTTGCCGAAGACACTGGTTTCTTCGGGGTTGAAACGAATCGGGGTGTTCCTGCGGGGACACTGGTTTCTCTGAGGGCCAACGCGAATCAGGAGGCTCTCATCAAGGACGCTAGTTTCCCTGAATTGAGGTATTTGCCAAGGACACTGATTTCCCTGAGGTTTGGAATGATCTCTGGTGGTCTTTCAGGTTCCATATGAGTTACCGTCAAAACCGTGAAGCTAGGAATTTTATCTTCGCTTCGTTTGCCGACACTGCGTCTGTTGTATCGAGACAAATGTCACAGTTGTCTCTAGGTTGTTGGTGAACCGTCGAGACTTGGCTTCGCTTTCTGGCGGAGCCTGTTGGGAAGGTATCGTTCCCTCTTTGTTTGAGCCCTTGGATTGTATATAGGGATCGACGTGATCTCAACTGTAGGGCACAAGTTTCATCATCATTTTTTTATATTATTGTTTTATTTCCGCGATGCTCTATCATTTCGGCTTTTATATCGCGAAAGTCGCAATTGCCCCATTATTTCGGCTATTTTCGCGGTGCCCAATCATTTCGGCTGTTTATTTTATTTTTACTCGCTGCTTTTTATTGCGAGTTGCCCAATCATTTCGGCTATTTTGTGTGCATATGTTTTTACTTACTGCTTTTTATTGCAAGTTGTCCCATCATTTCAGCTATTTCGTATGCATGTGCGGCCTACTGGCTTTTCGCCGTAACCCTGAAATTAGACACCGATTTCGGCATCAGCACCGCTACAACTGGGATATTGCCAGGAGCGAATCATCACTTGCCTCTGTCGATGTCGAACAAAGGTGACTTAGTGAACAGGGTTAGGGTCCTGTCGACTAAGGCTTTTGACTTCCTGAGCCGTAAGGGTCTCACAAAGGTATTTCTCCCTACAAGTCGTGAGGATCTTGTAGGTGTATTTTCTCCTTAGGAATCGTGAGGATTCCTAAGTGTATATTCCTCTGTAAGTCGTAAGGATCCTACACGAGAGTTTTCTCCTTATAAGTCGAGAGGACTTATAAGGGTTGCTTATCATGCGTACATATTCCCAGTCACGGATGGGACTTGGTTAGGGAACTGTTTATTCGCGCCCGTGGATTGTATACAAGGGTCAGAATTGAACCACTTGTAGGGCAATATCGAAGGCTGTGGAGGTTGCTTAAGCACAGGTTTAGGTCTCTATAACTTAAGACTTTCAAATCTTATGATCCGTGAGGGTCCCATAAGAGAGTTCTCCTTACGAGTCGTGAGGATCTCGCAAGTGTATTTTTTGCTTAGGAATCGTGGGGATCCCTAAGTGTGTTGCTCCCTTGTGAGTCGTAAGGATCCCACGCGGGTGGTTTCTCCTTACAAGGTCGAGAGGACCCTGTAAGTGTCTTTTAACGAGGTTGCGCCCTTTCGGGTTTTCACAAACACTCGCCGGTAGTCCTGCTGTTTTTACTCACGGAGCCCTTTCGGGTTTTCATCCGTGCCCATTTTGCTTATGGACATACCGTTTATTATATATATTTTATATATATATATATATATATATATATATATATATATATATATATATATATATTTTATTTTTTAACGAGGTCGCGCTCTTTCGGGTTTTCACGAACACTCGCCGGTAGCCCTGCTGTTTTTACTCACGGAGCCCTTTCGGGTTTTCATCCGTGCCCATTTTGCTTATGGACATACCGTTTATTTTTTTTTATCTATTTTTTTTATCGGCTTTGTGATGTTTCAATCCACCGTAGTTTATCGACATCTCGGTCAACAACTAGTTTTAGGACATAGTGGTCTGTTTCCCCCAATCAGAGCAAAGCTCTGTTTGAATTTCAAAAATTCAAAATTCGAAGCAACGCTTCAAATTCCTTGCGCTGTGCGCAACGCGCCACGTGTCAAAAGCTGATACGTCAGCGCAACGCCCAAGGCAGCGCGCCCAATCAGAGCAAGGCTCTATTTAAAACAAAAATTAAAGGAAGCAACGCTTCAGTTGCGCAAGCGCTGCGCTGTGCGACACGCGTCAGCGCAGCGCTGCGCGACACGTGTCAGCGCAGCGCTGCGCGACACGTGTCAGCGCAGTTGCGCCGCGCGCGACGTGTCAGCGCAGTTGCGCCGCGCGTGACGTGTCAGCGCAGTTGCGCTGCGCTGTGCGCGACATGTGTCAGCGCAGTTGCGCTGCGCTTTGCGCTGCGTGACACGTGTCACGCGCTGGGGCGTTTGCGCCAAACAGAATTAAATTCTAGAAAGATCCTTCTGTTCTTATTAAAACAAGAAGATTGTCTTCTGTAAAATAGAAGCCCTTGGATCAAAGATCCAACGGTGGGGAAAATTCTCCAAATCACTCAGAGAATGATCTCTTTAACAAACTTAACAAACCTATGGGCACTATATAAAGACCCCTAGACCCCAATTCAAAGCATCATCAACATTGTGAGAGATTAAAAACCTCAAAACAGAGAGAACTCTGAAGAAAGTTCAAGAAAAAGGTAAAAACCTTCATAAAATAGAAGAATTTCTTCTAATAGATCATTGATCTAAGAACAAGATCAATGATCTTCAAATAATAATAGTGCCTTGCACTTTTTGATGAACCACTGGTTCTGGAATCTTAAAAAGATTCTTTTCTTGAATCCAAAATTGGACCAAGATATTAAAACAGTGCCTTGCACTTGTAAATCTGTACTGTTGCGCTCTTGGGTTGGCGCAAGCCACCAGAGAGCGCCACGTGTCAGCTCCAGAACAACTTGCGCTATGCGCTTTTAAAATAGAGCATTACTCTCTGAAATTGGTGCAACTCACCAGAGCGCACCACGTGTCAGCAGCGCACTGGCGCAGCGCACTGCGCTTGCGCTCACCAGAGCGTGACACGTGTCACCTCCACATGCGCTTGCACTCATTAATTAGCGCAAAGCGCCTGACAGGCCACATGACTACTGTCAGACAATTAATGCGCTGCATTATTTACAGAAGGGCCAAGCCCAATTAAAAAAGGCCTAACAGGCCAAATTAAATGCTATGCATTATTATTAAAAAAAAGGGCAGAGTCCAAACAGATGCTCTGCATCATAAATAAAGGGACAGAGCCCAAATCAGAAAGGTCTAGCAGGCCAAAATAAAATGCAGTGCATTATTAAATAGGGGCAAAGCCCTAGCACAGGCCTAATAGGCCAAAGATAAAAACGTTGAACATCTTCAACTGGACTTAGCCCAATCATGGCCGTAAGTCTTCAAATTAAATTGACTGAGCACGGCTGCTCTCTTAAATCAATTTACATCCGGTTCAAGGGTACATCTCCGAACTCCTCTGACACCTATCGTTGTAATCCTTCAACGACGTCAGAGAGGTGACGGGTCCCGACGGCCACAAATGATGGACTACCATGTCCCTAAACTGGAAATGGACCACCATGTCCCTAAACTGGAACATGGACCATCATGTCCCTAAACTGGCAATGGACCGCAATGTCCTTAAACTACCTATGGACCACTATGTCCCTAAACTAGAACAATAGAGCCCCCAAACGCTCTTTTGTCGGATCTAAACGATCCCGTTTAAATTGATCTTAGCCTCAAATAAGGCTAACGTATCCTTAAACATTCAAACAGACTTTAGTCCCAAATTGGACTATAAGACCCCCAATCAACTTTGGTTCAAGGGTACATCTTTGAACTTCTCTGACACCTGTCGTTGTAATCCTTCAACGACGTTAGAGAGATGACGGGTCCCGATGGCCATGCATACAATGGACCACTATGTCCCTAAACTGGAACAATAGAGCCTAAACGCTCTTTTGTCGGATCTAAACGATCCCGTTAAGTTGATCTTAGTCTCAAACTGGACTAACGTATCCTTAACAAACGTTTAAGTTGATCTTAGCCTCAAATACGGCTAACGTATCCTTAAACCAAAACCCCAAACCCAAATCTAAGAAAATACAGGTTTGGACTAATCCACGTCCTACGGGCAACGACATAAATTAGTCTCCGTATACAATCCACGGGCAACCACAAACAAAATAAACACACACGACACGAAGTGAAATTCTGGAGAAGGAGAAAGGGGCTACCGCGATGCGGTAGCGTAATTAACTGCAGGGGCTTGCGCCTGCAGGGAAGAGCGTCCCCATAATCAAAAACCCCTCAAACGAGGGGGAATCTGACGAAGTCTGCTATAACGGTCGCATCCGTCTAAACCTCCGATACACGGTGCCATAAATCAACTTGGCATCTTCGGAGAGGTGGACGGATAAAAGCAAATAGCATCTGCCCCGAATCTCAGGCAAGACGCCCTCACATCGTCGCCGCCATTCGGAGGGGAACAGATTCTGGCACGCCCGGTGGGACCTTTTCCTCTTTCCACTCCACACTTCGTGTGTCGTATTCGCGAACAAATCGCGGTTTGTTAATGGTTGCCCTTAGGTTTCAAGTTACTAAGATTTGGTCTCTTGCTTGGCGCAGAAAGCAAAATAGCAATGGCATTCACCTGTTCGAAGTGCTCCAACTGCAGCTGCAACTCGCATCCTGCCTCAACTGGGAGCATAACCTACGGGCCCCAAGCGGCCTCTTTGTTCACGATGCCCGTGGAGCAGATTACTCAAGCCATCACAGGGTTGTTTTTCGGAACCATGCTTTCGCCAACAAGCTTCAGCACCCCCGTGCCCGTACCAGAAGCTCCTAAGAAGTCGGTCTTCGATCGACTTACAGTTACTGCGGCCCCTCTCAGCGGGTCGCCCAACACCAGTGCCTCGGTCTTCTTCAGACTGGGCCAATACTTCTGCGGACCCACAATGAAGCTTGCAGTCCCAGAAAAGGTTATTCCAAAAAGAGTAGCCAAACCTATTCCTGAAGTCGTCAAGGCGGCTTCTCCTGCTAAGAGATCGGTCTTTACAAGACTGACCGTCCCAACTCCCACTCCTGCTCCTGCTGCTCAAAAGACATCAGTCTTCAATAGGCTGACGCCGGCAACAGCCCCACACCTGAACAGGGGGCAAGACAAGGCCATCTCCGTCACTGAACCAATACCGACAGCTCGTCACGCCCGACGACGCCACTGGCGCCAGATAAGGAAGACCGGGGGCAACTCCCTCTCTGGAACAACTCCACCAGCTCCAACGGTGGAAGTTAATGCTGTTGTTCCAACTGGGACCAGCTTTAAGCTGCTGAACAGGGTACACAGAAATTCACCAACTGCGGTGCTCAAAAGATCTCCTCCACCGGTAGAGACCGCCGTGGAAGCAGAAAAGCCGGACCAGTCTCCTCAATCGCTATCCTCCAGGATCTACAAGACATGGTGATGAGTCCGAGAATCGGTGATTGATCCGAATTTCTCTCACCAGCACAAGAAGTCGAAAGGTCGGCAGGAAGAAAATCCCACTGTCAAGCAACGAAAGGCAACGACCACTTGGGTGCCCAAAGCAACGGCCCCCTCAACTTCAACGGCCCATAAGAGAAGGAGGCCAGAGAAAGTCCCCACACCTGCGGCGAATATCAAAGGTGGTGAACCCAAACGCCCTAAGTCTGGGGGCATGGTGGTTCATACCGTCTACATGGCATCTGGTAAAGAGGACAGCCGTGCATCCACGGGTCATAGACCGCGTACACGGTCAGTAACCAAAGCTCATGAGCAACAGCAGAAGCTCCAGGAAATGATGAACGCGATGGCCGCACTCACTGGGCCGAAAGAAAGCCCCGAAGCGTCATCTGATCAACGCCAGGAGCAAGAAACTGACGCTGAATTCCTTCGTAGGATATTGGAGAAGAAGGATAAAGAGGCTGTCGAACAAGCAGCCAATATACAACGAATGGCCCTCCTATTCCAGGACATGGTGGGAATGATGATCCAACAAGATCCTCCTACTGAAGATCCTCCAATCATTCTTGAAGACGACAGGGGAGAAACGTCAAATCCTTCACAGGCTCTTTCAACGGCCAGAGAGGAGACAATTTCCAAGGCTGACCTGGACGAATACATAGCCCAACAGATACGAGTTCACCAGGCGACTGAGGCAGCCGGTCAAGTTGTAAGGACGGGGCGACCATATCTGAGCTGGTATGACCAGATCAAGTACCCGCCCGGCTATACAATACCGAAATTTCATGTCTATAAAGGGACGGGCAATCCCCACCAGCATGTTGCCCAGTTCAGGGCACTTTGTGGCAACACCGGCGGCGACGATAAGCTCTTGCTTCGCCAGTTCGTCGGTAGCTTGTCAGAAACGGCATTCGAGTGGTACTCTGAGCTCCCAAACGACTCTATTAAAAAATTTGCGGAGATGGAGCTGCTGTTTACCCAACGTTTCGCAAGTGCCAGCGAACGCACTCCGATAACGGCATTGATTAATGCCAGGGTGAAACCAGGTGAGACGTGGGTCCAGTACGCTATACGCTGGCGAAACTTGTGGTCGAAATGCGAACACCGCATTGAGGAGGCACCCGCGGTGGGCATGTTCGTGGGTACCCTAGATCCTCATGCAACTATCTCACAGTTCATGATGTTCTTTAAGCCAACCACGTTCCAGGCTTTGATCGACAAGTTGGCCCAGATGGGTCACAGACCGTCTCCCCCGAAGCCAGAACCTCGGAATGACAAGGGTAAAGGGAAGACAACCTTCGTTGCGAACGCTCAGCAGCAACCCAGTGCCCCAAAGATGGCGGATCAGTTGGAAGAAAGACAGCGGTATTACAATGAGAAAATGAGGTGCCCCTACTCATTCCCGCGGGATAAGACGAAGAGGCTATTCGAGTTGGCAATACGCAACAGGCTTATCAACTTGCCAAACCCAAGGCGACCGCCGCAACCCAGTGAGGTGAATAACCCCAACTACTGCCTTTACCATCAAACGGTAAGCCATCCGATTGAGGATTGCTTCGTCTTCAAAGGATAGATTGAAGATCAATACCTACAGGGCAAGTTTGCGCTGTCCGAGAAGTGGAAGGTGAACCCGCCACAACCTCACACTACTAAGAAGACGAACACACCGGGGGCAACTTGTTCTTTCATTGAAGAAGCTCCATGGGAAATCGTGCTTTCAGCAAAAACCAAGAGGATGTTGAACGATCTTAAAACATGCCCGACAGTCAGGTGGAAGAACCCGCTTGAGCCCCAGATCATTGAGGGGATGTTGAAGCCGCGTCCAACTCCAAAGACCGATGGTGGTGGCCCAAGCACTCGCAACCAGCCGTCAAAATCTTCGAAGAAGAAGAAGAAATCTAAGAAGTCTGTAAAGCCTGGCGACAAGTGCACAGACTTACAAAAACAAATTGACGCGCTGGAGGAATACAACCAGAAAGCACGGACTCCCATCACACTCCAAGAATTCCTCAAACATGTCTTTCAAGGGGAAGATAAGGAGGAAAGTTCGTCGGATGAGTCTGAGGAATACATGGCGAGCTGCCATATGATCTTCCATTCATTGACGGACGATGAGGAGACTCCTTGCACTGAAAAGATGGGGGCAGATCCTAAACCAAAAATTCCGGGGCCTTCGGATGAAGTGATTGACGCATTCCTCAACGAAGCTCTGTTGAAAAGTAAAGCTGATCGGGAACGCGAGACGGCTATATTTGAAAGGGCCAAGCGCCAGCGACTTGACGAAAGAGCTGAGACACTTCCGCTGGAGCAAAATACATCCACTACGGACAAAAGCAAATTCAAGAAGAGGAAAAGGTTTGCTAAGGCCATATCAATGGGCATGAAGCTACCATCCTCCGAAGGAAACATTACTGGTGAAGTGGAAATGCACCCCTCCTACTGCTTGTATCATCGGAAGATTTCACACCCTACCGAAGAGTGCAAAGCTTTCAATAGATGGTGGTAAGGATATGTTGCTCATCAACAGCATTTTAAGCGGGAGAAGCGCAAAACTCGTCGGGAGCGGAAAAATATGACCGAAGGGTTTAACAGAACTACCGGTGATCGTCGCATGGTTAACGCCGGGGGATCACAAGTGCTTACATTCGGGAGCGATTCTGACGAGGAGCTGGCTCTTAGCCCCCTCTTTAAAGAGTCCACCTCGGGAAAAGAAGAAGAGCCGAAGGTCTGCGAAAATATCCGGCTGCGTAATCGCACGCTACCTGAAAAGAATCTCGGACCCTCAAATAAAAAAGATAAGGGAAAAGAGAAAGTCCCTGAGGAGATCGCCCTAGATGACCAAGTTGTGGAGGAGCTAACTGCCAAGGACCCGCCAAAGAAAAATAAGGTGGATTACAATGTCTTAGCGCATCTGAGGAAACTACCCTCGCAGCTCAGCATTCTGGACACCCTTTTGCTATCAAAGGAGGCAAGAGACTCGTTAATCAAGGCACTACAGAAGCCGGAACAATTCCAAGCTTTCCTGGCTGAAGAAACGATGAAGGATGAATTGGAGGAAGTCCACACGGCCGATGTCACTTTTGGCGATGAAGACCTCCTCCTTGGGACGTGCGAACACAATCTCCCCCTCTATGTCTCAGGATACTGCCACGATATAAAGATAGGCAAAATCCTGGTCGACAATGGATCCTCCGTTAATCTCCTCAATGTGCGGGTGTTAAAAGAAATCTGCATGAGCATTCAGCACCTTGCTCGGGACAAGATCACCATCTCCGGGTTCGACTCCCAGTCATCAAGAACTCTCGGGTCTGTGATACTGACGCTACGCTTCGGGCTACTCGTCATGGATATTAAGTTCCACATCATAGACGCCAAGACATGCTACAATGCTCTGCTCGGCCGACCATGGTTACACGAGTACAACATCATCCCTTCTACGCAACATCAGTGTATGAAGTATTTTAAGGATGGTCTAGAGTATACCGTAACGGGAGAACTGAACCCGTTCTCTGTGAACGAGGTCCGCAAATATGAAGACGCCAAATACTTTTTACCGGATTTCGAAGACACGGAGAGGTGTCACAAGCCGAAGAACAAAGCTAACATCACCATCCCTGTCTTCGGCAGTGATACTGAAAAGGAAGAGGAGATAGTTTATTCGGGTCCGCACCAATACAACAAGCCGGGACCATCTGCTCCTACGTTGATCTTTGGTAGCGACTCGGAAGATGAGGTCCATGTTGTATTCTCTGCTTGACCTTCAATACAAACGTCCGCTGACGAAGAGCAAAGTCTGCAAGTCGCCATGGTGCCGCTTAAACACCATAAAGAACTGGATGCACTCGATTCCTACGGTGTAGAAGAACTGCGAACATTCTATGTCCCTCCCAGGCGAGAAGGCGAAAAAGCAATTCTATTCTACCGCTTTGAAGAGACTAAAGTGGAGATAGAAATCTGGCACGGTGCGGATCCTACACTTGACAGGCTTCAGCCCATCCGTCTCCCCAGATATTATACAGAAGGCTTGAAAAGGCTGTTGAAGCGCCAAGGGATATCCTTCAAACAGACCGCTCGGAAAGCCAAATTCTACGACAGGGTCTGGAACGTTCCCGGGACTCAGCACAAGTTTCCTAATGGGAGAATGGAAACAATCGGGCTTGGATACATTCGGTCCAAGAAACGAGAGCTACTCCACGGTTGCTACATCGCGCATGACTTCGATGAAGAAGCGGATGCTCAATGGGAAGGTGCTAATCCTGAACCAACAAAATTCCCCGATGCAAAAGTGCCCAGTCCGTCGTTCGAAGAACAAATGGACAAGCTTATAAGGGAAGCTGGTCAAAAAGTCTGAGATGACCATAACCGTGAAATGGCCATCTATGAGAAAGCCAAAACGCAACGCCTCCTCCAACAGGCCGTGAAAGATGAAAGTGCCGCTCCTTGTCAACCTATTGTAAGAAAGGCTCGACGCAGAGGCAGAAATAAGCCGAGAGGCGAAAAAGGCGCTCAAAAGAAACAAAGCGGAGCTAAGAGGACACGCAAGCGGGAATCAAGCGGTTCCGATCTATCCCTCATAAGAAAAATGGGTCGAGCGTACTCTTTTCCTCGGGACAAGACGAGGAAAATACTCGACCTCGCTCTAAAACATCAGATGCTTACGCTGCCGGAGTCCAAACACCCCGAACAAGCAAGCGAAATCTCTCACCCGGACTATTGCCCTTATCACCGAGTGATAGGGCACCCTCTCGAGGACTGCTTCACCTTCAAGAATTGGGTCGAATATCAGTATCAGCTTGGCAAGTTCGCTCTGTCTGACAACTGGAGGGTTGGGCCGCCACAGAAACACGAACCCAAGGCCACGAAAGAAGAACCAGTTCCATATTGGGATTGGAAACGGATACGTACTTGTCACATGATAACAATATCAAAAGAAGAGCCTGAGAACATGGATGACCTTCCCTGGTGCTTCGAAAACAGCAACGATGAGGTGATCTCAGAATTTCCGCCAGCACCGAAAGAGCTGGAGGATGGAATACATACCACTGCGGATAAACTCAAGAAAATTGAGTTGGGGACGGCGAATGACCCGCGACCGACATTCATTAGTGAACTATTGTCTGAAGAGAGGGTAGCTTCATTAAAAGACCTGCTTATGCAGCATAAAGATTGCTTCGCATGGAACTATTTCGAAATGCCGGGACTAGATCCAGAAATTGCGGTGCACAAATTGGAAATATCCCCGGACGTCAAGCCAGTCAAGCAGGCACCAAGATGAATGCGGCTCGAGCTTGAGATGAGCATCAACGCCGAGGTCAAAAAGCTGATCGACTCCGGCTTTATTCAGGAGGTTCAATATCCTGAATGGATCGCCAACATCGTCCCCGTGATGAAGAAAAATGGAACGGTGCGCATATGCGTGGATTTCCGGGATCTCAATAAAGCTTGCCCGAAGGAAGATTTCCCAATGCCAGTCACCGAACTGATGATAGACAATACGTCCACTCATAAGGTTTTCTCCTTCATGGACAGCTCATAAGGGTATAATCAGATAAAAATGCATCCCGAAGACCAGAAGCACACCGCCTTCAGGACTCCTTTGGGTATATTCTGCTACAAGGTGATGCCTTTCGGTCTAAAGAACACCGGTGCCACCTATTAGAGGGCCAAGACGAAAATCTTTGATGACCTTATACACGAAATCGTCGAATGTTATATCGACGATCTCGTGGTTAAAAGCAAATCATACGAGGAACATCTCGAACATCTAAAGACCGTATTTCAACGCCTTCGGCAATACAACTTGAAGATGAACCCTCTCAAGTGTGCATTCGGAGTTTCCTCGGGAAAATTCCTGGGATTCATCGTCCGACACCGAGGTATTGAGATAGATCTGTCAAAGATCAAAGCGATCATGGAAATGCCTCCGCCAAGGACTCTCAAACAGTTGCGGTCTCTCCAAGGGAAGCTCGTGTATATATGACGATTTATAGCCAACCTTTCAGGCAAGTGTCGTCCTTACAGCCACCTGATGAAGAAGGGAACCCCATTCGTCTGGGACCAAAAATGCCAAAGCGCGCTAGACGAGATCAAGCAATACCTGCAGAACCCGCCAGTGTTGGCTGCTCCGGTCAAGGGAAAACCCCTCATTCTTTATACAACCGCCCTCGAAGGTTCCTTAGGCGCATTATGGGCGCAAGAGAACGACCAAGAGAAAGAAAGAGCACTCTATTATTTGAGTCGAGTTTTACTGGGGGCAGAAAGCAACTACTCCCCCATTGAAAAACACTGCCTGGCGTTGATCTTCGCGATAACAAAGCTCAGGCACTATGCGTTGGCGCATGAAGTCCGTCTCATTTCGAAGGTGGACCCTCTTAAATATTTAATGTCGAAAGCCATATTGACGGGGCGACTCGCTAAATGGGCCCTACTCTTGATGGAGTTCTCGATAACGTATCAACCTCTCAAGACAGTGAAAGGCCAGGCCATCGCCGACTTCCTCGCTGAGCATCCGATTCTCCTTTGAATTGCGATCTTCCAGACGAACACGCGTTTGATGCGATCGACGGTGGTGATACCCGTTGGGAGCTTTATTTCGATGGAGCATCCTCCGTAAAGAAGCGCAAACAAAATACCCCTATAATCAAATCGGGGGTAGGACTCATCTTTGTAACTCCACAAGGAGGGATAATGCGCTTTGCTTTCTCCCTAACAGAGCCGAGGACGAACAATGAAGCCGAATACGAAGCTTTGATAGCAGGCCTCGAGATCGCCATCGACATGGGAATTGAAAACCTCCTCATATACAGAGACTCCCAGCTGGTTGTTAGTCAAGTAAACGGCGACTACCAAACGTGCAAACCAGAGTTGGTGAAGTACGGCGAAAAGGTGCAGCAACTGTTGACCCAAATTCCCTCCTATACTTTGGAGAACATACCGCGCGCAGAAAACAGCAAAGCGGATGCACTAGCCAATCTCGCTAAAGAACTGGCTGACGAGAACCTCGATGACGTCAGAATCGTGGTACAAAGCCGTCGGGTGCTTGCCCCAGCAGAAATATCTCCGGAATCATCCGAAGAAAAGGGAGCGACTGAGCAGACGACCCTGCAAATAAAAGATCAGGAAAATACCAAGGATTGGAGAGAAGTCTTTATAGACTACTTCAAATACCGTCGAACGCCCGAAGATGCGTCCTCAAGACATCAGCTTATGAAACGAGCTCTGTCTTTCGCCTTCGTCAATGATACTCTGTACAAGAGGTCATTCGATTCTCTATGGTTGAGATGTCTGGGACCTGACGAAGCTAAAAGAGTCGTTCAGGAAGTTCATGACGGACTCTGCGGTTCTCACCAAGCAGGCCCAAAGATGAAGTTGAAGATCAAACGGATGGGCTACTACTGGCCCATGATGATTCAGGACTGCCTCGAATATGCGAAGCAATGCCACTCATGCCAAATTCATGGGGACTTCATCCACCAGCATCCAAATCCACTCCATCCAACGGTGGCTAGCTGGCCATTCGAAATGTGGGGGACTGACATAGTCGGCCCCATCGAACCAGCATCGGCCAGGGGACATCGTTTCATCCTGGCGACGACTGACTACTTCTCCAAATGGGTAGAGGCAGTACCACTGAGGGAAGTGAAGACGGAGAATATCCTCCATTTCTTCAAGACGCACGTCATATATCGGTTTGGAACTCCGAGACGGATCATCTCCGATAATGGACCAGCTTATAGAAGCCACAAGATCAGTCGCTTCGCGCAACAACACAATATAGACTGGAGATATTCCTCGGTTTATAACCCGCGAGCTAATGGTCTAGCCAAGGCCTTCAACAAAACCTTGACAAAGATCATGAAGAAGACGGTGTCCCGAAATAAGAAGGACTGGCATGAGTGGCTGCAAGAGGCTCTTTGGGCGTATCGAACTACGTTCAAGACAGCCACAAATGCAACGCCGTACGCGTTGGTATTCGGTACAGAAGCAGTACTCCCCCTCGAGATAGAGTTACCCTCTCTACGAGTGGCGGTCCATTACGAGCTGACGGACGAAGAAAATGCGCACCTTCGGCTTGAGGAGCTTGATGCCCTTGATGAAACCCGGCTCATAGCGCAACAAAATTTGGAAGCCTATAAAACAAAGATGACGCGCTCATATGAAAGATTGACCCGGCCGAGGACATTCCGCCAAGGCGAACTCATACTAGTGGTCAAAAGGCCTATGCTCCCCAATCGCGCCGAGCGGGGAAAATTCGAGCCAAACTATGAAGGCCCGTAAATCATAGACAAGGTCTACCAAGGTGGAGCCTATCTACTCATGGATATGCACGGTGAAAGGCCTTACAAGCCAATAAATGGCGGATTCCTAAAGAAATACTACGCTTAGCGAGTTACTGCCTAGGTCAATGATAGATGACGACGACTATATCCGCTCGCTATCTTCCTAAGCTCAAACTTTATAAGCAGTAGCCAGCCTTCTCCTCGACGGACCAAAACGTCCTTAAACTAATGGCGGACCGAAACGTCCTTAAACTAATGACGGACCGAAACGTCCTTAAACTACTACCGCAGCATCTTTAGGCTAACGAGATGAATAAAAAAAATATATAAAAATAATAAAAAATAATAATAAAAATGGTATGTCCATAAGCAAAAAGGGCACGGATGAAAACCCGAAAGGGCTCCGTGAGTAAAAACAGCAGGGCTACCGGCGAGTGTTCGTGAAAACCCGAAAGGGCACGACCTCGTAAAAAAAAGTAAATAAAAAGAATAAAAAACGGTATGTACATAAGCAAAATGGACACGGATGAAAACCTGAAAGGGCTCCGTGAGTAAAAACAGCAGGACTACCGGCGAGTGTCTGTGAAAACCTGAAAGGGCGCAACCTCGTTAAAGGACACTTATAGGGTCCTCTCGACCTTGTAAGGAGAAACCACCCGCGTGAGATCCTTACGACTCACAAGGGAGCAACACACTTAGGGATCCCCACGATTCCTAAGGAGAAAATACACTTGCGAGATCCTCACGACTCGTAAGGAGAACTCTCTTATGGGACCCTCACGGCTCATAAGATTTGAAAGTCTTAAGTTACAGAGACCTAAACCTGTGCTTAAGCAACCTCCACAACCTTCGATTTTGCCCTACAAGTGGCTCAATACTGACCCTTGTATACAATCCACGGGCGTGAATAAACATTTCCCTAACCAAGTCCCATCCGTGACTGGGGATATGTTCGCATGGTGAACAACCCTTGTAAGTCCTCTCGACTTACAAGAAGAAAACCATCTTGTAGGATCCTTACGAATTACAGAGGAACATACACTTAGGAATCCTCACGATTCTTAAGGAGAAAATACACCTACAAGATCCTCACGACTTGTAGGGAGAAATACCTTTGTGGGACCCTTACGGCTCATGAAGTCAAAAGTCTTAGTCAACATGACCTTAACCCTGTTCGCTAAGCCATCTTTGTTCGACATCGACAGAGGCAAATGATGATTCGCTCCTGGCAATATCCCAGTTGTAGCAGTGCTGATGCCGAAATCGGTGTCTAATTTCAGGTTTATGGTGAAAAGCCAGCAGGCCGCACATGCATACGAAATAGCTGAAATGATGGGGCAGCTTGCAATAAAAAGCAGCAAGTAAAGAAAACGTATGCATACAAAATAGCCGAAATGATTGAGCAACTCGCGATAAAAAGCAGCGAGTAAAATAAAATAAATAGCCGAAATGATTGGGCAGCTCGCAATAAAAAGCAGCGAGTAAAAATAAAATAAATAACCGAAATGATTGGGCAATCGCGACTTTCGCGATGTAAAAAGATGAAATGATAGAGCATCGCAGAAAGAAATAAAAAAAATGAATGAATGAAACTTTTGCCCTGCAGGTAAGTCCATAGTGACCCCTGTATACAATCCATGGGCATAAACAAAAAAAAGGAAAGGGGACTACATTTCCCCACCAGGCTGCGTCAAAGGGAAGTCAGATCTCGACGACCACATCTACAGCCTGGAGACCAACAGCGGCATTCCTCCTCATTCCAGCAGGACATGGACGTGGCATCACCAATCGGAGCCACGGCAAAGTCCCCAGTTCCAAGACTCTACGGTTCACAGACAACCTAGAGTCAGCCAACGACCTCCGTCTCGAAAACAAGTCAGTAAATGGCCTCCGTCGCGCAAACAAGTCAGCCAACGACCTCCGTCTCGGAAACAAGTCAGCAAATGACCTCCGTCGCGGAAATAAGTCAACCAACGACCTCCGTCTCGGAAACAAGTCAGCCAACGACCTCCGTCTCGGAAACAAGTCAGCCAACGACCTCTGTCTCGGAAACAAGTCAGCAAATGACCTCCGTCTCGGAAACAAGTCAGCAAACGACCTCCGTCGCGGAAACAAGTCAACCAACGACCTCCGTCTCGGAAACAAGTCACCCAACGACCTCTGTCTCGGAAACAAGTCATCCAATGACCTCCATCTCGGAAACAAGTCAGCAAATGACCCCCATCGCGGAAACAAGTCAGCCAACGACCTCCGTCTCGGAAACAAGTCAGCCAACAACCTCCGTCTCCGAAACAAGTCAGCAAATGACCTCCGTCGCGGAAACAAGTCAACCAACGACCTCCGTCTCGGAAACAAGTCAGCCAATGACTTCCGTCTCGGAAACAAGTCAGCCAATGACCTCCGTTGTGGAAACAAGTCAGCAAATGACCTCCGTCGCGGAAACAAGTCAGCCAACGACCTCCGTCTCGGAAATAAGTCAGCCAACGACCTCCGCCTCGGAAACAAGTCAGCTAATGACCTCCGTCGCGAAAACAAATCAGCCAATGACGTCCTCGTCGGAACAACGCTCCGACCCGGAAACAAGTTAGCCAACGACCTCCCCGTCGGAGCAGTACTTCGACTCGGAAACAAGTCAACTCACCAACCACTTACGAGTCCTCTCGACTTGTAAGGGAGAAAATTCTCTTATAAGATCCTTACGACTTATAAGAGAAAACACACTTAGGAATCCTCACGATTCCTAAGGAGAAAATACACCTATGAGATCCTCTCGATCCGTAGGGAGAAAAGTCTCTATGAGACCCTTACGGCTCATAGAGTTGAAAAGTCTTAGGCAGCAGATCTGAACCTGCGGCCTAAGCCATCGCTATCTCTTGGAGAAATCCAGATGCTTACTCTATTATCTGTCAATTGTGTTTATCAAGACAGCATGCTGATAATAAGAGAAGGGTGAAAGCAAAGAAATAGTACAAGACATTGCAAAGAAAAATGTGTATCTTTATTTATTAATCTAATCAAGTACAAGGTGAAGTGTACAAAAGATTAAAGAATGGATACATCTTATTCAAAAAAGAAATTTTTTATACAAGTATATGGATATAACGGGAACTACTGGGAAGGAAGCGTCTTGCATAGCTCTAGCAATTGTTCGCGCACCTCCTTCCACGCTTTACCCTGATCGGCCACCACCGCCAGCTCTGCCTCCACTTGAGCCCGCTGCTGCAAGAAAGATGCAAGCTGCTCCCCAACGGCCTGATGAGCAGCTTCGCGGCCTGGGGTGTCACGCTCGGCGACATCAAGCTTTCGCTTCAAGTTTAGCCCATGAGAGATGCGTTCCAGAAGGCCCTCAAAGATAGCCTTCACCTCGGCAGCGTTCGCCTCAACTTCGGCACGTAGGCGAGCAGCTTCGCTTGAAGACTCCTGACACTCCTTCAGCCTTAAAAGCTGCTTCTTATTCCAAATGGCGGAAATGAGGAGTGCTTTGCTCGAGCCATGCTGCCCGTTGAGTGCTCACGGCCAAAACCTCAAAGGCAGGACGCATCGACTCCAGCTGATGCAGGCGAGCCTCGATCTCCCTGCAGTGATTAACCCAAGACGCGACGATGCCCTCGTCATGGAAATTTACGAGTATCACCAGCATCGGGTTAACCGCCGTAGCGAAATCTGCAGCAGACGTAAGAGTCTCGACGTCGAGTTCCTCGATGTAGTCGCTCAACATGCGCAGACTATTCGCAGCGCCTTTCGAGGACGGGCGTCTCAGGAAAGGGCCTGCCGGCATCGTAACGCGAGATTCAAAAGGCGCCGAGATTGGAACGACAGCTGAAACGAAAAAATATGATTAGATGACGGTTCAAGAAATATGGAAATGTCATTGATGAGATAGTCTACTATACCAGCTGCAGCAGGTAGCAAGACCGGAAGGGCCGGTGGCGCGGCCGATCGTTCATCCCTTCCTTCGATTTGTAGCACTGCAGTCAAGACGAAAAGAAGTTAGAAATAAGTCCATCACTGAAAAAGAAAGATGTCAGTTGGAAACTATACTCACCAGCGCCACGAGAGGGAGAAGCGAATTCAGATGGGAAGGAGAAGTGTGGGAGCAACACCTGATAAAGATGGTTAAAAAGCACTCCTGAAAAGACACAACAGTACGACTTTAGTACATAAATTATGCGTCTGAAAAATAAGACTAATAAGTTGCAGACCCATACCTTCCAACATCTTCGATGGTACGAGAGAGGGCTGAGAGGTGACCACCGCCAGGGCAGTAGTTGACGGCGCTCCCTCAAGCAATGGAGCATCGGCACTGCCCGCACCTGCGTTAAAAAACAAGGGTAAACCTGTCAGGAAAGATTGCAAGATAAAAAAGGGGACGGTAATCCGAAATTTACCTGATGAGCCTCCAGCCGAAACGGAGGCGTCTCCCTCCTCCAGCGACATAAGTACAGCACCCGTGGCCTCATCCCCAGACTCCACGGAGGCCGTCGTCGTGCTCGCGAGGCCAGGAGACGGCGGAGGGCCGTAGGCGGGGAGAGCAATGATCAGAGCATTGCCAGACTCTTGAGAAAGAGCGATCGGCTCGTCCTCAGGAATCATGTCCACCTCACCCGCTGCCCCCTCGGGCTCAGCAGTCACGGCTGTCTCGTCCGCCGTCGCCATGGGGTCATCAGTCTCAAGCGCTCCGTCCGCTGCTAGCTCGGGCTCGGCATCGGCCGCCTGCTCAGGCATAATGGACATGACCATTTCGTCAGCCACTAGCTCGGGCCCGACAATCCCGGTTGTGTCGTCCGCCATCGGCTCGGGTTCGACCAATGCCTCTTCCTCTGGCCCCTCAGGTTCGACGGTCTCCACCTCCCCCTCGGTTGGACTTGGCCCTGCAGGATAGAATATATAAGAACCGACAGCTTTATAATTCTTACAACAAAATTCTGAAAGAAATATTACCTGAGGTGGACTTATCGTTAGCCTCCCTATTGGCGCGCACCGCCTGTCTGTGAGCTGTAGACAAGGCGACCGGGAGCTCTTCTGAGGGAGTATCAGCACGAGGGACGGTGCTTGGGCCCGCTCCAATAGCCAAAGCGGCCCTGCGTGCCTTCGCTTCACGCCTCAACCGCTTCCTCTCCTCCCGGGCTGTCGCGATGGATCTCTTCGACGCTTCCTTCATCAAGGTGTCGTAGTCCTCGTTCAGAGTTGCCTCCAGAACCTTTAAGGCATCTCTCATCGGCTCTTCAAGATGGGCCTCTCGTGGTAGCCCGGAGGAGGCAGAAACATCGGCGGCTGGCCCGGGAAGAGTCTCCGCGTCACCTAGCGGGATCGGCATTGTGGTTCCTGTGATAAAAAAAGGGGAGATTAGATCGACCATAACACAAGGAAAACGAAGACTTGATGAATCGAAATTTACCAAGGCCTAAGGACGCTCTAAGGCGTTCTTCCTCTTGGAAAGTCTTGAGGGAAGCAGCAATGGCTTCTTCAGTGGTGATGCCTGTTTGAAGAGAAGAAGGAAAAAACGTTAGTCAAGGGAAATAATAAAGATATGATACAATAAAAAATACGACTAGTGATTACCTAATTGCGCAAGCTTAGCTAGCCACGCGTTGCGCCTCGCCAATCGCTCTGAAGCTACGATGGCGGCCGCCAAGTCCGTGTCATCCGGCGGCATGACTAAGCCCCTGTTGGTCCCGTACTCACTCAGGCCCTCACCATAGGGAGCGTGGGGTTCCTGACAGAACACAACGTCATCCGCGAAGAGCGACTTCTTTTTCTTCTTCTGCCCACCAGCCCTAGGTGCACCCGGGATCGATTTGCGCTTTGCAGGCACCTTGGGGCGGCGGGTCCCGATGTCCGCACCCACACCAGACTCCGGCGAGGCTACAACCACTGTCTCCACTGGAGCACAGGGCGCTGGTGGTGCATCCGCAATATCGGGAAGCGGCAATCCGCGTGGAGGACTCTGCGCACGCGGTGGTCCGACTCTAGCATCTTTTAGAGGGGGAACTACCGGGGTCCTTGGCACTAAAGGAGCGTTGCGGTCGCTACCTGGAGGCACACCCTTACGGTCGACCAGCAATCGCTTTTCCTCCTTTATGACGGCTCCCGTCGAATGACTGTACCATTCTGTATATACCTTGAGGAGTCGTGGGGCGCAAGCCGGCTCACTGATAAAAAAGTGGGAACCCGTATTCAGACGCATGAAGTGATGCAGCACGCTCTCCATCCTTTCTTCAATAGCAGCAGGTTCCGATAGGAAAGCCTCCAGTGGTACCCCTTGATTGTAGCTCAGTTGTTGGGCGAAACGATGCGGGTTGTATCTCATGAAAATCGCCGCACCGTTCTGCCTGAACACCAGGAAGCCCTGATTGGTAGAGTTTTTGCGTGCTTAGTTAATTACCGCAATCAAGACGGTTTCGCTTGGGCTAGCCGGTTGAGTACGGGTCGTCCGCAGGGAGATGGGAATCTTTTTCTATGTGCTTTAACGAGTTAAGTCCAAAAGTCCAGGTTTGTTTTTAGATTAACTTTATGCTAAAATTGTATATAAAGAGAGCTTGTTAGGGTTAGGATTAGGTTAGTTTGAGTTAGGAGTCGCTCACTTCTTTCATTGCCACTCTTAATATCGGTGTTACGGTAATCGGCAACAACGGGGATTAGCACGGCTAGGAAGGAACTTGCGAGTATAAGTTAGGCTTTTCAACGCATAAGTTCTTCCTTTTGGTGCTTGTCCGTCCGTTCTTGGCTCTTAGCTTTAACCTCCGGTTAATTCAACCATAACCGGTCTCACTAAGGAATCACCGCTATCATGTAGGATAGGGTGCCGTAGGGAGCGGATTGTGGTTCAATTAACGGGAGTCCGAATTAAGATGTTGGGCAAGAAAAGAGTGAGAGAGATTTCCTTCTCTCAAACTTTCCTTATCCTACCCTAACAAGTATGAAAACTACTCACCCATTATAAGGAAAAGAAAATAAAACAAAGGAGGAAAATAGAAAGAAAGAGGTTAGAAGATTACAACTAGCTATTTGAGACCTCACCTTGGCAAGGATCAAGCTTAAGCATCATAGTTGTTTAAGGATAAAGAAAAAGAGAACAAGAAAGAAACAAACAACAAATAACAACAACTAGATTAGCAAATGAAAATTACAAGCAATTATAATTAATCAAAAGAACAAGACAAGCATGATAACAAAGAGAACTCTTTTATTCATTCTTCACTCACAAAAACTCACTACAAGTTTTTAATGGAGAAGAGATGAGAAGAGGAAGAAGAACAACACATGTATTTTAAAATCTAAATACAAGAATGAGCACCCTTGGCTTTGGAAAGTTCTGGACTATTTATAGGCAGGAAACAGAAATTCTAGGGCAACATTCTGGACCAACATGAAAAGACAAAACAGCCCCTGAAATTTCATCATTCGACACGCCAGTACGGCCGCGGATCCGCGGCCTAGACCCCCTATTGGCCGCGGATCCGCGGCCCTATAGGGGAGTTGGGTCATGGGTTTTTGTGTGCTTCCCTGGTCTGCTGTGCCCTTTAGTCTGGTATATGTTTTTTCTCAGATTTTCTTCACGATTTTTCCAGAATTTCTGCTGATCAAAAGGTGATGTGATGTGGATCTTTTGCCATGATTTCCTTGAGCTCCGCGTAGATATGTTGGATCTTGTGTTGCCATTGAGCTTTGTTCATGAAAGTGACATTGATTTGCCATTTTGTCTCTTAAACTGGTGTGCGGCAACATACGGATAGAGAGCGGAGACCCGTGTTTTATCTGTGGTAGGCAGTAATCCGGATTTTTTCGTGCTTTTCCATGACTTTCACCGTTTAGAGCCGAGAACATGTATCCTGCAATTGACTAGCAAACACGGCTCAAGAGTACCTACCGATAAGCAATATGATAAAAATTGGGCGGTTAAAAATGCAAAAATCTGATATGAACAAATACCCCCAAACTTATCATTTGCTCGTCCCGAGCAAATTCACAAAAAATTTCCTAACCTCACTTTCGCAGGGAACGCGATTGCACTGAGCATGTGCAACAAGCCGTTAAACCTCTAGGTGTCCCTAGTAGGAGGAGTGTTGTCTCCTGAGGGTTTTCAGCGGATACTACCCACAAAATCTGGTCAAGCTAGTTTTGCAAAATAACTATGATTCAAACCCTGAAGTTTTGTTTCAGAAAATAACAATTCTATTATCCTAAGTCTAGACTATCGAACCTTTATTTTTCACATCTCGCTTCTTATTTAACTTAAGATTTTATATGTCTTTACGTGTAGTGCAAATAGTGTCGTTAAGTTCCAGAAGGGTCGAATAAAGTCATCATGTCACACAATAAAGCCCATATAAGAATTTTGAAAGGATCGCATAAGTTTATAAAGAGTTAAGCATTTTTCAAGTTTCATTTTCCAGTAAAGTTTCAACTTCAGAATTTCTATCTTCCTTAACAGGAAACTAGGTCTTATTTTTCACTCCACATTTTTCTTGTTTTCATTTCATACACACCTCTGTGAACGTGCAATAGTCTTTATCATAGAATAAAACCTTCATATCTCCGCTAGAAATATTTTTTATAAAAACCTGTCTTTTGTCAAGATTATTCTCACACAAAGAACCGTTAGGAATTTTAACTCGGAGAGAACACTTGCTTGACTTTGTTTTAATCTGGACTTTCTAGGCTTCTTAGCGAGCTTTGGGCCAATGCACCCAAACCAGTTAGCTTTAGGGCATTAGGTGTAGAAACACCCCAGCGGACTTAAATACTCAAGTTACCTAGGTCCAAAAAAAAAGACAATTTAGCGTGAAAATCATGATAATTCAATACGAACGGAGATATAACCGGCAGTTCAGTTATTTTTTTGGATAAAAGACGTGTTTAGTAGGTTAGGTGTGTAATCATTCCAATCAAGTTTCAGATGGGTTATTTTTCAGACTTAGTTCCAATTAAGGCATCAATAACATTCCTTCATATTCACTTCACTTCATAAACTATTCTTGATATTACTTATTTCAGAACAAACCTATTTGATCCTCAGAAAATCATTTATCCATTTAAAAGTTCTTAGACATAAAAGACTTGTCATCTAATTTCCAAAACTCACGACATGTGTAGTGTGATGTAAAGACGTATATCAGCTATAGTTAACTTCAAAGGAGAGTTATCTTTCAGGTTTTCAAAATCTAAAAATAAGATTTAGTTATTCTTATCTTATCAAACAAAACCGTCGAAATGTTGAATCAGAGTTCTCCCACTAGCTAACTTGACAGAAAAGTTTTTATGTTTTTAGAAAATTTTCTGATTTTTATGGATTTTATGGATTTTAATATGCAGATGCAAAATATACATATGAATGCAAAGGTTAGAAATGCGTACCGAGCATACCCCCAAACTTAAACTGGACAGTGTCCTCACTGTCATTGCATGAAGAGATCATTTGAAGGGTCAAAATTGTTGGTTAGATATACATATTTTATTTTTTTTGTTTTTAAAGAGTAAAAATGGAAAAGAATATCCACAAATAAATACAAAATGGTATATACATACCCCCAAACTTATTTGGAACAGTGTCCACTGTTCTTGGCTGGATAACCGAAGTTTGGTGGTAGGCAGAGGAAGATTATGCAGGGTAAACCGGCTCCTGTAAGACCAGGAGCTCCTCTGTTGGTTCGGCGCTAAGGTACAGTTTAAGTCGGTGTCCATTTACTTTGAAAAATGAACCGTCATTTGGATTCTCCAAATCCACAGCGCCCTGTAGATACACAATCCGCACAAAATACGGCCCTTTCCAGCGAGATCTGAGCTTTCCTGGATGGAAGTGTAGTCGGGTGTCGTAAAGCAGTACATGTTGACCAAGTACGAAAGTTTTGTGCAAAAGGTGTTTATCGTGAAACACCTTCGTTCGGTTTTTAACGACAACCGCGTTATCGTAAGCCTCATCCCTAAGCTCGCTCAATTCGTTCAACTGCAGCTTCTGATGGCTGCCCGCATCTTCGAGAGACAGATTCAGCTCTTTTATCGCCCAAAATGCGCGATGCTCTATTTCGACAGGGAGGTGGCAAGCCTTTCCGTACACAAGTCGATAGGGAGACATGCCAAGATCGGTTTTATAAGCCGTTCGAAATGCCCAAAGGGCATCAGTGAGTTTCAACGACCAATCCTTTCGGTTCTTGGAAACCGTCTTCTCCAGTATCTGCTTGATTTGCCGATTTGAAACTTCGGCTTGCCCACAGGTTTGGGGGTGGTAGGGCGTAGATAGCTTATGATTAATGGAATATTTCCGCATCAAGGCCTCGAAAGTCTTATTGCAGAAATGAGTTCCATTGTCGCTAATGATCGCTCGTGGGTGCCCAAACCGGGAGAAAATGTTTTCTTTAAGAAACCTAACGACAACCTTGTTGTCGTTAGTCCGGCTGGGCACAGCCTCGACCCACTTAGAGACGTAATCAACAGCAAGAAGGATGTACAAGTTCCTAAAAGAGCTGGGAAACGACCCCATGAAATCTATCCCCCAAACGTCGAAAATCTCCACAACCAAGATTGGTTGGAGCGGCATCTCGTTCCTCCGGGATATCCGGCCCAAGTGTTGGCACCGGGAGCAAGTCTTGCAATAGTCATGAGCGTCTTTGAAGAGTTGTGGCCATTAGAAACCACATTGCAAGATCTTCTCAGCTGTCTTCCTGGGGCCAAAATGCCCGCCACATGCTTGATCGTGGCAAAATGACAGCACACTCTTGAATTCATCGTCAGGGACACACCGACGAATAATCTGGTCGGGACAGTACTTGAACATATAGGGTTCGTCCCAGTAAAAGTGTTTTACTTGGGATAAGAATCGAAGTCTGTCCTGACTTGACCATTCAGTCGGTAGTAGCCCTGTGGCCAAATAATTCACAATATCTGCGAACCAGGGTTCGCGAGATACTGTCAAGAGTTGTTCATCCGGAAAAACGTCGTTGATCGGAAGTTGAGGCGACGGCGAAGAAGGAAGTCGTGAGAGATGGTCGGCGACCACGTTTTCACATCCTCTTTTGTCCTTAATGACAAGGTCAAACTCTTGAAGCAAGAGGATCCAACGTATTAGCCGAGATTTTGCATCTTTCTTCGCAAAAAGATGGCGCAGAGAAGAATGGTCTGTGTAGACAATGACTAGAGAGCCGATAAGGTAGGGCCTGAACTTTTCTAAAGAAAATACAACAGCTAAGAATTCCTTCTCGGTTGTTGTATAATTAAGTTGGGCGTCGTTCAGGGTTCGGCTAGCATAATAGATTACGTGCGGCATCTTGTTGATGTGTTGTCCAAGGACAACACCAATGGCAAAGTCGGATGCGTTGCACATAATCTCAAATGGGTGCGTCCAGTCAGGTGAAAAAGAATGGGAGCAGAAGTGGGTGAGCTTTTTAATGACTCGAACGCAGTCACATAGCTCGAGTTGAAGTCGAATGGCATGTCCTTGGCCAGTAGAAGAGTCAAGGGCCTAGCAATCTTGCTAAAGTCCTTGATGAACGTCTATAGAAACCGGCATGGCCAAGGAAGGCTCGGATGTCTCTGACGCATCTGGGAGGAGGGAGATTGGAAATGACCTCAATCTTCGCTTTGTCAACCTCTATGCCATTTTGCGAAATGATATGTCCTAAGACAATACCTTCGCGCACCATGAAGTGGCACTTCTCCCAATTCAAAGTGAGGTTCTTGTCTTTACATCGGGTAAGGACAGCGTCAAGATGCAACAAACACTCGTTAAAGGAATCGTCGAAGATGGAGAAATCGTCCATGAAGATCTCCAGGAATTTCTCCACCATGTCTGAGAAGATTCCCATCATACACCGCTGGAAGGTAGCGGGCGCATTGCATAACCCAAAGGGCATGCGACGATATGCGAACGTGCCGAAAGGACAAGTGAATGTGGTCTTGTCCTGGTCTTTTTCGACGATGGGAATCTGATTATAGCCAGAGTAGCCATCAAGAAAGCAGTAGTACTCGTGTCCGGCCAATCGTTCAAGCATTTGGTCAATGAAAGGTAGCGGAAAGTGGTCTTTCCGCGTTGCGGCGTTGAGTTTTCTGTAATCGATGCATACTCGCCACCCAGTTTGGGTGCGAGTAGGGAGTAACTCATTCGCCTCGTTAGTAATGACCGTTATGCCTGATTTCTTGGGGACAACGTGAATGGGGCTAACCCACTGGCTATCAGAGATAGGGTAAATGATACCACTATCCAGACACTTCACGATTTCCTTTTTCACAGCCTCCTTCATGACTGGGTTGAGTCGCCTTTGTGGATCCCTGGCTGGTTTGGCATCATCCGTCAGATGAATGTGATGTTCAACGATCAGGGGACTAATCCCCTTGATGTCCGCCATGGACCAGCCAAAAAATTGCCTATTGCTGTGCAAGACCGCAAGAAGGGCTTTCTCTTGCTCTGGAGCTAGAAGGGCCGAGATGATAACAGGGAGGGTCTCGTTCTCACCCAAGTAAGCGTACTTAAGGTGAGACGGAAAAGGCTTGAGTTCGAGCGTTGGAGGTGAAACGATTGAAGGCAAGATTGGTGAGAAGGTCTCGAACTCAAAGGATTCCAGCAAAGGTTCGAAACGAGTGTAAGCGACCGAGTTGGATGGTTCAGGTAACTCATCCGGAAATTCGAAGGATTCAAACTCGGGTGGTGAGGGGCTACGATCGTTTGAGAAAGTCAAACACTCGTAGTCATTATCGGGCTCAGAAACAGCAGCAGGTTCGAAGAGGAACGCACTAGTGGCGTTAAGGTTATCGTGATCGAACAGAAACTCCTTGAATTCACACTCTTCTGGGGTGATCTCCTGGATTGAGCAAACGTCTACTATATGAGCATTAGGTTCGGTGGGCTGATTCCCCAACCTAAAAATGTTGAGTTCAATTGTCATGTTCCCAAAAGATAGGTTTATCGAACCATTGCGACAATTGATCACAGCTTTTGAGGTTGCAAGGAATGGGCGACCGAGTATCACCGGAATTTGATTCCGGGGTTTCGCTACAGGCTGTGTGTCTAATACAATGAAGTCAACGGGGAATATGAAGTCCCCAACCTTGATTAACACATCCTCTAGCTCACCCCTATGATGGGTGATCGGTCGGTCGGCCATTTGGAGAGTGCAGTGTGTGGGTTTCAGCTCTCCTACACCTAGTTGCTCATATACTGAGTACGGAAGCAGGTTAACACTGGCACCAAGATCTAATAGTGCGCGGTTGATGTTCTTATCCCCAATGGTAATAGAAATCGTAGGACAGCCAGGGTCCTTCCGTTTTTGCGGTAAAGATTGGGTAAGAGCATCACTCACAGCACTAGCCAAGAAAATTTTCTTGGGTACCTGAGACTTCCTCTTTTTCGTGCACAAGTCCTTTAAGATTTTCGCGTAGGACGGGACTTGTTGGACAGCATCTAAAAGGGGAATATTAATGTTAACCTGCTTAAACAACTCCAGAATCTTCTCCATTTGTGGATTTTATTTATTGGACCTCAACCGGTTTGGAAATGGAACGTTTTTAAAATTGGTTGAGTCCAATGCTTGTGGAGGAGATTGTGGAGCTGGAACGGATCCCAGAGCTGGTGTTTTTGTGGAGTGAGAAGTGGGTCCGTTCAGAAAAGAAGAAGAAGAAGAAGAGCCTTTAGATGAATGGAGAATAGGCTCAGAAGACGAAGAAGAAGAAGAAGAAGAAGCGGCCGGGGTGTCATTATCCTCAATTGTTGTGCCGATGTTGTTGTGCAGCATCCTTTCCGATCTCAATGTAGTCACGGCACTCACATTATGGTTCTGTTGTTCAAGAGCAACATGTACATTATGTGGGTGACCGGGATTTGGGAGTGGTTGAGATGGAAGCTTCCCCTTTTCTCGCTCGCTTAACGCCGCATTCAGCTGTGCAATCTGGGCTTCGATGGTCTTGATGCTTTGCCCGTGTGCAGCAGTGTGTTGCACCAAAGACTGAATAGACGACTGGATGTTGGCGGTGGATTGTGTCGATTGTTTAACGAACGCCTCCAGACTTCGTTCTAGCGAGAAAACCTTATCGTTGTTTGACGGAACAAAGTTGTTTTGCGGAAAAGAATTGTTGGGTGCAAAGTTGTTCGTCTGATTTTGAAAAGGTTGGGGTTGGAAGGGCTGCTGAAACTGATGTTGAGTTTGTTGTTTCGCTTGTTGTTGCGGAGGAGGGGGCCTCTAGAAATTGTTGCCTTGGAATTGTTGCTGATTCTGATTCCAGGCAAAATTAGGGTGGTTCTTCCAACCGGGATTGTAGGTGGAAGGGTATGGATCATTTCTCGGTCTTTGCTGAAATGCAGCATTAACCTGATCCTGTCCTTGAGATGGTGGATTGTAAGGACACTCTTCGGTTAAGTGAGAAGGATCGGAACAACAAGCACAAATGGTACGAAGGGGAAGAACAGGGGCAGGAGCAGGAGATGAAAATTTGCTCTCTATCGCTTCAAGTTTTCTCGTTATTGCAGCTATTTCAGCTTTCATCGCAATAGAGACATCGAGTTGGTGAATTCCTACCCTAGACTGACCAGTAGAAGTGGAGGAAGAAGAAGAGGTAGTTGGTCTAGTGCTCTCCCATTGAAGCGTTTGTTCCGCAAAGTCGTCGAAGAATTGCCACGCTTCCTCGTCAGATTTCGATAGGAAGTGCCCTGACAAATGGTTTCCAACAACTACTTGATTGCTGGGTTCAGGCCCTCGTATAAGGTTTGGCAAAGTTGCCATTTCTCAATACCGTGGTGAGGGCACTGAACAAGAAGGTCTTTATACCGGTCAAAGCACTTCCAGAAGGGTTCAGAAGGAAGCTGGGAGAATTGGTTGATTTCGTTACGGATCCTTGCAGTTTTATGATTCGGATAGAATTTTTTGAGAAACGCTTTCACAAACTCGTCCCAACTGGTTATGGAGTGGGAAGCGGTGCTATACAGCCATTTTTCAGCAAGATCGCATAAAGTGAACGGAATGACCCGTAGCCGTATAGCATCGTCCGACAGCTGGGTAGTTTTCATCATGGCACAAACATTTTGGAACTTGTTGATGAAGATATAGGCATCTTCAGATTCAAGCCCATGAAATTTCGGAAGCATGTTAATGAAATGGGGCTTAATTTCAAAATTATCCCCATTGGCCGGTGGAAGAGAAAGACAGGTGGGAAGTGCAGAACGGGTGGGATAGAAACGATCCTGGAGTGCGATTCGCTGCGGCGCTACAACAGGCGGTGGTGGTGGGTTATTTGCCTCCATAGGAGGTGGAGTCAATCCCGGGGGAGTCAAAGAGATGTTTGGATTAAATCCTGACATCGCGGAAGAAGAGGTTGGTGATGGTGAAGGTGAAGATGTATGAACAGAATTTCGGTCAACGTCGGAGTTGGCCGGCAAAGGTAAGGGTGAAAGAGGCGTGGATGGAGTTTCGACGTCTGAGTCAATCGCGTAGTCGGTAGCGACTAACGTAACGCGGACTAGGCGGGCGCTAGTGTCCCGAGTCCAAGTGGACATACACTAAACGAGTTTAGTATAGTCAAAGCGGAGTAGGTGAGGGTAAGAAAACGTCAATGGAGAAATACGATGGGTGGTGGGTGAAAAAAATGGATTCTGGCGACAAAGGGCAAGTTTTTATAAAAGTTTTTGGTTTTGTGTTTTTTTTTTTCTTTTTTTTTTTAGAAAGAGCTTTACAGAAATATGTACGGGCTTACGGCTTCAAGCAATCACAAACAAGATATGCACAATCACACCTAGATCTAGGGTCAGCTAGACAGCTCCTAACTGTTCCAAAGGGCTAGAAATAGGACCTCAAACCGCCTCTTCTCCAACAATTGCGGCCAGGTAAGTACCAGGTAAGTGGGAGGCTCCCCACTACGTAAGTAGTGGTCCTAATTAAGTAACCACTTGCCTTGGACACACTTGCCTAGACACCGCAGAAGTCAGGATAGGATAAATGGCCGATGCATGTAACTAGTCCTCTGTCCTATTGAGCGCGAAGTCCTTAGGGCTGAGTCTAGTATTTTTTAATTTAAGCAATGGTCAATGCATATGCTTTTTGTGATTTCTGGGGTCCTGGGAAGGGTGATGAAATCCCCACCCAATCTGAATTGGTTTCAAGCCTCTTAAAGTCCGTATTAATATATGCAAAGCAGTAACAATCAACTGCAAACAATTTTTATTTTAGCGCGGCGTAAAGAATCCTGCACAAAAACAATTTATTGGAATGGGGAAGAGAGTTTGCGCAAAGAATGCTGCAGAAAACACAATTCAGTGGAGTTCAGAGGAGTGAGAAAGAGATTAGAGAGACTTACAGGGATTTTAGGATGCTGACAGCACCAAGTGGCCGCGGTTCCGCGGCAGTAAGGTGGAAGTGGGGCTTCAAAAATCTTGTAGGTCCTTCGTTGGCTGTCCTCTTCTTGTCTGGATTTCCTGAAACTTGATTTTCTCACTGTATCTGCTCCAGATTTTTACAGTAGACCGTTGGCTCCATCTTGATCCATCGCGGTATAGCCGCGAAATATGGGTCTAACTTCCCACGTCTTTGGCACTGAACTCGAACTTTGTTTTATCCTGTACACTTGCACAAAAACTAATCAAAGATAACAAGATGATTTTTTACAATGTATATTTTTTTTTTTTCGGTTAGATTTATATTCACAAATTAACCCGAAATTACACAAAGAAATAAACTACCGTCTCCCCGGCAACGGCGCCATTTGATTGGTAGAGTTTTTGCGTGCTTAGTTAATTACCGCAATCAAGACGGTTTCGCTTGTGGCTAGCCGGTTGAGTACGGGTCGTCCGCAGGGAGATGGGAATCTTTTTCTATGTGCTTTAACGAGTTAAGTCCAAAAGTCCAGGTTTGTTTTTAGATTAACTTTATGCTAAAATGGTATATAAAGAGAGCTTGTTAGGGTTAGGATTAGGTTAGTTTGAGTTAGGAGTCGCTCACTTCTTTCATTGCCACTCTTAATATCAGTGTTACGGTAATCGGCAACAACGGGGATTAGCATGAGTAGGAAGGAACTTGCGAGTATAAACTAGGCTTTCCAACGCATAAGTTCTTCCTTTTGGTGCTTGTCCGTCCGTTCTTGGCTCTTAGCCTTAACCTCCGGTTAATTCAACCACAACCGGTCTCACTAAGGAATCACCGCTATCATGTAGGATAGGGTGCCGTAGGGAGCGGATTTTGGTTCAATTAACGGGAGTCCGAATTAAGATGTTGGGCAAGAAAAGAGTGAGAGAGATTTCCTTCTCTCAAACTTTCCTTATCCTACCCTAACAAGTATGAAAACTACTCACCCATTATAAGGAAAAGAAAATAAAACAAAGGAGGAAGATAGAAAGAAAGAGGTTAGAAGATTACAACTAGCTATTTGAGACCTCACCTTGGCAAGGATCAAGCTTAAGCATCATAGTTGTTTAAGGATAAAGAAAAAGAGAACAAGAAAGAAACAAACAACAAATAACAACAACTAGATTAGCAAATGAAAATTACAAGCAATTATAATTAATCAAAAGAACAAGACAAGCATGATAACAAAGAGAACTCTTTTATTCATTTTTCACTCACAAAAGCAGCTACAAGTTTTTAATGGAGAAGAGATGAGAAGAGGAAGAAGAACAACACATGTATTCTAAAATCTAAATACAGGAATGAGCACCCTTGGCTTTGGCAAGTTCTGGACTATTTATAGGCAGGAAACAGAAATTCTACGGCAACATTCTGGACCAACATGAAAAGACAAAACAGCCCCTGAAATTTCATCATTCGACACGCCAGTACGGCCGCGGATCCGCGGCCTAGACCCCCTATTGGCCGCGGATCCGCGGCCCTATAGGGGAGTTGGGTCATGGGCTTTTGTGTGCTTCCCTGGTCTGCTGTGCCCTTTAGTCTGGTATATGTTTTTTCTCAGATTTTCTTCACGATTTTTCCAGAATTTCTGCTGATCAAAAGGTGATGTGATGTGGATCTTTTGCCATGATTTCCTCGAGCTCCGCGTAGATATGTTGGATCTTGTGTTGCCATTGAGCTTTGTGCATGAAAGTGACATTGATTTGCCATTTTGTCTCTTAAACTGGTGTGCGGCAACATACGGATAAAGAGCGGAGACCCGTGTTTTATCTGTGGTTGGCAGTAATCCGGATTTTTTCGTGCTTTTCCATGACTTTCACCGTTTAGAGCCGAGAACATGTATCCTTCAATTGACTAGCAAACACAGCTCAATAGTACCTACCGATAAGCAATGTGATAAAAATTGGGCGGTATAAAAATGCAAAAATCTGATATGAACAAGCCCGGTCTGATAGAATATAGATGGAGGGTCTCCCGGGCCGTCAAAACTGAGGTCCCATCTTTGAAAGTGTCTTGCAATGGCCGCACCGCAGTTGTAGATTCCTTTCCAATAGTCAGCACCTTGTCGATGAAAGACACCCCGTCTCCAACGGTGTGGGGGCGAAGGAGTAAACCCCTGGCATTCCGTGGCGATGGAGTCACGATTGAGGCGCCAATCAGCTGTATGATGCGAGGGAAGCTGTACCTGTCATAGAACGAGGGCCTTTTGTGCATGTCGAAGACGCCTGATGTGTGTAGCTCGAGCCACGATACGAAGTAGTGCATCGGGAAGATCACGTGCAGTACCCCAGGCTCATTAGCATCCGTCGCTTGACTGAGGCCGTTATACAAGTGTGCCAAGCCGGCGATCCCAACGGCCACTTTTACCTCGATGGTCATCCGGTGAGCTGGGTAAAAGACAGAGGGCCGCATATGGCGAGAATGCATCGGGAGCGCAAACCAACTCAGCCATAGCCCAAGAAATCCTAAGAAAAAGGCCTCCTCGTCCATCCCGGGGGCTGCAACTTCCGCAAAAGACACAGTCGGGGAGTTAGGAAGGAAAAAACCCTTTTGGTTTATTTCCTTCGCCGGCAGGTTATCCAAACCTAGACCGAAAGGGTCATCAAGGGTGGCAAACTTGGCAGCTTCAGCCGAGAGGACGCTTTGGTGAAGGAACCGAGCGATGAAATCCTCGAAGCTAACTCTGCGACTCCCACGTTCGATGAAAAGGGCCTCATAGATGTTCAACACTTTGATCAAACTTGGGAATTGGTGTTGAACAGCATTCTCCGGAGTGAGGCCCCTTACTCCCGGCTTAGCACCGAAGACATACTCGTCTGTAGGAAGCAACTCCTCATAGTGCTCCCCTATAACCGGTAAGCCGGAGACCTCTGTGAATTCCTCCAAAGAAATCGACACTTCCCGGTCCATTGCGAGGAAAGTGTGAGTAGGAATGTTCCACTGCTCCAAAAAGGCCTTGAACCACCAGGTGGGAAGCGTGGGATATTGAAAGAGGGAGACGTAAACCGCAGTGTACAACCCTAACCTTATCAACTGTGACTTCTTCTCCGACAGAATATAGCGAGCCCATGGCAGATAGTCGATCGGGTGGCGGGGGATCAAACCTATGTTATATGATTGCCCCCAAGGTCGCGCCTCGCCTTAACAGATACGGCGTCCCAGGATATCCAAAACCATAGGACGCTGAACCGGAATTGCATCTATAGCGGGATGAAGAAAGCCCTTCGAAGTCCAATCAACCATCTCCACGGCATACTGCACCGGGGGTGGGCTGGCATAATGAATCGCCGTAATAGGCTCTGACGGTACTGCACACGTAAAGCTCCGTCGACCCATGATGATTTGGTTGCACCATGACCCCCAAAGGTGAAGACTCTTATATTCCGGGTCGTGGTCCCTGATCATAGTTAGGACTTCGCGATCCACGGGCGCTTCGGGACCCTTCCCCCGAACGAGCAAATGGAAATGAGGTATCGAAAGACATGGTCACTGCAAGGGAACAAAATTAGCCTTTAGTGTTGCAATTCCAACGCTTGGCGTTTAAAATTTTTAATTAATTAATTAATTAAATTAAAAATTAATTAAAATTAAATTAAAATTAATTACACCACACTGCAGTGCAGTGGGTAGGAGACCAAAGGGGGACCCACAAAATCTGGATGACAATGCATCAGTTAATAAGACAACCCCATCATTGGATGAGATTGTCAGTTAAACCCCAAGAGAACATTCTCATTAATAATAAAAAAATCCCTAGAGACAACGAGAAAATCTTCTCTTTCAGAGCAAAGCTCTGTCTCAGAGTGACACTTGTCAAACTCTGGTCTCAGGGAAATAAAATTCCTTAAAAGAGCCTAGCTCTGTAATAATGATAAAAAATCCATCAAAGAAAAAATTAATTAATTCTTAAAAAATTAAAGTTCTGGGATCTTAAAGATCCATATAAAAAAAACTCTTAAGAGTTCATCATCAGAAGATCAGAAGATCTATATTCTATCAATGAGCAAAGCTCTGTTCATGGGTTAAGAAACCCTGAAACAAATTCTTGAGAGCAAAGCTCTGTATATGAAACCCCAAAGGGGATGTCACGCCCCGCTTCCCAGTGGACGCGACGAGGCCCGCTACGTATATACTCCGAAGTACATACGCTAAGCGTAACTAAGCAATATAAAGTAAATCACAAGAGACAAATGATGTAGAAATAACAGCAACTTTTATTAATAACACTCTTTGTACAATGCATGAAAGAAAATACAACTGAAATGAAAAGCGATGCCTAAACAGTGGCATAACAGAAAATGAAAATGCTGGAAAGAACAAGGTACAGTATCTAGAGCTCGGGATCTTCCTGGAACTGCTCCAAATCTTCACCGGTGGGCTCGATCTCAGCTTGGTCCAACGCACCTGACGACTTTCAAAAAAGAAAGAAATAGAATGTCGTCAGCGAACAGGTCACTCGGTAAGTCCCAAAGATAAGGAAGAATTAGGAAGACAATGTAAAAGTATTTTCTAAAGTATTATATTGTTGAATATTATGGAATATTGAATTAACGTTGTTGTTTGTAGCTTGGTACCGAAGGATGCCAGTGTATACGAGGGGAGTCTCACTTGCCAGAGACTAAGACACGTGTAGTACAAGGAACCGTTATGCCACAGTACAACAGCAATAGGATTCAGGTTAGGTGTCTTAATCTGACCACCTCGTGCCACCTTTAACACCTTCCGTACGAATCTACCCCCTTTAACACCTTCCATACCAATCTACCCCTTAACCCCGTAGTGTTTTAACAGTAATGTGGTGTTATATTGTGTAAATTGGGTGACTGACCAAAACCATGATATCAGTAAACATGTTGTAACTGTATAATCAGGTAAATGGAATATCAGGATAATGGATGAATATCCATGGTTTGATTCAGTCAAATTGAATGGGTTGTTAACTGGATTCTGGGATTCATGTTGAGTTGGATTATAAAGAATATAGATTGACTTGAATTATATTCAAGTCAGAAATAGTCACCCGAGTCAGACTAAAAGAAAGGTAATTTGAAATTCAATAATTGTTAGGGGCCTTAATGTAAGTTATAAAACTTGAGGGGGTTTTATGTAAAAGGAACTTTTGTATAGTTTTCAAAATACACCTCAGGTATTTATTATTCGTCTTTATAGTTATAATGAGTGTGAATTTTATTTGTGTTATTCTAGTGAATATATCCTAATAAAAGTATTAATTGATTTATTTGAAACGCATGGTATTTTAATATAAATTTTAATCTTGTAATTTTTAGGAAAATGTGGAAACTTTATATTATAATAAAATAGGTGTCTAAATGGTATTTAAATATATATTAATACAAGAATAATTTTAAATAAATATTTTATATTCCAAAATCACATTATTCTTAAATGCTGTATTTTAAACCTTTCGAGACCGAATGCTCCTTGCGGAGGTCTGAATCCCGCACTACTATTCCGCGGGTGCACGATGAACCGTACTATCCCTAACGGGTTCCCTAAAAGTGGGTTGTAGCGGCGCTTTGCTTAGGTTTAACAAATACTATTCATTTAGGAAAACGGTTTTATAAATAAAAGGTATTTATTTGTAAAAGGGTATAACTTTCCGTATTTTATTTTCTAGGGTTTCCTAGGCCAACTAACCTATTTCTAAGGTCTAAACGATAAGTCATTAGAATCCTCAAATCGTCTCTTCACCGTCAATTGCGGCCAGGTAAGTGCCAGGTAAGTGGGAAGGAACCACAGTCGTAGGCCTAATTAAAAACCACTTGCCTAGACACACTTGCCTAGACACCACAAGACAGTTTAGATAAACGATCGATGCCCATGACATATCGTGGTTTTATTTTAAAAGATTTTATTTAGAATTGTGTACAACTTAAAGTTTTCAAGAAAGGTTTATAAAGATAATGGTATTTTAGTGAAAAGTCCTGTATTTTCGTATTCTATATTTTGACGTTTATCAATTAGGGTTATATTTGTGTGTGTGTAGAGGTAGGTCATTACCTCGTGACTTATTTTAAGTTTTAATGAAGTTTAGAGGTTAAACATGATATATTAAACTTGAAGGTATTAAAGCGCAAGAATACGGTATTTGAAAACGTTATCATTTCATGTGTGAAAATTCATTCAAATTGATTTCTACAAATTTATTTATCAAGATAAACATATTTAGGAGTGAGGGAATTGATTAAACGAAGAAAAATAAACTTCATGGTATTTTTATGAAAAGAATACGGTTTTACAAGAAAGCTATCATTTCATGTGAGAAACTTTATTTAAATTGGTTTATTGGTGATTAATAGTCAACATGAATATAGGTAGGTATTATGGATTGGGTGACAAGTGGAAATTTGTAGAAAAACGAATCGGAAATCGGTTTGTTCCGATTTCCATCGGGTTCCAAAAAGTCGTATTTTCTATTAAAAGAAAAGAGAGATAGAAGAGATGGGACTTACGGGTTTGGACAAACTAAGGAGGCTAAGGAAGTGATGGTTGTCGGTGCGTCGAAAACGTCGTGAAGGTTCTACTACGATCGCCGGAATCCGTCGTCGGTTTCGGCAGCGCTTCGCTTCTCGCTCTTTGTACCGAGTTCTCGAGAATTTGGGAGAGTGGACTTAGAATTGTAGGGTGAAATGGTAGAGGGTAGGGGTGTTTATATAGGGCTAGGCTAGGGTTAGGGTTTGGATTAAAAAAAATATTTAAAATGTAAAAATTCATTAAAATATCATTAATTTTGGGATTAAAAGAGGTTTAATGGGAATTTTGTAACTGTTCAGAGAAAATGGAGTATGCAGGGATGAAAACCAAGTCAACACGGAAATTTTTCGTGTTGACAACTCGGCCGACCGGCCGAGTCCGGCCGGCGGCGCCGGCCGATTCGGCCGAGTCGCCAGCCGACTTGGCCGAGTCGGGGCCGAGTCGGGTCTCGTTGGGTGTGGTTTCTCCTGGGGGGAATTTTGGTGTACTTTATTTTTTTTATATCGCATTAATTTGAGAGTTATGGTTGTTTGACCGTTTGACTTCCCAAAAAAAAATTAAAACAAAAAGATATAAAAATTATGTGGGGCATGGGATTCGAACTCCGGTGGCTTGGTTCAGCAGTGCAAGGTATTACCATTGAGCTACAAGCTCCTTCTTGTAATTATTGTGTTATTTAATTACTTAAAATGATAGCAGCAAGAGTAAATACTCCAAGTATACATTAAATTTTAAAGTGATTTCTTGTACACTAAAAATGGAGTTATTTCATTCTTGTAGCTTGTAATTAAAAACAAAAATAATTACCTAAATCTTGTGCTCAGGCTAAAATACCCCTTTGTGGATTTTAAAAATATTTTGAAAAAAATTTGTATAGAAAAAGTGTATAAGAAAATTAGGGTTGTTACATTCTACCCTCCTTATAAAAATTTCGTCCTCGAAATTTGTAAAAGAAAGGTGTAACAGTTTCAAGAAAGGTTTTGTGACAGAACTATTGGTAGTGTATGAAAATTTTTAGAAGGAAGAAATATTGCAAAATGGTTTGGTCAAAGTGAGGGAGTTACCTGGGTTAGCTTGGTTCTTAGTCTCAGGTTCTAAGGCCGTTAAGGTGGAGGCTTGACGTCTCGACACATTTTTCTGAGTAAGCCGATACATCGATGCCTGACTAGGTAGGGATGGTCCATGTGGAGGTGGTGCTGGGAGTACAAGACTAGGTGTAGGAGTCTGGATAGCTGGCAGCTTCGGGTAGATAGTGGGTGTGTGGGCTGAGTTGCGTCTATAGGGACAGTCTCCAATTTTATGATCGGACGCGCCGCAAACTAGGCACAGGCCTTTTGCGCACCTACAGTCCTTCCACAAGTGTCCATTCCTATGGCAGTAGTAGCAAAATCCTGAACTTGACTGGTTAATTGTTTCCTTCAGTCTCTTGGGTTTTGCAGGTTGTGTAGTGTAGGTTCCTCTTGCCATCTGGATGGCAATGCGTTTCCTGACGGTTGCTCCTGCTCCTGGTCGGTTCAATAATATGGCAGTCTGCTGCTGCAGTCCAACCAGAAGGCTTTGGATTTCCTTAAGCAGAACCGTCTGCTCGTTGGGTGGAGCAGGAACGGCAGGTGTGAGAGGTAGTGTTGGAGGTGTAGGTGTGTTGTTGACATTGGTACTGATGTTGTTCGGGGAATCCATAATCCTGAAGAAAAATTTGGATTAGGACAGATTCAAATACATGAAATGATAAGATTCAAGGAATAGGAATTTGCAAGATTCAAGGAACATGAATTGTAAAGAATGTTTTAGTTGCCGGTTCTTGTGTTATATTGCTTAGGTTGTTCACGCAGACCAGAACTGCATGACAGGGATTCATACAGCTCTGACCTGCATGGGCCACCAACAAAACCTGTCACGCCCCGCTTCCCAGTGTACGGGGAAGTGGACGCAACGAGGCCCGCTACGTATATACTCCGAAGTACATACGCTAAGCATAACTAAGCAATATAAAGTAAATCACAAGAGACAAATGATGTAGAAATAACAGCAACTTTTATTAATAACACTCTTTGTACAATGCATGAAAGAAAATACAACTGAAATGAAAAGCGATGCCTAAACAGTGGCATAACAGAAAATGAAAATGCTGGAAAGAACAAGGTACAGTATCTAGAGCTCGGGATCTTCCTGGAACTGCTCCAAATCTTCACTGGTGGGCTCGATCTTAGCTTGGTCCAACGCACCTGACGACATTCAAAGAAGAAAGAAATAGAATGTCGTCAGCGAACAGGTCACTCGGTAAGTCCCAAAGATAAGGAAGAATTAGGAAGACAATGTAAAAGTATTTTCTAAAGTATTATATTGTTGAATATTATGGAATATTGAATTAACGCTGTTGTTTGTAGCTTGGTACAGAAGGATGCCAGTGTATACGAGGGGAGTCTCACTTGCCAGAGACTAAGGCACGTGTAGTACAAGGAACCGTTATGCCACGGTACAACAGCAATAGGATTCAGGTTAGGTGTCTTAATCTGACCACCTCGTGCCACCTTTAACACCTTCCGTACCAATCTACCCCTTAACCCCGTAGTGTTTTAACAGTAATGTGGTGTTATATTGTGTAAATTGGGTGACTGACCAAAACCATGATATCAGTAAACATGTTGTAACTGTATAATCAGGTAAATGGAATATCAGGATAATGGATGAATATCCATGGTTTGATTCAGTCAAATTGAATGGGTTGTTAACTGGATTCTGGGATTCATGTTGAGTTGGATTATAAAGAATATAGATTGACTTGAATCATATTCAAGTCAGAAATAGTCAGACTCTAACCCGAGTCAGACTAAAAGAAAGGTAATTTGAAATTCAATAATTGTTAGGGGCCTTAATGTAAGTTATAAAACTTGAGGGGGTTTTATGTAAAAGGTACTTTTGTATAGTTTTCAAAATACACCTCAGGTATTTATTATTCGTCTTTATAGTTATAATGAGTGTGAATTTTATTTGTGTTATTCTAGTGAATATATCCTAATAAAAGTATTAATTGATTTATTTGAAACTCATGGTATTTTAATGTAAATTTTAATCTTGTAATTTTTAGGAAAATGTGGAAACTATATTATAATAAAATAGGTGTCTAAATGGTATTTAAATATATATTAATACAAGAATAATTTTAAATAAATATTTTATTTTCCAAAATCACATTATTCTTAAATGCTGTATTTTAAACCTTTCGAGACCGAATGCTCCTTGCGGAGGTCTGAATCTCGCACTACTAGCCCGCGGGTGCACGATGAACCATACTATCCCTAACGGGTTCCCCAAAAGTGGGTTGTAGCGGCGCTTTGCTTAGGTTTAACAAATACTATTCATTTAGGAAAACGGTTTTATAAATAAAAGGTATTTATTTGTAAAAGGGTATAACTTTCCGTATTTTATTTTCTAGGGTTTCCTAGGCCAACTAACCTATTTCTAAGGTCTAAACGATAAGTCATTAGAATCCTCAAATCGCCTCTTCACCGTCAATTGCGGCCAGGTAAGTGCCAGGTAAGTGGGAAGGAACCACAGTCGTGGGCCTAATTAAAAACCACTAGCCTAGACACACTTGCCTAGACACCACAAGACAGTTTAGATAAACGATTGATGTCCATGACATATCGTGGTTTTATTTTAAAAGATTTTATTTAGAATTGTGTACAACTTAAAACTTTCAAGAAAGGTTTATAAAGATAATGGTATTTTAGTGAAAAGTCCTGTATTTTCGTATTCTATATTTTGACGTTTATCAATTAGGGTTATATTTGTGTGTGTGTAGAGGTAGGTCATTACCTCGTGACTTATTTTAAGTTTTAATGAAGTTTAGAGGTTAAACATGATATATTAAACTTGAAGGTATTAAAGCGCAAGAATACGGTATTTGAAAACGTTATCATTTCATGTGTGAAAATTCATTCAAATTGATTTCTACAAATTTATTTATCAAGATAAACATATCTAGGAGTGAGGGAATTGATTAAACGAAGAAAAATAAACTTCATGGTATTTTTATGAAAAGAATACGGTTTTACAAGAAAGCTATCATTTCATTTGAGAAACTTTATTTAAATTGGTTTATGGGTGATTAATAGTCAACATGAATATAGGTAGGTATTATGGATTGGGTGACAAGTGGAAATTTGTAGAAAAACGAATCGGAAATCGGTTTGTTCCGATTTCCGTCGGGTCCCAAAAAGTCGTATTTTCTATTAAAAGAAAAGAGAGATAGAAGAGATGGGACTTACGGGTTTGGACAAACTAAGGAGGCTAAGGAAGTGATGGTTGTCGGTGCGTCGAAAACGTCGCGAAGGTTCTACTACGATCGCCGGAATCCGTCGTCGGTTTCGGCAGCGCTTCGCTTCTCGCTCTTTGTACCGAGTTCTCGAGAATTTGGGAGAGTGGACTTAGAATTGTATGGTGAAATGGTAGAGGGTAGGGGTGTTTATATAGGGCTAGGCTAGGGTTAGGGTTTGGATTAAAAAAAATATTAAAAAATGTAAAAATTCATTAAAATATCATTAATTTTGGGATTAAAAGAGGTTTAATGGGAATTTTGTAACTGTTCAGAGAAAATGGAATATGCAGGGATGAAGACCAAGTCAACATGGAAATTTTCCGTGTTGACGACTCGGCCGACCGGCCGAGTCCGGCCGGCGGCGCCGGCCGATTCGGCCGAGTCGCCGGCCGACTTGGCCGAGTCGGGGCCGAGTCGGGTCTCGTTGGGTGTGGTTTCGCCTGGGGGGAATTTTGGTGTACTTTATTTTTTTTATATCGCATTAATTTGAGAGTTATGGTTGTTTGACCGTTTGACTTCCCAAAAAAAAATTAAAACAAAAAGATATAAAAATTATGTGGGGCATAGGATTCGAACTCCGGTGGCTTGGTTCAGCAGTGCAAGGTATTACCATTGAGCTACAAGCTCCTTCTTGTAATTATTGTGTTATTTAATTACTTAAAATGATAGCAGCAAGAGTAAATACTCCAAGTATACATTAAATTTTAAAGTGATTTCTTGTACACTAAAAATGGAGTTATTTCATTCTTGTAGCTTGTAATTAAAAACAAAAATAATTACATAAATCTTGTGCTCAGGCTAAAATACCCCTTTGTGTATTTTAAAAATATTTTGAAAAAAATTTGTATAGAAAAAGTGTATAAGAAAATTAGGGTTGTTACAGGGGATTTCTTTAGATCAAAAGATCTATGAGAGCAAGGCTCTGTTGGTTAAGATTGATTTAAATTAATTTAAATTAATTTTACCTAAAGTTTTTCTAACTTTGGAAATGAGAGCAAAGCTCTAGAGTTCTGGAAACAAGAGCAAAGCTCTGAAGTTCTTAAGCAAGAGCAAAGCTCTGAAAATCAAAATCTTGGAAAATAGTAAAGATTTTCTAAGGGCCAGGGGTCCTATATATAGGCGCTTGCGCCTCTTCAACTCCTGAGTTGATCCAACGGACAGGATCTTGCCACCGTTGCACTCACGTGCGCGCCACGTGAGCGCGACGGTGGGGGCATTTGTTTCCCCCAATCAGAGCAAAGCTCTGTTTGAATTTCAAAAATTCAAAATTCGAAGCAACGCTTCAAATTCCTTGCGCTGCGCACAACGCGCCACGTGTCAAAAGCTGATATGTCAGCGCGGCGCCCAAGGCAGCGCGCCCAATCAGAGCAAGGCTCTATTTAAAACAAAAATTAAAGGAAGCAACGCTTCAGTTGCGCAAGCGCTGCGCTGTGCAACACGTGTCAGCGCAGTGGCGCAAGCGCTGCGCGACACGTGTCACGCGCTGGGGCGTTTGTGCCAAACAGAATTAAATTCTAGAAAGATCCTTCTGTTCTTGTTAAAACAAGAAGATTGTCTTCTGTAAAACAGAAGCCCTTGGATCAAAGATCCAACGGTGGGGAAAATTCCCCAAATCACTCAGAGAATGATCTCTTTAACAAACTTAACAAACCTATGGGCACTATATAAAGACCCCTAGACCCCAATTCAAAGCATCATCAATATTGTGAGAGATTAAGAACCTCAAAACAGAGAGAACTCTGAAGAAAGTTCAAGAAAAAGGTAAAAACCTTCATAAAATAGAAGAATTTCTTTTAATAGATCATTGATCTAAGAACAAGATCAATAATCTTCAAATAATAATAGTGCCTTGCACTTTTTGATGAACCACTGGTTCTGGAATCTTAAAAAGATTCTTTTCTTGAATCCAAAATTGGATCAAGATATTAAAACAGTGCCTTGCACTTGTAAATCTGTACTGTTGCGCTCTTGGGTTGGCGCAAGCCACCAGAGAGCGCCACGTGTCAGCTCCAGAACAACTTGCGCTATGCGCTTTTAAAATAGAGCATTGCTCTCTGAAATTGGTGCAACTCACCAGAGCGCGCCACGTGTCAGCAGCGCAGCGCACTGGCGCAGCGCACTGCGCTAACCGTGCTTGCGCTCACCAGAGCGTGACACGTGTCACCTCCGCATGCTCTTGCGCTAAGTAATTAGCGCAAAGCGCCTGACAGGCCACATGACCACTGTCAGACAATTAATGCGTTGCATTATTTACAGAAGGGCCAAGCCCAATTAAAAAAGGCCTAACAGGCCAAATTAAATGCAATGCATTATTTTTAAAAAAAAGGGCAGAGTCCAAACAGATGCTCTGCATCATAAATAAAGGGACAAAGCCCAAATCAGAAAGGCTTAGCAGGCCAAAATAAAATGCAGTGCATTATTAAATAGGGGCAAAGCCCTAGCAGGCCTAATAGGCCAAAGATAAAAACGTTGAACATCTTCAACTGGACTTAGCCCAATCATGGCCGTAAGTCCTCAAATTAAATTGACTAAGCACGGCTGCTCTCTTAAATCAATTTACATCCGGTTCAAGGGTACATCTCCGAACTCCTCTGACACATATCGTTGTAATCCTTCAACGACGTCAGAGAGGAGGTGATGGGTCCCGACGGCCACAAATGATGGACCACCATGTCCCTAAACTGGAAATGGACCACCATGTCCCTAAACTGGAACATGGACCATCATGTCCCTAAACTGGCAATGGACCGCAATGTCCTTAAACTACCTATAGACCACTACGTCCCTAAACTAGAACAATAGAGCCCCCAAACGCTCTTTTGTCGTATCTAAATGATCCCGTTTAAGTTGATCTTAGCCTCAAATATGGCTAACGTATCCTTAAACATTCAAACAGACTTTAGTCCTAAATTGGACTATAAGACCCCCAATCAACTTTGGTTCAAGGGTACATCTCTGAACTCCTCTTACACCTGTCGTTGTAATCCTTCAATGACGTCAGAGAGATGACGGGTCCCGATGGCCATGCATACAATGGACCACTATGTCCCTAAACTGGAACAATAGAGCCTAAACGCTCTTTTGTCGGATCTAAACGATCCCGTTAAGTTGATCTTAGTCTCAAACTGGACTAACGTATCCTTAACAAACGTTTAAGTTGATCTTAGCCTCAAATACGGCTAACGTATCCTTAAACCAAAACCCCAAACCCAAATCTAAGAAAATACGAATTTGGACTAATCCACGTCCTACGGGCGACGACATAAATTAGTCTCCGTATACAATCCACGGGCAACCACAAACAAAATAAACACACACGATACGAAGTGAAATTCTGGAGAAGGAGAAAGTGGCTACCGCGATGCGGTAGCGTAATTAACTGCAGGGGCTTGCGCCTGCAGGGAAGAGCGTCCCCACAATCCAAAACCCCTCAAACGAGGGGGAATCTGACGAAGTCTGCTACATCGGCCGCATCCGTCTAAACCTCCGATACACGGTGCCATAAATCAACTTGGCATCTTCGGAGAGGTGGACGGATAAAACCAAATAGCATCTGCCCCGAATCTCAGGCAAGACGTCCTCACGTCGTCGCCGCCATTCGGAGGGGAACATGGTCCGTCATTAGTTTAAGGACGTTTCGGTCCGTCGTTAGTTTAAGGACGTTTCGGTCCGTCATTAGTTTAAGGACGTTTCGGTCCGCCATTAGTTTAAGGACGTTCAGGTCCGTTATCCAGTTTTAGGACGTAGTGGTCCGTTGGGCTTTCTCTATGAATGAGCATGATACCCCCGGCATTTCCATCTTTTTCGGAGCATGTGGTTGTGGCGGGCTCACCTTCCAGTTTTCGGACAGTGCGAGTTTGCCTTGTTGGTATTGGTCTTCAACCCAGTTTTTGAAGACGAAGCAATCTTCGATCGGATGACTTACTGCTCGATGGTAGGGGCAGTAATTAGGATCGTTGACATCTCCTGGCTGTAGCGGACGTTTCGGATTCGGCAGATTGACGAATCCGTTGCGCACTGCCAGTTCAAACAGTTTCCTCATTTTATCCTGGGGAAACGAGTAAGGACGTCCCAGTCTTTCCTCGAGTGATGGGCGTGGACGCATGTTGTTTTGGCGAACAATCGATTTTGAGTTGCTCGGCTGTTGTTGAGTGTTGGCGACGAAGGTCATTTTTCCCTTTCCTTTATCCTTTTTGTTCGCTCCGTCGTTTGCGGGTCCAAGATTCTTTCCGGGTAATATGCCCTTGCACGGATAAATGTTCTCATAATTCTTCAATTCTTCAGAGATGGATTCCTTGAAGAGAGGGTTGAAGGTTGTTTCTTCATCGGGGTCGTTCCCAAAGGTGAGAACTCGCAATCCCCCGGGCTCGCCCCTGTAGCAATTGCCAGCGACTCTTTTATGCTCATCTGTCGTATTTTTTCGCTGTCTACGAGCTTCCCGCTTTGTTCTGTTGACGTAATGCCTGTGAGTGACATACCATTTCCACCAACACTTAAAGGAGTCGCAGTCTTCAGTAGTGTGTGCGATCTTCTGATGATATAGGCAATAATTAGGATACATCTATATTCCACCGAGAGTGTTTTCTTCAGAGGGTGGTAGCTTCATTCCCATTGATATGGCTTTAGCAAACCTTTTCCTCGTCTTGAATTTGTTTCCATCGGCAGCGGATGTCTTTTGATTTGATGGGAATGCCTCGACTCTTTCGCCCAGTCGGCGGTGTTTGTCTCCTTCCAGTATGGCCATCTCACGCTCTTAATTGGCTTTAACTTTCAGAAGAATCTCATTCAGGAAGGCATCGATCATCTCATCTGACGGCCGCAGAATTTCTGGTTCAGGGTCAGCCCCCAGCTTCTCAGCGCAAGGAATTTCCTCATCGTTTGTAAACGAATGGGAAATCATATGACAGCTCGCCACGTATTCCTCGGATTCATTCGACGAACTCTCTCCCTCATCTTCCTCTTGAAAGACGTGGTTGAGGAACTCTTGGAGTGTGATGGGAGTTCGTGCTTTCTGGTTGTACTCCTCCAGTGTGTCAATTGATTTTGTAAGTCCGTTCGCTTGTCGCCAGGCTTCACGGGCTTCTTGGATTTCTTTTTCTTCTTCTTTGAAGATTTTGACGGCTGGTTGTGAGTGCTTGGGCCACCACCATCGATCTTCAGAGTTGGGCGCGGCTTCAACATCCCTTCAATGATCTGAGGTTCCAACGGGTTCTTCCACCTGATTGCTGGGCATGTTTGAAGATCGTTCAGCATCCTCTTTGTTTTGGCTGATAGCACAACCTCCCATGGAGCTTCTTCAACGAGAGAGCACGTTGCCCCCGGCGTATTCATCCTTTTAGAGGTGTGGGGTTGCGGCGGATTCACCTTCCATCCGTCGGACAACGCGAACTTGCCCTGTTGGTACTGGTCCTCAATCCAATTTTTGAAGACGTAGCAATTTTCAATCGGATGACCCAATACTCGGTGATAGGGACAGTAATTAAGATCATTGACGTCGTTTGGCTGCGACGAACGTCTTGGATCCGGCAGGTTTATGAGTTGATTGCGCAATGCCAGCTCAACAGTCTTCTCGTTTTATCTTGAGGAAACGAGTAAGGACGTCCAAGCCTCTCTTCAAGGGATACGTGTGGACGCGTATTATTTTGACGAACAACTGGCTTCAGGTTGCTCGGCTGTTGTTGAGCATTGGCGACGACGATCGCTTTTCCCTTCCCTTTCTCGTTTCGAGAGTCCGGCTTTGGAGGAGGCGGTCTATGGCCCATCTGGTCCATTTGCGCTAGCTTGTCGATCAGGGCCTGGAAGGTAGTCGGCTTGAAGAACATCATAAATTGCGAGATGGTCGCTTGCGGATCAAGGGTTCCCACAAACATACCCACTGCCGGAGCCTCTTCTATGCGCTGCTCGCATTTTGACCATAAGTTCTGCCACCGTATCGCGTATTGGACCCATGTCTCGTCCGGCTTCACCCTGGCATTAATCAATGCCGTCATCGGGGTGCGTTCATTAATGCTTGCGAAACGCTGGGTAAACAGCAGTTCCATCTCCGCAAATGTCTTGATAGAGCCGTTTGGGACCTCAGAGTACCACTCAAACGCTGTATCTGACAAGCTGCCGACGAACTGGCGAAGCAACAATTTATCATCACCGCCGGTGTTTCCACAAAGCGCCCTGAACTGGGCAACATGCTGGTGGGGATTGCCCGTCCCCTTATAGACATGGAATTTCGGTATTGTATAGCCCGGCGGGTACTTTATCTGATCGTACCAGCTCGGATATGGTCGTCCTGTTTTTACGACCTGACCGGCTGCCTCAGTCGCATGATGAACCCGTATCTGTTGGGCTATATATTCGTCCAAGTCAGCTTTGAAGATTGTCTCCTCCTTGGCTGTTGACAGAGCCGGTGGAGGATTTGACGTTTCTCCCCTGTCGTCTTCAAGGACGATCGGAGGATCTTCTTCAGCAGGAGGATCTTGTTGGATCACCATTCCTACCATGTCCTAGAACAAGAGGGTCATTCGCTTTATATTGGCTGCTTGTTCCGCAGCCTCTTTGTCCTTCTTCTCCAATATCCGACGAAGGAATTCAGCGTCAGGTTCTTGTTCCTGGCGTTGATCCGAGGACGCTTCAGGGCTTTCTTTTGGCCCAGTGAGCGCGGCCATCGCATTCATCATTTCCTAGAGCTTCTGCTGTTGCTCCTGAGCTTTGGTTATTGACCGTGTAAGCGGTCTATGATCTGTAGATGCATGGTTGTCCTCTTTACCAGACGCTATGTAGACGGTATGGACTACAATGCCCCCGGACTTAGGGCGTTTGGGCTCGCCGCCTTTGGCATTTGCCGCAGGCGTAGGGACCTTCTCCGGCCTTCTTCTCTTGTGGGCCATCGAAGTTGAGGGGGCCGTTGCAGCGGGCACCCTGGCGATTGTCGTCCTTTGCTGTTTGACGGGATGGTTCTTTTCTTCTTGCACTTTCACCCTCTTCTGCTGGCGAGAGCGATCTGGATCAATTACGGAATCTTGAACCCTCTGCCAGACCTTGTAAAAACCATCCCGTCAGGTGAGGTGGAGCGTCGGTTGCACTTGCATTTCGAGCAGCTCAAGCAGTTGGAGGCCATTGATGCTTGATTTCTGCGCCAGGCAAAAGACCAAATCTTAGTAACTTGAAATCCAAAGGCAACCATTAACAAACCGCGATTCGTTCGCGAAGACGACACATGAAGTGTGGAGTGAAAAGAGGAAAAGGTCCCACCGGGCGTGCCAGAATCTGTTCCCCTCCGAAAGACGGCCAAGACTGAACGTCTTGCCTAAAATTCGGGGCAGATGCTATTTGGTTTTATCCGTCCACCTCTCCGAAGATGCCAAGTTGATTTATGGCACCGTGTATCGGAGGTTTAGACGGATACGGACGATGTAGCAGACTTCGTCAGATTCCCCCTCGCATGAGGGGTTTTTGATTGTGGGGACGCTCTTCCCTGCAGGCGCAATCCCCTGCAGTTAATTACGCTACCGCATCGCGGTAACAATTTTCTCCTTCTCCAGAATTTCACTTCGTGTCGTGGGTGTTTGTTTTGTTTGTGGTTGCCCGTGGATTGTATACGGAGACTAATTTATGTCGTCGCCCGTAGGACGTGGATTAGTCCAAATCCATATTTTCTTAGATTTAGGTTTGGTGTTTTAGTTTAAGGATACGTTAACCCTATTTAAGGCTAAGATCAACTTAAACTTTTGTTAAGGATGCGTTAGCCTAATCTCCAGACTAAGATCAACTTAACGGGATCGTTTGGATCCGACAAGAGAGCAATTGGCTCTATTGTTTAGTTTAATGACATTGCGGTCGATTTCCAGTTTAGGGACATGGTGTTCCATGTTCCAGTTTAGGGACATAGTGGTCCATTTAATGTATGGCCGTCGGGACCCGTCACCTCTCTGACGTCGTTGAAGGATTACAACGATAGGTGTCAGAGGAGTTCAGAGATGTACCCTTGAACCGGATGTAAATTGATTTAAGAGAGCAATCTTGCTCAGTCAATTTAATTTGAGGAGTTACGGCCATGATTGGGCTAAGTCCAGTTGAGAATATTCAACGTTGTGTGGTTGTTGGGACCCATCACCTCTCTGACGTCGTTGAATGATTACAACGATAGGTGTCTGAGGAGTTCAGAGATGTACCCTTGAACCGGATGTAAATTGATTTAAGAGAACAGTCTTGCTCAGTCAATTTAATTTGAGGACTTACGGCCATGATTGGGCTAAGTCCAGTTGAAGATGTTCGACGTTTTTATTTTTGGCCTATTAGGCCTGTGCTACGGCTTTGCCCCTGTTTAATAATGCACTGCATTTCATTCTGGCCTGCTAGCCCTTTTTGATTTGGGCTCTGTCCCTTTATAAATGATGCAGAGCATCTGTTTTGGTTTGGGCCCTGCCCTTTTTAAAATAACGCATAGCATTTTATTAGGCCTGTTAGGCCTTTTTTAATTGGGCTTGACCCTTCTGTAAATAATGCAATGCATTAATTATCTGACAGTGGCTTGTCAGGCATTTTGCGCCAATTATTGAGCGTAAGTGCTTGTGGTGGTAACACGTGTCACACTCCGGTGAGCGCAAGCGCAACAGCGCAGTGCGCTGCGCTATTGCGCTGCTGACACGTGGCGCGCTCTGGTGAGGTGCGCCAACTTTAAAGAGCAATGCTCTATTTTTAAAAGCGCATAGCGCAAGTTATTCTGGTGCTGACACGTGGCGCTCTCTGGTGGCTTGCGCCAACCCAGAAGCGCAACAGTGCAGTTTTTGCAAGTGCAAGGCACTGTTTCAATAACTTGATTCAATTTTGGATTCAAGAAAAGAATTTTTAAGATTCCAGAACCAATGGTTCATAAAAAAGTGCAAGGCACTGTTATTATTTATTTTTTATTGAAGATCATTGATCTTGTTCTTAGATCAATGATCTATTCAAAAAAAGTTCTTCTTTTATAAAGGTTTTTACCTTTTTTCTCTTCTTGGGTTTTTTTCTCAAAATTCTTCAGAGTTCTCTCTATTCTCTGTGCTGTTGTTTATGATCTTGATGTTGATGTTTTCTGAATTGGGGTTTAAGGGCCTTTATATAGTGCCCATTAATTTGTTAAATTTGTTAAAGAGATCATTCTCTGAGTGATTTGGGGAATTTTCCCCACCGTTGGATCTTTGATCCAAGGGCTTCTGTTTTACAGAAGACAATCTTCTTGTTTTAACGAGAACAGAAAGATCTTACTGGAATTTTAATTCTGTTTGGCGCAGATGCACCAGCGCTTGACACGTGTCGCAGAGCGCAGCGCAACTGCGCTGCCACGTGTCGCAGAGCGCAACGCAACTGCGCTAGCGCAACTGCGCTGCCACGTGTCACGCAGCGCATATGCGCTAGCGCAACCGCGCTGCCACGTGTCGCGCAGCGCAGAGCGCAGATCATCTGAAGCGTTGCTTCTTTTAATTTTGTTTTAAATAGAGCCTTGCTCTGATTGGGTGCGCTGCGCTGACGTATCAGCTTTTGACACGTGGCGCGTTTCGCGCAGCACATGGGATTTGAAGCGTTGCTTCATTTATTTTAACTTTAATTTTCACTTCAATTTCAAAACAAAGCTTTGCTCTGATTGGGGAAACAGAAGCGTTGCTTCGTTTCCCGCCTTGGAATTTGAACAGAGCATTATTCTGATTGGGGTAAACACTCGTCGCTGACGATCCGAGTGATCCAGTGAACGTACCTGACTTGCGTGATTACCCTTGTGCGTTGTTTGGAACCATTTCGTGTACCATGCGCGCGTCGCGACATTTCGCCGATGAAGGACGTTTCGTACACATCCGTTCTTGTTCCGTCTAGGCAAGTTAATCTTGCTACATGCTATATAACTCATTATATACCTATTTAAATAAATATCACACCTGTATTTTAAATCAAGCATCCCATGTTTCATATTACAGCCTTTCGACGTTCCGTTTACATTTGTATAGTATATTTCAGATCTAGGGCATGCAAACCAATCTTAATTACATGCTACATTACTTTAGACGCATCTATTTTAACAAATGGAATACCTGTATTTAAAATCATGCACCCCATGTTTAGTTTTATAACTTTTCGATGTTCCGTTTGCATCCATTCATATCATTTCAGATCTAGGTCATGAAAACTTATCTTGTTACATACTATACTATCATAAACTGTATCAAATTGAATAGTTACATTTCATATTGCTTGGTTATATGTTCCGCACTTGTTAGTTTATCATTTTACGATTATGTGATACCCGTTTGCATCCATATCATTTAAAAAATATATCGTCGTAATATTTCTTATTATTATCTTTAATTAGTTTATAATCTGCATTTTATAATGTTATACATTTAAAAATATTATAGTTTACACATGAAACGTCGTTGAAAAGCGGATACGGCAAATCTGAAATTTACTGTACACCTTACATTATAAAATTCATTATAAATTATAGAAAAATCATTAGTATACGTTCTTTAGTTCGTTACGAAGCTAACTCAGAATACTATAACTCTATTAAATATTTACTTGCAAAATAAATTGTTTAAATAACATAAAATGAAAATGAAAATATCTCTAAACTGCTGTCCAGGGAAATTCCAGCAACAAACTTTCAATTTCGAATTTTCATAACTTTTTGTAGGGACAACCTGAGATGCTTATACTTATAAAAATGAAAACCTTTTTGAATTATCTTTGTTTTGGTATAATACACGTCCGTTTTGAAGAACGTTTGTTATTTTTAAACTATTTTACAAATCAAGCTGACGCTGAATTTCTGAACGGAACTTTCTTGTGCATGGTTAATCAATACCACTTTTATAGTTATTTATCGTTTTGAATATGTTATCCATGTTAATATTATTATATTAATATCCATTTAATAAATAATAGTGCTTGTGTTTTAATATTCAGCAAATTTTACCGATTTACTGTTTTATAGTATCCGTCTGTATCCGTACGGTTTATTACATATCTAGTTGCACGCCGAGACCATATTATTTCATGTTATTGTTGTATTAGTGCACCATGCTTGATAATTGTGCATCCTACATAGTCATGATGTAACCCCTGACAAAATATTTGTGCATCCATGCATTACCGTGCATCCGTACTTGCTACAATTTTAGTATGAGCATCCGCTTGACACATGTGCACTACCTGTCATGACCTGATATACCACTGCTTGACTTGATACCTGATACACCACTACTTGACATGACTTGATACATGTCCACTACCTGACATGACCTGATGTACCACATCTTGACATGTTACCTGATCTTGTTACTAATGCCGACAATCTTGACATGTTGTCCCTACGAACATTTCCTGTTGTCTATTTAGACAAACCTGTACCTGCTTGATCCTGTGTTGGCATTAGCTCCAGATTTATCAATGCCTGACTTACACCATAACCTTGGGGGTATAGGGAAATCAAGAATGTATCCGAACGTAACTCAAAGGGCTATTACATCATTTTACCGTGGTCCCGTGGGGAATGAACGGGACATAGACTCACAGCCTATTACATCATTTTACCGTGGTCCCGTGGGGAATGAACGGAGCATAGACCGATGGGTTACGATGAGAATTAGATTAATTGATTTCGAATAACTTTAGAGTAGATAACCCTATAGCACAGTTTAGACTACTCATTGCACTTCACCTGTTTATATCCTGTTCACTGATCTATATTCATGTTACGGTTTACTTGCTACTGATGACTTGTTACTGTTCATACTTCATGCCTGCATATTTCATCACATTCTGCATGCTTAGAATTATTGATATTTTGACGCACTGACGTCTGGGTTTTGCATGGCCCGGATCCCTTATCTTTATCGCAAGTTGTCCAGCAGTATTTTGATCAACAGGCCGAGCAGTGAGGACCTGTTATTAGTTTAGTTTAGTTTCCTTTCAGTATTTTCATTCCTGATGTGAGCCCGCATTATGGGACGTACATTCCAGTTTATTATTGTATTGGATCTTTTTGCTTCCGCATTATTTTTATTCTTGACTCGTTAATCTGGCTCATGGACATGTATTAGATAGTTGTTTATTATTTTACTGTTCTTGATATCTCTACAGCCGTAATGTGACTGTGGAGGGATATTTCCTATCCACATGTAGCATGGTTGGCTCTGTCACGTGCCTATCTTAGCGCACTCTGGGAAGCGGGGCGTGACAGGGTTTGTTTGGTATCAGAGACATAGGATTTAGGTTAATCGGGTTTGATTCTTTTGTAGTTGGGTATTAGACCCAATACACGAATCGGAAAATCCGTAATTAGGAATATGTCCTGCCACATTGTTATCGTGATTCTTGAATCATATCTTTCTCTTGATCCTTTTCCTTGACGATATGCAAACCACTTTGCTTCTTGGCTTGAATCCTTTTGGTTCCTTATTGTTTCTTCCGTGCTATTCCTTTGATTCTGATACTAGGATTTGGGCGACTTGAACGGAGTTATGTGATTGTAACTATGAACTACGGCATGGTTACAATGCGGTACTCTATTTAAGTAACTTGGAGTCCTGGTCTTGTTTCATTTCCTTGTTTCATGGTCGTTCTATTATCTTGGTTCTCTCCGTTTCATTGCTTACCAGTTTATGTTTTGCAGATTTCTTGGTGACCGATACCGGCAGTTATGAAGTTGTCTTGGAAATTGATGGACTCACTTTCCACGCTCACATTGATTGTAGGGCAAAGAAAGTGATTTTCCAGATTCCCAGACATCCGGAGTTTGTTTTGCTGGAGGTAGCAGTTCTGTCGGGCTAGTCGAGTTTAGGGCTAGGCCGACAAGCAATGTTCTTTCGTCAATGGAAGTTGATAAGGAAGAAGAGTCAGCTGTAGTTTGAGAGTTCATGGACGTGTTCGAGGACATCTCGGGTTTACCGCTAAAACGAGATGTGGAGTTTGCGATCGATCTTGTTCCTGGTGCAGCGCCAATCTCAAAGGCGTGCTATCCGATGGCACCAGTGGAGTTGGAAGAAGTAAAGAAGTAGGTTACCGAATTGCTAGAGAAGGGTTGAATTCGCAGCAGCAATTCACCTTGAGGAGCTCCAGTTCTTCTAGTAAAGAAGAAAGATGGCACAAGGAGGATGTGCATCGATTATCGAGAATTAAACCGGGTGACTATTAAGAACAAGTACCCGATCCCTCGCATTGGCGAATTGTTCGAGCAGCTTAGTGGCGCTAGGGTATTCTCGAAGCTGGATTTGCGGTCCGGATATCATCAGGTCCGAGTTAAATCAGAAGATATTTGCAAGACTGCGTTCCGAACTCGGTATGAACATTACAAGTATTTAGTGATTCCATTCGGAGTCACGAATGCACCGGCGATATTTATGGACTTGATGAACCGAATCTTTTCACCGTTCTTGGACCAGTTTATAGTGGTGTTCATCGATGATATTCTGGTCTACTCGAGGAGCATTGAAGAGCATGCGGAACACTTGAAGATCGCACTGCAGACATTGAGGCAAGAAAGATCATATGCAAAGATGAGCAACTGCAAGTTTTGTCTTGAAGAAGTGAAGTTTTTGGGGCATGTCGTATCCGGATATGGAATCGCTGTTGATCCCGAGAAGATTGCAGCAGTTCAAAAATTGGCTGATTCCGAAGAACGCAGCAGAGATCAGAAGTTTTCTTGGACTTGCCGGCTATTACAGAAGGTTCGTGGAGAATTTTGCTCGTTTGGCTGAGCCTTTGACCAAGCTTACGCGCAAGGAAGTACCATTTGTATGGACGGATAAGTGTGCGTCAGCTTTTGAGGCGTTGAAGCAGAGATTGATAACCGCTCCTATTTTGACCGTACCAGACAGTTCCGGAGGATTGGTGATTCACAGCGACGCATCTGGGAAAGGATTGGGATGTGTTTTGATGCAGCATAGGAAGGTTATAGCCTACGCATCGAGACAGTTGAAGACCCATGAGAAGAATTACCCAACTCATGATTTGGAGGTAGCAGCTGTGATTTTCACTTTAAAGATTTGGAGACACTACTTATTGGGCGAAAGGGTCGAAGTATTCACCGATCACAAAAGCCTGAAGTATGTGTTCACACAGAAGGAGCTTAATATGAGGCAGCGTAGATGGTTGGAGCTGATGGCTGACTACGATCTTGATCTTAAGTACCATCCGGGGAAAGTTAATGTTGTGCCGGATGCGTTTAGTCGGTTGCCAGCAATTCAGATGTTGACTGCACAGAAGGAGCTTATGGAAGACTTTCGGAGATTCGAGTTGGAGATCGTGCTACTGCATTCTATAGGACAGTTGATACAGCTGCAAGTACAGTCGTCATTGATTGAGAGTATTAAAGCAGCGCAGTCGAAGGACCCAAGATTGCAAAGGTTTCGAGAACAGATTGAAGCTGGACTTCGAACGGACTTTTTAATTCATGAAGATGGTTCGTTGCGATATGGTAGCCGTTTGTGTGTGCCAAAAGAAGATATTCGCGAAGAAGTTATGAAGGAGGCACACAGTTTCGCGTATTCCGTACATCTAGGAGGCACGAAGATATACCGTGATCTACGACAGCATTTCTGGTGGGAAAGCATGAAAAGGGAGATTGCTCGCTTTGTAGCAAAGTGCTTGGTGTGTTAGCAAGTTAAGGCTGAACATCAAAGGGTTGCTGGTTTATTGCAACCACTTCCGATTCCTCAATAGAAGTGGGAACATATAACCATGAATTTCGTGACAGCTTTACCGCGGAGTTCAAAGGGCAACAATGCAGTTTGGGTGATTGTTGATCGATTGACCAAGGCAGCTCACTTCATACCGTTTCGAGTTGGTCAGTTAACAGAAGCGTTAGCAGAACGGTACATGCAGGAGATTGTGAGATTGCATGGAGTACCTGTGAGCATCGTGTCCGACCGTGACACCCGATTCTTATCACACTTCTGGAGGAGCTTACAGAAAAGTTTGGGGACTCGATTGAAGTTTAGCACAGCTTATCATCCTCAAACAGATGGCCAGTCGGAGAGAACGATCCAAACTCTTGAAGACATGTTGAGAGTTTGCAGGTTAGACTTCAAGGGTTCATGGGAGGATCATCTACACTTGGTGAAGTTTTCGTACAACAACAGCTTTCAGGCGACTATTCAGATGGTTCCATTTGAAGTATTGTATGGTCACAAGTGTCGCTCACATGTTTGTTGGGACGATGTTGGAGAACGAAGATTGTTGGGACTGGATTTGATCGTGCAAACCGTGGAGAAAGTTAATACTATCCGGAATTATATGAAGGCAGCACAAGATCGGCAGAAGTGTTGGGCCGATACATCGAGAAGACCTCTAGAGTTTGCTGTTAGTGATCTGGTATTCTTGAAGATATCACCTACTAGAGCAGTGATTCGTTTTGGGAGTCGAGGCAAGATTAGTCCTCGATTCGTGGGGCTTTTCGAGATTTTGGAGCGTGTTGGAGAAGTAGCTTATCGATTGGCGTTACCACAATCTTTGGCGAATGTTCATGACGTATTTCATGTATCTCAACTCTGTAAGTATGTTTGAGATGAAGCACATGTGCTAGATCATTCAGAGCTGACTGTAAGAGAGGTTTTGGCCTTTGAGGAACGACCGATGTCGATTGTTGATCGAAGAGAAAAGGTCCTTAATAACAAGGTTATCCCTCTCGTACTTGTTTCTTGGGGAAATCGCTCGCATGGAGAATCGACTTGGGAATGAGAAGAAGAAATTCGACAGAACTTTCGACACCTATTCCTGTAGATTCGTGTTGTTTACCTTTTCTTGTATTGGGAATTTCGAGGACGAAATTCTTTTTGTAGTTGGGTATAATGTAATACCCTAGTTCATTTATACCAGTTCTAGTTTATGTATTTCTTTATTTATGGTATTTTCCTGATTTATTGTGTTTTGGGTGCGAATAGTGTATTTGACATTTGTATTTGCATCCGACCCGACCCGCATGCTTGAAACCAGTCTTGATTCATGTTTATGATTTATCCTGACCTGTTACATGGACTCGTGCACTTTCATTTTAATTTATATATCTTGAATACTGGCATTTTATCTGGCATTTGCATTTTTACAATATAACATTTTAAGTAACATAAAATATTTTAAAAATATATTGCATGGCCTGCTTGATACCCCTAGCCCCGTGGTAGCATCCGCGCATCTTGTTCTCGTCCCGTTCAATGAAACGGACTTGTTTGGATGGCTACGCGCACGTGCGTGCATCCGTTCTTGGGGGTATGCATTTTTCGTTATCCGGACATTCATTTTTTTTTATTTTGGTCGACATGTATATTTTTCGTATTTTAAAACTGAATTTTAGACCCGACATGTTTTGGACTAAATTTGTATTTACCAGAATATCAAATTTTATTTATATAATATTAATTTTATAAATTGATACAAATTAAAATTTAGTTAACTAATAAAAGATTTTTTAAATTTAAATCTAAACTAATTTCCTAACAAACTAACAACCCCTTTCTCTCTCTCTCTCCTCTGCATATATATATTTATATATATATTATTTATTTAATTTTTTCTTTCCTTATTTAATACACAGCCTCTTCTTCTTCTTTCTTCTTTCTTTTTCTTGATCTTGTTTCTTGATTCCGGTGATCGCCGCCGGAGCCGTGCTCGTCGCTGACGATCCGAGTGATCCAGTGAACGTACCTGACTTGCGTGATTACCCTCGTGCGTTGTTTGGAACCGTTCCGTGTACCGTGCGCACGTCGCGGCATTTCGCCGACGAAGGACGTTTCGTATACATCCGTTCTTGTTCCGTCTAGGCAAGTTAATCTTTCTACATGCTATATAACTCATTATATACCTATTTAAATAAATATCACACCTGTATTTTAAATCAAGCATCTCATGTTTCATATTACAGCCTTTCGACGTTCCATTTACATTTGTATAGTGCATTTCAGATCTAGGGCATGCAAACCAATCTTAATTACATGCTACATTACTTTAGACGCATCTATTTTAACAAATGGAATACCTGTATTTAAAATCATGCACCCCATGTTTAGTTTTATAACTTTTCGATGTTCCGTTTGCATCCATTCATATCATTTCAGATCTAGGTCATGAAAACTTATCTTGTTACATACTATACTATCATATACTGCATCAAATTGAATAGTTACATTTCATATTGCTTCGTTATATGTTCCGCACTTGTTAGTTTATCATTTTACGATTATGTGATACCCGTTTGCATCCATATCATTTAAAATATATATCGTCGTAATATTTCTTATTATTATCTTTAATTAGTTTATAATCTGCATTTTATAATGTTATACATTTAAAAATATTATAGTTTACACATGAAACGTCGTTGAAAAGCGGATACGACAAATCTGAAATTTACTGTACACCTTACCTTATAAAATTCATTATAAATTATAGAAAAATCATTAGTATACGTTCTTTAGTTCTTTATGAAGCTAACTCAGAATACTATAACTCTATATATTTACTTGCAAAATAAATTGTTTAAATAACGTAAAATGCAATTAAAAATATCTCTAAACTGCTGTCCAGGAAAATTCCAGCAGCAAACTTTCAATTTCGAATGTTCATAACTTTTTGTAGGGACAACCTGAGATGCTTATACTTATAAAATGAAAACCTTATTGAATTGTATTTGTTTTGGTATAAGACACTTCCGTTTTGAAGAACGTTTGTTATTTTTAAGCTATTTTACAAATCAAGGTGACGCTGAATTTCTGAACGGAACTTTCTTGTGCATGGTTAATCAATACCACTTTTATAGTTATTGATCAGTTTGAATATGTTATCCATGTTAATATTATTATATCAATATCTATTTAATAAATAATAGTGCTTGTATTTTAATATTCAGCAAATTTTACCGATTTACTGTTTTATAGTATCCGTCTGTATCCGTACGGTTTATTACATATCTAGTTGCACGCCGAGACCATATTATTTCATGTTACTGTTGTATTAGTGCACCATGCTTGTTAATTGTGCATCCTACATAGTCATGATGTAACCCCTGACAAAATATTTGTGCATCCATACTTTACCGTGCATCCGTACTTGCTACAGTTTTAGTATGAGCATCCGCTTGACACATGTGCACTACCTGTCATGACCTGATATACCACTGCTTGACTTGATACCTGATACACCACTACTTGACATGACTTGATACATGTACACTACCTGACATGACCTGATGTACCACAGCTTGACATGTTACCTGATCTTGTTACTAATGCCGACAATCTTGACCTGTTGTCCCTACGGACATTTCCTGTTGTCTATTTAGACAAACCTGTACCTGCATGATCATGTGTTGGCATTAGCTCCAGATTTATCAATACCTGACTTACACACATAACCTTGGGGGTATGGGGAAATCAAGAATGTATCCGAACATAACTCAAAGGGCTATTACATCATTTTACCGTGGTCCCATGGGGAATGAACGGGACATAGACTCGCAGTCTATTACATCATTTTACCGTGGTCCCGTGGGGAATGAACGGAGCATAGACCGATGGGTTACGATGAGAATTACATTAATTGATTTCGAATAACTTTAGAGTAGATAACCCTATAGCACAGTTTAGACTACTCACTGCACTTCACCTGTTTATATCCTGTTCACTGATCTATATTCATGTTACGGTTTACTTGCTACTAATGACTTGTTACTGTTCATACTTCATGCCTGCATATTTCATCACATCCTGCTTGCTTAGAATTATTGATATTTTGACGCACTGACGTCTGGGTTTTGCATGGCCCAGATCCCTTATCTTTATCGCAGGTTGTCCAGCAGTATTTTGATCAACAGGCCGAGCAGTGAGGACCTGTTATTAGTTTAGTTTAGTTTCCTTTCAGTATTTTCATTCCTGATGTGAGCCCGCATTATGGGACGTACATTCCAGTTTATTATTGTATTGGATCTTTTTGCTTCCGTGTTATTTTTATTCTTGACTCGTTAATCTGGCTCATGGACATGTATTAGATAGTTGTTTATTATTTTACTGTTCTTGATATCTCTACAGCCGTAATGTGACTGTGGAGGGACATTTCCTATCCACGTGTAGCATGGTTGGCTCTGTCACGTGCCTATCTTAGCGCACTCTGGAAAGCGGGGCGTGACATTTCCTCCATTAACCTCTCTCTCTCTCTCTCTATATATATATATATATATATATATGTATATGTATATATATATATATATATATATATTGAGAATAATAGGGGACAGAGTCCCTGGGAGTCTTTTTTGGTTAGGTGGCGCAAAAAATATACCCTCCATCAATTTTTTCGACCATCGGCATTCGTCGTCGTCATCTTTATCATCATTGATGTTAATACAGCAAATTTCATGTAATTCTACCATTTTTTCATCGTTGATTTAGTGGGTGTAAATTTAACGATATACCGATAATATAACTTTTTTACATTGTTAAATCAACGGAGAAATTGTGTTAGATCCACATGAAATTTGGTGTATCGACATCTTAGATGATAAAGATGATGATGATGGATGCCGATCGTCGAATAAAATGGTGGAGGGTGGAGATTTTAGACGCCGCCTAACGAAAAAGCCTCCTATGACTTCTTTTCTACATTATTCTTGTCATGCCCCGCTTCCCAGTATACGGAAAGGAGACGCGACACGGCCCGCTACGTATTTACTAAAAAGTAAACACGCTAAGCGTAAATAAGCAATATAATGTAAATATACACAAGAAAGACATGAGATGTAAATGAATATTCCCTTATAAAAAAAGAAAAAAAAAAGCGATGGAAAAATTTTCCCTGGTGGAGCATCGCGTGCCCACACGTGATGCGCCTCTGAACAAAATTATAGGCATTGTGCTTAACAATTAAGGCTGAAATTGAGCCTCACATGCAAGCACGTGAGCATCTATATACAAAGTATATAGGCGCTTTTTTTAAAACAAATAACAGGTCAGAGAAGCTCACGTGTCAGCACGTGATGCCTTTTTTGGGCTGTTACATATAAGCAAATGAGTTTAACTCTGTGAGGTCACGTGCTACACGTGAATGGTCTTAAATGCCTTCTAAGCCGATAGAATTAAATTCTAAATAAAGAGATCAAAACCCTACTTGAAAAATATTTCCTTGAATCTTTCTAAACAAGAAAGATTATTCTATGTAAAACAAAGTACTATTGGATCGATTAAAAAATCAACTATCTACAGAAAAATTCCGTATGGGAAAATATTTCCCTAATCTTGTTAAAAAAACAAGAAAAATATCTTCTGTAAAACAGAAGTCCTTGGATCAAAGATCCAACGGTGGATAAAATCCCCGAATCAATTAAGATCTCTCAATGAGTGATTTCTTTAACTAAATCAACAAACTTGCTTCTACTATATAAAGGATCTAAGAATTCAAGTCTGGCAGACAGAGAGAGGAGACCCCCCATAAGATTTGAGAAACAAAAAAAAGAAGAAAGATCTCTCTTTTAGAAAAAGAAACCCTAGGTAAGAAGAAAGACCTAGAGATCATTTTATCTCCGGTCCGAGAGTTTAACTCTTTTAAAAAGAACTTAGTTCTTCCTCTGGTTGAGGTCTGCAGAAGCAGATCTCCCCACAAGTTGAGAATTTAATTCTCATCGGGGAGATTCTATCATGCAGACTTAAAACTTAAGGGAAAAAACTAAGTTTGAAGAATTTAATTCTTCCAAAAGATATAGGAATTTAATTCCTCTGATAAAACTAGGGTTTAACCCGACATAAGAATTTAATTCTTATAAAAATAAGGGACCTGAAATTCTCAAAACTCAGATCAAGATTTCCATGCACATAAAAGAAATGATTAGCGTTCAACGCTATCACGACAGATCACGTGTTCCCACGTGAGCACCTCTGAGTAACAAAAAGGAATGACTGGGATCGAGTCACGTGAATCCAACGTGACCCCCTAATAGTGCTTAACACTTATAAAAGAAAAATGGGAATAAATAAAAGACAGTTCACATTTTTGGGGCGCCGCACGTGACCCCTAATAGTGCTCAGCACTTATAAAAGAAAAAGGAATAAATTAAAGACAGTTCCCATTTTTGGGGCGCCACACGTGACCCCTTAATAGTGCTCAGCACTTATAAAAGAAAAAGGGAATAAATCAAAGACAATTCCCATCTTTGAGACACCTCACGTAATCCCCTAATAGTGCTCAGCACTTATAAAAAAAAAGGGGATAAACCCAAAGAAGCAGTGTCCAATTCTCAGGCTCCTCACGTGCCATACGTGAGCGCTCCAAATTTTAGTGTTTAACACTGCTTAAAAGCCTCACGTGGGAGCGCGTGAGCGCCAAGCAGATATTGGTGTTTAATACCATGAGGGGCCAAGCTTAGCACAAATTAGCCAAGTCTCCCGAGGCCAAAACCCTTTTGATTACCCAATCAACCGAGCCCTCCTATGCTCAGGTCTTCCCAAATCGATCTTAGTTCCAAAGATGACTAATGATCTCCTAACAGATGGTATCTAAAATGGTGTTCATTCCACCATGATCTCTCCCTTCAATCTGGAACTCGGTCCAAAGGTACATCTCTCCATACCTCTGATACATGTCGTTGTAATTCTTCAACGTCTTCAGAGAAGTGGAGGGTCCCAACAACCAATAGCTCTTTGGTGCACTCCCAAACCCATGAGCACATCACAATGGACCGCAACGTTCTTAAACTAAGTTATGGACCGCAACGTCCTTAAACTAAACCCTCACCCCAAAAAAATGGTGATCTACAGACCGTAACGTCCCTAAACTAAAACGATTGAGCACAAATGCTATTTTGTTGGATAAAAAATGATCCTAAAACCCCGTTAAGTAGATCTTAGTTCAAGATCGAATTAACGCATCCTTAACAAACATTTAAGTTGATCTTAATCTCGAACAAGATTAACGATCCTTAAATCAAACCAAACCCAAATCTAAGAATATACGGATTTGGACTAATCCACGTCCTACGGGCGACAACATAAATTAGTCTCCGTATACAATCCACGGGCAACCAAAAATAAAACAAACACACACGACACAAAGTGAACTTCTGGAGCAGGAGAAAGTGGTTACCGCGATGCGGTAGCGTAATTAACTGCAGGGGCTTGCGCCTGCAGGGAAGAGCGTCCCCACAATCAAAAAACCCCTCACAAACGAGGGGGAATCTGACGAAGTCTGCTATAACGGACGCATCCATCTAAACCTCCGATACACGGTGCCATAAATCAACTTAGCATCTTCGGAGAGATGGACGGATAAACCCAAATAGCATCTGCCTCCAAATTCATGCAAGACGTTTGTCTTCCCAGTTTTCGGTGGTAAACAATGAACAACAACTTTTTATTTATTAAACATTCTTTACAATACAATGCTGGAAAGTAAATACAATATGGAAATCAATGCCTAAATAATGGCATGAACTGAAAGTAAAAGTATATACAAGTGTCTAGAGCCTGGGATCTTCTGCGAACTGCTCCAAGTCTTCTGAGCTGGGCTCTATCTCCAGAGAGTCAGGTCCTCCTGACAACATTCCAAAGAAAGAATAGAAAAGGAATGTCGTCAATGAACAATCGCACGGTAAGTCTTAAAGAGAGATAGAAATAAACTAAACCGGTAAAGGGAATATATTTGGTATAGTGTATGATTATTATATTAACGAAGTTGTTTGTAGCTTGGTACAGAATATGCCAGTGTATACGAGAGGAGTCCAACTTACCCCGTGGACTATGGTATAAGGAGTACAAGGCCCCGTCAAAACCCACAGGACAACGGCAACGGATGTTCGGGTTAGGTGTATTAAAGTGATCGTCTCGTGCCACTTTTAACACATTTCGTACCAATCTATCTCTTTAAAAACCCCGTAATGTTTATTGTATTGATTGTATTGTTTTGTTTAATAGAAGCAAGACTTGCCGAAACCATGATATCAACTGTTCATGTAAATGGAAAGGATGTAAACGGATAGTCATGTAAACAATGTCAATGTATATCCATGGTTCAGTCAAATCAATTCATGTTGATATAGATTGAATTATGGTATAAATGGATTCATGTTGAATTGGAGTTATATTTGAATTGTATTCAAGGATGGATTATATTCAGATTAGACTGAGATTCAGATTGAGTCAAAACACTTAAACAGAATTGAAGTCCTGTATTAGTTTTGGAATTATCGGTAACTGCTACACATGGACGGCAGGATTTGTGTCTTTTTCCAAGACAATTACCGTATTAATAACCCCGTTTTTAGTTTTCTACCTTAAATAGGCAAGCACCCACTTTATCCGGCTCCCTGGGGTTCAAGAGAATTGTTCCCGCTTAAACCTATATTTACTAGGGTCCTTATTGTAAATTATATAACTTGAGGGGGTTTTATAAAAAATAGTTTTAGTATATTTTCAAAATAAACCTTAAGTATTTATTTATTGTCTTTAGGGTTTTTATAGATGTAATTTTTATAAGATGAGATATTCTAGTGGATATAAACCTAAATTGAATAGTATATGCTATTTTCATATAAATTGACTTATATTGATTTCTTGATGGTATTTTTATGAAACTTGTGATTCTTTTGCTTAGAAAAATATGGAATTTATTATATATATATTTAAAATAAATATTTTGATAATATTATATATAATTATTAGAAAATAAATTTATTTATTAAATAGAAAATCACATTATTCTTAAAAATTGTAATAAAAATTCCATCGAGATCGGATGCTCCGTGAGGAGGTCTGCATCTCGCTCTACTAGTCCCGAGGATGTGCGATAAGCCGCACCATCCCGATCGGGTTCCCCAAAATGGCTTGTAGAGGCTTAATTGCAAGGAATTTAATTAAAACAATTTTAAAAATACGGTTTTTGATAGATTAAGGTATTTAATTGTAAAATTCGTCTTAGCCACAAAAATATTGTTATCAAACCATCGTGTTATGTCAAGATGAGTGTTGTGATGAGGTAGGTCATTATCTTGTGAGTTTTCTAAAAGTAATATGAGCAATATGATGAAATAATGTTGTAGGTAAATTTTGTGGTATTTTAACGAAAAAGTGTAATACAAGTTGCATTGCATGGTATTTTGAATTGAAACTTGTTCTAAATGTTTTTTTATGGTTGCTAAACAAGATGTAAAGAAATTGTTGATTTGTTGTTAAGAAAAGTTGGATTTTTAATGAAATTAGAATCGGAAGTCGGAATAACTCCGCTTCCGACGGGTTTTAATAAAAGATCATTTTAGAATAAAAAGATAGGAGAGAAGATGGAACTTACCGGTTGAGAAGAGAAAGAAGATGTGGAGGAAGGTTTTGAAGGTGTCGTGGAGTCGCGGTGTCGTCGGGTTTGTCTCGAATCGTCGCCGGAACTTGACCTTGGGCTAACTCCACTTGTACAACTTTTTGGACTTAGAAAAATTTGAGAGTTTTGATAATGGATTTCAGAATAGAGAGGGCTAAGGTGTAGGGTGGTATTTATATGATTGAATTAGTGTTTAGGGTATTAAAATTGAGAATTAAAATGCATTAAAATTTGGTTTTATAGCTCATTTTAATTCTCTATTAATGTGCAGGAAAATCAAACAGAATAGGAGTAATGGGGTAGGCCAAAGGGTGTCGGGGTCAAAAATTGAGGGCATTAGCGATGGGGGGGACCGGCGGCGCCGGCCCCAAAGCAAATCTCGTCGGCCGATCAAGGGGTCGGGGTCTTGGATTTCTGCCACGTATCATGTTCAGTGCATATATTATTTTCCACATGTTTGATTTGATTGACTTTTCATTTTTACATGTATTGCACGTGTAAACTTTTGGGCTTCCAAAAAGTTTAAAAGAAAAATCAGTAAAAATAATATGTGTCTGAGGGGATTCGAACACAGGGGCTATGTCACAGCAGTGCAAGGCTTTACCAATGAGCTACAGGTTATTTCTTGCTATTTTAAAACAAATTAAATACTTATAGCATACTCAGAGTTGCAAATACTCCATTTAGTATTTTAACTTTAAACAAATTTTTGTACATTATAAATAGAGTCGTTACATTCTACCCTCTTTATAAAAATTTCGTCCTCGAAATTTACAATTATTAAAGACTAATTTACAAACAAGTGAGGATATCTTGCATGCATGTCGTCTTCTCTTTCCCATGTTGAATCTCCTGGTGAGTCTTTTCTCCACATTGCTCGAACCAAGTTTACTTCCTTGTTCCGAAGTGACTTTACCTTTCTGTCCAGGATTTCAACGGGTTATTGCTCACAAAATAAATCTGTCTGTACAGTGAGCTCGGAGTGATCAGGAATGTGACTGGGGTCATTCACATACCTTCTGAGTTGGGATATATGGAACACATTTTGCACTCCTTCCAATGAGGGTGGAAGTGCCAAGCGATAAGCCACTTCTCCGACTCGTTCGAGTATGTCGAATGGTCCAATGTACCTCAGACTTAGCTTACCCCTCTTTCCAAAACAAATCACTCCATGGTTTAGAGAAATCTTCAGAAAGACATGATCTCCCGGTTGGAACTCCAAGTGACAGCGCTTTGCATCAGCCCAGCGCTTCTGTCAGTCTTGGGCTATGCGCATTTTTTCTCTGATAGTGCGAACTACATTCATAGTTGCCACTATCATCTCAGGTCCAAGGAGTTCTCTATCTCCAATGTCGTCCCAACTTAATGGTGATCGACACTTCCTTCTATTTAGAGTTGCAAAGGGTGTCATTCCAATACTTGCTTGGTAGCTGTGTTGTATGAAAACTCCACAAGATGTATGTGATCTTCCCATAATCCTCCGAAGTCTAACATACACGCTCTTAGCATATCTTCAAGAATCTGAATCGTTCGCTCAGACTGACCATCTGTTTGTGGATGATAAGCTGGCTGTGCTAAAGTTCAGACTCATGCCCAAGCTAGCTTGTAGACTTTGCGAAAATTTCGATCGAAATCTGGTGTCACGATCGGAGACAATGCAAACCGGTACTCCATGTAATCTCACGATCACCTGCATGAGTTCATGGGTATCAGAGATAGTACACATTGAAGAGTTAAATCTTACTTAGATTCAAACCTACCTCCATGTACTTCTTTGCTAGTGTCTCGGTAGATTGGCCAACTCGAAAGGGAATAAAGTGAGCCGACTTTGTGAGTCGATCCACAATAACCCATACCGCATCGTTACCTTTCGTGCTGCGAGGAAGTGCAGTCATGAAATCCATGATAATATGTTGCCACTTCTATTCTGGGATAGGTAACGGTTGAAGTAAATCAGCAGTCCTGTGATGTTCAGCTTTCACTTACTGACATACTAAACATTTAGCGATACTTATGGCTACTTCACGCTTCATTCCATGCCACCAGTAATGTTGCCGTAGATCTTTGTACATCTTTGTACCACAGGGGTGTACTGAATAGGGAGAGTTGTGAGCTTCTTTCATCAATTCTTCCCGAATAGAGTCTTGTGGTACACACAATCTACTGCCGTATCTCAAAGATTCGTCTTCGTGAATGATGAAGTCTGTTCGAAGTCCACTTTCTACTTGTTCTCTGATCTTTTGCAACTTAGCATCACTTTCTTGAGCTGCTCTGATCTGATTGACAATTATTGACTGAACTTGTAAGATCATCAAACTTGAAGCGTTACCTGGCATGACCACCACTATCTCCATCTGGTGCAAATATTACTGTAAGTTCCACTGTACGGTGAGATTCATTGAGAGTGGTTGGCAACTAAGTGCATCAGGTACTACATTCACCTTCCATGGATGATATTGTAGGTTGATGTTGAAGTCCGCCATAAGTTCTAACCATCTTCTCTGCTGCGTATTCAATTCTTTCTGAGTAAACATATTCTTCAGACTTTTGTGGTCTGTGTAGATATCTACCCGTTCTCCCAGAAGTTAATGACGCCAAATCTTGATAGCAAAGATAACGGCTGCCAACTCCAGATCATGCGTCGGATAGTTGCGCTCATGAATCTTCAGCTGTCTTGATACATAAGCTACAACTTTACCGTGCTGATGTAGAACACATCCTAATCCCTTACTGGATGCATCGCAATGCACTACGAAACCTCCAGATTGGTCCGGTATTACGAGAATAGGCGCTGATGTCAATCTTGAGTTAAGTTTTACGAAAGCTTGTTCACATGCTTCTGACCACACGAATTCTTCATCTTTACGTGTGAGTTTGGTCAGGGGTGTTTCGATCTTCGAAAATCCTTCAATAAATCTTCGGTAGCATCCTGCTAAACCTAAGAAACTTTGAATGTCCTTCACTGTCTTCGGTGTCTTCCATTCGCTTACTACTGATATTTTAGCTGGATCTATAGAGATTCTATCGCCTGATACAATATGTCCGAGATAACCGACTTGATCTAGACAAAACTCACACTTGTTGTACTTGGCATAGAGTTGATATTGTCGTAAAGTATCCAGGACAATTCGTAAATGCCCGGCATGCTCTTTCCGACTCTTTGAATACACCAGGATGTCGTCGATGCAAATGACAACAAACATGTCTAGGTACTCTCGGAAAACATAATTCATTAGGTTCATAAATATGGCTGGTGCGTTGATCACTCCAAATGGCATCACAACGTATTCATAATGTCCATAACGAGTTCTGGATGTCGTTTTAGGAATATCATATTCTTTGACCTTCACCTGATGATAACCCGAACGCAGATCTAACTTAGAGAAAACGCAAGACCCACTTAGCTGGTCGAACAGATCGTCGATGCGCGGTAGTGGATACTTGTTCTTTATTGTTATTTCGTTCAGAGCTCTATAATCAACACACATTCGGTATGAACCTTCCTTCTTCTTCACCAGCAAAACCGGAGATCCCCAACTTGAAGTGTTGGGACGAATCCATCCTTTCTTCAGAAGTTCGTTCAATTGAGTACGGATCTCCTTCAAACCTTCAGGACTTAATCGCTACGGTGCTTTGATCACCGGTTGAGCATCAGATACTAATTCAATTCCGAATTCAAAAGCTCAATCGGGAGGCAAACCTGATATGTCTTCAGGAAATACGTCGTCGAACTCTCAAACTACCTATGGCTTGTCTTCTTCTTCCTAATGAGTTGCAATCACTGCCTTCTTCAGTTGAGCTTTGTAGGTACTAGGCTCTAGAGCACGGTCTCCACTTTTGAAATAAAAGACCGGATGATCAGAAATCTCTAACACTACCCTCCTTTGACGACGGTCGATGGTAGCGTAGAAAGTTCCTAGCCAATTCATAACCAAAACTACATCGAAATTCGGTATGTCCAGCACCTTGAAGTCAGCATAGAATTCCCTACTGCAGACGACCACTGGACACAGGTCGTATCCCATCGTTGCCTTGAGAACGACGTTCCCTGAACTGACATTCCAGCTGGATACGAGCGGTTTGACTGGAATCGCATGAGTTCGGACGAACCGTTGCGACATAAAGCAATGGGATGCTCCAGTATAGAATAGTGCTAGTGCAGGAAGTGAGGCTACTAAGATCATACCTAAGTTATATGGGATAGGTTGAGGTATAGAAAAAGATATATGGACATAAATAAGTATTGAACGGATTTGAAAGATGGAAAGTTACCAGTGATGACTTGGCCAGTGGCTTCAGCTTTTTCCACAGTCATTGTGAAAGCCTGTCACCTCGGTACATTCCTCCTTGCAGGGGGAGCATTCCTCTATCCGTTCATTTGTCCTTGAGGTAAGTTCCTTTGTGCTTGATGGAACTGACGAGGAGGAGGTACAGTAGGTCCACGAGGAGGTGAGGCTGGGAGAGCAAGACGTAGAGCAGGTGGCTGGATAGCTGGCCGCTGCTGATAAGTGATTGCTAGTCTGGGTGCCTGATTCTGATTGAGCCTGTGAGGACAAGAACCAATATCATGTGTGGATGAGCCACAGACTAAGCAGAGGCGATTAACATGCCTACAATCCTTCGCCAGGTGTCTATTTTTTTTTGCAGTAAAAACAAAAGTCTGGACTGGACCGGTAGAAAGGTACTCCCGGTCTCCTGGGTACAAAAGGCGGCCTAGAAGAGGCTCTTACTGCCATCTGGGTAGCAGGACGCTTCACACCGGTAGATTGAGGTATATCCTTCTTCTTCACTACTGCCTCGTATCGACGGGCAGCCTTCAAAGCCAAATCATGAGTTGGGAAATCCCATGTATCTAAGGCAGCTTGGATCTCCGGGTCCAACCCTTGCTGAATCGTCTGGCCCTGATCTCAGCAGTCGGAATGAAGTGTGCTGCGAACTTGTTACGGTCTTGTGTTAGCTGTGTAATATGTGACATAGAAAATCGAATATTTAAGACATATCTTACCTTCTCAACATAGTGAACTCGGCATCATACTCAGCCACAGATTTGCTCCACATATAGCCTTGTTGTAAGTAGATGAATTGCTGCTCCATATCGAATCGGGCAGTCTCAGGAAAATACTTCACGTCAAACATATCGCGAAAGGTCTTCCATTCGATCGGTTGGGCAAGACGGATTTCTTCCGCCTTCCACCATACTCGGGGGTTATCAGTAAGTTGTGGTTTCGCAACCCTTACCCAAGCAATGTCTGGCACTTGTATTGCTGCCAGATCGTCCTTAATGGATTGAGCCCATTCTTCAGCTTCCAAAGGGCTCTCTTTCCCAAAAAATTGCTTCGGATGAAGTACCCGGAATTGCTTCACTCCAGGTGCTTCCGCTTCTGGGCAGTTCATTAGAATAGCAGTCTGTTATTGCTTTCCTCCAGGAGGCTCTTAATTGCCTCAAGCAGTACCGTCTGCTCGTTGATCGGAGCTACAACGGTAGGCGTAAGTGGAAGAGGTGGTGGTGTGTTGTTGACGTTTGTACTCATGTTGTTGGGAGAATCCATAATCTTGAAATAAAAATAGAATTATGATAGATTCAAAGGAATATGAAATGTAAAGAATGTTTTTAGTTGCTGATACTTGTGATATATATTGCTTAGGTTTCCATGCAGAACTGACACTGCATGGTAGGGTTCTATGCAGAACTGACTTGCATAGACCGCTAACAAAACCTGTCACGCCCCGCTTCCCAGTGTACGGGAAGGAGACGCGACATGGCCCGCTACGTATTTACTCAGAAGTAAACACGCTAAGCGTAAATAAGCAATATAATGTAAATATACACAAGAAAGACATGAGATGTAAATGAACAACAACTTTTTATTTATTAAACATTCTTTACAATACAATGCTGGAAAGTAAATACAATATGGAAAGCAATGCCTAAATAATGGCATGAACTGAAAGTAAAAGTATATACAAGTGTCTAGAGCTCGGGGTCTTCTGCGAACTGCTCCAAGTCTTCTGAGCTGGGCTCTATCTCCAGAGAGTCAGGTCCTCCTGACAACATTCCAAAGAAAAAATAGAAAAGGAATGTTGTCAGCGAACAATCGCACGGTAAGTCCCAAAGAGAGATAGAAATAGACTGAACAGGTAAAGAGAATATATCTGGTATAATGTATGATTATTATGTTAACGCAGTTGTTTGTAACTTGGTACAGAATATACCAGTGTATACGAGAGGAGTCCAACTCACCCCGTGGACTATGGTATAAGGAGTAAAGGCCCCGTCAAAACCCACGGGACAACGGCAACGGATGTTCAGGTTAGGTGTATTAAAGTGACCGTCTCGTGCCGCTTTTAACACATTCTGTACCAATCTACCCCTTTAAAAATCCCGTAATGTTTATTGTATTGATTGTATTGTTTTGTTTAATAGAAGCAAGACTTGCCGAAACCATGATATCAACTGTTCATGTAAATGGAAAGGATGTAAACGGATAGTCATGTAAACAATGTCAATGTATATCCATGGTTCAGTCAAATCAATTCATGTTGATATAGATTGAATTATGGTATAAATGGATTCATGTTGAATTGGAGTTATATTTGAATTGTATTCAAGGATGGATTGTATTCAGATTAGAATGAGGCTCAGATTGAGTCAAACACTTAAACAGAATTGAAGTCTTGTATTAGTTTTGGAGTTATCGGTAACTGCTGCACATAGACGGCTGGATTTGTGTTATTTTCCAAGACAATTACCGTATTGATAACCCCGTTTTTAGTTGCCTACCTTAAATAGGCAAGCAACCACTTTTTCCGACTCCCTGGGGCTCAAGAGAATTGGTCCCGCTTAAACCTATATTTACTAAGGTCTTTATTGTAAATTATATAACTTTAGTGGGTTTTATAAAAAATAGTTTAAGTATATTTTCAAAATAAATCTCAAGTATTTATTTATCGTCTTTAGAGTTTTCATAAATGTAATTTTTATAAGATGAGAAATTTTAGTGGATATAAACCTAAATTGAATAATATATGGTATTTTCATGTAAATTGACTTATATTAATTTCTTGATGGTATTTTTATGAAACTTGTGATTCTTTGTTTAGAAAAACATGGATTTTATTATATATATATTTAAAATAAATATTTTGATAATATTATATATAATTATTAGAAAATAAATTTATTTATTAAATAGAAAATCACATTATTCTTAAAAATTATAATAAAAATTCTATCGAGATCGGATGCTCCGTGAGGAGGTCTGCATCTCGCTCTACTAGTCCTGAGAATATGCGATAACCCGTACCATCCCGATCGGGTTCCCCAAAATGGCTTGTAGAGGCTTAATTGCAAGGAATTTAATTAAAACAATTTAAAGAATAAGGTTTTTGATAGATTAAGGTATTTAATTGTAAAATTCGTCATAACCATAAAAATATTGTTATCAAGCCATCGTGTTGTATCAAGATGAGTGTTGTGATGAGGTAGTTCATTACCTCGTGAGTTTTCTAAAAGCAATATGAGCAATATGATGAAATAATGTCGTAGGTAAATTTTATGGTATTTTAACGAAAAAGTGTAATACAAGTTGCATAGCATGGTATTTTGAATTGAAACTTATTCTAAATGTTGTTTTATGGTTGCTAAATAAGATGTAAAGAAATGGTTGATTTGTTGTTAAGAAAAGTTGGATTCTTAATGAAATTAGAATCGGAAGTCGGAATAACTCCGCTTCCGACGGGTTTTAATAAAAGATCGTTTTAGAATAGAAAGAGATGAGAGAAAAAGGTACTTACCGGTTGAGAAGAGAGAAAAGAGGTGGAAGAAGGTTTTGAAGGCGTCGTGGAGTCGCGGTGTCGCTGGATTTGTCCCGAATCGTTGCCAGAATTTGACCTTGGGCTAACTCCACTTGTACAACTTTTTGAACTTGGAAAAATCTGAGAGTTTTGACAATGGATTTCAGAATAGAGAGGGCTAGGGTGTAGAGTGGTAATTATAGGATTGAATTAGGGTTTAGGATATTAAAATTGAGAATTAAAATGCATTAAAATTTGGTTTTAAAGCTCATTTTAATTCTATGTTAATGTGTAGGAAAATCAAACAGAAAATGAGCAGTGGGGTAGGCCAAAGGGTGTCGGGATCAAAAATTGAGGGCATTAGCGACAGTGGGACCGGCGGCGCCAGCCCCAAAGCAAATCTCGTCGGCCGATCAAAGGCGGCAGGGTCTTGGATTTCTGCCACGTGTCATGTTCGGTGCATATATTATTTTCCACATATTTGATTTGAGTGACTTTTCATATTTACGTGTATTGCACATGTAAACTTTAGGGCTTCCAAAAAGTTTAAAGGAAAAATCAGCAAAAATAATATGTGTCCGAGAGGATTAAAACACAGGGGCTATATCACAGCAGTGCAAGGCTTTATCAATGAGCTACAAGTTGTTTCTTGCTGTTCTAAAACAAAATAAATATTTATAGCATACTCGGGTTGTAAATACTCCATTTAGTATTTTAACTTTAAACAAATTTTTGTAGATTATAAACATAGTCGTTACAATTCTCATATATAATAATGGAGAAAATGTGCCATATGAGGGGATTCCTCTTATGGCATACAAAAAATACAACCTCCACGATTTTTTTCGACGATCGGTATCTATCATCTTCATCATTATCATCTAAGATGTGGATACATCAAATTTCATGTGATTCCACCACTTTTTCACCGTTGAGTTAAGGGGTGCAAAGTTAACGGTTTATTGACATTAGAATTTTTTTACTGCTAATTCAACGGTGAAAAAATTAAGGAATCATGTGAAATTTGGTGTATCCACATCTTATATGGTAAAGATCATAGTCACATAATTCGCGAATTTTTGACCGTCCGATTAATTCCCCGATTTAATCGCTGTTGGAGAATGTTTTGAATTATCCGCGAATTATTCGAAAAAATACCGAATAATTCGCAAAAAACGAAAAATTCGCAACATCAAAACCTCGCGCCTCATATATTAATTTCTTGCTTCAAATCCTTCCCGAATACTTGCCGAATCTTTCCCGAATACCTGCCGATTTTTTCCGAATAGTTCTCTGAATACGAATTTTCGACCTCGCCGAACTATTTCCGAACGGCGAATTTGTGACTGTGGTAAAGATGGTGATGATGGACGCGAATCATATAGATTTTTGATCCATCTAACGAAAAAGCCTCCAAAGGCCTGTTTTATTCATTATTCTCATATATATATATATATATATATATATATATATGTGGTGGGTATATATATATATATATATATATAGGATTGAGAGAGAGAGAGGCGCTCATTCCCACCGCTTTAATTTTAAGTGCTGATTGCTACAGGGATATGAAATGCATTTGATATGATGAGACCCCATTTATTATTGTCTCGCTTTTCCTCGCATTCTATCAAAAGTTTGATGTTGTGACGTGGGATGTAATGATTTTGTAATTTATATTTGTTGCAAAATGTTATCCATATTGAGGGTTAAAGTTCCCAGTTTTGCATAGTGATACTTTTAAAAACACTTTTAATTATACGCCCCCACCACCGAATATGAATGCCTGTGTGTCTGATGTTTGATATGATATAAATGTAAATCCCTTAGTCTTCATTATAACTTTTGAGTTTTGGCACGGTGAAATGCCTAATCAACACAGTATCATAGCAATTCAAATTTGATTTATACCGGATGTATAAACGGACAACTTAAACTAAAAATATTGCTGCACAAAAAGCACAAGTATCGATCTAAAGGATTGTCAACCACCGGAAGCGTGCTAGCACATAATTAAAAATAAATTACTCAATCTTCATCATAACTGGTTCTAGAGTTTTGGCATGCGTGCAGCGGAGCGAAAGGAATATTCAACATCAGGGGAAATGGGGGGTGGCGCAAGCCCCACTTAATAGGTAGGGCCGCACCCCCACTATCCCCTCAATGCCCGCAACGGCATGCTCTTAGCATTAATACATTTTAATTGACGTCAATGTTTGTATCACTAGGAAAAACGATAGAGGGATACTTTTCCAACCAGGAATGGGCAATAACTTAGTTGGTATGGGTACTCTCCTTTTGGGGGAGTGCGGGATTCGAACCTAAGAATCTCAAGAGGAAGTGGCCACAACTTAATGCTTTTGGGGCAAATTCATGGGTCCCCTAGATGTTTGTTGTATACCTGTGTGTGGTGTGTGCGGGTATGGTGTATGCTTAGGTTAGGGTTTACCGGCCAGTGCCAAAAAAAAAAAATACTTTTCTTACCGGTGCGGAAGTAGTACTCGAAATGATAACGGATAGATACCTTCAACTTGTGCCTACATATTGAAGAAACAAACCCTTTTCCACTTGTATTTTTTGTTGCGTATGTATTAAACTTATGATCTTACTGTCATATGCACGTATAATCGATTCAACTTATCCTGCTACAACAACAACATAGCTAATTGGATCATTGAGGCTGCTTTTTTGACTGGTATGACCTAAAAAATGCTATATATAGTGGCTCTCTTGAACAACCATGAGCTGCAAATTTTCATGAGAGAGAGAGATCAGAGAGAGAGAGAGAATGCGCAAAGACATTGAGGGAGGTCATCACCATGAAAGACAAGGTATGTTCAAAAAAAAATTCACTGAAAATGTTGCTTCTTGCATGGGTTCATCAACGAAAGCATTAATTCCTCATGTTACTTTATGTAATTTTTATAATAAAGCATAAGATCAATTGCTGTAATTTGCATGCTTCACAAATTTGATTTGTGCAAACATAGAGGAATTGCCATAAAGTCCTTTATTATTAATGGATGTGACTGGTTTGTACAGCACCATAGTTCAGTTAGTATATATTAGTAATAGTTTTTCTAGCTGTGCGGTGTAATCCATGTAGGCTTTATAGATTTTCATTAAATGTAAAATGAGCATAGAATACAAATATCTAGGTGGTGAATAACATGGTCCATTTTGTATCCAATAAGAATCCATGCATGTCATTTATATGGATTCCACCACAACGGTAGCAAAAGTATTACTCATATATAAGTACTTCCATGCATGATGTATTGCACTCAACGACTCAAATATGGATAGACATGCATGATGCATTTACCTTAGAAGTTAGAATAATTAATGAAAATATGTGATCACATATCCAACTCCAAGAGTCGTACACTTTCTTCATTCACTCTCATCAAAATAGTTCAATATATATATAGGGCATAAATATAAGAAAACAGATCATATATTTAAAGCTTAAAACAACAAAGTTTTACCATCGATCATGGGTGCATGAGCTAGTACTTCTTTGTTAAATACCGTTTCTTTCTCACTCTCAGACATATGTATGTGACTGTTGATTAATGCTGATCAGTAATTATCATCTCTCTTCATCTCTGCTTTGATGTGATCTACATTAGTTAATAGTCTAATTAAGTGACTATAATTTGTTTCTATATATAAGGATAGGAAAATGAAAATATGAGCAAGACATAAACAGAAAGAAGATTATATACAGGATTAGGCCAAAAAATTAAGCAGCTGGCTAGCTTTAATTATATGATGATGCTGTTGCAGCCACAAAGGTAGCTAGCCATGCGTATACGTATACGCATTAGCATGTGGTGTGTTATGCCTTTCCCTAAACAGAAAAGGTGCCTGCATATTGCTTTTTGCTCAGCTTATCCATATCTTGCGCAGGCAAAAAAAATGCGTATGGTTACGGATAATTATCGGAAATGAAAATTTTATGCTATCCATATTTGATAAGATTCGGACATGGATATTCATATATACACACGTGTGTGTGGTGGGGGTGGGGTGGGGGGGAATGATCCATTAATTGCAAACCGATCTGCGTTTTAAAAAAAATAGAAACTGATCTCGGACTACGACATATTTGAACGATCAGATCCGTTCAAGTTGATCACCATACTCTCAAATATACGTGTATGAAAAATCAAATAATGTAAAGACCTCTAACATATGTATCGGATGAAATTTATGTTGCATTATCGAAAGACGTTCATTTTAGCATCCATCGATGCATATGTTAGAGATTTTTAAATCTTTTGATTTTTCACACACGGATATTTGAAAGTAGGGTGATCAACATGAACGGATCGGATTGTTCAAATAAATCGTAAACCGAGAGTTTCCGTTTTTAAAATACGCGGACCAGCTTGCAATATATATATATATATATATATATATATATATATATATATAATGAAACAAAAAAGCCTTAAGAGGCTTTTTTCGTTAGGTGGGTCGAAATCTACATCCTCCATTATTTTATTCGATGATCGGCACCGTTCATTTTGATCTTCATTGTCTAATATGTCAATACACCTAATTTCATGTGATTTTAACACTTTTTCACCTTGATTTAGCAATGTAAAAAGTTATATTGTCGGTAAACCGTTAATTTTGCACTCACTAAATCAATGATGAAAAAGTGTTAAAATCATATGAAATTTGGTGTATCGGCATATTAAACGATGTAAATCAAGATGGACGGTGTCAATCGTCGAATAAAATGGTGGAGAACGTAGATTTCGACGCCACCTAATGAAAAAGCCTCCTAAAGTCTCTTTCTTCCATTACTCTGTGTGTACGTGTACAAGGGAGTAATCCATTGCAAACTTGTTCACGTTTTTTAAAAACGGAAACTTTCGGTCTATGACATATTTTAACGATCTGAACCGTTCAAGTTGATCAACATACCTCAAATAATTGTGTATGAAAAATCAAAAGATTTTAAGATCTTTAGCATATGCATCAGATGAAGTTTATATTGCATTATCGAAAAACATACATTTTTATATATATTGATGCATAGGCTAGAGGTCTTCAAATCTTTTGATTTTTCATATATGTATATTTGAAGGTAAAGTGTTCAACGTGAACGGTTCGGATCGTTAAAATATGTCGTGGATCGAGAGTTCTGGTTTTTAAAAAACGCGGACCGGTTTGCAATGGAGCGTTCCTATATATATATATATATATATATATATATATATATATATATATATATATATATATATATATGAAAGTGTCTATGAGGTGGCACCTTATTCTGAGAAATGAGGTATCGCTTCAAAATTTCATTTTACACCATACTTTTTCATGATCGGTACCATTCAACTTGTTCTCCATGGTGAAAAGATCATAGATCTACCAAATTTCATATGTTTTCGATAAACCTCATCCTAACATCGGATGGTCGCAAAATTAACGGTTTTCAAACAATATAACATTTTACAAAGCTAGATCGATGAACAAATGTGACCGAAATCACATGAAACTTTGTATGCCTATGTTTTACACCATGAAGAATAATATGAACGGTGCCGATTATGAAGAAGTATGGTGTAGAGTCAAATTTTGAGACGACGCCTCTTTCTTAGAATGAGATGCCATCTCATAAACACTTTATATATATATATATATATAGAGAGAGAGAGAGAGAGAGAAGAGGCCCTATGAGACTTTTTGGTTAGGTGGCATCAAAAAATACATCCTCCACGATTTTTTTCAACGATCGACGTCCATTATCTTCTTTATTGTCTAAGATGTGGATATACCAAATTTCATGTGATTCCATCAGTTTTTCACCGTTGAATAAACGATGTAGAAAGTTTTATTGTCGGCACCAGTTAATTTTGCACCCACCAAATCAAACTTTTTACATTGCTTATTCAACGGTGGAAAAGTGATGAATCACAAGAAATTTGGTGCATCCACATACGCCATAGGAAGAAATTCCCTCTTATGCCACCTTTCCTCCATCATATATATATATATATATATATATATATATATATATATTATGTCCCTACAGAGTACTCCGTGTGTGTGTGTGTGTGTGTGTGTTATGTCCCTACAGAGTACTCCGTAGGAATAAATGTCCCTACGGAGTAAGGCGTAGGCGCAACTATTATGTCTAGGGGTATGTTCAGGACGAAGATTTGCACCTGCGATCTTTAGACCTACGGAGAAATTTTATATACCTAAGGATATATCCATAAGGGCAGCAGTTTGCCCCTATAACTAAATCCGTAGGGGTAAGCGATTACTGTAGTAGAGTAGATCAAATTTCATGTGATTCCACTACCTTTTCACCGTTGTAAATTAAAAATTTTATTGTCGGTAAACTGATAATTTTGTACCCACTAAATCAAAGGTAAAAAAATGATGGCATTATGTGAAATTTGGTGTATCCACATTTTACATAATAAAGATGATTATGATGGGTGCCGATCGTTTAAAAAAATCATGGATGATGTATTTTCTTGACGCCTTAGAAGAAAATTCCCTTCTATGGCATCTTTCCTCCATTATTACACACGCATCCAATAAAATCACGTGCTATTTCCATCTGTCATACATGCAATAAAGACCGGGTATAGATATAGATATTACGATATCCATATCCGATGTCTGTTGACGGATGCAAATACGAATACGAATAGTCATTGAAAATAAAAATTAGTTATGAATACAGAGTCACCTCGGATTATTTGTATCTTACATCCTTCCAATTATACTAGAGTTGAGGGGCCCTTCCTTTAGAGAGACATACAATATCTAATTTTATTTTATAATAAAGGTTTTTTTTTTGAAATAGGTTGTTTTGAAATTTTAATTATAAAAATAGGGTATTAAAAATTATATTTATGTAAATAGGGCGGTTTGTGGGTCCCACGATATTTTTTATTTTTTATTTTTACAGAGGGCGGGCCCGCCCTCTCCTTTAGAAAGAAGAGGGCGGGTTTTGAGAACCCGCCCTCTCCTTTATAAGGAGAGGGCGGGTTCTCAAAACCCGCCCTCTTCAAAAATGAGGGGAGGGCGGGTTCTTGGAACCCGTCCTCCCCTATAATAGGTAGAGGGCGGGTTCCAGGAACCCGCCCTCTATACTGGGATGGGGGAGGGGGTCCACCAAACCGTCCTATTTTCATAATTATAAATCTTAATACCCTATTTTTATAATTAAAAATTCAAAACAACCTATTTCAAAAAAAAAACCTATAATAAACTTTGGTCTTGTCGTCACATAAAGATGCACTGTCAATTAAAAAACGGCCGCTATCTTTAGTGGAAAAAGGCAAATCATTGAAAAGTGTAGATGGTATATGGGTCACGTTCTAACGTGCACCACCTTTTAGCAAGGCTTTAGTTTGATTTTGACAACAACTATTGTCTTCGGAAAAATAATATGAGAAACAGAATATACAGATACATAGATACATTACAGGCTCATAATTGCAGTGTTCAGATTGCAGGGTTCATAAGGCCTAAATGCTATTTTACACGTAGCCTCTAAGGACCCACGGTAAGACATCTTGAAGTGTCCTTATAGCCAAATAATTTATGGCTTGCTGGCTGCCTTCTAGGCCTAGGTTTATGTTTAGATGAATAATAATATATTGAAAGTTGTGCGCAAAATATAAGCATATATATGATGCTATTAATCACTTTCGAAGTATCTTGAATATTTTACTCTCTCTATCATATGTACGTAGAATTATTATGTAGAATAACAGATATGGTTGAAACTAGTTCTAACCCAAAGTTGACATGAAAGTGTCACACATTGATTATTAGCTAGATTCTACACAGCAAAAAAGTTGAATGACAATAATATCGAAGTGGGTGTATGTATCTGTCATATACAGAATATAAATTTAGATTAAATTTATTATATTTATATGAGGTTAACAGAAGAAAGGTGCCATAGAAGGGAATTTCCTCCTTTGGCGTCGGAAAAATACACCCTCCATCATTTTTTTCGACGATCGGCATACATCACGTCCATCTTTATCATCTAAGATGTGGATACACCAAATTTCATGTGATCATACCATATTTTCACCGTTGATTTAGTTGGTGCAAAATTAATGGTTTACTGACAATATAACTTTTTACATTGCTAATTCAACGGTGAAAAAGTGGTGGAATCACAAGAAATTTGGTGTATGCACGTCTTAGATGATAACGATGATGATGCTGGATGCCGATCGTCGGAAAAAATAGTGGAGATTGTATTTTTTTCGACATCATAGGAGGAAATCCGCTCCTATGCCCTATTTTCTCCATTATTCTCTATTTATATGGTATAACTTTATACTTTCTGATTGATAGTATATATATGTCCATTCTGTTTACCCTTAAGCGGGGATTCAAATAAACTTCACCCTCATGAATGGGTCTATAGTTTCTTTGCAATTGAACCCTAAAAATAACTTAAATATGCACGTGACACGCATTTTGATCTTTAATAGATTTACTAGTTCAAGACATACAATCTACAATCGACATGAAAGATAAGATGACCGACCATGTTTATTAAAATAAAACGAGTATCCCACGGTCAAATCTTAGGTAAATATTTTTAAAAAAATATTAAGATAACAATCAAAGATGCGATCAAAAAAAGAAGAAGATGCTATTCTTTATCTTTCCAAACCGCCGATAATAATTGCCTTGCTGCGATGTGTCAAAGGCGTATGATAGTAGAGATATCGGTTATGGAGTTTAAAACCTCATTTTGTTTTGCATTAAAGCGATAGAGATATCGGTTGCTTTAAAGAATCCCAAAGATATGTTCCATTAAACAGAATCCTTATCATAAGAGCCAATTATGAAAATGATGTCCCAAGGGTAGGATAAATTTTTTATAAAACTAATGTCCTTGAACCACCAATGCAGGGACCGTGTGGACCGCAACCGTGCATATCGTTTCTGCGGTGATTGGATCAGGCGTACTAGCTCTGGCATGGAGTGTAGCTCAATTTGGTTGGATCGTCGGGCCGCTTGTCCTCTTCGGCTTCTCCTGTGTCACTTATTACACATCTACTCTCCTCGCCAATTGCTATCGCTATCCTGACCCTGTCAGTGGAGAAATTAACCATGTGTACATAGATGCAGTTCGAGCATACTTAGGTATTATATATAGGCTTGATTTCACAAAACTACCAAAAAGTATATTAGTTTTTCCAGCAAACTATCAAAAAACTCTATAAACTACAAATAGCTCAATTTAGTTTTGCTAGTTTATGTCTAAATCTATCGTATCAATTAACATCCATTATCGGCTCTCCTGAAGGCCCGACGGAAGTGTTCCTATGTGGTTGTGCTCAGTATGTAAATCTATGGGGAACTTTGGTTGGCTACACCATTACAGCAGCTATCAGCATGATGTAAGCAAGCCATATCATTTCAGGGTTGCTAGTCATTTATTTTCTTGTACATGTATAGACTCGATTCGTTAACTTGCAATATTCACTTATAGTTAGATCGGCGATATATTGTCTTAAAACTCTCATCGATTCGGGGTCTCTTCCCTTGTCTTTTTAGCACTGGAGAGGTTCACTTATATTGCATTAGGAATGAATGAAGAGTTTGTTCACAACATACTTGATCTGTAAAGTAATCTGAGATTTAGCGAGTTGTGTATCAACAATGTAACAGCGCGGTTCAGCGATCAAACTGCTTCCACCGGAATGGCCATGGAGCGACCTGTACTGCATCAGGCAACTTGCTAATGTTGGGGTTCGGGGTGATCCAGGTCGTGCTGTCTCAGCTCCCAAGCCTAGAGAACATAACGTGGCTCTCGGTGGTCGCGGTGGCCACGTCGATCGGCTACTCCTTCATAGGCCTCGGCCTGTGCATTGCCAAATGGGTATCTCACGGTGAATTCGGAGGGACGCTCTCTGGAGCCAGTGGTGCGTCTTCAGGCGATAAGGCTTGGAACGCTCTTCTTGCTTTGGGGAACATTGCTTTCGCTTATACTTTTGCCGATGTCTTGATTGAAATCCAGGTACCTGTGCATTTCATATTTCTTCAATTGATTGCATCATTTTTTTTCTTTTTGAAGAAAAGCAGGGAAAAACCTCCCTGTTTCATATAAATAATCTGAAAAGGTCCATAAGTTCAATACAAAAGTAAAAAGAAAATATCAGAATCTCTAAAGAAAGAAGTTTGTGTTCCTAGCTATGGTGATTTTTTCATGCAGCATAGATTATGTTCCTTGTAATTAGATCAGCCAGAACAACATCGTTGATTTAGAGAATTCTGTTGAAAAACAACATAGAGGGGTCAGCTAGCATTTCTTGTTTGGAATGAGACGGTGTTTCTGCAGCACTTGCATAGTCTTTAAATTTTCATAGTAGATTCATATCTTGCCATATTCTTTTCCCTTGGACGACAATTCGGTATAGATTCACAGAGAATTGACATCAAATAGACATGCTAAAACATCGGATTGTGCAATACTGCAACTTGTAACTGATCGTATATGACTACGACTCATTGACTCTGAGTCAGGTCAGTCATCTTAATATCTCACAATATTTTTCTTCGCTGACAATATTCATGGATTTCTCTGTATTGCAGAATACACTGAAGTCGCCTCCTGCAGAAAACAAGACAATGAAGAAAGCGGCATTCTACGGGATAGGGCTCACCACTGTGTTCTACCTTGCTCTAGGCTGCACCGGATATGCTGCTTTTGGAAATGATGCCCCTGGAAACATTCTTACCGGATTTGGTTTCTATGAGCCTTTCTGGCTCGTCGACATCGCAAACATATGCATCATTGTTCATCTTCTTGGTGCATACCAGGTAAAATTTTAGAATATAAAGTTATCTCTCAATCTTAAGTTTAAAAAGGAAAAAAAATCCACAATTATGGTGCAAAGAAAGGCCACAAAAATGTTAGCTCAAAGAACCAGGTTAAAATCTAGCTTGTCGGTACGTTCAAAAACGGAGTTAAATAATTGTTGCGCAAAAGGGCAGGTTTCAGTCCACAAAGAGGACGCTCAACCTACGGACATGTGTCAGAATCAATTACCTCGGCTCTTACTAAAACTTAAAAGTTTCCATGTAGTGGTAGAAAACGAACTACAGACTGTCGAAGAAAAGATGTTCCATCCACAAAGGCCGTGTTCGAATATAAACTCATAGCACTCTATGGTTTCTACCCTTGCCATAACTTTAGAGTTCTGGTACGGTGACAATGACTCTAAAATCAAAATGAACTAACTAAAATCAAATTGATCAGGTCTATGCTCAGCCAATTTTCGCCCAGTTTGAAAAGAAGATCGCAGCTCATTGGCCGGACGCCAAGTTCATCAACACCACATACACCTTCAGACTTCCCTTCACCAAACCTGGCGCGTCATTAAGCTTTACGCTATCGAAGCTCGTGCTGCGCTCATTTTTCATCCTTTTTACAACATTGGTGGCTATGTTGTTACCCTTCTTCAACGCGGTGCTGGGGCTTATCGGAGCTCTAGGGTTTTGGCCCCTGTCGGTGTATTTTCCGGTGAGCATGCACGTGTCTCAGAACAAGATCAGGAGGGGTTCAGGGAAATGGGTGTGGCTGCAGGGTCTGAGCTTGATATGCTTGTTGATCTCATTAGGAGCGAGCGTCGGATCGGTGGAAGATATCGTCACTAATCTCAAGCATGCTGCACCTTTCAAGCTGGCCTACTAAGAGTTGTTTGTCACATGATGAAGGGGTGAAAGTTTAGTTGAATGCAGTTTGATTGTAAATCTGAAAAATTTCTCTGGATTGAAACAGAAGGGTGAAAATTTCTATCTTTTGCTGGGTTGAGTTTATTGTTGCTTGTTTTGTTTCAAGTAAAATAAGTATTCATCTCATGCATCTTAAAGAATGCTACAAGCATCCTAACAGTAATTTTGTATTATATCATTTTAAAAAAAGATTTATTTACGACGAGTCTTAGGGGCAGTTAAAGAATAGCACTCTATGATATTCTTGCTCTAGGAAAAGACCATGCAAAATCGGTCATGTCTTTAAATGACATACTCAATTTCTCTGAAAGTATTTTCGGTCTACCAGCAAATACAACTAAAAGCAATAACTTTTTCCCCTCCATCATGGTTTTGAGTTTTAAGTTGCTGATTGTTTAAACACTTGGTATGAAAAAGAGGACATTTCCTTTTACATATCTCGGTCTTCCACTCTCTTCCAAAAGTCTTAGTGTCACTCTGTGTCAACCATTCATAGATAAAATGACATCAAGACTTAGTGGATGGAAGTTCAAAATTCTCTCCATAGCCGGACGTTTTGAGTTTTTCCATCGATCGTATGTACTCGCTTTTCAAATGTATTGATCTCAAGCCTTCAACCTTCCGAAAAAGGTTTTAAAGAAAGTGGATTCTATTTATCATCGTTTTTTTGTGGGGAACCGAAAACTTTATATCATTAGGTGGAGTGATATTTGTAAGTCAAAAGAGCAAGATGGTTTGGCTATATTTAGTCCACATGATTGCAATCTTGCATCACGGTTAAAACTTTGTTGTAAACTTTTCCACAAAGAGAGACTTTAGGCCTCATGAGTTCACTCGGATTTTGTGGTTCGAGAAGACGCGTTTTTCAAATTTTTTAGACGACTTCATCTTCATGGAGATCTTCTATCATGAGAAGTATTCTTCATATAAAAGATCTATATTTTAAATATAGAATTTAATATCGGATTCATGATGGGGTTTCAACTTATCCTTTTCTAGATCCTTGGATCGAAGTAAGATTTCTTTTGGATAATTTTGGAGAGCAATTGGCATATGATATTAATATTTCTTTTGACGCCAAGTTTTCGGTCCTTATTCAAAACAAAGAATGGATTTTACCTCATTCTACTTAAACACAAATAATTGAGGTATGGAGGTTGATTCGATCGATTAGTACATCACCGACGATACCTTGTTTTGGAAGCCACCACAAAATCGACGAAAGCATCACTTCTATCACAACCTTCCTTAATACATTCTTGGACAAAATTTGTTTGGTTTCATAAGTCCATTTCGAAAATCTCTTTTTGTCTATGGCAATCCATTCTTGAAAAATTGAAAACACTCGATCTATTTCAAGCAAAAGGTATAGGTGGGGGAGGACAATACATTCTATACAAAGTTCAATCCGAAAATCATAAGCATCTTTTTTTTTAGTGTGAATTCTCTAATTGGATGGTCTGAACATCATTAGCACGCCGCAAACTTTACAATCAATCATCTAATCTAATGAGATTATAGATTTTATCGAAATGTAGGTCTCGTGTCACGTAAGAAACCAATTGGAACAATTATTCGTAATGTTTGTGTTTATAAATGTCGTTTAGCATGTTTGAAAAGAACGAAATTATAGGATTTATATATGTCAATTGAGATCTAAAAAGGTTATTCTTCAGAATGTTATCTCCGATGCTTCGATTAAGATGGTTAAGTTTTTTGATGCCACGGATCTTGGCAGTGGACTGATTGCTCGAAATTGGAGTGTACTACCTTCTTTTTTAACAGTGTGATATTGAGCTACTGTTTTCGTAACGGTCTTGATTTTATTTTCTTTGTATTTTATTTTAGTTTTATAATTAGCCTTTATCTTAAATCTATAAAAATTTGGGCTTTTTGCCCTGGCCTTTGGCCCAGTTAAAGAACTTCGTTTTAAAAGCATTGTATTTATAATATGGAGGATTGAATTTAATATACAATATTTACTATAAATTTATGCGCATCATACATCATAAGCGCAAAAACAACCAAGTCTAATAGTCACAATGCATTGAAAAATTGAAATCATGTTGATATTGCTCGATATTGACGACTGATTGATCTCAAAAACTATCTATTACCGCAATCAAGAACGGCGTCGCTTTGCAGCTAGCCGGTGAGTACGGGTCGGTCCACATGGATGTTGTGAATTTCCTAATCGCTCTTACTAGTTAATTCCAAAGAGTGTTCGGATTGATTATTAAATCTAAAAAAAACTAAATTTATCTAAAAACTAAATTATTCTAGATCTAAATCTTTCTAGGGTTAGGTTTAGGAATGGTTTGGAAATGAAAATAAATCTCAACGCTTTCTATACCCAAATTAGGATCTATGACGAGTTATGGTAATTATCAATAAAGGGAATTAGATCCATTCGGGAAGGTGTTCCTTCCTCTAGGTTCTTGTCCTTCCTTTAGAGATCCTTACCCTAACCTCCATGGAAAACGCGCGCAACCGGGCCTTTATACTACGGTATCACTGCTACCTCGAGGGATAGGGTGCCGTAGGGCGCGGTGTGTACGTGTATGCATGAAGTCCTATAGATTATATGTGATGGGTAAGAAAGGGATGAGAGATCTCATCTCTCAAAAGCCTTCCCCAAAGCTAACATCTAAGGCAAGGAATTAAAATCTAAACTAGAGCAATTAAATAAAACTAGTTACAGATGGCTCTCTCTAAACATCAACACGGGGTTGTCAGATCTGAATTCATGAATTGAAAAGAGGCATCGATGCTCTCCAAAAGAATTCTAAAATTTATGAATGAAGGGAGGCATAGCCTTTACAATGATTTAGAGTTCCTATTTATAGAGGATAGAAAACCCTAGGTTACAATTGATTCGCACGTCTACATTTACCAAAATATCCTTAGGAAGACCTAGTCAAAGTAGACTCCAACCTTTGGTAAAAATTTATGTCTCTGTCTCTTTAAAAGGAAGTATTGGGCCTTGAAATTTCCTTTATTGGCTTTTCTGTCTTTGTGCTTCCTCATTATTTGGTTCTTTTATTAAAATGGCTTCTATGTTTCTTCCAGATCTCCAGTGAATAATTGCGGTGGACTTTTAACCGTTCGCTTTGTAATCTTGGACCTTGCATTGCCTTGTACTTTGTGAATTTTATCTTTTATGTAGGCTTGATCAAGAGTCTTCTGTTTGTTGGTCAAACTCCACTTTTGTATCGTCTTTTCATCGTTTTCACTGTTTTCTGTCCAAAAACCTGTAACCTGTAATATGTAGCAGACATGCGTCAAAAGTACATGTTTATTTATAAAACGAATAAGAATGGAGAATATAATAATACAATATTATGGTGTGAACAAATACCCCCAAACTTATCTTTTGCTCGTCCTCGAGCAAACTTATATTTTATTCTCTACAAAAACCTAACCACACTTTCGCAGGGAAACGCGATTGCACTGAGCTCGTGCAACAAGCCGTTAAACCTCTAGGTGTCCCTAGTAGGAGGAGTGTTGTCTCCTGAGGGTTTTCAGCGGATACTACCCACAAAATCCTATTAATTCGGCCCATTGACTTTAATTCTCCAATTAGGTTTTCTAACAATGAATTCTATTATCTTCGACTTGCAAATTATCCACCCATATTCTTCACACTTCCTCATTATTTAACTTAAGATTATATATGTTCTATAGACTTACTTAGCTTTCGGCATTTCCTAAGTTTTCCTTCTAGGGTTCCATCTCCACTTAGGAATTTTTGTCAACTTTACTAAAGATACAAGTTCTATTCTTCATTCATTTCTCTCATCTAAACTCCAATCACATACCCCTACGTGTGTGTAAATATCACCCCTACGTTTGGAAATTCAAATCAAGCAATCATACTCTTATCCGTTGTCCAAAGCACTTGTTAGTTGGTGAATTTTTAATTGCATTTTTGCTTACACATCCTTCATGCGACCGTTAATACTTCTTGAGGTACCAACAACCGATTACAAGATGCGTTAGCACTTTAAACCGTTAATACTTAGCTTTCGGCTTTAGCACTGACTCCCAAACCAGTTGGTCTAAGGCACTAGGTGATGAAGCACCCTCGCTAAATATTTTTCTATTTTTTTCGTCTTAAGTAATCACAAAAACCAGTGTTCATTTTTTTTCTTTATTCACACTTGTATTTTTTTTTCATTTTCTTCGTACTAAGTACTTTAGACAAGAGCATTTCAAGGTCTCCTTTACTATTCCAAGTTTCAAGGTGCGTGATTGTGCAAATTGTAGGGTATACATTTTCAGAATCTAGACTTAAGCTAGGAATTATTTTTCAAACTTATACTCTAATAAAAATATCAATACTTTTCCTTTGTTTTAACTTAGCCCAAGAAGTGAACTCAAAATTTGCCTATTTCTAAATAAACTACAAAGACATACACTTTCTACCGTTAAACTCTAAAGAAGGTTATTTTTAGGGTTTTTAATTTACTACGTCTAAGATCTAGTTGTTCCTAGCTAGTTAACCTATCTGTCAAACTCTAGTCAAATAAGACCAAAATTGAATACATTAATTTTTATAATTTTTGAAAAGTTTCAATTTTTATGGGTTTTAAAATAAGTATGCAAATGCAAAAATATACACATGAATGCGAAGGAAGAAGACTTACCGAGCATACCCCCAAACTTAAACTTGACAGTGTCCTCACTGTCATGCTACACCAAGATGGTCAAAATGTCGGCACTCCCTTGTTTATTTATTTATAATTTTTTATTTTTTTTATTTTTTTGAATTTTTTTTTATTTTTTTTAGAAAAAGAAAATAAAAAATATATATACATATATACAACAAAATTCCCCACAAACTTAAGCTTGGCCTTACACAAGCCAAAGGTTAGCACCAACCATTCAAAAATCTTATCGTGGTAATGGTCGAGTTGGTGAAAGAATGGGGTGTAAAGGAAAGAAATGAGAAGCACACGAGACCGAATAGAAAGAAGGGTGAAATATGGTCTCGGTGGAGGAGAAGAATGGTGGAAAAGAGAAAGAAGGGTAGCACGATCTTGAGGGTGTAAATTGAGTGAATAAATTAGCGCAATTTGTGATAACCGATGTGTTAAAATCGATTGTGCTAACCTATCAACCCGTCGAGAAATGGGGTCAAATCCCTCAAGATTCGCAAGAAAGCATGGGTACGCCGAACTTGATATAGGAGATGAAAGCGTAACGGTCACTTGCACGGTCGGAACGATAGGAAGGACGAAAGGGAGTGAATTAGGGATAGTCTCATTCTTACCGTAGTAAACTGTCTCGAACTGGAAAGATTCCAACAATGGTTCGAAATGACTGTAAGCAACCGAGTCTGATGGTTCAACTAACTCTTCTGAAAATTCAAAGGACTCAAACTCGGGCGGTGAGACTTCAACATCGTCCGAAAAAGTGAAACACTCGTAAGTGTCATCAGCTGTGAGAATTGTGTCAGATTCAAAGGAAAAATTTTCAAGCTCACAGTCATCAAGCGTGATCTTGTGCGTGGTCTGAACGATGGAAAGGAGGGAGGGTGATATAACAGTTAAAGGTTCAGGAGGCTGAATTGGAAAATCCGACACATCAAACAAAAATGGTTTAACCTCAATATTATCCTCAAGACTATCCTCATAAGTCTCCTCAATAGTTAACTCATCCATGCCATTATCATCAAAATCAAGACGCATATGAAGTTCGGGAGAAACATTTAATGACTCGGGATGATGAATTGGACATAAAATTTCAATCAAATCTACTGGTTCATCATCCAAAATATTCCCGGCGTCTATATCCTCAATCAAGTGAAAATCAATATTTTCTGACACCTCATCAAAAGCATGGATATTTGTCACTTTCGGTTCTAGAGTGGAGGTGTAAAGGTCAAAAGGATTAGGTGTGGCTTCACTCGAAAGGGATCTTCACAATCTGGCAAATCAAGCACTACAAAGTCGCACAACTCGTTAGATGTTTTATTTTTAACTTGTGAATCATTTGGGACAATCGATGGAAAACCGGAGTTGTGGGCTTCAATTGGGTATGGGTAGGTTTGATTTGGAAATCCTCTCAAATTCGCACTCTGTCCAACCGCCTCCTCATACATTGAAAAATTTGAAGCTAGTGGGAAACTAGCTACCGGTTCACTAGGTTGTATAAGGGCGGCTATGGACCCATTCACATTCATAACCATTTTGTTTGTTGCTAAAATATATGCTTCCAACGACTGTTCCAAACTAGATATGGGTTGTGAAGGGGTTTCGGTAAAAGATTCGAAATTGTTTGGATACGTGAAACTCCCAAATGGCTGTGTAGAAACAGTGTCTAGTGAAGGTGGGAAAGTCGGGTAAGACTAGTAGGAAGTTGGTGGTTGGACAGGGGTAGGGTCAACATGTGGATAAAAAGGTAAATAGTTTTGTGGATCCCTAGAACTAGATGAGTGGAGATGGGTGAAAGATCGGCTACGGGATTGAGCAATATGCTCAGCAATGGACATCGGTTTAGGAGTTACAGCAGGACTTGAAAAAGTGGTATCAACATATGAAGGTGGTAAAGGTTGACTTGGTTGACACAAAGTGGGTTGCAAAGTCGAACTGTTTCTCCTAGACGCTTCTATTTGATCTTTCAAAGAAATTTTGGGCACGGAGGGATCTTCCTTAAATCGACCGAAACGATTGACGTATGAGGCAAAGTTAGGTTCGGGATACCAAAGTTCGGCAAAAGATTTATGATGTGGGGTACCCATGATAGAAGAAGGAGAAGAGAAAGAAGGTAGGTGGTGCAAGGATTTCTTAGCGACAAAAGTTGCAAGTCATTTTTTTTTAAATTTTTTTTCCTTTTTCTCTTTATTTAGAACTGTTTGCAAAAAGATTTTCGAGAAAAGAGCTAAGACACACTTTCGATCAACCAAAAATGCACAATCAGGCCTAGATCTAGGGTCACCTAGGTCAACTAGACAGCTCCTAACTGTTCCAAAAGGCTAGAAATAGGACATCAAATCGCCTCTTCACCGCCAATTGCGGCCAGGTAAGTGCCAGGTGAGTGGGAGGCTCCCCGCTACAAGTAGCGGTCCTAATTAAGTAACCACTTGCCTTAGACACACTTGCCTAGGACCGCAAAGTCAGGTTAGGATTAACGGTCGATGCCTATAACTAGTTCTCTGTTCTAATGAGCTCGAAGTCCTTAGGGCTGAGTCTAGTATTTTTTAATTAAGAATGGTCAATGCAAATGCCTTATGTGATTTCTGGGGTCCTGGGAAGGGTGATGAAATCCCCACCCAATCTGAATTGGTCAAAAGCCCCTTAAAGTCCGATTAAAGATATGCAAAACAGTAAATCACTTGCAATCAAAGATTTTTTGTTATTGCAATTTGAGAAAAGATATGCAAAACAGAAAAGATTTCTTGCAATCAATTTTTATTTTAAACGCGCGCAAAGAATCCTGCACAAGATTTGTTATTTGGAAGGGTGAAGATTTTTAAGCGCAAAGAAATGCTGCAGGCAAATTTAACAAAAGATATATCGAAAGATTCAGAGGAGAGATCAGAAGACTTACAGAGTTTTTTTTTGTTTTTTTTTACCGCGTTTCAGCCTTTTTTTGGGGAACCGATCCATCACCTATACCGCGGAACCGCCGCTAATAGCACCCTCCGACCGCGGATCCGCCGCCGGTTGGTCGCTTTGTCACTTTTTTTTGCCACCAGATCACCGCGGTTCTTCTTGTTGACTCGGTCCTCCAAATTTCTTCTGTTATCTGTTGTGATATTCTTCTGTTTGTTCGGATTTGATATTTGCTGTTTTGATCTCTAGAGATTTCCAGATCCGAACTTGATTGTAGATCCTGCAAAATTCAAACAAAGATACCCTTCACAAAATAACAAAATGATAAATTTTTATATTTTTTTGATTTTTCAGTTTTTATGATTTTTTAATTTTAGATTAACCCGAAATTGCAAAAAGAAAATAACACGCCATCCCCGGCAACGGCGCCATTTGATTGATCTCAAAAACTATCTATTATCGCAATCAAGAACGGCGTCGCTTTGCAGCTAGCCGGTGAGTACGGGTCGGTCTACAGGGATGTTGTGAATTTCCTAATCGCTCTTACGAGTTAATTCCAAAGGGTGTTCGGATTGATTATTAAATCTAAAAAAAACTAAATCTATCTAAAAACTAAATTAATCTAGATCTAAATCTTGCTAGGGTTAGGTTTAGGAATGGTTTGGAAATGTAAATAAATCTCAACGCTTTCTATACCCAAATTAGGATCTATGAGGAGTTATGGTAATTATCAATAAAGGGGATTAGATCCATTCGGGAAGGTGTTTCTTCCTCTAGGTTCTTGTCCTTCCTTTAGAGATCCTTACCCTAACCTCCATGGAAAACGCGCGCAACCGGGCTTTTATACTACGGTATCACTGCTACCTCGAGGGATAGGGTGCCGTAGGGCGCGGTGTGTGCGTGTATGCATGGAGTCCTATAGATTATATGTGATGGGTAAGAAAGGGATAAGAGATCTCATCTCTCAAAAGCCTTCCCCAAAGCTAACATCTAAGGCAAGGAATTAAAATCTAAACTAGAGCAATTAAATAAAACTACTTACAGATGGCTCTCTCCAAACATCAACACAGGGTTGTCAGATCCGAATTCATGAATTGAAAATAGGCATCGATGCTCTCCAAAAGAATTCTAAAATTTATTAATGAAGGGAGGCATAGCCTTTATAATGATTTAGAGTTCCTATTTATAGAGGATAGAAAACCCTAGGTTACAATTGATTCGCACGTCTACACTTACCAAAATATCCTTAGGAAGACCTAGTCAAAGTAGACTCCAACCTTTGGTAAAATTTTATGTCTCTGTCTCTTTAAAAGGAAGTATTGGGCCTTGAAATTTCCTTTGTTGGCTCTTCTGTCTTTGAGCTTCCTTATTATTTGGTTCTTTTATTAAAATGGCTTCTATGTTTCTTCCAGATCTCCAGTGAATAATTGCGGTGGACTTTTAACCGTTCGCTTTGTAATCTTGGACCTTGCATTGCCTTGTACTTTGTGAATTTTATCTTTTATGTAGGCTTGATCAAGAGTCTTCTGTTTGTTGGTCAAAGTCCATTTTTGCATCGTCTTTTCATTGTTTTCACTGTTTTCTGTCCAAGAACCTGTAACCTGTAATATGTAGCAGACATGCGTCAAAAGCACCTGTTTATTTATAAAACGAATAAGAATGGGGAATATAATAATACAATATTATGGTGTGAACAACGACCTCCAAGATCAGGACACACGACAGATGACGTGTCCTAAGACCCAGAAGAAAGGGCCTACAGGGGCCGACCAGGCCACCCTGAGCCCAACCTGCAAGCGCGAACTGTGCCACCTCGGGGCCCCCTGCGAATTGGCCTCCTCGGCTCCTCAGCTCACCCCGAGCTGCCACAAGACTGAAACTCTTCGACCTCCTCGCTCGTCCCCGAGCCCCCGGCCGGGGCCGCCCTCTTCGGCCCTCCGACCAACTCCACCACTCACAGGCGTAACCGCCGCTCCGCGGGTCTCGCCATGCGCAGATTCTATGCCAACAACATCCCACGTTCCACGCTATCACGATCCCCATTAATGGGCGATCCGCTCTCTGCGCGAGCGTGACGTCGGGAGCATAACTGCCGGCGAGATTCCCGCACCCGCTGCTGCGTGCCACCACCACTATAAAAAACCCCATCACAGAGGGGTCAAGTAAGCCATTCTTCACACTAACACCGTTACTCTGCTCAGATCTCATCACTAACTTGAACGTCGGAGGGTCCTCGGTGGTACCAAACCACCCCGGGACTTCTTTGCAGGTACTTGGCGGCAGCTTCCATATCTCACCTCTTCCCCCAAAAACCCATTGAGACCCACACACAACGAAGGATAATCAGTCAAGTCCACCTCGAGATCAACGGAAGACAACATCTGACGGAGGCCCGAGAAGGAGCTCCATCAGTTGGCGCCGTCTGTGGGAATCAAGCTCCACAAAATACAAAGTTGGCCTTCCGATCTCCGCTCGCATGGCAACCGACTCCCCTAAGGATCCAAACGCCCGCTACCGCCTCCCTCACAACAGGGACGCAGGCGGACCCTCGCCCAAGGTCGTCGGTCTCCCCGCAGGCTGCCGCCTCACAGGCCCCGACGGCCGCCCGGCCAAAAGGGCTAGGGGTTGGGAGCCCATCACCTTTGGCGACGAGGATCTCCACGGCATATCTGTTCCCCATAGCGACCCGCTGGTGGTCTTAGCACGGATTCACCAATACGAGGTCCACCGAATACTCATCGATTCAGGCAGCTCGACGGACATCCTTTTCTATGACTGCTTTCTGCGAATGGGGCTGACCCCGGCAGATTTGAGGCCGACCTCCCACGTCCTCTCGGGATTCACCAACCACTCCGTCCCGGCGCAAGGGGTGGTCACCCTGCAGTTCACGATCGGGGAGCCCGGCCGCACGCGCACGCTGCCAGTGGACTTCATTATGGCTAGGGTCCCTCGGCCTACGACGTCCTCCTCGACCGGCCGACGCTGAACTCCCTCCAGGCCCAGATCTCGACATACCACCTGGCGATGAAATTCCCCCTCAACCAGGGTGGGGTGGGCCGGGCCTACGGAAGCCAACGGGTCGTGGAGGTAGGTCCGACAGAGGCATCTTCCCCCGAGCAGCACGCTAATAGCGCCGATGCATGCGGCGGCATGGAGGGGTCCCTGGACACCCGGGATGAGCGGAAGGAGGTCCGTGGAGCACCGGTCGAGCCGCTGACCGAGGTGCCCTTGGCGGAAGGAGACCCAGGGAAGACCGTCCAGGTCGGGTCACTCCTGACGGGAACCCAGCGGGATGACCTGAACGAGTTCCTCCGGAGCAATTCCGACGTCTTCGCCTGGGCCCCAGCCGACATGCCTGGGATCGACCCCAAAATCATCTCCCACAAGCTCGGGGTTGATCCTACGGCCCAACCCGTCAGGCAGAAGAAAAGAAGCTTCGCCCCGGTCAAGCAAAAGGCCATCGAAGAAGAGGTTGACCGACTCCTCGCCGCCAACTTCATCAGGAACGTGCCCTACTCGGAGTGGCTGGTCAACGTGGTCCTGGTCAAGAAGTCGAGTGGGAAGTGGCGTATGTGCGTCGACTTCACCGACCTCAACAAGGCCTGCCCCAAGGACAACTTCCCACTCCCCCGCATAGACCAGCTCGTCGACAGCTCGGCCGGGCATGAGCTCCTGAGCTTCATGGATGCTTTCTCCGGCTACAATCAAATCCGCATGAACCCCGACGACGAAGACATGACCGCATTCACGACGGACCGGGGGGTGTACTGCTACAGAGTGATGCCCTTCGGCCTCAAGAATGCCGGGACCACATACCAGAGGCTGGTCAACCGCATGTTCAAGCCGCAGATCGGAAGAAACATGGAGGTCTACGTCGACGACATGCTCGTCAAGTCCGTCTCGTCGGCCGACCATGTCAAGGACCTGGGCGAGGCATTTAAGGTGCTCCGCAAGTTCAACATGAAGCTGAACCCCGCCAAGTGTGCGTTCAGAGTTACCGGAGGGAAATTCCTCGGGTTCATGGTCACTCACCGCGGGATTGAAGCTAACTCGGAGAAGATCGACGCCATCCTGAACATGACCGCACCCAGGACCAACGTCGAAATCATGCGGCTCACAGGGTGGATCGCCGCTCTGAGCCGTTTCATGTCCAGGTCGGGGGAGAAGTGCCTCCCGTTCTTCAAGGCGCTGAGGAAAATTCCAAGGTTCGAGTGGTCGGAAGATTGCCAAGCCGCCTTCGACCAACTGAAGAGGCACCTCGCAACACCGCCCCTGCTCACCCGGCCCGTAGAAGGGGACGAGCTATCGCTTTACCTGGCGGTATCCGACCAAGCAGCAGGGTTGGTGCTCGTCCGAGAAGCCGAGGAGTTGGAGAGGCCAGCGTACTATGTGAGCCATGTATTCAAAGACGCGGAGATGAGATACCCCGCCATAGAGAAGATCGTCCTGGCCCTGGTAGTAACCTCGCGGAAGCTGCGGCACTACTTCCAAGCACACACCATCATCGTCCTCACGGAGCGCCCCTTGGGGGCTATCCTGGCATCGACAGAATCCTCTGGCCGTCTAGAGAAATGGAGATGGGAGCTATCTCAATTCGACATAAGGTATCGCCCGAGGCAAGCCATCAAGGCGCAGGCCCTGGCCGATTTCGTCGTTGAATGCACCATTCCTAGCAGGAAGCAGGATCCCGCGCCGCCCCTCGCAGCCCGGCATCCCGACCACGAAGGCCCTAGTTCGGCCCCGGAGTGGGTCATCTACGTCGACGGGTCTTCCACCGAGGAAGGCTGCGGTGCCGGCCTCATTATCCGGGGCCCGAACGAAGCCGAGATGGAGTATTCCTTGAGGCTCAGTTTCAAAGCATCGAACAACGCGGCGGAATACGAAGCCCTCCTAGCCGGACTGCGCATGGCCGTCGGGCTGGGACTGAAGGTCGTCCGGGTCCGCAGCGACTCGGCCCTAGTCGTCGGCCAAGTAACCGGCCGCTTCGAGGCTCGGGAGCCCCTAATGATAAAATACCTAGACGAGGTGAGGAAGCTCCAAAGAAACTTCGACGAAGTCCAGGTGGAACAAATACCCAGACAAATGAATGCTCAAGCAGACGCCCTGAACAAGTTGGCTTCATCATACTCGGCCAACAACAGGCGGTCGATACTCTTCGAAACCTTGGCCCGACCCAGCATTGGAGACGAGGCGGCGACACTCCAAGTGTACACGACACAGGAGAATGACCCAGATTGGAGGAAGCCTCTCGTGGAATTCCTGAAAGACGGCACGCTCCCGGAAGACAGAGCAGCCGCTCGCCGCCTCCGGGCCAGAGCCACCCACTTCATCTGGAGCAACGGGAACCTCTACAAGAAGGCCTTCACTCAGTCCCTGCTCCGGTGCGTTGACCCCCACGAGGCCGACTACGTCCTGCGGGAAATCCATGAAGGGGTGGGCGGCGCACACCAGGGGGCTCGAACTTTGATCCGAAAGGCACTGCTTCAGGGGTACTATTGGCCCACCATGCATGAAGACGCCCTGAAGCTGGTTAGGAGGTGCAAGAGATTCCAACTCCACGGCAGTATCCCCCGCTTCCCGGCTACCGAGCTAACGGCCCTGACGTCCCCGTGGCCATTCGCCCAATGGGGATTGGATATGATCGGCCAGTTCCCCACAGGAGCTGGCGGGCATAAATACGTCCTCGTCGCGGTGGACTATTTCACCAAATGGATCGAGGCCATTCCCATCAGGAAACCGGACGCCGCCACAACCATCAAGTTCCTCCAAAACAACCTGATTCACCGGTTCGGGATCCCAAGGTGCATCATCACCGATCACGGGACGAACTTCGAGAATGAGAAAGTAAGGAACTTCTGCGAGGAATACCACATCCTCATGAAGTTTGCCGCGGTCGCGCACCCCCAATGTAACGGGAAGGCCGAGGTCGCTAACCGGGACGTCCTCAGGGGCCTCCGAACCTGCCTAGAAGGGAGGCAAGGCGGTTGGGTCGATGAACTACCCCGGGTCTTATGGGCCCTGCGCACGTCAAAAAAGACCCCAACCGGGGAGACCCCTTTCAGCCTCTGCTACGAGACCGAAGCAATGGTCCCAGCAGAGATCGGGCTACCCAGCCACCGAGTCGAGCACTTTGACGATGAAGCAAACACCATGTCACTACGAACCATCCTCGACATATTGTTGGAGAAAAGGGACCGGGCCCATATCAGAGTCGCCGCCTACCAACAGCAGACGGCCCGGTACTACAACTCTCGGGTAAAGCACCGATCCTTCAAGGCCGGGGATCTGGTCCTGCGGCGGAACGAGTTCGTCGACCAAGGCAGGCTTCACAAGTTCTCCCCAAAGTGGGAAGGTCCCTTCCTCGTCTTCGAAGCGCTCCCCGGCGGAGCCTACCGCCTGCAAGACGCGGACGGACAGAAGCTCCATCGGCCTTACAACGCGGAGAAGCTCAAGCTATACCTATGAAGTCAAAACTAGCAAAGCACCGCACCCCAGCTACCGCTCGAGATCTCCCTTTGAAATGATGGTGTATATCGTTGTCTAGGATTCCTATCCATACGAATAAAGAAACTTTCGAACCTTCTTTCCCGGTAGGGTTCCCCCTGTACAACGAGAAGGGTCTCATAAAGATGGTCGGGCCCGAGGTTCCCTCGCTCGGCTATCACCCGCGGGCAGCTTCCCTTCAACAGCACCAGGAATCAAAAGCCCTCTCAGTGGCGGTCGAGCCCGAGGTTCACTCGCTCGGCTATCCCAGCGGGCAGCTCCCCTGCCACAACGCCAGGGATCAAAGCCCTCTCAGAGGCCGTCGAGCCCGAGGTTCCCTCGCTCGGTTATCCCCTGTTCCCCTCCGAAAGGCGGCGCATAGGACCGCGATGTCCTGACGCTGAGATTCGGGGCAGATGCTATTTGGTTTTATCCGTCTACCTCTCCGAAGATGCCAAGTTGATTTATGGCACCGTGTATCGGAGGTTTAGACGGATGCGGCCGATGTAGCAGACTTCCTCAGATTCCCCCTCAGGGTGAGGGGTTTTTTGATTGTGGGGACGCTCTTCCCTGCAGGCGCAAGCCCCTGCAGTTAATTACGCTACCGCATCGCGATAACAACTTTCTCCTTCTCCAGAATTTTACTTCGTGTCGTGGGTGTTTGTTTTGTTTGTGGTTGCCCGTGGATTGTATACGGAGACTGAGTAATGCCGTCGCCCGTAGGACGTGGATTAGTCCAAATCCGTATTTACTTAGATTTGGGTTTGGTGTTTTTAGTTTAAGGATACGTTAGCCTCGTTGAGGCTAAGATCAACTTAAACGTGATTCATTTAATATATGGCCGTCGGGACTCATCACCTCTCTAATTTTGTTGAAGGATTACAACGACAAGTGTCAGAGGAGTTCAAAGATGTACCCTCGAACCGAAGTTGATTTAGGTTTTTATAGTCCATTTGAGTGTTTAATAGCCGTGTTTGGGGCTAAGACCAACTTAAACGGTTGTTAAGAATACGTTAGTCCAGTTTGGGACTAAGATCGACTTAACGGGATCGTTTAGATCCTACAAAAGAGCATTTGGGCTCTATTGTGCCAGTTTAGGGACGTGGTGGTCCATCGCCAGTTTAAGGACGTGGTGGTCCAATATTAGTTTAGGGACGTCTCGGTCCGATATTAGTTTAGGGACGTCTCGGTCCACGAGTTTAAGGACCCCGCAGTCCATATGGGTGTGTGGTCGTTGGGACCCGTCACCTCTTTGACGTCGTTGAGGAATTACAACGATGGATGTCAAAGGAGTTCGGAGATGTACCCTCGAACCGGATGTAGATTGATTTAGGAGAGCCATTTTGCTCAGTCAATTTAATTTAAGGACTTATGGCCATGATTGGGCTAAGTCCAGTTGAAAATGTCCAACATTTATTTGCTTTTGCATTGCATTTATTTTTATTTTTATTTGGGCTTTGCCCCAAAAAGATGCAGAGCATCAATTTGTTTTTGGGCTCTGCCCTTTATAAATGATGCAAAGCATCAATTTCATTTGGGCTCTGCCCTTTTTATTGCTTTGCAATTTATTTTGGCCTGTCAGGTCATTTTGATTTGGGCCTGGCCCTTTTAGTAATGCATTGCATTTGTGCAAAACACTGTTAATTTGAGAATCTTTTAGATTCAAGAACCGATGGTTCATAAAAGAAGTGCAAAGCACTATTTGATTTAGATCTAAGAAAAAACAAGTTTTTTCTTGTTTTTCTTATCTCAGAGAACCAAAAGTTCATAAAAGTGCAAAGCACTATTAATTTAAGAACCTTTTAGGTTCAAGAACCGATGGTTCATAAAACAAGTGCAAGGCACTATTTGATTTAGATATAAGAAAAAACAAGTTTTTTCTTGTTTTTCTTATCTCAGAGAACCAAAGGTTCATGAAAGTGCAAAGCACTATTAATTTAAGAACCTTTTAGATTCAAGAACCGATGGTTCACAAAATAAGTGCAAGGCACTATTTTATTTATTTATTGTTGAAGATCCTTGATCTTGTTCATAAGAGAATTTTCTCTACCTTTAAAGGTTTTTACCTTTTTTTTTGTTCTTCAAGAGTTCTCTTCTCTTTTTTTTTTTAGCCAGATCTTCCCCCTTTGAAATAAGGTCTAGGGTCCTTTTTATAGTGCCCATAAATTAGTTAAATTTGTTACATAAATCTTTTTCTGGGTGATTTGGGTAATTTTCCCCACCGTTGGATTTTTGATCCAAAGGCCCCTGCTTTACAGAAGAAAATCTTCTTGTTTTAACAAGAAGAGAAAAGATTTATTCTGTTTTGCGCAACTCCCCCAGCGCGTGACACGTGTCGCGCAGCTGTGCTTGTGCAACTGCGCAGACACATGTCGCTCAACTGAATTTTTTTTTGCTGCTTGCGCAACTGCGCGCGCTGACACGTGTCGCGCAGCGCACTGCGCAGTTACGTGGTTGCGCACCTTTTTTTTTGAACTTTGCTCTGATGGAGTACGCTACCTTGGGCGCTGCGCTCCTTGCGCTAACGTGTCTGATTTTGACACGTGGCGCTCTGCGTGCAGCGCAGGGGATCTGCAGCGTTACTTCATTTATTTTAACTTTAATTTTCAAGACAGAGCTTTGCTCTAATTGGAGAAAAACAGAAGCATTGCTTCTTTTCCCACCTTGGAATTTGAACAGAGTTTTGCTCTGATTGAGGTAAACAAATGCCCCCCCCACCGTTGCGCTTACATGGCCTCCTAACGTGAGCGCAGCGGTGGCAGATTCCGAACCGTCTCGCCATCCCTTGGTAGCTAAAAGGACACTTGATGCCTATAAATAGGACCTTTGGTCTCTTAGATGATTCTCATCTCTAAATTTTTACTTTCAGAACTCAGAGCCCCGCTCTTTATTTTCAAGAACTTTAAGAGTTAAACTCTTATAACTTTTAGGTGAAAATTTTAATTTGGATTAAATTAAATTAAATTAATTTTTGTTGATAGAGCCTTGCTCTCAAAAGATCCCTGATCTAAAGAAAACCTATTTAGGGTTTCACTTAGCAGAGCTTTGCTCTACAGGTCTTAAAAGGATCTAAAGAGAACTAAAGGGGACCCTACTAGGGTTCCATAGAGCTCTGCTCTCCGAAAGATTTTCCTTTGATTTTCTTAATTCATTAATGGAGCTTTGCTCCTCCCAAATCATATAGAAGAACTCTTAAGAATTCTTCATGGATCTTGGAACTTACAGATGGCATTTTATTCCTCAGTGCATTATATCGTTTTGCTTAATCAGTCTTTCTGATAATTCTGTTGATCCACTTTCACAGGAACAATGAACGCCCACATGTATGCTCTTAACGAGATCATCTCTCATGAGGGCATCCGCCGACTTGGCCGCTCTCAAAATCGGGAGTTCACAAACGAGGAATGTGCTGAAATAATGAGTCGCTTCGACGCATACAATGGTCCACTGCTTCTCCGACGTTCCTCTCTTCTTAAACTTATCGTTGGAGCTATCTGGGAAGCGCTTCCCCTATTCTGTTCCGGCGTGCCGCTTAGGGCGTTGGATGCCGCTGAGGACAAGGTGCACTCTGTGTACCTATTGAACTTTATCTCGAAGAGACGGCGAGACAGTCTTATCGACCTCTTGCACAAGGTCTTTCAACAGTCTGCCATACTCGCTGCTTATCGGAGGGTGGAAGACATCGGAAGGGACCCTGACGCTTGTGCTCGCGAAAGGAAGCACACTAGGATGGTCCGCGAGGCTTGGAAAGTCATAGATAGGGTCGCTTTTGAATTCCTCAATCCATGCCCTGGATCTGAGGTTATTCCATTGTAACTTTCATTTATTGTTTTTATGACTGTAAGAACTTCGGGCAATATTAATGGAATTTTTTTTTATCCCAGCTTGTCTTTATTATATATCTTTTGTCCTGAGTCTTTTTGCCCATGCATGAATGAATGTGTTTTGAACGCTTGATCAAATGTAAATCGGATGCTCTTTCTGTTGCTTTTCCTCTTTCTCAGCATGTCGTCACAATTAGCAGATAATAGAGTAAGCTTCTTGATTTCTTCACGAGATAGCGAGGGCTTAGGCCGCAGGTTCAGATCTGCTGCCTAAGACTTTTCAACTCTATGAGCCGTGAGGGTCTCATAGTGACTTTTCTCCCTACGGATCGAGAGGATCTCGTAGGCGGGGGTTTTTTTTTTAGGAATCGTGAGGATTCCTAAGTGTGGTTTTCTCTTGTAAGTCGTAAGGATCCTACAAGAGAATTTTTCCCTCTTACGAGTCGAGAGGACTTGTAAGCGGTTGTTTCCCTCCTTGTCGAAGTTCGACGTTGGAGAGTGAGACCCGTGGATGGTATGCAAGAGACCGTTTTGGGCCAACTTACGGGGTCCCAATGCTTAGGAAACAGGCTTCTTTTATGCCCACTGCCTAAGGTTTTATCTCACGAGTCGAGCCGCCTCGATAATTTTTCACAAGTCGAGACGAATCGAACGTTTCTTGCAAGGACATCTTAACGTCGCATTTAACTTCTGCTCTTTACGACAGAAGCCCGTTAAGGTTGGTGGTACTTAGGGTTTTGGCCATCGTACCGTCGCATAAGCTGATATAGTCCTCGATAGGCAATCGTACTGTTCGAGTAGCCCTGCGACTGCCGTGTCTCTGATCCCTTCGGGGGCTGGACAAGACGTCTTCAAGCAATCCTCCTTGGCAGTTTGACCGTCGGAAGAGCAAGCGCTAGGAATTTGCCATGCCGCTTTTTACTTGAGGTTAGGCTCATTTTGGAGAGCCCCGATGAGTCATAACCACTCCGCGCTGGTGTGGGAGGATCTCCGATAGTCTTTCAGGCTTTATATGACTTGCCGTTAAGACCCTGAAGCTAGGAATTTGGCCTTTGCTTCGTTTGCTGGCATTGCGTCCTCTGTATCGAGACGAATGTCGTGGTTGTCTCTAGGTTGTTGATGAACCGTCGAGGTTTGGAACTAGGGATTTTGCCGTGGCTCCTTTTGGTGATGTTGCGTCTGCTGTATCGAGACGAACGTCGAGGTGGTGACCACTCCATGTGGGATGATCTCCGGTGGTCTTTCAGGCTTTATATGACTTGCCGTTAAGACCCTGAAGCTAGGAATTTGGCCTTCGCTTCGTTTGCTCACACTGCGTCTAGTGTATTGAGACGAATGCTGAGGTGGAGCTGGGATTTTGCCGTCACTCCGCTTTGTTTCGACCATGGGGTCTTTTGTTAACTTTGCATGTACACCCTGCTGGACTGCGAAGGAACGCCGTTGTTGACATTGCGTCTGCCGTAATAAGACGCATGCTGAGGTGAAGCTGGGATTTTGCCATCGCTCCGCTTGTTTCGACCGTGAGGTCTTTTGTTAACTTTGCACGTACACCCTGCTGGATTGCGAAGGAACGCCGTTGGTGATCTCTAAGTTGTCGATGTTGACGTCAAGACCCTGAAGCTCGGGATCTTCGTTTGCTTCATTTGTTGACATCGTGTCTGTAATATTGCGACAAATGTCGAGATGGTCTCCAGGTTGTCTATGAACCGTCGAGATTTGTCTTCGCTTTCTGATGGAGCCTGTTGGGAAGGTATGGTTCCCTCCTTATCTGTGCCCCTGGATTGTATACAGGGATCGATGTGATCTCACCTGTAGGGCAAAAAGTTTCATTCTTTCATCATTTTTTTTATTCTTTCCGCGATGCTCTATCATTTCAGCTTTTATATCGCGAAGGTCGCGATTGCCCCATCATTTCGGCTATTTTTCGCGGTGCCCAATCATTTCGGCTATTTATTTTATTTTTACTCGCTGCTTTTTATTGCGAGTTGCCCAATCATTTCGGCTATTTATTTCATTTTTACTCGCTGCTTTTTATTGCGAGTTGCCCCATCATTTCGGCTATTTTGCATGCATACATTTTTACTTGTTGCTTCTTATTGCAAGTTGCCCCATCATTTCGGCTATTTCCTATGCACGTATGGCTCGCTGATTTTTTTATCGCGAGTGTAGAACTTAGAATCTGGTGCCAATCTCAGCATCAGTATCGCTACAACTGGAATATTGCTAGGAGCGAATCATCATTTGCCATGAAAGGACTCGGAATTTGATACCGGTTCAGGCATCAACATCGCTACCACTGGGATATTTCCAGGAGCGAATCATCATTTGCCTCTGTCGATGTCGAACAAAGGTGGCTTAGCGAACATGGTTAAGATGCTGTCGACTAAGGCTTTTGACTTCATGAGCCGTAAGGGTCTCACAAAGGTATTTCTCTCTACAAGTCGTGAGGATCTCGTAGGTGTGTTTTCTCCTTGGGAATCGTGAGGATTCCTAAGTGCATGTTCTCTTGTAAGTCATAAGAATCTTACAAAAGGATTTTCTCCTTATCAGTCGAGAGGACTTACAAGGGTTGTTCACCATATGAACATATCCCTAGTCACGGATGGGACTTTTTTAGGGAAATGTTTATTCGCGCCCGTGGATTGTATACAAGGGTCAGTATTGAGCCACTTGTAGGGCAATATCGAAGGTTGTAGGGGTTGCTTAAGAACAGGTTCAGATCTCTGTAACTTAAGACTTTCAAATCTTATGAGCCGTGAGGGTCCCATAAGAGAGTTCTCCTTACGAGTCGTGAGGATCTCGCAAGTGTAATTTCTTCTTAAGAATCGTGGGGATCCTTAAGTGTTTCGCTCTCTTGTGAGTCGTAAGGATCTCACGCGGGTGATTTCTCCTTACAAGGTCGAGAGGACCCTGTAAGTGTCTTTTAACGAGCTTGTGCCCTTTCGGGTTTTCACAAACACTCGCCGGTAGCCCTGCTGTTTTTACTCACGGAGCCCTTTCGGGTTTTCATCCGTGCCCATTTTGCTTATGGACATACCGTTTTCCTCTTTTTTTTATTCTTTTTATTTTCTTCTTCTTTTTTTTTACGAGGTCGCGCCCTTTCGGGTTTTCACGAACACTCGCCGGTAGTCGTGCTGTTTTTACTCACGGAGCCCTTTCGGATTTTCATCCGTGCCCTTTTTGCTTATGGACATACCGTTTTTTTTATTTTATATATTTTTGTTATTTATTTTTATTTATTTATTTTATCTCGTCAGCCTAAGGATGCTGCGGTATTAGTTTAAAAACATTTCAATCATTTGCAAGTTTTAGGACATTGCGGTCCATCATTAGTTTAAGGACATCTCGGTCCGTTGTTAGTTTAAGGACGTTTCGGTCCGTTGTCGCCGTATTTGAGGCGAATATCTGGTTTATTGACTTTTCGGTCTATGAGTCCTTCTCCATGAATGAACATGATGCCCCCGGCGTATCCATCTTCTTCGGAGCGTGCGGTTGTGGCGGACTCACCTTCCAGTTCTCAGACAGCGCAAACTTGCCCTGTTGGTATTGGTCTTCAACCCAGTTTTTGAAGACGTAGTAGTCCTCGATCAGGTGACCTACCGTTTGGTGGTAAGGGCAATAATTAGGATTATTAATATCGCCTGGCCGCAACGGACGTTTTGGACTCGGCAGATTGATGAGTCTGTCGCACACTGCCAGCTCGAACAGTCCCCTTGTTTTATCTTGCGGAAACGAGTAAGGACGTTTCAACTTTTCCTGGAGGGGTTGCCGCTTGTTGCTTTGGAGAGCAACCGGCCTAGGGTCACCTGATTGTTGTTGAGTGCTGGCGACGAGGGCCGTTTTTCTTTTTCCTTTATCCTTTTTGTTCGATCCTTTGTTTACGGGGCCGAGGATTTTTTCGAGTAGCATGCGATTGCACGGCTGAACGTTCTCGCAGCTTCTCAATTCCTTTATTTTTGAAATAGATTCCCCGAGGGAAGAGTTGGGGATAGCTTCTTCGTCAGAGTCGCTTCCAAAGGTGATAATTTGTGATCCCTTGAAGTCGGCTATATGACAGTCGGCGGCGGCACTTTTGCGCTCATCTATCGCATTTTTCCGATGTCCACAAGCTTCACACTTTGTCCTGTCGAAGTGTCGCTTTTGAGCGACATACCCTTGCCACCAACAGTTAAAGGATTCGCAGTCTTCGGTAGGATGTATGATCTTCTGATGATATAAACAGAAGTTAGGGTGCATCTCTACCTCAGAGAAAGAATTTTCTTCAGAGGGCGGTAGCTTCATTCCTATTGATAGAGCTTTGGCGAACCGTTTCCTCGTCTTGAATTTGTTTTTACCCGCAGTGTATGGCTTTTGATTTGACGGGAATACCTTGGTTCTTTCCAGTATGGCCATTTCATGCTCTTGATTGGCTTTTGCTTTCAGACGAATTTCATTTAGGAAGGCATCGATCAACTTGTCTGACGGCCGCGGAATTTCTGTTTCAGGGTCCGCCATTGATTTCTCAGCGCAAGGATCCTCCTCATCATCTGTCAGTGAATGAGAAATCACATGACAAGTCGCTACGTAGTCTTCGGATTCATCCGATAAGTTTTCTCCATCGTTTTCATCCTCGACGAAAGAACAAGTTGCCCCCGGCGTGTCCGTCTTCTTTGGAGAGTGCGGCTGTGGGGGGTTTACCTTCCAGCTTTCAGACAACGTGAACTTGCCTTGCAAGTATTGATCCTCGATCCATCCCTTAAAGACGAAACAATCCTCAATCGGGTGACTTACCGTTTGGTGGTAAGGGCAATAATTGGGATTATTAAGATCGCCTGGCTGCAACGGACGTTTTGGATTCGGCAGATTAATGAGTCTGTTGCGCACTGCCAGCTCGAACAGTCTTCTCGTTTTATTCTGAGGAAACGAGTAATGACGTCCTAGCCTCTCTTCGAGGGATGGGCGTGGACGCACGTTGTTTTGGCGAGCGACCGGCTTTGAGTTGCTCGACTGTTGTTGAGTGTTGGCGACGATGATCGCTTTTCCTTTCTCATTTCGGGGATCGGGTCTTGGAGGAGACGGTCTATGGCCCATCTGGTCCATTTGGGCTAATTTGTCGATCAAGGCCTGGAAGGTGGTCGGCCTAAAGAACATCATGAATTGCGAGATGGTCGCCTGCGGATCGAGAGTGCCCACAAACATGCCTACCGCAGGTGCCTCTTCTATGCGTTGTTCGCATTTCGACCATAGGTTTCGCCATCGTGTTGCGTATTGGACCCACGTTTCGCCGGGCCTTATCCTGGCATTTATCAGTGCTGTAATCGGGGTGCGTTCACTAGCACTTTCGAATCTTTGTGTAAACATCAGTTCCATCTCCGCAAATGTTTTGACAGAGTCGTTAGGTAGCTCCGAATACCATTCAAAGGCTGTTTCTGCTAAGCTGCCGACGAATTGACGTAGCAACAATTTGTCATCGCCTCCAGTATTGCCGCATAAGGCCCTGAATTGAGGACATGCTGATGCGGATTCCATGTCCCTTTATATATGTGGAATTTAGGGATTGTATATCCTGGCGGGTAATTGATTTGGTCATACCAGCTCGGATACGGTCGTCCGGTTCTAACAATTTGCCCAGCCGCTTCATTCGCCTTATGAACCCGGATCTGCTGAGCTATATATTCGTCTAGGTCGACTTTGGAGATTGCCTCCTCCTTGGCTGTTGATAGAGCCGACGGAGGATTTGACGTTTCTCCCCTGTCGTCTTCAAGGACGATCGGAGGATCTTCAGCAGGAGGGTCCGGCTGTAACATCATCCCTACCATATCTTGGAAGAGGAGCGCCATCTGTTTTATGTTAGCCGCTTGCTCTGCAGCTTCTTTGTCCCTCTTTTCGAGGACTCTGCGTAAAAAGTCAGCGTCGGTTTTTTGTTCTTGACGCTCATCCGAAGACGTTTCAGAGCTTTCTTTTGGCTCAGTGAGTGCAGCCATTGTAGTCATCATTTCCTGAAGCTTTTGTTGTTGCTCCTGGGCTTTCGTCACGGATCGGGTGAGCGGTCGGTGGCCCGTAGAAGTGCGGCTTTCCTCTTTTCCAGAAGCCATATAAACAGTGTGCACCACCATGCCCCCAGACTTGGGGCGTTTGTGTTCGGTGTCTTTGCGATTTGCCGAAGACACAGAGGCTTCTTGCGGCCTCCTTTTTTGAGTGATTGGAGTTAAGGGAGCCATTGTAGTGGGCACCCAAGTAGCTTTTGCTTTTTGTGGTTTGACAGAGTAATCCTTCCCCTGCCGAACCTTCATCTTTTTCTGTCGTCGGAGGCAGTCTTGATCGATCACCGACTCTTGAACCTGTCTCCAGACTTTGTAAATTTTAGAGGACAGCCGTTGAAGGGGCTGCTCTAGCTTCTTCTCTGGAATATTCTTCACAGAGAAGGAGTTCGTTTTAACATCGCAGTAGGAGAGTTTCTGCGCACCGTATTCAGCAATTCAAAGCTGTTCCCGATTGGAACAGCAGTATTGATCTCCACCGTTGGAGCTGGAGGAGTAAATCCAGAGGGGAAGTTGCCCCCAGCCTTCTTTACTCGGCGCCAGTGGCGACGTCGAGCATGTCATGCTAATGGAGTTGTTTCAGCTATAGGGTGACCTCCTCATGCCCCCCGTGTTGGTCAGAATATGCTGGCACCGGCCTTTTAAAGATCGACGTCCGTTGAACGGGGACGGCCAACCTGTCAGAAGCGGACTTCCGAGCATGGGAAGCAACCTTGGTGACTTCGCCAAGAACGGGAGCTGGGATGGCTATCCGCTTCGGGATAACGTCTTCTGGTATGGCATGCTTCTTCATGGGCCCGATGGAGCTCTGGCCTAATCCATTATAACCTGAAGCAGTGGAGTTGGGCGACCTGTTGAGAGGGGTCGCGGCAGTGGTAAGTCGATCGAAGACCGACTTCTTTGGAGCTTCTTGCAATGTCATTAGGGCGTTGAAGCTTATTGGTGGTAGCATGGTCCCAAAAAATAGTCCAGTGGTGGCTTGAGCCACCTGCTCCACAGGCATTTTGAAAAGGGAGGCCGCTCGAGGCCCATAAGTCACTCCTCCAGCAATGATGAAGCGAGAGTTGCAGCTGCAGGCGGTGCAGTTCGAAGCCATCGATCTTCTGTTTTCTGCATGGAGAAAGACACCAAATCTAAGTATTTTGAATCCACAAGCAACCACAGTAAACCGCGATTCGTTCGCGAACACGACACACGAAGTGTGGAGTGGAAAGTGGAAAAGGTCCCACCGGGCGTGCCAGAATCTGTTCCCCTCCGAAAGGCGGCGCACAGGACCGCGATGTCCTGACGCTGAGATTCGGGGCAGATGCTATTTGGTTTTATCCGTCTACCTCTCCGAAAATGCCAAGTTGATTTATGGCACCGTGTATCGGAGGTTTAGACGGATGCGGCCGATGTAGCAGACTTCGTCAGATTCCCCCTCAGGGTGAGGGGTTTTTTGATTGTGGGGACGCTCTTCCCTGCAGGCGCAAGCCCCTGCAGTTAATTACGCTACCGCATCGCGATAACAACTTTCTCCTTCTCCAGAATTTCACTTCGTGTCGTGGGTGTTTGTTTTGTTTGTGGTTGCCCGTGGATTGTATACGGAGACTGAGTAATGCCGTCGCCCGTAGGACGTGGATTAGTCCAAATCCGTATTTACTTAGATTTGGGTTTGGTGTTTTTAGTTTAAGAATACGTTAGCCTCGTTGAGGCTAAGATCAACTTAAACGTGATTCATTTAATATATGGCCGTCGGGACCCATCACCTCTCTAACTTCGTTGAAGGATTACAACGACAAGTGCCAGAGGAGTTCAAAGATGTACCCTCGAACCGAAGTTGATTTAGGTTTTTATAGTCCATTTGAGTGTTTAAGGATACGTTAGCCGTGTTTGGGGCTAAGACCAACTTAAACGGTTGTTAAGAATACGTTAGTCCAGTTTGGGACTAAGATCGACTTAACGGGATCATTTAGATCCGACAAAAGAGTATTTGGGCTCTATTGTGCCAATTTAGGGACGTGGTGGTCCATCGCCAGTTTAAGGACGTGGTGGTCCGATATTAGTTTAGGGACGTCTCGGTCCGATATTAGTTTAGGGACGTCTCGGTCCACGAGTTTAAGGACCCCGCAGTCCATATGGGTGTGTGGTCGTTGGGACCCGTCACCTCTTTGACGTCGTTGAGGAATTACAACGATGGATGTCAAAGGAGTTCGGAGATGTACCCTCGAACCGGATGTAGATTGATTTAGGAGAGTCATTTTGCTCAGTCAATTTAATTTAAGGACTTATGGCCATGATTGGGCTAAGTCCAGTTGAAAATGTCCAACATTTATTTGCTTTTGCATTGCATTTATTTTTATTTTTATTTGTGCTTTGCCCAAAAAAGATGCAGAGCATCAATTTGTTTTTGGGCTCTGCCCTTTATAAATGATGCAAAGCATCAATTTCATTTGGGCTCTGCCCTTTTTATTGCTTTGCAATTTATTTTGGCCTGTCAGGTCATTTTGATTTGGGCCTGGCCCTTTTAGTAATGCATTGCATTTGTGCAAAGCACTGTTAATTTGAGAATCTTTTAGATTCAAGAACCGATGGTTCATAAAAGAAGTGCAAAGCACTATTTGATTTAGATCTAAGAAAAAACAAGTTTTTTCTTGTTTTTCTTATCTCAGAGAACCAAAAGTTCATAAAAGTGCAAAGCACTATTAATTTAAGAACCTTTTAGGTTCAAGAACCGATGGTTCATAAAACAAGTGCAAGGCACTATTTGATTTAGATATAAGAAAAAACAAGTTTTTTCTTGTTTTTCTTATCTCAGAGAACCAAAGGCTCATGAAAGTGCAAAGCACTATTAATTTAAGAACCTTTTAGATTCAAGAACCGATGGTTCATAAAACAAGTGCAAGGCACTATTTTATTTATTTATTATTGAAGATCCATGATCTTGTTCATAAGAGAATTTTCTCTTCCTTTAAAGGTTTTTACCTTTTTTTTTGTTCTTCAAGAGTTCTCTTCTCTTTTTTTTTTAGCCAGATCTTCCCCCTTTGAAATAAGGTCTAGGGTCCTTTTTATAGTGCCCATAAATTAGTTAAATTTGTTACATAAATATTTTTCTGGGTGATTTGGGTAATTTTCCCCACCGTTGGATTTTTGATCCAAAGGCCCCTGCTTTACAGAAGAAAATCTTCTTGTTTTAACAAGAACAGAAAAGATTTATTCTGTTTTGCGCAACTCCCCCAGCGCGTGACACGTGTCGCGCAGCTGTGCTTGCGCAACTGCGCAGACACGTGTCGCGCAACTGAATTTTTTTTTGCTGCTTGCGCAACTGCGCGCGCTGACACGTGTCGCGCAGCGCACTGCGCACTTTTTTTTTTTGCTTGCGCAACTGCGCGCGCTGACACGTGTCGCGCAGCGCACTGCGCAGCTGCGCTGACACGTGTCGCGCACTGCGCAATTTTTTTTTTGCTTGCGCAACTGCGCGCGCTGACACGTGTCGCGCAGCGCACTGCGCAAGTGCGCACTTACGCGGTTGCGCATCTTTTTTTTTTTTTTGAACTTTGCTCTGATGGAGTACGCTACCTTGGGCGCTGCGCTCCTTGCGCTAACGTGTCTGATTTTGACACGTGGCGCTCTGCGTGCAGCGCAGGGGATCTGAAGCGTTACTTCATTTATTTTAACTTTAATTTTCAAGACAGAGCTTTGCTCTGATTGGAGAAAAACAGAAGTATTGCTTCTTTTCCCACCTTGGAATTTGAACAGAGCTTTGCTCTGATTGAGGTAAAAATCCCCGGCGGGCAGCCTCCCTGCCACAACGCCGGGATCAAAAGCCCTCTCAGAGGCAGTCGAGCCCGAGGTTCCCTCGCTCGGCTATCCCCGGCGGGCAGCTTCCCTGCCACAACGCCAGGGATCAAAACCCTCTCAGAGGCAGTCGAGCCCGAGGTTCCCTCGCTCGGCTATCATTCAGGATAAAAGCCCTCGCCAAGAGGCACCGGGCAGCGACCCTGCCCGGCCAAGGGTCTCTGGTGGGCTTCTTACAGCCTTATAGCTCTTCCCGCGCCAAGGACCGAAGTCCTCCCAGAGGCAGTCGGGTCCTCGCTCGGCTATCCCCGGCTGGTAGCTTCCTACCACAACCGACAGGGATCAAAGTCCTCGCCAAGAGGCACTGAGCAGTAACCCTGCTCGGTCCCCGTCCTGAAGGATCAAAAGCCCTCGCGAGAGGCAACCGAGCAGCTACCCTGCTTGTCAAAATCTCCGGCTGGTAGCGGCCTACCCACGACGCCAGAGATCAGATCCCTCACCAAGAGGCAACCACGCATCCTCATGACCCGGTCATTTTTAGTGGCCCTCAGCAGACCAAAGCCCTCGCAGCGGCAACCAAATGGCCACCCTGCTCGGCCAGGCCCGGTCGGTTGCCTTGTGGCCGTGCTTAAGGACCCGAGACACCCGGAAGGACGGCTGGTTCATCCAAATCTGAACGGTCTCCCATCGACCTAGGGGGTACGTGAGGATACCTCCGCGGCAAAGCCTGGCACCCTCGCCTGCTGGCAAGCTCGACAGGAGATCGCCGGACATATGGCCAACCTTACACGGAAACACAACGATACAAGCAAGGGCATCCTACGAACGTCCTTCACAAAAATATAAAATACAAACCGACAAATCATGGGTTCTTTTTTCTTTTATTGCCAAACTCAAGATCTTTACAAAGGGTACTCTGGGCCCCCCAGCCCTGCAAACTGCCCGGAGGCTTACTTAGACCACTTCATCGTCGGCGTCACGGCCTAAGGCCCTACCACCGAAGACTTTGCCACCAAGGGCGCGCCTGGCTTCCCTCGTCATCCCTCTCCGGAGACCTCGTCGCCGGAAGCGGAACCCGGGCGCGGAGTTCACCATCGTCGAACTCGGGAAGCTGTTCCTTCACGGCGTCCAAAGCCTTATTCCACGCAACAACAGAATACTCCCCGAGCTCGGCGTAAAACTGCTCCGATGCCTTATACTCGGCCACAACTTTCTTAGCCCGAGCCTCGGCAACCTGGGCCTTCAGCAGCGCCGCCTCAGCATCCCCCTGCTCGCGTCCCTCTCCTTTTCCAGTGCCGCAAAGCGTTCGGCCATGTCCGCCAGCTTCCTGTCGGCAACCCGGAGAGACGCTTTTAGACGGCGAAGGGCACCCCGAGCTGCCGAGTTAGCGAGCTCCGCAGCCTCCGCCCGGCCAGCCATGACGTCGGCTTTATCCCTCTCCCGGCGCAGGTCACGTTGCAAGATCTCAACCTCCGAAGGAAACGCCTCCACTGGCCTCGGGGCGCGGAACGCCCCCTCGGCCTCCATGCGAATGGCAAGGGCGCAGTGTTGAAGAACCTGACAGAAAGCCGATGAGGAACCAGGAAGCATCCAAACCAAGGGAGGGCATACCAAGGCAAATGTGCGTAGGGGGATTCGTACCCGGACCGCCCCTTGGGCCATGGCCTCCAATTGATCCCTCAAGGAGCCACACGGGAGCTTTCCCCCAGCCGATTCCTCCATCCCGGCGAGCAAACCAGTGGCAACGGAAAGCCCAGACGGAACAGTGAAGACGGAGCCCCCTTTCCGCACGGAAATCCCTTCGGGGGCCTTCGACGGCGGCGCACGAGAAACCGTCCTTTTCCTCTTAAGAAGGGGACGGCCCTTGCCCTTCCTCCCGTCACCAGTCTGAGACTCGGGTAACGGCTGACGACTCCGGCCGCCTCCAGAGAAACTCCCAGATGCCGCCGACGAAATGGACGGCCCTGCCGTCGGCGGAGAGTCCGGCGGAGGGCACAAGTTGGCCGGGGGCTCGGCTATGCCACTACCTTCCCCCCGGCGCGAGCCGCCCAAAAAGTGGGAGCGAACCATGTATCATGAAGGAGGAAGAACGCCGAGCGACATCGACTCGAGGAAGAAGGGAGATGAAAGGTTGGGGGCCCTGGGGCGGGCCCCGCCCCCGTTTTATCACCGCATCCAACGACGCCCGTCAACTCCCGCCGAAACGACTCCTCACGACCAGCGGCTCCGATCGCTTCACGTGTCGGTCCTGCACTGGACTGCATCCAATCGGGCGCTGTAGGCCCGCGTACGTCGCACCGGCCAGTCGTCCTTTGACACGTGAACCATTGCTTCAGTTACATAGTGCACGAACCGGCACACCCTCTTTAAGGTGCGGAGACCTCGCCTTGGTCCGCTAGCAGAAAAGACGACCAATGGACCGAGGGCTCGCCCCGACGAAACCATAAAAGGGATCTCATCTCAGGAGGGCCGGCAGTCCACTCCTGACCCGACCACTATCTGGTCGGGACAGGAATGGGGGGCTAATGATAGTGCTCGATATTGGCGACCTCCAAGATCAGGACACACGGCAGATGACGTGTCCTAAGACCCAGAAGAAAGGGCCGACCAGGCCACCCTGAGCCCAACCTGCAAGCGCGAACTGGCCCATCTCGGCCCCCCTGCGAATTAGCCTCCTCAACTCTTCAGCTCGTCCCGAGCTGCCACAAGACCGAAACTCTTCGACCTCCTCGCTCATCCCCGAGCCCCCGGCCGAGGCCGCCCTCCTTGGCCCTCTGACCAACTCCACCACTCTCAGGCGTAACCGCCGCTCCGCGAGTCTCGCCATACGCAGATTCTACGCCAACAACATCCCACGTTCCACGCTATCACGATCCCCATTAATGGGCGATCCGCTCTCTGCGCGAGCGTGACGTCGGGAGCGTAACTGCCGGCGAGATTCCCGTACCCGCTTTTGCGTGCCACCACCACTATAAAAAACCCCATCACAGATGGGTCAAGTAAGTCATTCTTCACACTAACGCCGTTACTCTGCTCAGATCTCATCACTAACTTGAGCGTCGGAGGGTTCTCGATGGAACCAAACCACCCCGGGACTTCTTTGCAGGTACTTGGCGGCGGCTTCCACATCTCACCTCTTCCCCCAAAAACCCATTAAGACCCACACGCAACGAAGGATAATCAGTCAAGTCCACCTCGAGATCAACGGAAGACAACATCTGACGGAGGCCCGAGAAGGAGCTCCATCACATGTTCTCATATTATATAGAATCGTATAGCATTGGCGGTAATACCTTTCAATATACATTCATGCACCCGAAACTCGCCCGAAAATCATCCACACTGAAGCGCTCGACCGGACAGGTCTGAACAAATTTTGAGTTATGAGTTGATAATTCAATCAGATTCAAAAAAGTGGAAAAACTTGCTCAATCTGATACATGGCATTTTACATCACATCATTTTAAACTTTCTCTCAAATAATAATAATAATAATAATAATAAAAATAATTATTATTATTATGGTAAATTGTCAATACCCTCTTAGCAAGTTTTTCCGCTGACAAAAAATCCCTGGTCCCAAAGCTGTTATCAAAACCCCTTGAAAATGTTTCCTGCAATATCTGTGTAGTTGTCTGCTATATCTAATTAGCTCATACCATAATAGGCAACTTCATATATATTTCAAACAACTGCATCCATATTACAAGCAACTGTATACATATCGTATAAAAATATATATAGTAGACAGCTATACAGATACTGTAGGCAGGGTTTTTTTGATAACCGAGAACTTTTTCAAAGGGGTTTTGACAACCGCTTCGGAGCCAGATATATCTTGTGGAAAATTGGCTTGGAGGGTTTTGTCAATTTACCCTGATAATAATAAGAGTAAATTATGAAAACACCCCAAGCAAGTTTCCCCCGTTACAAAAAATCCCTAGTTTCGAAACGGTTGTAAAACACCACCGTAAAATTTCTTGCAGTATCTATATAGTTACCTGATATATGTAAATAGGTCATACATACCACATGCAACTGCATAGATATCGCAGACAACTGCATAGATATCACATAATAACTAGATATAGCATGTAACTATAAAGATACCACAGTCAGGTTTTTTTTTAGAACCATAGGATTTTTGACAACCGTTTCGAAACCGAGGGTTTCTTGTCAGCAGGAAACCCGTCTGGGGTTTTTGACAATTTACCCCAAGCCCATGTTTGGATACCCAGATTCCATTGGGAAAAAATATAGATTTTTTTTTCATTAGACTGAACCAATCTAAGAAATTTGCTATTTGGGTAAATTTTTTATGAAGAATTCTAATGGAAAAAGCCTAAAAATATCTTTAATCCGTTGGATTCCAAAAGTTGACAAAGACCTATTTTTTCTAATCCAAAACTCACATTCTCTTTCTTGAAAACGACCCATCCAAACATGCATTGTGCTATCAAAATTCAATTGGAATTACATGTACATTCCAAAATATTTTAATCCTAAAATCAATAGTACTAAACATAACATGGCATTAATAATAACCAGTATTAATAATAATAATTTTCGAAAGTCCAAGAAATTTCTTACGAAGTAAAATAGAAAATAGCATAAAATATGTCCAAGGAGTTTGTTCAGGGACTGTTTGCTTGCAGGATTATAAAATTTGGATTAACTTGCAATTGAAAAAAATCCGACTCAGCTAATTTTGTGTTCCGTAGATCTTGTATCCTTGACACCCCTTTCAGCACTCATCTCATCTGCTTCCCTTCGGACCCGACACCCACTCCGACCATTGCGCCGATTTTTCCTTAATTTAACCGTTGAATACTCCAGACATGGCCACGTCATCGCTTCCAGAAGACGAACCAGCAAAGCCTCCAACCCCTCCGCCGTCGACGGCGACGGAAGCCGCCAAAACTAACGGCAACAGCGTCCATTACCCCCCATTCGAAGAAGAAGCAGAAGAAGAAGCAACCGAAGCCACCGTTTTCCAAAGATTCAGCAGTCAAGTCGATGCGCTAGTCTCAAAAGCCGACGAGGTACCAGAAAAACCCTAACTTTTAGTAATCAGGTTACATAAAAAAGTGATTTTTTTTTAATAAGAAAATCTTCAATACAACTTTTGTTTGCAGCTGGAACGAAGATTGAAAGAGGTGGCAGAGTTCTGTGTGAACAACAAGCAATCGAGCAGCATTTCCAAAGGGATTCGAAAGGAAGCCTTTTGCTCGAAGAGGATGCAGGAGGTCATGCGGCAGTTCGGCACCATATTGAAGCAGGAAAGTTTGGATTTTTGTTGGTTGTTTACGAGCAAAAGTGACCTTTTGTTCTTGGAGAATTACTAAATTTTTTTTATTTTAAGAAGCATTTACTGGATGTGATATATTGTTGAATTGTAGCGGAGGAAAATAAATAAATAAAAGAAGAAGTCTTAGACCTAATTGTATCCTTCGGTTATGATGTCTAGTTAATGCGAGATCATAGGACGAGTTTGAAAGAAAACAGGTAAGTACTAAAAGGAAGACAGTCAAGAAGATTTTAAGTGGATGTGGAGACGAGGTTGCTAAATGGATTGGGACTTGTAGCAGTTATTTGCCTCTCAAAATCTATATTCCACCACAATACCCGGGAAAAAAATGGCCAACGGTTCCGTAACTTTTACAACTAGATGTAATCGAAAAAAGATTTTGAATTTTTCTTGGGAGTCTAGTTAGCAAAGGAATTCAGGGCAACGTTAGAGTTTTTACTGTTTCATGATTTTATTAGCTTAGAGTTAACTGAAAAGGGAATTTACTAACGAGTAGTTATCCCACTAAGAGCGTTAGTATGTTAGAAGGCATGTTTTTGCAAATAGAACACCTCAATTTATTGGCAAGTCTTTAGCTACCACTGAGGGGCTTGAATTTGAGTTTCTCTTTATTATGCATGATTACTTCATGGCATATTATTGCTTACTACTTTGGTGTAAATCTAAGTGTGTGTTGTGAATGAATATACCAGTTAAGGTTTTGTTTAACATGAATTCCATGGCAACTGATTCACAAACTAAATTCAAGAGGGAAATTTGAACTTTTATTTTGTGAAATTATTTATTATATTTACAAATAGCATCCTGGTGTCAAGGAAATCTAACATCTAGTAGAGCTTTTATGATATATTATAATTCATATTTAGACTTGACATCAAGGTTCAAGAACTCGGTTTCGGTTTCAGTCTCTCATAATTTTATTAGTTTCGCTGGGTTTCGGTTAGTTTCGCTAATCTCAGTTCGGTTTCGACGGTAATACAACATATATAAGTGTAGATATATTAAATACTTAAATTTATAGTTCTATATTACAAGACAATGATTCTAGTGTTTAAAAATTCAGCCATGATGCAAAATATATTGAAAAGTGTACTTAGATAAGAATTAATATAGGGTTTGGGTTCACCTTTTTACGGTTTTCTAACAACGAAGTCCTGCAATAATCACAATGACAGTAAAAATGGTATTAAAAAAAAAGTTTTTAAAGGTTTCATCCGAAACGATATTGTATGGTTGGTTTCGTATTGGTTTCGGGTTTCGTATTGGTCTCCACCGAAACTGATATGAAACCACCACGTATCGGTGGTTTCGGTCGAAACCTCGAACCTTAGTTGACATTGTTTATTCTTTAAAACAAATCAGATATTTCGAGGATATATGATTAAGAAAAGCGCACGTAGGTAGCTCATATATAATAAACCGCAAAATTCTTCAAATAGGAATTAATTTTGATTCCCCGTAATTATTTCAATTCCCATACTTTGTTAGTTATATTATATGTTGTCATTACTCACAATGGTGTTTAAATATTTCCAGCTTTCACAACATAAATGGGCTTGGCCATTTATCGAACCTGTGGATGTTGAAGGTCTTGGCCTCCATGATTACCATGAGGTAATGTTCTTTTTTTTGCCCCCCCTAGGGGGGGCGGGGGGTACTTTCCTGGCATTCTGTTGTCAAAAACAAAAGGATGGACCCATACAAGGAATGTAGTATATGTTTGAGTTTAGCGTACATCCAATGACGTTAAATATGATCCAACTTTCTGAGTGGGCATCTTGAAATGGGGTGGGGGAAATCAATTTTGGATTGAGAAATCTATGATTTATAAAATGGATATTGACTTGAAAGAGATTTCATATTATGTTGTGGCCATTGCCAATCTGCTGACTTAGTGACTATATTTATGATCTATTTTACTACTCTCCCTTGTTGAAGGATTTTTTGGACCCATAGTTCACCGGTTTGGAAAGTTATTATCTTCATGCAAATGCTCTCCTATCTATGTTGGGTCAGCATAGATAGTTGGAAAGCTTGTTTTTTCTTTCTTTCATCTTCTTCTTGTGTTTAATAAATTACAACCAGTTTTCAGTGAATCCGTATAAGGTCAATAATATTGAGCAGTGAAGCATAAGACACATGCAATGAAGCACAGACATATCTCGAACACGCCATATTATGTATACACTATAATAATGGGGTCGGTTATGTAGCAACCATGAAAGATTTGACAGGATCACAACCTGCTGTCAACCTAACATCAACCCTCTTTTTAATCAGAAAGACAATACGACACAAATTGGTTATGTAAAATTTAGAACTGAGGGTTTTAAAATTGTAATCACCTCTAGGGCTAGGATATATTTAAAGAATGCCTCTAATACGCTAATTTATTTCTTGATTTTTTCACTCACCGACACAGTAGTATTTGTGTGGATTATTCTTCTTTTGGAATTTTGTTTTATTACATTATGGTTTGCTAGTAATGCATTTTCTCAACCAACATGAGCTTCCCCCCCCCCCCCCCCCTTCTGTTTAAACATTTTAGATTATTAAGAAGCCCATGGATTTCACTACAATCCGGAAACAGATGGATGCCAATGAATATAAGAATGCTAGAGAAATATATGCAGATGTGAGGTTAGTTTTCTCAAATGCCATGGCATATAACGAGGACATTAAAAGTGATGTTCATGTAATGGCTAAAACACTGCTGGAAAAATTCGAGGAGAAATGGCTTCAACTATTACCCAAGGTCACTGAAGCGGTGAGTCATTTCATCATCATTTTAATTTAGCATTCATTCCATGGAAAAATCAATTAGGCTGTGTTTGATTTGAAAGAATGTGAAGGAAAAGAAAAAGAAAATGAGAGGACATTTCTTTCTTTCTTTAAAATTGTTTGCTTCCATAAAAAAAAGACAGGAAAGAAAAAGAGAAAGAAAATGAGAGAAATTATTAATAACTACTTTCATTTCATTTTTGCTTCTTTCAACCGGTGGAAGTGAAAGAAAGCATAATTGGGACTTAAAAATTATTTTCATATCTTACGGAACCTTGCTGGTCTTGGTTGAATCAAGTTTGAACCTGACCATCAACTGCAATTATTTTCATTATGACTTTCTTTGCAATTAAATCTTGGTTCAACAAGAAAAATAATTTTCCGTTTATTTTTCCCCCCTTTCCGTCCCCCCCCCCCCCCCCCCCAACTTTCTTCTCCTTCACCTTCTCTCAGAAAAAAGAAGAAGAAAATAAAACGGCCTTAGGAAGGTGAAATCAGCTCCGATAACTGCCATCTGCTGCCAAACTTCTCGCTTCTACATTCTTTCTTGTTTTTAATTGTGAAGTAATCAAAATATTTGGTTTCTCTAAATCCAATTATTTCTTCCATTCCTTTAACCTTTATTCCTGCACTATAGAAACATGTAAGTAACATTTCTTTCTTGATCAGGAAACAAGACAAAAAGAGGAAGAGGCACAAGCTCTGGCAAATATGCAGGTTGCTCAGGAGGCCTCGATTGCAAAATTGGCTAGAGATACAAGCAATGAGGTCGTACATTTTCACAGTTTATTTCCCCCCTTTTTTCTGGGTTAATCCTTGTAATAATTGACACCTGTTTCTCTGGTTGTTTGGTTGTTTCAGCTTAACATGCTGAATGTCCATGTAGAGGAACTTAGGCAGTCGGTCATCCAGAGATGCAGGTATATCAAATAAAATTACATTAAACCGCAATTATAATCATAAATCTAATATTTCTTTTTCCGTTTTCATATCGATTTCCTATGATTCTCCTTATAAAAATAATCACTTCATTCAGTCGAGGCTACACTTTCTAAATTGATTCCCCAATGTTTGGATAAGTTCTAATAAGACAATAAGATTTCTATAGGGAATTTTTTCAACTCTGTAAAATAACCAAAGGGTCAAGTAGAGCCTTATGTGATAATGATGAAAGCTGCACTAAGCCAATTTTCACTTCAAGAAAGTCATTTTCATTGGTTTTTTAAAAATAAAAATCTGATTGTTAGATGTGTTTTAGCAGTTGTCAGCACATTGCTTTTATTCTTTTGACATGCCTTTATCTATTACATAATTTTGAGTGGGGGAAAAAAGAAAAAGACAAAGGAACCAAGGTTCAAAAACTTGGTTTCGGTTTCGGTCTCGCATAATTTTATTAGTTTCGCTGGGTTTCGGCTAGTTTCGCTAATCTCGGTTCGGGTTTCGGTTTCGACGGTAATACAACATACATAAGTGTAGACATATTTAATACTTAAATTTATGGTTCTATGTTACAAGACAATGATTCCGGTGTTTAAAAATCCAGTCATGATACAAAATATATTGAAAAGTGTAGTTAGATAAGTATTAATATGGGTTTGGGTTCACTTTTTTGCGGTTTTCTAATAACGAAAGCCTACAATGATCACAATGACAGTAAAAATGGTATAAAAAAATAAGTTCTTAAAGATTTCAGCCGAAACGGTATTGTATGATTTGTTTCGTATCGGTTTCGGGTTTCGTATCGGTCTCGACCGAAACCGATACGAAACCACCACATATCGGTAGTTTCGGCCGAAACCTCGAACTTTGAAAGGAACATCCATGATAAAACATGTTGTAAGCTACTGCAAGATGGTATAACCCTTCAGTTGATTGATACTAGTATCTTGCATGTGCAAACACATGTTTAAATAAGAATGTTCTTCTTAAATTGTAAAGATTATACATATAAATAAATATGACAAAAAGAAAACCCTTAATTATTTGTGTTTATTATATTGTTTTTTACTTGCTTAATACATAACTTTGTCATTTAGATTTTTTTAATAGGTGCTAATTTGTTTTAAATTGATGCATAGTGATTTTGGTAGGTATTTAAAATCAGCAATAGTAAAGATAATTGTATAGTTATAACTACTTATTTGGTGATTGTAGTTACAAAAAAAAATCCGTATTCATTTTCTTTTAATGCTGATATGGTACTATTAGAGGCTGTAGTAGGCCATCAAATTGAAATCAAAATTGGGAACTCAGGCATTGTGGTATAAATAGTAGAGATTGTACATGCTGATGATGTTTACTTGCTAGAAATTTATCTTGAAAAGGTTTTCCACAGGAAAATTACTACCGAGGAGAAAAGGAAACTTAGTGCAGGGATTTCCGCTTTACCTCCTGAATATCTTTGCAAGGCACTAGATATTATCTCTCAGGGAAACTCAAACTTTGAAGGTGCAACTGAGGAGGTGGACATTGACATAGATGCACAGGTCATTCACTTTAACCTTGATGTAAACTCTCCTTTTATTCTCACTTAAAGTACCACCTAAAAGAATAAGCTTTATGTTGTTATGAAGTAAAAACGATACACAAATCCTTATATATATATATATATATATATATATAGGATTTGTGTATCTCTGCCTCTTTTCTCTCGGCTTATTTTCTACCTGTGCTCTCGGCTTTTGTTCATGTCTTACCCCTTCTTTCCATCTCTCGCTGCCTGATTCCTCCTAGAGTTCCCTTGGACTATAGTAATTTGAGTATTTTATAATTATATCATAATTGCAAGAACCACTAATTGAATAGTGGTAAAGCTTCTGAATATCGAGCTCTGAGATTGAATCCTCCTTGCATCACGCTTATAGAAAAGAAATTGCTATATCACTGCTGAAAAACTAAGAATAATATCATGAAAATATAATAATTGTTTTGTTACGTACAATATATAAATGTAGACATTATTCTATTATAAAAGCATAAAACTCACTATTAAAATTCAATAGTTATATTATGAAATAAAAAATAGTAACCCACAATGCTTACACTTGAGTACGTACAAGGTCTAGTGTCGCCTTTTCAAAAATATCAAACTTTCCATGTTTGAACTTCAGGGGAAACACGTGAAGAGTTATGGAAAGCAGGATAAGAACGTGGATGAATTGTCCGCCAATGGGATTAAAAGTCTTAGAAAAACAGATGAACTAGTATGCCCTAATTATAATTAAGAAAGCAATCGCTCATTAAAATATTCAAGTCAAAGTTCATTCAGTATAAAAAGCACCAACACCCCCCATAAAAAAATTGAAGGAAAACAGAGAAAATTCCAAACATCAAGATCAGCCACAAAAACTTGTTGATAAAATTATAATACCGCAAGTGCACGGCTCGTTTGTAGCAAGCGCGTAAGTACGGGTCGATCCCACAGAGAAGACTACTAGTTTACTTTTGCTCAATCAGATTAAAAATAAAATATAGTTTTTATAATTAAGATTTAAAGAATTGATTTTTTTCTAATAATTTAAAGATCTAAATTTCTTTAATAATAAAAAAGATTAACGTACGAATGCTGTACCCAGGTTAAATCCCCTAAGTTGACTAACATGCTAATCATTAATCAATTTATCTCGTTTTGATGATGGCTTTTAATAAATAAATGAAATACGCAAATATAGGATATGAACTCCTAACAACAATACCCTATCAAAGCTTAAACATAGATTTATTAAAAAGTCAATATCTTTGATCTTAATTTTGTCACTCAATCCGATATGATTTCCAAGCATAAAATATAAATATATTAGAATCATACCCTATCAAAGCGTTACTAAGCATAAGATATAAACTATATGAATAATATTTTATCAAAGTATGCAGAGAAGATGTAGATATTATAAAACTAGATTAATATGATTAAAGCATGAAAACAGATCAATTAATACACTAGCATATCATCTTCCTAGGTTCATCACCTAGTTATAGTAAAAAGAACTACCCTAATATAATTATACCACTAACAAAAAAAACACGATGAAAATACATAATAGAATAAAATGCAAAGACTCAATTGAAATAAAAATCAGTACCTTTATTAATTAAATTCTGAATACAAAATTGAGACTTGATCTTCTACTCCCTATGCATTAAGCTAAAGCTAAGGTAGAAGATGCTCAGTTATTTTTAGAGATCTTATATTTATAGAGTTATAACAAAAATCCTAAATCTAAACAAATTGAAGCCACATATTAAATTTCGACGACAGATCTTCAAATTTGGCCACTAAAATCACGGTCCTTTCGCGTCTGTTTGGGCTCGATCTTTGAATGCAACATTCTGATTTGATTTGGGTAGTTTTGATTGCATAATATTTTCAATATCTTGTCGTTTTTCTGCAGTTGCGTGGATCCTCAATTTATTACTAGATTAGGCTGATATGATTGCTAATCTTGATTTGATTGTCTCTTGATTAGATTTTGCTTCTTGGTTTGATTTGGCTAATTTAAATCTGCAAAATATCTCAAAATAAATCCTTTAGTAGCATCTATTTTATTTTAAAAAATATTTAGACGTTTAACTAACAATTATCCATTTATTATTATTTAAGATACATATAAATGTGTTTTTAACAGATAAATCCATAAATGTTCTTAAATTATAATTAATGGAATTTATTAATTAACAAAAGATAGGGAAAAACTAGTAAAAATGTGCAATAAATGTGCTGATCAAATACACTCACACCTATCTTTTGCTCGTCCTCGAGTAAAATAAGAAAAGAAAAATCCTAAAAAGAAAAAGAAAATCTAGATAAATCCTAGCTCACTTTCGCAGGCATCGCGATTGCACTCAGCACGTGCAACAAGCCATTAAACCTCAAGATTACCCAAGAGGAAAAGTGTTGTTTCCTGAGGGTTTTCAGTGAATTACACCAACAAAATTCAAAAATAAAATAAAATAAAGAAACAAGAAAATTAAAGATTAAAAAAGGCTTTACCAAAGTATCATGCCGGTTTATAAAGTCCTAAGTTTTCTCGAGTTTTCATCCTAAAACTTAGTCTCAAATCTAGGATTTCTATCATTTTTAATAAAAACTTAAATCTTATTTTTCACTCCACCTTTTATCAATTTTCGCTCCTATACATCTTCGTGCTCGTGCAATAGTCTTTTGATCTTGGTACTTCAATTCAAACCTTCATATCTTCGTTAACTTTCCTTTCCAAAATTATATATATATATAATATTTTTAATAATCTTTTATGCACCTTTCAACGTGATTATTCATGCTTCTTGAGGCACCAATAACCAGTTACTCGGAATTTTATTAAAATGTCTTTGTTTTATTAAGCTTTCTAAACTACTCACGTAACGAGTTTTGGATCAATGACTTCCAAACCAAATGGTTTTAGGCCACTAGGTGTAGAAACACCCCTAGGAGTTAATTACTCAAGTAACCAAGGCCATAAAAGAAACTTATTATTATGTTTTACTTGCGGAATGCAATTTTTTTAGAACGAAAAATAACGGAGATATTTCAAGTTATTCTTTTCATCCTAAAATTAAAGACGTGTATGTATAGATAAGGTGTGTATTAACCGCAATCAAGTTCAAGATGGATTATTTTTCAGATTTTGTCTTTATTAAAAATTTCAATACTTTCCCTTCTTATTAACTTAACTCATGAATTAGACTCAAGATTACTTATTTTTAAACAAACTAGTTTGATCTTAAGAAAACTTTTTCTTTATCTTTTCTTTTCTATTTATTTTTTATTTCAAAAGAAAAATTTAGCAGTAAAACAAAAAAAAAGAACATCTAAAAAGAAAGAAAACCAAATAACATACAGACCCACTACTACAATTAAACCATACATTGTCCCCAGTGTCTTCGTGTCGTAACCATTTTTTCTAATTCAGTATCAAATAATTTTCATAATTTAATATAAGAACACATTTAAGGAGGGGTAAACATAAATTATTAGAAATGAGAGACGTATCCCGAAAATTCCTCAAGAACCTCACCTTTCATGAATTCATCAACGATTTAAGTGCTGATCTGAATTGTTTCTCAATGTATAAAAGTAATTGACTTTGAGTAATAAAAGGTGCAACATGAGGTTCCATTTGAAAGTGTAAAATTTGAGAACTGTGGTGATCTAACTCTTTTGAAAGCATGAGTTCTTTTTAAAAAAAATTCTCAAAAGTGTCGTTCTCGAAATCATAAGTTTCCATAATATGGGAAAATGGTTGAGAATTGGGGTGATCCATTGTGTCTAAAAACAGAATCATAATCGGACCGGACTTGCTCAAACGTCAAAATTAACCATTCAAAAATTACATTATAAAAAATTAACTGGTTATATTTATTAATATTTGTTATAAGTATTAACCATTCAAAAATTTTGTTTTCCTGTAAGTATGAATGATTATAGCCACAACTAATGTGATATACAATAAATAAATGTTCTGGATAATATGGTGCAAAAACAAGAAGATGAAGATCTGCCTTTTCAGCTCTTTTCCGCAATAAAGCATTTGAATTCCGCAGAAAATAAGGAATATGGATACAAGGAGATTCAATCGGGTTTTGGAATGATGAGGAGTTGTCGACAAGAGAAGAATAATCATGTGGTGACTCATTAGAACGTGTATCAATAAATGGTGAAATCACATGATCTTCTTTAATAATAAGTTTAAGATGATATTCTGATTGCGAAGCCAGAGGGCTTGAATAATCTAATTTATTTAAGAGAATGAATTCCTCTTTAAAAAGTTCCTCTAAATAATAATTCTCAGGCTCGTTTTGTAAACTTGGAGAAATGGTTTGATGTAATTCTTTCAAAAGTATAGGTTCTTTGAAAAATTCTTCCAAATCAAAGTCAAATGCGTTATCCTCCAATTTTTTTAGAAGCACAAATTTTTCATTATAATTATTTTCAAATGAATCATTAAAGGAAAATGTTTCTTATAGACGCTTCATCAATTTCATCGACTTGTATGATCAAAGGTTTAAAATTAGGTTCCCATGGAATATTTGAAACTTGAGAATCAAAGTCATCTAACTCATTTATAAATTTGGGTTTTTTAAAGAATACTTCTCAAACACAAACGTTTCTTCCTTCGACTTCTCATTAAAAGCATTAACATTAGGATTATGATCAAAAGAGTCGGTACATTGGTTTCCTAGATTAGCAATATTGTGATCAAGAATTTTATGCTCTAACCTTGGTGGTTCCTCAATACTATGCTCCTCAAAGTTAATTCCCCTCAAGTATTTTTTCGAATTTTTTTTATTCATTTGTTTCACTCCAATTATCCATAGGATCAAAGTCAACGTGATATCGAGACTCAGAAGAATGTATTTGAGAATGTGGCTCGATTGAATCGTTAGATCTGTCAACTTGTGTCTCCACTTTTAGGTCGGACCTTAAAGTTGTTAAGGAATTAGCAAAATTAATTGGGTCCTCTTGAAACATGTTGGTTTGATCCGAACTAGCCCATTGATCCATAGGGTTTTGACTAGGTTGATTAAGAAGATTCTCTTCCTTTTCACTAATTTGTGCAATTAACCGATCCATTTGAATTTCTAACCTAGCAAAAGCTTGAACGTTTTGTGCATAAGTTTCCATAAAAATTTCCAAAATTTTATCTAAATTGGTCGCTCCCTTATCTACATTAGTCATGTCGAGGTCAACTTGAATGGAGGACTGAACAAAAGTTTCTAACCTATCTTCTGAAGTGTAACGCTGCTCATCATTCTCATCATAAAAATCTGTAAGGATGAAAGTAAGTTTTAGTTGATTAAGTTGACCAGTGGGTTCCATGAAATTGGTTAGGTTTAAAGTATTTTGATTGGTTAACCTAACAAACTCTTCCAACGCTAATTCTAAACTGGACAACTGCCTGTTACTCTCATCAGCAAAATCTAATGGATTGCGCATTGGATTTGGTTGATTAAGATGAGAATATGGACCTGCCGTATGATTTTGGTACGGTTGAGATTGATTGTTATAGCTAAACTTAGGAACGTTTTGGTTCGAAAAAAATTTGGGATAATTTGGATCGTAAGTTGGAGCATAATAATCATTCCTAAGCCAATAATATGTTATATTTTCTTGATTACAACTTAGGGGACCGGTGAAATCGGAGGGCATATTCGTTTAATGAGGATTAATATTACAATAATTGCCGTTATTAGATGGGACATTTATATTGGAAGGAGGTTTGTTTCAAGAAAACTTCATTTTTTATACTAAATTTTTTTCCATCAAATTTTTTTTCTAAATCTAAAGTAAAGATCTCATATTAACAAGCAAACCAAGCAACTAATCTCGTTTACTAGGGTGAACTTAGACCTAGACAGCTCTTAAGTTAACTGTTAGGCTGGCTAAACTTAAAGTAGACTAACCAGTCAACCAGGTAAGTGCTAGGTAAGTGGAAGGTATCCACTATACGAATCACCGAAATAGCGGGTCTAATTAAATAACCATTTACCTTAATCACACTTGCCTAGACACTTATTGATTAGACCCCTCGAGATATTAATTATAGCCTAAAAGTCAACTTTTCCTAGTGAGTTATGTGAGTCCTTAAGGTTTTAAGTCTAATCGATTTTAATTAGAAGATTGGGTTCATGCAATATGGAAAGCTGCATTGTGGGCCAAGGAAGGTTGATGAAATCCCCTTCTTATCTTTTAGGTTTTATGACTTGCCTTTAAGATATTTTAAATATGAGTGCAACAATCAAATCTAATTAGAAAAAATATTCAAAATTATTTTTTTAGTTTCTTTTTTTTTTTATAAAAAAACGGCGCAAAGAAATCCTGCAAGAAACAGAGAAGATAAATATAAAGATCGAGAAGCGAATATAGACAGAGAGCGCTCACAAAACAAATGAGCGTAAGAAACCTTAATTGGACCGGTTTCATGGTGTTGACCGTGTTATTGACCGCATTTTCGCAGAGCTCCCTGGTTCTTTGCTGTTTCTTGAAAATCTAAAATCTAAGAAAAAACTAAAACTATAAATAACTGTTAATCCGAAGAACAAATAAAATTAAAAACGTTTTCTCCGGCAACGGCGCCAAATACTTGTTGATAAAATTATAATATCGCAAGTGCACGGCTCGTTTGTAGCAAGCGTGCAAGTACGGGTCGATCCCACAGAGAAGACTACTAGTTTACTTTTGCTCAATCAGAATAAAATATAGTTTCTTATAATTAAGATTTAAAGAATTGATTTTTTCTAATAATTTAAAGATCTAAATTCTTTAATAATAAAAGAGATTAACGTATGAATACTGTACTCGGATTAAATCACCTAAGTTGACTAACATGCTAACTATTAATCAATCTATCTCGTTTTGATGCTGACTTTTAATAAATAATGAAATACGCAAGTATAGGATATGAACTCCAAACAACAATACCCTATCAAACCCTAAATATAGATTTATTAATCTTTGATCTTAATTTTATCACCCCAATCCGATCTGTTTTCTAAGCATAAAATATACACCTGTTAGAATCATATTCTATAAAAGGGTTATTAAGTATAAGATATAAATTATATGAATAATATTTTATCAAAGTATGTAGAGAAAATGTAGATATTATAAAACTAGATCAATATGATTGAAGTATGAAAACAGATCAATTAATACCTAGCATATTATCAGTATACTATTAACAAAAAAACACGATGAAAACACATAATAGGATAAAATGCAGAGACTCAATTGAAATAAAAATCAGTAGCTTTATTAATTAAATGCTGAATACAAAATTGAGACTTGATTTTCTACTCCCCATGCATTAAAAGGAGGAATTATAATTTATTGATGGCTACCAATTGAAGCTAAGGTAGAAGATACTCTGTTATTTATAGATATCTTATATTTATAGAGTTATAACAAAAAACCCTAAATCTAAACAAATTGAAACCACACATTAAATTTCGACGGCAGATCTTGAAATTTGGTCACTAAAATCGCGGTCCTTTCGCGTCTGTTTGGGCTCGATCTTTGAATGCAATTTTCTGGTTTGATTTGGGTAGTTTTGATTGCATAATATTTTCAATATCTTGTTGTCTCTCTGAAGTTGCATGGATTCTCAATTTGTTACCGGATCAGGCTGATATGATTGCTGAGCTTGATTCTCTTGATTAGATTTTGCTTCTTGATTTGATTTGGCTAATTTAAATCTGCAAAATATCTCAAAATAAATCTTTTAGTAGTATCTATTTTATTTTAAAAAATATTTAGACGTTTAACTAACAATTATCCATTTATTATTATTTAACATACATATAAATGTGTTTTTAACGGATAAATCCATAAATGTTCTTAAATTATAATTAATGGAATTTATTAATTAACAAAAGGTAGGGAAAAACTAGAAAAAATGTGTAATAAATGTGTTGATCACGCGCCTCGTCACTGTACTATAAAAGTCTTGTTTTATTATATTTCACAAATTATTTTGTCAGGTGATGTCGTGTCCCTCAGGGCCTCTCCTGGTTATTAAAATCAGACCTAACAGAATAGATGCTATCTTTCATATGTAACAGTAAGTATAAGATAATTTTCTGCATATAAATTTTAGCAATATCTAAGATGATTTGCTTATTCTCAATTTTCTACATTTTGCAGTATGGTTATTATGTAACAGTAGTTGAAAGAATGTCTTCATCTTGTATATGAGATTCTATTTTCCATTTTTTCCCCTTCCCTCATCCTTGGCCATCTCTTCGCCTTTTTACAGAGTGATCTCACGCTGTGGAGGCTGAAGCACTTTGTGAAGGGGGCACTGGAGGTTCAAGCGAAGAATTCGGAAAGCAGGATTGATGCGAAAAATTCCGAAAGCAGGATTGAGGCGAAAAATTCTGAAAGCATAAAAAACGAAATCTCCAAGCGAAAGAAGGTGATATATGATGCTCTGGCCAAAACTGCACGGAAAAGAAATAAATGACTTTGTTCCTGATATTCATATGTTGTTGTTTTCTTATACTGGCAACTGTCTGTGAAAGACGATCAATGTAATGTAATGTGAAATTTGCCGTGTTGTTTTTCAAGTATTGAGTTTTTTTGTCATAATCTTGAAATACATGAGTTTAAAAACGCACCAAAGGGGTCTAGAAACAATTTTAATAAATTTAATAAATTCGTACCCAAACAACATTTATAAATTGTTTGAAAGCACTCACAAGCAAAGCCGGCTGCACTATATAGAAAACAATCGACAACTAGTACAACCTTATACTTTAACAACTGCATCATGATAAATCATCTTCAAACACCGTAGGATTTGTAGCAAAAAGATGAATAAATACATAAACATGACACAATCATGATAGTATATATCTATGTAAGGGTTTTACCGATATACCTGATCCGATGGTTGGATATTTATCTCGCCCACGTTACGTTCTCGTTGTTCTCGTTCCTGATTCTCTTGTTTTCAAGCAACGGTCGGAAGGAAACCACATTTTAATCGAGCGAAAATTCCCCACGTAATCATCCCGCTAACCAACCATAGTAGAACAAGAATAATGGAAGAATACGACGGTTCACAAGTTGTTACCTTAATTAATTCTCTTGAATAATTAACCTTCTTAAATCATTTAGCGCGCGCTTGCTCTCTCTCTCTCTCTCTGAGAATAATGAAGGAAAGATGCAAGATGCCATAGGGGGGAATTTACTCCTATGGCGTCGAAAAAGTACGCCCGCTCTTTTTCCGACGATCAGCATCTATCACCTTCATCGTTATCATCTAAGATGGGTGTACACCAAATTTCATGTGATTCTACAACTTTTTCACCGTTGATTTAGTGGGTTCAAAATTAACGGTTTACCGACAACATAACTTTTTGTTTTGCTAAATCAACGGTGAAAAAGTTGTAGAATCACAAGAAATTTGGTGTACCCACATCTTAGATGATAACGATGAAGATGATGAATGCCGATCGTTGGAAAAAATAAAGGAGGATGTAATTTTTCGACGCCATAGGAGGAAATTCCCTCCTATGGCCTTTTTCTTCCATTATATATATATATATATATATATATATATATATATGGGCCTTTAGAAGGGGCGGATATTGGGCCGGATGAAGCTTAATAGCCAACATACTCCCACTCGCACCTTCGAGTGGGCGCCATCCATTACTTCTTGAGTCGGTTTCCTGAACCATTGACTCCCTGAGTCAATTGTCTCTATGAGAATCTCCTCCTTCAGTCCTTGTTCTTATCCATACATGTTGGTGCGGCGTGGATCGTTAAGAACCCGCAAATGGGTAGCCTTGCATCCAGATCTGTTAGGACCGACACTAGGATCTTCCTAAAAGAAAAACAACATAAACTATATATATGTTAGGCTCACGAAATCTTATACCCTAGATCCGATCAGACATATCTGCCCAAGTACTTTCGATCTCTCTCAGAAGCGTACTTGAACACCTAGGTCTTCCATCGATTCATTGCACTCTTAAACCACACCATCGTCGTTAATAAGAGTTGGCCATGCGATGCAATCAGGAGACATTCCAATAGATCTTCCTCCGGCTCTATTTAGGTCTGCTATTTACCCGCTTTTCTTGCACTGCCTCGAATGTGAGGTATATTGTCATCACAGCAGGAGACAATAGCCAAAATAGCAGACGCTCATAACATGCCTATTCAGACAGCCCAGTGTCATTAAGGATATAATGACTGCCAGTCCTTCCATGAAGGAGGTCATCATAAGGGCTCATACAGTGAGAGAGATGGAATCCATCCCTCAACCTCCTTATGTGCACGGTCCCAGTGCACGTCGTATGGCAACATGCTATGGTATAAAATTTTCTCCCTGAGAGCATACGCCATTAAAGTTATATCGTACGGACCCAAATCCAATCGCCCTGTGATTGACTTGCCTGGCCATATCGCCTGCGATATGCTTGAGATCTCCCGACAAGTTTGCACCCCGTGCGACGAGTCAGACCCCTAGTTCGACTATATGTAAAACCGGTAAAGTGGCCACGGGATAACCACTTCAGTCGCTTGACATATAGTACATCACAACTTCATCCTGACCCAGTCAGGACGACTCTATTAAGTGCTCCCACTGTCGCCATACCCTGTATACAACAATATGGTCACCGCTCCGAGCAGATGACGTCTAGCATTTAATTTCACCTTTGTAAGCTTTCCTAACATAAAGGGGATCTCTCGTGTGTGTGAGAGAGAGTTCCTACCTACCGACGTGTAGGGTTCCTAGGCACACTAAGGAGGTTCCACAAGGCATCAACCATGCCAAACAAAATTTTTTCCGGTGCCGAGAAATCCTAATATAGATCGTTAACTAGATGTAAAGGCGAAAAGCAAGCAAGTAAACAACTTTATTGCTAAGTGAAAGGGATTACAACCTTTGTAGATCCGCTCCACCATTTCTTTAGCTCCGTGTTGACGTCCCTCCGCTGCGATCATCGGATCCTGAACTCTAGCGATGGTTTCGTCGGAGAAATGATCGGGCTAGGTCATTGACTTTGAGGCCGAAGATGATCTACGTCGGGGAGACTCAAACTCAAGCTATTCCTTCACTCGGTCGAAAACTTTGTGAAGAGAACACCCTATACTACATGGCAAGTGGTAGAGGATGAAGAAATAGGAAGTGGGTTCACTTTAGAATTGGATTTCTCACTCTTTTTCTCATGATGCCATTGGAGCTAGCAAGCTTTTTCAAGCTTGATGAAGATGAAGAAAAAGAAAAGAATTATATCCAAATGAAAACTTATCCCACAAATAATGGCACCATGGTTGAGTTAAACCCTCATGCTTAACTCATGTAGAGATTTAACCAAAGCAATAGGTTAAGGGTTGGGTTAGCTAATATCTTAAACAAATAACAAAAATAGTTGACTTTGTCAATGTTCATCAAGCTTCATGAAGCTTGATAACTTTGACCAAAGTCATACTATTTTGTTAAATGCTTAGGAAAATAGTAAACCCTAATCTAACCTTGATTTGGTTCAAGTCTCATACACATAACTTGTTTGTATCATCAAGCATGATACAAACATGTACACTTGCATATATCACATATAAACAATGTACACTTTCAAGTGAGAAAATCAATCCTAAATTAACCAATACTAGTTAATGTAAAGTAATATATCAAATATATAATTATACATTAAATCATTAAATCAACACTTGATTTAACGATCCAGTCATATCGCATATAACCGACTAATATCAATAGTAACAACTTATCGAATCAACACTTGATCCGATAATCCGGCTATATCGCATACAACCGATCAATGTCATAAATCGCGAGAATAGAATACAGTATCACATACTGGTATTATTCTCGGTCCCGCACATATCTCATATGCGCTCCTATTTCGTTTCGCTTGAGCCAGGAAACCCCTGTGTAGGACTCTAAAGACTCGTCAATACGCCGGCAGCAGGTGATGATCATATCAAACACCCACAAGCCGCAAGCGGTCTGCTAAACGTAACGGCCACCCGGGTATTGAGCGATCAGAAGATCAACGAGCAAGCCCGCTCACACTCCTGTGAATCCAACGAGTAACACTACCGTACAATCCAGTCTGTTCGTCTGATATGTCGCATATCTCGTCTAGGGGTGGTAAACGTCAGACCCCAATAACTCGATAAGTCGTGTCGATATGAGGCTCATAACGGGTCGAGAAACTACTGGTAACACTTACCAGTACATCCCTAAAACAGCCTTGGCCAAGGACTTCCTGTTATAGCCAATCGAGCACTGCGCAACATCAACTCCCTATACCGGGAGAGACGAAACCCCTCCTATCGCTCATTGCCTCCATGTGATTCGGGACTGTACCCAAAAGCCACCTTTTTGCACGCCCTCTTGGACGTGGTATGATGGAAATCAAAGCACAGTGGGAATCACACAAGACTCTATGACGATCTCGGGTCTACAGACTAACCTGTACCAGTGTCTCCAGAGAACTGCCATATGATGTAAGGTATAATACCATCTGGGAGTTCTCGGCGAGTCCGTCCAGTGTACCCAGTCTCCACTGAGCACCCGTATATCATCTCTGATGTCAAACACCAATGGATATGGGATCATCCATCGCCCATCTGTATGGGTCGAGAAGGTATAGCTAGTCTACTCTGGTATATCGATGCCCCGTCTCGATACACCCACGACTAAGGACCTTGAAGGATGTACTTATGGACTACCATGTCCCCACTAGTATGATCCGCATCATAGTCCAGGTAGTCAAGTACACATCCTAAGGGCTTTACCAACATGTAACAGAGAGATAATCAGTGTACACGTTAAGGTAAAGAGTAACCAGATAGCATACTATCATATCGAGCAAGAAAGTCATCCCTATATATGTCCAAGCATCCACTACAATATACATCCTATGTATAGTAATGGCCTCTAGGGTATACATATAACTAACATGACGTATCTTTGTTAAATGTGTGCTCTGCATATATCGTGTATCCCGTACACTTCGTATACCTTATACACTTGTACTCCATACCAGAAATAGTTAAACAAAATAGACATATTTATCTCAGATAATAAAGAAAGAAAGCTACATACCATCAATCTTAAAATATGCATCAATAAAATCGCCATCTAAAAATGTCAAATACAAGAGAAATACAAGAGTAAGGCCTATCAAGCTATTTGAAATGCAACATGTCACCCAGGATGTAGCCCATACGCATATAGCGTTACTCGGCTATTTCCTTCATCATCGGATCCCCGATCGTCTGATCTGAAGGAAGACTCTATAACTTAGACCACCTTCTCATGCCTCTTACTCCCTGATGAAGTGTTGTTAGATCTGTAAGTGCTTCAACTTCTCATATATATGGGATTGTTTGAGTATACTATCGTTGACCTGATATCAAGATGATAGAGAGAAATCCTGTTTCAATTGCGTGCAGAATCATGCGGATACTCCCAAGGAATCACTTCAGCCTAGCAGCCTCTTTGGCGCTACTGAGGTAGCCGCATATTCCATCCCCATGGCGAAAAAGATACACAACCTTCTTCTTTCTACTCCGAGTGATGGCCCTGCTATTATGGAAGAAAACATGTGCGGACATGGATGCTATCATATCCAGATTACCGGCCCAGTCGGCATCTGTATATCCACACAATTGCAAGTTTGATCCTTCATAGCACAAGGTATAGTGGGCCTCCCACTTAAATACCTGAAAATCATCGTCACTTCATCCCAACGAGTAGACCTTAAAACACCAAGTCCAACGGCAAGGGTTATATGTCTGGTCAAGTACACACCATGCATACATTAGACCACCGACTTTGCAAAATGGAACTCACAATATCTGTCTCTCTTCATCAAAAGTCATATAGTAAAGATCATGGCTAAAACCATGTCCATTAGTGACTGGAGTAATAAATTGGAGAGTGATCGTGCGGGTTGAACCGTTTTAAGACATGCCCAATGTGAGTCTCCGAAGACAAACATAGGATGCTCTTGAAACGGTTCTCATGGATCCAATTCCCAAGCACGAACTAAACATCTCATAGCTCCTCTATCGCGATAGTGAAGGAAAACCACTCTAATTGGCATTTATTGTCTCCTAGTCACTTTTGATTATCACAACATCGTTTACAACAATATCTCTGAACTTAAAGTGTTTCAAGCCATAAATAGACTCTCTAAGTCGACTCGAGTCATGTTGGCTTTGAAATCCGAAGGCTGATCTCCCAGATCTTCTTATCCAAATCTCCATCGAGAATAAGATCTAAGTCCGCAGGACTAGTTCAAGATCTTTATATGTAACGATTTGGTAAGGAAGGTGAATAGACATAATCATCATCCCAGATGAAAGTGTCTATTTCTTGTCCACTTACGCTAGGTAAATCCCTTTGCTAACAAGTGTGCCTTGTATCTCTTTACAGTATCGTCCTCCTTTTGCAAGATTTTGAAAAACCCAGTTTTTATCAACAGTCTTGCATCTGGTACAATAATTGACCAAATCCTAGAATTGATCTTTTAGTGTTGACTCTTGCACATATTCCATTATCGTTATTCACTTCTTCGCAGTAGGCCCAAAAATATCGTTCTCAAATGACTTGGGTTCTGCAACTAATGAGGATTTACCATAGATGTCACCCCTTCGATATTGAAACGTCGTCGGGTTTTCAATCCGCAACACTAGCTACAAGTATCTTGAGAATCCATGATAGGCTCCAAACCATCAACAGAAATATCGCTCCTACTGTTGCTAGCTGCTAAAAGAATTAATTCCTTTTGCATTATTGACCGACTAGGAGTTTCCTTAATCTTGTAGAATCCCAAATCCTGACTTGCTTCTACTTTTTGCGAAAATTCCTCCTCGAGAAAATCGTTCATTGTTTCCTCCCTGAGGAAATTAACGTCGCACGACTAAATGTCAGTCATAGTCCTATCACATACTCATGGACACAAGTTGTTGGATATAGTGCTCTCAAGGCAATTACATTAATTGAAGAAGAGCATATACGGATAGAACAGTCTTGCTCGAGATGATAATTTGCTATCTGAGTTGTCTTTATCCTTCATATGTGTACGTTTTTCTCGTTATCACGTATTGCTAATACATGATGATAAAGCCCGTAGGATCTTTGCTTGACTACCAAGATTATGATAGGGATCATACTAGTGGGGCTTGGTAGTCCATAAGCACATCCTTAAAAGTCTTTAGTCGTAGGAGTATTGCTACTGGGCATCGGTACTCTAGTTTAGACTAGTGTATACGTTTTCTTCTTCCCGACCGGGGCGATGGTTGATCTCATAGCCATTGGTATTTAACACTAAAGATTGTATACATGTGCTCATTGGAGAATGAGTTTCACTGGACGGACTCACTAAGAACTCCTAGTTGGTATTATACCAATTGTCAAATGGTAGTTCTCTGATGACATGAGTACATGGTAATCTCTAGACCTGAGATCGTCATAATGTCTTGTGTGCGTTCCCACTGTACTTTGATTACTATCCTATCACGGCTCTACTGAGTGGTGTAAATAGGTTTTAGTTGGGTACTGTCTCGAAGCACATGGAGGCGGTGAGCGGTCGAAGAGATTAGTTTCTCTCGGTATAGGGGGTTGATGTTGTGCTATGTTTGATTAACCATAACCAAAAGTCTTCAGCCAAAGCGGTTGAGATAAATTGATAAGCGTTATCAGTTGTATCTCATTAGGTTATGCGGTTTACATCAGCATGACTTATCGGGTTATTGGGGGTCTGACTAATTCCACCCCCAGATTCGATATGCGACAATCTCAGACGAAGAGACCTGATTGTACGATGACTGTCACTGATAGACTCTGATTGCGTTCAGATGGATTTGCTTGTCGACCTTTCTTTTAATTAATATTTGGATAGCCGTTACGTGCAGCTAGTACCGCTGATGTGCTTGTGTGTTAACGGATGCGATCCTAATCTACTGCTAGTGTATTGATTGAGTTTTTAAAGTCCCATGTAGAGGTTTTTTCCGCTCAGGCGAAACGATTTAGTGAGCGTATAAGGATACGTGCGGGAGTTCGATTATATGCGATAATCGGACATTTGATAATATTAGCCGGATTAGCTTTAAACCGGATTATTAAATCATGTGATATATATATATATATATATATATATATATATATATATATATATATATAAAATTCTAGTATTATGTTCGTATTATTTTTCTCTCTAATTTAGTATTTGTATTTGATACAAATATGGGTATAGGTATTAGATCCATATATAATTGTGTATGTTAGATATTAAGTTATTTATATATGATAAAAAAATCCAAACATTTAGAATCATACACCTCATTTTCATTTAAAGAAAGAAAAGAAAAGAAAAGAAAAGAAAGTGAATATGTGTCTTGTGGGAATAGTGTAGAAGGATGATTATGATTTTTTTAAAAGGAAAATATTTTAACTAAAACATTATAAACCATTCTCTACACAACTATTCATGAGACTTCTCTCTTCTGCCTTCTTCTTCTTCATTTCTTGAAATGAAAGAGAGCTATTTTTCATGAGAGAAAAATATGTGAGCCAAATTACATCACTTAATCATGTAGATTAACATCCCACTTGATCAAGTTTCTTCACTAAAGTATAGCTATGGTGGTGATGAAGCTTGTAGTGGGGTTTTCTCGATATAGATCATCTTCGGCAAGGAGACCGGTTTGCGAACACGTCATGGATAGCGATGGAGTCTAGTACGGGTCTTCCATAATTAGACGGATACGCTACAAAGGTTGTGGCCTACTAAACTTCTCTTGGTTTCTTGTTTTAGCATTTGTAGTTAACGAATTGATCATGTGATTGGTTGTTGATGCTAAGTCTATGTAAAATTTTAATTTTATAATTCCGCCATGTTCATAAGTGTTGCGAACCTAGAATCGACATCTCTTCATGGTATCAGAGCCGATCATTCATTACAAATTGCTTTTGGTGGCCAAATTTATTCATAAACCAATATTTTGCAAAACTGTTTTCAAAATTGCTTCCAAAACCAACGACATTTCATACTTATATTCACTCCCCGTGGAGGCACGGGGGCGACCCCAGGGCTGTTCCCGAGGGCTTAGGTGGGTCCCCACACCCGAGACCACCTCAAAGTGGTCTCGGATGTGGGCTGGACCAGCGAGCATACGGCTGTGTGCTGGCTGCTCCAACAACCAACCCATGACCACAAATCAGTGGCCATGGGTTAGAGTCCCCACCTAAAACTCTCCGGGGCCCCATGGGTCATGCACAAAGCCCCCCGGAGTTTTGGGAAGTTACAGGTCATTTCATATTCGAAATTAGCAAGAAATGTGATGGTTTTTGAGTCGGGGATGATCTTGAAATTCGATTCTTGGAATTTTAAGCAATCAGACTCAAGGGTTATGAAATTATTTGACCGCGGTTCCGAGTTAACCAGATCAAAATGTTTGATTGAGTTAATTTAGGACTACATATGTTGATATGTGGTGTTTAACGCCGCCGAATTGATGTGATCAATTCGACGGGGTTGCACATTGTTTTTCGATATTGTGATATTGTGTTTGTGATTGGTGTGTATGGTTTAGTTCAGAATGTCGCATTGAATAGCCTTGCGTGTGATATATTGTATTAGACAAATGTATATTCTTTTATTCGGGACGAGCGGTCAACTTGTGGCTGTCATTGCTGTATGCTGTATTATTATTTGTCGGGACACGACCAGGATGCGGTCTTTGTTGCCGTTGTACATAATACAAATTATAAGATTACCCTGCGATAGAACGCTCGGGTAACTGGATTCTAGAATGCAGCGGGTGGCCATCTTAAGGAGTTGAGACCGGGCTTTCCCATTCTATAATTGGCGGGTTGCTCGCTGCGCTTGTAGGGGGTATAAGATAAACCCACGGAAGAGTGCACGAGCTGCCAGATCCTATGAAGCGCTGGGTGGCCCACTCACGACATTAAGGAGGGTTGCCTTGTTTATGGGATTGGCGGGTCACTTGCCGTGCTCATAGGGGTCTAAGGTTGGCTTTGTATGGGTTATTCACGAGACCAAGGAATTTCACATTTCTTTTGCGGCACAAACGAAACGTGGGATTTCTAGGAAATCCTTCCTATTCTGTGTTGCTTATCACTTACTTGTAATATGATTGCTTGCTTGTGATGCTGTTTTCCTACATGCCTGTAATTTGATTATATGCGTGTGATTATATATTGATATATGGTGATATATAGTATATATAAATAAATACTTATATATGTTTTGCATCCGCGCTAGCCCTGCCTCCACCATGTCGTAAGTTAAGTAACCTTACGATGAAGACCCGAAACCCCGTGGCGAATACAGATGGCATATATAACATTCTATTTTTCTTTTCACCGCTTTCTATAATGGTGTGAGAAAATGCTAGATAATATGTGATTATCTAAATGATGGGATTGAGTTGATTGGATCAATGCAAAGGAAAACAAACCTAAAACACGTACGGACCAATTTTTCCAAAATAAATTATAGTCTTATTCTTTTATTTTGCATAGAGGTATTCGGTTATAAATATACTACACCTCATTCGATGAGATAAGAGCCATGATCTCTTCACGGGGAATCCACACTTAAGAAAAAGTCTATGTAACTATAAATTTGCAAAACCACTCGGTTTCTTCAATGAGATCAAGTTTATTACGTTAAAGGTTTTCTTCAAAACCAGTCGTACCCCTCTGTCATTTCAGGAAGTAGAGTACTTAGTATTCGTATTGCGTTTGTTGATAATTCGTTAAGGCGTAGTGTGCGGTAGCTAAGTGATGTCTTTCTGCCAGCATGTGATGTGATTCGTTAGGACAGTCGTATGTGTTTGTTGATCATTCATCAAGGGCCTATATGGGCGAGTCTAAATTAATCACGAAATGACGGGTTGAACTTGACTAGAACCCTTTGATTTGTTGATCATTCGTCAATTTCCTAGGGTCCCAGGGGCAGAAATCTTATCGGGAGTTTCAAGTGTTGAAACTTACAATGAGATTGCATACCATCTATGGAGTGGGGTGATTTGTTGATCATTCGTCAAGGTTACTATGCCATGATAGTTTGGGTCCCGATTCCCACTGTAAGTAATAGTTACTCCCGGAAGATTTTATATACATAATCCCGGCTAGTTCTCTTTTCTGGGTTTAAAGGAGGATTCGACGAAACAGTAGGAGCCATCATGATTAGATAAATTAATAAACCAATCTATTCTTGATAGAGTGCACGATGAGTGTTTCTTTTCTCTCTCTGGCAGCGATCAACCTTAAACAAAAATTTGTAAACCAAGTTAACCGAACCTTTTTACAATCATTGGCTTTGGAATGTCATGATTGCTCTAATTCATGACGAAGTCGCATATGTCCCTACCGATCCTACTTCCCCTTTACTTCATCCTGAACCCTCTGTATTAGATACAGAGAACTATATTGTTTGAAAGGTCATCTCGTATAGTTACATATGAACTCGAAGAAAGTGTTTCAGTCGAGAATGGCCACGGGTTGTGGAGAAAGTGAATTGTATATTGATATAATTTATTTTTCTCTTCCCTCCACCTTATCTCAAGTTTGAGAGCTCTTTTAACAAGGAGAATACACTAGTTACGCTTGTTGGATAGTCTTCTTCCAATTTTAAAGCTGGAGCTGATAGGAAGGGAAAGAAGAAAACCAACCAAGTTTAAGTTCGGTGTACACAAGGTAAGAGATAGAGACATCTTGAGGGGTTGCTGCTGAAGGGAAAGGAGATTGCAATTACTGTCATGAGCCTGCGCAGTGGAAAATGCATTACTGGGGATACCTGGCCACTCCCTCGAAGCATATATGCTTCATCTTCTAGTGTGTTTGTTATTGAAAACTATTTCTCAATTAACTCTGCTTTCTGGGTATGCGATATCGGATCAGGATCCTACATCCGTAAGATGTTACAGATGCTTCCTAAAACTCAGAATTCAGAGCAAACTGTTGCTAATGAGGAAAATCACCAGGTTTTTTCCAGCGGCAAACTTTTGGTTTCGAATAACTGTTATCGTGCACCAACTTTACTTTTAAAATGAATATCCGCCTCTTTATTTGAAAGAAAGGATATTCAGATTTTGAAAATTATGTCATGGACATTTACCTACATCAAATGTTGATTGAGTAAGGTGCATAAGATAACGGTATTGATATTCTTAACCAAAATACATTTCTCAATTTACGATACACGGAGTAAGATTTGTTGAACTCTTAGAACTTATACATAATAATGTATGTTTTCCGATGTCCATATGGACAAGTGGTTGGTACTCGACATTCCGTATTGAGAATTTGATTCTCTCTCAGATTACTCATCCGAGATTGCGCTCCATGATGAGTAATGTCGAGTGGTTTTTTTCATTGAGGATATATGCACTGGAAACAGCTGCATATCAATTGAACATGGTTCCATCTAAATTAGTGCCTAAAATTCTATATGTGATATAGAATGAGAACATATCTTAAAGTTGTTAAGATATGGAGTTATCCAGCTTATGCTTGAAGACATAATCTGAACAAACTCAAGGAACGTTTCGGTAATGAACAGTTTGGGGGTTATCCCAAGTTTTAATAAGGGTTTAACTTCTACCAATTTCAAGATCAAAAGTTTTTTTGTTCTTGACTTGCCGCATTTTTAGAAAAGGAATTTCTTGTAAACGAAATTAGCGGGAGAATGGTAGAACTGGAAGTGATTACAAAACCATAAACGATTACTAAAGATTTAGTTGAACCTGGAGATTCAGTTGAGCCCGACAAAACTTAGCTACTTCACAGATTTAGTAGGTAATTTCAACCGTCCGAGAGATACTTCGGTTTCCTCGTAGACGGTGACAGGGAAGCTTGTATCATATTATGATGACCCTACTGTATCAGCAGGCCATAGAAAGTGGTGACTTTTGACTGATGGCTGGATGCCAAGTTATTCAAGTTGGACTCCGTGCACTGCAACAAAGTATGGACTTTGTTGGGTGCTCCTGAAGGGGTAAAACTCATTAGGAGCAAATAGATTTTTCAAGATCAGTACAGATAGAAAGGTAGTAAACTAAAAAGACTAGACTAGTAAAAGGTTTTCATCAAATACCCAGTGTGGATTGTGGTGAAACTTTTACTACAGTGTCTGTGCTGAAGTCCATAAGGATATTGCTTGCCACTGCTGTTTTTCATGACTATGATATCTGGCAGATGGATGACTATAACGTCTTTCTAAATAGGGATTCAAAAGTGTACATATATATTACTCTGCTAGAAGGTTATCGTAGTCAGTGGGAGCAGCGGAAAGTGTGCAAGTTGTTTAAGCCTATTATAAACTATAGCAGGCATATCGAAGAAGGATTATTTGTTTTGATATCACGATCAAAGTATTTTACTTCATCAAAATGATAGATGCCACGCCCCGCTTCCCGGTGTACGGCGAAGGGGACGCGACTGGTCCGCTACGTATTTACTCAGAAGCAAATATGCTAAGCGTAGCTAAGCAATATAAAAGAAAATATACACAGGAGACAAGGTATAATAAAAACAACAACTTTTATTTATTAACATTCTTTTGTACAATGCATGAAAAGGAAATACAACTAAAATAAAACGATGCCTAAACAATGACATAACAGGAAATGAAAAGTACTGAATGGAAAATGTACAATGAAACTAGAGCTCTGGTTCTTCAGCAATCTGATCCAACTCTTCTGCAGATGGCTCGATCTCTGTCGGGTCCAAACCACCTAACGACATTCAAAGAAGAAAGAAATAGAATGTTGTCAGCGAACAGATCACTTGGTGGGTCCTAAAGATAAGGGAGAAGTAGAAAAGAAGAAAGAGAGAGAGAGAGAGTAGTTTTTAATGTTGTATTATATTGTTGTAATGTTGTATTAACGCTGTTGTTTGTAGCTTGGTACAAAAGAATGCCAGTGTATACGAGAGGGGTCTCAGTATGCTAGAGACCAGAGCAAATGGAAGTACAATTCTCTATTATACAACCCGGAACAACGGCAATTAGATTCATGTTAGGTGTCTTAATCTTACCGTCTCGTGCCACCATTAACACCTTCCGTACCAATCTACCCCTTAAACCCCGTAGTGTTTTATTTGTATTATTTTGTACTGTAAATTGTATTGAATGTATAATTGAAAGACTGACCGAAACCATGACATCAGTAAACGGATGTAACCGTAGAATCATATAAATGGAATAACTGGAGAACCATGTAAATGGAATGTATATCCATGGTTCGGTTCAGTCAAGTTGTATAGATTGATTCATGGATTCATGGATTCATGTTGAATTGTAATATTGAAGATTGTAGATTGTACTTGAATCATATTCAAGTCAGATTATTTAAAATGAGACTCAGTCTGAGTCAGAACAATTAGAAAAGAAATTGAAATCCTGAATTAGGTTTTGGTGTTATCGGTAACAGCTGCACATGGGCGGCAGTATTTGTGTCTTTTTCAAAGACGATTACCGTGTTGATAACACCGTTTGTTAGATTGTCTACTTTAGATAGGCAAGCACCCATATCTCCGGCTCCCTGAGGCTCAAGAGACTGGTTCCGCTTAAACCTATATTTACTAGGGTCCTTATTGTAATTTATATAACCTGAGGGCGTTTTATGTAAAAATAATTTTGTATGGTTTTCAAAATACAACTCAAATATTTAATTATCGTATTTATGTACATACAACAATTTAATGATCAAGATAAATATGTATACATGTTCGAACAGCATGAAATGAGTCAAGTATATTATACGAGTAACTACCAAAAACAATGCTATAAAGAAATATTATGTATGACTAATTAATCAAGTCGAGCGAATGCGGAACATAAATATTATGTACGACTAATTAATCAAGTCGAGCGAATGCGGAACATAAACAAAAATATGGCTCTAATTGTTTTGCATGCGTGAGTTCCAGTTTCACCTAAATACGACTAACGGCTTGAGAGATATATCTGTTTTCGTATCATTGCGCAAAACAGATCAGAATCTGTTCAGCACTGTCACATATTTTTAAAACACGGTTTGAGTTAATTTCCATCAGGTTTCAGGTTACGAAGATTATTAGAAAATTGTAGGTAATTTGAAGTACTTATCCAAAACACCAAGATTCATACGATTTGGATTTCTGAATCTCTAGTTATGATCATTTTAATATCAGCGTTTAAAACAGAAATTCAGATTTCTGGACAGCAACTATATATTGTATTGCAAAACCTATATCGGGGTGTTTCATGCATTTCTAAGTAATCAAGTATACATAAAATTATATTTCTATCAATTGTACATCTACACATCTAAATTCTGTCATGAACGGACATCGGGAGTTTGAGTTATGTCTAATTTAAAAACAGTGTGCGAATCAGGACAGATTCTGTCCAGATCCGTCACTTAATATTATAACGCAGTTTTCTTTATCTTAGATGGGTTTTCAGTAAAACTATAAAACCAAGAAAATCTATATCATTTGATGCAGATATCAAAAACACCTGAGTTTTCTCAATTTGGATACCGGTATACCAAGTTATGTGTCCTAGAATTGGACCGATAACTGCAGTTTTCTATTTTACGATTAGTGAATAAAAACGATGTAATTTCTAAACCGTTATGCGGTTCGATCTAAAACTTTTACAGCGTGTACAAAATAATATATTCTATCATATGTAAATTTCTTGAAATTTTCAGAATTAAAAATTAATTTATAAAAATTATTTTAAAACTAAAGGTATTGATATGTCATATGTGAGAAATGAGAAAACCATGGTATTTATTCGTAACTTCATTTTTTTTTACAAACTTTAAATAAAGTGATTTAAAATAAAACAACAAACATACAATCCTAATTGGTCACTATGAAATCTTAACATGTGAATTGAGAGTAATGAAAAAGACTTTACAAACTATATATGTGTGTATGTTTGTTTGTTCATTATTTATATATGTATCCATTTAATTAATTATTTAGGAACTATGATATGTCAAGGGAAGTTTTTCATGGCAATATAAAACAAGAGAAATATAAAGAGAAAAAGAAAGAGATGGAGGGAAGGAAAGAGAAAAGGGACTTACATGCACAAGCCGGTATTGTCACCGGGCTTGTCTATCCGCCGATAACCTCGCGTTACTAGCGAGACATTCTTGAAGTCTTCTTCATGTTCTTCTTCTTGGACTCTAGGCGAAAAGGGAGAAGTGAGAGATAGAAAAATGTGAGAAAGGAAAAGATAGAGGAGGACAAATAAAGATGGTGTAATGGTGAATTATGTATAATAATATATGCATTCAATATGGGAATTAAAAGAGAAATGAAAGGTCACCATTCATTTTGGAAATGAAAAGTCTCATTTGTAGGTTATGAGAAAAATAAAAAATGATAAAAAATAATTGCAAGAATGGGGATTTGAACATGTAACTTATGGAATAACAATGCAAAGACTTAACCAATGAGCTATAAGGTTGTTCATGCACATATTTAATTTGAATTAGATATATGATGTTGCTTAAAAAGAAAGTGGGATTTTCAGATGGGCTGTAGAGAATAAGAATAAAGGATTTGGGTTAAATATTTATGAAAGGAAAAATAAGAATGAGAAGTTAAAAAACTTAAATATAAGAAAAAGAAATTGTACCTAGAAAAATATACATAATAGATTGAGGAATAAAATAATAATAAATTTAGGAGAAAACGGAAAATACCAAGTACAAATAAATACGGTATATTATTGAAGAGAGATAATACAAATGTATAAAGATTTTGGGGTCGTTACATTCTACCCACCTTAAAAATAATTTCGTCCTCGAAATTATTCAAGAAGGATGATGTAACAGAGTAAGAAACCAGGATTAAGATGATGTCGTCTCCGAGCTCCATTGATTGATACTCTAACCAATTGAACTACTATACCAACGAGATACAAATAGAAAGGGTGAATAAGAGTTAAGAATTCAAAAGTCTTGAGATGGACTTCAAAGAAACCGAAGGTGGAGTTCAAGATGAATTCAAGGAATATGTAATATAAAGAATGTTTTCAGTTGCTATTTCTTGTGTTATATTGCTTAGGGTTCCATAAAGCTCTGACCTGTATTGGCTGCCAACAAAACCTGTCACGCCCCGCTTCCCGGTGTACGGCGAAGGGGACGCGACTGGTCCGCTACGTATTTACTCAGAAGCAAATACGCTTAGCGTAGCTAAGCAATATAAAAGAAAATATACACAAGAGACAAGGTATAATAAAAACAACAACTTTTATTTATTAACATTCTTTTGTACAATACATGAAAAGGAAATACAACTGAAATAAAACGATGCCTAAACAATGGCATAACAGGAAATGAAAAGTACTGAATGAAAAATGTACAATGAAACTAGAGCTCTGGTTCTTCAGCAAGTTGATCCAACTCTTTTGCAGATGGCTCGATCTCTGTCGGGTCCAAACCACCTGACGACATTCAAAGAAGAAAGAAATAGAATGTCGTCAGCAAACAGATCGCTCGGTGGGTCCCAAAGATAAGTGAGAAGTAGAAAATAAGAAAGAGAGAGAGAGAGTAGCTTTTAATGTTGTATTATATTGTTGTAATGTTGTATTAACGCTGTTGTTTGTAGCTTGGTACAGAAGAATGCAAGTGTATACGAGAGGGGTCTCAGTATGCTAGAGACCAGAGCAAATGGAAGTACAAGGCTCCATTATACAACCCGGAACAACGGCAATTAGATTCATGTTAGGTGTCTTAATCTTACCGTCTCGTGCCACCTTTAACACCTTCCGTACTAATCTACCCCTTAAACCCCGTTGTGTTTTATTTGTATTGTTTTGTACTGTAAATTGTATTGAATGTATAATTGAAAGACTGACCGAAACAATGACATCAGTAAACGGATGTAACCATAGAATCATGTAAATGGAATAACTGGAGAACCATGTAAATGGAATGTATATCCATGATTCGGTTCAGTCAAGTTGTATAGATTGATAATTGGATTCATGGATTCATGTTGAATTGTAATATTGAAGATTATAGTTTGTACTTGAATCATATTCAAGTCAGATTATTTAAAATGAGACTCAGTTTGAGTCAGAACAATTAGAAAAGAAATTGAAATCCTGAATTAGGTTTTGGTGTTATCGGTAACAGCTGCACATGAGCGGCAGTACTTGTGTCTTTGAAGGCAATACTTGTGTCTTTTTCAAAGACGATTACCGTGTTGATAACACCGTTTGTTAGATTGTCTACCTTAGATAGGCAAGCACCGATATCTCCGGATCCCTGAGGCTCAAGAGACTGGTTCCGCTTAAACCTATATTTACTAGGGTCCTTATTGTAATTTATATAACTTGAGGGCGTTTTATGTAAAAATATTTTTTTATGGTTTTCAAAATACAACTCAAATATTTAATTATCATATTTATGTACATACAATAATTTAATAATCAAGATAAATATGTATACATGTTCGAACAGCATGAAATGAGTCAAGTATATTATACGAGTAACTACCAAAAACAATGCTATAAAGAAATATTATGTACGACTAATTAATCAAGTCGAGCGAATGCGGAACATAAATATTATGTACAACTAATTAATCAAGTCGATCGAATGCGGAACATAAACAAAAATATGGATCTAAGTGTTTTGCATGCGTGAGTTCCAGTTTCACCTAAATACAACTACCGGTTTGAGAGATATATCTGTTTTCGTATCATTGCGCAAAATAGATCAGAATCTGTTCAGCACCGTCATATATTTTTAAAACACGGTTTGAGTTAATTTCCATCAGGTTTCAGGTTACGAAGATTATTAGAAAATTGTAGGTAATTTGAAGTACTTATCCAAACCACCAAGATTCATACGATTTGGATTTCTGATGCTCTAGTTATGACCATTTTAATATCAACGTTTAAAACAGAAATTCAAATTTCCGGACAGCAACTATATATTGTATTGCAAAACCTATATCGGGGTGTTTCATGCATTTCTAAGTAATCAAGTATACATAAAATTATATTTCTATCAATTGTACATCTACACATCTAAATTCTGTCACGAACGGATATCGAGAGTTTGAGTTATGTCTAATTTAAAAACAGTGTGCGAATCAGGACAGATTATGTCCAGACCCGTCACTTAATATTATAACGCAGTTTTCTTTATCTTAGATGGGTTTTCAGTAAAACTATAAAACCAAGAAAATCTATATCATTCGATGCAGATATCAAAAATACCTGAGTTTGCTCAATTTGGATACCGGTATACCAAGTTATGTGTCCTAGAAATTGACCGATAACTGCAGTTTTCTATTTTACGATCAGTGAATAAAAATGATGTAATTCCTAAACCGTTATGCGGTTCGATCTAAAACTTTTACAGCGTGTACAAAATAATATATTATATCATATGTAAATTTCTTGAAATTTTCAGAATTAAAAATTAATTTATAAAAATTATTTTAAAATTAAAGGTATTGATATGTCATATGTGAGAAATGAGAAAACCATGGTATTTATTCGTAACTTCAATTTTTTTTTACAAACTTTAAATAAAGTGATTTAAAATAAAACAACAAACATGCAATCCTAATTGGTCACTATGAAATCTTAACATGTGAATTGAGAGTAATGAAAAAGACTTTACAAACTATATATGTGTATGTTTGTTTGTTCATTATTTATATATGTATCCATTTAATTAATTATTTAGGAACTATGATATGTCAAGGAAAGTTTTTCATGGCAATATAAAACAAGAGAAATATAAAGAGAAAAAGAAAGAGATGGAGGGAAGGAAAGAGAAAAGGGACTTACATGCACAAGCCGGTATTGTCACCGGGCTTGTCTATCCGCCGATAGCCTCACGTTACTAGCGAGACATTCTTGAAGACTTCTTCATATTCTTCTTCTTGGACTCTAAGCGAAGAGGGAGAAGTGAGAGATAGAAAAATGTGAGAAAGGAAAAGATAGAGGAGGACAAATAAAGATGGTGTAATGATGAATTATGTATAATAATATATGCATTCAATATGGGAATTAAAAGAGAAATGAAAGGTCACCATTCATTTTGGAAATGAAAAGTCTCATTTGTAGGTTATGAGAAGAATAAAAAATGATAAAAAATAATTGCAAGAATGGGGATTTGAACATGTAACTTATGGAATAACAATGCAAAGACTTAACCAATGAGCTACAAGGTTGTTCATGCACATATTTAATTAGAATTAGATATATGATGTTGCTTAAAAAGAAAGTGGGATTTTCAGATGGGCTATAGAGAATAAGAATAAAGAATTTGGGTTAAATATTTATGAAAGGAAAAATAATAATGAGAAGTTAAAAAACTTAAATATAAGAAAAAGAAATTGTACCTAGAAAAATATACATAATAGATTGAGGAATAAAATAATAATAAATTTAGGAGAAAACGGAAAATACCAAGTACAAATAAGTACGGTATATTATTGAAGAGGGATAATATAAATGTATAAGGATTTTGGGGTTGTTACATTCTACCCATCTTAAAAATAATTTCGTCCTCGAAATTATTCAAGAAGGATGATGTAACAGAGTAAGAAAACAGGATTAAGACGATGTCGTCTCCGAGCTCCATTGATTGATACTCTAACCAATTGAACTACTATACCAACGAGATACAAATAGAAAGGGTGAATAAGAGTTAAGAATTCAAAAGTCTTGAGATGGACTTCAAAGAAACCGAAGGTGGAGTTCAAGATGGATTTAAGGAATATGTAATGTAAAGAATGTTTTCAGTTGTTGTTTTTTGTGTTATATTGCTTAGGGTTCCATACAGGTCTGACCTGAATGGGCCGCCAACAAAACCTGTCACGCCTGGCTTCCCGGTATACGGCGAAGATGACGCGACTGGTTCGCTACGTATTTACTCAGAAGAAAATACGCTAAGCGTAGCTAAGCAATATAAAAGAAAATATACACAAGAGACAAGATATAATAAAAACAACAACTTTTATTTATTAACATTCTTTTGTACAATGCATGAAAAGGAAATACAACTGAAATAAAACGATGCCTAAACAATGGCATAACAGGAAATGAAAAGTACTGAATGGAAAATATACAATGAAACTAGAGCTCTGGTTCTTCAGCAAGCTGATCCAACTCTTCTGCAGATGGCTTGATCTCTGTCGGGTCCAAACCACCTGACGACATTCAAAGAAGAAAGAAATAGAATGTCGTCAGCGAACAGATCGCTCGGTGGGTCCCAAAGATAAGGGAGAAGTAGAAAAGAAGAAAGAGAGAGTAGCTTTTAATGTTGTATTATATTGTTGTAATGTTGTATTAACGATGTTGTTTGTAGCTTGATACAGAAGAATGCCAGTGTATACGAGAGGGGTCTCAGTATGTTAGAGACCAGAGCAAATGGAAGTACAAGGCTCCGTTATACAACCTGGAACAACGACAATTGGATTCATGTTAGTTATCTTAATCTTACCGTCTCGTGCCACCTTTAACACCTTCCGTACCAATCTACCCCTTAAACCCCGTAGTGTTTTATTTGTATTGTTTTGTACTGTAAATTGTATTGAATGTATAATTGAAAGACTGACCGAAACCATGACATCAGTAAACGGATGTAACCGTAGAATCATGTAAATGGAATAACTGGAGAACCATGTAAATGGAATATATATCCATGGTTCGGTTCAGTCAAGTTGTATAGATTGATAATTGGATTCATGGATTCATGTTGAATTGTAATATTGAAGATTGTAGATTGTACTTGAATCATATTCAAGTCGGATTATTTAAAATGAGACTCAGTCTGAGTTAGAACAATTAGAAAAGAAATTGAAATCCTGAATTAGGTTTTGGTGTTATCGGTAATAGCTGCACATGGGCGGAAGTACTTGTGTCTTTTTCAAAAATGATTACCGTGTTGATAACACCGTTTGTTAGATTGTCTACCTTAGATAGGCAAGCACCCATATCTCCGGATCCCTGAGGCTCAAGAGACTGGTTCCTCTTAAACCTATATTTACTAGGGTTCTTATTGTAATTTATATAACTTGAGGCGTTTTATGTAAAAATAATTTTGTATGGTTTTCAAAATACAACTCAAATATTTAATTATCGTATTTATGTACATACAACAATTTAATGATCAAGATAAATATGTATACATGTTTGAATAGCATGAAATGAGTCAAGTATATTATACGAGCAACTACCAAAAACAATGCTATAAAGAAATATTATGTACGACTAATTAATCAAGTCGAGCGAATGCGGAACATAAATATTATGTACGACTAATTAATCAAGTTGAGCGAATGCGGAACATAAACAAAAATATGGCTCTAAGTGTTTTGCATGCATGAGTTCCAGTTTCACCTAAATACGACCACCCGTTTGAGAGATATATCTGTTTTCGTATCATTGAACAAAACAGATCAGAATCTGTTCAGCACCGTCACATATTTTTAAAACACGGTTAGAGTTAATTTCCATCAGGTTTCAGGTTACGAAGATTATTAGAAAATTGTAGGTAATTTGAAGTACTTATCCAAAACACCAAGATTCATACGATTTGGATTTCTGAAGCTCTAGTTATGATCGTTTTAATATCAGTGTTTAAAACATAAATTCAGATTTCTGGACAGCAACTATATATTATATTGCAAAACCTATATCGGGGTGTTTCATGCATTTCTAAGTAATCAAGTATACATAAAATTATATTTCTATCAATTGTACACACATCTAAATTCTGTCACGAACGGACATCGGGAGTTTGAGTTATGTCTAATTTAAAAACAGTGTGCGAATCAGGACAGATTCTGTCCAGATCCGTCACTTAATATTATAACGCAGTTTTCTTTATCTTAGATGGGTTTTCAGTAAAACTATAAAACCAAGAAAATATATATCATTTGATGCAGATATCAAAAACACCTGAGTTTGCTTAATTTGGATACCGGTATACCAAGTTATGTGTCCTAGAAATTGACCGATAACTGCAGTTTTCTATTTTACGATCAGTGAATAAAAACGATGTAATTCCTAAACCGTTATGCGGTTCGATCTAAAACTTTTACAGCGTGTACAAAATAGTATATTATATCATATGTAAATTTCCTGAAATTTTCAGAATTAAAAATTAATTTATAAAAATTATTTTAAAACTAAAGGTATTGATATGTCATATGTGAGAAATGAGAAAACCATGGTATTTATTCGTAACTTCATTTTTTTTTTACAATCTTTAAATAAAGTGATTTAAAATAAAACAACAAACACGCAATCCTAATTGGTCACTATGAAATCTTAACATGTGAATTGAGAGTAATGAAAAAGACTTTACAAACTATATATGTGTCTATGTTTGTTTGTTCATTATTTATATATGTATCCATTTTATTAATTATTTAGGAATTATGATATGTCAAGGAAAGTTTTTCATGGCAATATAAAATAAGAGAAATATAAAGAGAAAAAGAAAGAGATGGAGGGAAGGAAAGAGAAAAGGGACTTACATGCACAAGCCGGTATTGTCACCGGGCTTGTCTATCCGCCGATAGCCTCGCGTTACTAGCAAGACATTCTTGAAGACTTTTTCATGTTCTTCTTCTTGGACTCTAGACGAAGAGGGAGAAGTGAGAGATAGAAAAATGTGAGAAAGGAAAAGTTTGTATAATAATATATGCATTCAATATGGGAATTAAAAGAGAAATGAAAGGTCACCATTCATTTTGGAAATGAAAAGTCTCATTTGTAGGTTATGAGAAGAATAAAAAATGATAAAAACTAATTGCAAGAATGGAGATTTGAACATGTGACTTATGGAATAACAATGCAAAGACTTAACCAGTGAGCTACAAGGTTGTTCATACACATATTTAATTAGAATTAAATATATGATGTTGCTTAAAAAGAAAGTGGGATTTTCAGATGGGCTGTAGAGAATAAGAATAAAGGATTTGGGTTAAATATTTATGAAAGAAAAAATAAGAATGAGAAGTTAAAAAACTTAAATATAAGAAAAAGAAATCGTACCTAGAAAATTATACATAATAGATTGAGGAATAAAATAATAATAAATTTAGGAGAAAACGGAAAATACCAAGTACAAATAAATACGGTATATTATTGAAGAGGGATAACACAAATGTATAAAGATTTTGGGGTCGTTACAATAGATAAACCAGATATTTATAAAAAGGATGTAGGGAGTAATGTCATAGATCACTGACATCCTCCTGATAGGAAAAGATGTTCCTATTTTACAGTTCAGTTAAATTTTGGTTGTCACAGATATTTCTCCATATAGGATTTGGATAATATATCACAGATTCTTGTGACTAGGTCTGTAAAGAGAGATCTAGTAGGTTTTTAGGATTGTCCTAATTTAGGTAAGATGACACCATTCTAAAAGAGTTTTAGAATGGACGACTCATAGCTCGGTAATATACGAGTATGTGGATGAGTCACCATCTCTAAAGAGATGTCTTATGGACTGATGAGGAGAGGGACTCACATAAATGGATTTCCACTTGCTTTGGCAATTGGATCAATCATGCTATGTCATCTACCAGACCTGATGTTGTTTTTTCACTTGCTGTAGTAAGCAGATATTAGTCCAATCTCAGAGAAACGTAAGGGAAGCGGAGAAGAACAGTCCAAGGTGATGGATTCCTCCGAACTGATCAACATCAACGGCGAGACCCCACCACCACCTACTGCACTGAATAGACGGTGTTTCTCGAGACTATCAAGAGCCTACTTGAGGTTCAGCAGGAGCAGACTGCTCTCCTTCATCAAGGACTAGCCCGTCCTGAAGCAGAAGCACCGGGGGTGAAACAATTCGGAGCACTAAACCCAAAGGATTTTTCTGGGAATGAGAGCCCGCTATAAGCTGAGGAATGGGCTCAGAGTATCGAAGATAACCTTGCGTCAGCTCAAATTCCAGAAGTGGCTTGGGTTCGAGTTGCGAAACTCCAGCTTATCGATAATGTCAAGGTCTAGTGGAAGGCCGAAGAAAGTCGGATTACCCAGCCTATCAAGTGGAAAACGTTTCATGAACTCTTTGACGCCAAATATTTTCCTGAGACTGCCCTGTTAGGAATATGTATGCCCCAGAGGCTATTATTGTATATTATAGTGGATGCTTGGACATATATATAAAGGTCTTTCTTGCTCGACATGATAGTATGCTATCTGGTTGCTCTTTATCTTAACATGTGCACTTGTTTTAGTTTACTGTATTTTTGATACATGTTGATAAAGCCCTTAGGATGTTGGCTTGACTATCAGGACTATGATGCAGACCATACTAGTAGAGCTTGTGTAGTCCACAAGCACATCCTTAACTGTTCATAATCGAAGGAATATCGAGACAAGGCATCGATATTCCAGAATAGACTAGTGTGTACGTTTCTTGACCCTGTATGGGGCGATAGTTGATCACACAATCATTAGTGTTTGACATCAAAGATTGAACACATGTGCTCATTAGAGAATGAGTACAACGAACATGACTCATCGAGAACTCCTAGACAGTACCATACCTATCGTCAGATAGCAGTTCTCTGGTGACACTTGTACAGGTTAGTCTGTAGACCCAAGATCGTCATAGTATCTTGTGTGGTTCCCACTGTGCTTTGATTTCCTCCCTACCACAGCTCAAATGAGTCGTGCACACAGGTGGTTTTTGGGTACAGTCCCGAGTCATATGGAGGCAGTGAGCGATAGGAGAGGTTTCGTCTCTTCCGGTATTGAGAGTTGATGTTGCGCTATGCTTGATTGGCTATAACAGTAAGTCTCTGATCAGGGCTGATGAGATTTACTGATAAATTTTAACAGTAGTTTTTCGAAAGTTTATAGGCCACACATCGGCATGACTTATCAAGTTAGTGGGGTCTGACGATTCCACCCCCTAGACTCGATATGCGACATATTAGACGAAAAGACCAGACTGTACGGTAAGTGTTGCTTATAGGCTCTACGGGAGTTTGGATAAGTTTTCTTGTTGATCTTCTATTCGTTCAATACCTGGGTAGCCGTTATATCCAGCTAGTACCGCTGACGGCTTGTAGGTCTCCGATATGATCATTACCTACTGCTAGCGTATTGACGAGTCTTTAGAGTCCCATATAGAGGTTTTCTAGCTCAAGCGAAACGAAATAGGGCACGCATGGAGATATGTGCGGGAGCTTAATTAAATACAAGTATATGATACCGTATTCTAATCTAGCGTTTCTGATATCTGCCGCATTATATATGATATAATCGGATTATTTAATCAAGTATTGATTCAATGATTTGATTTATATATATGTTTATATGTTTGATATTAGCCGGATTATATATGATATAACCGGATTATTGAATCAAGTGTTGATTTAATAATTTGATATATATATATATATATATTAACCAATATTAAATATTATCTGTTTATATGTGATATAACCGGATTATTGAATCAAATGTTGATTTAATGATTTGATATACATATATATATATATATATATTTGATATTAGCCGGGTTAAATATGATATAACCGGATTATTAAATCAAATGTTGATTTAATAATTTAAGATATATATATATATATATATATATATATATATAAACTAATATATAGCTCACTTAAGGTTTTCTTCATATTTATATATATATATATAATATCATGGTTGATGATATATTGAACATGGATGTATGAGAACCACACAAGAGTTAAAGATGAAAAGAATGATTTATATTTAAAAGAAAAGAAAAGGAAAATAAGAATGAGTCATGGCTTTGGATGCTTGGAAAAGCATTGAGAAGCCATGACTCATCTTCAATTTTTGTTTTACTCTTAAATATTTATCATTCTTATCTCATCTCATCTACCTCAATTGGTTCACACTCATTCAAAGTTCATCTTCTTCTTCATCTCCTCACAAAATTTTCTATGGTGAGAAAAAGAAAAGAGAAAGAAATAATTTTTGTTAGCAAAATTACTACTTCATCAACCTACACTACTTTAGCCCATTAGTATAGATTGATAAATTCACTAATATTTTGATTAGTGAAGTGTGAGCTTGAGTGTGAGTTGCCTCAAGGTAGATCATCTTCGATGACGAAGACTACAAGGAAGCTCGTTCCATTCTTCAAGTGGAGTCAAAGAAGAGTTCTTGGGACTACCACTTAGAGTTTTAGAAGTGAAGGACTAGACTATAAAGGTTATAGACTCTCTTCACTTAGTTTAGAACATAGTTTGCTAACTTTGAAACCCTAATTCTCTAGTTCGATTCTTGTTTAGTATATTTAGACCTCTAAATTTTTAAAATTGCATGCTTGATACTCATTGAAACCTAGTAGAGGTGCTAAGACATTGACTCATGGTATCAGAGCTAAGCTAGAGGCTTAGGAATACATTAGACGAAGTTAAACCGTTCGATCGACGTTTTAAAACCCGTATTTTGGTAGTTTCTGTCCATTTTTTCAAACTTTATTATTTTCACAATTAAAAATGCTTAGAAAATCATGCAAGGAAAATTATGAAGGCTCAAGAAATATGAGCATGTAGCTCCATCACTTAGCCGTGGAACCGCCGCCTATAGCATGTATTGGCCGCAGTTCCGCCGTGCAAAAGTGGAGTTAAGAGCTCGTTTTTCATGTGCTGCTTCATTTTGACATTTTGGATTTTCTGGATATTTTTAATGAGGCTCAAGTGGTTGAGGTCTCTGTGAATAGCTGTTGTTTAAAACACCGATCGAAATGTTTAACATCGTTTATATTGCTTTAGTTATGTGATACAATTTTTGGAATCCACATTGATTAGTTTTACGAAAACTAGTTATTGATTAGTAAATCTCGCATTTTAGTCTCAAATGATGGATTACCATGGATTTTGGATTTAGATTGAAACTCCGTCGTAATCTCGTATCGTACGCGAATACTCGCCGGGAGACACTAGTAGACAGCCATGCTCCTTTACCCCGACCAAGTGACAATAGGAGAACCCTATGGACAAGAGCATCTATTCGGGTGCTCGCGGCCATGGTGTTCCGCCCAAGTTCACTCGCTGACGGCCTCGGCGGTGAGGCCATCCACTAAAGTTCCCGACTAGCCTTCGAATCATTTATTCGGAAATTTTGTTGAATTGCCCGGCTTAATTTTTGAAAAGTGTTTTCAATTCGAGACTTAAATGTTAGATTTATAGGGTTAGACATGAAATTCGGAATATGTGATAATCCGAGTTTATGATGTCTAAAGATGCGGATTCTAATTATTGTATTTTTTATTTCTTTTCTACGACCGTAAGTGTAATATGCGGTAGTATCCCCGATCTCGTTGCTATACGACAACGACATTAGGGATAAGTATATTTACTTACGTTGATGACATGTGATGTTATTGTGTTTCATTCATGTAAATAATTGTATGTAATATTCTTTTATTGGGACACTTCCAGATTGAGCTTGTTTTCTCCATTCGATGTATATTATTTACTTTACAGCATTAGGATAAACCCAAAGTGGAGATCACAAGTAATCGGATTCTAGAGTCCAGTGGGAGGCCATCTCGAGGAGTCGAGACCGGTCGCCCAAATCTAGAATTGGCAGGGTTGATTGCCGCTCTCATAGGGGTCTAGGGGTGTGGTCTTGGCTATTCATCATGACCGTGGAATCCGTGTTTTTCGTTACTGGCTTAATTTAAAACACAGACCTCCTAGTATATCCTTCATTTCATATATCTGCTTCTGCTGTTCTGTAATGTGATGTGATGTGATCATATAACTGCGTGATACAAATGCTACTTATATATATGATATATTAGTAGACACTATATATGTTTTGCATCCACGCTAGTCCTGACCCCGCCCTGCCGTAATTTAAGTAACCTTACGGTGAAGATCTGGGTCCCTATGGCGAATGCGGATGTCATATATGTGTGTTTTATTTTCGTTTCTTCTGCGATATTTAGGAAACATAATTGATGGGACTTCATTAATAAGATCAATGAAAAGAAAAGAAACCTAAAAGATGTTGTAGAATCAAATTTTTCAAAAAAGTAGCTCTAGTTCTTGTTTTGCATAGCGGTATTCCATTATGAATATCCAGCACCTCATTCATTGAGGAAAGAGCCTAGATCCCTTCACCGGGAATGACCTCTTTAGCAAAAACCAGCATATGCTACAAACCACTCGGTTTGTTTTGAAAACTACTCGATTTTTAAAGTGGAGTTTAAACCACTCCTTTTTAAATCACTAGTTTCTACAACGATATCAAGTTCATTATGTTAAAGGTTTTCTTCAAAACCAGCCGTAACCCTCCGTCATTTCAGATATATAGTGTTTAGTATTCATGCTGTGTTTGTTGACCTCCGTCAAGGCTTAATGAACGGTAGCTGGGTAATACTTATCTACAGCATGTTGATGCGATCGGTAGGGAAAGTCACACAGCCTTGTTGACCTTCATCAAGAATTTGTGTGGGTGGGTTTGAATCGATCAAGAAATGACGGGTTGAACTTGACTGGCGGCCTATGGTTTGTTGACCTTCGTCAAGGTCATAGGTTGTTAGGGGTAAAAATAATTATCGGGAATTTCAAGTGTTGAAATTTGCAATAAGATTGCATACCTTCTATGTGATAATTGGATCCCGATACCCACTGCGAGTAAGTGGTACTCCTGAGAGAGTTTTCCACTTTACAATTAGCTAATCCAGTAGATATCTAAGAAAGGTGTTAACGGGGTTATGCCCCTGCGGAAATGAGATTATTTATTAGTTCCATGCGAAACCACATAGAGACTCCCTCGGAATACCAACACCTGCGTGGTTGACTGATTAGCAAACTTGTAGAGTGTAATTAATCCTATCTAATCTTACCTTTTAGGGTCTGAAGGAAGATTTGATAAAACAGTGCGGGCCATCCTGATTAGATAAGATAATAACCGGTCTAATCTTGTAAGAGCGCACGCTAAAGTGTTTTCTTCTCTTTCTCTCTCTCTCTCCAGATAGCGACCATGTCACACCTTAATCAAGATAATGACATGGATGTATTGACTGAACCCGCTTATTATACTGGGTTGGGGAACGTTAGTTCCACCATATCTTATGATAACTGTCATGCCCCGCTTCCCAGTATACGGGTGGAGGACGCGACGAGGCCGATACGTATTTACTCAGAAGTAAACACGCTAAGAGTATCTAAGCAATATAAGTAAAATTTACAAGAGACAGTGACAATAGATATAATTTAACATCAACTTTATTTATTAACATTCTTTTTATAATACATCTGAAAAGTAAATACATGGAATGGAGAGCAATGCCTAAACAGTGGCATAACAGAAATGGAAAATACAGAATGTAAATGTGTACAACAAATCTAAAGCTCTGGGTTGAAAGCTAGCTGGTCCAAATCCTCGCTGGTGGGCTCGATCTTCAGTGAGTCTGAATCATATGACGACATTCCAAAGAAGAAGAAAGAGAATGTCATCAGGGAACAAATCGCTCGGTAAGTCCCGTAAATAGACAAGAATGTAATAGACAGAATAGAGTATATATTGTTATAATGTTGTATTTAGTGTTAACGCTGTTGTTTGTAGTTTGATACAAAAGATACCAGTGTATACGAGAGGAGTTTCACTAGACCAGAGACTACGGTATATGGAGTACAAGGAACCGTTCAGCCACGGTACAACGGCAATTGAATTCAGGTTAGGTGTCTTTATGGTTGCTGTCTCGTGCCACTTCTAACACCTTCCATACCAATCTACCCTTTAAAAACCCCGTGATATCTTGATTGTATTGTTGCATTGTTTGTATTGTATATTGAATATATATATATATATATATATATAGATGACTTACTGAAACCATAATATCAGTAATGGAACGGATATAATGGATGATCATGTAAATGGAATATATCCATGGTTCGGTTCAGTCAATATAGATTGAATAGATTGAACAGATTGAATATATGGATTCATATTGAGTTGTAGTTTATACTTGAATCATATTCAAGTCAGATTTATTATATCGAGACTCAGTCTGAGTCAGACAATTAGAAAAGAAATTGAATTCTGAATTATGTTGTGGTGCTATCGGTAACTGCTGCATATGGACGACAGGATTTGTGTCTTTTTCAAAGACAATTACCGTGTTGATAACACCGTTTGTTAAGTTATCTACCCTAAATAGGCAAGCACCTATATCTCCGGCTCCCCTGAGGCTCAAGAGACCGGTCCCGCTTAAACCTATGTTTACTAGGGTCCTTATTGTAATTTAGTATAACTTGAGGGGCTTTTATGTAAAATAGTTTTGTTATACCGTCAAAATATACCTCAAGTATTTAATTATCGTCTTTAGAGTTTTCATAGATATTTCTTTTATTCAATGTGAATTTTCTAGTGAATATGATCTAGTTTTTAAAGTATAAGGTATTTATTTGAAATATTGGAATTGTATGGTATTTTCTTGTAAATGGAATGTTTTTCTTGAATTTTGGAAATGTGGAATATTATAAATATTAAGAATAGATATTTTGATATTAATTACATATATATTTATTTATAAAAATATAAGTTTTATTTATAATAAAAATCACATTATTCTAAAGGAAAATGTATTAAAATCTTTCAAGATCGTATGCTCCTTGCGGAGGTCTGCATCTCACTCTACAAAGCCCGAGGATGTGCGATAATCTGCACTATCCCGAACGGTTTCCCCAAAATGGGTTGTAGAGGCACAATTGCAAAAATTTGTTAAAATACATTTATTGTAGAAAAAGGTTTTAATAATTGAAGGTAGTTATATATAAAGTCGTATTTTCCCAGATCTATGTTCCCAAATTCCAACGTGCTATGTTAGATATGTGTGTTGTGAGGAGGTAAGTCATTACCTCGTGAGTTTTCTAAAGATATAAAGGTATTATAGAGTTTATGTCGGAAACTAAAGCTTGTGGTATTTTAATGTAAAATTCTGATAAAAGATGCATATAACAATATTTTGTGATGAAACTTGTTAAAGTTATTTATTAATGTTTAATGAATAATATATGATGATATGAAGGTATCTTGGTTAAGAAAAATTGTAGTTTTTAAAGAAAAACCGAATCAGAAGTCGGACTAACTCCGCTTCTGTCGGGTTTTAGTTTTGAATGTTTTTAGAATAGAGAAAAGAAGAAGAAGTAGGGACTTCCTGGATGATTGGCTAGAGGAGAGAAAGCGGAAGAGGTGGGAGTTGCCGGTGCGTCGTTTCGTCTTCGGAAACTCCTCGGATTGCCGTCGGAAGTTCGTCGGAGCTTCGCCCTTTTGCTAACTCCACTTGCACACAAAAGACTTGGGAATTTTCTTGAGAGTTTGGGCAGGGATTTGGGAGTGAGGAGGGGTGATTTGAGGGTGGTATTTATATGAAAAATTAGGGTTTTAGGGTAGTGAAAGGGTGTATTAAAAATTTGTATTAAAATAGATTAAATGTGTATTTTAATGTGCTCTGTAAATGTGCAGGAAAAACAAATAATACTGGAGTTATGGGGGGAGTCCAAGAGTCGCCAGGGTTGAAGAAATTTTGGGTTTTGACCGAGTTGAACCGGCGGCGCCGGCCAAATCGAGGTTTTTGCCTTCCCGAGTCGGGCGAGTCGGGGCTCATTTTGGTGCCACATGTCCCTAACGCTTGGTCTAACCTCGTGGACATATTTGTTTAGAATGTGACTCTTGGTTTTATAGGTTGTGCACGTGTAGACCTTTGGGCTTCTAAAAGATTAAAAGAAAAATAATTAAAAAGATAATGTGGCTGATGGGATTTGAACTCTGGTGCTTTGTAACAGCAGTGCAAGGTCTTACCAGTGAGCTACAAATTGTTTCTTGTTGTTCAAAAGTAAAACAAATTCTTATAGTACTCACAGGAATTGTAAATACCCTAAGTATACATTAACTTTTAATCAATTTTATGTACACAAGAATTGGAGTTGTTACAGTCTACCCTCCTTACAAAAATTCCGTCCTCGAAATTTACAATTTATTTTAAAGACTAGTTTACAAATAAGTGAGGATATCTTGCACGCATCTCATCTTCCCTTTCCCATGTCGATTCTCCCAGTGTGTCTTTTCTCCACATCACTCTAACCAAGTTTACTTTCTTGTTCTGAAATTATTTCACTTTCCTGTCCAGGATCTCCACAGGTTGTTGCTCACAAGATATGTCGGGCTGTACAGTGAGCTCTGAATGATCGAGAATATGGCTGAGGTTACTAACATACCTTATGAGTTGGGATATGTGGAACACATTGTGCACTTCTTCCAATGAAGGTGGAAGTGTCAAGCGATAAGCCACTTCACCGACTCGTTCGAGTATGTCGAACGGTCCAATATATCTCGGACTTAGCTTACCCCGTCTTCCAAAACGGATCACTCCACGGTTCGGAAATATCTTCAAAAATACATGTTCTCCTGGCTGGAACTCCAAATGACGGTGCTTTGCATCAGCCCAGTGCTTCTGTCGATCTTGAGCTATGCACATCTTTTATTTGATAGTTCGAACCACATCAACAGTTGCTACTATCATCTCAGGTCCAATGAGCTCTCTATCTCCGATGTCGTCCCAACTTAATGGCGATCGGTACTTCCTTCCATAAAGTGCTGCAAAAGGTGCCATTCCTATGCTTGCTTGGTAGCATAGAATGTTCCGAGCCAATCCATACCTAGAACCACATCGAAGTTCGGTATGTCCAGCACCTTGAAGTTAGCATAGAATTCTCTGCTGCAGACGACTACTGGACACAAGCTGTATCCCATTGTTGCCTTTAGAATGCCGTTCCCTGAATTGACATTCCAGCTGGATACAAGCGGTGTGACTGGGATCGCATGAGTTCGGACGAACCATTGCGAGATAAAGCAATGAGATGCTCCAGTATCAAAGAGTGCTAGTGCAGGAAGTGAGGCTACTAAGATTGTACCTAAGGTATGTGGGATATGTTTTAGGTATAGGGAAAAGTATGTAGGTAGGTGTTAAGACCGAAAGAAAAGTTTGAGAAGAAAGGGTTACCAGTGATGACTTGGCCAGTGGCCTCAGCTTCTTCCACGGTCATCGTGAAAGCCTATCGCCGTGGTACATTCTTCCTGGCCGGAGGAGCAATCCTCTGAACGTTCCTTTGAGCTTGATGGAACTGACGAGGAGGAGGTGCAGTCGGTGGTCCTCTAGGAGGTAGAGCAGGGAGAGCGAGTCTTGGAGCAGGTGCCTAAAGGGCTGGCCTTTGCTGGTAAGTGATTGCTGGCCTGGGTGCAGCAATTGGGTTGTGTCTTCGGGGACAAGACCCAATATCATGAGTAGCTGAGCCGCAGATTAATCAAAAATGGTTGGCTTGCTGACAGTCTTTCGCCAAATGTCCATCTCTCCTGCAATACAAAAGGATGGGCTGGGCCGGTTGATTGGTACTCCCGGTCTCCTGGGCATAAATGGTGGCCTTGAAGAGGCTCTTCCTGCCATCTGGGTGGCAGGGCGCTTAACTCCAGCAGATTGAGATCTGCCCCTAATCTTTGCCACTTCCTCATAACGGCGGGTAGCTTTCAGAGCCGATTCATCAGTTGGAAAATCTCTTGTGGCTAATGCAGCCTGGATCTCCGAATCTAACTCTTGTTGAAATCGACGGGCTCTGATCTCATCCGTCGGTATCAGGTGTGCCGCAAATCTGTTAAAGTATTGTGTTAGCTGTGTAGTATGTGATATATTGAAAAATCGATTTTTTGAGACATATCTTACCGACCGAGCATGTCGAACTCAGCATCGTATTCATCCACTGATTTGGTCCACATCGAACCCTGTTGTAAGTGGATGAACTGCTGTTCCATGTCGAACCTGGCAGTCTCCGGGAAATACTTTGCGTCGAACATGTCGCAGAAAGTCTTCCATTCGATGGGTTGATCAAGACAGCTCTCTTCCGCCTTCCACCAAACCTGTGCATTGTCCATGAGCTGCAGTTTCGCTACACGAACCCAAGCCATCTCTGGCACTTGTGACGCTGCCAGATCATCTTAGATGCTTTGAGCCCATTCCTCCACTTCCAGAGGGCTCTCTTTTCCTGAGAATTGCTTGGGGTGCAAGGCCCTGAATTGCTTCACTCCAGGTGCTTCCGCCTCTGGTCAGTTCATTAAGATAGCAGTCTGCTGCTGCTGTCCTTCCAGGAGGCTGCGGATTGCCTCAAGCAGAACTGTCTGCTCGTTGATCGGAGCAGCGACGGCAGGTGTGAGTGGTAGTGGTGGGGGAGTGTTGTTGACATTCGTGCTGGTGTTGTTTGGGGAATCCATAACCTTGAAAGAAAAATTTGGGTTAGGACAGATTCAAAGTATATGAAATAATAAGATTCAAGGAATGTGAATTGCAAAGAATGTTTTCAGTTGCTGGTTCTTGTGTTATATTGCATAGGTTGTCCATACAGTGCTGAACTGCATGGTAGGGTTCCATACAGCTCTGACCTGTATGGGCCACCACCAAAACCTGTCACGCCCTGCTTCCCAGTATATGGGTAGAGGACGTGACGAGGCCGCTACGTATTTACTCAGAAATAAACATGCTAAGCGTATCTAAGAAATATAAGCAAAATGCACAAGAGACAGTGACAATAGATATAATTTAACAACAACTTTATTTATTAATATTCTTTTTACAATACATCTAAAAAGTAAATACATGGAATGGAAAGCAGTGCCTAAACAGTGGCATAACAGAAATGGAAATACAGAATGTAAATGTGTTCAATGAATCTAAAGCTCTAGGTTGAAAGCTAGCTGGTCCAAATCCTCGCTGGCGGGCTCGATCTCCAGTGAGTCCGAATCACCTGACGACATTCCAAAGAAGAAGAAAGAGAATGTCATCAGCGAACAAATCGCTCGGTAAGTCCTGTAAATAGACAAGAATGGAATAGACAAAATAGAGTATATATTGTTATAATGTTGTATTTAGTGTTAACGTTGTTGTTTGTAGCTTGGTACAGAAGAGGCCCGTGTATACGAGAGGAGTCTCACTAGACCAGAGACTACGGTATACGGAGTACAAGGAACCGTTCAGCCATGGTACAACGTCAATTGAATTCAGGTTAGATGTCTTTATGGTTGCTGTCTCGTGCCACTTTTAACACCTTCCGTGTCAATCTACCCCTTATAAACCCCGTGATGTCTTGATTGTATTGTTGCATTGTTTGTATTGTATATTGAATATATATATGGATGACTTACCGAAACCATGATATCGGTAATGGAACGGATATAATGGATGATCATGTAAATGGAATATATACATGGTTCGGTTCAGTCAATATAGATTGAATAGATTGAACAGATTGAATATATGGATTCATATTGAGTTGTAGTTTATACTTGAATTATATTCAAGTCAGATTTATTATATCGAGACTCAGTCTGAGTGAGACAATTAGAAAAGAAATTGAATCATGAATTATGTTGTTGTGCTATCGATAACTGTTGCACATGGACGGCAGGATTTGTGTCTTTTTCAAAAACAATTACCGTGTTGATAACACCGTTTGTTAAGTTGTCTACCTTAAATAGGCAAGCGCCCATATCTCCGGCTCCCTGAGGCTCAAGAGACTGGTCCCGCTTAAACCAATGTTTACTAGGGTCCTTATTGTAATTTAGTATAACTTGAGGTTTTTTTTTATGTAAAATAGTTTTGTTATACCTTCAAAATATATCTCAAGTATTTAATTATCGTTTTTAGAGTTTTCATAAATGTTTCTTTTATTCAATGTGAATTTTCTAGTGAATATGACCTAGTTTGTAAAGTATTAGGTATTTATTTGAAATATTGGAATTGTATGGTATTTTCTTGTAAATGAAATGTTTTTATTGAATTTTGGAAATGTGGAATATTATAAATATTAAAAATAGATATTTTTATATTAATTACATATATATATATATTTATAAAATATAAGTTTTATTTATAATAGAAATCATATTTTTCTAAAGGAAAATGTATTAAAATCTTTCGAGATCGTATACTCCTTGCGGAGGTCTGCATCTCACTCTACTAAGCCCGAAGATGTGTGATAATCTGCACCATCCGGAATGGTTTTCCCAAAATGGGTTGTAGAGACGCAATTGCAATGATTTGTTAAAATACACTTCTTATAGAAAAAAGGTTTTAATAGTTGAAGGTTGTTATTTGTAAAGTCGTATTTTCCCAGATCTATGTTCCCAAATTCCAACGTGCTATGTTAGATATGTGTGTTGTGAAGAGTTAGGTCATTACCTCGTGAGTTTTCTAAAGGTATAAAGGTATTATAGAGTTTATGTCGAAAACTAAAGCTTATTGTATTTTAATGTAAAATTGCGATAAAAGATGCATATAACAATATTTTATGATGAAACTTGTTAAAAATATTTATTAATATTTAATGAACAATATATGATGATATGAAGGTATCTTGATTAAGAAAAATTGTAGTTTTTAAAGAAAAACCGAATCGGAAGTCGGACTAACTTCGCTTCCGTCGGGTTTTAGTTTTGAATGTTTTTAGAATAGAGAAAAGAAGAAGAAGTAGGGTCTTACTGGATGATTGGATAGAGAAGAAAAATAGAAAGAGGTGGGAGTTGCCGGTGCATCGTTTCGTCGTCGGAAACTCCTCGGATTGCCGTCGGAAGTTTGTCGGAGCTTCGCCCTTTTGCTAACTCCACCTGCACACAAAAGACTTGAGAATTTTCTTGAGAGTTTGGGCAGGGATTTGGGAGTGAGGAGGGGTTATTTGAGGGTGGTATTTATATGAAAAATTAGGGTTTTAGGGTAGTGAAAGGGTGTATTAAAAATTTGTATTAAAATGAATTAAATGTGTGTTTTAATGTGTTCTGTAAATGTGAAGGAAAAACAAATAATACAGGAGTTATGGGGGGAGTCCAAGAGTCGCCAGGGTTGAAGAAATTTTGGGTTTGGACCGAGTTGAACCGGCGGCACCGGCCGATTCGAGGTTTTTGCTGACCCGAGTTGGGCGAGTCGGGGCTCATCTTGGTGCCACGTGTCCCTGACGCTTGGTCTAACCTCGTGGACATGTTTGTTTAGGCCGTGACTCTTAGTTTTACGGGTTGTGCATGTGTAGACCTTTGGGCTTCTAAAAGATTAAAAGAAAAATAATTAAAATGATAATGTGGCTGATGGGATTTAAACTCTGGTGCTTTGTAACAGCAGTGCAAGGTCTTACCAGTGAGCTACAAGTTGTTTCTTGTTGTTCAAAAGTAAAACTAATTCTTATAGTAGGAATTGTAAATACCCCAAGCATACATTAATTTTTAATCAATTTTATATACACAAGAATTGGAGTTGTTACAACAACTGTCAAAAGTCTGGGCAAGGGATAGGGGAATACAAGGATTTCCATGCAACCCGAATGAAAAAAGAGCATTCTGATGCATCTTCTTCGGGTATGTTAGTTATTGAGAACCGTTTCTCAGTCTGCTCTACGTCCTGGGTATTGGATACCGGATCGGGATCTCATATTTGTAATTTGTTACAAGGGTTAAAGAAAAGTAGAGAATTGGGAAAGGGTGATATGTCTCTCAGAATAGGGAATGGAGCAATTGCTGCTGCCAAAGCCGTCGGCGAATATTACCCAGTATTGCCAAATGGTAATACATTGATTTTGAATGACTGTTTGTCGGGACCCGGTTCTTGTTCACGGAAAAAATTCCACACGGAACAAAGTGCCACGCCAATTATCATGCCAAGGGGGCGAGGGCCACCTCTTGAGTCCGTGGGACCTACTGTAAAACAATGGGAAATCTTCTGAACACATTCCTAAAGAGAACCGAACTGCATTATAAATGTAATGATCCACCCTCAATTATAGAGGCGCCTTTTAAGTGAATCGGCACTATAGGAGCTTGAGAACTCTGTAGTTAAGCATGTTCAGGCTAGGGAAGTTTTGGGATGGGTGACCTCCTGGGAAGTGGCCCCTGGTCGGGTCCGGTTCACTCTAAAGGGAAAAACCGTGCGGTTTCAGCCAGAGTGGACAATACCATCTGTACTGGGGCTAGGGACGTTACATTTATGGTGGCTCGTGCAGGCCCCTCAGTAGTAGGTCTGTGGTTCGAGGAGGAACTATTGTTCAAAGGTAGGGAGAATGTCAGGACCTGGTTCTTGTTCACGGAAAAAATGCCACACGGAACAATGTGCCACACCAATAGTCATGCCAATGGGGCGGGGCCGCTTCATGAATTCGTGGGGGGCACCTCTTGAGTCCGTGGGACCCACTATAGAACAACGGGAAATCTTCAGAACACATTCTGAAAGAGAACCGAACTGTATTATAAATGTTATGATACCACCCTCAATTACAGAGACGCCTTTTAAGTGAATCGGCACTACAGGAGCTTGAGAACTCCGTAGTTAAGCATGCTGAAATTCTTGGGATGGGTGACCTCCTGGGAAGTGGCCCCGGTCGGGTCCGGTTCACTATAAAGGGTAAAACCGTGCGGTTTCGGGCAGAGCGGACAATACCATCTGTACTGGGGCATAAGGCGTTACACCGTTATTTCGTACCGTCGATGATGTGCAATATAATATCCATTTCTTTATCCATTTCTTTATTAGATAAAGAAGGATATAATTTTGCATTAGAGAAAAATGTTATGAACATTTTCCTAAATCAAGTGTTGATTGGGTTTGGTACGTTGTTTAATGGTTTATATGTTCTAAATCAAAATAAAGTTCTGAACATACAGAACACACACAAGAGGAAATGTTTAGAAATGAACGAAGCCTTCTTGTGGCACTATAGACTTGGTCATATCAATACGATCAGACTAGCTAAATTGCATAAAGATGGATATTTGAATCCGTTTGAATTTATATCTTATGAAACTTGTCAGTCATGTCTCAAAAGTAAGATGACCAAAACTCCGTTTACGAGACACAGAGAAAGAGCTATTGAACTCTTGGTATTGATACATAGTGATGTATGCTGTCCTATGTCTACACATGCCAAAAATGGTTTCTTGTATTTCATTATATTCACCGATGATCTCTCAAGATTCAGACATGTGTTCCTGTTGAAACACAAATCTGAAAATTTTGAGAAATTCAAGGAATATAAGAGCGAAGTAGAGAACCAGACGGGTAAATGTATTAAAATCATTCGATCTGATCGAGGAGGAGAATACTTAAGCACGAAATTATGAGATTATCTAAAAGAGAATGGGATTATCTCTCAGTTTACTCCTCCGTATACAGCACATCACAATGGTGTATCAGAGCGGAGGAATCGCACCCTATTAGATATAGTGCACTCTATGATGAGTATTGCTGAGTTACCTATTTCTTTCTGGGGACTCGCACTTGAAACAGCTGTTTATATATTGAATAGGGTTCCTACCAAGTCTGCGCCTACCTCTCTATATGAGATATGGGAGGGGAAGAGACCATGTCTTAATTTCATTAAGATATGGGGTTGTCCGGCTTATATTAAAGAGCAAAATCCGGACAAGCTCGAGACAAGGTCTGTTCTATATAAGTTTGTTGGATATTCCAAACATTCGTGAGGGTATATCTTCTACCACATCGAAGAACAAAAGGTGTTTGTTGCTCAATATGCCACCTTTTTGGAAAAGGAATTTGTTGTAAAAGAAATTAGTGGTAATGAGGTAGAGCTAGACGAAGTTCCAAATACACAAACTGCAATAGAAGATTTGGTAGAACCAGAGGATTCAATAGTCCCAGACAAATCTCAGCCACTTCGTAAATCTAGTAGGGCTCCTCATCTACCTGAGAGATACTACAGTTTTCTCATAGATGGTGGGAGCGATGATTGCATCATGGAAGATGATGACCCGACTAGTTTCGAGCAGGCCTTCACAAGTGGGGACTCTATGAAATGGCTGGATGCTATACGATCTGAGATGGAATCCATGTACACCAACAAAGTATGGACTTTAGAAGTTGCTCCTGAAAGTGTAAAACCCATTGGGAGCAAGTAGATCTTCAAGAAGAAAATTGTTGTAGATGGAAATGTTGAGACCTTCAAAGCTAGAATTGTATCAAATGGTTTTCGTCAACGACCAGGTGTCAACTATAATGAAACCTTTTCTCCAGTGACTATGCTTAAATTCATCAGGATCCTACTTGCTATTCTGTATACCATAACCATGAAATCTGGCAGATGGACGTCAAGACCGTTTTTCTAAATGGTGATTTAGAAGAGAGCGTGTATATGACATAGCCAGAAGGCTTCGTAGATAGTAGGAGCAGTGTAAAGGTGTGCAAGCTGTTTAAATCAATCTACGGATTAAAGCAGGCGTCGTGGAGTTGGAACATCTGTTTTGATGTAGCAGTCAAAGAGTTTGACTTCATAAAAAACGTAGATGAACCGTGCATATATAAAAAGGTAGTAGAGAGTAAGGTTGTCTTCCTTGTATTGTACGTGGATGACATACTCTTGATAGGAAATGATGTTCCTATGCTGCACTCGGTCAAACTCTTCCTATCACAAAAGTTCTTTATGAAAGATCTGGGTGATGCCTTCTACATCCTGAGGATAAAGATCTATATAGATAGATCTAAAAGAATGTTGGGATTGTCCCAATTCAGGTACATAGATACCACACTAAAGAGGTTTAGCATGGAAGATTCTAAGCGTGGTAATTTACCCGCTTGTTCAGGAATCACTCACTCCAAAGAGATGTCTCCTAAGACTGATTTGGAGAGGGCTTGCATGAACGTGATACCCTATGCTTCTACAGTTGGTTCTATCATGTTCGCGATGTTATGCTCCAGACCGGATGTAGCTTACGCACTTAGTGTGGTAAGTAAGTATCAATCAGACCCAGGGGAGAAGCACTGGATAGCTATGAATAACATTCTTAAGTACTTGAGAAGGACTAAAGAGATGTTCTTGGTGTATGGTAACGGAGAACTCCAAGTAGAGTCCTTTACCGATTCGAGCTTCCAGAGTGATAAGGATGACAACAAGTCTTTCTCGGGATTTGTCTTCACCCTCAATGGAGGGGCGGTATGTTGGAAGAGTTCCAAGCAAGATACCGTTGCAGACTCAATGATGGAGGCTGAATATATCGCTGCTAACGATGTTGCCAAAGAGGCTGTCTGGATGAAGAAGTTCATTATTGAACTTGGTGTAGTTCCATCCATTGAAGATCCAATACCTTTGTATTGTGATAGCAATGGAGCTGTGGTTTTAGCCAAGGAACCCCAGTCCCTTCAGCGACCTGGACATATTCTGAGGTGGTATCACTTGATCCAGAAGATAGTTGATCACCACGAGATCGAGGCTAGGAAAGTAGACACGAACGAAAAAGCGACGGATCCACTCATGAAGACCCTTCCCCAGACACATTTCGAGAGACTTTTTGGGATGTTGGGTATGCGATACTACAACAACTGATCTTAGTGCAACTGGAAGATTGCTAGGAATATGCATGCACTAGAGGCGATTATTGTATATTATAGTGGATGCTTGGACACACACACACACACACACACACACATAGAGGGCTTTCTTGCTCGACATGATAGTATGCTATCTGGTTGCTCTTTATCTTAACTTATGCACTTGTTTTAGTTTACTGTCATTTTGATACATGTTGATAAAGCCCTTAGGATGTTGGCTTGATTACTAGGGCTATGATGTAGACATACTAGTGGGGCTTGTGTAGTCCATAAGCACATCCTTAATTGTTTCTAGTCGAGAGAATATCGAGACAGGGCATCGATATTCCAGAGTAGAGTAGTGTTACATTTCTTGAGCCTGTATAGGGCAATGGTTGATTCCACAACCATTGGTGTTTGACATCAAAGATTGTACATAGGTGCTTATTGGAGAATGGGTAAACCGAACATGACTCGCCGGGAGCTCCTATATGGTACCATACCTATCGTCAGATAACAGTTCTCTGGTGACACTTGTACAGGTTAGTCTGTAGACCCGAGATCGTCACAGTATCTTATGTGGTTCCCACTGTGCTTTGATTTCTTCCCTACCACGGCTCAAATGAGTCGTGCAAACAGGTGGTTTTTGGGTATAGTCCCGAGTCACATGTAGGCAGTGTGCGATAGGAGGGGTTTCGTCTCTTCCAGTATTAGGAGTTGATATTGCGCTATGCTCGATTGGCTATAACAGCAAGTCCCTGGCCCGGGCTGATGAAATTTACTGATAAGTGTTATCAGTAGTTTCTCGAAAAGTTACAGGCCACACGTCCGCATGACTTATCGAGTTAGTGGGGTCTGACGATTCCACCCCCTAGACTCGATATGCGACATATTAGACAAAGAGACCGGACTGTACGGTAAGTATTGCTTATAGACTCTACGGGAGTTTGGACAAGTTTGCTTGTTGATATTCTATTCGTTCAATACCTAGGTAGCCGTTACGTCCAGCTAGTACCGCTGACGGCTTGTAGGTCTCTGATGTGATCATTACCTACTGCTGGCATATTGACGAGTCTTTAGAGTCCTACATAGAGGTTTTCTAGCTCAAGCAAAACGAAGTAGGGCACGTATGGAGATATGTGCAGGAGCTTGATTAAATACGAGTATATGATACCGTATTCTAATATAGCATTTTTGATATCAGCTGGGTTATATATGATATAACCGGATTATTGAATCAAGTGTTGATTCAATGATTAGATTTATATATATGTTTATATATTTGATATTAGCCATATTATATATGATATAACCGGATTATTGAATCAAGTGTTTGTTCCCGCCAAAATCTTCGGCCAAGAGCTATTTGTTCCTGTTTATAGCGGCTTAAGTTTCGTTTATAGATATGTGTGAAACCAGGCTCATTCATATACGCACATGCACACATCAGAGAAAGAACAGGTGTTCAATGACAAAAACAAAGCATTTAATCGAACATTTTATTCTACAGGAAATAGATCACCAAACATGAGATCGAAAGTACAGGGATTCACAAAACTATGGATAAAATTATTTAACTCCCTCTCTGCCTTCTCCACCATGACAAAGCGGCGATCTTCACGAGGAGTAGCTACCCATCGGTCAGCACCGCACCCATCAGTAAAGGCAAAAATGACGACCTGCTGAGCCCGTATCTGGCTTAGCAGCCGAGTAGAGCGATCCCTCAGAGCTGTGGTGATCAAAAGTGCCTCGTGGAAGCACTCGATCTTGTCTTCCGTGGCATCGAGCATTGCTGGAGTCATCTCCGCCGGAGGAGGAGGAATATCATCGATCACGAACAAGAAGACCATCCGGAGCCAAATGGAGCCGATGGGGACAGGAGATCCTATACGAGTCAAGAGCTCATGCAGCACCGTGTCGCATTGGTCATCCATAAGAGTAGGGTTCACCAAGCGCGCAGCGAAACGAGAAACAATTTCCTCAATGGGCACCTTCCATGGCTGCCGGCGAGCATGTGGGCGATTACAAGCCATAGCTCTTCTCTGTTAAAATGATTCTCTAAAAAGTGAGAGAGAAGAGAAGCATTGCTTCAGATTATGAAGGGAGACATTTAAGTCTAGGCACAGAAAATGCTGTGCATGATGGAACTATTTCCAAGATCTGGGAAAGAGATGTTTAACTCAGGAAAAGCGGAGAAAGAAGGTGAAAAGACACATTCAGTATTGAGGCAGCGCCTCATAAGAGCGCTAGTGCCAAGAGCGCCAGCGCTAAGAGTCAAAGACTCTGAGGCAGCGCTCATGTGCAAAGCACGAGAGCGCCAGCGCCAGCGCCAGCGCCAGCGCTAAGAGTCAAAGACTCTGAGGCAACCCTCACATGCAAAGCATGAGAGTGTTCGCGCCAAGAGCGCCAGCGCTAAAGACTCTGAGGCAGCGCCTCACGTGCAAAGCACGAGAGCGCTAGCGCCAAGAGCGCCAGCGTTAAGAGTCAAAGACTCTGAGGCAGCGCATCACGTGTAAGGCACGAGAGCGCTAGCGCCAAGAGTCAAAGACTCTGAGACAGCGCCTCACGTGCAAAGCACGAGAGCGCCAGCGCTAAAACTAAATGTTCTCCACCCTTGGTTCAAAGATCCAACGAAGATGATTAAAAATCATCAAATTACCAGAATAAAATTCTGTTGAGGAAATACTCCTCAAATCTTTCTAAGCAAGAAAGATTGTGCTCTGTAAATCAGAGCACCGTTGGATCAAAGATCCAATGGTGATTAAAAATCACCAAGATACAGAATAAGTTCTGTATGGGAAAATATTTTCCCAATCTTGTTAAAAACAAGAAGATTGCCTTCTGTAAAACAGAAGCCCTTAAATAAAAAATCCAATGGTGGGAAACATCCCTAAATCAATCAGAGGAAAGATTTCCTTAACTGATTCAACAAATCAGCCTCCCCTATATAAAGGACCCAAGACTTCAAGTCTTAGACAGAGAAACCCCCCCAACAAACTTTAAGAAATTTCAAAAAAAAGAAGAGCAAGCTCTGAAAAGAAGAACTTCTTCAAGGTAAATAAAACAGAGAGATCAAAGCATCTCATCAAAGAAGAAGAACTTAGATCTTTTTCTTGATCATAGATCTATAAGACAGAGGTCTTTCACAAAATAGATCATAGCATCTCATCATAAGGGGGGAGGGAAGAGAGAAAAACTTAATTCTCTTCAGATCACAGATCCACAAAGAAAAAGTCTTTCACAAAAACAGAAGAGATTGTAAAGTCTTCTATAAAAATAAGAATTTTGTTCTTAAAGCCACGAGACAAAGTCTCTTATAAACGAGAACTTAATTCTCAGAGCACAAAATTGATCAAGAGCGCTCTGCACTCATTGGCTGGAGCTCAGCACCATGCGCGCCACGTACTCCTCACGTGGGCGCTACTTAATAAGGAGCGCTCTGCATTCATTGGCTTGCGCTCCGCGACAAGCGCGCCACGTGTTTCTCACGTGGGCGCTACTTAATAAGGAGCGCTCTGCACTCATTGGCTAGCGCAAGGAGCGCTCTGCACTCATTGGCTGGCGCTCAGCGCCAAGCGTGCCATGTGCTCCTCACGTGGGCGCTACTTAATAAGGAGATCTCCGTACTCATTGGCTGGCGCTCAGCGTCAAGCACGCCACGTGCTTCTCACGTGTGCGCCACTTAATAAAGAGTTCTCTGCACTCATTGGCTGGCGCAAGGAGCGCTCTGCACTCATTGGCTGGCGCTCAGGGCCAAGCACGCCACGTGCTCCTCACGTGGGCGCTATTTTATAATGAGCGCTCCGCACTCATTGGCTGGCGCTCAGCGCCAAGTGCGCCACGTGCTCCTCACGTGGGTGCTACTTAATAAAGAGCACTCTGCACTCATTGGTTGGTGCTAAGCGCCAAGCGCACCACGTGCTCCTCACGTGGGTGCTACTTAATAAAGAGCGCTCCATACTCATTGGTTGGCGCCAAGCGCCATAATAAAGAGTGACTAACACTCAGTAAAGGACAAAAAGACAAAAAAATTGTCAGAACCCAAACCAATATTCAACATTGTTAAATAAAAAAGGACTGAGCCTAATTAAATGTTCAACATTTTAACTGAGTGGGCCGAGCCCAAGTTGGCCACAGATCCCTAATTCAGATTAATTGAGCCCATACGCTCATAAATCTTTTTAACCGATCTTAGTCCCAAACTTGACTATAGATCTCCCAACCAACATTGGTTCAAGGGTACATCTCTTCATATCTCTGATATATGTCGTTGTAATTCCTCCACGTTTTCAGAGAGATGGAAGGTCCCAATAACCAATAACTTTTGGTGCATCTCCAAATGGTTGAACCAAAACTACACAGACTATGACGTCTTTAAACTGGATTATGATGTCCTTAAACTTTACGGACTGTGGGGTCCTTAAACTCACGGACTATGATGTCCTTAAACTTTATGGACTGTGAGGTCCTTAAACTCATAGACTATGATGTCTTTAAACTTTACAGACTATGATGTCTCTAAACTGATATGGACTATGATGTCCTTAAACCCATTGGACCGCAACGTCCCTAAACTAAAACAATAGAGTCCAAATGCTCTTTTGTTGGGTCTAAATGATCCTGTTAAGTAGATCTTAGTCTAAAATTAAACTAACGTATTCTTAACAAACGTTTAAGTTGATCTTAATCTCAATAAGAATAACGATCCTTAAACCCAAACCAAAACCAAATCTAAGAAAATACGGATTTGGACTAATCCACGCCCTACGGGCGACAACATACATTAGTCTCTATACAATCCACGGGCAACCACAAATAAAACAAACACACGCGACACAAAGTGACCTTCTGGAGCAGGAGAAAGTGGTTACCGCGATGCGGTAACGTAATTAACTGCAGGGGCTTGCGCTTGCAGGGAAGAGCGTCCCCACAATCAAAATCCCCTCACAGACGAGCGGGAATCTGACGAAGTCTGCTACAACTGCCGCATCTGTCCAAACCTCCGATATACGGTGCCAACTTGGCATCTTCGGAGAGGCGGACGGATAAAACCAAATAGCATCTGCCCCCAAATTCAGGTAAGACGTTTGTCTTCTCGGTTTTCGGCGGAGAACAGTGTTGATATAATAATTATATATATATATATATATATTAACTAATATTAAATATTACCCGGTTATATATGATATAACCGGATTATTGAATCAAGTGTTGATTTAATGATTTGATATATATATATATATATATATAAATATGATATTAGTCAGGTTATATATGATATAACCGGATTATTGAATCAAATGTTGATGTAATAATTTGATATATATATATATATTAACTAATATATAGCTCACTTAAGATTTTCTTCTCTTTATATATATATACATACATATATATATATATATATATATATATATATATATATATATAGTATCGGTAAGTCGATGCCACGCACCCCATGAGATCGCGGGGAGGCGGACAGTGTAAAAAACGATAATAATTTGCTTCGTAACATCGAATAAACATCAAGATCGAAGCTAAACCTTAACTAACTATACGTCTATGAAGTATTAACTACAAGTACAAGTGTTATACCTCACGTAACTGGTCTTTCTTTACGCTCGCTGTCCTCCTCTCTTGCGTGAGCTCCTTGGAGTAGTACGGATAGCACCTCCTCGTCGGCTTTCTTGAATCGAAGACGATCCACCCGAGAGTGTATGTATTGAGCTCCTACTTCAATACCGAAGTAATTAGGGCACCTAGTTCGCTACACTAGATGACCTAGATGATGTAGAGTATTTAGATGGATTAGAATGTCTCTTTTTGACCTAGATATCTCAACACATGAGAGGTTAAGGGTTTGAGGAAGAAGAAGATGGCTTGAGGAAAAGGTAGTGAAGACTTAGCATAAAAGATGAGAATGAACTCTTGTTCTAAACTGAACCATACTAATTATCCCTAGAATAAATCTTATGAATAATCAAAAATAAGGTTCAATTTATAACTATATGAGTCATGGCTTGAAAATCCACCATGTGTCACATTAAGCCATGCTATAAATCATGCATAATCCACCTCATTTCCTCAATACATAATGCATTATTCATTTAACCTAAAATGAATAATACAATTATGATATGTCATCTTCAAAAGTATCTTTGAACAAATTACAAAACTCCCCTCGTCCGTACATACATACCCGTATCCGTATTCGAAAAAATACGAATACAAAAGAGATGAAAACAATCCATCAGTACAATACTAGGATCCGGCTTAAACTAAAGCCCTCTAGTATTGTCCGTCCGAATCATCATGCGTGCACAAGTACACGCACGTGATCGAACCCTGTCGTAAAACCATACGACCTCTACATCTTTTGCCGGATGCAGGGAAACCCTCTGTGTGGGACTCTAAATACTCGACACTACGCTGGCAGTGAGTTTAACCACAAGCCGCAAGCGGTACTAGCTGCACATAATGGACCCTAGGTATATGTCGATAAGAAAGCCTATGAGAATAACTTATCCGAACTCCTACTGAGCCTATCTGTGACAATCTCCGTACAGTCCGGTCTGTTCGTCTAAGAGTATCGTATATCGGGCCTAGAGGGGCGGTAGCCATTAGACCCCTAATAGCGAAATAAGTCTTGCCGGGGTAGATCCCAAAACACCCTGAGAAACTACTGGAGTACCTACCAGTAAGTCTCACTTGCTATGGCCAGGGACTTGTGTAATGGATTTCCGATCACAGCGTGATATCGACCCCCAATACCGGGAGAGACGGATCCTATCTAACCGCCACTGCCTCCAAGTGGTTCGGGACTGCACCCAACTACTACATGTTTGCACGCCTCAATAGAGCCGTGGTAGGGTAGTAATCTAAGAACAGTAGGAACACACTTGAGGCGAAGCAGCAGTGTCAAGTCAACAGACTATGCTGTACTCATGTCACCTGGGAACTGCTACCTGACGATAGGTATATTACCGACCAACAGTTCCCTACGAGTTTGTCCAGTGTAACTCATAACCCAATGAGCATCTACATACTATCTCCAGTACGACGTACTAATGGCTGTGGGACAGACCATATCCCCTGCTGGGATGAGAAGCGTATACACTAGCCCACTCTGGAGTATCGATGCCCTGTCTCGATAATCCTACGACTAGTGACCAGAATAAGGATGTACTTATAGACTACCCGGCCCCCACTAGTGTGACCGCCATCACAACGCTGGTAGTCAAGCAAAAGATTCTAAGAGCTCTATCAATATGTATTTGCGATACGTCAATACAAATATATACACATATTTAGATAGAAACAAACCAAGTAGCATACTATTATATTGAGCAAGACTGTCATAAAACCTATGTATATCCCAAGCTTCCAAAATGTAATATACAAACTAGTACTATACAATAATGGTCTCTAGGGCATATATCACTAACAATCTTCCACTTGCACTAGAGCCATGTATTGGCATATCGCAGACCTATCATCTCGAATAGCCTCTCGAACTGCATCTGAGATATGGCCTTTGTGAGTGGATCTGCAGTGTTGTTCTCCGAATCAACTCTCCGCACCTTGATCTCCCGGCGATCGACAATCTTCCTGATCAGATGATACCGCCTCAAGATATGTCTGGACTTCTGATGGGACCTGGGTTCCTTTGCCAAAGCTATAGCCCCGTTGTTGTCATAATACAGAGGTATTGGATCAACAATGGATGTAACCACCTGAAGTTCAGTTAAGAACTTCCTTATCCAGACTGCTTCTTTCACGGCATCAGAAGTAGCGATATACTCCGCTTCCATCGTTGAGTCAGCAATGGTATCTTGCTTGGAACTCTTCTAACATATCATCCCTCCATTGAGGGTAAAGACATAACTTGACATGGACTTGGAGTCATCCTTTTCACTCTGGAAGCTGGAGTCAGCAAAGGCCTTGATCTGGAGGTCCTTTACTCCATACACCAAGAACATCTCCATAGTCCTTCTCAGGTACTTGAGAATGTTTTTTACCTCTATCCAGTGCTTCTCCCCTGAGTTTGACTGATATCGGCTTACCACGCTTAGTGCGTAAGCAACATCTGGTCTGGTACACTACATCACATATATTATAGAGTCTACTGCAGAAGCGTAGGGTATAATAGACATGTGATCCCTTTCCAAATCAGTCTTGGGAGACATATCTTTGGAGAGGGCGATTTCGCGACAAGCCGGTAGATTACCGCGCTTTGAATCTTCCATACTGAATATTTTCGGTATGGTGTTGATATATCTGGACTGTGAAAGTCCCAACAACTTCTTCGATCTATCACGATAGATCCGGATCTCCAGAATGTAAGAGGTATCACCCAGGTCTTTCATGGAGAACCTTTGTGACAAGAATCCTTTTACAGATTGTAGTATAGGAATGTCATTTCCTACCAAGAGAATGTCATCCACGTACAAGACGAGGAATACCACAATTCTCCCTACAATCTTACTATATAAGCATGGTTCATCTGGATTTTTGATAAAGTCAAATTCTTTTACTGTCTCATCGAAACAGATGTTCCAACTCCGTAATGCCTGCTTAAGTCCATAAAGCAGCTTGCACACTTTCCCGCTGTTCCCACTCTGATTGAAACCCTCTGGTTGATCCATATAGACGCACTCTTCCAAATGACCATATAGGAAAGCCGTCTTTTCGTCCATCTTCCAGATTTCATAATCATGGAAGGCAGCAATGGAAAGAATGATCCGAATGGATTTGATCATAGCCACTGGAGAAAAGATTTCATTATAGTCCAAACCAGGTCTTTGACGAAAACCTTTTGCAACAAGTCTAGCCTTATAGGTTTCAACCTGTCCATCTATACCAATCTTCCTTTTGAAGATCCATTTGCAGCCTATGGGTTTTACCCCTTCTAGAGCAAATTCCAAAGGCCATACTTTGTTGGTATACATGGACTCCATCTCGGCCCGCATTGCATCTAGCCATTTTACCAAGTCGCCGCTCTGAATGGCTTGCTGGAAGTTAGTCAGCTTATCATTATCAATGATGTAATCTTCTCTATCCCCATCTATGAGAAAACCAAAGTATCTCTCGGGTGGATGAGACAACCTACTACTCCTGCGGAGTGGTGCAGGGATGTTCTGTTCTTCTGAAACTTCTGGTTCTACCAAGCTTTCAGTAATAGCTTGCGGTTCTGGAATTTTTTCCAGTTCTATTGCACTTCTACTAGTTTCTTTTTCTAAAAATTAATTTTCTAAAAAGTGGGCATGAAGAGAAACAAAAACCTTTTGTTCCTCTGTGTAATAGAAAAGATACCCCCTGGAGTTCTTTGGGTATCTCACAAACTTGCACAGTACTGAGCGTGCCTCGAGCTTGTCCGTATGCTGCTTTTTGACACAAGCTGGATATCCCCATATCTTCAGGTACTGAAGATAGGGTTTTTTCCCACTCCACATCTGATATGGTGTGGTGGGCACAGTCTTGGTAGGAACCTTGTTCAAAGGATATGTAACTGATTCTAGTGCATAGTGTAAGTCCATGCTACCGCTCCCGGTACTTACGGGCTTGCGGAAATGATGAAAAATATTTTTTCTAGAGATGGTAACATGGACTCAAACCGGATCTTTGTTAAACTATCTATCTAACAACCTAACTAGGAGTTGTTTAACTACTCGGTTAGGGGGTTATACCTTTCTTGAACTCCTTCGTCTTCAACTCGTGTGGTGTACGGACCGGCCTCTCCTCGTCGTCTTCTTGCGCCGAAGACGGATCCACCCGAAAGCTTCTACCTTTGGCTTCTTCTTCGAACTTGAAGAAACTAGATCACTCGGTTTGCTAAACCTTGTGAAGTAGGATGAGTAGAGGATTGTTTTGGTGTATTTTTATTTCTAGGGCAATGAGTCTCAACACATGAGAATGGTTTGCCCTTGAGGTAGAGAGAGAGCAAGAGGAAGAGGGTGAGAGCTAGAGAAAAATGAGAGAGCTCAAAAGAGAGAAAGCTAAAGAAAGAATGAGCAAGACTTTTCTCATACACCCTCTCATAATCCAAAAGTATCATGATAACAAGTAATGATAATTGAGTATATTGTAAAGGTTATTATCATGACAAATGACACTATCATTTCTTGCATTAAATGCAAATGGTGAACAAAACAAGCAAGCATAAGTCAATGCAACCAAATGATGGCCATTGTCATGATGGTGGTCAACAAGTCCAACCTAGTCAACTGGTCAACAAAAGTCAACAAGTCAACTAGGTCAACCTTTCAACCCTAACCATGTCACTATAATACTCAATTAATATTATTGTTAATCACATGTCTTAATCTCATTAGGGTTTGACAAAAGTCAACAGTCAGCAACCCTAATGAGAATCCTCTGCCTCTGTCAACTGTGCATACACACCCGTATCCGCGTTCCGGGGAACACGAATACAAACGAGATAAAACCAATCCCAAAACGTACACTAGGATCTGGCTTAAACCAAAGCCCGCTAGTGTTAACTGTCCGGACACCAAACGTGCACAAGTGCACGGATGTGACCAAGCCCTGTCGCAAAACCATGCGACCTGTCGCAAAACCATGTGACCTCTACTCTTTTGCCTAAAGGCGAATAGCTTTCTGTGTGGGACTCTAAAGACTCGACACTACGCTGGCAGTGGGTTTAACCACAGACCGCAAGCGGCACTAGCTGTGCGTAACGGCCCCCAGGTAGATGCCGATAAGAAGACGGACAAGGTGAAACCCATCTGAACTCCTACCGAGCCTGAATGTGACAGTCTCCGTACAGTCCGGTCTGTTCGTCTGATACATCGCATGGCGGGCCTAGGGGGCGGTAAACGTCAGTCCCCTAATAGCGGTACAAGTCGTGTCGGAGTGTAGCCCAGAACACCCTGAGATAACACTGGAAACCTACCGGTATATCTCGCTTGCCCTGGCCAGGGACTACTCGTGTAATGGCTCTCCTAGACACAGCGCGATGTCAACCCCCAATACCGGGAGAGACGAATCCTGTCTAACCGTCACTGCCTCCAAGTGCTTCGGGACTGCACCCAACTACTACCTGTTTGCACGACTCCTTTGAGCCGTGGTGGGGTAGTAATCAAAGTACAGTGGGAACACACTCGAAGCGAAGTGATAGTGTCAAATCAGCGGACTAAGCTGTACTCATGTCACCTGGAAACTGATAACTGACGATAGGTATAATACCAACCAATCAGTTCCCGACGAGTCCTGTCCAGTGTACTCGTAACCTAACGAGCACCCGCATACTATCTCAAGTACGACGTACCGACGGCTGTAGGACAGACCGTCTCCCAAGCTGGGATAAGAAGTGCATACGCTAGTCTACTCCGGAGTATCGATGCCCTGTCTCGATAGTCCTGCGACTAGGGACCTGTATAAGGATGTGCTTGTGGATTACCCAGCCCCCACGAGTGTGACTGCTATCACAACGCTGGTAATCAAGCAAAGATCCTGAGGGCTCCACTAATGTGTATAGGTGATATACTAAAAATAAACACATGTACATATTGAAGTAGAAACAAACCAAGTAGCATACTATCATTTTGAGCAAGATTGTCTATACAAGGTGAATATCCCAAGCTTCCATTAAGTAATATACAAACTAGTATGATACAGTAATGGCCTCTAGGGCATATACACTAACAATCTCCCACTTGCACTAAGGCCATGTACTGGCGTATCGAAGACCTATCATCTTGATCAGCCGTTCGAACTGAGTCTGGGGCAAGGCCTTGGTGAATGGATCTGCAGTGTTATCTTCTGAAGCAACCCTCCGAACCTCGATCTCCTGGCGATCCACGATCTCCCTGATCAGGTGATACCGCCTCAAGATTTGTCTGGATTTCTGATGGGACCTGGGTTCCTTCGCTAAAGCTATAGCCCCGTTGTTGTCGCAATACAGAGGTATTGGGTCAACAATAGACGGAACCACCTGAAGCTTTTTCAAGAACTTCCTCATCCAGACGGCTTCTTTTGCGGCATCAGATGCAGCGATATATTCCGCTTCCATAGTCGAGTCAGCAACAGTTTCCTGTTTGGAACTCTTCCAACACACCGCCCCTCCGTTGAGGGTAACGACAAAGCCCGACGTGGACTTGGAATCATCCTTGTTACTCTGGAAGCTGGAGTCAGCAAAGGCCTCGATCTGGAGGTCTTTTCCGCCATACACCAAGAACATCTCCTTAGTCCTTCTCAGGTACTTGAGAATGTTCTTTACCGCTATCCAGTGTTTCTCCCCAGGGTTTGACTGATACCGGCTTACTACACTCAGTGCATAATCTACATCCGGTCTGGTACACAACATCGCATACATTATAGAGCCTACCGCAGAAGCGTAGGGTATAATAGACATGCGATCCCTTTCCAAATCAGTCTTGGGAGACATCTCTTTGGAGAGGGTGATCCCGTGACAAGCCGGTAGATTACCGCGCTTGGAATCTTCCATACTGAATCTTTTCAGTATGGTGTCGATGTACCTGGACTGTGAAAGTCCTAATATCCTCTTGGATCTGTCACGATAGATCCGGATCCCCAAAATGTATGAGGCATCACCCAGGTCTTTCATGGAGAACCTGTGTGACAAGAACCCTTTGACAGATTGTAGCATAGGAATGTCATTTCCTATTAAGAGAATGTCATCCACGTATAAAACGAGGAATACTACAGTTCTCGCTACAAATCTACTATAGATGCATGGTTCATCTGGATTTTTGATAAAGCCAAATTCTTTGACCGTCTCATCAAAACAGATGTTCCAACTCCGCGATGCCTGCTTCAGTCCATAGATGGACTTAAGCAACTTGCACACCTTTCCGCTGCTCCCACTTTGAATGAAACCCTATGGCTGGTCCATATAGACACACTCCTCTAAATTTCCATTTAGAAAAGCGATCTTTACGTCCATCTGCCAAATCTCATAATCGTGGAAAGCAGCAATGGCAAGAAGGATCCGAATGGATTTCAGCATAGCCACTGGAGAAAAGGTTTCGTCATAGTCCAAACCAGGTCTTTGACGAAAACCCTTTGCAACAAGTCTAGCCTTATAGGTCTCAACCTGTCCATCTACACCAATCTTCTTTTTGAAGATCCACTTGCATCCTACGGGTTTTACCCCATCTAGAGCAATGTCCAACGTCCATACTTTGTTGGTGTACATGGACTCCATTTTGGTCCGCATTGCATCCAGCCATTTTACCGAGTCAACGCTCTGAATGTCTTGCTGGAAGCTAGTAGGCTCATCACTATCAATGATGCAATCCTCTCTATCCCCGTCTATGAGAAAACCGTAGTATCTCTCGGGCGGATGAGACTGCCTACTACTCCTGCGGAGCGGCATAGGAATGTCCTGTTCTTTTGAACCCTCTGGTTCTACTAAGCTCTCAGTAATAGCTCGTGGTTCTGGAATTTCTTCCAGTTCTACTGCACTCCCACTTATCTGGTTTTCCAAAAACTCAGTTTCCAAGAAGTAGGCATGACGAGAAACAAAAACCTTTTGTTCCTCTTCGCAGTAGAAGAAATATCCCTTGGAGTTCTTTGGATATCCCACGAACTTGCACTGTACTGAGCGTGCCTCGAGTTTGTCCGCATGCTGCTTTTTGACAAAAGCTGGACATCCCCATGTCTTAATGTGCTTAAGATAGGGTTTCTTCCCACACCACATCTGATATGGTGTGATAGGCACAGTCTTAGTAGGAACTCGGTTCAAAAGATATGCAGCTGATTCTAGTGCATATCCCCAGAATGATCGTGTTAACTCAGCGTTACTCATCATGGACCGTACCATATTCAATAGGGTTCGGTTCCGTCTCTCCGATACACCGTTATGTTGCGGAGTGTATGGAGGAGTAAGCTGAGAGCGAATTCCATTCTCTTTTAAGTAATCCAGGAACTCGGCACTTAAGTATTCACCACCTCGATCAGATCTTAGTGTCTTGATACTTTTGTCGGTCTGTTTTTCTACTTCATTCTTATATTCCTGGAACTTTCCAAAGGCTTCGGATTTATGTTTCATTAAGAAGACATAACCGTACCTTGAAAAGTCATCCGTAAAAGTAATGAATTAAGAATAACCGCTTCGCGCATGTGTAGAAATTGGACCACACACGTCGCTGTGTACGAGTCCTAAGAGCTCGCTCGCTCTTACTCCGTGTCCAGTGAACGGAGTCTTTGTCATCTTTCCTTTGAGACAGGATTGACAAGTGGCATACGATTGATATTCGAACGGATCCAAATATCCTTCTGTATGTAACTTCGTCAACCTTCTCTCGTTGATGTGACCCAGTCTACAATGCCATAAGAAAGTCTGATTTATTTCCGGAGACTTCCTTTTGTGTGTATTCTGGACATTGAAAATCTGTGGTTGGTTTAATACGTATATACCATTGCTTAATGTACCTGACCCAATCAGAACTTGATTAAGGTGAATGTTCACAACATTCTTACAAATGCAAATTCATAACCTTCTTTAGATAATAAAGATACAGAAATGATATTACAAGTTGCATTGGGTACAAAATAGCAATTACGCAAAACCAAAACGTGTCCATCTGACAACCCTAGGTGATAGTCCCCCACGGACTTAGCATCCATGCTAGCTCCGTTTGCAACTCTGAGGGTCATGTCACCTGCTTTCAAAAACCTACGCTTTCTCAACGCCTGCAAAGAATTACAGATATGAGATCCTGATCCGGTATCTAATACCCAGGACATAGAGTTTATTGATAGACAGTTTTCAATAACATACACACCTGAAGCTGAAGCCGCAACCTGCTTCAGATCCTGTGTTCTGGCTTTCCAAGCCCTGTAATCTTTCTTCCAGTGTCCACTCTTATGACAGTAGAAGCATTCTTCCTTATCCACAAGCTTCCCTACTTTCTTTGTTGCTTTTGCCTTTCCCTTCGTATCCACTTTACTAACACCGCCCCTTGGTTTGGCGGGGGCTTTCTTCTTCTTTCCCTTGGCTTTCGCCTTGGACTTAGAAGAAGAAGATCCTCCTACAAACAAAGTGGATGTTTCCCTACCTTTCTGTAGGGTGCCCTCTGCACTCCTCAGCATGTTGAGGAGTTCTGAAAGTTCAACTTCCTTTTCTTGCAAGTTGAAGTTCAGGATAAACTGGGCGTAAGTGGAAGGAAGGGACTGGAGAATCAAGTCCGTATAGAGCTCATTCTCCAACGTGTTCCTAAGGTCCGTGAGCTCCTCTATGTAGCCAATCATCTTAAGCACGTGTTCCGCTACTGATGATCCGACGGCCAATCTTGCCGAAAACAACTTCTTCGACACTTCGTATCTTGCGATACGAGATTGCTCTCCATACAGTTCTTTTGTATGGAGAAATATGGATTCGAGGTCCATATTCTCGTGCCTCCTCTGATGTTCGTTGTCCATAGGGGCAAGCACGAGGCACTTGGCCTTCGCGCAATCGATCTCCCAAGTCTTACGGATTTCCTTATCCGCGACGTTGGAGGTGGGACCTAGGACATGGGGAGTTTTGGTGGTAAGAAGATACCCCAGCTTGTCGTAAGTGATTGCCATTTTGACATTCCTGAGCCAATCTTTATAGTTTGACCCTGTCAGTATGTTTTTATCTAGAAGTAACTTAAGTCCAGTCATGTCGATTGGTCGCTGCAATTAGGAGAGAGAGAAGAAACACTCAGCATGATGCTCATGCAAGTTTAGAGTGGTTTTTAGTTTGTCTAAACAGGATGGCTCCCACTGTCTCTCGAATCCCTCCTCAAACCAAAAAGGAAGAATTAGTCAGGATCAATCTCACCGTACAATTCTTGCTTAACCGTTTGGCCAGGCTGGTGCCGGTACTTCGAGGGAGGTTTTCCAACGCTTTCGCGAATTTTCTTAATTAAATAACCTCTTTTCCCTGTGGGCGTAGCCTCGCTAACACCTTTCTAGACACTTACTTGGTTTATAGCATTGATCGTTAAGTGGGAAATTTCCCGAGGAGTAGCATATACTCACAGTAGGATCGGGATCCAAATATCATCGCGTGACAAAACTGAAGGAATCCTACCAGAATCATCACACTCCAAATGGTATGCAACGCTAGCAAGTTTCAGTACTTATGAAACCCCCGATGTGGATTTTTGCCCCATGCTCTTATGACCTTGACTTTGGCCAACAAATCATAAGTCACATGTCAAGTTCTACCCGTCATTCTCCAGGTTAATTTGAACCCACCCGTACCTACCCTTGACTTTGGCCAACAAGGCAGTACAACTGTCCCAAACCAACGCATCTATCTATGCTGCACATGAATACCCAATAGCTACCAATCACTATGCCTTGACTTTGGCCAACAAACATAGCTTGAATACTATTGACTATTCATGTGAAACGATGGAGGGCTACGAATGGTTTTGGCAAAACCGTGAACGTAGTGAACTTGATATAATCGATGGAACGAGATAGATTTTAAAAGGAGTGGCTCAAGCTCCGCATTTAAAAGTTGGTTTTTGAAAAGAACCGAGTGGTTTTGAAAGTGTTCCAACGACTTTTACTTGGTTTATTTTCTTGCATTAGTTCTTTTAATGCGTATTTTTCTTGCATTAGTTCTTTTAATGCGTCCCATCATTTAATCCTACCATTGCAGAAAACAACCAAAATATGACGTACGCTTATGCCATTCGCATTCGCAACGGGGCCCCGTCATTACCCGTTAGGTTACTTAACTAACGACAGAGCGGGGGCTGGGCTAGCGCGACTGAAAAATATAAGCAACGCCTAAATAATATCATATATAGATATATTGCAATGATAGACATTTCAGATCATAGATGAACACATTGGATATACTAGAAACCCGCAATTCGTACGAGCCTGTAACGAAAAGCAGATTACACGGTCGCGGTGAATAGCCAATACCCCACCCAAGATCCCTACGGATGCGGCAAACTACCTGCCAAGTACCCGAAGCGAAGCAACCTCCCTCAACTCCGTGAGTAGGCCACTCGGCACTTCGGGATACCCGGTAGTTTGTGCACCCCCTCCATGGGTCTATCCTAGGAGCAAAAACAGTAAAAAGAAATTATACAATGACGGCTACAACCCCGACCCGGTTGTGCGACCATATAAATAATATTACATCAATTTACAAATTTACATGAATTGAAAGAAAAGAAAACTCTCGTCTCACAACCCCCGGCTATTCACCCGCGACAATCCAATGAATTCATATACACATACCAGCAACATTACAGATCACGGATTTGTATAACCCCCACTAATCGACATATAGCGATTAGCAGACGTTCAATACAAATATCACATCACAGATATATACCCGTCAGCTTAATCATTATAAACTCGATCAAAATACGGTTTTTAAAGCCCCAAAAACAAAATTTTCTTTCTGGAAAATCTGGGCTGAAAAAATATATTCCAAAAATCCCAAAATACCCCATAGACCTCACTGCAAGAAAAATGGTCCACGGCCGAGTCAACTCGGCCGCGGAACCGCGGCAAGAGCAACCTCCTGCCGCATTTCCGCGGCGCTTTGATCGGTTCTCTGGACCATTTTTCTACAGTGAGTTCTAAAAACCCTGAGTCGAATTTTAAGGCATGATTTATTAATTTTACGGCACTTTAAAAATCGACAGAAAGTATGATTTCCGGGTGTATTTCGCGACTTTTTCTCCGATCGAATTTCTACTAACTTTGCTAACATGTTAGATAGTGTTTAACTAGGCTCTGATACCACTGTAAGTCCATGCTACTGCTCCCGGTACTTACGGGCTTGCGGAAATGATGAAAAACAATTTTTCTAGAGATGGTAACATGGACTCAAACCGGATCTTTGTTAAACTATTTATCTAACAACCTAACTAGGAGTTGTTTAACTACTTGGTTAGGGGGTTATACCTTTCTTGAACTCCTTCGTCTTCAACTCGTGTGGTGTACGGACCGGCCTCTCCTCATCGTCTTCTTGCGGCGAAGACGGATCCACCCGAAAGCTTCTACCTTTGGCTTCTTCTTCGAACTTGAAGAAACTAGATCACTCGGTTTGCTAAACCTTGTGAACTAGGATGAGTAGAGAATTGTTTTGGTGTCTTTTTATCTCTAGGGCAATGAGTCTCAACACATGAGAATGGTTTGCCCTTGAGGTAGAGAGAGAGCAAGAGGAAGAGGGTGAGAGCTAGAGAAAAATGAGAGAGCTCAAGAGAGAGAAAGCTAAAGAAAGAATGAGCAAGACTTTTCTCATACACCCTCTCATAATCCAAAAGCATCATGATAACAAGTAATGATAATTGAGTATATTGTAAAGGTTATTATCATGACAAATGACACTATCATTTCTTGCATTAAATGCAAATGGTGAACAAAACAAGCAAGCATAAGTCAATGCAACCAAATGATGGCCATTGTCATGATGGTGGTCAATAAGTCCAACCTAGTCAACCGGTCAACAAAAGTCAACAAGTCAACTAGGTCAACCTTTCAACCCTAACCATGTCACTATAATACTCAATTAATATTATTGTTAATCACATGTCTTAATCTCATTAGGGTTTGACAAAAGTCAACAGTCAGCAACCCTAATGAGAATCCTCTGCCTCTGTCTCTGTCAACTGTGCATACACACCCGTATCCGCGTTCCGGGGAACATGAATACAAACGAGATAAAACCAATCCCAAAACGTACACTAGGATCTGGCTTAAACCAAAGCCCGCTAGTGTTAACTGTCCGGACACCAAACATGCACAAGTGTACGGATGTGACCGAACCCTGTCGCAAAACCATGCGACCTCTACTCTTTTGCCTAAAGGCGAATAGCTTTCTGTGTGGGACTCTAAAGACTCGACACTACGCTGGCAGTGGGTTTAACCACAGACCGCAAGCGGCACTAGCTGTGCGTAACGACCCTCAGGTAGATGCCGATAAGAAGACGGACGAGGTGAAACCCATCTGAACTCCTACCGAGCCTGAATGTGACAGTCTCCGTACAGTCCGGTCTGTTCGTCTGATACATCGCATGGCGGGCCTAGGGGGCGGTAAACGTCAGTCCCCTAATAGCGGTACAAGTCGTGTCGGAGTGTAGCCTAGAACACCCTGAGATAACTCTGAAAACCTACCAGTATATCTCGTTTGCCCTGGCCAGGGACTACTCGTGTAATGGCTCTCCTAGACACAGCGCGATGTCAACCCCCAATACCAGGAGAGACGAATCCTGTCTAACCGTCACTGCCTCCAAGTGCTTTGGGACTGCACCCAACTACTACCTGTTTGCACGACTCCTTTGAGCCGTGGTAGGGTAGTAATCAAAGTACAGTGGGAACACACACGAGGCGAAGTGATAGTGTCAAGTCAGCGGACTAAGCTGTACTCATGTCACCTGGGAACTGATAACTGACGATAGGTATAATACCAACTAATCAGTTCCCGACGAGTCCTGTCCAGTGTACTCGTAACCTAACGAGCACCCGCATACTATCTCAAGTACGACGTACTGACGGCTGTGGGACAGACCGTCTCCCAAGCTGGGATAAGAAGCGCATACGCTAGTCTACTCCGGAGTATCGATGCCCTGTCTCGATAGTCCTGCGACTAGGGACCTGTATAAGGATGTGCTTGTGGATTACCTAGCCCCCACGAGTGTGACTGCCATCACAATGCTGGTAATCAAGCAAAGATCCTAAGGGCTCCACTAATGTGTATAGGTGATATACTAAAAATAAACACATGTACACATTGAAGTAGAAACAAACCAAGTAGCATACTACCATTTTGAGCAAGATTGTCTATACAAGGTGAATATCCCAAGCTTCCATTAAGTAATATACAAACTAGTATGATACAGTAATGGCCTCTAGGGCATATACTGTAACACCCGAGCCCAATGCTACTAATTTCAGTTACCGTTCGAACGTAGTGTGGCACTTATTTCATTTATCTTGCTTGATGGTTAATTATTGTAAATTCTACCCGGAAATTAATTTCTGCATATAACAAATTTTGGCATCTAGAATAAAATTAAAAATATTCATCTTGGCCTGCTTGACAAACCTAACTCTGTTGTAGCGTCCGTGCATCGTGTTCTCGTCCCGTTCAATGAAACGGGCGAGTTTGGACGGCTACGTGCACGTACGTGTGTCCGTTTTGGGGGTATACTTTTTGATCATAAAACACTTCATTTTAAATTTTGGATCCCGCCTAAAATTCTATTATTTCAATTTCAAATTTTTGGACCCGACCCGGGCGCGATTTGAAAATGTTTTACTTTGCGCCAAAATCCCAGATTTTAATATATTTAAACCATCATATATTTTAGTTAACCATATAATATTTTTACAATCTTTTATATCCTTCTCAATTTATTCTCCCAGCCAATCGCAACCTCCCCTTTAACCCCGTGGGCCCCACTTCTCTCTCTCTCTCTATGTCTCCAGTTTCTCTCTCTCCCTCTTCTCTCTCTTTCCACTTTCTCTCTCTCTCATATATTCTCTCGTACTTCTCTTTATCATTCTTTCTCTTCTTGCTTCATGTCTCGTTTCTCATTTTTTTAACTGTTCTTTTGTTGCCGGAATTCCGTCGTGCCAGTGACGCTTCACGACGTTCCAGCGAGGTACCCCGACCCGTGTGGTTCCTTTGTTCGTCGTTTGGGTTCATTCCGTGAACCGTGCGCCCGTCGCGAGTTTTCCCCGCCGACGGTTAACGTTCCGTTTTCCCGATTCGTGACCCATCGAGGCAAGTTAATCTTGCTACATGCTATATAATTCATTTTATACCTATTTAAATAAATACCATACCTATAGTTTAAATCTAGTGCCCCATGTTTAATTTTATAACGTTTCGATGTACCGTTTGCATCCGTTTATATCATATTAAATCTAGATCATGAAAACTTATCTTGTGACATACTAGAGTACATTATACTGCATCCATATCAATTAAAATATATATCGTCGTAATATTTCTTATTATTATCTTTAATTAGTTTATAATCTGCATTTTATAATATTATATATTTGAAAATATTATAGTTTACACATGAAACGTCGTTGAAAAAGCGGATACGACAAATCTGAAATTTACTGTACACCTTACCTTATAAAATTCATTATAAATCATAGAAAAATCATTAGTATACGTTCTTTAGTTAGTTACGAAGCTAACTAAGAATACTATAACTCTATAAAATATTTACTTGCAAAATAAATTGTTTAAATAACGTAAAATGCAAATGAAAATGTCTCCAAACTGCTGTCCAGGAAAATTCCAGCAGCAAACTTTCAATTTCGAATGTTCATAACTTTTTGTAGGGACAACCTGAGATGCTTATACTTATAAAACTGAAAACCTTATTGAATTATATTTGTTTTGGTATAAGACACGTCCCTTTTGGAGAACTTTTGTTATTTTTAAGCTATTTTACAAATTAAGGTGACGCTGAATTTCTGAACGGAACTTTCTTGTGCATGGTTAATCAATACCACTTTTATAGTTATTAATCGCTTTGAATATGCTATCCATATTAATATTATTATATCAATATTTATATCACATATTGCTTAGTTGTACATCCCACATTACCATTTTATAGTTTTATAGCTTTTCGGATACCCGTTTGCATCCATCGCATCTAAGATACATATAATTGCATCCGTATATCACATTACTACATAATAATGTGATATTAACACTCCATGTTTAATAAATTGCATCCTAATTAATATTGGAACTATAAATGTAACCCTAATCGATAACTGTGCATCCATATCCTTGAAATTATATCTATTTGCATATCATATTACATGTTCCGGTTTATTGTTCTGATAGTACTCATGCTTGTTTATTTATACACATGCTTATGTTAGTTTGATTATGAGCACCCACATGACATCTTGTGCTTCCTGACATGACCTGTTACACTTCCTACTTGACATGACATGGTACTGTACATCCTTGACATGACATGACACCTTTATACATTACCTGGCTTGACCTGATATACCATGGCTTTACCTGTTACTTGATCTTGTGTCTAATGCCAACAAACATAACATGTAGTCCTCGTGGACCGTTCCTGTTGTCTATCTAGACAAACCTGTTTACCTGATCCTGTGTTGGCATTAGTTTCTTGATTACTGGATACCTGACTTGACATACACACATAACTTGGGTTTATGGGGAAATCAAAGGTGAAACCTGACTTGTAACTCAACAGTTCGACACCTGTTCTGATCATTCTTACGGGCTAGGCCAGCCCCGGAGTGATGATGCTGACATCACTCGCCCATCCTGCTACCTGTTACTGCCTAGCTGCACGTCTCGGATTCAGCCCGAGAGTCTTGACCGTGGTCCCGGGCATGCACGGGATACTATTGAGTTACATCGACGATTCATCAATTGATTTAAAAGACTCTAGAATAGAAAACCTGATATAACAGTTTAGTTTACCCACTGCACACTACCCTGTACTGCTCTGATTTATATTATTGTTACCCTTTCTTTATTCATGTTTATATTCGCATTTCCTGTTTACTATGTTATTACTTGATGACTTGACGCGCTGACGTCTGGGTTTTGCATGGCCCAGATTCTTCTACCTTGCTGCAGACTGATTAGGAGTTTTGCCGCTGTTAGACGAGCGGTGAGGTTCCTGTCAGTATGTAGTTTCACTCCAGGTGTTTCATTTATTGTATCTTTTGGCTTCCGCATATTGTTATCTCTTGATTCTTTTACTCTGGCTTATGGACATGTACTAGGTAGTTAGTTTACTTTCCTGTTCTTGATATCTCCACAGCCGTAATGTGACTGTGGAAGGATTTTTCCTATCCACAGGTAGCATGGTTGGCTATGTCACGTGCCCACTTTAGCGTACATTGGGAAGCGGGGCATGACATGGTTCTTTTGGTATCAGAGACATAGGATAGTCGGGTTGATTCTTTTGTAGTTGGGTGTTGTACCCAATACACGAATCAGAATACCCGTGTTTAGGAAACATGTCCTGCCACCTTACCGTTTACCATTCTTAAATCACATTCTTCCTGATTATATCTTTTACGATGTGCAAACTTCTTTTGCATATCGACTCGAAACCTGATTCCTTGTTATCTCTAGGACTTAGGCGACTTGGGTAGAGTTATGTAATTGTGGCTATGATACCGCGGCATAGTTACAATGCGGCACTCTATTTAAGTATCTTGGAGTTCTAGCCTTGATCTATATTCAGAATCTATCATCATGCTAATGTTGGGTGTTTTGAGTTCAGGAATATGGCCGGTAAGAATTTGAAGACGTACCAAGGCGTGTGGACGAAGCACGGGAAATTATCAAAAATAATAAAAAGATTTTTTTTTAACCCTTGTCCATCCGTTCGTGTCCACAAAAAGATTTTTTTTTTACCCTTCCCCTAATCCACGTTGTTATCAAATTGTTAAGATTATCAAAAATTATCAAAAATAAAGTTGTTAAGAAAAAGATACGAAATTGTAAGCTAAAGAAATCCGTACTCAAAACCTTTGAGCCGAGTCTTGACCAATTGAAGCTAGAGCAATCGGCAACAACGTGGATTAGGGGATTTAAGCACGGTATTCGTGGAATCCGGCTTATTTACCCTTGTCCTTTCGTTCTTGTCTCTTGCTTTCGCCTCCGGCCAAACCGAACGCAACTGGTCGCGGTTAGGAATCACCGTTACCTTGGTAGGGTAGGGTGCCTAACGGAGCGCTTGCGTAACGTTTGGACGGAGTTCAATGGAAAATAACGGGAAAAGGAAATGAGCAAAGAAACATTAACTTACAATACCGTATTTATTCTTAACAACGATAATTACAACCATTCACAAAAACGAACCAAAAAGAGAGAACAAAAAGAACAAAGAAAAGAAAAGATTACAAGTAAGTAAGGGCATGGAATTTAAAGTGCAAGAAAGTAAAGCATGAATGTAAAATGCAAGAAAGTAATTACAAGAACCATAGAACTCAAAACATGCATGGGATCAATAGCCAACCCTTAAACTTGCAAGCTCAATCAAGAGGTTGCAAGATCAAGAGAAGGGTAAAGAACTCATGTGAAATGAAGCACTAAGGAGAGAACAAAATGATACAACCCCTTGAGACCAATGACCAAAGCTTAAACTTGCAAGCTCACTTAAGAGGTTGCAAGATCAAGTTAAGGTAGAGAGCTCAAGGGGGAAGCTAAGCAAAAAGAATGATACAAAAACCCTCATCTTTATTCACATCCACTCAATGCTCTCACTACATTTCCATGGAGGAAGAATGAAGAAGAAGAAGAAGAAGAACTAAAACTACACTAAAGTGGCTAAAAGAATGGACACAAAATTGGACCCTTGGCTTAGCTCAGTTCTGGAGTATTTATAGGCTGCTTACAGAAACCCTAGGGCAAGAATCTGGCATAAAATGAAGTACCCAAACTACCCCCAAAATACGACACAGAGAGGAGCTTACATGGCCGCGGTTCCGCGGCTTAAGCCTGCTTAGGCCGCGGTTCCGCGGCCGTATAGGGGAGTTGGGTCATCATATTTTGTGTACTTCCCTGTTTTCATGTTGTCTGCTGTGTGGTATATGACTTTTCTCAGAAACTCTTAACAATTATTCCAGAATTTTAGTAGATCAAAAGGTGATGTGATGTGGATCTTTTGCCATGATTTCCTCGAGCTCCGCGTATATTTCTTGGATCTTGTGTTGACATTGAGCTTTGTGCATGATATGACAATCGATTTGCCATCTTGTCCCTTAAACTGGTATGTGGCAACACACGGATAGAGAGCAGAGACCCGTGTTTTATCTGTTGTTGGCAGTAATCCAGAATTTGTCGTACTTTTCCATGATATCCACTGTTTAGAGCTGAGACCAGTATCCTGCAATTATGTAGCAAACACTGATAAAAAGCACCTGCCTATAAACAAACGAGCGTAAGAATGGGCGGTATAGAATGCAATATTCTGGCATGAACAAATACCCCCAAACTTAACTTTTGCTCGTCCCGAGCAAAACCAATTATTCACAAAAATAAAATCCTAACCGCACTTTCGCAGGGAACGCGATTGCACTGAGCGCGTGCAACAAGCCGTTAAACCTCTAGGTGTCCCTAGTAGGAGGAGTGTTGTCTCCTGAGGGTTTTCAGCGGATTACACCCACAAAATCCTGTCAAGCTAGTGTCATAAGTTAACATCGATTCTACTCCTACAGTTTAGTATTTACGTTAGAAACTCTATTATCCTAAGTTAGAAATATTCAACCCTTATTTTTCACACCTCCTATCTATTTAACCTTAGGTCCTATACGTTCCAAAAAAGTTTAGAAAGATGTTGGTTCTCCTGAGTTTTCCTTCTAAAGTGCGGCCTCAAATCAGGGATTTTTATCAACTTTACAGAAAACACAAGTCTTATTCTTTATTTCTATCTTTTATTTAAATATCGATTGTATACTCCTACGTGTGTGTAAATTTGCACCCCTACACTCGAGAATTCAATTCAAGCTATAGTACCCTTGCCCTAATACCTAATACTACTTCTTTTCATTAAGGATGGACGGATTTGCTCACACACCTTTCATGCGACTATTAATGCTTCTTGAGGCACTAACGACCGATTACTGAATGTGTGAACTTTAAAGCGTAAATAGCAGTTTCCAGGTCTTGACTTTATTCTATTTTTCTTTTTATTTTTCTTTTTCAAGACCGGATATTTTTTCAATATGCTCTTTTGGTGTTTAGCTTTAAATACCGTTTTTTCTTTCATACTAGGCTTTCAGGCAAGAGTATTTCTAGGTATCCTCTACTATCCCAAGTTTCAAGGTGCGTGTATGTGCAGTTTGTAGGGTATATACTTTCTAAATTTGAACTCAAGAAAAGAAACTATTTTTCAGACTTATCCTTCAGTAGAGCATCAATACTTTCCCTTCATCTTGACTTAACTAAAGAACTGAACTCAAGATTACCTATTTCTAAAAAAAAACTGTAAGGACGTATACTTACCAAGTTTAAACAGAATGAGGGTTATTTTTAGGGTTTTCAATTCCTAAGCCTAGAATTTAGTTATTTCTCTCATATCAACTAATCTTTCGGAATAAAGATCTAAGTTACCCTATTAGCTAACTTGACGACAAAGTTTTTATATTTTTGGAAAATTTTCGATTTTTGTGGGTTTTTAATAAGGTATGCAAATGCAAAATATACAAATGAATGCGAAGGAAGAAAGCTTACCAAGCACACCCCCAAACTTAAACTTGACAGTGCCCTCACTGTCAGGCTATACCAAGAGTGTCAAAATTGTCGGCGCTCCCCCTAAAAACAAATTATATACAAAAAGGAAAACCAAAAATATATACAAAAAAAATGTCCCCCCCAAACTTAAGTAAAACAGTGTTTCCACTGTTAAGCGTTGAAGTTCAGGATTAGGGGGGAAAGAACAGTATCAAGCTATACAAGGCCTTACACAGGCCAAAAGTGAGCACCAACCATTCAAAGATCTTATCGTGATAAAGCAATGGGTGGTGAAAGAATGCGGAGAGGTAAGAAATGGAGACTACGCGAGACCGTAAGGAGATAGAAGCGGGATACGGTCTCGGTATATCAGAAGAAGAATGGCGGAAGGGAAAAAGAAGTGGAGTACGAACTTGAGGGTGCAAATGGAGTGAATAGATTAGCACAATTTGTGATGAGCGATGTGTACACAGCGATTGTGCTAATCTATTAACCCGCCGAGAGATTGGGTCAAATCCCTCAAGATTCGTAAGAAACCATGGGTACGCCGAACTCGGTAAACCAGACATACGAAATGAAAGTGAGACGGTTTCTTGCAAGGTCGGAACGATGGAAAGAATGGAGGGAAGTGATCGAGGAGGGGTATCGGTTAAAGGTTCAGGAGGGTGTATACAGTCAATGACAGGGACATGATGAATGGGAAAATCCGACTCATCAATTAAAACTGGTTCATCCTCAAAACTATCCTCAATATTCTCCTCAAAATTTATCTCATCCATGCATTTATTATCAAAATCCAGACGCATATGGGGTTCGGAAAAAACATTTAATGACTCGGGATGATGATTTGAAGAGAAAAACTCAGCCAAATCTATGGGTTCATCATCCAAATTATTCCCCGCGTCAATATCCTTAATCAAGTGAAAGTCAATTTTCTCAGACACCTCATCAAAAGCATGGATTTCAATCGATTTTTGTTCTAAGATGGAGGTGTAGAGGTCAAAAGGATTGGGTGTGGTTTCACTTGGCAAGGTCCCTTCGCAATCTGGCAAATCAAACACTACAAAGTCGCACAACTCATTAATCATTCTATCTTCAATTGATAAAGCATGTGGGACACTCGATAGACTTTCAAAACAAGAGTTGTGGGATTCAACTTGGGACGGGTATGTTTGATTTGGAAGGGGGTACATCTCACTCTCTCCACTCAAATTCACAGCCTGTCCTACCGCCTCTTCATACATTGGAAAATTTGGAGCTAGCTGGAAACTAGCTACCGAGTCAGTAGGTTGTATGAGAGCGGCCATGGACGCATTCAAATCCATCATCTGTTGGCTTGACGCTACCCTAAAGTCTTCCAACGACTGTTCCAGACTAGACATGGGTTGTGAAGGGGTTTCAGTAAAAGATTCAAAGTTGTTTGGATACTGAAAACTCCCAAATGGCGGTTCTGAAGTAATGTCTAGGGAAGGTGCAAAAGTAGGGTAGGATTGGTAGGAATTGAATGGCTGGACAGGAGCAGGATCAACATTTGGATAGGAAGGTGTATGGAATTGTTGATCCCAAGAACTTGAAGTGGTGAAAGGAGTGAAAGATCGGCTACGAGATTGTTCAATACGTTTAGCGATGGACAAAGGACGACTTGCAAAAGGGGTATCAACATAAGCGGGTGCGGGAGATTGAAAAGGTTGATACAAAGTGGAATGAGGAGTGCAAGTGTTTGTCCTAGACGCTGCTATGCGATCTTTCAGTGAAACTTTGGGCATGGAGGGATCGTTCGATGTTCGGCCAAAGCAAGAACCGTAGGAAGTTATGTCTGGTTGTGGGTACCAAAGTTCGGCAAGAGTTTTGCGAGGTGGGGTACCCATGATATGAAGAAAGAATGAAAGAAAGGTAGAAAAAAGGAGGGGAAAAAGGATGTGGATTTTTTTTTTAGTGTATATATTAACAGAAGAATGAAATATACACACAAAAAGAATATAGACAAAAACAATCACGACACAAAAATACCACACACCTAATCGTTCTAGGGTTCACCTAGGTCAACTAGACCTGCTCCAGAACTTGATTGTCGAAGTAAAACTGTGTCGAGAAACGGGCTCAAGATACACTGATCACGAGGCCAGGTAAGTGCAGAGATAAGGGGAGGTTTTCCAACGCTTTCGCGAAGTTCATTAATTAAATAACCCTTTCTCTTTTGGCGGTTTCGCCGTTAACACTTTCCTAGACACCCCGTAAGCAATATACCGTTAAGCGAGGTTCTAAATACAGTTAACTTCTCCTAGTGAGCGCAAAGTCCTTAAGGCTTAAAGTCTAGTTTCTTTTAAATTTTGTGCGGGTAAACGTTATGCTCAAGTTCGTGATTTGTGGGCCACGGAAAAGGTGATGAAATCCTTTACCGTATATTGTGGGGTTCGCTTGCCCTTAAGTCCGTATTAATGTATGCAATGCGCAATTCAATAAAAATTCTATAAAGAATCAAACAATCGTTTTTTAGTTTAAGCGCGGCACTGCAACAAATACGGGTTAGTTAATTTTTAGCGTTTGCTAGCGAACTTGCAAAGAATCCTGCAAAGAATAGTATATTGGATGCGTCGGATTTGAGAAGAAGGTGTTAGTAAAGTACGTACCGTTAAGTTCTGGGTTAGGAAACCCCCGTTGAATCAAATCCGGTAAGCTTGAGAAGTTCGCTTGTGCGGGTCAAACTACCCGAATCTTTGGCACTGTACTTCGTAATCACCTTAACCTTGAACGTACACTTTGCTCCCCACAATTGCAGTTTGTAAATACGCAAAAATCTGCACACTTGCCCACAAAAATTATCAAAAATAACAAAAAGATTTTTTTTTTTATAAATATATACAAAAAGAATATTAACCCGAATAACAAGAAAGAAAATACGCTACCGTCTCCCCGGCAACGGCGCCATTTGATTGAAAGAATTAAAGTTAACCGCAATCAAGACGGTGTCGCTATGCAGCTAGCCGGTTGAGCACGGGTCGATCCACAGGGAAATGGTTGTATTTCCGTTCTTGTCTTAGACGAGTCAATAAAGAATGAGTATATGTTTGTTCGATTCTAACCTATGTGTTATATGCAAGTTTAAAGTTGTTAAGAAAAAGATACGAAATTGTAAGCTAAAGAAATCCGTACTCAAAACCTTTGAGCCGAGTCTTGACCAATTGAAGCTAGAGCAATCGGCAACAACGTGGATTAGGGGATTTAAGCACGGTATTCGTGGAATCCGGCTTATTTACCCTTGTCCTTCCGTTCTTGTCTCTTGCTTTCGCCTCCGGCCAAACCGAACGCAACTGGTCGCGGTTAGGAATCACCGTTACCTTGGTAGGGTAGGGTGCCTAACGGAGCGCTTGCGTAACGTTTGGACGGAGTTCAATGGAAAATAACGGGAAAAGGAAATGAGCAAAGAAACATTAACTTACAATACCGTATTTATTCTTAACAACGATAATTACAACCATTCACAAAAACGAACCAAAAAGAGAGAACAAAAAGAACAAAGAAAAGAAAAGATTACAAGTAAGTAAGGGCATGGAATTTAAAGTGCAAGAAAGTAAAGCATGAATGTAAAATGCAAGAAAGTAAAGCATGAATGTAAAATGCAAGAAAGTAATTACAAGAACCATAGAACTCAAAACAAGCATGGGATCAATAGCCAACCCTTAAACTTGCAAGCTCAATCAAGAGGTTGCAAGATCAAGAGAAGGGTAAAGAACTCATGTGAAATGAAGCACTAAGGAGAGAACAAAATGATACAACCCCTTGAGACCAATGACCAAAGCTTAAACTTGCAAGCTCACTTAAGAGGTTGCAAGATCAAGTTAAGGTAGAGAGCTCAAGGGGGAAGCTAAGCAAAAAGAATGATACAAAAACCCTCATCTTTATTCACATCCACTCAATGCTCTCACTACATTTCTATGGAGGAAGAATGAAGAAGAAGAAGAAGAAGAAGAACTAAAACTACACTAAAGTGGCTAAAAGAATGGACACAAAATTGGACCCTTGGCTTAGCTCAGTTCTGGAGTATTTATAGGCTGCTTACAGAAACCCTAGGGCAAGAATCTGGCATAAAATGAAGTACCCAAACTACCCCCAAAATACGACACAGAGAGGAGCTTACATGGCCGCGGTTCCGCGGCCGTATAGGGGAGTTGGGTCATCATATTTTGTGTACTTCCCTGTTTTCATGTTGTCTGCTGCGTGGTATATGACTTTTCTCAGAAACTCTTAACAATTATTCCAGAATTTTAGTAGATCAAAAGGTGATGTGATGTGGATCTTTTGCCATGATTTCCTCGAGCTCCGCGTAGATTTCTTGGATCTTGTGTTGACATTGAGCTTTGTGCATGATATGACAATCGATTTGCCATCTTGTCCCTTAAACTGGTATGTGGCAACACACGGATAGAGAGCAGAGACCCGTGTTTTATCTGTTGTTGGCAGTAATCCAGAATTTGTCGTACTTTTCCATGATATTCACTGTTTAGAGCTGAGACCAGTATCCTGCAATTATGTAGCAAACACTGATAAAAAGCACCTGCCTATAAACAAACGAGCGTAAGAATGGGTGGTATAGAATGCAATATTCTGGTATGAACAACCTTTAGTTGCCAACGATGCAGACAGGGCACGGAGGTTCATGCGCAGTTTGGACGTGGACATCCAGAGGCAGATTGTCTCCCTGGGTTTGACCACTTTCTCACAAGTACTTGCGGCAGCCGAGAGCAGCAGAGTTTATCTGGGATGAAGGGGAGTTCTTCTGTCGGGCCAGTCGAGTTTAGGGCTAGGCCGACAAATAATATTCTTGCATCAATGGAAGTGATGAAAGTGAAGAGCCGGCTGTTGTTCGTGATTTTATGGACGTGTTTGAAGATATATCGGGTTTACCGCCAAAGCGAGATGTGGAGTTCGCAATTGATCTTATTCCTAGGGCAGCGCCAGTATCCGAAGCGTGTTATCCAATGGCGCCAGTAGAATTGGAAGAAGTCAAGAAACAGGTTGCTGAATTGCTTGAGAAAGGTTGGATTCGAAGCAGTAACTCGCCTTGGGGAGCTCCAGTTCTTCTAGTAAAGAAGAAGGATGGAACAAGAAGGATGTGCATCGACTATCGAGAATTAAACCGGGTGACTATTAAGAACAAGTACCCGATCCCTCGCATTGGCGAACTTTTCGAGCAGCTTAGTGGCGCGAGGGTATTCTCGAAGCTGGATTTGCGATCTGGATATCATCAGGTCCGAGTGAAAACAAAAGATATTTGCAAGACGGCGTTCCGACTCGGTATGGACATTACGAGTACTTAGTGATGCCCTTCGGAGTAACGAATGCGCCGGCAGTATTCAGGGACTTGATGAACTGAATCTTTTCACCGTTCTTGGACCAGTTTATTGTGGTTTTTTTATTGACGATATTCTGGTTTATTCGAAGAGTTTTAAGGAACATTCTGAGCATTTGAAGATCGCACTGCGGACGTTGAGACATGAGAAGTTATATGCGAAGATGAGCAAGTGCGAGTTTTGGCTGGAGGAAGTAAAGTTTTGGGGCATGTTGTGTCTGGCGATGGAATTGCCGTCGATCCAGAAAAGATTGCAGCAGTTTGTGATTGGCCGATTCCAAAGAATGTTGCGGAGATAAGAAGCTTTCTTGGACTCGCCGGGTATTACAGAAGATTTGTGGAGAACTTTGCTCGTCTGGCGGAGCCGTTAACCAATCTTACGCACAAGGAGGTACCTTTTGTACGGACGGATAAGTGTGTGTTAGTTTTCGAGACGTTGAAGCAGAAGTTGATAACCGCCCCTATTCTGACCGTGCCAGACAATTCCGGAGGATTGGTGATTCACAGCGACGCATCTGGGAAAGGATTGGGATGTGTTTTGATGCAGCATGGGAAGGTTGTAGCATACGCATCGAGACAGTTGAAGACCCATGAGAAGAATTACCCAACTCATGACTTGGAACTTGCGGCTGTGCTTTCGCTTTGAAGGTTTGGAGACACTACCTTCTGGGCGAAAGGGTCGAATTTTTTACTGATCATAAGAGCTTGAAGTATGTGTTCGCACAGAAGGAGCTTAATATGAGGCAGCGTAGATGGTTGGAGCTGATGGCTGACTACGATCTTGATCATAAGTACCATCCGGGGAAGGTTAACGTCGTGCAGGATGCGCTTAGTCTGTTACCAGCAATTCAGGTGTTAACTACGCAGAAGGAGATCGTTGAAGATTTTCGAAGATTTGACTTGGAGGTTGTGCTATCGCATTCTACGGGACAGTTGATGCAGCTGCAAGTACAGTCATCATTGATCGAGAATATTAAAGCAGCACAATCGCAGGACCCTAGACTGCAAAAGTTTCGAGGACAGGTTGAAGCCGGACTACGAACAGATTTATTAATCCCCGAAGATGGTTCGTTGAGGTTTGGTACCCGTTTGTGTGTGCCAAAGGGAGATATTCATGAAGAGCTTATGAAAGAGGCACACAGTTCAGCTTATTCTGTACATCCAGGAGGCACAAAGATGTACCGAGATATTCGACAGCATTTCTGGTGGGAAGGCATGAAACGGGAGATTGCTCGCTTTGTGGCAAAGTGCTTGGTGTGTCAGCAAGTTAAGGCTGAACATCAAAGGGTTGCTGGTTTATTGCAACCACTTCCGATTCTTCAGTGTAAGTGGGAACAAATAACCATGGATTTCGTGACGGCTTTACCGCGAAGTCCAAAAGGTAACCATGCTATATGGGTGATTGTGACCGATTGACCAAGGCAGCTCATTTTATTCCTTTTCGGGTTGGTCAATCAATAGAGACTTTGGCAGAGCGGTACATGCAAGAGATTGTAAGATTGCATGGAGTACCGGTGAGCATCGTGTCCGATCGGGACACTCGGTTCTTATCACACTTTTGGCGGAGTCTACAGGAAAGTTTGGGGACTCGATTGAAGTTTAGCACAGCTTATCATCCTCAAACTGATGGTCAGTCGGAGAGAACGATCCAAACTCTTGAGGATACGTTGAGAGCATGCAGGTTGGACTTCAAGGGGTCTTGGGAGGATCATCTACTTTTGGCGGAGTTGTCTTACAACAACAGTTTTCAGGCAACTTTTCAGATGGCTCCATTTGAAGCTTAGTATGGTTGTAAATGCCGTTCACCTGTTTGTTGGGACGATATCGATGAACAAAGATTATTGGGACCAGATTTGGTTGTGCAGACAGTTGAGAAGGTTAAACCTATCAGAAATCATATGAAGGCAGCACAGGACCGATAGAAGAGTTGGGCGGATACGTCAAGAAGACCTCTAAAGTTCGCCGTGGGTGATTTGGTATTCTTGAAGATATCACCGACTAGAGGGGTGATTCATTTTGGAAGTCGAGGAAAGCTTAGTCCTCGATTCGTTGGACCCTTTGAGATCTTGGAGCGTGTTGGTGAGGTAGCGTATCGTTCGGCGTTACCGCAGTCCTTGGCGAATATGCACGATGTGTTTCACGTATCTCAACTCCGTAGGTATGTTCGAGATGAAACACACGTATTGGATCATTCGGAGCTAACAGTACGAGAAGACTTGACTTTTGAGGAGCGACCGATTGGAATCGTGGATCGAAGGGAAAAGGTTCTTAAGAACAAGGTAATCCCTCTTGTGCTTGTTTCTTGGGGTAATCACTCGCATGGAGAGTCCACTTGGGAACGAGAAGATGCAATCCGGCAGAAGTTTCCTCACCTTTTCTTGTAGTTATCTATCTTTGTATTCTTGGAATTTCGAGGACGAAATTCTTTTTGTAGTTCGGTATAATGTAACACCCGAGCCCAATGCTACTAATTTCAGTTACCGTTCGAACGTAGTGTGGCACTTATTTCATTTATCTTGCTTGATGGTTAATTATTGTAAATTCTACCCGGAAATTAATTTCTGCATATAACAATTTTTGGCATCTAGAATAAAATTAAAAATATTCATCTTGGCCTGCTTGACACCCCTAACCCTGTTGTAGCGTCCGTGCATCGTGTTCTCGTCCCGTTCAGTGAAACGGGCGAGTTTGGACGGCTACGTGCACGTACGTGTGTCCGTTTTGGGGGTATGCTTTTTGATCATAAAACACTTCATTTTAAATTTTGGATCCCGCCTAAAATTCTATTATTTCAATTTCAAATTTTTGGACCCGACCCGGGCGCGATTTGAAAATGTTTTACATTGCGCCAAAATCCCAGATTTTAATATATTTAAACCATCATATATAATTTAGTTAACCATATAATATTTTTACAATCTTTTATATCCTTCTCAATTTATTCTCTCAGCCAATCGCAACCTCCCCTTTAACCCCGTGGGCCCCACCTCTCTGTCTCTCTCTCTCTATCTCTCCACTTTCTCTCTCTCCCCACTTTTTCTCTCTCTCTCTCATATATTCTCTCGTACATCTCTTTATCATTCTTTCTCTTCTTGCTTCATGTCTCGTTTCTCATTTTTTTAACTGTTCTTTTGTTGCCGGAATTCCGTCGTGCCGGTGATGCTTCACGACGTTCCAGCGAGGTACCCCGACCCGTGTGGTTCCTTTGTTCGTCGTTTGGGTTCATTCCATGAACCGTGCGCCCGTCGCGAGTTTTCCCCGCCGACGGTTAACGTTCCGTTTTCCCGATTCGTGACCCATCGAGGCAAGTTAATCTTGCTACATGCTATATAATTCATTTTATACCTATTTAAATAAATACCATACCTATAGTTTAAATCTAGTGCCCCATGTTTAATTTTATAACGTTTCGATATTCCGTTTGCATCCATTTATATCATATTAAATCTAGATCATGAAAACTTATCTTGTGACATACTAGAGTACATTATACTGCATTCATATCAATTAAAATATATATCGTCGTAATATTTCTTATTATTATCTTTAATTAGTTTATAATCTGCATTTTATAATATTATATATTTGAAAATATTATAGTTTACACATGAAACGTCGTTGAAAAAGCGGATACGACAAATCTGAAATTTACTGTACACCTTACCTTATAAAATTCATTATAAATCATAGAAAAATCATTAGTATACGTTCTTTAGTTCGTTACGAAGCTAACTCAGAATACTATAACTCTATAAAATATTTAATTGCAAAATAAATTGTTTAAATAACGTAAAATGCAAATGAAAATGTCTCCAAACTGCTGTCCAGGGAAATTCCAGCAGCAAACGTTCAACTTCGAATGTTCATAACTTTTTGTAGGGACAACCTGAGATGCTTATACTTATAAAACTGAAAACCTTATTGAATTATCTTTGTTTTGGTATAAGAAACTTCCCTTTTGGAGAACTTTTGTTATTTTTAAGCTATTTTACAAATTAGGGTGACGCTGAATTTCTGAACGGAACTTTCTTGTGCATGGTTAATCAATACCATTTTTATAGTTATTAATCGCTTTGAATATGCTATCCATATTAATATTATTATATCAATATTTATATCACATATTGCTTAGTTGTACATCCCACATTACCATTTTATAATTTTATAACTTTTCGGATACCCGTTTGCATCCATCGCATCTAAGATACATATAATTGCATTCATATATCACATTACTACATAATAATATGATATTAACACTCCATGTTTAATAAATTGCATCCTAATTAATATTGGAACTATAAATGTAACCCTAATCGATAACTGTGCATCCATATCCTTGAAATTATATCTATTTGCATATCATATTACATGTTCCAGTTTATTGTTCTGATTGTACTCATGCTTGTTTATTTATACACATGCTTATGTTAGTTTGATTATGAGCACCCACATGACATCTTGTGCATCCTGACATGACCTGTTACACTTCCTACTTGACATGACATGGTACCGTATATCCTTGACATGACATGACACCTTTATACATTACCTGGCTTGACCTGATGTACCATGGCTTTACCTGTTACCTGATCTTGTGTCTAATGCCAACAAACATAACATGTAGTTCTCATGGACCGTTCCTGTTGTCTATCTAGACAAACCTGTTTACCTGATCCTGTGTTGGCATTAGTTTCTTGATTACTGGATACCTGACTTGACATACACACATAACTTGGGGGTATGGGGAAATCAAAGGTGAAACCTGACTTGTAACTCAACAGTTCGACACCTGTTCTGATCAGTCTTACGGGCTAGGCCAGCCCCGGAGTGATGATGCTGACATCACTCGCCCATCCTGCTACCTGTTACTGCCTAGCGGCACGTCTCGGATTCAGCCCGAGAGTCTTGACCGTGGTCCCGGGCATGCACGGGATACTATTGAGTTACATCGACGATTCATCAATTGATTTCAAAGACTCTAGAATAGAAAACCTGATATAACAGTTTAGTTTACCCACTGCACACTACCCTGTACTGCTCTGATTTATATTATTGTTACCCTTTCTTTATTCATGTTTATATTCGCATTTCCTGTTTACTATGTTATTACTTGATGACTTGACGCGCTGACGTCTGGGTTTGCATGGCTCAGATTCTTCTACCTTGCTGCAGAATGATTAGGAGTTTTGCCGCTGTTAGACGAGCGGTGAGGTTTCTGTCGGTACGTAGTTTCATTCCAGGTGTTTCATTTATTGTATCTTTTGGCTTTTGCATATTGTTATCTCTTGATTCTTTTACTCTGGCTTATGGACATGTACTAGGTAGTTAGTTTACTTTCCCGTTCTTGATATCTCCACAGCCGTAATGTGACTGTGGAAGGATTTTTCCTATCCACAGGTAGCATGGTTGGCTATGTCACGTGCCCATTTTAGCGTACATTGGGAAGCGGGGCGTGACATATACACTAACACATAGCCCCAGAAAGATTGCAGTAACTCAGCGTTACTCATCATGGAACGTACCATATCCAATAGGGTTCAGTTCGCCTCTCCGATACACCGTTGTGTTGTGGTGTGTATAGAGGAGTAAGCTGAGAGAGAATTCCATTCTCTTTTAGGTAATCCAGGAACTCGGCACCCAAGTATTCACAACCTCGATCAGATCTTAGTGTCTTGATACTTTTGCCTGTTTGTTTTTCCACTTCATTCTTATAATCCCGAAATTTCTCAAAGGCCTTGGATTTATGCTTCATCAAGAAGACATGTCCATACCTAGAGAAATCATCCGTTAAAGTAATGAAATAGGAATAACCACTTCTTGCATTTGTAGACATTGGACCACACACGTCACTGTGTATGAGTCCCAAAAGCTCGTTCGCTCTTACTCCATGTCTAGTGAATGGAGTTTTTGTCATCTTTCCTTTAAGACAAGATTGATAGGTTGCATAAGACTGATATTCGAACGGATCCAAATATCCCTCTTTATGTAACTTGGTCAACCGTGTTTCATTGATTTGACCCAGTCTACAATGCCATAAGAAAGCATGATTTAATTCTGGAGTATTTCTTTTTATGTGTGTTCTGGACATTGAAAACTTATAGTTGGTTTAATACGTATATACCGTTGTTTAGTGTACCCAACCCAATCAAACCATGATTAAGGTGGATGTTTACGACATCGCTTACAAATATAAAATCATAACCTTCCTTTGATAACAAAGATACTGAAATGATATTACAAGTCAAAGTAAGTACACAAAAACAGTTGCGCAAAATCAAAATATGTCCACTTGTCAACCCTAAGCGATATTCCTCTACGGACACAGCATCAACGCTCGCTCCGTTAGCAATCTTGAGGGTCATATCATCGGTCTTAAGACTCTACGGCTTCTCAGTGCCTACAAAGAATTACAGATATGAGATCCTTATCCGGTATCCAATACCCAGGAAGTAGAGTTGATTGATAGACAGTTTTCAATTACAAACACACCTGAAGCCGAAACCACAACCTGCATCGAGTCCTGGTTCTTGGCTTTCCAGGCCCTACAATCCTTCTTCCAATTGCCCTTCTTATGACAGTAGAAGCATTCTTCCTTCCCTACTGTCGGCCCCACCACTTTTGCCTTGCCCTTCGCTTCCACCTTACTAATCCCTCCTTTCGGTTTAGTAGGGGCCTTCTTCTTCTTCCCCTTGGCTTTCGCCTTGAATCTAGAAGATGAAGATCCTCCAACAAACAGAGCGGGAGTCTCCCTGGATTTCTGTAGGGTGCCATCAGCACTCCTCAATATGTTGAGAAGTTCCGAAAGTTCAACTTCTTTACCTTGAATATTAAAATTCAAGATAAATTGGGCATAGGTGGAAGGGAGAGACTACAAAATCAAGTCTGTATACAGCTCATTCTCCAACGTGGTCCCAAGGTCTGCGAGCTCCTCAATGTAGCCGATCATCTTAAGAACGCGGTCCCTTACAGATGACCCGATAGCCAACCCCGCTTGAAATAACTTCTTCGAGGTCTCGTATCTTGCGATACGAGATTGCTCTCCATATAATTCCTTGGTATGGAGGAATATGGATTCAAGATCCATATTCTCGTGCCGCCTCTGGTGTTCATTGTCCATAGAGGCCAGTATAAGGTGTTGGATATAGTGCCCTCAGAGTCAATTATTGGATCACAGGCACGTGATTGCAATGATTGAGGGAGGACCTATACCGGTAGGACAGTCTTACTCAAGATGATAGTATGCTATCTGGTTTATCTTTATCATCGTGTACTGCTTCAGGTGACCTTACAGGTCACTATTGCACGTTGATAAAGCCCTTAGGATTCTTGCTTGACTACCAGCAGTATGATGGCGATCATATACATGGGAGCTGGGGGTCTATAAGCACATCCTTAAAGTGGTCCCTAGTCGTAGGAGTTTCGAGATTGGGCATCGATACTCCATTAGTAGACTAGTGTATACAGTCAAGACCCCGACGAGGGGCGGTGGCCGGTCTCACAAGCTACTGGTGTCAGTTGGATCACCTAAGATATATACATGTGCTCATTGGGTTATGAGTACACCGGACATGACTCGTCGGAAACATGCTAGTTGGTATTATATCTAGCGTCAGATAGCAGTTCCCTGGTGACATGTGTACAGGTTAGTTCATCGACTTGAGATCATCATTTGTCTCGTGTGAGTTCCCACTGTGCTTTGATTATTACCCTACCACGGCTCAAAGGAGTCGTGCAAACAGGTTTTAGTTGGGTACAGTCCCGAGCCACATGGAGGCAGTGAGCGGATCGGCAGGGGTTCGTCTCTCCCGGTATTAGGGGTGAGATCGCGCTGTGTCTAGGAGAGCCATTACACGAAGTCCTTGGCCAAGCCAGGAGATTTACTGGTAGGTATTCCAGTAGTATCTCAGGGTGTTCTGGGCTACACTCCGACACGACTTGTACCGCTTTTGGGGGTCTGACTTTTACCAACCCCTTAGGCCAGACATGCGATACTCATAGACGAACGGACAGGACTGTACGGATATTGTCACTGACAGGCTCAGTAGGGTGTCAGGATGAGTTCACTCATTGACCTCCCTTTTGGTCAATACCTGGTAGCCCGTTATGTACGGCTAATACCTCTGACGTGCTAGTGGTTAAATCCACGGCCAAAGTATTGACGAGTCTTTAGAGTCCCCCACAGACAGTTTATCAAGTTTCGGGCGAAACGCTGTAGAGGCCGTATGGATTTATGGCAGGGTTCGAACGTACGCGTGCACTTGTGCACGTGTTATGGTTTGGACGGATAATACTAGCGGGCTTTGGTTTAAGCCGGATCCTATTATTATACAGTGTAGATTTTGTCTCATTGTATTTGTATTCGGTCGGAATACAAATGCGGGTATGTATATACGGTCGCGGGGTTTTCCTGTAATTTATTACGGGATCGTCTTTTTGAAGTTGCCAGTTTGCATTCCGTTTCAGCCATTTTCCTTTCTTTCTTTCTTTGGCTGAAAATTGATGTGAGGGGTTAATTTGCAAGAGTTGCAATTTGTAAAGGAGGGTGTTTTTTTGTGGTGGCTTGGTTCTAGAAAGCTTTCTTTCTCATGTTGCATTATTTGTGCTCATGGCTTGCATTTATTATGATAGGATTTTGGAAAGACTTTGGTGTGACCAAATTTCCTCATTATCACCACCCTTTCTTAGGCTCACCCCTTGCTTTTTCTTGTGCTTACCTCCCCCTCTCTATGCATGGACGGCCACCAAAAAGTAATGGGCAGTGGAGGATTTTTGGGGTGTGGAAAATTATTCATTCTCATTTGCTTGCATAAAAAATTCCTTAGCTCATCTCCATAGTTTATTCCTCCATCCATTGTGGCAACTTCATTAACCCCTTGAGACAAACCGTTCTACACTCAGTCTACAGCAATCTTGGACACGTCGGCTAGCCAACTTCGTGTCCGAGTTGCCTCGGTTCAGAGGTGAGATCCCGTAAAAAGACTTCTCGATGTGGTGCCCTTCCGACGAGGAGATCGGAGATCAGTGATGCCGCGTGGAGCTTGGGATGGTGGCCGAAGACCGAAGGACACAGATCGCTTAGTATAGCTCTCTACCCTTTCTCCAGTTAGCTAGTAGTAGGTTAATGGTCCGATCCGGGTTTATAGTCCACGGTAGCGCCGGTTTCTAGTTTAAAGAAAAGTTTTTGTTTCCGCATTTTGGCCTCGGACAGACGGCCGGGGCGGTACCGTAGACTTACATGGTATCAGAGCCACGCCATTAACCTTTTCTAGCTTGCTCTAACGTGTTTAGAACTCGATCGAACGAAATTTCCAAAAACCACAATTTCAAATATGCAGTTTCTGTCGATTTTCATTTGTGCTCGAAAAATTATTTTGAGTGTTGCAGAAATACGTGCAGGCTTTTCTAAGAGATCTGTGAAAATTTGGTTTCATGTTGCCACTGTTCCGCCGCGGAACCGCGGCCATACCCATGCATTGGCCGCGGTTCCGCCGCCATTCCAAGTCAACAGTCAACCAAAATTTCTACAATTCTTTCTGTGTTGGAATTGGGGTTTTTGGTATATTCTGTTTGGGCCCAGATTTATTTTGAGTGCTACAGTTGTGCTTGGGGCCCACTTTGGGAATTTTTGTCAATCGAAAATTTTAAACATGTTAGTTCACAGTATTTACATTATATCTACGACCGTGAATGTCATTTGATCGGTAAATCCTGTCTAATTGCTATAGTTCTTTTAGACGGATTTGCGAACGTGACATTCACGTTGATGTTCTGTATTGTGCTGTGATGTTGCGGATTTGTCGTGGTGGATAGCCTGGATGCAATGGTAGTACAGTTTGGTTGTATTTGTACATTTGATATTGCGGGACGAGCGTCCGACATGTGGACTGCTGTCACTGCTTGTTTGTATATTATTCTTTTGGGGCACGACCGGGCTGAGGTCGATGTATCCGTTGTATGTATATTTTACTTTCTGTACTAGGATTACCCCATGGAGGGGTGCACGGGTAGCCGGGTTCTAGAGGTCAACGGGCCCGCATCTCATGGCTTTGAGATGGAGGGGGCTTCACTCTAGAATTGGCGGGCTATTCGCCGCACTCGTAGGGGGTATAGGTTAACCCAAGGAGGGGTGCCCAAGTTACCGGATTCCGTGAAGTGCTGGGTGGTCCATTCACTTTGTTGAAGGGGGCTGCCTCGCTTCAGGTTTTGGCGGGTAACTTGCCGCGCCCATAGGGGTCTAGGATTTCATTGCAAAGGCTATCCACACGACCAGGGGAACGTCGGGTTTCAGTTGCGGCTCTGTGAAACCCGGGGATCCCAGATATCTGTATTGTTCTGTGATGCTTATTACATTTCTGTGATGTTGCATTTTATCACGCTTTGAGCGAATATTATATATTGATATATATACTAGTAGTTGTTGTATATGTTTTACACCCGCGCTAGTCCAGTCCCCGCTCTGTCGTTAGTTAAGTAACCTAACGGGTGATGACGGGATCCAGTGGCGAATGCGGATGGCATATACGTACATCGTATTTTCGTTCTTTATTGGTGTGATCAATTGATGGGACTGCGTTGATTCGGATCAATGCAAGCTAAACAAACCTATTCTGATGTTGTTGGAACAATTTTCAAAAAGCTGTTATTGCAAGAGCGTTCTCTTTTGTTTTGCACAGTGGTATACGGTTATGAATATCCAGCACCTCAGTCGACGAGGCAAGGGCCGAGATCCTTTCACCGGGAGTGACCCCTTGGACAGAAGTTTGCGTCAGGGCAATAACTTCACTATAGTTGATTACTTTTTGCTTTGCATCGTGGTATTCAGTTGGAATATCCTGCACCTCATTCTACGGGGAAAGAGCCGAGATCCCTTCACCGGGAGTGACCTCTTTAGCAAAGGTTTTCGCCACTATATTATTATAAAAAGCTATCCGGTTCCTTCAACGATATCAAGCTCATTACGTTAAAGGTTTTTCGCCAAAAACCATTCGTAGCCCTCCATCATTTCAGACGGATAGCACTTAGTATTCATGCTATGTTTGTTGGCCTTCGTCAAGGCATAGTGTATGGTAGCTATTTGTTACCTTTCTGCTGCATAGATAGATGCGTTGGTTTGGGACAGTCGTATAGTCTTGTTGGCCTTCGTCAAGGGCTTGTACAGGTGGGTTCAAATTAACCTGGACAATGACGGGCAGAACTTGACATGTGACTTATGATTTGTTGACCTTCGTCAAGGTCATAAGAGCATGGGGTAAAAATCACATCGGGAGTTTCTAAAGAAACTGAAACTTGCCAGATATGCGCATACCTTCTGGAGTGTGATAACGTGAGTGGATTCCATCACGTTATCATGCGATAATAGTTGGATCCCAATTCCCACTGATTAGTTGGTTTACTCCTCGGGTGATCCCGACTAATTCTTCTTTCAGGTTTGGAGGAGAATTTGAGGTTACAGTGGGAGGTTTCCTGATTAGATAAATTGATAACCATTCTGATCTAGGTTAGAGTGCACGCTGAGTGTTTCTTTTCTCTCTCTCTTTGGCAGCGACCATGGCTCGACCCTTGACTATGACTCAGTGACCAACTTAACCGAACCTTCTTAAAACACTGGCTTTTGGATTGTCAGAGTTGCATACCTCATTGCCACTCCTACTATTACCCTTTTCTCCAGAACACCCCGTATTACTACGAACGTCCACTTCCATTGGATAAAACCATCGTATGGTTATATACGAACTCGAAGGAACTTGTTCCAGATTCGAGGACGGTTTCCGGTTCTGGAGAAAACGAATAGGACTATTCAGTTGTCTTTTCCTTTTACCTTCTCTCAGGTTGCGAGTGCTCCTTGGATTAGCTTAGTACACCTATTACGCTTATTGGATAGTCCTCATCCAAACCATAGGCAGGTGCCGAACGGTGGGGAATGAAGAAAACCAATTAGCCTAACGATGGTGTACAGAAGGTAATAAGTTAAGACAAATAAAGGGATTAGAAAGAGGGCAAAGTAAATTGCGACTGCTATTCACGACCAAACCAAGTATTTCATCGCCACTCCTATTTCACCTTTGTATTTCTCCAGGACACTCCGTATCACTACGAAGATCCACAGTTACTTGGATACTCCATCGTATGGTTATATACGAACTCGAAGGAACTTGTTCCAGTTCGGGGATGGATTCTGGTTCAGGAGAAATAGGAATAAGGTTTATTCAGGTGTCTTTTATCTTTACCTTCTCTCGGGTTGCGAGTGCTCCTAGAATTAGAACAGTACACCCATTACGCTTATTGGATAGTCTACTTCCAAACCATAGGCTGGTGCCGAAAGGTTGGGAAGGAAGAAAACCATTTAGATTAAAGGGGTGTGCAGAAGGTAATGACTAAAGACATATAAAGGGATTTGGAGAGATGACAAAGAAATATACGGTTATAGTTGTGAATCTGATAATGGAAGAGGCATTACTAAGAATACTCGGATACCCCTTTGAAACATTTACATGTTTCAGTTTCACTGTGTACTGTTAAAAGAAAACTGATTTCCCAATTAGTCCTTGCTTCAGGGTATGTATTTACCAGGTTTGATTCTCACATATGTATGGTTTTATAGATGATGAGTGGGAGTAAGTTATTGGGAATTGGGTGATTATCCTCATTATATCGGGATTCGTTGTAATTAGTGATAATTGAGGAAATCGCCTGGGTTGTTTGCCGGACGTCATATATTTGGTTTTGAATATCCGTTATAATGCACCAATTTCAAATTGATATATCTGTACGTTTATTTTTATAAAGTGAGATATAACTTTTTGAAATTATGTCCATGACGTTTACCTATATCAGTGGATGGTTAGGTAAGGAGTATTAAACAGCGGTGTAATTCTTCTTAACCATAAGTACAGTTTTCAACCTACGACACACAGGGAATGAGTTATTAGACTCATGGGACTTATACAGAGTATTGCATGTTGTCCAGTATCCATGAGGACAGAGGGGTTGGTCCTCGTACTATATTCTGTTTACGTGTGATTTCTCTAGTTCTTAGACATATATTTTGTAGAAATGCAAGGTCCAAGTTTTAAGAAGTTATAGGTATATGAATAAAGTAGAGAACCAGATGTTGCAAGTACCGGGATTCTTCAAGGTGATCGAAGATGTGGATACTTGTGTATGGTATTCAGTTGATAACTCGTTTCTCTTTCAGGTTACTCATATCTGGATGCATTTCTAAGTTGAGTAAAGCTGATCGGACTCCTTCCATTTAGTTGACATGCACTGGAGACAGCTGCATGTTTTGAATCTGGTTCCAATTAAATCAGTGCCTCTGTTTCTATATTGGATATAGAACGGTTCATATCTTAACGATGTTAAGGTACGGGGAGTTGTCCGGCTTATGCTTAAAACCAGACTCTGGATAACTCAAGGCACGTTTCTGTAATAGCTGTTTGTGGGTTGACCCGGGCTATGACGAGGGTTAACTTTCTACCATCTGGAAGATCAATAGTGATATTGTTCTTGACTCGCCACAGCTTTAATAAAAATGGATTTTTTCAGAAAATAGTAGTGGGAGTATGGTAGAACTGGAAGTGATTCCAGAACCGCAAACGATTATTGAAAATTTGATAAGAACCTAAAGATTCAATCTGGTTTGACATTCCATTGGCCACTCCGCAGATATGGTGGGTAACCTCAGGCACTCGAGAGGTACTTCGGTATGCTCAAAGACGGTGACAGGGAGGTTCTTGTTTACCCAAACTTGCCATTGCTGTTGTTCCAGACTGTGAGACCTGGCAGGAGGATGAGTATAGCGTCGTTCTAAACTAGTTTTAGAAGTGCACGTGTATATGACTCTGCCAGAGGGTTGTTATAGTCAGTGGGAGCAGCGAAAGCATAGTGGACATGTAGCTTATGTCTATCTATGGACTAAAGCAGATGTAGCAGAGATAGATCATCTATTTCTGATGTGACAGTCATAGGTTTGGCTTCATCAGAATAAGGGATGGATCTGTTAAGAAGGTAGTAGGGTGTGATGTCCTGGTACTTGGATGACATACACAGAGTAGGAAATGATATTCCTATACTACGATCGGTTATATTTTGGTTGTCACACAGTGGTTTCTCTACATAGGACTTGGATATTATATCAGATATTCTGGTTACTAGATCTATGGTTTTAGATCTAGATTTGGGTAGTTTTCCAATCAGGGTACTTAGACAGCATTCTAAAGGTATTTAGAATGGACGACTCCAGGCATGGTAGTGTACCTGTAGGTGATGGAGTCACCCTCTCTAAAGGTGTCTTACAGACTAAAGGGGAGAGGGATGTGCATGATTGGCAGATCACTTGCATAGGCAATTGAGTCAATCATGATATGTCAAGTACCACACCAGATATTGTTTTTGCACGAGATGCAGTAAGTTGATATTGATCCAATTCTGGAGAAACATTCGGAAGCAGTTTTAGAACATAAGTGGATGTTCTAGGGATATGATAACGGCATCCTCTTTTAGGAGACAGTTATCATTCCAGGCTTCCAAGGTGACCTGGATGACAGAGTGACTGTCAGAGTTGTAGTTTTCCTTCTAACGAGGGGCAGTATTTTGGACAGGAGGTCCAAGCGGATACTGAGGGAGGCATGGCGCAGGATACTGATTAGTTTCAGTTGACGATACAGTATAAGAATTTTGGATTTGGAGTTCATTTATGAACTAGGTCCCATCAGATATCCAGACATATTCTAAGACAGGTATTGCTCATTTCGGGAGATGGTTTTCTCCGCGAACTTGAGATAAAGAGAGACATATAAAGAAATATCAGGGCGGATCCACTCACTGAGGCCATTCCTCGAACGCAATAGTTTCGCAAACGGGCTTTGTGAGACTGATTAGTTGAGGAGTTGGGTGTTCGGTATCACACGGGCTGTGAGTATGCGACATCGCAATAATTAGCCTTGAGTGCAAGTGGGAGATTGTTGGATATAGTGCCCTCAGAGTCAATTATTGGATCACATGCACGTGATTGCAATGATTGTGGGAGGACCTATACCGGTAGGACAGTCTTACTCAAGATGATAGTATGCTATCTGGTTTATCTTTATCATCGTGTACTGCTTCAGGTGACCTTACAGGTCACTATTGCACGTTGATAGAGCCCTAAGGATTCTTGCTTGACTACCAGCAGTATGATGGCGATCATATACGTGGGAGATGGGGTCTATAAGCACATCCTTAAAGTGGTCCTTAGTCGTGGGAGTTTCGAGACTGGGCATCGATACTCTATTAGTAGACTAGTGTATACAGTCGAGACCCCGACGAGGGGCGTTGGCCGGTCTCACAAGCCACTGGTGTTGTCACGCTCCGCTTCCCAGTGTACGGTGAAGTGGATGCGACGAGGTCCGCTACGTATGTACTCAGAAGTACATACGCTAAGCGTAGCTAAGCAATATAAAATATTACACAAGAGACAAGAGTATAAAAATAACAGCAGCTTTTATTTATTAACATTCTTTGTACAAAACATGGAAAGGAAAAAAAAATACAACTGAAATAAAGATGCCTAAACAGTGGCATAACAGGAAATGGAAAGTACTGAAAAGAAAAGTGTACAATGAAATTATACTGCAGGGTCTTCAGCAAATTGCTCCAAGTCTTCCTGGGTTGACTCGACTTCTGCCGGGTTCAAACCACCTGACGACATTCAAAGAAGAAACAAATAGAATGTCGTCAGCGAACAGGTCGCTCGGTAAGTCCCAAAGATAAGGGGGAAATAAACAGACAGTAAGAAAGAGAGAGAGAGAGAGCTTTTACTGTTGTATTATAATATTATAATATTGTATTAACGTTGTTGTTTTTAGCCTGGTACAGAAGATGCCAGTGTATACGAGGGGAGTCCCACTTACACCGGGGACCTTGGTAACCTGTAGTACAAGGCTCCGTCGATAATACCACGGAACAACGGCATGGATGTAATTACGTCTTAAGTGACCACCTCGTGCCACCTTTAACATATTCCGTACCTGTCTACCCCTTAAACCCCGTAGTGTTATGATTGTATTGTAGTATTATATTGTATAAGTTGGATGACTGATCAAAACCATGATATCAGTAAACATGTTGTAACTGCATAATCAGGTAAATGGAATAACGGAATAATGGATGTATATCCATGATTTGATTCAGTCAAGTTGTAATGATTGTTAACAGGATTCTGAGATTCATGTATTCATTTTGAGTTGGAATATTAAAGAATATATAATGACTTGAATCATATTCAAGTCAGAAATAGTCAGACTCAAACCCGAGTCAGACTAAAAGAAATGGAATTTGAAGTTCTTTAATTGTTAGGGTCCTTATTGTAAATTATAAAACTTGAGGGGGTTTTATATAAAAATACTTTTGCATAGCTTTCAAGATACACCCCAAGTATTTATTATTCGTTTTTATTGTTATAATGAGTGTAAATTTTATTTGTGTTATTCTAGTGAATATATCCTAATAAAAGTATTAATTGATTTATTTGAAATTCATGGTATTTTAATGTAACTTTTAATCTTGTAATTTTAGAAAAAGATGGAAACTTTATCTTATAATAAAATATGTGTTTAAATGATAATTAAATTAATACAAGAATAATTTTAAATAATATTTTATTTTCAAAAATCTCATTTTTTCTTAAATGCCGTATTTTAAACCTTTCGAGACCGAATGATCCTTGCGGAGGTCTGAATCTCGCACTACTAGCTCGCGGGTGCACGATGAACCGTACTATCCCTACGGGTTCCCCAAAGGTGGGTTGTAGCGGCGCTTTGCTTAGGTTTAACAAATACCATTCATTTAGAAAAAACGGTTTTATAAATATAAGGTATTTATTTGTAAAAGGATATAGATTTCCGTAATTTAGTTTCTAGGGTTTCCTAAGCCAACTAGCCTATTTCTAAGGTCTAAACGACAAGTCATTAGAAGCCTCAAATCGCCTCTTCACCGTCATTTGCGGCCAGGTAAGTGCCAGGTAAGTGGGAAGGAACCACAGTAGTGTGCCTAATTAAAAGCCACTAGCCTAGACACACTTGTCTAGACACCACAAAGTCAGTTTAGATAAACGATCGATGTCCCTGATATATCGTGCTTTCATTATAAAAGATTTTATTTAAAATTGTGTACAACTTAAAGCTTTCAAGAAAGGTTTATAAAAATAATGGTATTTTAGTGAAAAGTCCTGTATTTTCGTATTCTATGTTTTGACGTTTATCAATTAGAGTTATATTTGTGTGTGTGTAGAGGTAGGTCATTACCTCGTGACTTATTTTAAGTTTTAATGAAGTTTTAGAGGTTAAATATGATAAATTAAACTTGAAGGTATTTAAGCGCAAGAATACGGTATTTGAAAACGTTATCATTTTATGTGTGAAAATTCATTCAAATTGATTTCTACAAGTTTATTGATCAAGATAAACATATTTAGGAATGAGGGAATTGATTAAACGAAGAAAAATAAATTTCTTGGTATTTTTATGAAAAGAATACGGTTTTATAAGAAAGCTATCATTTCATGTGAGAAACTTTGTTTAAATTGGTTTCTATGTGATTAATAGTCATCATGAATATAGGTAGGTATTATGGATTAGGTGACAAGTGGGATTTTGTAGAAAAAACCGAATCGGAAATCGGTTTGTTCCGATTTCCGTCGGGGTTCGTAATTCCGTATTTTAAGAAATAGAAAAGAGGGAAGATTGGGACTTACGGGTTTTCAAACTCTTTTAAAGAGTAAAGAGGACTAGGGGAAAGGCCGAGGTGTGGTTTCGTCGCCGGTTGCTTCAAAGCACGTTGCTGGAATTCCGTCAGGGCTTCGCCGTGAACTCGGTTTCAAAGCACACACTTCTTGGAAAATTTTTGAGGGAGTGGCTCAAGATTTTGGAGGGTGAGAGGGTAGTGTGTAGGGTTGGTATTTATAGGGTTAGGCTAGGGTTAGGGTAGAAGAAAAGTTAAAAATAAAAATATGATAAAATGTAATAAAAATGTATTAAAAGTGGAGTAATTGGAGTTTTTAAAGAGCTCTGGAAGTGGTATGAGGCTGAAACTTTGCAGGTGCGTAGGGAATATGAAAAGACACAACTTTCATGTTGTGACCCTCGCCGGAATCGGCCGAATCGGGGGTGACTCGGTCGGATCACTGAGTCGGCCGAGTCAAGGCCGAGTTGGCCGATTACCGACCGAGTCCGGTGACCTGGATCTTCCCCGACGGTTCATCTACCCTCTGCAAGTGTTACATCTTTGGGTGTAGTGGGGTTTTTGTGAGATATGCACGTGTAAACTCTTGGTATTCTAAAGGTTTTAAAAAAATCAATATTAAAAATAATGTGGGGTATGGGATTCGAACTCTGATGGCTTGGTTCAGCAGTGCAAGGTATTACCAATGAGCTACAAGCTCCTTCTTGCAATTATTGTGGTTTTTAATTACTTAAACTGATAGCAGCAAGAATAAATACTCCTAGTATACATTAAATTTAAAGTAAATTCTTGTACACTAAAAATGGAGTTTTTATATTCTTGTAGCTTGTAATTAAAAACAAAATAATTACCTATATCTTGTGCTCTTGCTAAAATACCCCTTTGTGGATTTTTGAAAAAAATATTTGAAAAAAAAATTTTTGTATAGGAAAATTAGGGTTGTTATATTCTACCCTCCTTATAAAAATTTCGTTCTCGAAATTTGTAAAAGGAAAGTGTAACAGTTTGGTGACAAAATTAAAGATTGTAAAGAAGTTTTGGTCAAAGTGGTGAGGAAGTTACCTGGGTTACCTTGGTTCACAGTTTCAGGTTCTATGGCTGCTAAGGTGAAAGCCTGTCGCCGTGGCACGTTCCTCCTAGCTGGAGGCATATTCCCCTGTACTCGAGGCATATTTCTCAGTGCCTGATGGAATTGACGATTTGGCTGAGCAGGGAATCTACGTGGAGGTGGTGCTGGGAGTGCAGGACGAGTTGCAGGAGCCTGGATTGCTGGCTGCTGCGGGTAGTTGGCGGGTGTGTGTGCTGAGTTGCGTCTATAAGGACAGTTTCCAATTCCATGATTGGACGCGCCACAAACCAAACATAGGCCTTTTGCGTGCCTACAGTCCTTCCACAAGTGACCTTCCATCTTGCAATAAAAGCAAAAATCGGGTCTTGACCGATCCTTAACTTCTTCCAGTCTTCTGAGTTCAACAGCTGGCCTTGAAGAGGCCCCTTCTGCCATTTGAGTGGCAGGACATTTTACTCCTGCAGACTGAGGTCTGCGCTTTGCCTTTATCACTGCTTCATAGCTGCGGGCAGCTTCCAGAGCATCTTCATGAGTCAGAAATTTTCCCGTGGCTAGGGCAGCCTGAATCTCCGTGTCCAGTCCTTGTTGAAAGCGACGGGCTCTGATATCGTCCGTCGGTATCAAGTGTGCTGCGAATCGGCTTAACATGGTGAATTCAGCGTCGTATTCATCTACTGATTTGTCCCACATCGATCCTTGTTGTAGATGAATGGACTGCTGCTCCATTGCAAACGTGGCAGTCGCTGGAAAGTATTTCGTGTCGAACTTCTCGCGAAAAGTCTTCCATTCAATAGGCTGCGCAAGACGGCTTTCTTCCGCCTTCCACCAGTTGCGAGCGTTGTCCGTGAGTTGTAGTTTCGCTACACGGACCCAAGCGACGTCTGGCACTTGTGCTGCGGCCAGATCATCCTCGATACTTTGAGCCCATTCCTCAGCTTCCAGTGGGCTCCCCTTTCCTGAGAACTGCTTCGGATGTAAAGCCCTGAATTGCTTCACTCCCGGAGTATCAGTCTCTGGACGGTTCAGAAGTTGTTGCTGTCCCTCGAGAAGGCTGCGGATCGCCTCAAATAACATTGTTTGCTCAGTGGGTGGTGCAGGAACAGCCGGTGTGAGAGGTAGTGCTGAGGGTGTGATGTTGACGTTGGTGCTGGTGTTGTTTGGGGAATCCATAACCCTGAAGAAAAATTTGGGTTAGGACAGATTCAAGTACATGAAATGATAAGATTCAAGGAAGATGAAATTGCAAGATTCAAGGAACATGAATTGTAATGAAGGTTTTAGTTGCTGGTTCTTGTGTTTTATATTGCTTAGGTTGTTCACGCAGACTAGTACTGCATGATAGGGATTCATACAGCTCTGACCTGCATGGGCCACCAACAAAACCTGTCACGCCCCGCTTCGCAGTGTACGGTGAAGTGGACGCGACGAGGTCCGCTACGTATGTACTCAGAAGTACATACGCTAAGCGTAGCTAAGCAATATAAAATATTACACAAGAGACAAGAGTATAAAAATAACAGCAACTTTTATTTATTAACATTCTTTGTACAAAATATGGAAAGGAAAAAAAAATACAACTGGAATAAAGATGCCTAAACAGTGGCATAACAGGAAATGGAAAGTACTGAAAAGAAAAGTGTACAATAAAATTATACTGCAGGGTCTTCAGCAAATTGCTCCAAGTCTTCTTGGGTTGACTCAACTTCTGCCGGGTCCAAACCACCTGACGACATTCAAAGAAGAAACACATAGAATGTCGTCAGCGAACAGGTCGCTCGGTAAGTCCCAAAGATAAGGGGGAAATAAACAGACAGTAAGAAAGAGAGAGAGAGAGAGAGCTTTTACTGTTGTATTATAATATTATAATATTGTATTAACGTTGTTGTTTTTAGCCTGGTACAGAAGATGCCAGTGTATACGAGGGGAGTCCCACTTACACCGGGGACCTTGGTAACCTGTAGTACAAGGCTCCGTCGATAATACCACGGAACAACAGCATGAATGTAATTGCGTCTTAAGTGACCACCTCGTGCCACCTTTAACATATTCCGTACCAGTCTACCCCTTAAACCCCGTTGTGTTATGATTGTATTGTAGTATTGTATTGTATAAGTTGGATGACTGATCAAAACCATGATATCAGTAAACATGTTGTAACTGCATAATCAGGTAAATGGAATAACGGAATAATGAATGTATATCCATGGTTTGATTCAGTCAAGTTGTAATGATTGTTAACAGGATTCTGGGATTCATGTATTTATATTGAGTTGGAATATTAAAGAATATAGAATGACTTGAATCATATTCAAGTCAGAAATAGTCAGACTCATACCCGAGTCAGACTAAAAGAAATGGAATTTGAAGTTCTTTAATTGTTAGGGTCCTTATTGTAAATTATAAAACTTGAGGGGGTTTATATAAAAATACTTTTGCATAGTTTTCAAGATACACCCCAAGTATTTATTATTCGTCTTTATTGTTATAATGAGTGTAAATTTTATTTGTGTTATTCTAGTGAATATATCCTAATAAAAGTATTAATTGATTTATTTGAAATTCATGGTATTTTAATGTAACTTTTAATCTTGTAATTTTAGAAAAAGATGGAAACTTTATCTTATAATAAAATATATGTTTAAATGATAATTAAATAAATACAAGAATAATTTTAAATAATATTTTATTTTCCAAAATCTCATTTTTTCTTAAATGCCGTATTTTAAACCTTTCGAGACCGAATGCTCCTTGCGGAGGTCTGAATCTCGCACTACTAGCCCGCGGGTGCACGATGAACCGTACTATCCCTAACGGGTTCCCCAAAGATGGGTTGTAGCGGCGCTTTGCTTAGGTTTAACAAATACCATTCATTTAGAAAAAACGGTTTTATAAATATAAGGTATTTATTTGTAAAAGGGTATAGATTTCCGTATTTTAGTTTCTAGGGTTTCCTAAGCCAACTAGCCTATTTCTAAGATCTAAACGACAAGTCATTAGAAGTATCAAATCGTCTCTTCACCGTCATTTGCGGCCAGGTAAGTGCCAGGTAAGTGGGAAGGAACCACAATAGTGGGCCTAATTAAAAATCACTAGCCTAGACACACTTGCCTAGACACCACAAAGTCAGTTTAGATAAACGATCGATGTCCATGACATATCGTGCTTTCATTATAAAAGATTTTATTTAAAATTGTGTACAACTTAAAGCTTTCAAGAAAGGTTTATAAAGATAATGGTATTTTAGTGAAAAGTCCTGTATTTTCGTATTCTATGTTTTGACGTTTATCAATTAGGGTTATATTTGTGTATGTGTAGAGGCAGGTCATTACCTCGTGACTTATTTTAAGTTTTAATGAAGTTTTAGAGGTTGAATATGATATATTAAACTTGAAGGTATTTAAGCGCAAGAATACGGTATTTGAAAACGTTATCATTTTATGTGTGAAAATTCATTCAAATTGATTTCTACAAGTTTATTGATCAAGATAAACATATTTAGGAATGAGGGAATTGATTAAACGAAGAAAAATAAACTTCATGGTATTTTTATGAAAAGAATACGGTTTTACAAGAAAGCTATCATTTCATGTGAGAAACTTTGTTTAAATTGGTTTCTATGTGATTAATAGTCATCATGAATATAGGTAGGTATTATGGATTAGGTGACAAGTGGGATTTTGTAGAAAAAACCGAATCGGAAATCGGTTTGTTCCGATTTCCGTCGGGGTTCGTAATTCCGTATTTTAAGAAATAGAAAAGAGGGAAGATTGGGACTTACGGGTTTTCAAACTCTTCTAATGAGTAAAGAGGACTAGGGCAAAGGCCGAGGTGTGGTTTCATCGCCGGTTGCTTCAAAGCACGTCGCCGGAATTCCGTCAGGGCTTCGCCGAGAACTCGGTTTCAAAGCACACACTTCTTGGAAAACTTTTGAGAGAGTGGCTCAAGATTTTGGAGGGTGAGAGGGTAGTGTGTAGGGTTGGAATTTATAGGGTTAGGCTAGAGTTAGGGTAGATGAAAAGTTAAAAATAAAAATGTGATAAAATGTAATAAAAATGTATTAAAAGTGGAGTAATTAGAGTTTTTAAAGAGCTCTGGAAGTGGTATGAGGCTGAAACTTTGCAGGTGCGTAGGGAATATGAAAAGACACAACTTTCATATTGTGACCCTCGCCGGAATCGGCCGAATCGGGGGTGACTCGGCCGTGACTCGGTCGGATCACTGAGTCGGCCGAGTCAAGGCCGAGTTGGCCGATTCCCGACCGAGTCTGGTGACCTGGATCTCCCCCAACGGTTCATCTACCCTCTGCAAGTGTTATATCTTTGGGTGTAGTGGGGTTTTTGTGAGATATGCACGTGTAAACTCTTGGTATTCTAAAGGTTTTAAAAAAATCAATATTAAAAATAATATGGGGTATGGGAATCGAACTCTGATGGCATGGTTCAGCAGTGCAAGGTATTACCAATGAGCTACAAGCTCCTTCTTGTAATTATTGTGGTATTTAATTACTTAAACTGATAGCAGCAAGAATAAATACTCTTAGTATACATTAAATTTAAAGTAAATTCTTGTACACTAAAAAATGGAGTTATTATATTCTTGTAGCTTGTAATTAAAAACAAAATAATTACCTATATCTTGTGCTCATGCTAAAATACCCCTTTGTGGATTTTTGAAAAAAATATTTGAAAAAAAAATTTTGTATAGGAAAATTAGGGATGTTACATTCTACCCTCCTTATAAAAATTTCGTCCTCGAAATTTGTAAAAGGAAAGTGTAACAGTTTGGTGACAAAATTAAAGATTGTAAAGAAGTTTTGGTCAAAGTGGTGAGGAAGTTACCTGGGTTACCTTGGTTCACAGTTTCAGGTTCTATGGCTGCTAAGGTGAAAGCCTATCGCCGTGGCACGTTCCTCCTAGCTGGAGGCATATTCCCCTGTACTCGAGGCATATTTCTCAGTGCCTGATGGAATTGACGATTTGGCTGAGCAGGGAATCTACGTGGAGGTGGTGCTGGGAGTGCAGGACGAGTTGCAGGAGCCTGGATTGCTGGCTGCTGCGGGTAGTTGGCGGGTGTGTGTGCTGAGTTGCGTCTATAAGGACAGTTTCCAATTCCATGATTGGACGCACCACAAACCAAACATAGGCCTTTTGCGTGCCTACAGTCCTTCCACAAGTGACCTTCCCTCTTGCAATAAAAGCAAAAATCGGGTCTTGACCGATCCTTAACTTCTTCCAGTCTTCTGAGTTCAACAGCTGGCCTTGAAGAGGCCCCTCCTGGGCAGGACGTTTCACTCCTGCAGACTGAGGTCCGCCCCTTGCCTTTATCACTGCTTCATTGCTGCGGGCTGCTTCCAGAGCATCTTCATGAGTCAGAAATTTTCCCGTGGCTAGGGCAGCCTGAATCTCCGTGTCCAGTCCTTTTTGAAAGCGACGGGCTCTGATATCGTCCGTCGGTATCAAGTGTGCTGCGAATCGGCTTAACATGGTGAATTCAACGTCGTATTCATCTACTGATTTGTCCCACATCGATCCTTGTTGTAGATGAATGAACTGCTGCTCCATTGCAAACCTGGCAGTCGCTGTAAAGTATTTCGCGTCGAACTTCTCGCGAAAAGTCTTCCATTCAATAGGCTGCGCAAGACGGCTTTCTTCCGCCTTCCACCAGTTGCGAGCGTTGTCCGTGAGTTGTAGTTTCGCTACACGGACCCAAGCGACGTCTGGCACTTGTGCTGCGGCCAGATCATCCTCGATACTTTGAGCCCATTCCTCAGCTTCCAGTAGCTCCCCTTTCCTGAGAACTGCTTCGGATGTAAAGCCCTGAATTGCTTCACTCCCGGAGCATCAGTCTCTGGACGGTTCAGAAGTTGTTGCTGTCCCTCGAGAAGGCTGCGGATCGCCTCAAATAGCATTGTTTGCTCAGTGGGTGGTGCAGGAACAGCCGGTGTGAGAAGTATTGCTGAGGGTGTGTTGTTGACGTTGGTGCTGGTGTTGTTTGGGGAATCCATAACCCTGAAGAAAAATTTGGGTTAGGACAGATTCAAGTACATGAAATGATAAGATTCAAGGAAGATGAAATTGCAAGATTCAAGGAACATGAATTGTAAAGAATGTTTTAGTTGCTGGTTCTTGTGTTTTATATTGCTTAGGTTATTCACGCAGACCAGAACTGCATGATAGGGATTCATACAGCTCTGACCTGCATGGGCCACCAACAAAACCTGTCACGCCCCGCTTCCCAGTGTACGATGAAGTGGACGCGACGAGGTCCGCTACGTATGTACTCAGAAGTACATACGCTAAGCGTAGCTAAGCAATATAAAATATTACACAAGAGACAAGAGTATAAAAATAACAGCAACTTTTATTTATTAACATTCTTTGTACAAAACATGGAAAGGAAAAAAAAATACACCTGGAATAAAGATGCCTAAACAGTGGCATAACTGGAAATGGAAAGTACTGTAAAGAAAAGTGTACAATGAAATTATACTGCAGGGTCTTCAGCAAATTGCTCCAAGTCTTCCTGGGTTGACTCAACTTCTGCCGGGTCCAAACCACCTGACGACATTCAAAGAAGAAACAAATAGAATGTCGTCAGCGAACAGGTCGCTCGGTAAGTCCCAAAGATAAGGGGGAACTAAACAGACAGTAAGAAAGAGAGAGAGAGAGAGGGCTTTTACTGTTGTATTATAATATTATAATATTGTATTAACGTTGTTGTTTTTAGCCTGGTACAGAAAATGCCAGTGTATACGAGGGGAGTCCCACTTACACCAGGGACCTAGGTAACCTGTAGTACAAGGCTCCGTCGATAATACCACGGAACAACAGCATGAATGTAATTACGTCTTAAGTGACCACCTCGTGCCACCTTTAACATATTCCGTACCAGTCTACCTCTTAAACCCCGTAGTGTTATGATTGTATTGTAGTATTGTATGGTATAAGTTGGACGACTCATCAAAACCATGATATCAATAAACATATTGTAACTGCATAATCAGGTAAATGGAATAACGGAATAATGGATGTATATCCATGGTTTGATTCAGTCAAGTTGTAATGATTGTTAACAGGATTCTGGGATTCATGTATTCATATTGAGTTGGAATATTAAAGAATATAGAATGACTTGAATCATATTCAAGTCAGAAATAGTCAGACTCAAACCCGAGTCAGACTAAAAGAAATGGAATTTGAAGTTCTTTAATTGTTAGGGTCCTTATTGTAAATTATAAAACTTAAGTGGGTTTTATATAAAAATACTTTTGCATAGTTTTCAAGATACACCCCAAGTATTTATTATTCGTCTTTATTGTTATAATGAGTGTAAATTTTATTTGTGTTATTCTAGTGAATATATCATAATAAAAGTATTAATTGATTTATTTGAAATTCATGGTATTTTAATGTAACTTTTAATCTTGTAATTTTAGAAAAAGATGGAAACTTTATCTTATAATAAAATATGTGTTTAAATGATAATTAAATTAATACAAGAATAATTTTAAATAATATTTTATTTTCCAAAATCTCATTTTTTCTTAAATGCCGTATTTTAAACCTTTCGAGACCGAATGCTCCTTGCGGAGGTCTGAATCTCGCACTACTAGCCCGCGGGTGCACAATGAACCGTACTATCTCTAACGGGTTCCCCAAAGATGGGTTGTAGCGGCACTTTGCTTAGGTTTAACAAATACCATTCATTTAGAAAAAACGGTTTTATAAATATAAGGTATTTATTTGTAAAAGGGTATAGATTTCCGTATTTTAGTTTCTAGGGTTTCCTAAGCCAACTAGCCTATTTCTAAGGTTTAAACGACAAGTCATTAGAAGCCTCAAATCGACTCTTTACTGTCATTTGCGGCCAGGTAAGTGCCAGGTAAGTGGGAAGGAACCACAGTAGTGGGCCTAATTAAAAACCACTAGCCTAGACACACTTGCCTAGATACCACAAAGTCAGTTTAGATTAATGATCGATGTCCATGACATATCGTGCTTTCATTATAAAATATTTTATTTAAAATTGTGTACAACTTAAAGCTTTCAAGAAAGGTTTATAAAGATAATGGTATTTTAGTGAAAAGTCCTGTATTTTCGTATTCTATGTTTTGACGTTTTTCAATTAGGATTATATTTGTGTGTGTGTAGAGGCAGGTCATTACCTCGTGACTTATTTTAAGTTTTAATGAAGTTTTAGAGGTTAAATATGATATATTAAACTTGAAGGTATTTAAGGGCAAGAATACAGTATTTGAAAACGTTATCATTTTATGTGTGAAAATTCATTCAAATAGATTTCTACAAGTTTATTGATCAAGATAAACCTATCTAGGAATGAGGTAATTGATTAAACGAAGAAAAATAAACTTCATGGTATTTTTATGAAAAGAATACGGTTTACAAGAAAGCTATCATTTCATGTGAGAAACTTTGTTTAAATTGGTTTCTATGTGATTAATAGTCATCATGAATATATGTAGGTATTATGGATTAGGTGACAAGTGGGATTTTGTAGAAAAAACCGAATCGGAAATCGGTTTGTTCCGATTTCCGTCGGGGTTCGTAATTCCGTATTTTAAGAAATAGAAAAGAGGGAAGATTGGGACTTACGGGTTTTCAAACTCTTCTAAAGAGTAAAGAGGATTAGGGGAAAGGCCGAGGTGTGGTTTCGTCGCCGGTTGCTTCAAAGCACGTCGCCGAAATTCCGTCAGGGCTTCGCCGTGAACTCGGTTTCAAAGCACACACTTCTTGGAAAACTTTTGAGAGAGTGGCTCAAGATTTTGGAGGGTGAGAGGGTAGTGTGTAGGGTTCGTATTTATAGGGTTAGGCTATGGTTAGGGTAGATGAAAAGTTAAAAATAAAAATGTGATAAAATGTAATAAAAATGTATTAAAAGTGGAGTAATTGGAGTTTTTAAAGAGCTCTGGAAGTGGTATGAGGCTGAAACTTTGCAGGTGCGTAGGGAATATGAAAAGACACAACTTTCTTGTTGTGACCCTCGCCGGAATCGGCCGAATCGGGGGTGACTCGGCCGTGACTCGGTCGGATCACTGAGTCGGCCGAGTCAAGGCCGAGTTGGCCGATTCCCGACCGAGTCCGGTGACCTGGATCTCCCCCAACGGTTCATCTACGCTCTGCAAGTGTTACATCTTTGGGTGTAGTGGGGGGTTTTTGTGAGATATGCACGTGTAAACTCTTGGTATTCTAAAGGTTTTAAAAAAATCAATAATAAAAATAATGTGGGGTATGGGATTCGAACTCTGATGGCTTGGTTCAGCAGTGCAAGGTATTACCAATGAGCTACAAGCTCTTTCTTGTAATTATTATGATATTTAATTACTTAAACTGATAGCAGCAAGAATAAATACTCCTAATATACATTAAATTTAAAGTAAATTCTTGTACACTAAAAATGGAGTTATTATATTCTTGTAGCTTGTAATTAAAAATAAAATAATTACCTATATCTTGTGCTCATGCTAAAATACCCCTTTGTGGATTTTTGAAAAAAATATTTGAAAAAAAAAATTTTGTATAGGAAAATTAGGGTTGTTACATTCTACCCTCCTTATAAAAATTTCGTCCTCGAAATTTGTAAAAGGAAAGTGTAACAGTTTGTGACAAAATTAAAGATTGTAAAGAAGTTTTGGTCAAATTGGTGAGGAAGTTACCTGGGTTACCTTGGTTCACAGTTTCAGGTTCTATGGCTGCTATGGTGAAAGCCTGTCGCCGTGGCACGTTCTTCCTAGCTGGAGGCATATTCCCCTGTACTCGAGGCATATTTCTCAGTGCCTGATGTAATTGACGATTTGGCTGAGCAGGGAATCTACGTGGAGGTGGTGCTGGGAGTGCAGGACGAGTTGCAGAAGCCTGGATAGCTGGCTGCTGCGGGTAGTTGGCGGGTGTGTGTGCTGAGTTGCGTCTATAAGGACAGTTTCCAATTCCGTGATTGGACGCGCCACAAACCAAACATAGGCCTTTTGCGCGCCTACAGTCCTTCCACAAGTGACCTTCCTTATTGCAATAAAAGAAAAAATCGGGTCTTGACCGATCCTTAACTTCTTCCAGTCTTCTGAGTTCAACAGCTGGCCTTGAAGAGGCCCCTCATGCCATTTGAGTGGCAGGACGTTTCACTCCTGCAGACCGAGGTCTGTCCCTTGCCTTTATCACTGCTTCATAGCTGCGGGCAGCTTTCAGACCATCTTCATGAGTCAGAAATTTTCCCATGGCTAGGGTAGCCTGATTCTCCGTGTCCAGTCCTTGTTGAAAGCGACGGGCTCTGATATCGTCCGTCTGTATCAAGTGTGCTGCGAATCGGCTTAACATGGTGAATTCAGCGTCGTATTCATCTACTGATTTGTCCCACATCTATCCTTGTTGTAGATGAATGAACTACTGCTCCATTGCAAACCTGGCAGTCGCTGGAAAGTATTTCGCGTCGAACTTCTCGCGAAAAGTCTTCCATTCAATAGCTGCGCAAGACGGCTTTCTTCCGCCTTCCACCAGTTGCGAGCGTTGTCCGTGAGTTGTAGTTTCGCTATACGGACCCAAGCGACGTCTGGCACTTATGCTGCGGCCAGATCATCCTCGATACTTTGAGCCCATTCCTCAGCTTCCAGTGGGCTCCCCTTTCCTGAGAACTGCTTCGGATGTAAATCCCTGAATTGCTTCACTCCCGGAGCATCAGTCTCAGGACGGTTCAGAAGTTGTTGCTGTCCCTCGAGAAGGCTGCAGATCGCCTCAAATAGCATTGTTTGCTCAGTGGGTGGTGCAGGAACAGCCGGTGTGAGAGGTAGTGCTGAGGGTGTGATGTTGACGTTGGTGCTGGTGTTGTTTGGGGAATCCATAACCCTGAAGAAAAATTTGGGTTAGGACAGATTCAAGTACATGAAATGATAAGATTCAAGGAAGATGAAATTGCAAGATTCAAGGAACATGAATTGTAAAGAATGTTTTAATTGCTGGTTCTTGTGTTTTATATTGCTTAGGTTGTTCACGCAGACCAGAACTGCATGATAGGGATTCATACAGCTCTGACCTGCATGGGCCACCAACAAAACCTGTCACGCCCCGCTTCCCAGTGTACGGTGAAGTGGACGCGACGAGGTCCGCTACGTATGTACTCAGAAGTACATACGCTAAGCGTAGCTAAGCAATATAAAATATTACACAAGAGACAAGAGTATAAAAATAACAGCAACTTTTATTTATTAACATTCTTTGTACAAAACATGGAAAGGAAAAAAAATACAACTGGAATAAAGATGCCTAAACAGTGGCATAACAGGAAATGGAAAGTACTGAAAAGAAAAGTGTACAATGAAATTATACTGCAGGGTCTTCAGCAAATTGCTCCAAGTCTTCCTGGGTTGACTCAACTTCTGCCGGGTCCAAACCACCTGACGACATTCAAAGAAGAAACAAATAGAATGTCGTCAGCGAACAGGTCGCTCGGTAAGTCCCAAAGATAAGGGGGAAATAAACAGACAGTAAGAAAGAGAGAGAGAGAGAGAGAGAGAGAGAGAGAGAGAGGTTTTACTGTTGTATTATAATATTATAATATTGTATTAACGTTGTTGTTTTTAGCCTGGTACAGAAGATGCCAGTGTATACGAGGGGAGTCCCACTTACACCGGGGACCTTGGTAACCTGTAGTACAAGGCTCCGTCGATAATACCACGGAACAACAGCATGAATGTAATTACGTCTTAAGTGACCACCTCGTGCCACCTTTAACATATTCCGTACCAGTCTACCCCTTAAACCCCGTTGTGTTATGATTGTATTGTAGTATTGTATTGTATAAGTTGGATGACTGATCAAAACAATGATATCAGTAAACATGTTGTAACTGCATAATCAGGTAAATGGAATAACGGAATAATGGATGTATATCTATGGTTTGATTCAGTCAAGTTGTAATGATTGTTAACAGGATTCTGAGATTCATGTATTCATATTGAGTTGGAATATTAAAGAATATAGAATGACTTGAATCATATTCAAGTCAGAAATAGTCAGACTCAAACCTGAGTCAGACTAAAAGAAATGGAATTTGAAGTTCTTTAATTGTTAGGGTCCTTATTGTAAATTATAAAACTTGAGGGGGTTTTATATAAAAATACTTTTGCATAGTTTTCAAGATACACCCCAAGTATTTATTATTCGCCTTTATTGTTATAATGAGTGTAAATTTTATTTGTGTTATTCTAGTGAATATATCCTAATAAAAGTATTAATTGATTTATTTGAAATTCATGGTATTTTAATGTAACTTTTAATCTTGTAATTTTAGAAAAAGATGGAAACTTTATCTTATAATAAAATATTTGTTTAAATGATAATTAAATTAGTACAAGAATAATTTTAAATAATATTTTATTTTCCAAAATCTCATTTTTTCTTAAATGCCGTATTTTAAACCTTTCGAGACCGAATGCTCCTTGCGGAGGTCTGAATCTCGCACTACTAGCCCGCGGGTGCACGATGAACCGTACTATCCCTAACGGGTTCCCCAAAGGTGGGTTGTAGCGGCGCTTTGCTTAGGTTTAACAAATACCATTCATTTAGAAAAAACGGTTTTATAAATATAAGGTATTTATTTGTAAAAAGGTATAGATTTTCGTATTTTAGTTTCTAGGGTTTCCTAAGCCAACTAGCTTATTTCTAAGGTCTAAACGACAAGTCATTAGAAGCCTCAAATCGCCTTTTCACCGTCATTTACGGCCAGGTAAGTGCCAGGTAAGTGGGAAGGAACCACGGTAGTGGGCCAAATTAAAAATCACTAGTCTAGACACACTTGCCTAGACACCACAAAGTCAGTTTAGATAAACGATCGATGTCCATGACATATCGTGCTTTCATTATAAAAGATTTTATTTAAAATTGTGTACAACTTAAAGCTTTCAAGAAAGGTTTATAAAGATAATGGTATTTTAGTGAAAAGTCCTGTATTTTCGTATTCTATATTTTGACGTTTATCAATTAGGGTTATATTTGTGTGTGTGTAGAGGCATGTCATTACCTCGTGACTTATTTTAAGTTTTAATGAAGTTTTAGAGGTTAAATATGATATATTAAACTTGAAGGTATTTAAGCGCAAGAATACGGTATTTGAAAACGTTATCATTTTATGTATGAAAATTCATTCAAATTGATTTCTACAAGTTTATTGATCAAGATAAACATATTTAGGAATGAGGGAATTGATTAAACGAAGAAAAATAAACTTCATGGTATTTTTATGAAAAGAATACGGTTTTACAAGAAAGCTATCATTTCATGTGAGAAACTTTGTTTAAATTGGTTTCTATGTGATTAATAGTCATCATGAATATATGTAGGTATTATGGATTAGGTGACAAGTGGGATTTTGTAGAAAAAACCGAATCGGAAATCGGTTTGTTCCGATTTCCGTCGGGGTTCGTAATTCCTTATTTTAAGAAATAGAAAAGAGGGAAGATTGGGACTTACGGGTTTTCAAACTCTTTTAAAGAGTAAAGAGGACTAGGGGAAAGGCCGAGGTGTGGTTTCGTCGCCGGTTGCTTCAAAGCACGTCGCCGGAATTCCGTCAGGGCTTCGCTGTGAACTCGGTTTCAAAGCACACACTTCTTGGAAAACTTTTGAGAGAGTGGCTCAAGATTTTGGAGGGTGAGAGGGTAGTGTGTAGGGTTGGTATTTATAGGGTTAGGCTAGGTTTAGGGTAGATGAAAAGTTAAAAATAAAAATGTGATAAAATGTAATAAAAATGTATTAAAAGTGGAGTAATTGGAGTTTTTAAAGAGCTCTGGAAGTGGTATGAGGCTGAAACTTTGCAGGTACGTAGGGAATATGAAAAGACACAACTTTCATGTTGTGACCCTCGCCGGAATCGGCCGAATCGGGGGTGACTCGGCCGTGACTCGGTCGGATCACTGAGTCGGCCGAGTCAAGGCCGAGTTGGCCGATTCCCGACCGAGTCCGGTGACCTGGATCTCCCCCGATGGTTCATCTACCCTCTGCAAGTGTTACATCTTTGGGTGTAGTGCGGTTTTTGTGAGATATGCACGTGTAAACTCTTGGTATTCTAAAGGTTTTAAAAAAATCAATATTAAAAATAATGTGTGGTATGGGATTCGAACTCTGATGGCTTGGTTCAGCAGTGCAAGGTATTACCAATGAGCTACAAGCTCCTTCTTGTAATTATTGTGGTATCTAATTACTTAAACTGATAGCAGCAAGAATAAATACTCCTAGTATACATTAAATTTAAAGTAAATTCTTGTACACTAAAAATGGAGTTATTATATTCTTGTAGCTTGTAATTAAAAACAAAATAATTACCTATATCTTGTGCTCATGCTAAAATACCCCTCTGTGGATTTTTGAAAAAAATATTTGAAAAAAAAAATTTTGTATAGAAAAATTAGGGTTGTTACATTCTACCCTCCTTATAAAAATTTCGTCCTCGAAATTTGTATAAGGAAAGTGTAACAGTTTGATGACAAAATTAAAGATTGTAAAGAAGTTTTGGTCAAAGTGGCGAGGAAGTTACCTGGGTTACCTTGGTTCACAGTTTCAGGTTCTATGGCTGCTAAGGTGAAAGCCTGTCGCCGTGGCACGTTCCTCCTAACTGGAGGCATATTCCCCTGTACTCGAGGCATATTTCTCAGTTCCTGATGGAATTGACGATTTGGCTGAGCAGGGAATCTACGTAGAGGTGGTGCTGGGAGTGCAGGACGAGTTGCAGGAGCTTGGATAGCTGGCTGCTGCGGGTAGTTGGCGGGTGTGTGTGCTGAGTTGTGTCTATAAGGACAGTTTCCAATTCCGTGATTGGACGTGCCACAAACCAAATATAGGCCTTTTGCGCGCTTACAGTCCTTCCACAAGTGACCTTCCTCTTGCAATAAAAGAAAAATCGGGTCTTGACCGATCCTTAACTTCTTCCAGTCTTCTGAGTTCAACATCTAGCCTTGAAGAGGCCCCTCCTGGGCAGGACGTTTCACTCCTGCAGACTGAGGTCTGCCCCTTGCCTTTATCACTGCTTCATAGATGCGGGCAGCTTCCAGAGCATCTTCATGAGTCAGAAATTTTCCCGTGGCTAGGGCAGCCTGAATCTCCGTGTCCAGTCCTTGTTGAAAGCAACGGGCTCTGATATCGTCCGTCGATATCAAGTATGCTGCGAATCCGCTTAACATGGTGAATTCAGCATCGTATTCATCTACTGATTTGTCCCATATCGATCCTTGTTGTAGATGAATAAACTGCTGCTCCATTGTAAACCTGGCAGTCGCTGGAAAGTATTTCGCGTCGAACTTCTCACGAAAAGTCTTCCATTCAATAGGCTGCGCAAGACGGCTTTCTTCCGCCTTCCACCAGTTGCGAGCGTTGTCCGTGAGTTGTAGTTTCGCTACACGGACCCAAGCGACGCCTGGCACTTGTGCTGCGGCCAGATCATCCTCGATACTTTGAGCCCATTCCTCAGCTTCCAGTGGGCTCCCCTTTCCTGAGAACTCCTTCGGATGTAAAGCCCTGAATTGCTTCACTCCCGGAGCATCAGTCTCAGAACGGTTCAGAAGTTGTTGCTGTCTCTCGAGAAGGCTGCGGATCGCCTCAAATAGCATTGTTTGCTCAGTGGGTGGTGCAGGAACAGCCGGTGTGAGAGGTAGTGCTGAGGGTGTGTTGTTGACGTTGGTTCTGGTGTTGTTTGGGGAATCCATAACTCTGAAGAAAAATTTGGGTTAGGACAGATTCAAATACATGAAATGATAAGATTCAAGGAAGATGAAATTGCAAGATTCAAGGAACATGAATTGTAAAGAATGTTTTAGTTGCTGGTTCTTGTGTTTTATATTGCTTAGGTTGTTCACGCAGACCAGAACTGCATGATAGGGATTCATACAGCTCTGACCTGCATGGGCCACCAACAAAACCTGTCACGCCCCACTTCCCAGTGTACGGTGAAGTGGACGCGACGAGGTCCGCTACGTATGTACTCAGAAGTACATACGCTAAGCGTAGCTAAGCAATATAAAATATTACACAAGAGACAAGAGTATAAAAATAACAGCAACTTTTATTTATTAACATTCTTTGTACAAAACATGGAAAGGAAAAAAAAATACAACTGGAATAAAGATGCCTAAACAGTGGCATAACAGGAAATGGAAAGTACTGAAAAGAAAAGTGTACAATGAAATTATACTGCAGGGTCTTCAGCAAATTGCTCCAAGTCTTCCTGGGTTGACTCAACTTCTACCGGGTCCAAACCACCTGACGACATTCAAAGAAGAAACAAATAGAATGTTGTCAGCGAACAAGTCGCTCGGTAAGTCCCAAAGATAAGGGGGAAATAAACAGACAGTAAGAAAGAGAGAGAGAGAGAGAGGTTTTACTGTTGTATTATAATATTATAATATTGTATTAACGTTGTTGTTTTTAGCCTGGTACAGAAGATGCCAGTGTATACGAGGGGAGTCCCACTTACACCGGGGACCTTGGTAACCTGTAGTACAAGGCTCCGTCGATAATACCACGGAACAACGGCATGAATGTAATTACGTCTTAAGTGACCACCTCGTGCCACCTTTAACATATTCCGTACCAGTCTACCCCTTAAACCCCGTTGTGTTATGATTGTATTGTAGTATTGTATTGTATAAGTTGGATGACTGATCAAAACCATGATATCAGTAAACATGTTGTAACTGCATAATCAGGTAAATGGAATAACGGAATAATGGATGTATATCTATGGTTTGATTCAGTCAAGTTGTAATGATTGTTAACAAGATTCTGGGATTCATGTATTCATATTGAGTTGGAATATTAAAGAATATAGAATGACTTGAATCATATTCAAGTCAGAAATAGTCAGACTCAAACCTGAGTCAGACTAAGAGAAATGGAATTTGAAGTTCTTTAATTGTTAGGGTCCTTATTGTAAATTATAAAACTTGTGGGGGTTTTATATAAAAATACTTTTGCATAGTTTTCAAGATACATCCCAAGTATTTATTATTCGTCTTTATTGTTATAATGAGTGTAAATTTTATTTGTGTTATTCTAGTGAATATATCCTAATAAAAGTATTAATTGATTTATTTGAAATTCATGGTATTTTAATGTAACTTTTAATCTTGTAATTTTAGAAAAAGATGGAAACTTTATCTTATAATAAAATATGTGTTTAAATGATAATTAAATTAATACAAGAATAATTTTAAATAATATTTTATTTTCCAAAATCTCATTTTTTCTTAAATGCCGTATTTTAAACCTTTCGAGACCGAATGCTCCTTGCGGAGGTCTGAATCTCGCACTACTAGCCCGCGGGTGCACGATGAACCGTACTATCCCTAACGGGTTCCCCAAAGATGGGTTGTAGCGGCGCTTTGCTTAGGTTTAACAAATACCATTCATTTAGAAAAAACGGTTTTATAAATATAAGGTATTTATTTGTAAAAAGGTATAGATTTTCGTATTTTAGTTTCTAGGGTTTCCTAAGCCAACTAGCTTATTTCTAAGGTCTAAACGACAAGTCATTAGAAGCCTCAAATCGCCTTTTCACCGTCATTTGCGGCCAGGTAAGTGCCAGGTAAGTGGGAAGGAACCACAGTAGTGGGCCAAATTAAAAACCACTAGCCTAGACACACTTGCCTAGACACCACAAAGTCAGTTTAGATAAACGATCGATGTCCATGACATATCGTGCTTTCATTATAAAAGATTTTATTTAAAATTGTGTACAACTTAAAGCTTTCAAGAAAGGTTTATAAAGATAATGGTATTTTAGTGAAAAGTCCTGTATTTTCGTATTCTATATTTTGACGTTTATCAATTAGGGTTATATTTGTGTGTGTGTAGAGGCATGTCATTACCTCGTGACTTATTTTAAGTTTTAATGAAGTTTTAGAGGTTAAATATGATATATTAAACTTGAAGGTATTTAAACGCAAGAATACGGTATTTGAAAACGTTATCATTTTATGTGTGAAAATTCATTCAAATTGATTTCTACAAGTTTATTGATCAAGATAAACATATTTAGGAATGAGGGAATTGATTAAACGAAGAAAAATAAACTTCATGGTATTTTTATGAAAAGAATACGGTTTTACAAGAAAGCTATCATTTCATGTGAGAAACTTTGTTTAAATTGGTTTCTATGTGATTAATAGTCATCATGAATATATGTAGGTATTATGGATTAGGTGACAAGTGGGATTTTGTAGAAAAAACCGAATCGGAAATCGGTTTGTTCCGATTTCCGTCGGGGTTCGTAATTCCTTATTTTAAGAAATAGAAAAGAGGGAAGATTGGGACTTACGGGTTTTCAAACTCTTTTAAAGAGTAAAGAGGACTAGGGGAAAGGCCGAGGTGTGGTTTCGTCGCCGGTTGCTTCAAAGCACGTCACCGGAATTCCGTCAGGGCTTCGCCGTGAACTCGGTTTCAAAGCACACACTTCTTGGAAAACTTTTGAGAGAGTGGCTCAAGATTTTGGAGGGTGAGAGGGTAGTGTGTAGGGTTGGTATTTATAGGGTTAGGCTAGGTTTAGGGAAGATGAAAAGTTAAAAATAAAAATGTGATAAAATGTAATAAAAATGTATTAAAAGTGGAGTAATTGGAGTTTTTAAAGAGCTCTGGAAGTGGTATGAGGCTGAAACTTTGCAGGTGCGTAGGGAATATGAAAAGACACAACTTTCATGTTGTGACCCTCGCCGGAATCGGCCGAATCGGGGGTGACTCGGCCGTGACTCGGTCGGATCACTGAGTCGGCCGAGTCAAGGCCGAGTTGGCCGATTCCCGACCGAGTCCGGTGACCTGGATCTCCCCCGATGGTTCATCTACCCTCTGCAAGTGTTACATCTTTGGGTGTAGTGCGGTTTTTGTGAGATATGCACGTGTAAACTCTTGGTATTCTAAAGGTTTTAAAAAAATCAATATTAAAAATAATGCGGGGTATGAGATTCGAACTCTGATGGCTTGGTTCAGCAGTGCAAGGTATTACCAATGAGCTACAAGCTCCTTCTTGTAATTATTGTGGTATTTAATTACTTAAACTGATAGCAGCAAGAATAAATACTCCTAGTATACATTAAATTTAAAGTAAATTCTTGTACACTAAAAATGGAGTTATTATATTCTTGTAGCTTGTAATTAAAAACAAAATAATTACCTATATCTTGTGGTCATGCTAAAATACCCCTTTATGGATTTTTGAAAAAAATATTTGAAAAAAAAAATTTTGTATAGGAAAATTAGGGTTGTTACATTCTACCCTCCTTATAAAAATTTCGTCCTCGAAATTTGTATAAGGAAAGTGTAACAGTTTGATGACAAAATTAAAGATTGTAAAGAAGTTTTGGTCAAAGTGGTGAGGAAGTTACCTGGGTTACCTTGGTTCACAGTTTCAGGTTTTATGGCTGCTAAGGTGAAAGCCTGTCGCCGTGGCACGTTCCTCCTAGCTGGAGGCATATTCCCCTATACTCGAGGCATATTTCTCAGTTCCTGATGGAATTGACGATTTGGCTGAGCAGGGAATCTACGTGGAGGTGGTGCTGGGAGTGCAGGACGAGTTGCAGGAGCTTGGATAGCTGGCTGCTGCGGGTAGTTGGCGGGTGTGTGTGCTGAGTTGCGTCTATAAGGACAGTTTCCAATTCCGTGATTGGACGCGCCACAAACCAAACATAGGCCTTTTGCGCGCCTACAGTCCTTCCACAAGTGACCTTCCCTCTTGCAATAAAAGCAAAAATCGGGTCTTGACCGATCCTTAACTTCTTCCAGTCTTCTGAGTTCAACAGCTAGACTTGAAGAGGCCCCTCCTGGGCAGGACGTTTCACTCCTGCAGACTGAGGTCTGCCCCTTGCCTTTATCACTGCTTCATAGATGCGGGCAGCTTCCAGAGCATCTTCATGAGTCAGAAATTTTCCCGTGGCTAGGGCAGCCTGAATCTCCGTGTCCAGTCCTTGTTGAAAGCGACGGGCTCTGATATCGTCCGTCGGTATCAAGTATGCTGCGAATCGGCTTAACATGGTGAATTCAGCATCATATTCATCTACTGATTTGTCCCATATCGATCCTTGTTGTAGATGAATGAACTGCTGCTCCATTGCAAACCTGGCAGTCGCTGGAAAGTATTTCGCGTCGAACTTCTCGCGAAAAGTCTTCCATTCAATAGGCTGCGCAAGACGGCTTTCTTCCGCCTTCCACCAGTTGCGAGCGTTGTCCGTGAGTTGTAGTTTCGCTACACGGACCCAAGCGACGCCTGGCACTTGTGCTGCGGCCAGATCATCCTCGATACTTTGAGCCCATTCCTCAGCTTCCAGTGGGCTCCCCTTTCCTGAGAACTCCTTCGGATGTAAAGCCCTGAATTGCTTCACTCCCGGAGCATCAGTCTCAGGACGGTTCAGAAGTTGTTGCTGTCTCTCGAGAAGGCTGCGGATCGCCTCAAATAGCATTGTTTGCTCAGTGGGTGGTGCAGGAACAGCCGGTGTGAGAGGTAGTGCTGAGGGTGTGTTGTTGACGTTGGTTCTGGTGTTGTTTGGGGAATCCATAACCCTGAAGAAAAATTTGGGTTAGGACAGATTCAAGTACATGAAATGATAAGATTCAAGGAAGATGAAATTGCAAGATTCAAGGAACATGAATTGTAAAGAATGTTTTAGTTGCTGGTTCTTGTATTTTATATTGCTTAGGTTGTTCACGCAGACCAGAACTGCATGATAGGGATTCATACAGCTCTGACCTGCATGGGCCACCAACAAAACCTGTCACGCCCCACTTCCCAGTGTACGGTGAAGTGGACGCGACGAGGTCCGCTACGTATGTACTCAGAAGTACATACGCTAAGCGTAGCTAAGCAATATAAAATATTACACAAGAGACAAGAGTATAAAAATAACAGCAACTTTTATTTATTAACATTCTTTGTACAAAACATGGAAAGGAAAAAAAAAATACAACTGGAATAAAGATGCCTAAACAGTGGCATAACAGGAAATGGAAAGTACTGAAAAGAAAAGTGTACAATGAAATTATACTGCAGGGTCTTCAGCAAATTGCTCCAAGTCTTCCTGGGTTGACTCAACTTCTGCTGGGTCCAAACCACCTGACGACATTCAAAGAAGAAACAAATAGAATGTCGTCAGCGAACAGGTCGCTCGGTAAGTCCCAAAGATAAGGGGGAAATAAACAGACAGTAAGAAAGAGAGAGAGAGAGAGAGGTTTTACTGTTGTATTATAATATTATAATATTGTATTAACGTTGTTGTTTTTAGCCTGGTACAGAAGATGCCAGTGTATACGAGGGGAGTCCCACTTACACCGGGGACCTTGGTAACCTGTAGTACAAGGCTCCGTCGATAATACCACGGAACAACGGCATGAATGTAATTACGTCTTAAGTGACCACCTCGTGCCACCTTTAACATATTCCGTACCAGTCTACCCCTTAAACCCCGTTGTGTTATGATTGTATTGTAGTATTGTATTGTATAAGTTGGATGACTGATCAAAACCATGATATCAGTAAACATGTTGTAACTGCATAATCAGGTAAATGGAATAACTGAATAATGGATGTATATCCATGGTTTGATTCAGTCAAGTTGTAATGATTGTTAACAGGATTCTGGGATTCATGTATTCATTTTGAGTTGGATTATTAAAGAATATAGAATGACTTGAATCATATTCAAGTCAGAAATAGTCAGACTCAAACCCGAGTCAGACTAAAAGAAATGGAATTTGAAGTTCTTTAATTGTTAGGGTCCTTATTGTAAATTATAAAACTTGAGGGGGTTTTATATAAAAATACTTTTGCATAGTTTTCAAGATACACCCCAAGTATTTATTATTCGTCTTTATTGTTATAATGAGTGTAAATTTTATTTGTGTTATTCTAGTGAATATATCATAATAAAAGTATTAATTGATTTATTTAAAATTCATGATATTTTAATGTAACTTTTAATCTTGTAATTTTAGAAAAAGATGGAAACTTTATCTTATAATAAAATATGTGTTTAAATGATAATTAAATTAATACAAGAATAATTTTAAATAATATTTTATTTTCCAAAATCTCATTTTTTCTTAAATGCCGTATTTTAAACCTTTCGAGACCGAATGCTCCTTGCGGAGGTCTGAATCTCGCACTACTAGCCCGCGGGTGCACGATGAACCGTACTATCCCTAACGGGTTCCCCAAAGGTGGGTTGTAGCGGCGCTTTGCTTAGGTTTAACAAGTACCATTCATTTAGAAAAAACAGTTTTATAAATATAAGGTATTTATTTGTAAAAGGGTATAGATTTCCGTATTTTAGTTTCTAGGGTTTTCTAAGCCAACTAGCCTATTTCTCAGGTCTAAACGACAAGTCATTAGAAGCCTTAAATCGCCTCTTCACCGTCATTTGCGACCAGGCAAGTGCTAGGTAAGTGGGAAGGAACCACAGTAGTTGGCCTAATTAAAAAACACTAGCTTAGACACACTTGCCTAGACACCACAAAGTCAGTTTAGATAAACGATCGATGTCCATGACATATCGTGCTTTCATTATAAAAGATTTTATTTAAAATTGTGTACAACTTAAAGCTTTCAAGAAAGGTTTATAAAGATAATGGTATTTTAGTGAAAAGTCCTGTATTTTCGTATTCTATATTTTGACGTTTATCAATTAGGGTTATATTTGTGTGTGTAGAGGCAGGTCATTACCTCGTGAATTATTTTAAGTTTTAATGAAGTTTTAGAGATTAAATATGATATATTAAACTTGAAGGTATTTAAGCGCAAGAATACGGTATTTGAAAACGTTATCATTTTATGTGTGAAAATTCATTCAAATTGATTTCTACAAGTTTATTGATCAAGATAAACATATTTAGGAATGAGGGAATTGATTAAACGAAGAAAAATAAACTTCATGGTATTTTTATGAAAAGAATACGGTTTTACAAGAAAGCTATCATTTCATGTGAGAAACTTTGTTTAAATTGGTTTCTATGTGATTAATAGTCATCATGAATATAGGTAGGTATTATGGATTAGGTGACAAGTGGGATTTTGTAGAAAAAATCGAATCGGAAATCGGTTTGTTCCGATTTCCGTCGGGGTTCGTAATTCCGTATTTTAAGAAATAGAAAAGAGGGAAGATTGGGACTTACGGGTTTTCAAACTCTTCTAAAGAGTAAAGAGGACTAGGGGAAAGGCCGAGGTATGGTTTCGTCGCCGGTTGGTTCAAAGCACGTCGCCGGAATTCCGTCAGGGCTTCGCCGTGAACTCGGTTTCAAAGCACACACTTCTTGGAAAACTTTTGAAAGAGTGGCTCAAGATTTTGGAGGGTGAGAGGGTAGTGTGTAGGGTTGGTATTTATAGGGTTAGGCTAGGGTTAGGGTAGATGAAAAGTTAAAAATAAAATTGTGATAAAATGTAATAAAAATGTATTAAAAGTGGAGTAATTGGAGTTTTTAAAGAGCTCTGGAAGTGGTATGAGGCTGAAACTTTGCAGGTGCGTAGGGAATATGAAAAGACACAACTTTCATGTTGTGACCCTCGCCGGAATCGGCCGAATCGGGGGTGACTCGGCAGTGACTCGGTCGGATCACTGAGTTGGCCGAGTCAAGGCCGAGTTGGCCGATTCCCGACCGAGTCCGGTGACCTGGATCTCCCCCGACGGTTCATCTACCCTCTGCAAGTGTTACATCTTTGGGTGTAGTGGGGTTTTTGTGAGATATGCACGTGTAAACTCTTGGTATTCTAAAGGTTTTAAAAAAATCAATATTAAAAATAATGTGGGGTATGGGATTCGAACTCTGATGGCTTGGTTCAGCAGTGCAAGGTATTACCAATGAGCTACAAGCTCCTTCTTGTAATTATTATGGTATTTAATTACTTAAACTGATAGCAGCAAGAATAAATACTCCTAGTATACATTAAATTTAAAGTAAATTCTTGTACACTAAAAATGGAGTTATTATATTCTTGTAGCTTGTAATTAAAAACAAAATAATTACCTATATCTTATGCTCATGCTAAAATACCCCTTTGTGGATTTTTGAAAAAAATATTTGAAAAAAAAAAATTTGTATAGGAAAATTAGGGTTGTTACAGGTGTCAGTTGGATCACCTAAGATTTATACAGGTGCTCATTGGGTTATGAGTACACCGGACAGGACTCGCCGGGAACATGCTAGTTGGTATTATACCTAGCGTCAGATAGCAGTTCCCTGGTGACATGTGTACAGGTTAGTTCATCGACCTGAGATCGTCATTTGTCTCGTGTGAGTTCCCACTGTGCTTTGATTACTAACCTACCATGGCTCAAAGGAGTCGTGCAAACAGGTTTTAGTTGGGTACAGTCCCGAGCCACATGGAGGCAGTGAGCGGATCAGCAGGGGTTCGTCTCTCCCGGTATTAGGGGTGAGATTGCGCTGTGTCTAGGAGAGCCATTACACGAAGTCCTTGGCCAAGGCAGGAGATTTACTGGTAGGTATTCCAGTAGTATCTGTTAGTGTATATGCCCTAGGGGCCATTATTGTATCATACTCGGTTGTATATTACTTAATGGAAGCTTGGGATATTCACAGTTGTATATAACAGTCTTGCTAAAAATGGTACTATGCTACTTGGTTTGAGTCTACTTTAATATGTGCATATGTTTTTTGTAATGTATCACTTATACATATTAGTAGAGCCCATAGGATCTTTGCTTGATTACCAGCGTTGTGATGGCAGTCACACTAGTGGGGGCTGGGTAGTCTGTAAGCAACATTCTATACAGGTCCCTGGTCGTTGGATTATCGAGATAGGGCATCGATATTCCGGAGTAGACTAAGTGTATACGCTTCCCATCCCAGTTGGGGATATGGTCTGTCCCACAGCCATCAGTACGTCGTACTGGAGATAGTATACAGGTGCTCGTTAGGTTACGGGTATACCGGACAGGACTCGCCGGGGAACTGATTGGTTGGTATTATACCCATCGTCAGTTAACAGTTCCCAGGTGACATGAGTACAGCATAGTCTGCAGACTTGACACTGCTACTTCTCCTCGAGTGTGTCCCACTGTTCTTGGATTGCTACCCTAGCACGGCTCAAAGGAGTCGTGCAAACAGGTAGCAGTTGGGTGCAGTCCCGAGCACTTGGAGGCAGTGGCAGTTAGACAGGATTCGTCTCTCCCAGTATTGGGAGTCGATATCGCGCTATGTCGGAGAGCCATTACGCATAGTCCCTGGCCAGGGCAAGCGAGATTTACTAGTAGGTTCCAGTAGTTTTCTCAGGGTGTAATGGGCTACGCTCTGACATGACTTGTACAGCTATTACGGGACTGACGCTTGCCGCCCCCTAGGCTTGATATGCGATAGTCTTAGACGAACAGATCGGACTGTACGGAGATTGTCACATCAGGCTCAGTGGGAGTTCGGATGAGTTTCCTCATCGGCCTTCTTATCGACATCTACCTGGGGACCGTTACGTACAGCTAGTGCCGCTTGCGGTCTGTGGTTAAACCCACTACCAGCGTAGTGTCGAGTCATTAGAGTCCCACACAGAGTGTTTCCCTGGTCCATACGAAACGATATAGAGGTCGTATGGTTTTACGACAAGGGTTCGGACGCGTACGTGTGTTTACGCATGTACGACTTTTCGGACAGTTTTTACTAGCCGGCTTTGGTTTAAGCCAGATTCTAGTATCAGGTTATTGGATTTATACAGTCTAAAGTTTTTCCGTGTTTTCACGGATTGGAGGGGCGTTCTCGTAATTTTCTGGAAAGCTTCTAGATGAGTGGTGACTAAGGGATTAAGGTGGCATGAGCATTAATTGCTTAATGACTCATTTGTGTGATTCATCCTTTGTATTAAATGATTCATTAATGAGTTAATGAGTCATATGATGAATCACACAAGATGAATGCATCAATCATGATGATTAATCATATATATTATTTATTTGATTAATTGTTATGGTTGATATATTCTAGTGAGTTCATTTTTCTTCTCAGTCTTATGCTCACCTTCTCTCTCCTCAAGCTCATCCTCTCTTGAAACCCTAATCCTCCCCTCTCATGTGTTGAGATCAAGGATTAGATAGACTAATACATCCATAACCTTACTCTATATCCCCTAGGTAGCTTAGATTAGCACTTTGAGCAACCTAATTATCTCAAGTTAGAGATAAAGCTTGGCGTAGGAGCTCTCGGGTGGATCATCTTTGATTTGAGGAGGCCGTTGAGGTGCCGATGTTCCAAGGAGCCTACGAGGAGTGGAGGACCGCGATGAAGACCCGAAGGACAAGTAACGTGAGGTATAACTTCGTATCCTAGTAGTTAAACCTCTAGTAGTTTGTTAGCAATGGTTTAGATAACGATTCATGCGCTCAAGTCCGTGTTACGAAGCTTTGATAATCGTTTTTCATATATTCCGCCTCCCCGCAAGTTCGTGGGGTGCGTGACATGGACTTACAGTATCTCAAGGTGTTCTGGGCTACACTCCGACACGACTTGTACCGTTTTTGAGGATCTGACTTTTACCAACCCCCTAGGCCAGACATGCGATATTCATAGACGAACGGACCGGACTGTACGGATATTGTCACTGACAGGCTCAGTAGGGTGTCAGGATGAGTTCGCTCATCGACCTCCCTTTTGGTCAATACCTGGTAGCCCGTTACGTACGGCTAATACCTCTGACGTGCTAGTGGTTAAATCCACGGCCAAAGTATTGACGAGTCTTTAGAGTCCCCCATAGACAGTTTATCAAGTTTCGGGCGAAACGCTGTAGAGGCCGTATGGATTTATGGCAGGGTTCGAACGTACGCGTGCACTTGTGCACGTGTTATGGTTTGGACGGATAATACTAGCGGGCTTTGGTTTAAGCCGGATCCTATCATTATACAGTGTAGATTTTGTCTCATTGCATTTGTATTCGGTCGGAATACAAATGCGGGTATGTATATATGGTCGCGGGGTTTTCCTGTAATTTATTACGGGATCGTCTTTTTGAAGTTGCCAGTTTGCATTCCGTTTCGGCCATTTTCCTTTCTTTCTTTCTTTGGCTGAAAATTGATGTGAGGGGTTTATTTGCAAGAGTTGCAATTTGTAAAGGAGGGTGTTTTTTTGTGGTGGCTTGGTTCTAGAAAGCTTTCTTTCTCATGTTGCATTATTTGTGCTCATGGCTTGCATTTATTATGATAGGATTTTGGAAAGACTTTGGTGTGACCAAATTTCCCCATTATCACCACCCTTTCTTAGGCTCACCCCTTGCTTTTTCTTGTGCTTACCCCCCCTCTCTATGCATGGCCGGCCACCAAAAAGGAATGGGCAGTGGAGGATTTTTGGGGTGTGTAAAATTATTCATTCTCATTTGCTTGCATCAAAAATTCCTTAGCTCATCTCCATAGTTTATTCCTCCATCCATTGTGGCAACTTCATTAACCCCTTGAGACAAATCGTTCTACACTCAGTCTACAGCAATCTTGGACACGTCGGCTAGCCAACTTCGTGTCCGAGTTGCCTCGGTTCAGAGGTGGGAGCCCGTAAAAAGACTTCTCGATGTGGTGCCCTTCCAACGAGGAGACCGGAGATCAGTGATACCGCGTGGAGCTTGGGATGGTGGCCGAAGACCGAAGGACACGGATCGCTCGGTATAGCTCTCTACCCTTTCTCCAGTTAGCTAGTAGTAGGTTAATGGTCCGATCCGGGTTTATAGTCTGCGGTAGCGCCGGTTTCTAGTTTAAAGAAAAGTTTTTTTTCCGCATTTTGGCCTCGGACAGACGGCCGGGGCATTACCGTAGACTTACACAAGGCACTTGGCTTTCGCACTGTCAATTTCCCAGGTCTTACGGATCTCCTTATCCGCGACGCTAGAATCTGGACCTGCGACGGTGGGGGCTTTAGTAGTAAGAATATAACCCAGTTTGTCATATGTGATTGCCATCTTGACATTCCTGAGCCAATCTTTATAGTTTGGCCATGTCAATATGTTTTTATCTAAAAGTAACTTAAGGCGGATCATCTTGGTCTCTGCAATTAGGAGAGAGAGAAGAAACACTTTATCATGATACTGTTGCAAGTTTAGATTGGTTTTTAGTTTATCTAAACAGAATGGCTCCCACTGTTTCTCGAATCCTTTCTCAAACAATAAAAGAAGAATTAGTCAGGATTAATCTCACCGTACAATATTTTCTTAACCTTTTAGCCAGGCTGGTGTTGGTACTTCGAGCGAGGTTTTCCAACGCTTTCGCGAAATTCCTTAATTATATAACCTCTTTTCCCTGGAGGCGTAGCCTCGCTAACACCATTCTAGACACCTACTTGGTTTATAGCATTGATCGTTTAGTGAAAAATTCTCCCGAGGAGTAGCATATACTCACAGTAGGATTGGGATCCAAATATAATAGTGTGATAAAGTCGAAGGAATCTTACCAAAATTATCACACTCCAAATGCTATGCAACACTGGCAAGTTTCAGTTTCTTTATAAACTCCCGATGTGGATTTTTGCCCCATGCTCTTATGACCTTGATGACGGCCAACATATCATAAGTCACATGTCAAGTTCTACCCGTCATTGTCCAGGTTAATTTGAACCCACCCGTACATACCCTTGACGAAGGCCAACATAGTAGTACGACTGTCCCAAACCAATGCATCTATCTATGCAACAGATGAATATCCAGCAGCCACCAATCACTATGTCTTGGCAAAGGTCAAAATACATAGCTTGAATACTACTGAATATTCAACTGAAATGATGGAGGGCTACGGCTGGTTTTGGTGAAACCATTAACATAGTGAACTTGATATAATCGAAGGAACGTGATATCTTTTAAAGGAGTGGTTTAGGCTCCGTATTTTAAAAGATCTGCTGTTTTGAAAAAACCGAGCGGTTTTAAAAAATTGTTCCAACGATTCAACTTTGGATTGTTTTTCTTTGCATTAATCTAATGCAGTCCCATCATTTACACTAATCATTACAGAGAGAAATAAAAATATGACGTATGCTTATGCCATCCGCATTCGCCACGGGGTCCCGTCTTACACCATTAGGTTACTTAACTAACGCCAGAGCGGGGGCTGGACTAGCGCGGATGCAAAACATAAGCAACGTCTAATGCATAGAATGTATATATATATTTATCATTTGTCTCACGCAATAATAAGGCATTCCAGATCATAGATGAATATATTAGATATACTAGGAATTCCGCATTTCATTTAAACCTGTAACGAAAGATGGATTCCACGGTCGTGATGAATAGCCAAAACCCCACCCCAGACCCCTACGGGTACGGCAAACTACTCGTCAAATTCCTGAAGTGAAGCAACTTCTCTCAACAAAGTGAGTAGGCCACTCGACACGTCAAAGAACCCGGTAATTTGTGCACCCCACCTTGGGTCTATCCTAGGAGCAGAAAACAGTAAAAAGAAATAATAAAACGGTGGCTACAACCTCAACCCGGATGTGCCCTGCAAAATAATATTACATCAAATTAAAATTTACATTGAATGAAAGAAAAAAAACTCTCTTCTCACATCCCCGGCTATTCATTCACGATGATCCAATAATGTTCGTATACACAAACCAATCACAGATATGTGCAACTCCCACTAACCGACATATGGCAATTAGCGAAAGTTTAAAAACACATATAACAAACAGAAGAATCAATCAGCCAAGAACGATAGAAATTCGATCGAAACATATTTTCTGAGTCTACCCCAAGTGCAAACCAGCACACAAAAATACTGGGTAGAAACCAAATATCCCTAAAAACAGAACACCACAAATTATAAATAACAGAAGAAAAAAGTTGTGAATCGGCCTTGACTAGGCGGCGGAACCGCGGTGAATTGGACCGGTTCGCCGCGCTTCCGCGGCGGTCTTTACGATTCATGCACTCATTTTTATTCACTGTTCTTACGATACCCTGCATGCATTTTTAGTACATCTAAAATAATTTTTCTGACAGTTTAAAAAATCGACAGCAAGTTAGGGATTTGGTGTTCCGTTTTCGGTTTTTTCCGACGATTGAAATTCTAACACTTGCTAATAAGCTAGTAAAGGTTTAGTTGGCTCTGATACCACTATAATTCGACACCACACACCTCGTGAGTTCGCGGGGAGGCGGAAAGTGTAAAAAACAATAATAATTTGTTTCGTAACATCGACTAAACACCAAGATCGAAGCTAAAACTTAACTAACTATAAGTCTTTGAAGTATTAACTACAAACACAAGTGTTATACCTCACGTAACTGGTCTTTCTTTGCACTCACTATCCTTCTTTCCTGTGCGAGCTCCTTAGAGTAGTACGGATAGCGCCTCCTCGTCGGCTTTCTTGAATCGAAGACGATCCATCCGAGAGTCTGTGTATCGAGCTCCTACTTCAATACCGAAGTAACTAGGGAACCTAGTTCGCTACACTAGATGACCTAGGTGATGTACAGTATTTAGATGGATTAGAATGTCTCATTTTGCCTTAGGTAACTCAACACATGAGAGGTTAAGGGTTTGACGAAGAAGAAGATGGCTTGAGGAAAAGGTAGTGAAGACTTTGCATAAAAGATGAGAATGAACTCTTGTTCTAAACTGAACCATACTAATTATCCCTAGAATAAATCTTATGAATAATGAAAAATAAGGTTCAATTTACAACTATATGAGTCATGGCTTGAAAATCCACCATGTGTCACATTAAGCCATGCTCTAAATCATGCATAATCCACCTCATTTCCTCAATACATAATGCATTATTCATTTAACCTAAAATGAATAATACAATTATGATATGTTATCTTCAAAAAGCATCTTTGAACAAATTACAAAAATGTCCCTCGTCCGTATATACATACCCGTATCCGTATTCGGAAAAATATGAATACAAAAGAGACGAAAACAATTCATTAGTACAATACTAGGATCCGGCTTAAATCAAAGCCCACTAGTATTGTCCGTTCAAATCATCATGCTTGCATAAGTACACACACATAAGCTAACCCTGTCGTAAAACATACGACCTCTACATCTTTTACCCGATGCAGGAAAACCCTCTTTGTGGGACTCTAAAGATTCGACACTATGCTGGCAGTGGGTTTAACCACAGGCCATAAGCGGTACTAGCTGCATGTAACGGCCCCCAGGTATATGTAGATAAGAAAGCCGATGAGAATAACTTATCTGAACTCCTACTGAGCCTATCTGTGACAATATCCATACAGTCCGGTCTGTTCGTCTAAGAGTATCGCATATCGGGCCTAGGGGCGGTAGTCGTCAGATCTCTAATAACGCAATAAGTCGTTCCGGGGTAGAGCCCAAAACACCCTGAGAAACTACTGGAGTACCTACCAGTAAATCTCACTTGCCCTGGCCAGGGACTTGTGTAATGGCTTTTTGATCACAGCGCGATATCGACCCCCAATATCAGGAGAGATGAATCCTATCTAACCGTCACTGCCTCCAAGTGCTTCGGGACTGCACCCAACTACTACCTGTTTGCATAACTTAATAGAGCCGTGGTAGGGTAGTAATCTAAGAACAGTGGGAACACACTCGAGGAGAAGCAGCAGTGTCAAGTCAACTGACTATGCTATACTCATGGCACCTGGGAACTGCTACCTGACGATAGGTATATTACCGACCAACAGTTCCCCATGAGTCCGTCCAGTGTAACTCATAACCTAATGAGCACTTGCATACTATCTCCAGTACGACGTATTAATGGCCGTGGGACAGACCATCTCCCCTGCTGGGATGAGAAGCGTATACACTAGTCTACTCTGGAGTATCGATGCCATGTCTTGATAATCCTATGACTAGGGACAAGAATAAGGATGTGCTTATAGACTATCCAGCCTCCACTAGTGTGACTGCTATAAAAATGCTGGTAGTCAAGCAAATGATCCTAAGGGCTCTATCAATATGTATTAGCTATACGTCGATACAAACATATACACATATTTAGATAGAAACAAACCAAGTAGCATTCTACTATATTGAGCAAGACTGTCATAAAACCTGTGTATATCCCAAGCTTCCAAAATATAATATACAAACTAGTACTATACAATAATGGCCTCTAGGGCATATACCACTAACAGTATTATGGTTGATGATACATTGAACATGGATATATGAGAATCACACAAGAGTTAAAGGTGAAAAGAATAATTTATATTTAAAAGAAAATAAAAAGAAAAGAAGAATGAGTCATGGTTTTGAATACTTGGAAAAGCATTGAGAAGCCATGACTCATCTTCAATTCTTGTTTTACTCTTAGATATTTATCATTCTAATCTCATCTTATCTACCTTAAATAGTTCACACTCATTCAAAGTTCATATTCTTCTTCATCTCCTCACTAGATTTTCTAGGATGAGAAAAAGAAAAGAGAAAGAAATAATTTTTGTGAGCAAAGTTCCTACTTCATCAACCTACACCACTCTAGCCCATAAGTATAGCTTGTTAACTTCACTAATACCTTGATTAGTGAAGTGTGAGCTTGAGTGTGAGTTGCCTCAAGGTGGATCATCTTCGACGATGAAGACTACAAGCAAGATCGTTCCATTCTTCAAGTGGAGTCAAAGAAGAGTTTTAGAGACTACTACTTGGAGCTTTAGAAGCGAAGGACTAGACTACAAAGGTTGTAAACTCTATTCACTTGGTTTAGAACATAGTTTGCTAACTTTGAAACCCTAATTCTCTAGTTCGATTCTTGTTAGTATACTTAGACCTCTAAATTTTTAAAATTGCATACTTGATGCTCATTGAAACCTAGTAGAGGTGCTAAGACATACTTTCATGGTATCAGAGCCAAGCTAGAGGCTTATGAATGAATTAGACAAAGTTAAAGTGTTTGATCGACATTTTAACTATGTTAGGCTTAGGTTTGAAATGGAGCAACGATTTGTCCACCTACAACAAGGATCCATGTGGGACAAGTCGGTAGACGAGTACAATGCCGATTTCACTATGTTAGGCAGATGCACCGCCTATCTAATTCGTACCGCCGAGATCCGCACCAGACGTTTTCAGCAGGGTCTAGACCTCGACATCCAGGCTGCTGTAGAAATGAAAGATTTTCTGACTCATGAATTATCTTTAAAGGTAGCCCGTCGTTATGAAGTTGTTATCAAGAAGAAGGGAAGGCCGCAGTCGGCCGGAGAAAAATGCTCAGTTAACTAAATTATTGGAGGAGCCTTCTCGAGGCCAGAATCTATAGCGTCATCCAGAAGGCTAGGAGGATCATTTTACAAATATGGATCAACCATCTGCGACTACTGCAAGAAGTTGGGGCACCTGATGAAAAATTGCAGACGAACTAACGGTATTTGTATGATTTGTGGATCGCCTACGCACACTTAAGAGCATGCCCAAAATACAGAGCTGACGCAACCTCCGCACTAAGACCGACTATCTAAGCTCCCCTACCCTCTTAGATCTACCTGCACCTCTTCCACGCGAGCCATCTTTACCTCGTTAGACAACAATGTACCAGCAGACACAGAGAAAAGTGTCGAGATGCCAGGCTTTCACTATGTACGCCATAAAGGCCGAAGCCACAAGTCAAGGTAACACCGGTAAAATTTCCTTCGGCTAAATTCAAATTCTTGCATTCTTTATCCTTTCTCATACAACATCGATACAAATTTAGTAATCCCTAACCCAGCTTTCATGACTACTTCAACTTAAAATTTTCCTTGAATTTGTTACAATAACCTCCTTATGTAAATTTCGAGGACGAAATTTTTTCTAAGGTGGGTAGGATGTAATGACTCTAAAATTCCTATACACTTTTATTTACCTAATGTTAATATAAAGGTAGGGTTAGAGGTTATAAGTATTTCTTGTTAAATAAGTATAAGAAACTCCCTGTCGATCATTAGTTAAGACTTTCCGCTGCTGTCCCATAGCCCACGTGTTTGAATTCTATCAGTCCCAATTACTTTCATATTTTTCTTTTTAACATTTTGGAATCTCAAGAGTTTGCACGAGCTTCACACGGATATACGAAAAGTTGCAACATAAATAAAGTGGATAAATGAGTTATTTAAACAAAATTAAAAACCTGGCACGAACTCCGAGGAGTTTGACCCCATCTTGGCCACCCAAAATAGCCAAATAGCCACAATCGGCGGCCCAGATTTGACCAATTTAGTCCGTGCTTTTCCCGTGCGACCCTTTGACTCCCCACTACCTATTTTCTATTTAAAAATTTCTAAAACTACCCAAAGAACTGGCAGGCTATTCATCTACCTTTTACTTTATTTTGATTCACTATTTAATTCTTTTTAATTATCTTTAATCCACCATACCCCTCATTATTTCTCCTATAAATACTCAACCAGACCTAGATTTCTTCCCCTAGGCATATCTATCTCAAATCCTAACTCTCAAATTCTCTCTAAGAAGCTCGAGCTCATTTTCGTCAAGCTTGGTCTCATTGTTCTTCTTCTTCTTACCTACTCTACACTAAAAGTTACCGAGAGCAAGCCAGAAGCTCAAGTTTGTTATCCTACTTTCATCGTCAGTCTCGATTCTTCAAATCGAGGCTACTTCCCTTCTTTTCTCGCTCGCACGAGTACGAGTGGTATGGGTAAGTCATCTCATCCTTCTTACTGTTACCTCTTGGTTATATCCTTCGTCAAGTCCCCTTTGACTTCTTTTCCTTTGCCCCCTCATCATCATCACAATATAATTATTAGGATAATTAATCTTGAAATTTATTTTGCAACCTTTTATATGTTCACTAAATTTTCCATGCTATGTTAATAAGAAAATATAAATTTACCACCCTATCATCTTGCAATCCATGTCTCATTACATATATTTAAAATGAAGTTGCCATGGTTAAAATAATATTAGAATGAAAGTTCACAAATAAAAACAGTTTCTTTAAATTGATACTTGATGGTAGTTTATTGTTAACATATTAGATCATATCATGTACGGAGTAATGACCTACCCCACACTCACACATGATATTCATGGCACGAACATATATTTGTATCTTTTGGTAAAAAAATGTTTTACATTAAAATACCGTCAAATTCTAAAATACGGTATCTAAATCGATATTTTATTCCTTTGCAATTATGATTCTACAACCCTCGTTAGGGGACCCGTTTAGGTATGGTGCGGATTATCGCACATCCCGGAGATAGTAGAGTGAGGCGCAGAACTTTTCATGGAGCATTCGGTCTCGAAAGGAAGAAAATACGGTTCTAAAGAAATTATGACTTTTTAAAATAAAGTTAAAGAAAATTGAAAATACTTTAAATTATATATTCGTAGTTTCAAAGAAAAAAAAATTTGTGAAAAATATTTTTTATAAAATACTCTAAAATGAAAAGATTAAATCTTTAAGAAAATATTCTCAAGTTTCCAAAAGATAGATTTTTTCCATAAAGATACCATAGACTTTTAAAGGCTAGGTTTTATCACTAAAATACCACTAAATTTAAAATACATTTTTCTAAAAAGTCTTGACATTCTAATTAACATGTTTTTATCAAAAACACCATTGAGGTTTATTTTTTAAAATTAAAACATTTTATATAAACTGCTCGAGAAATTCAAAACATTTAAGTATATAAAATAAACAACTTGATAAATATTTAAGGACTTTATATTAATAATGGGTTAAGCGGTACCAATTCTCTAAGCGCGAGGAGCCGGAGAAGGTGAGTGCTTTCCTATCTAGTTTAGATTAAACTACAAACTAAAAGAATTATCATTTGGCTATCGTCTTTGAAAAAGTCATAAATACTGTCGCCCATTTGCAGGGGTTGCCCGATAGTTTCCAAACTTAAGAATTTCATGTTGGGCTTCCGTTGCACCTAATCTAGGGTTTGGTAGCATCACTCATGCCACTTTAAAATTTAGAGAGGTGCAAAGCAAGCAAACCATGATTCATGCTAGAATTTCTAGGGTAACAAGTTTGTATCACATATAAAGAAGTAAAGAGATTAGGATTACAACCTTTGTAGTCCATTCCTTCGCTTCATAAGCTCCGTGTTGAGATCCCTTCGCTGCGATCATCAAGAACTCCGACTCTCGTGAGGCTCTCAGAGGTGAATGATGCATCTTGCTTGAAGTTTTCTTGATCTAAGATGATCTACCTTAAAGAATCTCTAACCCAAGCTTACACTTCACTAATGAACTTATTAGAGAAGTGAACAACCTAATTTAAGTGGCTAGAATAGATGTGGACGATGAAGTAGGAATTTTTCTCTCTTTTGTTTTCAATTTCTCACTTAGAATCATCACACACAAAAAGCTAGTCGAGCTGTTTCAAGAAGAAGAAGAAGAGGAAGAAAACCTTTTGTGATGAATAATGAATTTTTTTTGTTGTGGTTACAATTGCAACCATGGGTTAAGAATGAAAACCTTAACCCTTGCAGAGAATAAACCATAGGTTAAGAGTTTGGGTTGGGTTAACAAATATCTTCACAAAATATCAAAGGAAGATGACAAAGTCAAAGCTTCATGAAACTTCCTTAACCCTCATCCATACACTTAACCCTAATCCAAACCCTAACTAGGTTTAAACTCAAAACTTTGTTACATTTGTAACCCTAACTTATTACAATATTATATATCACATATATAATATATTTTGTAACAAAAGAAAATAATACAATTAACATATATCGCATATACATCAATGTATTATCCAGTGAGAAAATGAATCAATAAAGTGAGCTTATATTAGTTGACGTAATGTAATATATCACATATATAATTATACATTAAATTATCGAATCAACACTTGATCCGACAATCCGGCTATAATACATATAACCGATTAATATAACATGTACCAATTCATCAAATCAACACTTGATCCGATGACCCGGCTATATCACATATACCCGGCCGATATCTCATATCGCGAGAATAGAATACGGTATCTCATATCGTATTACACTCGGTCCCACACATATCACATATCTGCTCCTACTCCATTTTGCCCGAGCCAGGAAACCTCTGTGTAGGACTCTAAAGAATCGTCAATACACCGGCAGTAGGTGATGATCATATCAAACACCCACAAGCTGCAAGCGGTCAGCTAAACGTAACAGCCACCCAGGTATTGACCGATCAGAAGATCAACAAGCAAGCCCGTACATTCTCCTGTGAATCCAATCAGTAACACTACTGTACAGTCCGGTCTCTTCGTCTCATATGTTGCATATCAAGTCTAGGGGTGGTAAACGTCAGACCCCAGTAACCGATAAGTCGTGTCGATGTGAGGCTCATAACAGGTCGAGAAACTACTGATAACTCTTACCAGTAGCACTCCATATTAGCCCTGGCCAGGGACTTCGACTTATAGACAATCGAACACAGCACAACATCAACTCCTTATACGGGGAGAGACGAAACCCCTCCTATCGCTTATTGCCTCCATGTGATTCGGGACTGTACTCAAAAGCTACTGTTTTGCACATCCTCTTGGACGTGGTAAGGTGGAAATCAAAGCACAGTGGGAATCACAGAAGACTCTATGACGATCTCGGGTCTACAGACTAATCTGTACCAGTGTCACCGGAGAACTGTTATCTGAAGATAGGTATAATACCATCTAGAAGTTCTCAGCGAGTCCGTTCAGTGTACCCAGTCTCCACTGAGCACCCGTACACCATCTTTGATGTCAAACACCGATGGATATGAGATCATCCATCGCCCATCATATGAGTCAAGATGCGTATACGCTAGTCTACTCTGGAGTATCGATGCCCTGTCTCGATACTCCCTCGATTAGGAACAGTTATAGGATGTACTCTTTGACTACCCTGGCCCCATTAGTATGATCTGCATCATAGTCCTAGTAGTCGAGTACATATCCTAAGGGCTTTATCAACATGTGAGAGCAAGACAGTAAACCAATACAAGTCAACATGTTAAGATAAAATGAAACCAAATAACATACTATCATGTCGAGCAAGAAAGTCCTCTCTATATATATTCAAGCATCCACTATAATATACATCATATATACAACAATGGCCTCTAGGGCATATATACAACTAACAATCTCCCACTTGCACTAAGGCCACCTGTTGTAGTATCTCATACCCAACATCCCGAAGAGTCTCTCAAATTGTATCTGGGGTATGGCCTTCGTGAGTGGATCCGCAGTGTTGTCCTTCGTGTCAACTCTCCTGACCTCGTTCTCTCGGCGATCAACTATCTCCCGGATCAGGTGATACCGCCTCAGAATATGTCTGGACTTCTGATAGGACCTGGGTTCCTTGGCCAAAGCTACAGCTTCATTGTTATCACAATACAAAGGTATTGGATTCTCAATGGACGGAACCGCACCAAGTTCAGTGATGAACTTCTTCATCCAGACAGCTTCTTTGGCAGCATCGTTGGCAGCGATGTATTCAGCCTCCATCGTCGAGTCTGCCACGGTTTCTTGCTTGGAACTCTTCCAACAAACCGCCCTTCCATTTAGGGTAAAGACAAATCCCGAGTGCGACTTAGAGTCGTCCTTATCACTTTGGAAGCTTGAATCGGTAATGGACTCCACCTGGAGTTCACCGTTACCATACACCAAGAACACCTCCTTAGTCCTTCTCAAGTACTTGAGAATGTTCTTCACAGCTGTCCAGTGACTCTCTCCTGGATCTGCTTGATACCTACTCACTACACATAGTGAGTATGCTACATCGGGTCTGGTACATAGCATCGCGTACATGATAGAGCCTACTGCCGAAGCATATGGTATCCCTTGCATGCGAGCTCTCTCCAAATCAGTCTTGGGAGACATCTCTTTGGAGAGAGTGAGTCCAGAGATCGTGGGTTGGTTCCCACACTTGGATTCTTCCATACTAAACCTCTTTAGTATGGTGTCAATGTACCTGGATTGGGACAATCCCAGTATCCGTTTAGATCTATCTCTGTAGATCTTGATTCCCAAAATGCAGGAGGCATCACCTAGATCTTTCATTGAGAATCTATGTGATAGGAAGAGCTTGACCGAGTGTAGCATAGGAACTTCATTTCCTATCAAGAGTGTGTCATCCACGTACAATACGAGGAAAACAACCTTACTCTCTCCAACCTTCTTGTATATACAAGGTTCATCTACGTTTTTGATGAAGTCAAACTCTTTGACTACAGCATCAAAATAGATGTTCCAACTCCGCGATGCCTGCTTTAACCCGTAGATGGATTTAAGCAGCTTGCACACCTTTCTGCTGCTCCCACTATCTACGAAGTCCTCTGGCTGAGTCATGTACACGCACTCCTCTAAATCACCATTTAGAAAGGCGGTCTTAACATCCATTTGCCAGATTTCGTAGTCATGGTATGCAGCAATGAAAAGTAAGATCCGGATGGACTTAAGCATAGCCACTAGAGAAAAGGTTTCGTCATAATCCACACCTGGTCGTTGACGAAAACCCTTTGCAACAAGTCTAGCTTTGAAAGTCTCCACTTTTTCATGTACACCAAGTTTCTTCTTAAAGATCCATTTACTCCCAATGGGTTTCACCCTTTCAGGAGCAACTTCCAAAATCTATACTTTGTTGGTGTACATGGATTCCATCTCAGATCGCATTGCATCCAGCCATTTCACAGAGTCCTCACTCGTGATGGCTTGCTCGAAGCTAGTTGGGTCATCATCTTCCATGATGCAATCCTCACTACCACCGTCTATGAGAAAATCGTAGTATCTCTCAGGTGGATGAGGAACCCTACTAGATCGGCGGAGAGGCTGGGGTTCGTCAGGAACTACTGAATCCTCTAGTTCCATCAAATCTTCTGTCGTAGTTTGTGTCGCTGGAACCTCTTCCAGTTCTACCTCATTGCCACTAATTTGTTTCATAATAAAACCATTTTCTAAGAAAGTGGCATGTCGAGAAATAAACATTTTTTTTTCCTCGGGGTGGTAGAAGATATACCCTTGTGAATTTTTGGGATATCCTACAAACTTGCACAAGACAGACTTTGCCTCGAATTTGTCCGGATTGTGCCTTTTGACATAGGCCGGATAACCCCATATCTTAACATACTTAAGAGATAGTCTCTTCCCTTTCCATATCTCATATGGAGTGGTAGGCACTGATTTGGTAGGAACCATATTCAACAGGTGTATGGCTGTCTTAAGCGCATACCCCCAGAAGGAAATAGGTAACTCAGCAGCGCTCATCATAGAGCGCACCATATCTAATAGGGTGCGATTCCTTCGCTCCGATACACCGTTGTGATGTGGTGTATATGGAGGAGTAAGCTGAGAGAGAATCCCATTCTCTTTTAGATAATCTAGGAACTCATTGCTCAAGTATTCTCCTCCTCGATCAGATCGTAGGATCTTAATACTTTTGCCCGTTTGGTTCTCTACTTCGTTCTTATATTCTCTGAATTTCTCAAAAGCTTCAGACTTGTATTTCAATAGGAACACATGTCCGTATCTTGAGAGATCATCAGTGAATGTAATGAAGTAGGAAGAACCATTCCTGGCATGTGTAGATATGAGGCTACATACATCACTATGTATCAGTCCCAAGAGTTCTGTAACTCTTTCTCCGTGTCCACTAAACGGAGTTTTGGTCATCTTGCCTTTGAGACATGACTGGCAAGTATCATAAGATGAAAATTCAAACGGATTCAAATATCCATCCTTATGCAACTTAGCTAGTCGTGTCGCATTGATATGACCTAGTCTACAATGCTACAAGAAGGATTCATTCATTTCTGAACTCTTCCTCTTGTGTGTGTTTTGTATATTAAGTACTGTAGTCTGATTGAGAACGTATATGCCATTAAATAACGAGCTTGATCCAATCAACTTTTGATTCAGGAAGATGTTCATAATATTATCCTGTACTACAAGATTACATCCTTCTTTACTCAATAAAGAAACTGATATAATATTGCATATCATGCTCGGAATGTAATAGCATTTGTTCAGAATCAGTGTATTACTATTTGGCAACACAAGGTGATATTCGCCAACTGCTTTGGTTGCAATATTTGCACCATTCCCAACTCTTATGGAATGATCACCCTCTCCCAGTTTCCTACCTTTACGTAGCCCATGTAACATATTACATATATGGGATCCCGATTCGGTATTTAATACCCAGGACGTAGAGTGAACTGAGAAACAGTTCTCGATAACTAACACACCCGAAGAAGATGCATCAGCATGCTTGTTCTTCGTCTGGGCGGTGTGAGATTCCAGATATTCTCCTATTCCCTGCTCGGACTTATAACAATTATAAGTTGGAGCGGGACCAACGTTCCCCTGCTCAGTATAAAAAGCGGGTTCAGTCAATACATCCATATTATTATCTTGATTAGGGCCTGACATGGTCGCTACCTGGAGAGAGAGAGAAGAAAAACACTTTAGTGTATGCTCTTGCAAGATTAGATTGGTTATTATCTTATCTAATCAGGATGGCTTCCATTGCATTTTATCAAATCTTCCTTAAAACCCTAAAAGGTAAGATTAGCCGGGATTAATTACACCTTACAAGTTTGCCAATCTTTCGGTCAGGCTAGTGTTGGTAGTTTGAGGGAGGTTCCCCGTGCTTTCGCATGGACCTAATCAGAATAAACCTCGTTTTCCCAGAGGTATAACCCTGTTAACACCTTTCTAGACACCTACTTGATCGGCTAATTGTCCTGTGTAAAATTCTCCCAGGAGTAACTTTTACTCGCAATAGGTATCGGGATCCAACTATCTCATAGGAGGTATGCAATCTCATTGCAAATTTCAACACTTGAAATTCCCGATAATGCTTCCGCCCCTAACGTGCTATGACCTTGACGAATGCCAAACAACCCATAGTCCGCTAGTTAAGTTCAACCCGTACATTTCTTGATTGAATTAAACCCACCCGCACGACCCTTGACGAATGCCAAACAACGCCGCACGAATACTCTAATCCAATCGCATCATATGCTGCAGATAAGTAGTAAATAGCTACCGTACACTACGCCTTGACGAATGCCAAACTACCGTAGCACGAATACTAATGAATACTTATCTGAAATGACAGAGGGCTACGCAGGTTTTTCAGAAAACTATGAGCGTAATGAACTTGATATCGTTGTAGAAACAAGTGATTTTGAAAAGGAGTGTTTTTGAGGCTTTTCTAGTTTTGTAAAAGAGGTCACTCCCGGTGAAGGGATCTCGGCTCTTTCCTTATCGGATAAGGTGCATGATATTTCACAAATACCGCTGTGCAAAGAAAGAACTATAGAAGCAGTCTAAAACTAAACCGTGAGTTTATAGCATTTGCCAGTTTTGCTAAAGAGGTCACTTCCGGTGAAGGGATCTCGGCTCTTTCCTCATCGAATAAGGTGCAGGGTATATCACATATACCGCTATGCAAAGCAAAAACTGTAGCCACCCTTTTTGAAAATTTGATTCTACAACATCTTTTAGGTTTTTTTTTATTAATCTTATTAATAAATCCCATCATTTATGCTTCCTAAGCATCACAGATGAAACGAAAATACAACGTACGCTTATGCCATCCGCATTCGCCGCAATGTTCCGTTATGCACCGTTAGGTTACTTAACTAACGGCATACCGGGACGGGACTAGCGCGGATGTAAAACATAAGCAACGTTTATTATATATCATATATACAATAATAAAGCATTCGTCTCACGCATATAATATGATCACATCACAGTATATCAGCAGCAGAAGAAATATATGAAATATTGGATATACTAGGAGGTCCATGTTTTATTTCGAGCCTGTATAAAACACGAATTCCACGGTCGGGATGAATAGCCCAACCCACATTCCTAGACCCCTACGAGAGCGGCAAGTAACGCTGTCAATTCCAGGGTTAGGAGACCCGGTCTCGACTCCTCGAGATGGCCTCCTACTAGACCCTAGAACCCGGTTACTTGTGCTCCCCTTCTTGGGTCTACCTAATGCGGAAAAGTAAATAATATACAATAGTGACATCATCCTCAACCCGGAAGTGCCCCAATAAAAGAATATTAATACATTTGAATTTTACATGAATGAAAATAATAGCCCTCATCTCACATAAAACCCCGGCTATTCAGAACACGACAATCCAATATAACATATCACAGCAACACATAATATCTCATATCATCAACGTAAGCAAGTATGCGTATCCCGATTGTTGTTGGCGTATAGCAACGAAGCCGGCAATACCCCACATACTATACTTACGGTCGCAGAAAAGAAAAGTGAAAAACTACAATATTTGAAATCCAAAAACACCTTAGACATCGTAAACCCGAAACATCACATATTACGGATTTCATGCCTAACTATATGAATTCCACATATTGTATCACACTCACAGAATATCAAGACGATGTTTGACGTTTCGATCGAATCAATATACACCCACAAATTACCCCCGTGAGCTCAACACTTGAGAAAAGTTAAAACACTCAAAAAACCGTGCCATAGTGTCTATGGACCAGCCATAGAAGGAGTTAACCAACGCCTCACCTATGACACCACGGAACTACGGCAAACCCGAAGGTTCAAACGCGGTTCCGTGGGCATAGAATCGAGTTAAGCTTATTATAGTATTCTAGGGGTCCATAGGGGGTTCTTGCACGATTTTACGAATATAATCAACTTCGGAAAATTACAACACTTGGAAATTTCAGCGGGGTACAAAATGTGGTGTGCGAAGTTCGATCGAACTGCTAAAAATCGTCAAGGTTACCAATACAGTGATAAATTATATGACTACGAAGCACTACGAATTAGCCCCAGGTCAAACTAATCATCACATGAAAATTGGGCTAAACAAACAATACTAGGAAACCCAAAATGAAGACACCAGAGCACAGGAGGAATACGGGGAGCATAGGAGCATAGGGGGCCGGCCAGGCCGGAAATCATTGCTTGGTGCTCGGCCAAATTTCGAGCACCCCTTCCCCCCCGTATTTCACCCATGTTCATTAGATGGCCCATATATCATTCTGTACCTGTTTGGAAAAATTTTAAAGGACTTTTTACAAAATTTACAGAGAGCAAAATATGGGTTTCATAATACCGTATTTCGGAGTCGATTTCGTTTTCGTAATTGTTTTAACACCATGTCTAGAATTCTAGTTTGGCTCTGATACCACTTTTGGGCTTCCCTTGCACATAGTCTAGGGTTTGGTAGCATCACTCATGCCACTTTAAAATTTAGAGAGGTGCAAAGTAAGCAAACTATGATTCATGCTAGAATTTCTAGGGTAACAAGTTTGTATCACATACAAAGAAGTAAAGAGATTAGGATTACAACCTTTGTAGTCCGTTCCTTCGCTTCATAAGCTCCGTGTTGAGGTCCCTTCGCTGCGATCATCAAGAACTCCGACTCTCATGAGGCTCCAAGAGGTGAATGATGCATTTTGCTTGAAGTCTTCTTGATCTAAGACGATCTACCTTGAAGAATCTTTAACCCAAGCTTACACTTCGCTAATGAACTTATTAGAGAAGTGAACACCCTAATCTAAGTGGCTAGAATAGATGAGGATGATGAAGTAGGAATTTTTCTCTCTTCTGTTTTCAATTTCTCACTTAGAATCATCACACACAAAAAGCTAGTCAAGCTTTTTCAAGAAGAAGAAGAAGAAGAAGAAGAAGAAGAAAACCTTTTGTGATGAATAATGATTTTTTTTGTTGTGGTTACATTTGCAACCATGGGTTAAGAATGAAAGGCTTAACCCTTGTAGAGAATAAACCATAGGTTAAGGGTTTGGTTTGGGTTAACAAATATCTTCACAAAATATCAAACTAAGATGACAAAGTCAAAGCTTCATGAAGCTTCCTTAACCCTCATCCATACACTTAACCCTAATCAAACCCTAACTAGGTTTAAACTCAAAAACTTTGTTGCATTTGTAACAATATTATATATCACATATATAATATATTTTGTAACAAAAGAAAATAATACAATTAGCATATATCGCATATACATCAATGTATTATCCAGTGAGAAATGAATCAATAAAGCGAGCTTATATTAGTTGACGTGATGTAATATATCACATATATAATTATACATTAAATTATCGAATCAACACTTGATCCAACAATCCGGCTATAATGCATATAACCGACTAATATAACATGTACCAATTCATCGAATCAACACTTGATCCGATGACCCGGCTATATCACATATACCCGGCTGATATCTCATATCGCGAGAATAGAATACGGTATCTTATATCGTATTATTCTCGGTCCCGCACATATCACAGATGTGCTCCTACTCCATTTTGCCTGAGCCAGGAAACCTCTGTGTAGGACTCTAAAGAATCGTCAATACGCCGGTAGTAGGTGATGATCATATCAAATACCCACAAGCTGCAAGCGGTCAGCTAAACGTAACAGCCACCCAGGTATTGACCGATCAGAAGATCAACAAGCAAGCCTGTACATTCTCCTGTGAATCCAATCAGTAACACTACCGTACAGTCCGGTCTCTTCGTCTCATATGTCGCATATCAAGTCTAGGGGTGGTAAATGTCAGACCCTAGTAACCGATAAGTCGTGTCGATGTGAGGCTCATAACTACTGATAACTCTTACTAGTAGCACTCCATATCAGCCCTGACCAGGGACTTCCAGTTATAGCCAATCGAACACAGCACAACATCAACTCCTTATACCGGGAGAGACGAAACCCCTCCTATCGCTCATTGCCTCCATGTGATTCGGGACTGTACCCAAAAGCCACCGTTTTGCACGCCCTCTTGGACGTGGTAAGGTGGAAATCAAAGCACAGTGGGAATCACACAAGTCTCTATGACGATCTCGGGTCTACAGACTAACCTGTACCAGTGTCACCGGAGAACTGCTATCTGACGATAGGTATAATACCATATAGGAGTTCTCGGCGAGTCCGTTCAGTGTACCCAGTCTCCACTGAGCACCCGTACACCATCTTTGATGTCAAACACCGATGGATATAGGATCATCTATCGCCCATCAAATGGGTCAAGATGTGTATACGCTAGTCTACTCTGGAGTATCGATGCCCTGTCTCGATACTCTCTCGACTAGGAACAGTTGTAGGATGCACTCTTTGACTACCCTAGCCCTACTAGTATGATTTGCATCATAGTCCTAGTAGTCGAGTACATATCCTAAGGGCTTTATCAACATTTGAGAGCAAGACAGTAAACCAATACAAGTCAACATGTTAAGATAAAGTGAAACCAAATAGCATACTATCATGTCGAGCAAGAAAGTCCTCTCTATATATATCCAAGCATCCACTATAATATACATCATATGTACAACAATGGCCTCTAGGGCATATATACAACTAACAATTCAAAAGATAAATCTTTTTAATAAGATATAATTAGAATCTAAACTAGAATTCGGACTTGAATTGAATTCCAATCTAATTTGAACTCAAACACAAACTCAAACTCGAACTTAAATTTAAACTTAACTTAATCCTGAACTTAACCTGAACTCGAACATGAACTTGAATATGACTTAACCTGAATACTTGAACCTGACTTGATATACTTGAACTCGAACTTGAAACTAAAACATACTTAAACATGGACCTGAACTTGATGTTAGTTATATGTATGCCCTAGAGGCCATTACTGTACATAGGATGTATATTGTAGTGGATGCTGGGACATATATAGGTAGGACTTTCTTGCTCGACATGATAGTACGCTATCTGGTTGCTCTTTATCTTAACATGTATACTTGCAGTCTCTCTATTACATGCTGATAAAGCCCTTAGGATGTGTGCTCGACTTCCAGGACTATGATGTAGATCATACTAGTGGGGCCTGGGTAGTCCATGAGTACATCCTTCAATGTTCCTAGTCGTGGGAATATCGAGACGGGGCATCGATATTCCAGAGTAGACTAGCGTATATCTTCTCGACCCATGTGATGGGCGATGTATGATCCCATATCCATTGGTGTTTGACATCAGAGATGGTATGCGGGTGCTCGGTGGTGACTGGGTACACTGAACGGACTCGCCGAGAACTCCCAGATGGTATTATACCTCATGTCAGATGGCAGTTCTCTGGTGACACTGGTATAACTTAGTCTGTTGACCCGAGATCGTCATAGAGTCTTGTGTGTCTCCCTCTGTGCTTTGATTTCCACCCTACCACGGCTCTACTGAGTCGTGCAAATAGGTGGTTTTTGGGTACAGTCCCGATTCACATGGAGGCAATGAGCGATAGGAGGGGATTCGTCTCTCCCGGTATTGGGGGTTGATGTTGCGCTATGCTCGACTGGCCATAACTGGAAATCCCTGGCCAGGGTTGCAGTGATATACTGGTAAGAGTTATTAGTAGTTTCACGCTATGTTATGGACCTTACATCGGCATGACTTATCAAGCTACTGGGGTCTGACGTTTACCACCCCTAGGAGAGATATGCGACATATCAGACGAACAGACCGGACTGTACGGTAAGTGTTGCTGGTTGGATTCACAGGAGTGTGAGCGTGCTTGCTCGTTGATCTTCTAATCGCTCAATACCCGGATGGCCGTTACGTTTAGCAGACCGCTTGCGGCTTGTGGGTGTTTGATATGATCATCACCTACTGCCGGCGTATTGACGAGTCTTTAGAGTCCTACACAGAAGTTTCCTCGCTCAAGCGAAACGAAATAGGAGCGCATATGAGATATGTGCGGGACCGAGAATAATACCAGTATATGATACTGTATTCCATTCTCGCGATTTGTATCATTGGACGGTTATATATGATATAGCCGGGTTACCGAATCAAGTGTTGATTCGATACATTGATACACTTAATATTAGTCAGTTATATGCAGTATGACCGGATCATTAAATCAAGTGTTGATTTAATGATTTAATGTATATTTATATATTTGATATATTACTTTACATTAACTAGTATTTGTTCACTTAAGAATGATTTTCTCACTTGATGTGCACAAGTAGTATATGTGATATATTTTTGTGCACTAGATTGTATCATGTTTGATGATACATGCAAACTTGGGTGTATGTTTGATTTAAACCATGTTTAGGTTAATGGTTGGAGTTTTGTTATCTTTACTTATTTTCTTTATTCCTTTTGGCAAAAATGAAATGGTGGCTAACTTTGTTTTTTGCTTAAGCTTCATGAAGCTTCTTAGCTTTATCTACCATTTTGTTTTTTCCTTAACCCTAACCATTTACCTAAACCCTAGTTTATTCTCTACAAGTGTTAGCCTCACTCATGGTTGCATTATGATAAGATCACTTAATTTATTATTATTCATGAATTGATTTTATTATTATCATCATATTCTCTTTCTTATTCTTCTTCTTCTTCAAGAAGAAGAAACCTTGCTAACTCCAATGATGCCATGATCAAAAGAGTGAGAAATCCAAATCCAAAGTGAACCCACTTCCTATTTCTTCATCCTCTACCACTTGCCATGTAGTAGAGTGTGTTATCTTCACAAGTTCTATGACCAAGTGAAGATGGAGCTTGATCTTGAGTTGCCTCGACGTAGATCATCTTCGGCATCGAAGTCGACGACCTAGCCCGCCCATTTCTCCGATGAAGCCGACGCTAGAGTCCGGGATTCGATGATCGCAGTGAAGGGACATCGTCATGGAGCTAAGGAAGTGGAGGACCGGATCTACAAAGGTTGTAGTGCCTTTCACTTTTTAGTTAAGTTGTTAACTTGCTTGTAGTTTCGCCTATACCTCTAGTAACGATCTTGCTTAGGGTTCTTTGGCACATGAAATTTTTGAATTGGCCATGATTGATCAGTTGTAGAACCTCATGTATGTGCCTAGGAACCCTACACTTGATACTTGAATTTAACTTGAATACTTGAATGCAATATGTACTCTCAAAACCGACTTAACTTGAACCATGAATATAACTTGACACGAATATATGAACACTTGACACGAATTCTTGATCTTGACATGAACTCAACTTGTAACTTGATGTATTCGAGCATGGTTTGTAACTTGAACTTTAAATACGCGGGTTGTTGGGGGTAGTTTGAGTATGAATCCAACGGAATCTCATGAGTTCCATACTTATATCATGAATTCACGAATTTACGAATGAGGGTCCGTAGTTCCTTTCCTCTGGATTACAGCCTGTTGGGTTCGAGAACACTCTTGAGATTGGTTGACATTCATACTTAAACTTACGTTAATTAGATTACCTTGTAGAGACCTTTTAAAACACTTACATACACTTCATGTACCCTATACCTACACTCCATGGCCATGCTATACTTTCTTGCTATACTCATGTCACATTGCCATACTTACATAGTTGCCATTAACAATGCCATGTTATAATTGTTCATTATTTCCAATCATACTATATTACATGTCGCATCACATATTCATTTGTATACATTCACATCCCACCTTTCATGTGGACTTGTTAAGTGCAAGTTCGCTGACGGGTATTCCACCTATCTTTATTTTTTTGGAATATTCGTCAGATAATTTAGAGACTGAGGAGGTGGAACCGACTCCAGAGAACTACGATCGGTTCGCTGCACAAGCCAATCTTTAGTTTCTTTCAGCTTTCATTTTTCAGTATACCACATGTTTAGGCATTTACATTGCACTTTTCTTTTCAATTATCTTGTATCAGTGTAAACTTTGTAGAGTCGTGAATATAAATATATAAAGTTGGATTTTTATTATCATAGCATTCTTTTCATTTGATATTGCTTATTTTACGCTTAGCATATTTTTTTTCGGGAAAAGAACTCGAGATAAATATATCGCGGGCTTTGTTACGTGCCATTACCACTCTTTTGAAAAGCGGAGCATGACAAACCATAACCAAAAGTCTTCGGCTGAAGCGGTTGATATAAACTGATGAGACTTATCAGTTATATCTCATATGGTTATGCGGTTTACATTAGTACAACTTATCAGGTTATTAGAGGTCTGACTAATTCCATCCTCTAGATCCGATATGCGACAATCTCAGACGAAGAGACTGGAATGTACGATTACTGTCACTGATAAGCTCTGATTGCGTTCGGATGTGTTTGCTTGCCGGCCTTTCTTTTGATTAATATCTGGATAGCCGTTATGTGCAGCTAGTACCGCTGATGTGCTTGTGTGTTGACGGATGTGATTCTATTCTACTGTCAGTGTATTGATTGAGTGTTTAGAGTCCTACACAGAGGTTTTTTCTGCTCAGGCAAAACGATTTAGTGAGTGTATAGGGATACGTGCGGGAGTTCGATTATATGTGTAATCGGACATTTGATAATACTAGCCGATTTAGCTTTAAACTGGATTATTAAATCATATGACTTATCAAGTTTCCATCTCTATTTGCTGATTATTCTGTCACTCTGTCTGAGTCACTGCCTGTCGTCCCTATCTGAATGAATCTCTTCTAGAAACTATGGAGTAGCCGCCCCCTAGTTTTTGCTAGTAATCTGGGATTTCTCTAACTTCCAAGCTTGAACACTGGGATTTCTCTTAGCTTCTACATCTGCATCAAGCCATACACAATTGGCATAAAGAAGCATGCACCAGCCCAGAGAATTTCATCCGTGCTTCCTAGATCTCTTACTTCAGACTTCGGTAAAGGAACAATAGATCTTATAGCTAGTACTACTACCCAAAGAAAGAGATAAGAGACAGAGGCTTTCCTGTCAAAGAAAGGAAAAAGTCATTAATATAGTAAACTGTCTTTCTTTTTGTACTTCGGGCATGCCATGGAATTACGAAATAGTTTCATCGTCTCCAGTTCACCGCAAGCTTACGACAGGCAGCGACTCAGATAGAGCGACAGAATAATCAACAAACCCCTCTCTTTCTTAGACAACAGCTTTTGCGTGTCGCCAAGGTCCAATGTTAGGATAGGTCTAGCTCGCCTTGTTCTGTCCATTAAGCCCATTAATTGGTCCGGTGAGACACATAGTTTCTCCTTATAATAAGATGATTCTGGTGATAGAAGGTGACGCGGCTTCCACCATGACGTTGTCTTCCCCCCTATGTCTTTTTCCGCTTTGCAAATCTTCCCCTAATGCTGTAGGTGAAAAGGTGACACGTCCAGCTCAGTGACAAGGTGTTTCCGCTTTGCAAATCTTCCCCTAATGCTGAAGGTGACACGGCTTCCACCATGACGTTGGCTTTTCCCCTCCCTCTGTCTTTTTCCTCTTTGCAAATCTTCCCCTAAAGCCGTGAGCACACTCCTACGCGTGTCGCCAAGGTCCAATGTTAGGATACGTCCAGCTTGCCTTGTTCTGTCCACTAAGCCCATTAATTGGTCCGGTGAGACACATAGTTTCGCCTTATAATAAGATGATTCTGGTGATGGAAGGTGACATGGCTTCCACCGCGAAGAGAATAAGATGCTGTTCCCCTTCCCTCTGTCTTTTTCCGCTTTGCAAATCTTCCCCTAATGTTGTAGGGTTCATATTTTCGGTGTCCACTAAGCACTATGACGCTTTGCAAATCTTCTCCCTCATGACTGGCATCCATCTAATCACTCAGTAGTGGGCACCGAGCAAGTCAGTCCAACCCTATCCGCCTAGTTGAGTAGCTCATCCACCCGAAAGGAGGATTTTTTTCATGTTAGCGCCTCTCTCTAGTGCCCATTGATCCAAGTCCTAAGCTTGGAAAATCATACCACTTCGTTGTCTTTCTCTTTCTTTAAAGCTAGAAAGCTCTTACTCTACGTTCTTGACAACCCATCTTTTTGTCTCAGTAGAGTCTTTCAGTGGCATGTGTTGGTCCTCTTCCCCATTACTTAGAAAAAGTGAGCCACCGGTTTAGGTATAAGATACTATCATTACCGCCTGGACAATTAGACATCCAACCCGTAATCACAATGACCTAATTGCAAGAGCGGAGCTCTACCAACTGAGCTATATCCCCCCGAACCAAGTGGAGCATGCATGAAAGAGTTAGATACTTCTTCTATTATTTTCCCTGGCGCAGCTGGGCCATCCTGGATTTGAACCAGAGACCTCGCCCAAGAAGTAAATCATCATACCTATAATCAACCAATTCGGAGAGAATCAATAAATTCTTTTTTCGGGAGCGATTCATCCTTCCCGAATGCAGGATACAACTCTCTGTTGTACTAAGAGCATTTTATGAATTTCATAGTAATAGAAATACATGTCCTACCGAGACAGAATTTGTAACTTGCTATCCTCTTGCCTAGCAGGCAAAGATTTAACTCTGTGGAAAGACTGATTCATTCGGATCGACATGAGGGTCCAACATCATTGCATTTCCAGAATCCATGTTGTATATTTGAAGCCGTTTTCCCCCTTGATTCTCTCATAGTACAACCCTCTTCCCGCTGAGCCACTTTTCTCTTCGGTCCACAGAGACAAAATGTAGGACTAGTGCCAACAGTTCATCACGGAAGAAGGGACTCACTGAGCCGGGATCACTAACTAATACTAATCTAATAGAAAAGAACTGAAGTCTTTCAAAGTGGAAGCACGCAACGCACGCTGCTGGTGTGCTTCCTGCCTACGAGGAAAGAAAGAAGAGCGACAAGGTTCAGATTTGACTGTTTGCAGCATGGGAGCTGATTACCCAAGAAATCCCTGGGAAAAAAGAAAAGATATCTCCCGAAGACAATCTTGGGTAATACACAGTCCGCCTTCATTTCACACTCCTTCTCTATATAAGATCCATAGCTTGAACAAGACAGTTGCACTGGGAAAGAAGGTAAGATTAATGTTAGGTACATCTAAAAAATGCTTTCTTTTAGGCCTATGCAGCTAATCCCCTTCCTTGGCCTAACAACACGGTGACGTAAGGGTGAAAAACAACACTCGTTAGGGAGGGCTTAGCTCAGTGTTCTCAATCGCTGAAGGCTCACTGCAAAACCATTCTTTTCTGTACAACACAAGGTTGAGGGGCCGACGTCTCTTGTGCACTCAGGCACTTCCTTGTTTCAACTAAACTTCAATACTTAACCGATGCTCGTGGAAGCTACTCTTTCTCAATGGACGTGCGTCAATCGATGTGTAGTGGAGGTCGGGCCTCTCCCTTCACTTCGTTCACTACAGTAAGAAGTGCTTTCAGTCTCGCGAAGGGGTCACTCAGTTTACATGTCTTAGTTGCTTGTCGATACTCCGTTCAGCTCGTGCCGGGTAAGACCTTCTAAAGTCAGTCGAAAGGCAACTTACTTCCCACATACTTCGCACAGAACTCTTCCTTTGTTGTTAGAAGATGGACCGTAACTCCAAATATAACACTAATAGCTACGAGAAAGGATAAAGAAAGAGATCAGAGAATGTGGACAGGAAGGGATAAAGAACCTAGGGACGGGACATGAGGACAGGATCACGTAATATACGATCTTTCCAATACAAAATGTCGCAACATCGTCTGTTCAAATGTCGCAATTTTGGCTGTCTAGACGTTAGAATTGGGAAAACTCATGAATATAAAAAACCAGGACTGAACTTCAAGGACTATCTCGTCTCGTGAGTTAAGTGGCCAATCGAAGCTGTCAATCCTATACATTCGGGAGGGGACCAATCAAAGAAGAGTTTATGTACTACCTCTTTCGGCATGGAAAAGGAGCAATGCGATCGGCCGGTGATAACTTGCGAGAAGCACGAGCCTCACTGAAATTGTTAACTGCTTACTGCTTTGAAAGAGATGATTGAAACCTCAACCTATTCTGTAAACTACCCGAACCCTAGCTTCCTTTTCTTACCAACTACCCTATCCATTCCTGACGGGCAAGCCTATTTATTTTAGATTAACCTTACCTGGTTTGAATTGAATCATTCTAGCCGTTGCTTCTTTTTCTCTTACCGAGGGTGAAATCAATCTAGTGGTTGCGAAGCAAGGTTAGCTCCTAACTAGTAAGGTTAGGCTCATCTATTTCTTGTCACCGAACCGGTCCGGAAGAATAGCCAGGTGTTACGAAAAAAGAACTCGAACTCATATCTGGCTTTCCGGGCTTGCCTAGCTTGATCTCTTTCTCGCAACTATAGCTGAATTTGAGCCTTACATTGCTTTATCCGTTCGTTACACTCACTCGCCTCCTCTTTTATATATGTTTTCAATTAGCGAGGTCTTTAACTCGAGAAACTACAACTCGGTACTTTATATTAAACGAACTCTGGGCTATCATCCGCCAGGATGCTGGATGACTCCATGCCTGTCGTCCTCACTTCATTAAGGGGAGAGAGGAATGGATTCAACAACATGCGATATTACACTACAGTGAATTCAGTTCTCTCTGTTGGTCAGTCTTGAACTCACAAGTAAACTCTTACCGTCCTATCCGCATTTCTTCACTTTCCTAAACTATTTACTGAGACAAGAAAGATATTCTTTCCAACTGTCCCCTTTTTGGATAGATGCTAGTATCGCTAGATCAGTCTAGTTCGATCAGTTGATAGTGGAGTAGGAGCACCATGGTACGGGTAGATCAACCACTCCAATTGCAAGGGCTTTCTCTCATCCTATATGGCAAAAGTGACTAAGCTCGCTTCCCTCAGCAGGTGGATCTCGAGAATGCTTACCTTTATTTATTAAAAATTTGATAGTTCTTTCCTCCCGAACAAAACTCTTTCTTAACCAAATATGGGCTCTCAAGCTATATATAGGCCTGGGTAGGATTTACTTACATCTAGAACGAATATCTATTTTTCTTGCTCGAGGAAAGCAGTCACCTAGATGTTCGTAATGTAAAGACAAATATGGGAGAAAAGATCAAGTTAATTAGCATAAGAAGTTCATCAATTTCAATCTCGACATCTCAAATCTCTCTCAAATGCGGCCTCTGAGCTTGAGAGTGAGAGTTTACGATACCTATTTCGATTGTTCGTTGCTGTTGTATTAATAATGTGATGAAGTTGTGTTTTCCCTCACCCTCGCAAGCAAATCCTATCATCTCATAGTAGCGTAGGGAAGGAGTCCCACGGAGCGGTTAATAAATATCCCCGTTCACCGCAAGCGCCTTAATGGAAGCAGCTAAGCCAAGTCTCTTCGAGCTTTAACAGTAAAAGCGAGAGTGCGATTGGAGAGAGGGTTTAGCTCCTTCATTTGTTTGCCAGAATCCATCAATATGGATTTCAGAGATAAGGCCAACCCTGTACTTCCTGTTATTGAGTGATAGTGGAATGACCAATCAAGTACCTTGTTCCCTCAGACTGGCTTTCCCCAAGGGAAGGTTTTGTCCTGTCCGCTAGGACTGGTCTAAATGTGCTGGATCGATACATCGGTAGGGAGGGACGCTCGGCCAAGCATCACAGTAGCAGCACCATAAGGCGCTGTTCGCCGCCAAAAGACGCGACCGGGTCGTTGGGACGTCTGGCCTGAATTTTGGGGGGCAAATGCTATTTGGTTTTATCCGTCCACCTCTCCGAAAATGCCAAGTTGATTTATAGCACCATGTATCGAAGGTTTAGACGGATGCGGCCGTTGTAGCAGATTTTATCAGATTCCCCTTGTTGTGAGGGGTTGTTTGATTGTGGGGATGCTCTTCCCTACAGGCGCAAGCCCCTGCAGTTAATTACGTTACCGAGTAGCGATAACCACTTTCTTTTGCTCCAGACGGTCCCTTCATGTCGTGTGTATGTGTTTTGTTTCTTGGTTGCCTGTGGATTGTATATGGAGACTAATTCGTGTTGTCGCCCGTAGGGCGTGGATTAGTCCAAATCCGCATTTTCTTAGATTTGGGTTTGGGTTGGTTTAAGGATCGTTAATCTTGTTTTAGATTAAGGTCAACTCAAACGTTTGTTGAGAATACGTTAGTCTAATTTTAGACTAAGATCTACTCAACAGGATTTTCTTTAGTTTATAGGGACGTTGCGGTCCGCAATTTAGTTTTAAGGACATTGCGGTCCATAGATTTAAGGACGTCATAGTCCATGGTTTAAAGACATCATAGTCTGTAAGGTTTTTTCAGTTTAAGGACATCATAGTCCATGAAGTTTAGTTTAAGGACGTCACGGTCCGTTGTTAGTTTAAGGACGTTACGGTCCAGAGTTAGTTTAAGGACATCATGGTCCATCATTGGTTTGGAAATGCACCAGATAGTTATTGGTTGTCGGGACCCACCACCTCTCTGAAGACGTTAAAGAATTACAACGACATGTATCAGAGGTGTGAAGAGATGTACCTTTGAACAAATGCCAGATTGAGAAGCAATGGGATAAATATTATTGTAAATGCCATCTGAGATGATTAATTTTGGAAGACCTGAGCATAATTAGGACTCGGTTAAAAATAAGGTTTTGGCTTTGGGAGACTTAGCTAACTTGGGCTAAGGTTGGCCTATCATCGTCTTAAACACTAGCATATGTTCGGCGCTCACGTGCTCCCACGTGAGGTCTTAAAGTATTGTTTAAGCACTGAAGATTTGAAGTGCTCACGTGGGGGTCACGTGAGGCGCTTGAAGTAGTGTTAAACACTGAAAGTCTGAGGTACTCACATGGGGTCACGTGAGGCGCCTGAGATTTGGCACAACTTCTTTGGATTTGTTCCCTTTTTCTTTTCTGAGTGCTGAGCACTATTGGGTCACGTAGGATCGTGTGAGGCGTCACCAAAGACTGAAAGTTTCCTTTGTTTTATTCTCTTTTGAAAAGTGCTAAGCACTATTAAGGGGTCTCGTGGGGTCACGTGAGGCGCCCTAAGAATAGAATCTGTCTTAAATTTATTCCCCTTTTACAAAGGTTTGTTCAGGGGTCACGTGGGAGCACGTGATATGCAATTATCATGTTTGGATGCTAATCTCCTTTTACGTGTATGGGGATCTTAATTTTTCAAGCCCCTTGTTTAATAAGAATTAAATTCTGTTATAGGGTTAAACCCTAGTTTTATTCCTATATGTTCTGTTGTAAGAATTAAATTCTTTGGACTCAATTCTCCCCCTAAGTTTTGAATCTGCATAACAGATCTCCCCGATGAGAATTAACTTCTCAACTTGTGGAGAGATCTGCTTCTGTAGATCTTCAATCAAAGGAAGAAATATGTTCTTTTTAGAAGAGTTAAACTCTTGTGAAGGTGAAGAAGAGGTGAAAGGTTCTGTGTTTGGTTCCTTTCCTTACCTAGGGTTTCTTTTTGGAGATTTTCTTTTCTCTGGAGAATTAAATTTTCTTTTCTTTTGGCTTCCGAAGGGGTTTTCTTTTTCTCTTTCTGTATATTTTTCTCCTTTGCTTCTTTGCTCTTATTTATAGGAGAAGAAGGGAATCAATTTGTTTAGAAAATCTCTCTTTGAGAGATTTTGATTGATTTTATAATCAACCAAAATGATCTTTTATATCAATCGGTGAATTTTATTCACCGTTGGATTTTTAATCCAAGGACTTCTGTTTTACAGAAGATATCTCTTTTGTTGTTCTTAACAAGATTAGGAACATATTTCCCCATACAGAAATCTTTCTGTAGATTGGTGATTTTTAATCACCATTGGATTTTTAATCCAATAGCGCCCTATTTTACAGAGCGTAATCTTTCTTGTTTGGAAAGATTTAAGGAAACATTTTCTAACTAGGGGTTTTGATTCCTCTTAATTAGAATTTAATTCTATTGGTTCAGAAGGCATAGGAGCCCATCACATGTAGCACGTGACCCCACCAAATTAAGCCTACCAAAGAGCGTCACGTGCTATCACGTGAGTTTTTGCTCTGGCCAATTGTTTGCTTTATTCAGGCACCTATATACTTTGTATATAGAGGTCACGTGTCTGCACGTGAGGCCCAGTTTCAGCTTAGTTTTGTCAAGCGCAGCGCCTATCATGTGTGGGCACGTAATGCTCCATTTGGGGACTTTTTCCCATTTCTTTTATTTATTATTCATTTTTTATAAGGGAACAAATGTCCCCACAACATTGTTCTCACGTGTTTTGCACGTAAGTGTAACGCTGTTACCTTTACAGCCGTTGGATTGCCTAAGGGAACGGGGAGACGAACCGTCCTTGTCACGTCTTATAAATGGGAGGGTTTAGTTTCTTATGCAGCCATTATTTTCTTCATCTTTTTCCTCCTTCGTTTTCTTTGATAATTTAATTCTCCTCCTCAGAGCTTAGTTCTCTGCCATTGCAATCCTAGAGTTAAACTCTGTAAAAAAGAAACCCTTTTTAGGTAAAGATCTTGCACATCATAAAAACTTTTCTTTTTGAACAAAAATTCTCTGGATTTTGAATCCATCATGAGAGCTTTGCTCTTCTCTGAAACCCATCCACTTAGGGATTCAAAGATGTGATCTTTGAGTAATAAACCTCCATATCTCGAACATTCACCTCTGTTTTTTGAGGATTCATGGAATTTTATTTCTCATATATGTTTTTTGTGAGTTTCTGGAATTTAATTCTGTCATATAAAAGGAATTTAATTCCTCAAGAGAAGAGTTTAGCTCTGAAAGATCAAAAGGACCCTTTGGGAATTTTATTCCCTGGTGCTCTTGAAAATCTTTGCATAGGGTTTTACCCTTATTCGCCCAAATTTTAAATTTTTTGTGTGCCTTAGCAGAGATTGTTTTCCCAAGAGTTGTTTGGAATTCTAATGTCTGTTTAATGAGAATCTTTTTGATTCTCATAATGATTGCCCTGTCTCATCATTGGTACGCCGCCATATTGATTTTGTGGGGTCCATGTGTTTTGTAGGCAGTGGTCCCTCAAAACAGACATCCTGTTATATATAGATATATACATGTATGTGCATGGGTTTCACTAATGTTTTCTCTTTTTCTTATTTCAAGAACAATGGCTTCTCTCCCCTATTTCCCTACTCGCTCGGACGCCGCTTTTCCACAATCGCCAACGAATGAGGTGGCAATGGAGATGATCAGAGCTCATGATAAAGACCGGAAAAGTCTGTTCTTATGGGGCGTTTGGTACAACCACATCATCCGGGAGTGCCGAAGTTTTATTTTCGAAGAGCCAGCGGAGCCTCTTCACCCTATATTGCCGATGGAGCGCCCACAGACATCTTACGCAGTGGAGATGGCCAACTGGACTCCTTCGAGCCGGCTTGAGCCCTCTACATCTGGGAAACCCAACCAGCCCTTTCCGGCTATAGACATCTTGGGGCGTCGGATTTGCCAAGGTGAAGCTCGACCTTGGGGACAAGTTTATAAAGTAGCTGTCACCCCCCGGCATCCAGTGGGCTATCTTATTTGGGATCACTATATTCTTCTTTCCCACCGCGCAAGGTTGCAGAAGGTTGGGCTGTATCAGGCAATTTATGCGTCGCTGTTCCATTATCAAGCTTCTCACGTCTGGTCGATCAAAGCCTTCTTAAACCAATGGAACCTGCCTACCAACACCTTTCTGCTAGGGGATCGAGAGGTGTCTATTTCATTGGATGAATTCCGTGAGATTTCAGGATTTCCCATCGGGGGGAGCATTACGAGGAGTTGCTGCCTCCCGATGAATATATTTTCTCCACTGTGCCAGCTACACTTGATGGCCTGACGGCTGAAACTGCCGTCCGTCATAAATACCCCAGCCTAATCAAGGCTCGGGTATTTTCGAAAAATTGTTTGCGAAGTCAGAGAGGCAGGGCGTCACTTTCGAGAGCTTCATTGCCTGCTTTATCCGGGAGGATGTTCTATCCAAGGAAGCCCCGAAGTTTGCGAGCATCGACGACCCTTTTGGGTTTGGGTTGGACAAACTGCCGGCCAAAGAAGAAGATTTGCTGCAGTTTTATATTCCAACCACGTCGGCCATGTCTTTTAATGCAATTGCGGCTCCCGGCATAGACGAAGAGACCTTCTTCGTCAGCTTTATTAGCCTCTGGCTTAGTTGGTTTGCGATACCGTCGTACCGACGCTTCATGAGAGCTTCCGCCTTCTATCCCACCCATCGTGCATCCGAAAGGGCAAAGTTGGCCGTTGGCATCACGGAACCATCACACCTTTATCATGGGTTAAGTGTTGCGGCCAACACTTCGACTCCAGGTGTAGATGTTGTGAATCCCCCCTCCATTACTTCACATCTTTGATCGAAATGCATGTACTGGGGGCATTCGCAGCACATCGACGGCCGAATTTCTATGACTCCTACACCTTCCCGCGAGTTATAAGATTGGTGGATGCTTCCGCTTCCGATCCGACTCAGCATGGGCCTTCCGTGTTCTGCTCAATACATATGCTACTGAGGGTGGGATGATGTTTACTGATCGTGTTCTTTCTGCTCCGGCGGGGCTCATCCAACAGCTATTCGACTTGTCGAAAGGGGGAGCATTATCCTTAAAGCCTAAGGAGATCATGCATTTGTATTCAATTAGGCCGGGCTACTTGGTGTTCCGCCGGAATGATACGACCCTCCTTATGCGGTATAATCCACACCGCTTCGCTCGGCAATTGGGTTACAATAAAGGCGTCTCCTTCGAAGCGTTCTTGGTTGAGCCTACCTCATCTTTGGGAGTTATTCGCGACATCATTCATCACTTCATGCGGCTAAACACTGGTTCTCTGTTTATGATCCCGGAGCCAGACTATCTCCCAAGGTCTGTGGGGTCCTTTGTGGGTTGGTATCACCACCGGGTTGGTCCTGTCATTGCTGAGGAGAGGCGGGTACTCTTCAAGTATAGGACACCCGCTCCAACCCAAGCTACCAACGCTCCATTGTGACTGAGGTCAGTCGTTCGCCCTCTCTTGAGGGATGGCGGCGTGGTCCTTATCCCGCAAATCGCAGAAACATAATCGATTCCTCCCACTGCAGGGATGCCAATGCGCACTAGGGCTCAAAGAAAGGCTTCTGCCGAAGCGCCATCGGCCGTGCCATTAGTAGCGAGGCTATCGGTAGTGGTGTCGCTAAAAGGGGATAGTGGAGGCGAAGTGGGCCAACGTCATGCCAAAATGCCGAAGGGAAGGAAGCGATCTTCTTCCAGCGTCAGTTCCGGGTCGAAGAGAAGAAAGAAGACGGTCACCGGTTTGCTTGACCTTTTGCTGGAATCCGAGCCTATTGTTCAAGACGAGCTAATATCCATGCAAGAGCCGGATGATGGTCTTCTCTTTCCGGGTTCATCTGCCGAGGAAGCCGCATAATTGGCTAAGGCAATAAGGCGTTCACAGGATGAGACTGAGAATGTACGCATCCCGAAGAAGCCTTACCCCCGGTTATATTTTACGAAGATCCCCCCTTACTACGGAGGGTACATATGGGTCCCCTGCGACCGGAAGATGAGATAGCCCTCAAGCAGCCCATCTCAGCCGCCTCCGAAGATGAGCTAGCAGCGAAGACCGGTGAGCATGAGTCTACGTTTGACGCCCGACGAGCACATTTCCTAAGGAAGGAACGACGGCTTGAAAAAGCTTTACTAGAGGCACCCTGGCGTATCGGTATGCATTTTTTCTGTATTTTCCTTTGGAAAGTAATTTGTTTCACTCTTTTATGTCTTCTTATCTTTGTGAAAAAGTTTGCAGGGACTTCGGCGATGACAGAGGATTTGAGTCCAAGTCGTGCTTCGCCTGAGGTTTTACAAATGTCTCCGATGAGGCACCAGCAGGTGCGGAGGAGATTGTTATAGCTGCTATTCCTGCTACGGAGCTTCCGATGATACCCTATGTTCCTTCAGTGTCAATTCCTTCAGCGGAGGTAGTCCCATTGGCCACGAATCCTATGAATGTCTCTGATGACGCACCGAAAGGTGTAGAAGAGATTGTCAAAGAGGTCGGTTCTATCTTGGAGCTCCCGGTGATGACCCCTACTTCTTCATTGCCTACACCTTCCACAGAGGCGACCTTGTCTGTTATAGACCCGATGGATCTTTCTGGTGGCGCCTCGAAGATTGTAGAAAGCATCGCCATGGTCACTGTTCCCTCCTTGGAGCCTGAAATGGCAGATGTCGTTTTGCGACTGGAAGCTGCTATGCCAGCCCACGTCCTCGGTGATGTGCCTGAGGGTACGGAGGAGGCTGCTGAAGCTGCTATCCATCCAGTTCAAAGCGGGAGGTGCATCGAATGTAGTCTTCTATATTTTGTTTTAATGATCTCTCTATTATTTGAATCTTTCTGTCTTTTCAGAATTACGAGGATTGGCGGCTTCCATCGTGGATCTATCCCTCATAAATTCTTTTCAGCGTCTGCTCGAGATGGCCGCCCCACAGGCAATATCCCCGCAAAGCATCGTCCTCTTTTCTGGGCAAGGTTGGTGTTATTTGACCCCTTCATTGTATTATCATTATTTCGTATAACGATGCTAATATGTTTTCTGTAGTTCTGGAAGCTGACGACGAAGTTGAGATCCTCGACGGGCCTGGGGATCTTTTAAACCCTCCTTGCATGACTGTGGGTAAGTAAGGTTTTGACGTTGTTCCATCTATTCTTTATTTGCAAATCTCGCTGATTGTTCATGAATCTTGACAGCTTTTCCCGCTCTTACCCCGCTGGAGTCTCGCATCATTATGCCACCAGGCCTTTATGCCCGGCGTGCGTTTGAACGGATGGCGAAACAAAGCATCCACTCCTTGTCGGCTCTTATCGAAGATCTTCGTGCTGGTAGTTCGATCACAACTGAAGAATTTGCTGCCGAAGCCAACATCTCTTTGCCCTTTCTCGCCACTTACTACGATGAAACCTTTGTGCATGTTTGGGTCAAGTATTGTCACCGAGTGGAGGCTTGCTTACATGGTCTTGAGTGCGTACGCCTTCCCTCAGAGGTCCTTGCTGCAAAGACGAACTTGCGGGGGGTGATTGAAAGGTGCGCCGAGAATATGCAGTCATGTGAGAAGAGGCTCAACCGAAAATTTTCGGAGAGGGAACTAGCCTCGAATGGTTTGGGAGAACTCCAGGCTCAACTCACTACCAAGACCACTCATGCCTATGAAATCTGGCGAGTACTTCAAGAAGCTATCACTGAAGTGGTCGCTCTTGACAAAGCCATCATCTTTACCCGCGAGATGGTTGAAGCTCATAAGGCCACCGAAAAGGAGCTCGAGAGCTGGTTCGCGTCGTATCCGACCTAACAGTCTCACGCGGAGACCCGTCTTGTGGCAATAACCAAGCTTGAATCAGAGGACCAGCGGAAGAGCGATGAATTGAGGATCTTATTGTGCCATCCGCCGGCTTAAAGAATTTTTCTTTATTGTATTTTTTTATTATATATTTTTTTTATCCATTTATGAATAAAAATATTTTGTATTCATTTTGATTCTTTTATGAGATGTACCTTGTATTCATTTGGATTCATGAATAAAAGAAATATTTCATTTCATTCTGGCACTTTCTCTTCTTTGCTGTGTTATTGACGTATTACTTTAGTGAGTGTAACTTGTAGATGTTAGATAACAATCCATCTTGATTTCTTTGTAGGGTCGCGATGGCTTAGGAAACAAGTTCAGGTCTGCTGCCTAAGACTTTCTAATTTTATGAGCCGTGAGGGTCTCATAAAGACTTTTCTCCCTACGAGTCAAGAGGATCTCGTAGGTGTAATTTCTCTTTAGGGGTCGTGAAGACTCTTAAGTGCGTTTTCTCCTGAGAATTGTAAGGATCTCACAAGAGAAATTTCTTTTTACGGGTTGATAGGTTCGTATGTTGACTTATTTCCGAGTCGAAGCATTGCTCTGACAGGGAGGTTAGGGGTTGACATGTTTCCGAGTCGAAGCATTGCTCTGACAGGGAGGTCAGGGGTTGACATGTTTCTGAGTCGAAGCGTTGCTTTACGACAAGAAGGTTAGGGTTTGACATGTTTCTGAGTCGAAGCATTGCTTTACGACAAGGAGGTCAGGGGTTGACATGTTTCCGAGTCGAAGCGTTGTTTTACGACAAGGAGGTCAGGGGTTGACATGTTTCCGAATCGAAGCGTTGCTTTACTATAAGGAGGTCAGGGGTTGACATGTTTTCGAGTCAAAACGTTGCTTTACGACAAGGAGGTCAGGGGTTGACATGTTTCCGAGTCGAAGCGTTGCTTTACGACAAGGAGTTCAGGGGTTGACATGTTTCCGAGTCGAAGCGTTGCTTTACGACAAGGAGTTCAGGGGTTGACATGTTTCCGAGTCGAAGCGTTGCTTTACGACAGGGAGGTCAGGGGTTGACATGTTTCCGAGTCGAAGCGTTGCTTTACAACAAGGAGGTCAGGGGTTGATATGTTTCCGAGTTGAAGCATTGCTTTACGTCAGGGAGGTCAGGGGTTGACATGTTTCCGCTTTCTGCGGTGTCGGGTTGACTCTAGGTTATCTATGAACCATAGAGTCTTGAATCTGGGGACTTTGCCGTGGCTCCGATTGGTGGTGTCGTGTCCGTGCCCTGCTGGCCTGAGGAGGAACGCTGTAGGTGGTCTTCTAGGATGCAGATGTTGCTGTCGAGATCTGACTTTCCCTTTGACAGAGTTTGTTGGGACATGTGGTTTCCTTTTCGTTTATGCCCATGGATTGTATACAGGGGTCAGTATGGACTTACCTGCAGGGCAAAAGTTTCATCATTTTTTTATTTCTTTCCGCGATGCTCTATCATTTCAGCTTTTTATGTTGCGAAAGTCGCGATTGCCCAATCATTTTGGTTATTTTTCACGGTGCCCAATCATTTCGGCTATTTTTCTTTTTCTTTACTCGCTGCTTTTTATTGCGAGTTGCCCAATCATTTCGGCTATTTTTGTATGCATATATTTTACTCGCTGATTTTTATTGCGGGTTGCCCAAACATTTCGGCTATTTCATATGCATTTTTTTCGAGTATGGAACTCAAGATCTGATGCCAATCTTAGCATCAGCATCTCTGCGACTGGAATGTTGACAGGAGCGAATCATCATTTGCCTTGAAAGGACTTGGAATTTGATACCGATTTAGGCATCAATATCGCTACAACTGGGATATTGCCAAGTGCGAATCATTATTTTCCTTTGTCGATTTAAACAAAGATGGCTTAGCAAACAGGGTTAGAATCCTGTTGACTAAAGCTTTTGACTTCATGAGCCGTAAGGGTCTCATAAAGGTGTTTCTCCCTACGAGCCGTGAGGATCTCGTAGGTACGTTTTCTCCTTAAGAATCGTGAGGATTCTTAAGTGTGTGTTCTCTTATAAGTTGTAAGGATCTTACAAGAGTGTTTTCTCCTTATAAGTCGAGAGGACTTACAAGTGTCATTCACCACATGAGGAAATTTCACGCCATTGGTGGAACTGGGTAGGGGAAACGTTTATTTGTGCCCATGGATTATATACAAGGGTCAACATTGAACCGCTTGTAGAGCAGTCTAGGAAATGTGATGGCTTAAGAACATGTTCAGATCTCTGTAGCTTAAAACTTTTGAATCTTATGAGCCGTGAGGGTCTCATAAGAGGGTTCTCCTTATGAGTCGTGAGGATCTCGTAAGTGTAATTTCTCCTCAGGAATCGTGGGGATTCCTAAGTGTGTTGCTCCCTTGTGAGTCATAAGGATATCATACAGGTATTTTCTCCTTACAAGGTCAAGAGGACCTTGTAAGTGTGCATGAATTTTTTTTACGAGTCTGCGCCCTTTCGGGTTTTCATAAACATCGCCGGTAGTCTTGCTGTTTTTACTTACGGAGCCCTTTCGGGTTTTCATCCGTGCCCATCTTGCTTATGGACGTACCTTTTTTTTTGCGTCAGCCCTAGGATGCTGCGGTTTGTAGTAGTTTAAAGATGTTTCGGTCCGTAGCTAGTTTCAGGACATCTCGATCCCTTGTTAGTTTAGGGACGTTTCGGTCCACAGCGATTTTGAGGCAAGTTTTCGCTGGATACTACTTATAGAGTTTGGGCTTGGGAAGATAGCGAGCGGACATAGGCATCGTCATCTAGCGTTAACCTAGGCCGTGACTTGTCAGGCGTAGTATTTTTTCAGGAACCGGCCGTTTATTGGCTTGAAGGTCTTTTGCCATGCATATCCATGAGCAAGTAAGCCCCACCTTGGTAGACTTTGTCTATGATGTACGGGCTCTCATAGTTCGGCTCGAATTTCTCCCGTTTGGCATGATTGGGGATCATATGTCTCTTGACCACTAGCACAAGTTCGTCTTGGCGAAATGTTCTCGGCCTGGTCAGTCTCTCGTATGAGCGTGTCATTTTTGCTTTGTAAGCCTCCAAGTTTTGCTGCGCCATGAGACGAGTTTCATCGAGGGCGTCGAGCTCCTCAAGCCGAAGATGAACATTCTTTTCATCTGTTAGCTCGTAATGAACCGCCACTCGTAGAGAGGGTAGCTCTATCTCGAGGGGGAGTACCGCTTCTGTGCCAAATACCAATGCATATGGCGTTGTGTTTGTGGCCATTTTGAACGTGGTCCGATACGCCCAGAGAGCTTCATGCAGTCTCTTATGCCAGTCCTTCTTATTTTTGGACACTGTCATCTTTATGATCTTCGTCAAGGTCTTGTTGAAAGCCTCAGCTAGACCGTTAGCTCGGGGATTATAGACCGAAGAGTATCTCCAGTCTATATTATGCTGTTGTGCGAAGCGGCTGATTCTGTGACTTCTGTAGGCTGGCCCATTATCGGAGATAATCTGTCGCGGAGTGCCGAACCAATAGATGACGTGTGTCTTGAAGAAATGGAGGATGTTCTCCGTCTTCACTTCTCTTAGTGGTACTGCTTCTGCCCACTTATAGAAGTAATCGGTTGTCGCCAATATGAACCGATGTTCTCTGGATGATGCTGGTTTGATGGGCCCAATTATGTCGGTTCCCTACATTTCGAATGGACAGCTAGCCACTATTGGGTGTAGCGGATTTGGATGCTGGTGGATGAAGTATCCATGAATTTGGTATGAGTGGCACTGCTTTGCGTATTCGAGGCAGTCCTAGATCATCGTGGGCCAATAGTAGCCCATCCTTTTGATCTTCGGCTTCATCTTCAGCCCGGCTTGATGAGAACCGCAGAGTCCGTCATGAGTGTCTTGGACGACTCTCCTTGCTTCTTCCGATCCCAGGCATCTTAGCCATAGAGAGTCGAACGACCTCTTATATAGAGTATCATTGACGAAGGCGAAAGACAGAGCTCATTTCATGAGCTGATGTCTTGACGACGCGTCTTCGGGTGTTCGACGGGATTTGAAGTAGTCTATAAAGACTTCTCTCCAATCCTTAATCTTTTCTTGGTCCTCTATTTGTAGGGCCTTTTTCTTGGTCGATTCCTTTTCTTTAGACGACGCCGGAGATATTTCTGCTGGTGTAAGAACCCGACGGCTTTGCACAACGATCCTTACGTCATCAAGGTTTTCGTCAGTCAGTTCTTTGGCGAGTTTGGCTAAAGCGTCCGCTTTGCTATTTTCTGTACGTGATATTCTTTCCAGGGCATAAGAAGGAATTTGAGTTAGTAACCGTTGCACTCTTTTTCCATACTTCACTAACTTTGGTTTGCACGTTTGATAGTTACCATTTACTTGACTAACGACCAACTGGGAGTCTCCGTATATGAGGAGGTCTTCGATCCCATGTCGACAGTGACCTCGAGACCTGCTATCAAAGCCTCATATTCCGCTTCATTGTTTGTTCTTGTCTCTGTTAAGGAAAAGGCAAAGCGCATTATCCCTCCTTGCGGAGTCACGAAGATAAGGCCTACCGCCGATTTGATTATAGGGGTGGCGTGGTTTCTTTTCTTCATGGAAGATGCCCCATCGAAGTAGAGTTCCCATCGGGTATCACTCCCCCCTCTCTCTCTCTGTCGATCGTGTTAAATGCGTGCTCGTCCAGCAATTCACAATTTAGGGGTGAGTCGCCAGGTATTGGATGTTCAGCAAGGAAGTCGGCGATGGCTTGGCCTTTCACTGCCTTGAGAGGTCGATAGATTATCGAAAACTCCATCAAGAGGAGGGCCCATTTAGCGAGTCATCCTGTTAGTATGGCAATTGACATCAAATACTTGAGAGGATCCACCTTTGATATGAGATGGACCTTATGCGCCAAAGCATAGTGTCTGAACTTCGTTATCGCGAAGATTAACGCCAGGCAGTGTTTCTCGATAGGGGAGTAGTTGTTTTTTGCCCCCAGGAGAACTCGACTCAAATAGTAGAGGGCTCTCTCTTTCCCTTGATCACTCTCCTGTGCCCATAGCGCGCCTAAAGAACCTTCAAGGGCAGTTGTGTATAAGATGATGGGCTTTCCCTTGATCGAAGCGGCCGGTACCGGAGGATTCTGCAAATACTGCTTGATTTCGTCCAGTGCGTTCTAGAATTTACGATCCCAAATGAACGGGTTTCCCTCTTCCTCAGGTGACTGTAGGGACGGCATTTTCCGGAGAGGTTAGCTACGAACCGTCGGATGTACGCGAGCTTTCCTTGGAGAGACCCTAGTTGTTTGAGCGTTTTGGGCGAAGGAATTTCCATAATCGCCTTGATCTTTGACGGGTCTATTTCGATGCCCCGGTGTCGGATGATGAACCCCAGGAATTTGCCCGAGGAAAGTCCAAACGCGCATTTGAGAGGGTTCATCTTCAGATTGTATTTCCGAAGACGCTGGAACACTATTTTCAAATGCTCCCAGTGTTCCTCATATTATTTTCTTTTCACCACGAGGTCATCGATATAGAATTCGACGATTTCATATATGAGGTCATCGAAAATCTTCGTCATGGCACTTTGATAGGTAGCGCCGGCGTTCTTCAGACCAAAAGGCATCACTTTTTAGCAGAATATGCCCAGAGGAGTCCAGAAAGCGGTATGTTCCTAGTCTTCGGGATGCATCTTTATTTGATTTTACCCTAATGAGCCATCCATGAAGGAGAAGACTTCATGAGTGGACGTGTTGTCTATCATCAGCTCGGTAACTGGTACGGGAAAATCATCCTTCGGGAAGGCTTTGTTGCGATTCCGAAAGTCCACGCAGATGCGCACCGTCCTATTTTTCTTCATCACTGGAACAATGTTGGCAATCCAGTCGAGGTATTGAACTTCTTGGATGAAGCCGGAGTCGATCAGTTTCTTGACTTCGGTGTTGATGCTCATTTCAAGTTCGAGCCGCATTCTTCTTGGTGCCTGTTTGACTGGCTTGACGTCCGGAGATATCGTCAATTTATGCACAGCTATTTTCGGATCTAGTCCTGGTATCTCAGAATAGTTCCATATGAAGCAATCCTTATACTGCATGAGCACGTCTTTTAGCATAGCCACCTGTTCTTTAGACAGCAGCACACTGACGAACGTAGGCCGCGGGTCGTTTTCCATCCCCAAGTCGATTTTCCTCAGGTTATCTGTCGTGGTGTGTATCCCATCTTCCAACTCTTTTGGCGCCGGTAGAAATTCTGAGATCAATTCCTCTTCATCCTCGTTTTCGAAGCACCATAAGAGGTCATCCATATTCTCGGGCACTCCTTCTGACAGCGTTATCACGTAACAGGTATGAGATCGTTTCTAAGACCGATGTTGATCTGGTTCTACTCTCGCCATATACGTTGCTTTTGGTACATGCTTTTGCGGTGGGGCTACCCTCCAACTGTTGGATAAAGTGAATCTACCGAGTTGATATTGGTTTTCGACCCAGTTTTTGAAGGTGAAGCAGTCTTCAAGAGGGTGTTCTATCGCTCGGTGATAGGAGCAATAATCCGGGTGATGAACCCCATTTGCTTGTTCGGGGTGCTTGGACTCCGGGAGCGTAATCATCTGATTTTTTATGACGAGATCGAATATCTTCCTTGTCTTGTCTTGAGGGAAGGAATATACTCGACCCATCTTTTTCGTTAGAGACGGATTCTGTCTGACCTTTTCTTGATCATATGGCCTTTTGGATCCGTTTTGCCGCCGTCGAACGTTTTTTCCGTTCTTTGACTTGTTTTTGCCTCTGCGTCGGGCCTTTTTCTCGTCTTGGGAATGCATGGCGGGCTGACGGTGAAGGGCATCATCATCCTCCGTGGCCTGCTGAAGGAGGCGTCGCGTCTTGGACTTTTCGTAAATGGCCATTTCGTTATCTCGAACCCTTTGACCTGCTTCTCTTATTAGCTTGTCAATTTGTTCTTCAAATGACGGACTCGACACTTTCATGGCATGACCTCATTCTAGTTCAACGTTGGCGTCTTTTAAAAGAGCATCATCTTCTTCATCAAGGTCCTTTATGACATAGCAGTCATGGAATTGCTCCCGTTTCTCGGACTGGACATATCCAAGCCCAATCGTTTCCATTTTTCCGTTGGGCAATTTTCGCTGCGTTCCGGGGACGTTCCAAATCGTGTTGTAGAACTGAGCTTGTCGAGGAGTTTGTTTTAATGGTACACCTTAGCATCTTAATAACCTTTTCAATCCTTCGGTGTAATACCTAGGTAGACGGATGGGTTGGAGCTTGTCGAGCACAGGATCGGCACCATGCCAGACTTCTCTTTTGACTTTAGTCTCCGTGGATCGATAGAATAGGATCGCCTTTCCACCTCTTCGCCTGGGAGGGACGTAGAACGTCTGCAACTTTTGCACACTATATGTCTCTAGAGCATCAAGCTCTCTATAGTGCCGCCACGGAACCATGGCAATTTGCAAACTCCGGTCTACTCCAACGAAGGTTTGCATCGACGAGCGGACGGAGAATACGGCGTTGGTTTCATCTTCGAAGTCGCTGCCAAAGACCAAAATCAGAGCGGATGGTCCGGGTTTATCATTCCACTTCTGAGGCTGTCCCGAGTAGACTATTTCTTCATCCTCCTCGGTATCGCTTCCAAAGGTAGGAATGGGAGTGACGGGCTTCTGTTTAAGCTTCGGCTTATGACATTTCTCCATATCTTCGAAGTCTGGCAGGAAGTACTTGGCGTCTTCATATTTTCGGACTTCGTTCACAGAGAATGGGTTTAGCTCTCCCATAACGGTGTACTCGAGGCCGTCTTTGAAATACTTCATACACTGGTGGTGTAGAAGGGATGCCGTTATATTCGTGTAACCAAGACCGACCAAGTAGAGTGTTGTAGCAAGTCCTAGCATCGATGACATGAAATTTGATGTCTGTGACGAGAAGCCCAAAGTGCAATGTCAGTATCACGGACCCGAGCATCTGCGACGACTGCGAATCAAATCCAGAGATAGTGATTTTATCTCGGGCTAAATGTTGAACGCTCCTGCAGATTTCTTTTAGCATCCGCACATTGAGAAGGTTGACAGAGGACCCGTTGTCAACAAGTATTTTCCCTATTTTGATGTCATGGCAGTATCCAGTAACATATAAAGGACGATTGTGGTCGCACATACCAAGGAGAAGATCATCGTCATTAAATGTAATGTTAGCCGTGTGGACTTCTGCCAGCTCATCTTGCATTTTCTTCTCTGTGATGAAGGCCTGGAACTGATCGGGCTCTTGTAACGCCTTGACCAAGGAATCCCATGCTTCTTTAGACAGAAAGATGGCATCCAATATGCTTAGTTGTGAGGGTATCTTCCTCAAATGCGCTAGGATATTGTAATCCACCTTGCTTTTCTTAGGCAGGTCCTTGGCTGCGAGCTCTTTGACAACCCCATCATCGAGGGCAATCTCCTCATGGATTTTCTCCTTCCCCTTGTCTTTTTTGTTCGAACCTTTGTTTGGAGATCCGAGATTCTTTTCAGGCAACGTACGATTACGCAGCTGAATGTTCTCGCAGTTCTTCATCTCTTCCAGAGGTAGATTCCTTAAAGAGGGGGGGGGGGTCAAGGGCCATTTCTTCGTCAGAATCGCTCCCAAAGGTGAGAACTTGCGATCTCTTTGTATCAACCATGTGACAGTTGCCGGCAGCTCTTTTGTGCCTATCTGTCGTGCTTCTCTGCTCCCGATGAGCTTTGCGCTTTATTCGCTTGAATTATTGATGGGCGACGTATTCCTGCCACTACTTCTTGAATGCGTTACATTCTTCGGTAGGGTGCATGATCCTCCAATGGTATAAGCAGTAGTTTGGATGTGCTTCTAGTCCGTTGGGGCACATACTTTCTGAAGTGATTTCTTTGAAAAGTGGCAACTTCATTCCTATTGACAGGGCCTTGGCGAGTCGTTTCCTCGTCTTAAGCCTGCTTTTGCCGGTAATAAGGGCACTTTGACCCGGTTGGGGTATTTTATGTCTTCTCATTACCGGAGTCTCTTCAGCTTGACACCGACGCTTGACCTTTTCTTATATGGTCGTTTCACGCTCTCGATCAGATTTGCTCATTTGAAGAGCTTTGCTCAGCAGCCTGTCAATCAATTCGTCTGATGGCTCCAGGGATTTTGGTTCCGGTTCTGCCCCCAGTCTCTCTGCATCAGGAGCTTCTTTACCATCTATTGACGAGTGAAAGATCATGTGGCAGCTCGCCACATAATCTTCGGGCTCTTCTGAAGAATCGTCTGCTTCATCAGCGTTATCGTTTTCATTCTCAAGAACCTGCTTGAAGAATTCGTCCAATGTAATTGGGGTCCGTGCCTTCTGGTTATATTCTTCCAGTGCATCGATGTATTTCTACAAACCTGTACGGTTGTCATCGGGTTGGATGGGCTTCTTGGCCTTCTTCTTTTCTTTAAAGACTTTGGAGGCTTGGCCCGAAAGTTTTGTCCACCATCACTAACTTTCAGCGTTGGGCGCGGCTTCAACATCCCCTTAATAATCTCAGGCTCCAACGGGCTCTTCCACCTAATCTCCGGACATGCTTGAAGGTCCTTCAGCATTCTTTTAGTCTTAGCTGAAAGGGCCACCTCTCATGAGGCTTCCTCTATAAGTGAGCATGATTCCCCCGGCATGTCTACCTTTTTAGGAGCGTGCGGTTGTGGCCGGTTCACCCTCCAGTTTTCGGACAGCGCGAACCTGCCCTGTTGTTATTGGTTTTCGATCCAACTTTTGAAGATGTAATAATCTTCGATTGGGTGACCCAATATTCGGTGGTAAGGACAGTAATTGGGGCTGTTAACGTCGCCTGTTTGCGTTGGGCGTCTCGGCTCTGGCTGAGTGATGAGCCTGTTGCGCAGCGCTAGCTCGAATAATCTCTTCGTCTTATCCCGAGGGAACGAGTGAGGGCGTCTCATCTTTTCTCCAAATGATCGCTGTTTATCGTTTTGGTGAGCGACCGGCTTCGGGCCACTCGGTTGTTGCTTAGCGTTGGCGACGAAGGTCACTTTCCCTTTCCCCTTTTCATTCTAAGGATCCGTCTTTGAGGAGGACGGTCTATGGCCCATCTGGTCCATTTGGGCCAGTTTGTCGATCAAGGCCTGGAAAGCGGTCGGCTTGAAGAACATCATGAATTGTGAAATGGTTGCCTGAGGGTCAAGGGTCTCCACGAACATTCCCAAGGCAGGAGCTTCCTCTATGCGCTGTTCACACTTTGACCACAGGTTCCGCCACCGAATGGCATATTGAACCCAGGTTTCCCATGGCTTCACCCTGGCATTTATCAATGCCGTGATCGGGATGCGTTCGCTGGCGCTTGCGAAACGATGGGTGAATAGTAGCTCCATTTCTGTGAATGTTTTGATGGAGTCATTCGGAAGCTCCGAGTACCATTCAAATGCCGTTTCCGCAAAGCTGCCGACGAACTGGCGAAGTAGCAATTTGTCGTCACCTCCAGTATTGCCGTAGAGAGCTCTGAACTGAGCGACGTGTTGATGGGGATTGCCCGTCCCCTTATACACATGGAATTTAGGGATCGTATATCCCGGCGGGTACTTAATTTGATCGTACCAGCTTGGATAGGGTCGTCCAGTTCTGACGACTTGGCCGGCCACTTCGCTCGCCTGATGAGCTCGTATCTGTTGAGCTATATAGCCATCAAGGGCGGATTTGGAGATGGTCTCTTCCTTGGCTGCTGATAGAGCCGGAAGAGGGTTTGATGTCTCCCCTCTGTCGTCCTCAAGGATTATTGGAGGGTCTTCAGCTGGGGGATCCGGTTGTATCATCATCCTGACCATATCTTGGAACAAGAGCGGCATTTGTTTTATGTTGGCTGCTTGTTCCGCGTCCTCTTTGTCTTTATTCTCGAGCATTCTTCGGAGGAACTCGGTGTCGGTTTCCTATTCCTGGCGCTGCTCCGACGACGTCTCCGGGCTTTCTTTCGGCCCAGTGAGCGCGACCATCTTCGTTAGCATCTCCTGGAGCATTTGCTGTTGCTCCTGAGCCTTTGGCACAGACCAGATGAGTGGACGATGACCCGTGGAGATACGACTATCCTCTTTCCCGAAAGCCATGTAGATGGTGTGCACTACTATGCCCCCAGACTTAGGGCATTTGGTTCAGCACCCTTGAGATTTATTGCAGACACAGGGATCTTCTCCGACCTTCTCCTTTTATGGGGGGTCGAAGTTGAGGGGGACGTTGCAGCGGACACCCATATAGATGATACCTTCCGTGGCATGGCGGCGAGATGGTCCCCCTCCTGTCGACCCTTCATTTTCTTCTATCGGCGGGGGTAGTCTTGGTCAACTACAGAGTCTTGGACTCTTCGCCAAACCCTATGGATTTTAGAGGATAGCCGCTGAGGGGGCTGCTCCGGCTTCTCCTTTGTGACATTTTCAGCGGGTGTAGAAGACCTTTTTAGTACGGCAGTTGGAGAATTCTCGCGCACCCTCCTGAGCAGCCCAAAGCTGTTCCCAGTTGGAACAGCAGCGTCAATTTCCACCATCGGAGCTGGTGGAGTCAATCCAGAAGGGGAACTGTCCCTAGCTTTCCTCACTCGGCGCCAGTGGTGACGTTGAGCATGTCTTGCAGACGGGATTGGCTTGGTTATGGGGGTGGCTTCATCATGCCCCCTGCTTTGAGGAGAGGCTGTTGTTGGTGCCAGCCTGTCAAAGACTGAGGTCCGTTGTGGGGGAACGTCTAATCTGTGGAAGACCGACTTTCGAGTAGGGAAAGTAGTTTGGACGACTCCACCCGCAGCGGGAGTTGGAACGGCCAGTCTTGCGAAGACCGACCCCTTAGCAGGAGAAGCCCCGTTGATGACTTCGTTTACCGGAGCTGGAATGGCTATTCGCTTCAGGATAGCTCCTTCAGTATTGCAGACTTCTTCACGGGCCCGCTTGAGCTTTGGCCTAGTCTGTTAAAGATCGAGGTGCTGGACTTGGATGACTAGTTGAGAGGGGCCATGGTAGTGGTAAGCCGATCAAAGACTGACTTTTTTGGATCTTCCTGTGACGGTGTCGGAGTGTTGAAGCTCATTGGCGGGAGCATGGTCCCGAAGAACAACCCAGTGGTGTCCTGTGTCACCTGTTCCACCGGCATTGCGAAGATGAAAGCCGCTTGGGGCCCATATGTCACTCTTCCGGCGAGGACGGAGCGGGAGTTGTTGTTGCAGTTGGTGCAGTTGGAAGCCATTGATGCCATCTTCTCTTCTGCACGGAGCAAGACACCAAATCTTAGTACCTCGAATCCAGAGGCAACCATATTATACCGCGATTTGTTCGCGAACACGACACATGAAGTGTGGAGTGGAAAGAGGAAAAGGTCCCACCAGGCATTCCGGAATCTGTTCGCCGCCGAAAGACGCGACCGGGATGTTGGGATGTCTGGCCTGAATTTTGGGGGGCAGATACTATTTGGTTTTATCCGTCCACCTCTCCGAAGATGCCGAGTTAATTTCTGGCACCATGTATCGAAGGTTTGGACGGATGCGGCCGTTGTAGCAGATTTCGTCAGATTCCCCCTCGTTGTGAGGGGTTTTTTGGTTGTGGGGACGCTCTTCCCTGCAGGCGCAAGCCCCCGCAGTTAATTACGTTACCGCATAGAGATAACCACTTTCTCCTTCTCCAGAAGGTCATTTCGTGTCGTGTGTGTGTGTTTTTTTTTTGGTTGCCCATGGATTGTATACGGAGACTAATTCGTGTTGTCGCCCGTACGGCGTGGATTAGTCCAAATCCGTATTTTCTTTGATTTAGGTTTGGGTTGGTTTAAGGATCGTTAATCTTGTTTTAGATTAAGATCAACTCAAACGTTTGTTGAGGATACGTTAGTCTAATTTTAGACTAAGATCTACTCAAAAGGATTTTCTTTAGTTTATAGGGACGTTGCGGTCCGCAATTTAGTTTTAAGGACATTGCGGTCCATAAGTTTAAGGACATCATAGTCTATGAGTTTAAAGACATCATAGTCTGTAAGGTTTTTTCAGTTTAAGGACATCATAGTCCATGAAGTTTAGTTTAAGTACGTCACGGTTCGTTGTTAGTTTATGGACGTTACGGTCCAGAGATAGTTTAAGGACATTATGGTCCATCATTAGTTTAAGGACATTGCGGTCCATTGTTTGGATGTAATCATGGGTTTGGAAATGCACCAGATAGTTATTGGTTGTCGGGACCCACCACCTCTCTGAAGATGTTAAAGAATTACAACGACATGTATCAGAGGTGTGAAGAGATGTACCTTTGAACCAAATGCCAGATTGAGAAGCAATGGGATAAATATTATTGTAAATGCCATCTGAGATGATTAATTTTGGAAGACCTGAGCATAATTAGGACTCGGTTAAAAACAAGGTTTTGGCTTTGGGAGACTTAGCTAACTTAGGCTAAGGTTGGCCTATCATAGTGTTAAACACTAGCATATGTTCGGCGCTCACGTACTCCCACGTGAGGTCTTAAAGTATTGTTTAAGCACTGAAGATTTGAAGCGCTCACGTGGGGTCACGTGAGGCGCTTGAATTCGTGTTAAACACTGAAAGTCTGAGGCGCTCATGTGGGATCACGTGAGGCGCCTGAGATTTGGCACAGCTTCTTAAGATTTGTTCTCTTTTTCTTTTCTGATTGCTGAGCACTGTTGGGTCACGTGGGATCACGTGAGGCGTCCCCAAAGACTGAAAGCTACCTTTGTTTTATTCTCTTTTGAAAAGTGCTAAGCACTATTAAGGGGTCTCGTGGGGTCACGTGAGGCTCCATAAAAACGGAATTTGTCTTAAGTTTATTCCCCTTTTACAAAGGTTTGTTCAGGGGTCATGTGGGAGTACGTGATCTGCAATTATCATGTTTGGATACTAATCTCCTTTTACTTGCATGGGGATCTTAATTTTTCAAGCCCCTTGTTTAATAAGAATTAAATTCTGTTATAGGGTTAAACCCTAGTTTTATTCCTATATGTTCTGTTGTAAGAATTAAATTCTTTGGACTCAATTCTCCCTCTAAATTTTGAATCTGCATAACAGATCTCCCCGATGAGAATTAAATTCTCAACTTGTGGGGAGATCTGCTTCTGCAGATCATCAATCAGAGGAAGAACTAAGTTCTTTTTAGAAGAGTTAAACTCTTGTGAAGGTGAAGAAGAGGCAAAAGGTTATGTGTTTCGTTCGTTTCCTTACCTAGGGTTTCTTTTTGGAGATCTTCTTCTCTCTGAAGAATTAAATTCTCTTTTCTTTTGGCTTACGAAGGGGTTTTCTCTCTCTCTTTCTGTATATTTTTCTCCTTTGCTCTTATTTATAGGAGAAGAAGGGAATCAATTTGTTTAGAAAATCTCTCTTTGAGAGATTTTGATTGATTTTATAATTAACCAAAATGATCTTTTAGATCAATCGGTGAATTTTATTCACCGTTTGATTTTTAATCCAAGCAATTCTGTTTTACAGAAGATATCTCTTATGTTGTCTTAACAAGATTAGGAAGATATTTCCCCGCACAGAAATCTTTCTGTAGATGGGTGATTTTTAATCACCATTGGATTTTTAATCCAACGACACCCTATTTTACAGAGCGTAATTTTTCTTGTTTGGAAAGATTTAAGGAAACATTTTCCAACTAGGGGTTTTGATTCCTGTTAATTAGAATTTAATTCTATCGGTTCAGAAGGCATAGGAGCCCATCACGTGTAGTACGTGACCCTACCAAATTAAGCCTACCAAAGAGCGTCACGTGCTATCACATGAGTTTTGCTCTGGCCAATTGTTTGCTTTATTCTTGCGCCTATATACTTTGTATATAGAGGTCATGTGTCTGTAGGTGAGGCCCAGTTTCAGCTTAGTTTTGTCAAGTGCAGCGCCTATCACGTGTGGGCACGTGATACTCCATTTAGGGACTTTTCCCCGTTGCTTTTATTTATTATTCATTTTTTATAAGGGAACAGGCGCTAAAGAGCTCATTCACGTTTATTGTTTGGTTGAGAACAACCTCAATCACTACACCTCACAATTCTTCTTGACAAGTGGCATTCATTGATTTGATGTGGTCACATGTTATATGCCACAAGCAAAGCAGAAAAATCAAATCTTTCATTGTAATAATTGATATCTTTCCTGGCGAGCAAGCATCAGTCTTTCAGATCAGAGAGGGTAGTTCCGAGTAAGTGAGACCGCTAATGTCATGCGAGGTTTGGTCGATCGAGAGGTTAATCTTCCTGCCAAGAGGAGTAGTGAGAAAATCAACGAGCTGCTGTAGTCGAAAAAGAAGTGCTTTGTAAATGCATTCTTTCTTGCTTCTATGGATTGTGAGTGTCCAGAACGTGTCAAAACTTCCCCTATGGAAAGGGGTTCCTGCTCCTCGAAAGCCATCACCGACTCCTTTCTTTATAGTAATATAGTCCTCATTACCCATATATTATTAAGTGAAGCTCCTTGCTTTATAGTAATCGCATCAACCTTTGGCGCCTCACTTCACTTTCCTTCCTTTCCCCAGCCTCTTACCTTTTGAAATCGCTTCTTATGATGGCCCAGTCCAGCTTCATACTTAGCCCAACTCATAACTCCCTCGATGAAACTATGAAATCTGCGAAGCGAGCTTGCCCCAAGGAAGTGCTCCTTACATGATGAATGTCAGCAGACCGAACAAAGACAAACTCATATGTCAAGGTAGGCTGCTCAATATATTAAGGTAAATATGTGAAAAGCATCAGCTCTGTAAGCGGATACGCCGATGGTTATAAGGCTCAGTGCACCTCTTATTATAAAAAGAAGAAAGCCAATCCAGATATTAGTTTAGAGCATTGGAAGTAGTGCATTCTGAAACAAGAGAAGTCGAGACTTCTTTGTCTATCCCTGTCAACCTGCACTATTGATTGCTATTCAGGAGTTCTCCTTTCAATAGGCTCTTTCTCGATGTGCAGATTCTGCATCAAATCAAGCGATCACTTATAGAGTTCATCCCTTCAATCGGCAACAACAAGAACGACTTCTTCCGATGATCTAAGCAATATCGAATTTCTTATAGTAAGAAGAGTTGAATAGAAATCATCCTTGATCAAATGAGTCTCGCCCCACTTTTTTCAATCAATCATCGACAAAGCAACAAGGACCACGACCCTAGTCTTGGTCCTAGAGCGAGAAGGAAAGCCGGTTATCAGAGACTAAGATCTTGAATTGAGAACTATTTTGTTGATTCGTGAGAACTTTGCTTTCAATCTGTCTTGTCTAAACATATAAAGATTGTATAAGACTATAGTAAGTCAATAGAAAGATCATTCGGTGATTGAGTGATGAAATATCGTAGTAAATGTTTCATCTTTCGACGTTTGCAATCTGCGTGATTGAGAAGTCGGGGGAACCTGTGTGCCCGACGCTATATGTCAAGGTAGCGCATACTTTTGCTTGACCTGTTGGCCAGTAATCTAGTCCGGTGTAAGATCTAAGATTGAGAACGTTGTCTGTGTAAAAAATAGATTGGGTAGGTGTTGCGTAAGCAAGTATTAACGTTTTATACAATTTATTAGGGTGGGAATAAGTAACTTTATACTACTCCATGATTGAAGGTTTACTTGTCGTTAGGGCTTTTGACATACAAGAAATGAGGAGCCACTCTGCCAAATCTGCCTGCCTACCGCATGAACCCATCGGAGAATGCCGAGCTCAAGCAACAAGTAGATGAACTATTGGAGAAGGGTTTCATTCACGAAAGTACGAGCCCTTGCGGAGTTCCAGCCGTGCTTACCCCTAAGAAGAATGGATCGTGGCGCATGTGTATCGATAGCCAAGCTATAAAGAAAATAACCATGAAATATGGATTCCCTATCCTACGGCTAGACGACATGCTTTATATGATCGCTGGTTCCACTATCTTTTCCAAAAGAGACTTCAGAAGTGGATACCATCAAAGACGGAGAAGGCCTGAAGATGAATGGAAGGCTGCCTTCAAAACAAAAGATGTCTATATGAATGGTTAGTCATGCCTTTTTTTTGTTGGGCTAACCAATGCACCGAGCACATTCATGCGAATGATGACTCAGGTGTTGAGGCCTTACATCAGTAAGTTCATCGTAGTCTATTTTGATGACATCCTTGTTTTCAGCCGAACTGTCGAAGATCATGAAGAGCACCTAAGACAACTTTGTAAGGTTATTAAGGCAAGAATCTTTCTATATCTTCCTCAAGAAGTTCACTTTTTTGTGTCCTTCCATTATCTTTTTGGGATTCTTAGTCTTAGCTAAAGGAGTTGAAGCAGATCCCGAAAAGATCCAAGCCATAGTAGATTGTCCCGTCCCTACTAATATTCATGAAGTGCAATCATGGATTGTCCACATTTTACTGGAGGTTCATTACAAACTTAAGCACTATAATGGCACCACACCCATTAGTGAGTGCTTGAAGAAAGGACCTTTTGTATGGACTGCAGCAGCCACTCCATTTTGAAGACATAAAGACCAAGATGGCCCAAGATCCAGTTTTGAAACTCCCTGATTTTGAGAAAATCTTTGAGGTGTCTTGTGATGCATCTTATGTGGGAGTTGGCACAGTCTTAAGTCAAGAACCCCGTTGCATTCTAAAGCAAAAAGTGAAATGATGCCAAGCGGAAATTCGAAACATATGACATGGAGTTCTACACTATAGTACAAGATCTACGCTATTGGCGTCATTACTTGTTGCATCGGGAATTCATATCTGACCATGAAGCCTGAACCTAACGACCAAACAACGGAGTGAGCGCTAGCGCGAAAGCTGTTGTGCGATAGCACATTCTTTTTCTTGCTCAAGTCAAAACTACCTTATAGGAAGGAGAACGTGGAACATCGACTAAAGGTGGGTTCTCCTTTAATGCCTTTGAGGTGTTTGGTCCAGTGAGTGGGAGGGTGCCATCTCTGTACACGAGTAGGTCTAGTTCACTTTCGGTCTTCGACGCTCCCTTCGAACTAATATCCAAAGATTCCCTGTAACAGGATGGTTTGAAATGATGGTTTTTTTACTGGTTATGGTGACATGAATAGGATGAGCATACGAATGAGCCGGAAGCTAATAACGCTTACCGAAAAGCACTTTTTTCTTTCTATGACATACCTATACCGACACTCGGAAAGCAAGCTACGTTCGAGTTGGTCCACTTGCTTTATTTGAACAGGAAAGATAGCTGAAACTAGCAGTTATATTTCTCTTCTCGAGAGTCTGCTATGGGCCAGCGGGAAAGGGGGAGAATGGCTAATAGCACAGCAAGCCGCTTCCAGGGACTAGAATAGGCCGGTTGAGATTGAAGCATTTTGGGATATGAAGAGAGTAGGTTACTTCTCCCTTTCTATCGTGTATATAAGAGGAGGGAAGGAAGGAGTCTCCGGGTCCCGTGGTTGCCTCAGAACCATTCACCGCAACGAACGTTTAATTATCATGACCACAGTTTCTACTGTCTGTTTTGTTTTTCCGATTGAGCCTTTCTCTATTCTTCTTTCACAGATCCACTACAACCCTAACTTAAAGCCTTCTTCCATTTTCTATTCCGTGAAACTCATTCCGCTTCTGTGGTCACTCCTATCACTTGACAAATGGCTCCCTTCTCTACGGCGGATGCCCCCTTTAAAACACTTGCTTGATCTTACTCTAAGCATTCACCCTATCTATCTTTGTCACCCTAGGTTGCGTCAGTCTCATTCAGATGGATACCGCTTTTTGAAGCAGCTCAATCTCACTTGAGTTCTTGGCTGTCAACAAGTAGAGACACAGAAGATAAAGGCTCTCATCATCGATCAGAAGCGGATTGGGAGGAGTTTGCGCTTCACATGATGACAAGATAGGATCAAGATACCCTTGCTTCCGGTTGACATGGAGGGGGAGTATGCACCATTGAGCCGGCTAAATCATGATTGAGCCATAGGATCACTATACCACTCATCCTCCTTCAAGACTCGACAAGAAGGCCAGTCAGTGAATCCATACAAAGAATGGATGGAGAGCAGCGAGGTAAACTGGAATGATTAAAAGTCAACATGGAGTGAATAGTCGAGCACACATGGAGCTACAAAGCGTCCGATATCAGGTTAGCTAGCACAGACAAGAAGCCAGATCTAGACTCATCCAAAGACAGTCTCTTATCTCTCTTTCTTTTCTCACACACAAGAAGTCCAAACTCCCTAAAAAATGAAACTGAAGATAGGGGCTTGCACGCGCTATCCATCCTTCTTTTCTATCTTTTCTTTGATGTGGATAACCCACACCCATCTTGCTTGCATGCAGATATCGTATAAAAAAAGGAATCTCTTGAGAGGTTCGATTCCCAAGAGGCCCCTTGCCAATCATCGAAGAAGTCTGTGTCGTAAGGACCAAGCAAGGGATGAGCACGCTAGAGCTGAAGGAGTTTTCTTGCTGCATCCGTTTTCTTGCTGGTAGTTTACTTTCTTACTTGTAAGGTAATGGGAGGGTCTTAAGTCACTTTATACATCTCCATTCTCACTAGAGAAGGAGACTAGTTAATACAGTCAGTGGATAACATTAGCTCGTGCTTGCCATTACTGCCTAATAAGGTTTTCGAGTAGAAGTAGAATAAGTAGGCTTTTTTCGATTGAAGCTTTCCTTGAACCATTTCTAATGATTGAGCCTTTCCTGAGTCGGTGAGAAAGCTCTGCTTTAAGCCTTTCTTCAGAGTTCTAGCAAGCCCTTCTTTGACCGGGCATTTCTGCGAGTTGATTCTACACCCATTTCTTTGTATTTTCTGCCACATCTCATACCCGTAGTACCGGGTCTTGACCACGTAATCAAAGGTAGTAAATACTTGCTTACTCGTGCCGGGTAAGGACAGAGATGCCCGTGTGTGCCTTGAGAAGAGTAGTTGGAACGAGTGAACAGAGTGAACGACATCGATGGTGGTTGATTTGATGACTTGTGTGGTTAAGGCAGAATGCCATCCTTTTAAACATCATACAACCACGTGAAACCAATATCCTAATGGTACCAAGAAGGGGCACGAATTCACTCGACCGTCTGGTGGTTTTGAGTTATACCTTGTGGTGTTGTCAGTGAACATAGTGAACGGGCTTTTGAGCTTTCTTTTGAGTCAAGTGTCGGGGTGTTGAGTGAACCACGTAATGTGTCGTTTACGTCTTCTTGTTAGTTCACGTTAAGTAAGAGTTGTTATATGTGAGAGTTTTTTTTTGTATCAAACCCGTGTTGTTTTTTGTATCAAACCCGTGTTGTTTTTTGTATCAAACCCGTGTTTTTAGCTATTTCACGAGTTTACGAGTGAACGATGAGTTTTTTTATGTGAACATTTCATGAAACCCCATGTTTTTGGGGTAGACCTCGAGTTTACGAGTGGGTTCCATGTCGGTTTGTTTTCAAGTTCATGAAACCCATGTTTTTGAGCTAAAACAAGAGTTGACGAGTGAACATCGTCACGTTAAGTGGTCAATTTCATGAAACCCCGTGTTTTTGGGCATCAACCCAATTTCCCTAACCAAGCAAGGCTTTCGCGCTAGTGCGCTCATCCGTTTACCCGGCACGACCAAACAATGGAGTGGGCGCTAGCGCGAAAGCTGTTGTGCGGTAGCACATCCGTTTTCTTGCTCAAGTCAACTACCTTACGAGTAAGTAAGTATGAACTACCTTAGGAAGATTCAACGATAGCGGTTCTGAGAGTAATAACGACTCTGCTATTACAGTTTGTTCTTGCCTCGGATGATGATGAGAGGGTCACTCAACCCGCTTCGGCTGGTAGTTTCACTACGATTAGCGAGGACTCGAAACAGCTCCCCACTAGCCATCGGATAAATGTTTAGCAATTGGAAAGACTAGCTGAGCAAGCCTTAAGGAAGAGATTTGATCCTTGCCTTTCGTTCCAGGTAGTAATATCAAGTGATCTGACCTGGTTGAAGAGTTTCCTGAATGGAATAAGCATTCAACTGACCTAAGGGTTAAAAAAAACCCAGTTTCTTCTACTTTTTGAAAACTACCCATTTCACACTAAGGGAATTGAAGGCTTCCTCTAGTTAGGCGATGTAATCCCTTGCTCGAGTGAACTTCTTTTGCTTGACTTTTCGTTAAGTTCGGAGATACGCGTTCTTTAACTCGGTTTCACTACGTCGCTTTTGATCTCTTTCTTCTAAATATGGGTTTTTTTGTTAACCTGTGTTCCTCGTTCTTAGTGGGGTAATCGTACCCAGCAAAGAAGATTCATTGCGAAGCTGTATTCTTCATTATTACCTACTGATTCTTTCCGGGCTGTCCCCGAGCACATCCGTTTAGTTAGCCCTTCGTGCTGTCCTCGTAATGCTAGTGCTTCCCTCTACAGAAGTCCCATTTCTTATGTTTAGTCTTATCGATAGCTTGTCTAAGCAGCTTAGCTAGATGAAAGTGATCCCGAGTTTGAACTAAGACTGTGCCATCACCTTAATAGAAGTAACTAGCCAAGCTCTGACGACTAGTGATATTCGCAGTCCTAAGGCAGTGATGTGCAGACTCAGCTCTTTGGCTTGGAACTTCAAGCAGATAAAGAGAATAGAATTATATAAGTGTTCAGCAAAGTTAAAAGGTTACCGCTTTATTCCGACCGACAAGCCGAATGAAAGTTCTCCAAAACTGTTCTTGACTGCTGATTTTTTAGTCCTGCTTTCGGTGTCGGTGATCAATAAATGATTTCCTGTTGTCCGATCAAGAAAGAGTCTTGCTTACCTTTGTGGAAGTGAGAGTGCTTTTGCCTGGGGACTGGGGAATACAGCTAGTCTGAGGCGAGTTCAGTGATTCAATTCAGTACTAGGTTGAACTACATCTAATGCATCTTGTTGTGGGGTGGTTGTTGCTACAACATGAATTGCAGCTCTTCCACCAATATTAGGGAATGCCACCTTACCTCAAGGAATGAACAAACCAAAGCAGGCCCGGTGTTGTTGAATAAGGACACATCTCTTATTCCTTTGAATAGCATGTGTAGCGTTAAGCATCACAAGCCAGGAACTTCCACTACTTGAATAGACATAAGGATTTTCTTTTCCGGGGATTGGATTACACAATCCTTGACTTTTCCAACAACCTTCACTTCATGGGTTTGTTTGGGAGTTGGTAACATTCAAGTTCCGTATACATGTCCTTTCTTTTCTGGGTGAAATAAAGTAATTCAACTTGTGGCTCGGTGCCAAAGCCCTTCAAGAGAGAAATGGGCTACTAAAGGTTACTTATTGAAGTTGAAGCTCATCTTTAATGTAGCATGGTGGGTGGGTGAAGGTTTCTTCTCTCTTAAAGGGTTTAGATTAAAAAATTTCACCACTCCCTGGGCTCTAAGCCCTATTAGCTAGCAAGCCAACCTGTAATCCAGCAAGCATGTGAAGGGGGCTATCTATAAGGGGAGAACCTATTAGCTTGCTTTAGAGCAGGTGCCAAAGTCAACGGATTAGATAGGGAAAACGAAGTTCAACTCGCTCGACCAATTACGTAAATAGAAATATAAAACAGGAAAGGTTCATCGTTTAGGGCGAGCAGCCAATATAGATAGGTGGTATTTAGAGAAATCAAAAAAAGACCTGGTTTGAGGGGGAATGAATATATAGTCCTCAACCCAGTCGAATATAAATGTTGAGACCAGCCCTGCAAGAAGTGCTTGTCGATATTACTTGCTCCGTTCGCTCGCAAAAGGATCTCTGCTCTCTCACTCAGTTTACTTACTGAAAGTGTCAGTTGTTCTTGAAAAAGAAAACTACCCGACTAAAGCTCAACTCGGTAGCGAAGGGACATGTAAGAGCTATAGATAACAAGGAGCTATAACTCTTAAGATTTCAGAGAACACTTAGCCTGTAACGTTTTGAAAATCGTTTCGGTAAAATTTCGGAAAATCGGTAAAATATGGGGGTTTTCCGTAAAAATTCAAAATGTAAATATCTTTAATATAAAATTAAACATACATATTCTAGCTATGTAATTACTAGTATTTGGTGTTTATTGAGCCACTGGTAAAATTTCTAATTTTCTGAAAAAATTTCCGAAATTAATTATTTTAATATTATTTTAAGCCGTCACAAATACATTAAATTTAGCGATAAATACAAATTTGAATAGGCTAATTACACACTATAGAACCTTGACAACTAAAATCTAGTTAGTAATATAAATTTTTTTAGCAATTTATTTCAAGTTCTAATTGGTTATAATTAAGGGGAAAACTAAAATTTAAATAATTTAACTAAAACTTGTAATTTAGTAATTTGAGGGGTTCTTTTTGCATGGAATTTTCTTGTACTCTCTCTCACTCATCCTCACCCACTCATGGCCAGCCCCATGGCCAGCCCCACCACCACCAACAACAGCCCACTCACTTTCCCCCTCCTTTTTACTTCTTTCATGTGAAAAGAATGGTTAAAATAAAGGTTTTATTATATATTTATGTAGGTGGGGGTATTATGGTAATTGGGAGGGGCTTTGACTTAGTTTTTTTCACACCATTCCCTCACAACTCCCCACTTCCTCCCATGGCCGAAAATGACCGGTAGCAGCCCCATCTTTTCCCCCCAAATTTCCATCTCTTTTGCTTCAATTTCATCTCAAAACACATCAAAAAAATCCACAATTCCTTCACTAATTCAAAGCTAATCCCTATTCTATCTCTTCTAACACTCAAATTGGTTTAAAGCATGGTGAAAGGAGGTGTCTTTGGAGGCTAGAGAACCTAGGGTTTCAAACTTGAGAGGTATATTTCTAATCTAATGTTTAATTTGTAGTTTGATTATGCTAAAATAGGCTTTTAAAGTGTTAATTTGGTTGTTGCTGCTTGTGTGATGAAATTCAAGAGAAGGGTTGATGTTAGAAATTGAAATTGAATCATTTCATGTGGGTTAATTTAAGTGTTGTAGCTAGCTAGTAGTGTGGATTGTGTGATTGTGCAATGTTGTGACCATTTTGTCGCAAATCCGCGATATTTGCGTAATTTTTCGATTTCTAGTACAAACTAGGTTTTGTAAAATAGTTTTTTTATGTGAGATAAAACTATTGTGAGGGTTTTATCATATGATTGTTGTTTTCATGAGGAGTTTAACATGTTAATGGAATGCTAAAAACCAAACCTTGTAGCTAGTTGCAAATTGTTATTTCAAAATTTTGCTAATTAAGCTATTTGTAAACTAAGTTTTTGGATTTAATGAACTTGATGAGATTAAAAATCTAATTAGGGTTGTATGACTTATTTATAATATTTAGTGGATATTGTGGCCGCTAGTTTTGTTTAAATATCAAGTTTTGTACTAAAACGGTTAATTTTGCTTGCTAGATTTTCGGAAAAATAGCTTTTAAAGTGAGTTTGAGGTTTTTGTGAATTGCAACCAATTTCATATTATAATTAGTGTTTGTGAATGTGCAAATGAGTGTGTTTGTATTTTTCTCGATGGTTTGACGTTTGTACATCGACATCGAGGGGTGGTTTGGCTATTCTTGCATGCGTAGGCGATAGGTTTTGACTTATGCGTGATACGCGAGCCGATTTGGTTTTCGTATGACGTTTTGATTTCGAATTGGGTTTTTATGCGTTATGATACGTGGTGACATGTAGGTACCCCATATGGACTTCGAGACGACAAGCAAGCACGTGGCGACGTCGGCACCGGCAAGCGAGGATCAGGTAAGTAGATTTATATCTACGGGGAGAAGTCGGGTGGATGGCGTATAGCACCCCCGCAGTTCGTGGTGATGTATAGGAATACGTATATACACATATATTTATTATATGTAGTTTGAGTTGATTGATGATAAAGATGGATTTTTGGTGTTCTTGGATTGGTTTAGTGTAGTTGCGAAGCCCTAGAGTAGGGGTTGCACCTATACACACACGCACGCACATACTTGCATACAACCTTTCTTTTACATGTGCGTATATGGGATTATGTTTATGTGTTCACATGGGTATGGGACTATGTGTTCATATACTGGATTTAAGGATAGTACTTGGGATTTGAGATGAGTCATTGAAATTTGATTTGAGGCCGTGAGATCAGTGATTTGGCAGGGTTCGTATTTGAGATACGACATGACGTTGTAGCGGGTTCTTTGACGTAGTGTTTCACACACGTGCATGCATAGTTAGGCGGTATCAGTATTGTACTAGATGTAGATCAGTACTCCGATCAGGATATTTGATGTAGAGTATACCAGATGAATAGTATGATGAATGTGATATTGACCCGTACCCAGATTTGGGATGCCGTACGACGGATTTACGTACGAGCTATATATTGATGTTTGATCCGCACTCTTGACTTGGGAATATCTGATCATAGATATGGTATCGGATGTGATATTATCGAGGCGGGATCACCGACTAATATATATATATATATATATGTATGTATGTATCGACTCAGATATTAGGCGGTTTCCTTACCTTCAGTTAGCTTGTTAGTTCAGCCGTATAGTTTAGTGTAGTTATTAGACTAGGTTAGATTCCTACCTATTTCAAAACTAACAGATCGTGGGTATTTTAAAAGACAGGTCAAGCGATTCTACGGATATTTCAAAAGACGTATCTTTTCTTAAAAACACCGTAGCCCTTATTTTCAAAACCACATGATTCGTGTTATTTCAAATGGCACCACTGTGGAACTCATATTTTATTAAATGTAGATTAGTTATCATTGTGTTTAAGTATTCAGCTCCCGCACATTATTGCTGTTCGCTCCACATCGCATACTTATTTTGTGATTCATATACCGTTATTGATATCATGCTGCTAGGATACTAGCACCATTACCGATGACGCGTATGTACCACGTACACTTACTTGCCGGCTCACACACATCTTCATCGGTAATTGCCATGTCACGAACACTTTAGAAAATACTATTTCATTGACATAGTTTGTTAGCTAATAGTTTAGACATGATATTAGTGTACTTGCCTTATATGCTAGTTTAGACATTGTAGTTATTACTTGCTACTTCATGCATGTTATTATTCACTGTTATGCTGCATTCATGGATTTTTATGCTTATATTCACTGTTTACATGCTATTGAGGATTTGGATTCGGATTTTCATGAGATTTCCTAGATTTGGGGGAAAACTGCAAAAACATTTATAAACTTCTTTTCTCTCTCTTTTTAAATGAAAAGTGAGGTTTTCTCATGATGTATGAGTCGTCCACCATGAGTTTGCTGATGGATTTCGAGACACGATTCGAGGAGTTGGATGAACCGTTTCGGGTACATGGTAGGCCCGGTAAGGTACCCCGGGCCAAGAAGTTCGAGTAGTAGACGATGAGCCTGGCAGGGGAGGACTACCTACCGGTGATTTTACCCGACGCGTCGGATATCCGGAGGATACCGTCGTGGTCTTGAGATTGATGGTAGGGACCGGTCCGGACTGACGGCGCCCTAGATAGTGAGATTGAGACATTGAGATTTTGAGACATCGAGGTACTGAGATTGATGATCCAGGCTAGTCCGGATAGCCAGAGCCTAAGATATTGAGATATTAAGATTTATGTTTTGTTTCGATGCTAGACACTGTTTATGCTGATTTCATTTATGATACCTCGTTTTGAAAATACAGAAATCTCACTAAATTATGAAAGCAGTTTCTTCATTTACATGTATTCTGTTTTCATGCATTCATACCTTATCCATATGATATATTGCTACCTGAGGCACTGACACGAGCACTTGGTATTACCGTTGTTTAGAGGTATACCCTAGCCATTGTTATAGGCTGCAGATTATATATTTGGGGATATATTATGATCGTATGACTTAGGATTGCGTTGTTCATGCGATTTCTGTTCGTAGATGTTTTCTACTCACAAGTTGGCAACTCACCCCCGTTGTGCCACAGTTTCTTGCAGGTTTTACCGTACAGGTTTCATTACGGCTTTGCTGGCATTGTTTCTTTTTCGGGTGACTTGCTAGTAGGTGGGTTTACTTGTATCGTACCCATCATTATACCTTCTATATTATTATTTTTTTGTATCTAGAAGTTCCATCAACCAAACATGTATTTATTTCAGAGATAGAGACCGGTGATGTTTATTCTTTCGACCTTAGAGTCGCGCGTTGTATTTCTATGGATTTCTTGCTGTTTTGAGTTTTCTTTTGAGTTTTGATCCTCGCTATTGGCGTTGTATATTATATTACTTGCGTGGTTGTGACCGTCGATTGACGAAGAGATAGCTCCCGCTTGGGGATGCCTTTTTATTCATTTAGTATACTATTCATGTTGTATCCCGTTTGGGGGCCAGTATTTACAAAGGAGACTCTGCCGAAATTTTCAGGAAATATTTGATGTTTTTAAAAACGCATAATTCGGCTTATGCTATTAAAACTACTTGCTCTAAGTTGGTTTTTCCTTCACTCTACTACTTTCTTGGTTTGGATTTCTGGGTTTTCGGCTTACTTAGATTACGTACGCCTCGAGACGTTTCGTAGTTTAAGTGCCGGTCATGTTCCGTACTTTCGGGCCATGACAAAGTTGGTATCAGAGCGTTAGGTTTTACCTTCGGAGCGTAGGATGACCCTTGGTTGATGGAGTAGGTGACTAAAGTAGAGTGACGTACCGTATGTATGTTCCGCGGCATACTTACGATACGCTACTCCACTAAAGAAGCCTTAGTATGTACATTTCTTTGCTCAGTATTATATTCATTCCTATGATCTAGCCTCATCGGTACCAATTATGTTTTGTTATTACGGTTGTACGGGCGTGGAGAGCTACGGCTAGAATTGCGGTCAGCATGAGCTCGTCGTGGACGAGGACTGACCAGGGTGTGATTCCAGGGACATACGATTTCATAGGGAGGCGTCGTTTCATGGTGTTTTCACGCCACGAGCGTTTGATGGATCGTTGTATGAAGTTACTCGGATGTGCTGATCGGCACCAGAGGATTGGGCCACCGACAGAGGCCAATCAGATTTTGATGACCGTTGATGTATTGCTTATTCATGATGATTGAGGCACTGTTCAGTGTGCAGACGAGTGATCCAGTTATTGCTGCGAACGACGAGATATCGCCCCAGATGTTGGAGCTACTACAGTACGAGTTGTACTAAGAGATGAGAGAAGGTCGCTAGTCACCGAGGATGAATGACTAGGACATGTGGTTCATTCGCTACCCCGAGGCGAGGTCATCAGATAGATGGATTCCAGCTAGAGACGACTTCACGCGGATACGTTGAGAGTCGATAGAGGCGATCGAATGTCAGAAACCTATTACTCCAAGTTTAAAGTATTCGAAAAGACATGCAGGCAGTTCTATGGACCCTCTAGAAGAATGAAACCCTAACTCGATATAATGACCGTGTGAAAGCCTTTGAACCTTAGGTTTTGCGGCAGTTTCGCGGCGCCATTAGTGAGGCTTGGGTTTGCCCTTCTACGGCTGGACCACCGATGCTGTGGTATGTACTCGATACTATTGAACTGTACCCAAGATGTTGAGCTCTTGGGGGATTATGAGGTTTTGACGAATCGATCAAAGGGTTCGACTTCCTTCGGATGCTAGGTGGTGAGATGCATTTCTTGGGAGACTCCAGATACGAGGATAGCCGTTGGAGCTCAGTCCATGCAGCCACGACGGGACGAGTCCGAAGCAGTCGACATTGGAGAAAAGTGGAGTAAGAGGTTCGTACAAGATCTGGATAAGATGACGTTCCACTCCGCTGACATCAGAGATGCGATACGCATGCCGAGGCATTGTACTTGGATATACCTTCCAGAAGGAGTCGCGATGAGTATGCAGCCGTTCCGGAACAAGAAGCAGATATAGTAAAGGACGATGACTTCCGGACAGTTCGGTAGAGACAAGATTTGGGATAGACCTCGATGGGACTTTTCTGGAATAAATTACGAGAAGACTCGGACCCAGGAGTGGTCATGTTACGCACACCAGCAGGCCAGGGTTCATGATCGTCGACGAGACATGCTATGAGTGACCACGACAGTTGGCCAGAGATTCTTGGAGGATGTGCTTGAGCCGGACTATTCCGCCATACTTGATTTTGGTATTTTAGGCGCTCTATTCGCATGATTGATTTTGAGGATTGAGTTTCATGATATTTGTTTTCATGCACCATGGTTGCACCTACTGAGTATTTACGATTTTTACACAGTTGTTGCACTTGATATCGTTTTTGTGCCTTGGTTTTTCATGTTTATGATTTTATGGGTTTCATACAGTTGAGTTGATTTTGGTGCATATGTATGCACACGATTTGGTTTTTGCACTCGGTATGGTTCACATATGCTTGCAGTGCAGTGATACGCATTTTGTGCACTTAGATGCACTGGACTTCGATTTCGATTGTGATGCTCGATATTGGTTTTGTGCACCTTGTGCACCTGATTGGATTTTGCGCATGTTCGACGCTAGATATTGGATTTCATGGTTTCGTGCATGATGGATGCACCTGATTTGGATTTTCGCGCATGTTGTGCGCATGTTATGAGGTACGATTTTGGTGCACACTAGATGCACTAAATCGAGATTCTTCGTGCATGTCAGATGCACCTGATTTTGCTGTCAGGCACACACGTTGCCTATGACAGATGTTGGATGCACATTCGTTGCACCTAGATGTTGTTTCTGTGCACATGTATGGCACATTTATGGATTTTGATTTCCGTGCGCACCAGACACACGTAGTATTCATATATATTTGTGATTGATTTCTGTTGGAGCAGTATATTTTATGGTGTTTGCTATTTGGTTTAGTACTGAGCAGGACTAGTCACAGGACAGTACCTGAGTATATTTTTGCATGCATTGATAGTTATCGAAGGGATTTCCAAAGAAGAGCTATAGTCTCAATATTTACCTACGTGTCCGAGATGACATGAAACATTTTATAAAGGAAACCTATCTGAAATTGCTTTCAAAACGGCGGGACGTGCATATTAAACAAAGGATATATATATATATATATATATATATATATATATATATATATATATATATATGTAGTTATTTTCTTACAATAGACGTCTGCCACTGTGCAGTGTTGCGAACATCGCGCGGCGATTTGAAAAAGGTTTGGCATGCATTGCTTCTAGATGCTTTAATGATGTATATCATGTTGATTTTCATATTGGATCTTGACATTGATATCTTCCCCATGACTCCGATGATGGGATGCTTGACGGAGTTTTGATTTTGAGTTATATGCTCATTTTTCATGTGCATGCGCTGCGCTATGATTTGTTTTATGTATTTATGATTTCGGAGCCCCGACGACTTAATGGTTTTGCTTAGATGTTTTTGTATTTGGGGGGAGTTTTAATTTAAATTCGGGGACCGAATTTCTTTAAGGGGGGAAGATTGTAACGTTTTGAAAATCGTTTCGGTGAAATTTCGGAAAATCGGTAAAATAAGGGGGTTTTCCGTAAAAAGTCAAAATATAAATATCTTTAATATAAAATTAAATATACATATTATAGCTATGTAATTACTAGTATTTGGTGTTTATTGATCCACTGGTAAAATTTCTAATTTTCTGAAATTTTTTCCGAAATTAATTATTTTAATATTATTTTAAGCCGTCACAAATACATTAAATTTAGCGATAAATACAAATTTGAATAGGCTAATTACACACTATAGAACCTTGACAACTAAAATCTAGTTAGTAATATAAATTTTTTTAGCAATTTATTTCAAGTTCTAATTGGTTATAATTAAGGGGAAAACTAAAATTTAAATAATTTAACTAAAACTTGCAATTTGGTAACTTGAGGGGTTCTTTTTGGATGGAATTTTCTTGTACTCTCTCTCACCCATCCTCACCCACTCATGGCCGGCCTCACTACCACCAACAGCAGCCCACTCACTTTCCCCCTCCTTTTTACTTCTTTCATGTGAAAAGAATGGTTAAAATAAAGGTTTTATTATATATTTATGTAGGTGGGGGTATTATGGTAATTGGGAGGGGCTTTGACTTAGTTTTTTTCACATCATTCCCTCACAACTCCCCACTTCCTCCCATGGCTGAAAATGACCTGCAACAGTCCCATCTTTCCCCCCCAAATTCCCATCTCTTTTGCTTCAATTTCATCTCAAAATACATCAAAAAAATCCACAATTCCTTCACTAATTCAATGCTAATCCCTATTCTACCTCTTCTAACACTCAAATTGGTTTAAAGCATGGTGAAAGGAGGTGTCTTTGGAGGCTAAAGAACCTAGGGTTTCAAACTTGAGAGGTATAATTCTAATTTAATGTTTAATTTGTAGTTTGATTATGCTAAAATAGGCTTTTAAAGTGTTAATTTGGTTGTTGTTGCTTGTGTGATGAAATTCAAGAGAAGGGTTGATGTTAGAAATTGAAATTGAATCATTTCATGTGGGTTAATTTGAGTGTTGTAGCTAGCTAGTAGTGTGGATTGTGTGATTGTGCAATGTTGTGACCATTTTGTCGCTCCGCGATGTTTGCGCAATTTTTCGATTTCTAGTGCAAACTAGGTTTTGTAAAATATTTTTTTTATGTGAGATAAAACTATTGTGAGGGTTTTATCATATGATTGTTGTTTTCATGAGGAGTTTAACATGTTAATGGAATGCTAAAAACCAAACCTTGTAGCTAGTTGCAAATTGTTATTTCAAAATTTTGCTAATTAAGCTATTTGTACACTAAGTTTTTGGGTTTAATGAACTTGATGAGATTAAAAATCTAATTAGGGTTGTATGACTTATTTATAATATTTAGTGGATATTGTGGCCGCTAGGTTTGTTTAAATATCAAGTTTTGTACTAAAACGGTTAATTTTGCTTGCTAGATTTTCGGAAAAATAGCTTTTAAAGTGAGTTTGAGGTTTTTGTGAATTGCAACCTATTTCATATTATAATTAGTGATTGTGAATATGCAAATGAGTGTGTTTGGATTTTTCTCGATGGTTTGACGTTTGTACATCGACATCGAGGGCTGGTTTGGCTATTCTTGCATGCGTAGGCGATAGGTTTTGACTTATGCGTGATACGCGTGCCGATTTGGTTTTCGTATGCCGTTTCGATTTCGAATTGGGTTTTTATGCATTACGATACGTGGTGACATGTAGGTATCCCATGTGTACTTCGAGACGACAAGCAAGCGCGTGGCGACGTCGGCACCGGCAAGCGAGGACCAGGTGAGTAGATTTATATCTACGGGGAGAAGTCGGGTGGATGGCGTATAGCACCCCCGCAGTTCGTGGTGATGTATACGAATACGTATACACACATATATTTATTATATGTAGTTTGATTTGATTGATGATAAAGATGGATTTTTGGTGTTCTTGGATTGGTTTAGTGTAGTTGCGAAGCCCTAGAGTAGGGGTTGCACCTATACACACACGCACGCACATACTTGCATACATCCTTTCTTTTACATGTGCGTATATGGGATTATGTTTATGTGTTCACATGGGTATTGGATTATGTGTTCATATACTGGATTTGAGGATAGTACTTGGGATTTGAGATGAGTCGATGAAATTTGATTTGAGGCCGTGAGATCGGTGATTTGGCAGGGTTCGTATTTGAGATACAACATGACGTTGTAGCGGGTCCTTTGACGTAGTGTTTCACACACGTGCATGCATTCTTAGGCAGTATCAGTATTGTACTAGACGTAGATCAGTACCCCGATAAGGATATTTGACGAAGAGGATACCAGATGAATAGTATGATTAATGTGATATTGACCCGTACCCAGATTTGGGATGCCGTACGACGGATTTACGTACGAGCTATATATTGATGTTTGATCCGCACTCTTGACTTGGGAATATCTGATCATAGATATGGTATCGGATGTGATATTATCGAGGCGGGATCACCGACTAATATATATATATATATATATATATATATATATATATATATATGTATGTATTGACTCAGATGTTAGGCGGTTTCCTTACCTTCAGTTAGCTTGTTAGTTCAGCCGTATAGTTTAGTGTAGTTGTTAGACTAGGTTAGATTCCTACCTATTTCAAAACTAACGTATAATGGGTATTTTAAAAGACAGGTCAAGGGTGTTAGTTATATGTATGCCCTAGAGGCCATTACTGTACATTGGATGTATATTGTAGTGGATGCTGGGACATATATAGGTAGGACTTTCTTGCTCGACATGATAGTACGCTATCTGGTTGCTCTTTATCTTAACATGTATACTTTCTGTCTCTCTGTTACATGTTGATAAAGCCCTTAGGATGTGTACTCGACTTCCAGGACTATGTTGTAGATCATACAAGTGGGGCCTGGATAGTCCATGAGTACATCCTTCAATGTTCCTAGTCGTGGGAATATCGAGACGGGGCATCGATATTCCACAGTAGACTAGCGTATATCTTCTCGACCCATGTGATGGGCGATGGATGATCCCATATCCATTGGTGTTTGACATCAGAGATGGTATGCGGGTGCTCAGTGGAGACTGGGTACACTGAACGGACTCGCCGAGAACTCCCAGATGGTATTATACCTCACGTCAGATGGCAGTTCTCTGGTGACACTGGTACAGCTTAGTCTGTTGACCCGAGATCGTCATAGAGTCTTGTGTGTCTCCCACTGTGCTTTGATTTCCACCCTACCACGGCTCTACTGAGTGGTGCAAACAGGTGGTTTTTGGGTACAGTCCCGATTCACATGGAGGCAATGAGCGATAGGAGGGGATTCGTCTCTCCCGGTATTGGGGGTTGATGTTGCGCTATGCACGACTGGCCATAACTGGAAATCCCTGGCCAGGGTTGCAGTGATCTACTGGTAAGTGTTATCAGTAGTTTAATGCTATGTTATGGACCTTACATCGGCATGACTTATCAATGTATTGGGGTCTGACGTTTACCACCCCTAGGCGAGATATGCGACAGATCAGACGAACAGACCGGACTGTACGGTAAGTGTTATTGGTTGGATTCACAGGAGTGTGAGCGGGCTTGCTCGTCGATCTTCTGATCGCTCAATACCCGGGTGGCCGTTACGTTTAGCAGACCGCTTGTGGCTTGTGGGTGTTTGATATGATCATCACCTACTGCCGGCGTATTGACGAGTCTTTAGAGTCCTACAGAGAGGTTTCCTGGCTCAAGCGAAACGAAATAGGAGCGCATATGAGATATGTGCGGGACCGAGAATAATAGCAGTATGTGATACTGTATTCTATTCTCGCGATTTGTATCATCGGCAGGTTATATATGATATAGCCGGGTTACCGAATCAAGTGTTGATTCGATACAATGATATACTTGATATTAGTCGGTTATATGCGGTATGACCGGATCATTAAATCAAGTGTTGATTTAATGATTTAATGTATAATTATATATTTGAAATGTTACTTTACATTAACTAATATTGGTTCACTTAAGATATTTTTCTCACTTGTTTGTGCACATTGTATATGTGATGTATTTTTGTGCACAAGATTGTATCATGTTTAATGATACATGCAAACTTGGGTGTGTGTTTGCCTTAAACTATGATTAGGTTAATGGTTAGGGTTTGAATTATTTATTTATTTATTTACTTATTCATTTTTGAAAAGATGAAATGGTGGCTTTCTTTTCTTTCTTTGCTTGAAGCTTCTTGAAGCATCAAAGCATCTTTGAAAGTCTACCATTTTGTTTTTATCCTAAACCTAACCATTAACTAAACCCTAGTTTATTCTCTACACTTTACCATGGTTGCATAATGATAACCATCACTTGATTTTATTTTAATTGAGATATTCTTTTTTCCTTCTTCTTCTTCTTCAAGAGAGAAAAAGAAAACCTTTGCTTGAAAATGATCAAGTGATGATTCCAAGTGAGAAAGCAAAATCCAAAGTGAACCCACTTCCTATTTATTCATCCTCTACCATTTGCCATGTAGTAGAGTGTGTTATCTTCACAAGTTCTATGACCAAGTGAAGGTGGAGCTTGATCTTGAGTTGCCTCGACGTAGATCATCTTCGGCATCGAAGTCGACGACCTAGCCCGATCATTTCTCCGACGAAACCATCGCCAGAGTCCGGGATCCGATGATCGCAGCGGAGGGACGTCAACACGGAGCTAGAGAAATGGACGACCGGATCTACAAAGGTTGTATTTTCTGTTCACTCTAAGTTAAGTTGTTAACTTGCATGTTTCGCCTATCCTCTAGTTACGATCTTGCTTTAGGGTTTCTCGGCACATAGAAATTTTTTGATTTTGGCAAGTTTGATCTGCTGTAGAACTTCATAGGTGTGCCTAGGAACCCTACAGTGGTATCAGAGCCTAGCTAGAGCCTTAGGCGATGAGTAGACGAAGTTAGAAACCCGATCGAACCCCGAAACCCTAGATTTCACCCTTCTCTGGACAATTTTCAAAACTGTGGATTTTTGTGAATTAAAAATTCTCAGAAAATAGAGCAGGAAATTCTAAGAGTTACTGCAGAAAACAAACCCCTAACTCTACTAAAGCGCCGCGGAACCGCGGCCTTGCCCTGCTATTGTCGGCGGTTCCGCGGCCGTATGTACTGATTATGGATTTATTTTTATACAGTAATGCCCGTATCTGTTTCCTATGTTCTCTGGGAATTTTTAATCTGCACTCAAGAGTTGAGTTTTCTGGGTTGTATTGGGAGTTCGTAGATTCGATCGGATTTTCTAATTTTGTCTGTGTGTTTTTCCGTATAATTTTTGAATATGTTAAAATGTTCGACCGAATATAAATACCCAATTTTTCCCCTGCCGGGAAATTTCCAAGTGTTGGATTTTTCCGTAGTTTAATGACGTTCTAAGTAGAGCAAGTAACGCGATTATCCCTCTAGAAGACAACAAACCTTAACTCGATTATGTGACCGTCTTGAACTGCCCTTTGAACCTTAGGGTTTGGGGCAGTACGGCGTGCCACATGTGAGGCGTTGGATTGACCCTTCTACGGCTGGACCGTTGGTACTGTGGCATCAAGTGGATGTTTTTAAACTTATTTCATGTGTTGAGCTGTTTTGGGAAAACTTGGGTGTTTGAATGTTCGATCGGAAAGTTTAACATTTTCTATTTATCTGGAATGGGATACAATACTTGGAATCCACAAGTAGTTATGAGATAACTGATATGAATGTTATAAACATAGCACTTTAGTCTCACTTGATCGGTTGCCACGGAATTTTGATGCGATCAAAAGTCCGCCACAATCACGTAGCGTACACGGATACTCGCCGGTAAACTTAATAGACAGCTACACCCCATAGCCCCGACCAAGTGACTGTAGGAGAACCCCGTCGCCAAAAAGCATCCGTTCGGGTGCTCGCGGCAGCGGTGTTCCGCCTTAGTGCACTTCGTCGACGGTATCGGGGGTGCGGCCGTCTACTAAAGTTTGCGACGAACATTCGTTCTGGATGCCGGGAATCTTGTTGAATTGCCCGACTTTATATTGAAAAGTGTTTTCGATATTGAGACTAAAATGCGGGGTTTATAATTGTTAGGCATGCGATGTCTAAGGAATTCATTTGGTTAGGCATGCGATGTCTAAAGAGTTTGCGGATTCCAACTGTTGTAGTTTTACACTTTCTTTTATTTGACCGTAAGTGTAATATGTGATATCGCCGGTTTCGTTGCTATATGTCAACGACAATTGGGATACTCATGTTTACTTACGTTGATGACATGTGATGTTATGTGTTGCTGGATATGTTATATTGGATCGTCGTGTTTGAATAGCCGGAGTTTTTTTTTATGTGAGATGAGTGTTTTTCATTTTCATTCATGTAAAAACTTGTATGTAATATTCTTTTATTGGGGCACTTCCAGGTTGCGAAAGATGTCACCTTTTATATATTATTTACTTTTCCGCACTAGGATAGACCCAAGGAGGAGGGCACAAGTAACCGGGTTCTGGAGTCCAGTGGGAGACCAACTCGAGGAGTCGAGTCCGGGTATCCTAACTCTAGAATTGGTAGGGTTGCTTGCCGCTCTCGTAGGGGTCTAGGGGTGTGGGTTTGGCTATTCATCGCGACCGTGGAATCCGTGTTTTATACTGGCTCGTATTGAAAACACGGACGTCCTAGTATATTCAATATTTCATATGATATTTTCTGCTGCGTTATCTATGATGTGATCATGTGATATGTTCAGATAGATATTGTATATAGTATATATGATATATTATATAGACGTTACTTATGTTTTACACCCGCTCTAGCCCTGCCCCGCTCTACCGTTAGTTACCTAACCTAACGGTGCACGAGGGGACATCGAGGCGAATGCGGATGGCATAAGTGTACGTCGTATTTATCTGTGATGTTTAGGTAACTTAAATGATGGGACTTCATTAATGAGATTAATGAAATAAAAGAAACCTAAAGATGTTGTGGAATCGAATTTTCAAAAACAGGTAGCTACATTTCTTGCTTTGCATCGCGGTGTTCCTTGTAGAACATCCTGCACCTTATTCGATAAGGAAAGGGCCGAGATCCCTTCACCGGGAGTGACCCCTTTAGCAATAACTGGCAGATGCTACAACCCTCAGTTTGTCTTTTGATTGCTTCTATAGTTTTTGCTTTGCACAGCGGTATATATGATATATCCTGCACCTTATTCGATGAGGAAAGGGCCGACGATCCCTTCACCGGGAGTGACCCCTTTAGCAAAACTAGAAAAGCCTAAAAAACACTCCATTTTAAAATCATTTGATTCTACAACGATATCAAGTTCATTACGCAATAGGTTTTCAGAAAAACCTATCGTAGCCCTCCGTCATTTCAGATAAGTTGTATATAGTATTCGTGCTACATTTGTTGGCTTTCGTCAAGGTGTAGTGTGCGGTAGCTATATGCTGCTTATCTGCTGCATACGATGCGATTGGATTAGGGTAGTCGTACGGCTTTCGTCGGCTTTCGTCAAGGGTCGTGCGGGTGGGTTTAATTCAATCAAGAAATGACGGGTTGAACTTGACTAGCGGGCTATGGTTTGTTGGCTTTCGTCAAGGTCATAGCACGTTAGGGGCAAAAAGATTATCGGGAATTTCAAGTGTTGAAATTTGCAATGAGATTGCATACCTTCTATGAGATAGTTGGATCCCGATACCCACTGCGAGTAAGTGTTACTCCTGGGAGAGTTTTGCACTTTGCAATTAGCCGATCAAGTAATTGTCTAGAAAGGTGTCTACGGGGTTACGCCTCTGGGAAAACGAGGTTTACTGTAATTAGGTCCATGCGAAATCACGGGGAACCTCCATCAAAGTACCGACACTGGCCTGGCTGAAAGATTGGCGAACTTATAGAGTGTAATTAATCCCGGCTAGTCTTTACTTTTAAGGTTTGAAGGAAGATTTGATAAAAACAGTGGGAGCCATCCTGATTAGATAAAAATAAATAACCAATCTAATCTTACAATAGCGCACGCAGAGTGTTTTCTTCTCTCTCTCTCCAGGTAGCGACCATATCACGCCTTAATCAAGATAATAATACGGATGTATTGACCGAACCCGCTTGTTATACTGAGCTGAGGAACGTTGGTCCCGCTCCAACCTATAAATGTTATAAGACAAAGCAGGATTTTGGGGAATACCAGATTTCCCGTGCCACCCAAACGAAGAAAGTGCATGTTGATGCATCATCTTCGGGTGTGTTCGTTATAAAGAACTGTTTCTCAGTATCCTCTACGTCCTGGGTATTTGATACCGGATCAGGATCCCGTATATGTAATTTTTTACATGGGCTACAGATAGGTAGAGAACTGAGAACGGGTGATAAGTTTCATGAGGCAGAAAATGGTGCAAGTGTTGCAGCCAAGTCTGTTGGTCACTGTCACCCTGTGTTACCAGTACATTGATTCTGAACGAATGTTATTAGATACTGAACCTGATATACAAAATCATATCAGTCTCTTTATTAGTAAAGAAATGATAAAATTTTGTATTGTTGGATAACGTTTTGAACATTTCCTATATCAAAAGTTGATCGGTTCAGGCACGTTATCTAAAAGCATTGATGTTCTAAATCAAACTGCAGTTCCTAGTATACAGAACACACACAAGAGGAAGAGTTCAGAAATGGACAGATCCTTCTTGAGGCATTATAGACTAGGTCATATCAATGCGACCCGACTGGCTGAAATTACATTTTAGATGCATATTTAAATCAGTTTGAAGTTACATCTTGTGAAACTTGCCAGTCATGTCACAGAGATAAGATGACCATAGCTCTGTTTATTGCAAACAGAGAAAGAGTTAGTAAACTCTTGGGATGATACATGTTGATGTATGTAGATCCCCTGTCTACACATGCCAAGACCGGTCCTTTGTACTTCATTACATTCTCTGATAATCTCTCAAGATTCAGACATATGTTCCTGTTGAAACACAAGTCCGAACCTTTTAAGATATTCACAGAATATAAGTTAGAAGTAGAGAACCAAAATATGGGTATAAGTATTATGTCCTTTGATGTGATCAGGGAGGAGAATACTTGAGCACGGAAATCCTGGATTATTCTAAAGGAGAATGAGATTCTCTCTCAGCATTACTCCTCCGTATACACCATAGCACGATGGTATATCGGGGCAGAGCAATCACACCCTATATGATAAGGTGTGCTCTATGATGAGTACTACTGAGTTACCTATTTCCTTTTAGGAGTTATGCACTTGGGAAGCTGCATACCTAATAAATAGGGTTCAAATCAAATCAAGTGCCTACCACTCCATATAAGATATGGTATGGGAAGAACCTATCTCTTAAGTAAGTTAAGATTTGGGATTGTCCGGCCTATGTCAAAAGAAAAATCCGGACAAGATCGAGGCAAGGTCAGTTCTGTAGAACTGGAAAGGTTCCAACTATACAAAACTGTAGCTGATTTGACAGAACCAGAGGATTCAATAGTCCCCGACGAACCTCAGCCTCTCCGCCGATCTAGCAGGGTTCCTCACCTGCCTGAGAGATACTTCGGTTTCTCGATGACAGTGGGAGTGACGAATGCATCATGAGATGATGACCCAACTAGTTTTGAGCAGGCCATCGAGAGTAGGGACTCTGTAAGAATGGCTGGATGCTTAGCGATCTGAGATGGAATCCTTATACACCAACAAAGTATGGACTTTGGTTGCTTAATCTCAAGGGTTAAATCCCCATCAGGAGCAAGTATATCCTGAGAAGATTACTTGGTGTGCATGGAAAAGTTGAGACTTTTAAAGCTAGACTTATTAAAGGTTTGCATCATAGACCAGCTGTGGCTAATGATGAAACCTTTTCTGGGGCCTATGCTTAAGTCCATCCAGATCCTACTTGCCACGGCTGCATACCATGAGTACGATATCTGGTGGTTGGGTGTCATGACTGCTTTTCTAAAAGGGTGTTTTAGAAGAGAGCGTCTATAAGTACACAGCCCGAGGGCTTCGTAGACAGTGGGAGCAGTGGAAACATGTGCAAGATGTTTTATGTGATGAAGCAGGCATCGCGGAGTTGGAACATCTGTTTTGATGAGTTAGTCAAACAGTTTGACATCATCAAAATGGTAGATGAACCTTGTATATACAAAAAGGTAGTAGGGAGTATGGTAGTGATCCTCGTAGAGTACGTGGATGACATACTCTTGATAGGGAAGGAGTTTCCTATGCTACGCTCGGTCAATCTCCGCTTATCACAATGATTCTCCATATAGGGTCATAGTGATACCTCCTAAATCCTGGGTTTTGGATTTATGAGATAAATCTAAATGGATGTTAGGATTCTCACTAGCTGTAGTAAGATAGTATCAATCGATCCTGGGGAAAATCACTGGAAAGGTTCCAGGGTGATAAGGACGACTGAATGTCAGTCGCAGGCATTGTCTTTACCCTCAGTAAAGGGACGGTATGTTGGAAGAGTTCCAAGCTAGATACCGTGGCAAACTAGACGATAAAGGCTGGTAACATCGCTATTAAAGATACTACCAAAGAGGCAGTTTGGGTGTATAATGGTTCATGAGATGAACTAGGTTCCCACCATTGTGGGACAATGGAAGTATGGCTTTGGCCCAGGAACCCTGGTCCCATCAGTGACCCAGACATATTCTGAGGCAGCATCACCTGATTATGGAGATAGTTGATCTCTAGGGTGATCGGGGTTAGGAGAGTAGACTCAGAGGACAACACGGCGGATCCACTCACGAAGGCCTTTTCCCAAAGAGAGACTTTTATGGGATGGTTGAGTATTAGATACTGCAACCACTGCTACAGATGGCCCTAGTGAAAGTGGGAGATTGTTAGTTATATGTATGCCCTAGAGGCCATTACTGTACATTGGATGTATATTGTAGTGGATGCTGGGACATATATAGGTAGGACTTTCTTGCTCGACATGATAGTACGCTATCTGGTTGCTCTTTATCTTAACATGTATACTTTCTGTCTCTCTGTTACATGTTGATAAAGCCCTTAGGATGTGTACTCGACTTCCAGGACTATGATATAGATCATACTAGTGGGGCCTGGGTAGTCCATGAGTACATCCTTCAATGTTCCTATTCGTGGGAATATCGAGACGAGGCTTTGATATTCCAGAGTAGACTAGCGTATATCTTCTCGACCCATGTGATGGGCGATGGATGATCCTATATCCATTGGTGTTTGACATCAGAGATGGTATGCGGGTGCTCAGTGGAGACTGGGTACACTGAACGGATTCACCGAGAACTCCCAGATGGTATTATACCTCACGTCAGATGGCAGTTCTCTGGTGACACTGGTACAGCTTAGTCTGTTGACCCGAGATCGTCATAGAGTCTTGTGTGTCTCCCACTGTGCTTTGATTTCCACCCTACCACGGCTCTACTGAGTCGTGCAAACAGGTGGTTTTTAGGTACAGTCCCGATTCACATGGAGGCAATGAGCGATAGGAGGGGATTCGTCTCTCCCGGTATTGGGGGTTGATGTTGCGCTATGCACGACTGGCCATAACTGGAAATCCCTGGCCAGGGTTGCAGTGATCTACTGGTAAGTGTTATCAGTAGTTTAATGCTATGTTATGGACCTTACATCGGCATGACTTATCAATGTATTGGGGTCTGACGTTTACCACCCCTAGGCGAGATATGCGACAGATCAGACGAACAGACCGGACTGTACGGTAAGTGTTATTGGTTGGATTCACAGGAGTGTGAGCGGGCTTGCTCGTCGATCTTCTGATCGCTCAATACCCGGGTGGCCGTTACGTTTAGCAGACCGCTTGTGGCTTGTGGGTGTTTGATATGATCATCACCTACTGCCGGCGTATTGACGAGTCTTTAGAGTCCTACAGAGAGGTTTCCTGGCTCAAGCGAAACGAAATAGGAGCGCATATGAGATATGTGCGGGACCGAGAATAATAGCAGTATGTGATACTGTATTCTATTCTCGCGGTTTGTATCATCGGCAGGTTATATGTGATATAGCCGGGTTACCGAATCAAGTGTTGATTCGATACAATGATACACTTGATATTAGTCGGTTATATGCGGTATGACCGGATCATTAAATCAAGTGTTGATTTAATGATTTAATGTATAATTATATATTTGAAATGTTACTTTACATTAACTAATATTGGTTCACTTAAGATATTTTTCTCACTTGTTTGTGCACATTGTATATGTGATGTATTTTTGTGCACAAGATTGTATCATGTTTGATGATACATGCAAACTTGGGTGTGTGTTTGCCTTAAACTATGATTAGGTTAATGGTTAGGGTTTGAATTATTTATTTATTTATTTACTTATTCATTTTGGAAAAGATGAAATGGTGGCTTTCTTTTCTTTCTTTGCTTGAAGCTTCTTGAAGCATCAAAGCATCTTTGAAAGTCTACCATTTTGTTTTTATCCTAAACCTAACCATTAACTAAACCCTAGTTTATTCTCTACACTTTACCATGGTTGCATAATGATAACCATCACTTGATTTTATTTTAATTGAGATATTCTTTTTTCCTTCTTCTTCTTCTTCAAGAGAGAAAAAGAAAACCTTTGCTTGAAAATGATCAAGTGATGATTCCAAGTGAGAAAGCAAAATCCAAAGTGAACCCACTTCCTATTTATTCATCTTCTACCACTTGCCATGTAGTAGAGTGTGGTATCTTCACAAGTTCTATGACCAAGTGAAGGTAGAGCTTGATCTTGAGTTTCCTCGACGTAGATCATCTTCGGCATCGAAGTCGACGACCTAGCCCGATCATTTCTCCGACGAAACTATTGCCAGAGTCCGGGATCCGATGATCGCAGCGGAGGGACGTCAACACGGAGCTAGAGAAATGGAGGACCGGATCTACAAATGTTGTATTTTCTGTTCACTCTTAGTTAAGTTGTTAACTTGCATGTTTCGCCTATCCTCTAGTTACGATCTTGCTTTAGGGTTTCTCGGCACATAGAAAAATTTTGATTTTGGCAAGTTTGATCTGTTGTAGAACCTCATAGGTGTGCCTAGGAACCCTACAAAGGGATTCTATGGATATTTCAAAAGACGTATCTTTTCTTAAAAACACCGTAGCCCTTATTTTCAAAACCCCACGATTCGTGTTATTTCAAATGGCACCACTGTGGAACTCATGTTTTATTAAATGCAGATTAGTTATCATTGTGTTTAAGTATTCAGCTCCCGCACATTATTGCTGTTCGCTCCGCATCGCATACTTATTTTGTGATTCATATACCGTTATTGATATCATGCTGCTAGGACACCAGCACCATTACCGATGACGCGTATGTACCACGTACACTTACTTGCCGGCTCACACACATCTTCATCGGTAATTGCAATGTCATGAACACTTTAGAAAATACTATTTCATTGACATAGTTTGTTAGCTAATAGTTTAGACATGATATTAGTGTACTTGCCTTATATGCTAGTTTAGACATTGTAGTTATTACTCGCTACTTCATGCATGTTATTATTCACTGTTATGCCGCATTCATGGATTTTTATGCCTATATTCACTGTTTACATGCTATTGAGGATTTGGATTCAGATTTTCATGAGATTTCCTGGATTTGGGGGAAAACCGCAAAAACATTTATAAACTTCTTTTCTCTCTCTTTAAATGAAAAGTGCGGTTTTCCCATGATATATGAGTCGTCCACCATGAGTTTGCTGATGGATTTCGAGACCCGATTCGAAGAGTTGGATGAACCGTTTCGGGTACATGGTGGGCCCAGTAAGGTACCCCGAGGCAAGAAGTTCGAGTAGTAGACGATGAGCCTGACAGGGGAGGACTACCTACCGGTGATTTTACCCGACGCGTCGGATATCCGGAGGATACCGTCGTGGTCTTGAGATTGATGGTATGGGCCGGTCCGGACTGACGGCGCCCTAGATAGTGAGATTGAGACATTGAGATTTTGAGACATCGAGGTATTGAGATTGATGATCCAGGCCAGTCCGGATAGCCGGAGCCTGAGATATTGAGATATTGGGATTTATGTTTTGTGTCAATGCTAGACACTTTTTATGCTGATTTCATTTATGATACCTTGTTTTGAAAATACAGAAATCTCACTAAATTATGAAAGCAGTTTCTTCATTTACATGTATTCTGTTTTCATGCATTCATACCTCATCCATATGATATATTGCTACCTGAGGCACTGACACGAGCACTTGGTATTACCGTTGTTTAGAAGTATACCCTAGCCATTGTTATAGGCTGCAGATTATATATTTGGGGATATATTATGATCGTATGACTTAAGATTGCGTTGTTCATGCGATTTCTGTTTGTAGATGTTTTCTACTCACGAGTTGGCAACTCACCCCCGTTGTGCCACAGTTTCTTGCAGGTTTTGCCGTACAGGTTTCATTATGGCTTTGCTGGCACTGCTTCTTTTTCGGGTGACTTGCTAGTAGGTGGGTTTACTTGTATCGTACCCATCATTATACCTTGTATATTATTATTCTGTTGTATCTAGAAGTTCTATCAACCAAACATGTATTTATTTCAGAGATAGAGACCAGTGATGTTTATTCTTTCGACCTTAGAGTCGTGCGTTATATTTCTATGGATTTTTTGCTGTTTTGAGTTTCCTTTTGAGTTTTGATCCTCGCCGTTGGCGTTGTATATTATATTGCTTGCGTGGTTGTGACCGTCGATTGACGAAGAGCTAGCTCCCGCTTGGAGATGCCTTTTTATTCATTTCGTATACTATTCATGTTGTATCCCGTTTGGGGGCCAGTATTTACAAAGGAGACTCTGCCGAAATTTTCAGGAAACATTTCATGTTTTTAAAAACGCATAATTCGGCTTATGCTATTAAAACTACTTGCTTTAAGTTGGTTTTTCCTTCACTCTACTACTTTCTTGGTTTGGATTTCTGGGTTTTCGGCTTACTTAGATTACGTACGCCTCGAGACATTTCGTAGTTTAAGTGCCGGTCATGTTCCGTACTTTCGGGCCGTGACAAGCCGTTCACTACACTACACTCCTTCCGACCGCGAAGGTCTTAAAAAGACTTCACTCTCTACACGAGCTTCACTCGTTGGTACATTGAAAGTGCCTTCTGAAAGCACGAGGAGGACCTAGCGGGGTGAAGGAGCTTACTTGACCGATCAACACAACCTCAATCTCACAAGAGCGGACGATATGCCGACAAAAAAAAGTGCGAGTGAAGACGGAAATGTCGTAAATCGTACGTAAGAAACAATTACGAGTTCAAAGAAGTGAAAATGGACAATTCACCGAATAATTACCATACATCTATGTATGCACATTAGGGAGCATACGAATACAATTTCTCCCTACTGGATGGACTATTTAGTAATACCACTAAAGAAGCTGGATCCTTCTTTTCATAGTAAGAACACATGGAAAGAGCGGGGGTCCCGCCAGAATGAGGGCAAGAAAAGGCTCATTGAAGAGTTATTCATGGAAAAGTGTGAGGGAGAGAAACTTACCCGGGTCATGCCATTATTTAATAACAGTGCGCTCGCACCATTTTGTTTGAGGAATAACGATCAAGATTCCTTCGATTATGCGACCCTCCCCACGCAGTGGTCATTCTTAGGATTCAAAACTTGTGATGGAAAGAAATGAGAGCACATATATTTATGAAAGGGTTATTATTAGGCCCTTCAGGTGGGAGGCAACGCCAACCTTGAGGTCAAGAAAGGCCGCCCTAGGGAATATGAGATATTACAGAAAAAACCTGATTCTATCGAAAAGCTCCGGAAGTGTGAAAGAGAAAGACCTCTAGATCTTGTGCGGCATGAGTTGGGGGGTACAAGGAAGACGACGACTGATCAGGAGCTAAATCTTTTTTGATGTAGTGCGTAAGATAGGACGCATTTGAGCGCCAGATCCGCCGCTTACTAAGCGCTGATTCCCCTACCGGTATTCGTCGTTCTATGGGCGAAAACTTTACTGAAATCATGCCCCAAATCAATCGTTCCCTTAGTAGCAGGATCTATACTTTGAACTAATAAGAATAAGATTTCCCGTACACCCGAAGGACCAAGCAAAGAAAGTACACTTGACCATTGAAGTATGGCTGCGAGCCCTGATTGATCGTAGAGGTCATACCAACCTTTATTGATCCGTTCCCAGAATAATAATAAAAAGCTCTCTCTTCGTGAGTTTACCAACTGATTCATCCGTGCCAACTAGAAAGAAGGGCTTCACCATAGAATCCAAAATCTTAAGATCCGGAGTCTTTAGAAACTGGAAGCAAAGGAAGCATCCATCCTCTAAAAACATCTAACCGTTTGGCTAGGCTTCGATAAAACACTTTGAAATAAGCAGATGGTCCGCCAACCAAAGATCTGAGACAGACGGAGTCGGTAAAGGAACAACACCACCAATATAGCTATCGGTTTTGATTTACCTTATCTATTCCCTGGGTCTTTCTTTCTATCGGGAATTTTCACTGTGGAGCTCATAAAGGAATGCATAACGACCGAAAGCGGAAGTAATAGCTGTCACCTTTGGTCCCTGTCCGTTAACGGAAAAGAGAAACGAAGATTGGGCTGTTGATCCAACTTTTTGCCTGGAACTAGATCTGCTGAATCTTAGGCCCTCGGTAGGCATGATCGATGAAAAAAGAAAGACAGTATTGGATAAAGATATTGATGTTCTGACTTATGATGCAACTGGCTCTGCTACTTCAGATCGAGATCGGGATCGACAGCACTGCTGTTGCTGCATTAAGATAGCTTTCGAGAACGAGAAGCTGCTCGGCACCTCATTGCTGGATGTCTGGCTCATGCGGGCTTTGCCAGCTGTGGTAGTGGTAGCCTTTGAGAAGGCGTGCGTGGCGCCTTCCTCTCGTCTATTTCTTACTTAGGTGCTTCTCTAGGCCTTTCTTCAATAGATGGATCATATACTACTACCAGGGCTAATACTTCAGTCGCTAGTGGTGCCGTCGGATCGTGGCTCTCACCCGAGCGAGAGAGAGGTAATGCAACCAGATCTAAGCGAGGAAAACATCTATCACGTCTGTATGGTCGTTTTGCATATTGAGCCAACGTAGTCGCAGAAAGATTGTCATGTCCTGGTTGATCGAAGAAGGTCCTCACTTCCTCAGAGGAGTTGTTATTCGGGGACGAAACCGTGGACTGGTTAGAAAGTGCCTCCCAAGAGGGGTACCAAACATCTGAATTCTTCCGAACCCTTCTTATAATGGCAAACATACATTGGCAAAAAGTCCTCGTTTTTTCCAATGTATGTTTGTTAAACACAGAAAGCCCAAAGTCTCTGCCGAGTAAAGGGGTTTTGTATCACGGAACAAGCTACTTCGTTCGGTCTAGTCCGATAGAAAGACGTGGGCTAGTTTGTCGAGAAAGGCGTTCGTATTCGACGTGAGTCGGTGGATTCGCCCAACCTAGTAATGGGGGCATAGAAAGCTCTAGAACGAATCTAGTGGGTTGGGATTCTTCATTGGTCTTCCAATTTCTTCGCCGCATGAATGAGACCCCGGATGAAATATAGCGTCCGGCCGTGATTCAGTTGTCAAGATCGAGACACACGTCATAGTTTCTCTAACCTGAGGGGGAAGTTGACTCAAGGCAGGCTCAGTAGGCCATTCTCAAACCAGATATATGGATTCGTTCACGTAAAGAGGGGCGGTAAGGCACGAGGATGAGTATGCCTAAAATGAGTAGTCGCGAGCTTTTATTGAAGTAGGGGTGGATATCAGACCTTCGATCAAGGATCGGGAAACTCTCCTCAACTCAAACGGTTTCCGGAGAGATTGTGAGCTCCTAGAAAACGGGAGAGTTTTGATTTATTTGGCGCGAGTGAGCAACTTGCATCAAATTATTTTATTGATCGCCCAAACTGTACCGCCAACGATCTCCGTAGAGTATTATCCTACGTGAAGAAAGAGTCAGATCTAAGAAATATCCACCCGCCAAGCGAGAACTTTTTTCTATGTGACTTAATGGACCCTCGAAATCATTAAACCCCGCATTCGATGTTAATATAATATCCTTCAATGTCTTTCTTGGTCTACTAGCATAGCAAGGAATAAATTCTCGCATGTCTATTTCATTATTACAACCTTCTTTCTTTATGTCAAAGACAAGAAGCTACACGCTAATTCTTATTGGATCTCGGTTGTTCTTAACAGCGATGGCTATTCATTTAAGTCTTCGGGTAGTACCACCAGATCTTCAACAAGGTGGAAATTCTCGTATTCCTTATGTACATGTTCCTGCGGCTCGGATGAGTATAGTAGTTTATATCGCAACAGCTATAAATAGTTTCTTGTTCCCCTTAACAAAACATCCCCTTTTTCTTCGCTCCTCCGGAACTGGTACAGAAATTGGTGCTTTTTCTACTTTGTTTACCTTAGTGACTAGAGGGTTTCGGGGAAGACCTATGTGGGGCACCTTTCGGGTGTGGGATGCTTGTTTAACTTCTGTATTCATCTTGTTCCTTATTTACCTGGGTGCACTGTGTTTTCAAAAGCTTCCTGTCGAACCGGCTCCTATTTCAATCAGTGCTGGACCGATCGATATACCAATAATAAAGTCTCCAGTCAACTGGTGGAATACATTGCATCAACCTTGGAGTATTATCCGATCTGGTACATCCATACATGTTCCTATGCTCATTCCAATCTTGTCCAACTTTGCTAACTCCCCTTTCTCCACCCGTATATTGTTCGTTCTGGAAACGCGTCTTCTTATTCCATCTTTTCCCGAATCTCCCTTATCGGAGGAAATAGAAGCTCGAGAAGGAATACCAAAAAAACCTAGTTCACTCGCAAGTATCCATGGCTGAATGGAGAAAGTGATCTGCCTAAGAAAGGGGAATTTGCAGGTTCGAATCCTGTTGGATGCTGAGTCATAGCCTGAAGCTCAATTGCTGCTAACGTCTTCCTTTACTATCTTTGTTATTTTATTATGAGCAATAGATCAGGTGAGGATTAGTTCGTACGGCAAGTAACAAACCTATACTCTAGTAGCGGACCGGTCTATCTCGCATCGGACATGTTGAGTTGGACGCTTTCCCAGTAGATGCACCCCACTTAATGGATATGGTTCTTTGTCTGCTAGCTAGCTTCTTTTGAGTCAACAAGGAGGGGCTTTAGTCTGTTCACGAGCAACTTGGCAATCGATTTTGTAAGAGACGTTGCACAAGCTAATGGGATGAAAGTTACTTGGCTTAGAAGGAGTCAATTACCGACACAGGGATCATCCTATAAGGAAGGGTGAGAGTCAAGGCAGTTTTTCTTTCTTTGGTTTTCTAGTTCAAGTATGGAAGATGATGTAATATAAAAAGGTACGAAAGGGAAGGTGGGTGGGCGATACTGGATCTACATGTTCAATGGGTGTGGATTGAAGGGGACTCGCCTATGGTGGTATCTTGGCTACAACAAAGAAGGACTTCAGTTCATCTGTGCGTCAGTGACATACTAATAGGGGCGGACACTTTCCGGATGTGTATTATTTCTCATACGTATAGGGAAGGTAATGCTCCAGCGGACTGGATGGTGGGTCTGGCGGCATCTATTGATGAGGTTGAGAGGTTTGACCTCAGAGTTCCGTCTACACTGAAAGTTTAAGTTGAGCTGGATCAAAGGGGCCACACGGTAGAGCGTGTTTGAGTTGTTACGCGGGAGGGAGGAACCAACAAATCAGGATCGAAAGGGTTCGCTACTAAGATCTGCACATCCCGACACAGATCTTCCATTTGAAAGCCATTCTCCATCCGAGAGATGTCTTTATCCATCTGATACATGAGGGAGTTCAACCACTCTTTCTTACTAGGCGACTGACCAATGTTCCCTCATTCCACTTATCATAACAGAAATCCATATTGAGTTCCGGCTCAGGTAGGTCTTCTTCTACTATTGATTGATATGGCCATATCCTCCGTCGCAGCCTTTTGAAAGTGATAGGGCAACTGAAAATATAGAGCGCCTCCATCTCCTGGTTGAACTTCAAATAAAGAATTGGTTCATTCCCTTCCTACGAGACCCGCCCGACCCAGGGGTCAGGTTCATTTTTTAGAAAGATGCGACAAAGGATTGATGACGAGATTCAACAGGGAAAATCCTCTTTAAGGGCCGGGTCATTGCCTGAGCCCTTTGGGGGGTGTTGCGTTGTTAGGGAGCCCCGTCCAACAGTCTTGGATAGTAGGGGTAGGGGAATAGCTTCACATCGAACCGACGTAGGCACAGGCATGCTTACCCATCAATATAGTACATCCTACTCTTTTTCCAAGATCCATATGTAGAAGCTCGAATTGAAACTCTTGTGCTCCGGAGGAACGGTACGAAACAGCAGCAAGCTGTAGGGTCAAGCATAATAGAAAGCAGCTTAGGGTGAAACTGCCTATGTTCATGGAGGGAGAGCTCATTCAACTTGAACCGTTACTGGCAGTCGGGATAATCCATAAATTAGCAAAATCCAGGTAGGAGGAGTTCAATTTCTGAGTTCGCTCCAGAGAGGTCCGCCAAAAGCCAAAAGAAAGACAGTTCATTCAATGCTTTTTCGAACAAGCGAGTCTTCAAAGAGAGGGGGTTTGGGGGAGGAACTCTCGGCACATGGTCAGTCGGCGGTTGATGAGTCAAGGCACTTCCTCTTCTTGTTTATATATAGATGCGGGTGGAGAAGGACTCAAGTCAGGAGTTCAATTTCTGAGTGCATGAGTTGAGTTAAGGTCTTAAGCCCATGGGGAAGTACGCAGAGGAAAGGGGTTTACGTGCTCGACCATAAGGTAGTTTTGACTTGAGCAAGAAAACGAATGTGCTACCGCACAATGGCTTTCGCGCTAGCGCTCACTCCGTTGTTTGGTCGTTAAGGTCAGGCGAATAGTTAGCCGAGGAAGGGCCTGAATAAGCTTTTTGCCCGATAGGATGGAATCAATCGCAACACAATGGGGGATGGGCGGGCGTAGGACCCTTTGTTGGGCCTACAAAGGCGAATAGGATCAGCACGAATAAAGATATTAGGCGAGCGCAGAGAGAGACCACTGCTAATAGTAATTGCGTAGGTAGAGATAGAAAGACGCATCCCGCCCAACTACTCTAAATCACCGGGCTTAACAGCGTGTCATCCTAAATCAGTTGATATGGACAAATCAATCCGGGTCAGCCTTCTTCACCTTAGTCATTGCACATCCGAAGACGATGGAATTTGGCGATCAACAGACCGCAAAGCAAACAGAGATTGAAAGACTCCCCTCCCACAGCCTGTGATCGACCGTGTGGACTGAGAGCTAAGTCTAAATGGATGACAGAACTAGGAGAATGGACCCTGCCAGATCTTCTGATCACTAGGGCAGAGCATCTGTCTATTGTGTACGTGTGTACGGATCGGGGTGAGTGTGAGTTAACATACTCATACTCCTAGCTTCTCCGGTCTATGATGCATCTTCCCCAAAGCAAAGGTATTCCATCACGTGCCACCGAACCGAGCTCCAGGATTTACCCGGGTGGATAAGTCTTCTTAATGAGGTTAACTTAGTCGGGCCAGCTAGTAAAGGCATCAAGGCCTATGAGCTTCAGTGGAGCAGGCCACAGCCACTTTTTCTGTCTAAACAACATCTCTTATCTTCCCCGTTGACAGAGTAGAAACCACTGACTCGGTCTGCCAAATGTTGTAAATAAGAAGCTGGTGGTGATTCTATAGTTCACTCTACTGCTTCTCCGGACTCAAAAGAGGACCTGTACCTCCCAATGCTAATGTCACTCCCATGTCTGCTGTTTCCTCAAGGGATGCTGTTTCGCCAGTGGCTGCTACTAGATAGACCTTGCTACTCACTGCTTGCCCAGCTAGCTGATACTCTAAGGGTTTTCCTTCTTACCAAATAAAAGAAAAAAAAAGCTGGTCTTGCTCGAAACAGAACTAGAAAGAGCTAGTGGATACACTAACTGCTCTCTTTCACAAGGAAAGGCCCGTGCACCAGAGCAAACAAAAAAATCCGGAATAGCGCCTGAAACTGGTAGAAAGAGAGGCGGAATAGAACGAAGTGTCGCCCTAGCACCGGGAGAAGTTGCTTCTTTTCCAGAGCAAACTTCTAACGCGTTGAAAGAAAGGGCTCCTGATGCCCAGGCTATTGCGACAGCGGAATAAATAGGAGAAAGGGAAGAGGAATATCTTTTGGCTAGTGCTCAGCTTGGAAAGGATTGTTAGCCAGAAGCTGCTGTGGACTCAAGCGAGGAGTCCTTCTCTACGAGTTCTGAGCTGAGGGCGTTACTTGTCTTTCTCAGATCCTTACTTTACTATAGTTCGGGTATGGAACAAAGGGGTATCAACTTTCCAGCTAACAAAGAAAGGACAGGAAATCAAACATGACCAGCATACAAAACAAGCAGGAATAGTGCAGGAAAAGGGGACTCAGCCGGGGAGGATGGATATGAACCAAGTCAGTAGTATAGAGATGGAAAGAATGGAATCCCTTGTATAACAGTGGAGCGCTCCTCTTCTTGGTATGATGAGGGATCAAGCGTAGCAGCGAGCACAGTAACAGTATTGCCGTGGATGGTGACCCAGGAGGGAGAGAAAAAATAGAATAAATGGCATTGGCTTGTGGGTCCGCGGCGGTAGAATGCCATTCAAAAATGGATCCCGATCCGCGTCCATCTGAAAAGGTCACTAATCCAGAAAAGAAGAATGCATAGCTGTGTGAAAATCTATCCATAGCAGAAAGAGGCCTTGTCCTACCTAGTTTATGATGTTTCATAGTCCCCGGCCGGATGGGAGGAAGTGGCCCGTCCAACGGTACACCGATAACACCCGATTCCTATTTAAGTCAAAGAGTCCTCCTGGGATAACATGTGAGAGCAACCACAACCAATGGTGAAGGAAGCCCCGCTTGTTTTGCCTGGGCTCTTGAATCGCAAGGTGCATTTTCATCTGCACTATATATGTATATATAATAAAATCTTTCTCAGTTATGCATGGGTAGCTTGCACCAAGAAAGATAAGAGGACTGGATCTGGAGACAGTTCCAAGAAAATCAGATCTGCCTAGGGCGTTTTAACATCTGAAGCTTGTGGTGCTGCATCGGGTAAGGCTAGTATAGATCTTCATTTTGGATTCCCACTTGTGGGCATTGGTACCTTTTGGGACCAGGTAACAGACGTCCCAGTCTATGGTGTAGCTTGACGGACGTGAGCATATACATCAGAATCAGCTGCCTCTCAGTAAGCAACAGCCGCTTCAGCAACGTGACGCTCCAGAGAAGGATTTTGAAATGGGTGGACAACCCCAATCAAACAGATAGACAGGGCTACGTATCTGAGACAGTAGGTCTGGCTGGAGATTCTCGATCTCTATCTGGTTTCTTTTCTCCTGGTTTCCCAGGCATTAGGCGATATGTGTCTTTCTATCTTTAATTATGCTATTAGTGTGAGCAGCGATCTCTCTCTGCGAGACATTCCCCTTCGGTGAGAAAATCAATGTAGTTAGTAGGGTATTCGATTTGATCTGATGCTTTAGGAGTTAACCCTAGGTGTCGAGGTACGGTGCCTATGACTCTAGAGTTGCAAACTAATGATAGTATAGTAAGAAAGCCAGTCAAGTAATAATTGTAAGGCAAGTCAGATTCTGCCTAGGCTCGCATCAATCTTTGATCCTCTTGTCTCTCTATTTGTTAGGTATGCAAACAAAGGCAAGTACATCTCTGGCAAAAGGTGGAATACCACAACAATTCTCGGCATTCCATCATTAAGGTACTCGAGCAATAACAAGAGAAAGAGTTAGTTATATCGGCTTGCATTCAATCATTATGGTCAACATAGGTCTCTCGCTTCCACTTTGTTTTCGCCCACAGAGATATAGTCAAGCATTCTTTGCTAAGAGTTGAGTACAGCCAAAACCTTCCACTACAATTGTGTTCTGGTGACTCAGATGGCATGACCCTGAATGAAAGACTTGCTCGTGGACGGTCTTCGCTTAGCCCTTTTCGTTCAATTCTTATATGCTTCACTCCCAGCAAGAAAACGGATTATATGAAAGGCTTTGAAATATAGCAGGCGTTATTCAAACCAATTGAGCCTGCTATATTCAGTCGCGTTCATCCCTTGCTTATTGACTCACACAAGTCAGCAAGTGTTCACCCCCAACGGTCACTGCTCACCCCAAGACGACTTTCTTTCACTGAGCTAACCCAGTGTCAGTGTGTTGAGTGAACCACGTTACGTTCAATGTTGACTTTATGTATTTCCATTTGAAAACAATCAAAACCACGATTCAGGACTCAAAAACACGGCAAAACGACATAGTGTGAACTTGCTCGACCGATATGTAGTAAACACTTGCTCGACCTATAGGGAGAGGGATTGGGTTTTGAACTCAAAACTAGTGTAACGTTTCTGAAATCGTTATGCAAATTTTTCCGTTTTAGGGTAAAATAGTCGGTATTTTTCGTTTTAACCCGATAATGATCAAACTTCTGTATAGACTTGACTACACCTAGTTTAACTAGAATAGTGCTAGTTTGCGGGTTTTAGTGGTCATTTAGAAGTTTTGGTTCACTTTGATATTTTCCCTAATTAATGTATTATTTTAAGTTGTTAATTATGCACTTAATTAATGGTAATTACAATTTTGGTTTGGGTTAATTACTTTTAATGGGGAATCTATGCTAATCTAATCACTAGATTAGGCTTAATCCATCTTTAGAAAAATATCTAGATATTTGTGATTAAAAGGAAAATTTTTAAAGAAAAGAAATGAGGTGGCTTGAGATATTATTGCATTTATTAGCATTTATTGTTGTTTTTAGCTAGATATTTGCACACATTACACAAAACTCCCCTCACTTATGCCGTTGGCCGAGCCCTCTCCATGTTCTGCCCCCTCTTTTTGCTTGCTCCATTTTCATCTCCTTCAAGCTAAATAATTCATCAAAAATCCTTAAATAAACCCACAAACTCATAAACAAATCATAACCCATCATTCTTCATCTCTAAACTAGCATGGATCTTCAAGAAAAGCTTCATTTTGGAGGGAAAAATTTGGAGTTAGTGGCTAAATTTGTGTTCTTGAGGAGGTATGAAAATCCTAACCCTAATCCTTATTTGTTGTGTTTAATCTTTAAGCTAGCTATTTAAGTGTTTTAATATAGCTTTAAATTTCATGCTTAGTTGATTCATGTTGATTTTGTGAAAATCAAGTTAGGGTTTTGATGTGTTAAAATGGTTAATCATGAAGAGTAAAGTTGGAAAACTTAATCAATTTGTGAGAATGATTTTTGTTAAAATTCCAAATTTGTCTAATTGAGTTTTTAGAAAACTAAGTGTTTCTAAATCCTATTTGGGTAAGACTAAAATTGTGGCAATGCTTTGGATAACTAAGTTAAGTTACTTTGTGTTGTTAGAAATCGCTAGAATTGTTAAATTTCTAGACTTGTGCTAAAATGGTTTTAAGATGCTTACTAGCTTTTCGGTAAAATTAAACGTGGGTTTTAATTTTCGTAGAGATGACGTATATATTATTATCTACGATAATTATATGTGTTGTGAATAAGTATTGGTACGATTGGGTTTTTGGCGTGGCGGTTTTCATGTATAGCGACCGTAGTTAGGGTTTTGGCTATGTTTTTCCGGTATTTGGTTTTCCTAGTTTTGCGACTGGATATTGTATTTAGTCATTGGACGTTTGTACGTCAACGACGAGGGTTGTTTGGTTGTTTTCATGCGTAGGCTATAGGTTCTAACCTATGAGTGCACCGCGTGCCGTATCTGGATTTTGGAATTTGATGTTAATAGCTTTGCGATTTCATATTGATTGTAGGTACCTTCGCGTGGATTTCGAGAAGGCGAAGCGCATCGACTACGGCTAAGCGAGGAGTTTAGCAGGTGAGTAGATTTATATCTACGGGGGAAGTCGGGTGGATGACGTATATCACCCCCGCAAACTTTGATATGGAAGATTGTTTGACTATTATATCCCGATAAATGATATGCGACGGACATGATTGTAGGAATTAAAAACGATAATATGATAGAAGTTAATGCTAATGGACATATTGACATATGAGAATATGAAATGATAAGTGAATCATGATGGCTACAAATTGAAAGAGAACAAGTGTGCCGTTTATATAATGTGATGCGAGATATTAATGTGATGAACGAGTATACGATGTGATATGATGACTTAGTGTGATATGTCATTTTATGGATTCGAGTCGATATGAGATTGTTGATACCTTTGTCGGTCCCCTGATATGAGATGGACATGGATGTGACCTGAGAGATAGGTACTTTTATATGGATAATGTTTTGCATATTGAGTGATATGCCGTACGAGACTTAGATCCGTACCCCGATGTTGTATAGGTTGATAGAATCGCTATTTGTTTAATGCTGCAGTACGATAGATTTCCGTACGCGATGAGTTTTACCTGTTGATTTATCCATACCCTTGTTTAGAGGATGCCGTACGATGGATTGTACCGTACGTGATGTTGTGAGGCTAGATGCCATTTGATAGATTCACCGACTCGGATACATATTGTAGACACATATACCTTATAGCATTTAGTTCATGAGGTACTTTATGCTGCATTCATGTTATTCTCATTGCATTAAATATACCTGTGCTAGTACGCCTACACCATTATCGATGATACGTATGTTACACTTACACAGATTTGCCGGTTCACACACCTTCATCATCGATAATTGCCATGTCACTACACAGTAGAATTGCTACATCATGCCATGATATATTTGCTATGTTCATATCACTGTTCCACGTTGCATGAGATATACGGACATGCTTGCATCCTGTTATATGTTGCATACATACTGGCATGTATACCCACATATCTTGTTATAGGTGCATATACCCCTAAGTGGTACCGTATTGACATGTGATATTGAGACATTGGTTATTATGCTATTGCGCTTATGAAATGCATTATACATACTTGCTTACATGTAGATACTTATCTTGTTATAGTTACATGTACACCTCATATGATGCTGCACTTGATTTCGGGGGATTTGGGAACCGCATGATATATTTTAAAACTGGATTCATTTAAAAGAGCGGTTTTCCCTTAATATGTTCATATTGCTGTTTAATGTTGTATATATCAGTTTTCATGGATTTACGCATTGAGATATGGATTTCATGTGATTTATGGATTTGAGAACCGTAGGGGTGTTTCAAGAAACTATTTATTGTTTGAAAACCCGATTTCTCTTGATATGATATTTCAGTGCGTCCACCATGAGATTTCTCGGTTCTGAGATTTGTGATATATACCCGATGCGAGGAGTTGGAGTGGGCCGTGTGTGGGTACATGGTGGAGCCCGGTATGGTTCCCCTCGGCAAGAAGTTCGCAGATGATGGCGATGAGCCTGGAAGGCTGGGCAAGTACCTACCAGTGATAGTATTTGGACTCGGCGGTTATCGGGGGGATACCGACCGAAGTGATGTATATACATGAAATCAGGGTCAGTCGTGGGGACGGTGCCTGAGGCATGAGGATTTACGTGTCGATGCTAGATACAGGTTTTATGATGATTTCGAGTGTCGAGGTTAGACACTCAGGTTTCCATGATTTTATTGTTTCGCGAGGGACACACGTTGTTTTATATCCTCATATTTACCTGCATATGCTTTTATGATATTTACATGCAGGAGTTGTTGTGTTGGTGAGTGACACGTGGACGAGATCCACTGCATACATGCATTGATTATATTGTTGGACGAGATCCACTGCATACATGCATTGATTATATTGTTGGACGAGATCCACCTGCATACATGCATTGATTATATTGTTGGATGATATCCACTTACTGATGGACATTTATTTTGTGTTGGCACATATGCAGATACGGTCACCCTAGATATCATAGTATTACCTTTATGATATAGTTGACCTAGGAATCGTTGTTTATTTCGATTTCTACTTGATGATGTTTTTCTATTCATGAGTTGGCAACTCACTCCCGTTGTGCCACAGTTCTTGCAAGTTGACCGCATGGATCAGTAGCGGCATCGTTGGCACATAGCCGTTTTCGGGTGATTTGCTTTTGGTAGGTGGTACCTATTGGATCGTGCCACTCTTGTAAGACCCCATACACCTTCCTGACTGTAGCTTCGCAGTGACAACCTTGATCGAATGTGTAGGATAGGTGGGAGGCGGTGACACACAACGACCAATCTTGAAAGACCACTCTTTCTTCTAAGGATGCCTAACCGCCGCACCGATAATTCGGGGGGGACACTGCGAGGTGGGTAGTTTATCTAGGGCGGATGCCTCCTAAAGAGTAACGGAGGTGTGCGAAGGTAGGCTCAAGCGTTGATTCTGCTCGTGAGCGTAATAGTATAAGCCTGCCTGACTGTGAGACCGACTGGTCGAACAGAGACAAAAGTCTGCCATAGTGATCCGGGAGTCCCATGTGGAAGGGTCTCGCTCAACGGATCAAAGGTACGCTAAGGATAATAGGCTGATGGCTCCCAAGAGCTCTTATCGACGGAGTCGTTTGGTACCTCGATGTAGACTCATCACATCCTGGGGTTGAAGAAGGTCCCAAGGGTTCGGTTGTTCACCGATGAAAGTGGTATGTGAGTTGGGTTTAGAACGTCGTGAGACAGTTCATTTCCTATCTACCGTTGGTGTTAAAGGGAGAACTGCGAGGAGCCAACCCTAGTACGAGAGGACTGAGTTGGGTCAACCTATGGTATACCGGTTGTTATGCCAATAGCAACGCCGGGTAGCTAAGTTGGTATGGAAGAACTGCTGTGCCGCGGGAAATCGTTCTCTATACAAGTTCTCGTACGAGATTTTTGAAAAGAACTTCGATAGGCGAGAGGTGTAAGCATCACGAGGTGTGAAGCGATCTCTTACTAAACGAATTTCACTTTCCAACCAATTTGTCTTCGATTGCTGATTCCTGCAATTGCGGAAATACAAAAAACTCGCTACCTCTTAACTTAAGTGAAGTTGCCGTCCAGCAAACTATGACTCGAAAGCCTACGTGCGCTAGCGCGCACTTCCGTTTTCCCTTTACTAGTAAGTAGGGGGTCTCGAATATTGAATAACGCTGCCAACCTATAGCAGCAAGCGGGGTAAAGGAATTGGTCGACTCAGCAGGCTCATAACCTGAAGACTGCAGGTTCGAATCCTGTCCCCACCTAATCACTTGAGATGCTGGGGGAGCGGCAGCCGTGCCACCACACCAACCAAGTATACAAGCGCTAGGTTCGTCATTTTGATGTGTCGGGTTATTTTTTCTATGACTTTGAAGGTCTGGTTTAATATGAAAAAAGCAAGGGGAAAAGCACTCCACATTCAAATAAAAAAGATTCTAATATAATAATAATAACCTCTACTCTAATAGAATTATGAATCCTTATGAACTTGTGATCCTGGGAAAGCAATAAGAACGTAGCCCACATATCGGTAGTGGTTGTAGTAGCCGACTGCCAAAAGTGGGTTATCGAGGACCCTGTACTAAAGAACTTTACTAGCCGTCTACACCTGATCCCTTACATAAAGACTCTCGTTCGGGGATGAGACCTTCACTCACTGCGATGGGAAAGCCTAAACCATTCTCCCCCCGTGCAAATCTCTTTTAGGAAGTGTCATCACGGGCCTCTAATGGTGATCGTGATCGATCTGTTTTGAGATTTTCCCAATGGGAAGAATGTGTTTAAGCCATCTTTCTTTAGACAAGACTGCCTATACCCTCTTTTGAAGGTTGAAGAAACGTATGGTTGTGCCCCTTGACAGGGCTTGAAAGAAGAGATTGAAAAGGAGTGAGACATCCAGGTGATTCACGAGTGGCTTGCTTGCACCATCCCGTACGTAGATTGAAGTGACCATTCTTTTTCGAGCCCTATCTCTCTTTGTTGCAATACCGGTGATTAAGGAAGGAGTCCTTTCAGTGCGGGTGGAATTCCCTATCTTAGCGGAAGGTATCAAACCATATATGGGTAGCTATCACACTAAGACAAGCAAAAAGACAGGAAGATTAGAGAATGAGACACAAAGACAAAAAAGAAGAAGACAGAAAAAAGAAGGCAGAGAGCTAGCCCGATCGACTAGGAGAGTCAGACGATCATCCTTTAAGGCTTGCCGAACGTGCGACGGCAGAAAGGTAAAGCTACGGAGATAAAGCCCTATTTTACATTGCTAAAGTTGCTGACGGAGATGTGTATTAGGTCGCAGCGTATGCCGCGCTCTTACCTTACGAAATTCGTGATAGAGTTTTCTCCGAGAGGGGCTCTTTTCTAGCAAAAGCAGATGATTGGGTGGCCGGATTCATTCAATAGGCAATGGTTACTTCTCGACATCCCAAGCTCCTTACTCCATTTCGTCTTGAGGAAACGGGGAGCCAATCTTTCTTTCCATTACAGGAAAAGAAAGGAGGACAGGAAAGGGGAATGACGTGATAGGGCACCGGCAAAGACAACAAAGGAAAAGCGACTAGGGCTTGTCCAAAACATCACGGGGTGTGAGCCGATCCAGGGTACAAGGTAAAGGAAATCGAATCAACAGATCTTGAACTTGATTCAAACCGGCACTTGTTGGTCTTCACATTCGGGTGTTGAGGCAGGCCAGGGTTAAGACCGGAAAAGAGCTGGGTATCAAGAAAAGATAGCGTAGGGATCCAGATAGGAGATGGTTTTTTCGCCAAAAGCAGAGGTGCGCCCTAAAGCGGATGAATCAAGATAGGCTCACGACGACCGATAGAGAATCAGACAGAGCATCAGACTAAACAAGAGGGTAAGGCAGATTGGCGAGAACCCTTCTAAACTACCTACAACACGTTGAATACTTAGAATTGGACTCCGCTCTGTTTTCATAGACTAGACCAGCTTTCAGCAAGTAGTGAAGTATTCGATACCATTCAGTCAAGAAGATCAAATATTGTGGGTATGAGTTTATATGTTCTTCCGTCAAAGTTGCATAGCCTGCCCTATAACTTACTTACATTCCGTTCATTCTTTCAGTACCGGAACCTCGCCTCCTTTTGGGAACCCTGTTACCTCTGGCTATCCCCCGGCGATTTAGGGGAGAGCAGCTTTCTTCGGTTAAGGTTAAGAGCAAATCTCCTGCTTTTTCCCAATAAGTTGAGTTAAGTTCCTCATTTCTTTGTCTAGGCTTGACTCTCTTCTATCTCGATTGGGTATTAGCTTCTTCTCCTCTTTCTCTTTCTTGGTAATAAGGCAAGGCCTTTCCCTATCATGACCGCATTCCTTTATTCAGAATGAATTCGTCTCAAAAGAAAGAGCTAGCGAACCATACCAATTCCATTCCAATTCTCTCAAACAGAGTTGGATAGCTGCCATCAAGCTGCCCTTTAGAGCGAGGGCCTTCCGAGACCAAGACGATAAAGAAGAAGGAATAAGAGCCTCGTAGCCTTGAGGCTTTAGCTAAATCATTGACCTTGTGCCTGCTTTGATTATTACATTTCCGCATTGCATCTCAAAGAGGGTATAACTCTTTCTTTCCGTCTTAGGCTTGGCTCGAGTCAATTCACTCTTTCTTTATCGCAAGCAAATAGCCAAAGAGCTGATGAAGAGCACCGTCTTCCCTCCTTCCTTGAGATTACTAGGTCTGTGAACAGAGTCATCGGATGCAAAAGGCGCATAGCCGACATCAACGTGAAGTGCAACCCTTATATTTTCAGGTCTAGTGCTAGACCTTGACCGGTTAAACTGCGACGATCAAATGCTTTCATATGGTTGGCGAAAGTGAATTCTGATCTACGTTAATCATGAAAGAAGCTTAGCCAAATGCGGTGACCGGTTCTATGAGCTCTGTTGGGCCTTTTCTTTCTATCTTGAATGGCAGTCCAGTCAAGTTGAAGCGAAGTTACAAGAAACAAGATTGAAAAATCACTTTTCTACGAAAGAAGTACTACAGAAAGGGCTTCGGGAGATGACTGTACATACTAACGAGAGTTGAAAACATATAAGACCTGACCTTTTCTTCCTGTTAGTGAAGAGCGTACTTAAAAGAGAGAGAGGTCACCCACACCAGACTCATCAGAGTCAGCAAGTCTTCAACTCCCAGCAAGAAAACTGCTGCAGACAGATGCAGCAAGAAAACGGATGCGCTACCGCGCAACGGCTCTCACGCTAGGCGCTCACTCCGTTGCTTGGTCTACCGCGCAACGGCTTTCACGCAAGGCGCACACTCCGTTGCTTGGTCTAACGCGCCATGAAAACGAATTGAGCCTGCTGTATTCAGTCATGCTCATCCCTTGCTTGTTTACTATAACGAGTAAGTGTAAGTGCACGGCGGCGCCCCGGCCGTCTTTCCGAGGCCTAAATGCGGAAGCGATAATTTACTTTAACTTTTGAACGGGCACCACAGCGCACAAAAATCCCGGATCGGGCCATTAAACTAGTCCTAGCTAACTAAAGAACGGGTAAAGAGATATACCGAGCGATCCGTGTCCTTCGGTCTTCTCGTCGTCGTCCCGATCTCCCGCGGAATGTCCGGTCTCCACCTCCTCGCCGGAAGGGCACCACGTCGCCGGCTTCTTTTACGGGCTCCCACCTCTTGACCGAGGCAACTCGGGCACGAAGTTGGCGAGTCGACGTGCCCAAGATTTGCTGTAGAATGTGTAGTGCTCTTTGTCTCTATTGGAGTAGAGGAAGTTGCCATATGGTGGAGGTAACAATATAGTAGAAGTTTGTGATGAACTTGGGGATTTTGCAAGCATGAGAGAGCACAAAAATCCCCACCAAAAATCTGGACAGCCCCTCTTGGCCGGCCATTCTCTAGGATAGAATGAGAGAAGGGAGAATGAGATCTCAAGGAAAAAAAAAACACAAAAGAGAGGAGGATGAGTGTCATGCAAGAAAGAATGATGATTCATTATGAGAACAAAATCATCACCAACAAAAACCAACACTCCACCACCATCTCACATCTCCTCACAAGAAGTCAAGCCATCATGAAGTGAGCAAGTCAAATGATGGTGCAACCATCATGACACAAGAATATGCAAAGACAACCCTCCACAATGCTAATTTGCATAAATGCAAATAAGCCCTCCTCCACCAATCTTCGGCCAAAGAAAGATACAAAGGAAAATGGCCGAAACCGGAAAGCAAACTGGCAACTCCAGAAAACTCATCCCGTAATAAATTACAGGAAAACCCCGATACTGTGTATACACACCCGCATCTGTATTCCGACCGAATACAAATGCAATGAGACAAAATCTACACTGTACAATACTAGGATCCGGCTTAAACCAAAGCCCGCTAGTATTAACCGTCCGATCCGGATCCGTGCAATACCGCACGTATCTGATCGAACCCTGCCATATCTCCATACGGCCTCTACAGCGTTTCGCCCGAAACTTGAGCAACTATCTGTAGGGGACTCTAAAGACTCGTCAATACTTTGGTTGTGGATTTAACCATTAGCACGTCAGAGGTATTAGCCTATACGTAACGGGCTACCAGGTATTGAACAAAAGGGACGTCTGTGAGCGAACTCAGCCTGACACCCTACTGAGCCTGTCAGTGACAATATCCGTACAGTCCGGTACGTTCGTCTATGAGCATCGCATGGCGGGCCTAGGGGGTTGGTAAAAGTCAGACCCCCAAAAGCGGTACAAGTCATGTCGGAGTGTAGCCCAGAACACCCTGAGATACTACTGGAATACCTACCAGTAAATCTCCTGCCTTGGCCAAGGACTTTTCATGTACTGGCTCTCCTAGACACAGCGCGACCTCACCTCCAATACCGGGAGAGACGAACCCCTGAAGATCCGCTCACTGCCTCCATGTGGCTCGGGACTGTACCCAACTAAAACCTGTTTGCACGTCTCCTTTGAGCGTGGTAGGGTAGTAATCAAAGTACAGTGGGAACTCATACGAGACAAATGACGATCCTCAGGCCGATGAACTAACCTGTACACATGTCACCAGGGAACTGCTATCTGACGTCAGGTATAAGACCAACTAGCATGTTCCCGGCGAGTCCTGTCCGGTGTACTCATAACCCAATGAGCACCTGTATACATCTTAGGTGAACCAACTGACACCAGTGGCTTGTGAGACCGGCCACCGCCCCTCGTCGGGGTCTCGACTGTATACACTAGTCTACTCTGGAGAATCGATGCCCTGTCTCGAAACTCCCACGACTAGGGACCTTTTAAGGATGTGCTTATAGACTACCTGCTCCCACGTATATGATCGCCCTCATACTGCTGGCAGTCAAGTAAGAATCCTAGGGGCTCTACCAACGTGCAATAGTGACCTGTAGGGTCACCTAAAGCAGTACACGATGATAAAGATAAACCAGATAGCATACTATCATCTTGAGTAAGACTGTCTTACCGGGATAGGTCCTCCCTCAATCATTGCAATCACGTGTCTGTGATCTAATAATTGACTCTGAGGGCACTATCTCCAACAATCTCCCACTTGCACTCAAGGCTAATTATTGCGATGTCGCATACTCACAGCCCGTGTGATACCGAACACCCAACTCCTCTACTAGTCAGTCTCACAAAGCCCGTTTGCGAAACTATTGCGTTCGAGGAATAGCCTCAGTGAGTGGATCCTCCTTGATGTTTCCTTCTATGTCTCTCTATATCTCAAGTTCGCGGAGAAAGCCATCTCCCGAAATGAGCAATACCTGTCTTAGAATGTGTCTGGATGTCTGATGGGACCTAGCTCATAAATGAACTCCAAATCCAAACTTCTTAGACTGTATCATCAACTGAACTTAATCAGTATCCTGCGCAATGCCTACCTCAGTATCCTCCTGGACCACCTGTCCATAATACCGCCCCTCGTCAGAAGGAAAACTATAACTCTGACAACCTCTCTGTGATCCAGGTCACCTTGGAAGCCTGGAATGATAACTGTCTCCCAAAGGAGGCTGCTGTTATCAAATCCCTAGAACATCCACTTATGTTCTAAAGCTGCTTCCGATTGTTTCTCCAGGATTGGATGAATATCAACTTATTGCACCTACTGCAAGAACAACATCTGGTGTGGTACTTGACATCTTATGATTGACTCAATTGCCTAACCAAGTGATCTTCCAATCATGCACATCCCTCTCCCCTTTAGTCTGTAAGACACCTTTAGAGAGGGTGACTCCATTACCTGCAGGTACACCACCATGCCAGGAGTCGTCCATTCTAAATACTCTTAGAATGCTGTCTAAGTACCCTGATTGGGAAACCACCCAAATCTAGATCTATAGATCTAGTAACCAGAATGTCAGATATAATATCCAAGTCCTGTGTGGAGAAACCACTGTGTGACGACCAAAGTATAACCGATCGTAGTATAGGAATATCACTTCCTACTCTGTGTATGTCATCCAAATACCAGGACATCACACCCTACTACCTTCTCAATAGATCCATCCCCTATTCCGATGAAGTCAAACCTATGACTGTCACATCAGAAATAGATGATCTATCTCCGCTATATCTGCTTTAGTCCATAAACATAAGCTACTTGTCCACCAATGCTTCCGCTGCTCCCACTGACTACGACAACCCTCTGGATGAGTCATATAGACGTACACTTCTAAAGCCAGTTTAGAACGACGCTATACTCATCCTCCTGCCGGGTCTCACAGTCTGGAACAACAGCAATGGCAAGTCTGGGTAAACAAGAACCTCCCTGTCTCCGTCCTTGAGGCTACCGGAGTACCTCTCGGGTGCCTGAGGTTACCCACCGTATCTGCGGAGTGGCCAATGGAATGTCAAACCAGATTGAATCTTTAGGTACTTATCAAATTTTCAGTAATCGTCTGCGGTTCTGGAATCACTTCCAGTTCTACCATACTCCCACTACTGTTTTATGAAAAAATCCATTTTTATTAAAACTGTGGCGAGTCAAGAACAATATCACTATTGATCTTCCAGATGGTAGAATATCAACCCTCGTCAAAGCCCGGGTCAACCCACAAACAGCCATTACAGAAACGTGCCTTGAGTTATCCAGAGTCTGGTTTTAAGCATAAGCCGGACAACTCCCCGTACCTTAACATCGTTAAGATACGAACCGTTCTATATCCAATATAGGACCAGAGGCACTGATTTAATTGAACCAGATTCAAATCATGCAGCTGTCCCCAGTGCATGTCAACTAAATGGAAAGAGTCCGATCAGCGTTACTCAACTTAGGAATGCTTCCAATTATGAGTAACCCGAAAGATAAGCAAGTTCTCTTAATCATTACTTTCTACTGAATACCATACACAAGTATCTACATCTTCGATCACCTTGAAGAATCCCGATACTTGCAACACCTGGTTCTCAACTCTATTCTTATACCTATAACTTCTCAAAACTCAGACCTTGTGTTTCCACGAAACACCTGTCTAAAAACTAGAGAAGTCATAAGTAAACCGAATATAGTACGAGAACCAACCCCTTTGTCCTCATAGATGCTGGACAACATACAATACTCTGTATAAGTCCCTTGAGTCTAATAACTCATTCCCTGTGTATCGTAGGTTGAAAACTGTACTTATGGTTAAGAAGAATTACACCGCTGTTTAATGTTCCTTACTTAACCATCCATTGGTATAGGTAAATGTCATAGACATAATTTCAAAAAGGTATATCTCACTCTATAAAAATAGGCGTACAGATATATCAATTTGAAAATGGTGCATAACGGCGGATATTCAAAACCAAATATTTGCCGTCCGGCAAACAACCCAGGTGACTTCCTCAAATATCACCGATTACAACGAATCCCGATATAATGAGGATGATCACCTAATTCCCAATAACTTACTCCCACTCATCATCTGTAAGACCATACAGATGTGAGAATCAAACTTGGTAAATACATACCCTGGAGCAAGTGTCTAATTGTGAAATCAGTTTTCTTTTAACAGTACACAGTGAAACTGAAACATCAAAATGTTTCGATGGGGTATCCTGGTATTCCTAGTAATGCCTCTTACATTATCAGATTCACAACTGTAACCGTATATTTCTATGCTACCTTTCCAAATCCCTTTATATGTCTTTAGTCGTTACCTTCTGCACACCCCTTTAGGCCAAATGGTTTTCTTCATTCCCTATCGTTCGGCACCAGTCTATGGTTTGGAAGAAGACTATCTAATAAGAATAATGGGTGTACTGTCCTAATTCTAGGAGCACTCGCAATGCGAGAGAAGGTGAACATAAAAGACAACCGAATAAACCTTATTCCTATTTCTCCTGAACCAGAATCCATCCCCGAACTGGAACAAGTTCCTTTCGAGTTCGTATATAACCATACGATGGAGTATCCAATAAACTGTGGATCTTCGTAGTGATACGGAGTGTTCTGGAGAAATACAAAGGTGATTTTAGGATTGGCGAAGAAATACTTGGTTTGGTCGTGAATATCAGTCGCAATTTATTTTGCCCTCTTACTAATCCCTTGATATGTCTTTACTTAATACCTTCTGTACACCATCGTTATGCTAATTGGTTTTCTTCATTCCCCACCGTTCGGCACCAGCCTAAGGTTTGGAAGAAGACTATCCAATTTGCGTAATAGGTGTACTATTTCCTAAACCAAGGAGTACTCGCATCCTGAGAGAAGGTAAAAGGAAAAGACAACTGAATAGTCCTATCCGTTTTCTCCAGAACCGGAAACCATCCTTGAATAAATTCCTTCGAGTTCGTATATAACCATACGATGGTTTTGTCCAATGGAAGTGGACGTTCGTAGTAATACGGGGTGTCCTGGAGAAAAGGGTAAAACTAGGAGTGGCAATGAGGTTTGCAACTCTGACAATCCAAAAGCCAGTGTTTAAGAAGGTTCGGTCAACTTTGGTCACTGAGTCATAGTCTTAGGGTAGGGTCAATGGTTGCTGCCAAAGAGAGAGAGAGAAAAGAAACACTCAGCGTGCACTCTAAGCTAGATCAGAATGGTTACCAATTTATCTAATCTGGAAACCTCTCACTGTACCGTCAAATTCTCCTCCAAACCTGAAAGAAGAATTAGTCGGGATCACCCGAGGAGTAAACCAACTCATCAGTGGGAATCGGGATCCAACTATCATCGCATGATAACGTGACGGACTTCGCTCACGTTATCACACTCCAGAAGGTATGCGCATATCTGACAAGTTTCAGTTTCTTTATAAACTCCCGATGTGATTTTTGCCCCATGCTCTTATGACCTTGGCGTGAGGTCAAAATATCATAAGTCACATGTCAAGTTCTACCCGTCATTGTCCAGGTTAATTTGAACCCACCCGTACATACCCTTGACGAAGGCCAAAATAGTAGTACGACTGTCCCAAACCAACGCATCTATCTATACAACAGATAAATACCCGGCAGCTACCAATCACTATGCCTTGGCGTGAGGTCAAAATACATAGCTTGAATACTACCGAATATTTAACTGAAATGACGTAGGGCTACGAATGGTTTCTGGCGAAAACCTTTAACGTAATGAACTTGATATCGTTGAAGGAACCGGATAGCTTTTTAAAAATATAGTGACGAAAACCTTTGCTAAAGAGGTCACTCCCGGTGAAAGGATCTCGGCTCTTTCCCCGTAGTATGAGGTGCAGGATATTCCAACTGAATACCACGATGCAAAGCAAAAGTAAACGGCTATAATGAAGTTATTGCCCTGACGTAAACTTCTGTCCAAGGGGTCACTCCCGGTGAAGGGATCTCGGCCCTTGCCTCGTCGACTGAGGAGCAGGATATTCCAACTGAATACCACTGTGCAAAACAAAAGTGAACTTCCTTTCAATAACAGATTTTTGAAAAATGTTCCAACAACATCAGAATAGGTTTGTTTTAACATGCATTGATCCGAATCAACACAGTCCCATCAATTGATCACACCACAAAGAACGAAAATAATGACGTACGTATATGCCATCCGCATTCGCCACTGGGTCCCGTCATTACCCGTTAGGTTAGTTAACTAACGACAGAGCGGGGACTGGACTAGCGCGGATGCAAAACATATACAACATCTACTAGTATATATATCAATATATAATATTTCGCTCAAGGCGTGATAAAATGCAACATCAAAGAAATGTACAGCATCACAGAACAATATAGATATCTGGGATCCCCGGGTTTCACAGAGCTGCTACTGAAACCCGACGTTCCCCTGGTCGTGTGGATAGCTTGTGCAATGAAATCCTAGACCCCTACGGGCGCGGCAAGTTACCCGCCAAAACCTGAAGCGAGGCAGCCCCCTTCAGCAACGTGAATGGACCACCCAGCACTTCACGGAATCCGGTAACTTGGGCACCCCTCCTGGGTCAACCTGTACCCCCTACGAGTGCGGCGAATAGCCCGCCAATTCTAGAGTGAAGCCCCCTCCGTCTCAATGCCATGAGATGCGGGCTTGTTTCCCTATAGAACCCGGCTATCCGTGCACCCCTCCGCGGGGTAATCCTAGTACAGAAAGTAAAATATACATACAACGGGTACATCGACCGCAACCTGGTCGTGCCCCAAAAGAATAATATACAGACAGGCAGTGACGGCAGTCCACATATTGGACGCTCGCCCCGCAATATCAAATATACATAATACAACAAAACTGTACTAACATTGCATCCAGGCTATCCTCACTGATCCGCAACATCACAACATAACACAGAACATCAATGTGAATGTCACGTTCGTAAATCCGTCTAACCGGGCTATAGCAGTTAGACAGGATTTACCGATCAAGTGATATTCACGGTCGCAGATATAATGTAAATACTGTGAACTAATGTGTTTAAAGTTTTCAATCGATCAAATTTTCCTAAGTGGGCCCCCAAGCATTACTGTAACACTTAAAGAAATTCTGGGCCCAAAAAGAATATTCCAAAACCCCAATTTCCAAGTCAGGAGGCCTCTGAAAAAAATTGGTGCATTGAACAGTGAAAGTAAGGGCGGAACCGCGGCCCAAGCATGGGTTTGGCCGCGGTTCCGCGGTGAGGTAGTGAGATCACGCGACCAAAACTTTACAGAAGGCTTAGAATTCCCTGCACAGTATTCTGCAACAACCTGAAAAAAATTTGGAGCCAAAAAAATTTTTGACAGAAACTGTGCACATGAAAACGCGATTTTGCGATTTTTGTTCGATCGAAAATGTAAACACATTAGACCAAACTAGACTAGGTTAATGGCGAGGCTCTGATACCAGTGTAAGTGCACGGCGGCGCCCCGGCCGTCTTTCCGAGGCCTAAATGCGGAAGCGATAATTTACTTTAACTTTTGAACCGGCACCACCGCGCACTAAAATCCCGGATCGGGCCATTAAACTAGTCCTAGCTAACTAAAGAACGGGTAGAGAGATATACCGAGCGATCCGTGTCCTTCGGTCTTCTCGTCGTCGTCCCGATCTCCCGCGGAATGTCCGGTCTCCACCTCCTCGCCGGAAGGGCACCACGTCGCCGGCTTCTTTTACGGGCTCCCACCTCTTGACCGAGGCAACTCGGGCACGAAGTTGGCGAGTCGACGTGCCCAAGATTTGCTGTAGAATGTGTAGTGCTCTTTTTCTCTATTGGGGTAGAGGAAGTTGCCATATGGTGGAGGTAATGATATAGTGGAAGTTTGTGATGAACTTAGGGATTTTGCAAGCATGAGAGAGCCCAAAAATCCCCACCAAAAATCTGGACAGCCCCTCTTGGCCGGCCATTCTCTAGGATAGAATGAGAGAGGAGAGAATGAGATCTCAAGGAAAAAAAACAGAAAAGAGAGGAGGATGAGTGTCATGCAAGAAAGAATGATGATTCATTATGAGAACAAAATCATCACCAACAAAAACCAACACTCCACCACCATCTCACATCTCATCACAAGAAGTCAAGCCATCATGAAGTGAGCAAGTCAAATGATGGTGCAACTATCATGACACAAGAATATGCAAAGACAACCCTCCACAATGCTAATTTGCACAAATGCAAATAAGCCCTCCTCCACCAATCTTCGGCCAAAGAAATATACAAAGGAAAATGGCCGAAACCGGAAAGCAAACTGGCAACTCCAGAAAACTGATCCCGTAATAAATTACAGGAAAACCCCGATACTGTGTATACACACCCGCATCTGTATTCCGACCGAATACAAATGCAATGAGATAAAATCTACACTGTACAATACTAGGATCCGGCTTAAACCAAAGCTCGCTAGTATTAACCGTCCGATCCTGATCTGTGCAATACCGCACGTATCTGATCGAACCCTGCCATATCTCCATACGGCCTCTACAGCTTTTCGCCCGAAACTTAAGCAACTATCTGTGGGGGACTCTAAAGACTCGTCAATACTTTGGTTGTGGATTTAACCACTAGGACGTCAGAGGTATTAACCTATACGTAACGGGCTACCAGGTATTGACCAAAAGGGACGTCTGTGAGCGAACTCAGCCTGACACCCTACTGAGCCTGTCAGTGACAATATCCGTACAGTCCGGTCCGTTCGTCTATGAGCATCGCATGGTGGGCCTAGGGGTTGGTAAAAGTCAGACCCCCAAAAGCGGTACAAGTCGTGTCGGAGTGTAGCCCAGAACACCCTGAGATACTACTGGAATACCTACCAGTAAATCTCCTGCCTTGGCCAAGGACTTTTCATGTACTGGCTCTCCTAGACAAAGCGTGACCTCACCCCCAATACCGGGAGAGACGAACCCCTGAAGATCCACTCACTGCCTCCATGTGGCTCGGGACTGTACCCAAATAAAACCTGTTTGCACGTCTCCTTTGAGCGTGGTAGGGTAGTAATCAAAGTACAGTGGGAACTCACACGAGACAAATGACGATCCTCAGGTCGATGAACTAACCTGTACACATGTCACTAGGGAACTGCTATCTGACGTCAGGTATAAGACCAACTAGCATGTTCCCGGCGAGTCCTGTCCGGTGTACTCATAACCCAATGAGCACCTGTATACATCTTAGGTGAACCAACTGACACCAGTGGCTTGTGAGACCGGCCACCGCCCCTCGTTGGGGTCTCGACTGTATACACTAGTCTACTCTGGAGAATCGATGCCCTGTCTCGAAACTCCCACGACTAGGGACCTTTTAAGGATGTGCTTATAGACTACCTGCTCCCACGTATATGATCGCCCTCTTACTGCTGGCAGTCAAGCAAGAATCCTAGGGGCTCTACCAACGTGCAATAGTGACCTGTAGGGTCACCTAAAGCAGTACACGATGATAAAGATAAACCAGATAGCATACTATCATCTTGAGTAAGACTGTCCTACCGGGATAGGTCCTCCCTCAATCATTGCAATCACGTGCCTGTGATCCAATAATTGACTCTGAGGACACTATCTCCAACAGTAAGTAAGTATGCACTACCTTACCTTACATTATGTGATTCACTATCGATGTTCATGCAGCAGATGGAGGGAGAGATCAAACTGTCAGCTATGCCATTAGAAGTTGTTTCCCGCTTCTTGTTTGGGGAGAACAGCTAGATGGTCTTTATATATATTGGGATTGCATCGCCTTGACTTAGGGTATATCTGATGATTGAATCCGTGATAACTGATGTCAACATTGGGAAGTGGAGTTCGGGGGCTTGGATTTCCCTTTCATCATTTCACTACTAAGCAAAATATGCTAATTACATGCACTAAGGTCATTGAAGTACGTGCGGCACCTTTTTATACCAATAGAAAGCATTTGACTGGTGAAAGCTTAATCTCATCTCTAGTTATACCAATGAGGAGAGTCAATCTCAACTACGCTAAATGAGGATCGAATCGAAGCTGTAATGCCCTTCCCCTTGCCCTTATACCAAGCTGAGTGAATGAGCACATGAAGGTAGAAAGATACCATGTTCGATACTCACCTAGACCTCGATTCCCGCATTGTGAAAATGGAAAGAGGAGCTCCTACCTAGTGGCAAAATTACTAAAGCCCCCGGCCTTAGGAGTCTTTCAACCTCACTCACTTGATCAATAGATGGGAGAAAAAACTGGATTAGAGCTCGCTCCTTCTTTCGTAAAATAAAGCAAAACGGGCAACTACAGGTGAAAGTGAAGGTTCGGATCAGGCTCTAGTCTCGGCTTATGTCTCTTCAGGTCTGGCTTTCATTAAAGGGCTTCCTTAAAAGTACTTTTTTTGGGATACCGCTTGTATAACGAGAATATGATTGTATTTTTGTAGCTTCACTTTCGATAGGCCTATATCTCGCCTTCCACTACCGGAAGAAAAATGGATCTGCGACTCCCGGAACTTAGACGTACCGCTCACCGCAAAGAAGAGTTTATGTACTACCTATTTTTCCATAAAGGCTTGAGCGCATCGCTTTCCAACCGTGCTTACTTATTTCTTGAAAGTCACCCCCGACTTCCAGCTGTCCCGCTAACCGAAACTGACTTTCACTAGCGCTTGCCTTTCATTACCTGGCGAACTGAACTGAAACTCTCTCTACGGTTTGCGGCACCTGCCGTGGGCTCGAGTTACTACTGACCACTAACCAAATGGAAAGAAAGAAAGTCAAGAGCTTAGACTAAGATCACCACGGAAAGGAAAGACTCTCTATCCCCAACCGCTTGACTTTAACCGCCTTCTCACTCTAATAAAAGGCCTTACAGAATGTTCTAAAAGAAGGGAGATATAAACGAGCCTAAATGCGAGTAGTGGAGTTGGAGTTATGAGTTCGTGTTCTGGGCGAGTATAAAAAAGAAAAAAAGACAAATAAGAGTATATTGGACACTGTCATTACGTGACCAGCCGGGCGCAACTCTTCTTCCGTTGGTCAGTCGTTTTCGTTAATTACCGAATTTCAATCCCCTCCGTACCTTTCACCTGAAAAGATGGGTTAAAAGAAAGAAGACGGGTGCCCCATCACGTCATTCCTCTTAGGTTATAACCTTTCTTATTGAATTGGATGGTTCCTACTTGAAGTTGAAGTCAGTTCCATGCTTCGCAACCTTTCGAACTTCACTATATGGCATAACATCCTATTCTATTTCCATGCTGAAAGACCTAGAATTTCATTAAATGAGAGAGGTCACCGACACCAGACTCGTCAGAGTCAGCAAGTCTTCAATTCCCAGCAAGAAAACTGCTGCAGAAAGATGCAGCAAGAAAACGGATGCGCTACCGCGCAACGACTTTCGCGCTAGGCGCTCACTCCGTTGCTTGGTCTACCGTGCAATGGCTTTCGTGCTAGGCGCTCACTCAGTTGCTTGGTCTAACGCGCCATGAAAACGAATTGAGCCTACTATATTCAGTCGCGCTCATCCTTTTCTTGTTTACTATAACGAGTAAGAAAGTATTCACTACCTTACCTTATATTAAGTGATTCACTGTTGATGTTCATGCAGCAGATGGAGGGAGAGATCAAACTGTCAGCTGTGCCATTAGAAGTTGTTTCCCGCTTCTTGTTTGGGGAGAACTGGCAATTGGTCTTTATATATATTGGGATTACATCGCCTTGACTTAGGGTATATCTGATGATTGAATCTGTGATAACTGATGTCAACATTGGGAAGTGGAGTTCGGCGGCTTGGATTTCCACTTCATCATTTCACTACTAAGCAAAATAGGCCAACTACAGGCACTAAAGTCAATGAAGTACGTGCCATACCTTTTTATACCAATAGAAAGCATTTGACTGGTGAAAGCTTATTCTCATCTCTAGTTGTACCAACAAGGAGAGTCAATCTCAACTACGCTAAATGAGGATCGAATCGAAGCTGTAATGCCTTTCCCCTTGCCCTTATACCGAGCTGAGTGAATGAGCGCATGAAGGTAGAAAGATACCATGTTCGATACTCACCTAGACCTCGATTTCCGTATTATGAAAATGGAAAGAGGAGTTCCTACCTAGTGGCAAAAGTACTAAAGCCCCCAGCCTTGAGAGTCTTTCGACCTCACTCACTTGATCAACAGATGGGAGAAAAAGAGGATTAGAGCTTGCTCCTTCTTCCGTAAAATAAAGCAAAATGGGCAACTACAGGTGAAAGTGAAGGTTCAGATCAGACTCTAGTCTCGGCCTACGTCTCTTCAGGTCCGGCTTTCATTAAAAGGCTTCCTTGAAAGTACTTTTTTTTAGATACCGCTTGAATAACGAGAATATGATTGTATTTTTGTATCTTCACTTTCGATGGGCCTATATCTCGCCTTCCACTACCGGAAGCAAAATGAATCTGCGACTCCCGGAACTTAGACGTACCGCTCACCGCAAAGAAGAGTTTATGTACTACCTATTTTTCCATAAAGGCTTGAGCGCATCGCTTTCTAACTGTGCTTACTTATTTCTTGAAAGTCACCCCGACTTCCAGCTGTCCCGCTAACCGAAACTGACTTTCACTAGCGCTTGCCTTTCATTACCTGGCGAACTGAACTGAAACTCTCTCTACGGTCTGCGGCACCTACCGTGGACTCGAGTTACTACTGACCGCTAACCAAACGGAAAGAAGGAAAGTCAAGAGCTTAGACTAAGATCACCACAGAAATGAAAGACTCTCTATCCCCAACCGCTTGACTTTAACCGCCTTCTCACGCTAATAAAAACCCTTACAGAACATTCTAAAAGAAGGGAGATATAAACGAGCCTAAATGTAAGTAGTGGAGTTGGAGTTATGAGTTCGTATTCTGGGTGAATATAAAAAAGAAAAAAAGACAAATTAGAGTATATTGGACACTGTCATTATGTGACCAGCTGGGCGCAACTCTTCTTCTGTTGGTCAGTCGTTTTCATAAATCACCGGATTTCAATCCCCTCCATACCTTTCACCAGAAAAGATGGGTTTAAAGAAAGAAGATGGGTGCCCTATCACGTCATTCCCCTTAGGTTACGTCCTTATGGATTTGGATGGTTCCTACTTGAAGTTGAAGTCAGTTCTATGCTTCGCCACCTTTCGAACTTCACTATATGGCATAACATCCTACTCTATTTCTATGCCGAAAGACCTAGAATTTTGTTAAGCTGAACGGTAGAATCCGAAGTTCTTTCAAGTCCTCTGGGCACAAAGGAACTACACACTACACCTTTGTATCTCTTTAGTTCGAAGTCTTTTCTGCTCTTAATGGGGAGCGCAGTTCCAGTAGAATCCTAATCAGACTATTGCTCGTACCTAATCACTGCTTAAGCCCTTGGTGAAACTGGGCCCGACTACAGAGCCTATCTATATAGGGATATACCACCAAACCTATGAACCAAAGCGCATTCTAACTCCCTTTAGCACAAAAGAAAGTCTGCTATAAAATCCAAATCGTCTTCTGTGTGGGATTCCAGGTTGTGAGGATATCTTCTATAATGAATTCTTTATTCCTTCTTGACTCACGGTGCTCTACTCACTTGATGGCTGCAAGCAAAATGGCAGCTGGCTATGTGACTAGAAAGTCAGAGAGGCAAGGGAAAGCTTTCAAAGAGCATTTTCTCCCCCTCAGGTCCCTCGCTTCCTCGAGAGCTGGAATGAGTGTATTCATCAAACCAACACATCTCCTGAGCTTTTTATGTCAGTAAGTTCCCCGGCCCTCTATAGAATTAGGCTCCGAAATCGATGATTCTTGGCTACTTGATTAGGTATTTAAGGTTTCGCATCGAGAAGGTAAATGTAAATTGTCCTGTAAAGTCCTAACCCTCTTTTTATTCTTATTAAGGGGAACCAAGCCCAGATGGCACAGAATCGGATGATGAACCTTTCCTCGAGTCAGGAGCTTCTGCATTTGAAGCCGAAAGCTATCTAGTTATTACTTGCCCAGCTGTTCCAGTGAAATCGTGCTATACCCAAATTGATCTCCCCGGGGATTTTGGCTTCTTTTCCTCGGCTCATTCGCTTCCTTTCGATCTGGGAGAAGAATAATTCCGGCTATTGCTCCTTTTGGTGATAAAGACAGAGTTATTGAGTTTCCTCCCTAGGCATCAATGCCTATTATATATATTCTAATATCTCCTTCAACTCAAGCAAGAACAGCGGAGTCAACAAGTGCTATCCATGTTCAAGCTCAAAGCAATCCACCGAACCCAAACCCAAGTCAACCGAACCAAAGCCAAAGTGTCATCCTCTTCCCATACCAAAGTATTAGCGTCCTCTTTTCAGACATATTTGATCATGGTGGTCCATGATTTTTGGAAAGAGTAATGATCGAATAGCTACGAGCTCCTATATTTATACATCTTCAGGGAAGGCAGCTCTCAGCTTCGAGGTAGCATTCTTATTTCGAATGCCAACATGCAAGTGGTGGCCTTTGACCTTGTGCTCCTCCTTTCCGACTCCTATCTCTTTCTAATTCTAACAATTTATACACCAAGCCCTTTCTCCAGGGTGGAGGATAGATATAGAATCTGAATCGGAGCAGAGACGATTGTTTTTCTCAATCTCAATCTAGCGTACCAAACTTGTGAAAAGCATGATTGAACATATGCACGGACAAAAGGAGCTTCTTAGGTTGCAATAAGAATCTATAAGAATAGGAATCGAATCGGACAACGAATACGACGCTGGTAGTACTAATCCTTGTCATGTTCTCGCTGTGAATGCGCTGTTCTCGAATCCGCTCTTAGGTGAATAAGCGCTGTTGTTGCAATATCCGTTGTTAGAATGAATTCTCGGTCTGAGTTGGTGACTGCTGTTTTAGCTCTTTTAGCCGTATCCGCTGTTTGAAAGAACGACGAAGGAGCTGCTAGTCTTTTTTCCCTAAGTCCAGGAGAAGACAATTAATAACACCTAAGTAGGCGGGTGTGAGATTTGAGGAAGAGAAGGGGAATGAAGCCAATCCTTCCTTATTCAATAGAAAAATAAGCTGTTTTCTGGTTTATATCGCGAATCTTAAAGAATAGGTTTTAGATAAGAAAGTTGTTACTTTCTTACCTTCGGCCACCAATGAAAAGGAGTGACAGAGTTGGAGGAAGGAAGCATAGCAGTAGCAAGGTAAGCAACTGACATGGGGAAAGAGCAATTTCTTTTTCATATCCATCGGGGAGGAAGCCTAATTTCATTCTCTTAGCTCAGAGAGGTTGTCGATTGAATACAAGGAAAGATCAGATCAGGATAAGGCGAAAGAGAGATTTCATTGGTGATATACTAACCTCTGGAAGCAAGACAGAGAAGTCAGGCACGAACACAATGACGGTTTAGGCTTTCTGGTGTCAGGTCAGGTTTATTGGACAAATAGTTGAAAGCTAACGGAATGCTTAGCCGGTGTCGTTGTTGGCTATAGTGCCCTCAAAGTCAATTATTGGATCGCAGGCACGTGATTGCAATGATTGAAGGAGGAGCTATACCGGTAGGACAGTCTTACTCGAGATGATAGTATGCTATCTGGTTTGTCTTTATCATCGTGTACATGCTTCAGGTGACATTACAGATCACTATTACATGTTGATAGAGCCCTTGGGATTTTTGCTTGACTACCAGCAGTATGATGGCGATCATATACATAAGAGTTGTGTAGTCTATAAGCACATCCTTAAAAGGTCCCTAGTCGTGGGAGTTTCGAGACTGGGCATCGATACTCCGATAGTAGACTAGTGTATACGGATCGAGACCCCGACGAGGGGCGATGGCCGGTCTCACAAGCCATTGGTGTCATTTGGTTCACCTAAGATGTATATAGGTGCTCATTGGGTTATAAGTTGTTAGTGATATGTATGCCCTAGAGGCCATTACTGTACATATGATGTATATTGTAGTGGATGCTTGGACATATATATGGAGGACTTTCTTGCTCGACATGATAATATGCTATCTGGTTGCTCTTTATCTTAACATGTACTCTGATTGTCTCTATGTTACATGTTGATAAAGCCCTTAGGATGAGTACTTGACTACAAGGACTATGATGTAGATCATACTAGTGGGGACAGTGTAGTCGCTAAGTACATCTTTCAAATGTTCCTAGTCGTAGGTGTATCGAGACAGGGCATCAATATACCAGAGTAGACTAGCGTATACTTCTCGACCCATGTAGATGGGCGATGGATGACCATATCCATTGGTGTTTGACATCAGAGATAGTATACGGGTGCTCAGTGGAGACTGGGTACACTGAACGGACTCGCCGAGAACTCCCAGATGGTATTTTACCTCACGTCAGATGGCAGTTCTCCGGTGACACTGGTACAGGTTAGTCTGTAGACCTGAGATCGTCATAGAGCCTTGTGTGATTCCCCCTGTGCTTTGATTTCCCCCTTACCACGTCTAAGAGGGCATGCAAAACGGTGGCTTTTGGGTACAGTCCCGAATCACATGGAGGCAATGAGTGATAGGAGGGGTTTTGTCTCTCCCGGTATTGGGGGTTGATGTTGCGCTGTGTTCGATTGGCTATAACTGGAAATCCCTGGCCAGGGTTGCTGAGATTTACTGGTAAGTGTTATCAGTAGTTTCTCGAACTGTTATGGATCTCATATCGACAGGACTTATCAAGCTACTGGGGTCTGACGTTTACCACCCCTAGGAGAGATATGCGACATATCAGACGAAGAGACCGGACTGTACGAGAGTGTTACTGATTGGATTCGCAAGAGAATGTACAGGCTTGCTTGTTGATCTTCTGATCGCTCAATACCTGGGGAGCTGTTATGTTTAGCTGACCACTTGCAGCTTGTGGGTGTTTGATATGATCATCACCTACTGCCGGCGTATTGACGATTCTTTAGAGTCCTACACAGAGGTTTCCTGGCTCAGGCAAAACGGAGTAGGAGCACATATGTGATATGTGCGGGACCGAGAATAATACGAGTATGTGATACTGTATTCTATTCTCGCGATATGAGATATAAGCCGGGTATATGTGATATAGCCGGGTCATCGGATCAAGTGTTGATTCGATAAAATGGTACATGTTAGATTAGTCGGTTATATATATTATAGCCGGGTTATTGGATCAAGTGTTGATTCGATAATTTAATGTATAATTATATATGTGATATATTACTTTACATTAACTAATATAAGCTCGCTTTATTGATTCATTTTCTCACGGGATAATACATTGATGTATATGCGATATATGTTAATTGTATTATTTTCTTTTGTTACAAAATATGTTATATATGTGATATATAATATTGTAACAAGTTAGGGTTACAAATGCAACATGTTTTGTGGAGTTTAAACATGGTTAGGGTTTGGATTAGGGTTAAACTTGGATGAAGTTTCCATGAAGCTTCATGAAGGTTTGACTTTTGTCACTTGCTTTGATATTTTGTGTTGATATTTATTAACCCAACCCAAACCTTAGCCTCTAGTTTATTCTCTATAAGGGTTAACTCTATCATTTTTAACCCATGGTTGATTTGTAACCACAATAATAATTCATTATTCATCACAAAAGGTTTTGCTTCATCTTCTTCTTGCTTCATGAAGAAAACCTTCACTAGCTTTTTCATTTGTGATGTTTATAAGTGAGAAATTGAAAACAAAAGAGAGCAAAATTCCTACTTCATCATAGCCACTTAGATTAGGGTATTTGCTTTGCTAATACTTGATTAGTGAAGCAAGAGCTTGGGTTTGAGATTCTTCAGGGTAGATCATCTTGGATTAGTGAAGTCTTCAAGCAAGGTGCATCATTCTCTTCATGGAGTCTCTCGAGAGTCGGAGTTCATGATGATCGCAGCGAAGGGACCTCAACACGGAGCTTATGAAGCGAAGGAACGGACTAAAAAGGTTGTAATCCCTATCTATTTACTTCTTTATATGTGATACAAACTTGTTACCCTAGAAATTCTAGCATGATTCATGGTTTGCTTGCTTTGCACCTCTCAAAAATTTTAAAGTGGCATGTGTGATGCAACCAAACCCTAGACTAGGTGCAAGGGAAGCTCAACAGTAGTATCAGAGCCAAACTAGAATTCTAGATACGGTGTTATAACAATTACGAAAACGAAAATCACTTCGAAATACGGTATTAGGAAACCCCATTCTTGCTCTCTGGAAATTTTTCAAAAAGTCCTTTAAAATTTTTTCAAACAGGTGCAAAATGGTCTCTGGGCCAATATATGAACATAGGAGAAATACGGAGGGAGGGAACCGGTTTTGAACCGGCCACAGGAAGGAAAATTCCAGCTAGGCCGGCCCCACCACTTCCTCTGAACTCCGTATTTTCTCCTGTGGTCTTATGCCTCCAGTTTGGGTTTCCTAGTATTGTTTATTTAGCCCAATTTTCATGTGATGATTGGTTTGACCTGGGGCTAATTCGTAGTGCTTCGTAGTCGTATAATTTAACACTATATTGGTAACCTTGACTATTTTTAGAAATTCAATCGAACTTCACACACCGCATTTTGTACCCCGCTGAAATTTCCAAGTGTTGTAATTTTCCGAAGTTGATTGTACTCATAAAATCGTGCAAGTACCCCTATGGACCCCCTAGAAGACATAATGACCTTAACTCGATTCTATGCCCATGGAACCGCGATCGAACCTTCGGGTTTGCCGTAGTTCCGTGGTGTCATAGGTGAGGCGTTGGTTAACTCTTTCTATGGCTGAACCATAGACACTGTGGCACGGTTTTTGAGTGTTTTGACTTTACTCAAGTGTTGAGCTCTTGGGGTAAAACGTGGGTGTATGTTGATTCGATCGAAACGTTAAACATCGTCATGATATTCTGGAATGTGATATAATATTTGGAATCCACAAGTAGTTATGAGATAACTAATTTGAATGTTATAAATCTAGCAATTTAGTCTCATTTGATCGGTTGCCACTGGATTTTGATGCGATCAAAAGTCCGTCGCAATCACGTAGCGTACGCGGATACTTGCCAGGTAAACTTAATAGATAGCCACGCCCCATAGCCCCGACCAAGTGACTGTAGGAGAACCCCGTCACCAAAAGCATCCGTTCGGGTGCTCGCGGCAGCGGTGTTCCGCCTTAGTGCACTTCGTCGGCGGTATCGGGGGTGCGGTCGTCTACTAAAGTTTCCGACGAGCATTCGATCAGGATGTCGGGAATCTTGTTGAATTGTCCGACTAGATATTGAAAAGTGTTTTCGATATTGAGACTAAAATGCAGGGTTTATAATTGTTAGGCATGCGATGTCTAAGGAATTCATTTGGTTAGGCATGTGATGTCTAAGGAGGTTGCGGATTCCAACTGTTGTAGTTTTACACTTTTTTTTCTGCGACTGTAAGTGTAATATGTGGTGTATCGCCAGTTTTATTGCTATACATCAACGACAATTGGGATACACATATTTACTTACGTTGATGACATGTGATGTTATGTGTTGCTGTGATATGTTATATTGGATCGTCATGTTTTGAATAGCCGGGGGTTTTATGCGAGATGATAGTTTTTCATTTTCATTCATGTAAAATTCATTGTATGTAATATTCTTTTATTGGGGCACTTCCGGGTTGAGGATGCTGTTACCATTGTATATTATTTACTTTTCCGCATTAGGATAGACCCAAGGCGGGGAGCACAAGTAATCGGGTTCTAGGGTCCAGTGGGAGACCATCTCGGGGAGTCGAGACCGGGTCTCCTAACTCTAGAATTGGTAAGGTTGCTTGCTGCTCTCATAAGGGTCTAGAGGTGTGGGATTGGCTATCCATCGCGACCATGGAATCCGTGTTTTATACAGGCTCGTATTAAAACATGGTCCTCCTAGTATATCCAATATTTCATATATGTTCTTCTGCTGCAATGTTCTGTGATGAGATCATATTACTGCCTGAGACGAATGTTTATATTATATATATGAGATATATATTATATATTGTTGATTTTGTTTCATATCTGATGCTTGTGAAGCATAATAAAATGGGACTTCATTAATGAGATTAATGAAATAAAAGAAACCTAAAGATGTTGTGGAATCGAATTTTCAAAAATAGGTAGCTCTAGGTGTTGCTTTGCAAAGCGGTATTCCTTGTAGAATATCCAGCACCTTATTCGATAAGGAAAGAACCGAGATCCCTTTACCGGGAGTGACCTCTTTAGCGAAACTAGCAGATACTGCACACTCGGTTTATCTTTTGATTGCTTCTATAGTTTTTCTTTGCACAACGGTATTTGTGAAATATCCCGCACCTTATTCGATAAGGAAAGAGCCGAGATCCCTTCACCGGGAGTGACCTCTTTAGCAAAACTAGTAAAGGCATCAAAAACACTCCATTTAAATCACTCGATTCTACAACGAAATCAAGTTCATTACGGAAAAGGTTTTCTTAAAAACCTGTCGTAGCCCTCCGTCATTTCAGATAAGTACTAATTAGTATTCGTGCTACGTTTGTTGACTATGTTAAGGCGTAGTGTGCGGTAGCTGATTAATGCTTATCTGTATAAGCATATGATGCGATTGGATTAGGGAAGTCGTACGACTATGTTGACTATGTTAAGGGTCGTGCGGGTGGGTTTAATTCAATCAGGAAATGACGGGTTGAACTTGACTAGCACTTATGATTTGTTGACTATGTTAAGGTCATATAGCTGCTAGGGGTAAAATATTATCGGGAATTTCAAGTGTTGAAATTTGCAATGAGATTGCATACCTCCTATGAGATAGTTGGATCCCGATACCCGCTGCGAGTAAGAGTTACTCCTGGGAGAGTTTTACACATTACAAATAGCCGATCAAGTAGGTGTCTAGAAAGGTGTCAACGGGATTACGCCACTGGGAAAACAAGGTTTATTTTAATTAGGTCCGTGCGAAAGCACGGGGAACCTCCCTCAAAGTACCGGCACTGGCCTGGCTGAAATATTGGCGAACTTGTAGGGTGTAATTAATCCCGGCTAGTCTTTCCTTTTAAGATTTAAAGGAAGATTTGACTTAAACAATGGGATACATCCTGATTAGATATATTAATTGTTAGTTATATGTATGCCCTAGAGGCCATTGTTGTACATATGATGTATATTATAGTGGATGCTTGGATATATATAGAGAGAACTTTCTTGCTCGATATGATAGTATGCTATCTAGTTTCACTTTATCTTAACATGTTAACAAATACTGTTTTGTGACCACGTGTTGGTAAAGCCCTTAGGATATGTACTCGACTACTAGGACTATGATACAGATTATACTAGTGGGGCCAGGGTAGTCTACGAGTACATCCTATAACTGTTCCTAGTCGAGGGTGTATCGAGACAGGGCATCGATACTCCAGAGTAGGCTAGCGTATACGCATCTTGACCCATATGATGGGCGATGGATGATCCCATATCCATTGGTGTTGGACATCAAAGATGGTGTATGGGTGCTCAGTGGAGACTGGGTACACTGAACGGACTCGCCGAGAACTCCTAGATGGTATTATACCTATCGTCAGATAGCAGTTCTCCGGTGACACTGGTACAGGTTAGTCTATAGACCCGAGATCGTCATAGAGTCTTGTGTGATTCCCACTGTGCTTTGATTTTCACCTTACCACGTCCAAGAGGGCGTGCAAAACGGTGGCTTTTGGGTACAGTCCCGAATCATATGGAGGCAATGAGCAATAGGAGGGGTTTCGTCTCTCCCGGTATAGGGAGTTGATGTTGTGCTGTGTTCGATTGGCTATAACTGGAAGTCCCTGGCAAGGGCTGATATGGAGATTTACTGGTAAGTGTTGTCAGTAGTTTCTCGACCCGTTATGAGCCTTACATCGACACGACTTATCGGTTACTGGGGTCTGACGTTTACCACCCATACACTAGATATGCAACATATCAGACGAAGAGACCGGACTGTAAGGTAGTGTTACTGATTGGATTCACAGGAGAATGTACAGACTTGCTTGTTGATCTTCTGATCGTTCAATACACAGGTGGCTATTACGTTTAGTTGATCGCTTGCAGCTTGTGGGTGTTTGATATGATCATCACCTACTGCCGGTGTATTGACGATTCTTTATAGTCCGACACAGAGGTTTCCTGGCTCAGGAAAAACAGAGTAGGAGCACATATGTGATATGTGCGGGACCGAGAATAATACGATATGAGATACCGTATTCTATTCTCGCGATATATGATATCGACCGGGTATATGTGATATAGCCGGGTCCTCGGATCAAGTGTTGATTCGATAAATTAGTACATGTTATATTAGTCGGTTATATGCTATATAACCGGATTGTCGGATCAAGTGTTGATTCGATAATTTAATGTATAATTATATATGTGATATATTACATTACGTTAACTAATATAAGCTCGCTTTATTGATTCATTTCCTCACCGGGTAATACATTGATATATATGTGATATATGTTAATTGTATTATTTTCTTTTTTTACAAAAATATATTATATATGTGATATATAATATTGTAACAAGTTAGGGTTACAAATACAACATGATTTGTGGAGATTAAACAAGTTAGGGTTTGATTTGGGTTAGCTTTTTCATGAAGCTTCTAGAAACTTTATTTTTGTTTTAAGCTTAGATATTTTGTATTGATATTTTGTGAAGATATTTCTTAACCCAACCCAAAGCCTTTACCATGGTTTATTCTCTACAATGGTTAAGCCTTTTATTCTTAACCAAGGGTTGCAATTGTAACCACAACAATAATTCATTATTCATCACAAAAAATTTCTTCTTCCTCTTTGAAAAAGCTTTCTAGCTTTTCGACTTGTGATGATTTAGTGTGAGAAATTGAAAACAAAAGAGAGCTAAATTCCTACCTCATCATCCTCATCTATTTTAGCCACTTATATTAGGATGTTCACTTCACTAATACTTGATTAGAGAAGTGAGAGCTTGAGTTTGTGATTCTTCAAGGTAGATCATCTTCGAAAAGGAAGATTTCAAGCAAGCATGGATCATTCGGCTTGTGGAGCCTCTCTAGAGTCCGGAAGTTCATGGATCATGGCGAAGGGACTACTACTCGGAGCTTATGAAGCGAAGGAATGGACCACAAAGGTTGTAATCCCTCTCTCTTAGATGTAAAGTTGTTTACATGCATAGTTAACCCTAATTATCTAGCAAAGATCCTCGCTTTAGGTTGTTCGGCACTTGGAAAATTTAAATTCGGCATGGTTGATGTATTATAGACCCTTGTGATAGTTCCTAGTAACCTTATAGTGGTATTAGAGCCAACCTAAAGCATGAGGAGTAGTCTAGACGAAGTTTGAAGTCCGATCGAACCCCAAAACGATCCCTTTTCTGGAAATTTTTCAAAAAGTTGACATTTTTCATATTAAAAATACTCAGAAAATCATGAATGGAATTCTATAGACCCACCTGAAGAACGAGTTCCTAACTCGCTACAGTGACCGCGTAACCGCGGCCAAAACCTGGTTTTGGCGGCGGTTCCGCGGCGCCACTGTGGAAGCTTAGGACGGGCCCTTCAGCGACGGTCCGTAGGTGCTGGGGCATGCTACTGGGAATTTTTATTTCTGCTCAAGTGTTGAGCTCACTGGGGTATTTTAGGAATTCGTTGTATCTATCGAATTATCTAACTTTGTCTAGTTATCTGTGATGTATAATATATTGTTGTGATATGTTATATTGGATCGTTGTGTATTGAATAGCCGGGGATTTTATGTGAGATGAGAGTTTTCTTTTTCATTCATGTAAAATCCATTTGTATGTAATATTCTTTTATTGGGGCACTTCCGGGTTGAGGTTGATGTCACCATTGTATATTATTTACTTTTCCGCATTAGGATAGACCCAAGGCGGAGAGCACAAGTAACCGGGTTCTAGGGTCCAGTGGGAGGCCATCTCGAGGAGTCGAGACCGGGTCTCCTAACCCTAGAATTGGCAGGGTTACTTTGTCGTTCTCATAAGGGTCTAGGGATGTGGGTTTGGCTATTCATCGCGACTGTGGAATCCGTGTTTTATATAGGCTCAAAAATAAAACATGGATGTCCTGGTATATCCAATATTTCATATGTTGACTTCTGCTGCAATGTTCTGTGATGAGATCATATTACTGCCTGAGACGAATGCTTATACTATATGCTGATATATAAATATTGCTGCTTTCGTTTCTTCTGTGATGCTTAGGAAGCTTAATTGATGGGATTTATTAATGAGATTAATAAAAGAAAAGAAACCTAAAAGATGTTGTTGAATCAAACTTTATAAAAAGGGTAGCTACAGTTTTGCTTTGCATAGCGGTATATATGATATACCCTGCACCTTATTCGATGAGGAAAGAGCCGAGATCCCTTCACCGGGAGTGACCTTTTTAGCAAAACTGGCAGATGCTACAAACTCACGGACTAGTTTTTGATTGCTTCTATAGTTCTTGCTTTGCATAGCGGTATTTATGAAATATCCTGCACCTTATTCAATGAGAAAAGAGTCGAGATCCCTTCACCGGGAGTGACCTCTTTAGCGAAACTAGAAAAGCCTCAAAAACACTCCTTTTCAAAATCACTTGTTTCTACAACGATATCAAGTTCATTACGCTCATGGTTTTCAGAACAACCTGTATAGCCCTCCGTCATTTCAGATAAAGACTATTTAGTATCCGTGCTGCGCTTGTTAGCCTTTGTCAAGGCGTAGTGTGCGGTGGCTAATTAGTACTTATCTGTTTAAGCATGTGATGCGATTGGATTAGAGTAGTCGTATGGCCTTTGTCAAGGGTCGTGCGGGTGGGTTTATTTCAATCAAGAAATGACGGGTTGAACTTGACTAGCTTCCTATGGTTTGTTGGCCTTTGTCAAGGTCATAGGGGGTTAGGGGTAAAAGATATTATCGGGAATTTCAAATGTTGAAATTTGCAATGAGAATGCGTACCTTCTATGAGATAGATGGATCCCGATACCCACTGCGAGTAAAAGTTACTTCTGGGAGAATTTTACACAGGACAATTAGCCGATCAAGTAGGTGTCTAGAAAGGTGTTAACGGGGTTATGCCTCTGAGAAAACGAGGTTTATTTTAATTAGGTCTGTGCGTAACCATGGGGAACCTCCCTCAAAGTACCAACACTGATCTGGCTGAAAGATTGACGAACTTGTAAGGTGTAATTAATCCCGGCTAATCTTATCTTTTAGGGTTTGAAGGAAGATTTGATTAAAACAGTGGGAGCCAATCTGATTAGATAAGGTAATAACCAATCTAATCTCGCAAGAGCGCACGCTAAAGTGCTTTTCCTTCTCTCTCTCTCCAGGTAGCGACCATGTCAGGCCTTAATCAAGATAATAATATGGATGTATTGACTGAACCCGCTTGTTATACTGAGCAGGGGAACATTGGTCCCATTCCCGCTTATAATTGTTATAAGTCCGAGCAGGGAATAGTAGAATATCTGAATTCTCACGCCACCCTAACGAAGAATAAACATGTTGATGTGTCTTCTTCGGATGTGTTAGTTACCGAGAACTGTTTCTCAGTTCACTCTACGTCCTGGGCATTAGATACCGGATCAGGATCCCATATATGCAATATATTGCATGGGCTAAAGAGAGGTAGAGAACTGGGAATGGGTGATTGAAGGGTTACTAGGCACTCTAACAAGGGTTAAGAAGGCATCAACCATGCCCGATTAAAATTTTAGCCGTGCTGAACAACCCTAAACAAGATCTTTGCTAGATAATTAGGGTTACACATGCAAGTAAATAACATTTACTACTAAGTGAATACGAAATACAACCTTTGTAGATCGGTCCTTCACTTCTAAAGCTCCTTGTTGTAGTCCCTTCGCTGCGATCATGGTTCTCCCGGGCTCTTGCATGGCTTCACGAGGCGAAAGAAGCGTCCTTGCTTAAAGTCTTTGAGGCCGAAGATGATCTACGTCGAGGGAATACCAACTCAAGCTTCTACTTCACTAACTAGAGAATTAGTGAAGAAAACACCCTAAACTAAAGTGCTAATCTAGTAGAGGATGGAGAAATAGGAAGTGGGTTCACTTTAGAATTTATTTTCTCACAATGTTTCTCACTTTGGATCAAACCCTAGAGAGCTTTTTAGCTCAAGGAAGAAGATGAAGAAATAAAATGAGAGAGATAGTGATCAAGTGAAGTGAGCTAACCATGGGTGAGTGAGTATCATATACTAACTCATGTAGAGACATAACCATGGCTAATCCAAAATGGTTAGGTTAATAAAAATCTAAAGTAAAACAAAGTTAGTGGACTTTGTCAAAGCATCCACAAGCTTCTACATGCTTCATTCTTATGACAAAAGCTCCACTAATTTGTAATTACCTTAAATAAATATAAACCACCATTTAAAATAGAATGGTGTATGTCTTGCACACCCATGAATGATGTATCAACAACCATGATACAAAAAGAAAACACATTTTAATATATATCACATATATATTAAAGTTGTGCACATGTGAGAAAAATCCTTAAGTGAACAAATGTTAGTTAATGTAAATTAGTATATCAAATATACAATTATACACTAAATTATTAAATCAACACTTTACTTAATAATCCAGTTATATCTCATATAACCGACTAACATCCAATGTATCGACTTATCGAATCAACACTTGATTCGATAACCCGGCTATATCACATATAAACGACCGATACAAAAAGTCGCGAGAATAGAATACGGTATCACATACACGCATTATTCTTGGTCCCGCACATATCACATATACGCTCCTATTTCGTTTTGCCTGAGCCAATAAAACCTCTATGTAGGACTCTAAAGACTCGTCAATACGCCGGCAGTAGGTGATGATCACATCAAGCACCCACAAGCCGTCAGCGGTACTAGCTGGACGTAACGGCTACCCGGGTATTGAGCGATCAGAAGATCAGCAAGCAAGCCCGCTCCAACTCCTGTAAAAGCCTGACGGTAACACTTCCCGTACAGTCCGGTCTTCTCGTCTGATATGTCGCATATCAAGTCTAGGGGTGGTAAACATCAGACCCCAATAACCGATAAGTCATGCCGATATGAGGCTCATAACGGGTCGAGAAACTACTGGTAACACTTACCAGTAAATCTCTAAATCATCCCTAGCCAGGGACTACCCTGTTATGGCCAATCGAACACAGTGCAACATCAACCCCCAATACGGGGAGAGACGAAACCCCTCCTATCGCTTATTGCCTCCATGTGATTCGGGACTGTACCCAAAAACCACCGTTTTGCACGCCCTCTTGGACGTGGTAAGGTGGAAATCAAAGCATAGTGGGAATCACACAAGACTCTATGACGATCTCGGGTCTACAGACTAACCTGGACAAGTGTCACCAGAGAACTGCCATCTGACGTGAGGTATAATACCATCTGGGAGTTCTCGGCGAGTCCGTCCAGTGTACCCAGTCTCCACTGAGCACCCGTATACGATCTCTGATATCAAACACCAATGGATATAGGATCATCCATCGCCCATCTCATGGGTCGAGAAGCGTATACGCTAGTCTACTCTGGTATATCGATGCCCTGTCTCGATACACCCACGACTAGGAACATTAAAGGATGAACTTATGGACTACCATGGCCCCACTAGTATGATCTGCATCATAGTCCTGGTAGTCAAGTACACATCCTAAGGGCTTTACCGACATGTAACTATAAGACAGTATCAAAAGACAAGTATACATGTTAAGATAAAAAGCAACCAGATAGCATACTATCATATCGAGCAAGAAAGTTCTCTCTATATATGTCCAAGCATCCAATATAATATACATCATCTGTACAATACTGGCCTCTAGGGCATACATACAACTAACAATGATCATTCCGTAAGAGTAGGGAATGGTGCAAATGTTGCAGCCAAAGCAGTTGACGAATATCACCTTGTATTACCAAGTGGTAATACATTGATTCTGAACGAATGCTATTATATACCGAACATGACATGCAACATTATATCAGTTTCTTTATTAAGTAAAGAAGGATATAATTTTGTAATACAAGATAATGTTATGAACATCTTCCTAAATCAAAAGTTGATTGGATCTGGCTCGTTACATAATGGCATATACGTTCTAAATCAAAACACGGTTCTTAATATACAGAACACACACAAGAGGAAGATTTCAGAAATGAACGAATCCTTCTTGTGGAATTGTAGACTAGGTGTAACATTTTAAAAATAATTAAATAAATAATTAAATGAATAAAATTGTTTAAATGAATTTTAGGATTTTCGGTAAAGTAAAATGTATTTTTCGTAAAACCAAACCGTGATTGTTTTTCATTATAATTTTAAAAATATCTATTTTAATTATGAAATTACTAGTAAATGGTGTTTATTTATCCAATTATAAATTTTTAGTTTAATAAAATATTTTTCCTAAATTAATTATTTTAAATATTAACATAAGCCTTATTTTTACACTAAATTAGTGTAAATTACAAATTTAAATGGTTTTAATTTGTAAAAGTGAGCCATGGCATATTATAATTTAGTGTTTATCATGAAAAATTTATTTGCAAATTTTTCCTAATTTCTAGAGCTTTCTTGAGTTGCTATAGTAAATAAATAAATAAATAAGCATGAAAAGACTTTTTATGATGTTTCTTCTCTTGAAACTTCTACACACTTTTTCCATTCTCTTCTTTCTCTCACTCCCCTCACTTAGGCCGGCCACAACCTCCCCATGGCTGCCCCCCCCCCATTTTCCACCTCATTTTTATTCAAAAATCATCAAAAATACATCAAAAATTCAATTAAAATTCCACAAAATCATATATATTTTCTACCCTTCTATTCATACTCATTTTTACATGGATTTTGGAGATGGAAAGCATGTATTTTTTAGGCTCATTTTCAAGTTTGGACATGAGGTTGTGGAGGTATAAATCCTTCTCTTTTATTTTATTTTTATTAGATATTTCTTTTAAAGCTTAATTAGATTTAATATATTAATTCTATTTACTACTTTTAAAATTCAAGTTAGGGTTTGAAAAAGCAAGTTGTGATTTTTATTAATTAATGAGGGTTATAATCACTAGTTTAACATATTTAAAAGTGGAAATTCTTATAGGGATGATATGTTGTAAATTGTTAACCTAAAATTGATTTAATTATACTTTTTAGCTAACTAGTTTTTTATAAAATATGTATATGGATAATATAAAATTCCAATTAAGATTTCTATCATTAGATTGTAGTTTTAGTAAGCATATTAGCATGTTAATGGAAAGAAAAAACTTAGTTTGATCACTAGATTCATTTGATAATTGGAAAATAGTAATAAAATGCTATTATTTTGTTAACTAGATTTTGGAAAATTCTAAATAAAAGGGATTTAAAATATAATTATGGTTTCATTATATCATTATCATCATGAATTGTAGTTTAAGAAATTAATTCATGCAAATTCATGTTTTGTGGTGGAATTGTGGTATTTTGGTTGAAAGATGTTGAAAATTGCTAATGGTTGCAAACTTGAAATTTGAAACTAATGCAAAATTGTGTAATAAAAATATAGTAAGGGGTTGTATAGTCTAGTTATGCTAATTGATGAGTTTTATGACCATTGGTTTCATTTAGATGTCAAGCTTTGATGAAAAACGGTAAATTGGCATTTTCGGGTTTTACGAAATCGGGTGATTTGATGGATTTCAGTGTTTCGATGAATTAAATCATACTTTATATTATAAGTAGCGAGTTTTCTAAACTACAAGTTGTTTGTTGATCTTTATCTCGATCTATCGGAGTTTGTACACCGATATCGAGTGGTATTTGGATCTGTTGCGTGGACGGGACATAGGTTTTAACATATGCTTGTTCCTTGCATCATTTCGACTTTTGTACATGATTCTAGATTACGATGCTCTTATATGCTTGCGTTTAGGTACCCCTCACGTGGACTGCAGGCGATGAAGAGAAGGATGGCGACACCGTCTTCGGCAGACATGGACCAGGTGAGTAGATGCATATCTACGGGGGGAAGTCGGGTGGATGGCGTTTAGAACCCCCGCAACGTAGAATAGGAATAGTACTTATTGAATTTAGGAAACCAGACGTGACCCTAGTAGGACCCTAGTATTGACCCTAGGCTGGACTAGACCGATTTAGGAAAACCATATCAGAGGATGAGTACCTTTGAAGAGGTCCGTAGGTTTCAGATAGAAACACACCCACGCACACACTGAAATTCGACATGGGGTACGTGTATGTGTATATATATAGAACTAGGTATAGGTATATTTATATATATATAACACGTATAGGTGATTCATTGATGTGATATGATATCCGAGGTATGATGAAACAGTATAACTGGGCTTGATGCCGTGATTCTTGACCATACAGTCGTAATAAAGTGTTGGCGGATCATTAGAGAATGAGATAATGAACATGAATATATAAATTATAAAGAGTGGTGTGATATTGATGTACATGGGACGCTAGAATAGTACCCGGACTGTAACTTGTGACTGGTTACGATATGATATATGTATAACTTGATTACGACATTATATTGGTGTGACCTGATGCCGATATCACATAAGTATGACTTAATCACAATATGATACATATGACATTATACGAATGAGGAGACACCTAGGAGATACTTGACCGTACCCCGATATTGGGATGCCGTAGGATGGATTTTACCGTACGAGGCTTAGATTTGATGATCGATCCGCACTCTTGATTCGAGGAAGCCGTACTACGTACGTGACGCTATGGAGGCAGGATCGCCGACTATTAGAGATATTGATTTAGACCTTAGGTAGACTCTAGTTTCTTACTGACTAGTCTATTAGGTTTAGTTCCTTAGGATGTTAGATGGATACTGGTTTAGGTTCGACTCACATAGTGGTAGTTGTACTCGTATCTCGCAGAGGAGTGGATAATGCACACCTGCATTTACATTCATACTATAATCATCATGGTGCATGTTCTTTTATATGTTGCTATAATCAATATAAACTTTACCTGTTAGGACACCAGCACCATTACCGATGATGCGCATATTCCACGCACACTTATTTGCCGGCTCACACACATCATCATCGGTAATTGCTATGTTACGTACACTTTAGATCATATTATCTTTTATTGATAGAATTAGTTAACAACTAAACCGATATAATACTGTGATCACTCTCTGATGTTAGTATAAGACATGATATCATTACTTAGACATTCATGCATTCATATTTTCATGTTGTCATGCAGTATCATGGGCAAATGCCGACACTTATCATATAGTTACTCATGATTTTGAGATTTGGATTTCTATGAGATTTCTGGATTTTTGGGGAAAACCGCAAAAAGATATAACAACTTCTCTCTCTCCTCTTCTCTTTTTAAAATAAGATGCGGTTTTCTCATGATGTATGTGTCGTCCACCATGAGTTTTTCATGTTTTCTGTTGGATTTCGAGACCCGATTCGAGGAGTGGATGAACCGTCTCGGGTACATGGTGGGCCCGGTATGGTACCCCGGGGCAAGAAGATCGAGTTGTAGACGATGAGCCTGGCAGGGGAAGGCTACCTACCGGTGATGTCTGGCGCGGCGGATATCCGGAGGATACCGACCGTTGTCGTGAGATTTTATGATATGGGCCGATCCGGACAGACGGAGCCCGACATATTGAGACTTGAGATTACATGTGTTGTGTCGATGCTTGACACGGATTTCCATGGATTTCATTGTTGAGATTTCAGATTCTTATACACATTTTACGATGATAACAGCTACAGATTTCTTATACATATATATCTGGATTTCAGGATTTGTTACTTTACATTCATGGTGCATGCATTTCATTTCATATGGCATAGTATTATATGAGGCACTGACACGAACACGGAGTATCTGCACTTACACGTAGTTTTACCTTGCTATTACTAGTTGATTGGGATATAATAGTGTATTATTATGACCTAGGATAGCGTCGTGCATTCGATTTCTTTTCGTAGATGTCTTCTACTCACGAGTTGGCAACTCACCCCCGTTGTGCCAAATTCTTTACAGGTTCGATGTACAGGTTTCCGTGGCAGCTTGTTGGCACATCTTTTCTTCAGGGTGATTTGCATGGTAGGTTGGTTCACTTGTATCCGAACCACCATTGTACTTTTATTCTTTCATTTGTATCTAGTAAGCTCCATCAACCATACTTGTATTACTTGATAAGTTTATTGGACCAGTCTTTTATTTCGACCTTAGAGTCGTGCATGTATTATTCTGATCTGGTGGTTTTGTTTTAGTTTTGAGCCTCGCCTACTGGCGTTGTATATTATTGTGCTTGTTGTGGTTGTTCCTCCTGTGGGCGTGATGCTAGCTCCCGTTTTGGGGATGCTTTTTATTGTTTATTCATATTATACTTGTGGTACCCGTTTGGGGGCCAGTTTTTACAGAGGAGACTCTGCCGAAATTTTTGGTAAAATCTGCTGATGTTTTTATACTTGTTTTCTTTTCTTTTCTTCTTTTTCTTCTTTTATGGTTTAGATTTCTGGGCTTCGGCTTACTTTGGTTACGTGGCGCCTCTAGACGCTTCATAAGCTAAGTGCCGGTCACGTTCCGTACTTTTGGGTCGCCCACATTTTCGCGGCTACACCGCGACGGACAAAAACGAAGCATCCGGTCTACGGTAAAAATCTCTCTGTAAGTCCCTCTGCCTCTCCCCTCTCCTCTGAACTCCAATAAATTGTGTTTTCTGCAGGCTTCTTTGCGCAAATTCTTCTCCCCGTTCCAATAAACTGTTATTGTGCAGGATTCTTTGCGCCGCAAATAAAAATTGTTTGCTGTTGATTTGTTACTGTTTTGCATTCTTTAATACGGACTTAAGGGGCTTGAAACCAATCCAGATTGGGTGGGGATTTCATCACCCTTCCCAGGACCCCAAAAATCACTAAAGCATATGCATTGTCCATTGTAAATTAAAAAAATACTAGACTTCAGCCCTAAGGACTTCGCGCTCATTAGGAGAAGATAAACCGTGTTTAGAACCTCGCTTAACCGTACATTGTTTACGGGGTGTCTAGGAAAGTGTTAAAGGCGCAACCGCCGAAAGAGAAAGGGTTATTTAATTAAGGAACTTCGCGAAAGCGTTGGACAACCTCCCCTTATCTCTGCACTTACCTGGCCCCGTGATCGGTGTACTTTTAAGCCTGTTTCTCGACACTGTTTAACTTCGAAAATCAAGTTCAGGAGCAGGTCTAGTAGACCTAGGCGACCGTAGATCTAGGTGTGATTGTGCATATCTTGTTTGTGATTGCTTAAGCCGTATTTCCGTACATACTTCTGTAAATCTCTTTCCAAAAAAAAAAAAAAAATCAAAAACTTTTATAAAAACTTGCCCTTTTGTCGCCAAATCCATTTTCACCCACCACCCATCGCCTTTCTCCATTGACGTTTTCTTACCCTCACCTTCTTCGCTTTGATTATACTAAACTCGTTTAGTGTATGTCCGCTTGGACTCGGGACACTAGCGCCCGTCTAGTCCGCGTTACGTTAGTCGCGACCGACTACGCGATCGACTCCGAAGTCGATACTCCGTCCACTCCTCTTTCACCCCTTCCTTTGCCGGCCAACTCCGACGTTGACCGGAATTCTGTTCATACATCTTCACCTTCACCTTCACCTTCACCAACCTCTTCTTCCGCGATGTCGGGATTTAATCCGAACATCTCTTTGACCACCGCTGGAATGGCTCCACCTCCTACGGAGACCAATCTTCCACCACCTCCGCCTGTTGTAGCGCCACAGCGAATTGCGCTCCAGGATCGTTTCTACCCTACCCGTTCTGCACTTCCCACCTGCTTTTCTCTTCCTCCGGCCAATGGGGACAACTTTGAAATTAAGCCCCATTTCATCAACATGCTTCCACGTTTTCATGGGCTCGAAACTGAAGATGCCTATATCTTCATCAATAAATTTCAAAATGTCTGTGCCATGATGAAAACAACCCAGCTGTCGGACGATGCTATACGTCTACGGGTCATTCCGTTCACTCTATGCGATCTCGCTGAAAAATGGCTGTATAGCACCGCTTCCCACTCGATCTCCAGCTGGGACGAGTTTGTTAAAGCGTTTCTGAAAAAATTCTATCCAAATCATAAGACCGCAAGAATTCGAAATGAAATCAACCAATTCTCCCAGCTTCCTTCTGAACCCTTCTGGAAGTGCTTTGACCGGTACAAAGACCTTCTTGTTCAGTGTCCTCACCACGGTATACAGAAATGGCAGCTCTGCCAAACCTTATACGAGGGACTGAACCCAGCAACGAAGCAGTTGCTGGAAACCATCTGTCAGGGCCACTTCCTATCGAAATCTGACGAGGAAGCGTGGCAGTTCTTTGACGATCTTGCGGAGCAAACACTACAGTGGGAGAGCACAAGACCGACTTCTTCTTCTTCTACCTCCACTTCTACCGGTCAGTCTAGGGTAGGAATCCACCAACTCGATGTCTCTATCGCGATGAAAGCTGAAATGGCTGCAATAACACGAAAGCTTGAAGCGATAGAGAGCAAATTTTCTGCTCCTGCTCCTGCCCCTGTTCTCCCCCTTCGTACCATCTGCGCTTGTTGTTCCGATCCTTCCCACTTGACCGAAGAGTATCCTTACAATCCACCCTCGCAAGGACAGGATCAGGTTAATGCTGCCTTCCAGCAAAGACCGAGGAATGATCCATACTCTTCCACCTACAATCCCGGTTGGAGGAACCACCCCAATTTCGCCTGGAATCAGAATCAAAATCAGCTCCAGGGCAACAATTTCCAAAGGGCCCCTCCGCCGCAACAACAAGCGCAGCAACAAACTCAACACCAATATCAGCAGCCCTTCCAACCCCAACCTTTCCAAAACCAGACGAACAACTTTGCACCAAACAATTCTTTTCCACCAAATAACAACTTTGTTTCGTCAAACACTGATAAGGTTTCCTCGCTCGAGCGAAGTCTGGAGGCGTTTGTTAAACAATCGACTCAATCCACCGCCAACATCGAGTCTTCGATCCAATCTTTAGTGCAACACACCGCCGCACACGGGCAGAGCATCAAAACCATCGAGGCCCAGATTGCACAGCTGAACGCGGCCTTGAGCGAGCGAGAGAAGGGGAAGCTTCCGTCCCAGCCACTGCCAAATCCCGGTCACCCACATAATGCACATGTTGCTCTTGAACAACAAAACCATAATGTGAGTGCCGTGACTACACTGAGATCGGGAAGGATGCTGCAAAACAACATTGGCAAGCGAATCAACGATGACACCCCGGCCGCCGCTTCTTTTTCTTCTTCTCCTTCTTCTTCTTCGTCTTCTGAGCCTATTCTCCGTTCTTCACAAGGCTCTCCTTCCTCTTCTTCTGCTCTGAACGGACCCACTTCTCACTCCACGAAAACACCTATTCTGGGATCCGTTCCAACTCCAAAATCTCCTCCTCCAGCATTAGACTCAACCAATTTTCAAAATGTTCCATTTCCAAACCGGTTGAGGTCTAATAAACAAAATCCTCAAATGGAGAAGATTTTGGAGTTATTCAAGCAGGTTAACATTAATATTCCTCTTTTAGATGTTGTCCAACAAGTCCCGTCCTACGCGAAAATCCTAAAGGACTTGTGCACGAAAAAGAGGAAGTCTCAGGTACCCAAGAAAGTTTTCTTGGCTAGTGCTGTGAGTGATGCCCTTACCCAATCTTTACCACAAAAACGGAAGGACCCTGGCTGTCCTACGATTTCAATTACCATTGGGGATAAGAACATCAACCGCGCATTATTAGATCTTGGTGCCAGTGTTAACCTGCTTCCGTATTCAGTATACGAGCAATTAGGCGTCGGAAAGTTGAAACCCACACACTGCACTCTCCAAATGGTCGACCGATCGATCACCCACCCTAGGGGTGAGCTAGAGGATATGCTAATAAAAGTAGGGGACTTCATATTCCCCGTTGACTTCATTGTATTAGATACACAGCCTGTAGCTAACCCCCGGAATCAAATTCCGGTGATACTCGGTCGCCCATTTCTCGCAACCTCAAATGCTGTGATCAATTGTCGCAATGGTTCAATGAACCTCTCTTTTGGAAATATGACGATTGAACTCAACATTTTTAGGTTAGGGAATCAGCCCGCCGAACCTAATGCTCATATACTGGATGTCTGTTCGATCCAGGAGATCACACCAGAAGAGTGTGAATTCGAGGAGTTTTTGTTTGACCACGATAATCTTGACGCCACTAGTGCGTTTCTCTTCGAATCTGCTGCTGTCTCTGCGCCCGATAACGAATACGAGTGTTTCACGTTCTCGAACGATCTTAGCCGCGCACAACCCGAGTTTGAATCTTTCGACTTTCCGGATGAGTTACCTGAACCATCCGACTCGGTTGCCTACACTCGTTTTGAACCTTTGCTGGAGTCCTTTGAGTTCGAGACCTTTGCACCAGTCTTGCCTTCCATCATTTCACCTCCGACGCTCGAACTCAAGCCGTTGCCGTCTCACCTTAAGTATGCTTACTTAGGTGAGAACGAGACCCTCCCTGTCATCATTTCGGCTTCTCTAGCTCCCGAGCAAGAGAAAGCCCTTCTCGCAGTCTTGCACGGCAACAGGCAAGCTTTTGGCTGGTCCATGGCGGACATCAAGGGGATTAGTCCCCTGATCGTTGAGCATCACATTCATCTGATGGATGATGCCAAACCAGCCCGGGATCCACAAAGACGTCTTAATCCAGTCATGAAGGAGGCTGTGAAGAAGGAGATCGTCAAATGTCTAGATAGTGGTATCATTTACCCTATCTCCGATAGCCAGTGGGTTAGCCCCATTCATGTTGTCCCTAAGAAGTCGGGCATCACGGTCATAACCAACGAGGCGAATGAGTTAATCCCTACTCGCACCCAAACTGGGTGGCGAGTTTGCATTGATTACAGAAAACTCAACGCCGCAACGCGGAAAGACCACTTTCCGCTACCTTTCATTGACCAGATGCTGGAACGATTGGCCGGACATGAGTACTATTGTTTTCTTGATGGCTACTCTGGCTATAATCAAATTCCCATCGCCGAAAAAGACCAGGACAAGACCACTTTCACTTGTCCTTTCGGCACGTTTGCATATCGACGCATGCCCTTTGGGTTATGCAATGCGCCCGCTACCTTCCAGCGGTGTATGATGGGAATTTTCTCAGACATGGTGGAGAAATTTTTGGAGATTTTCATGGATGACTTCTCCATCTTCGGCGACTCCTTTGACGATTGTTTGCTGCATCTTGACGCTGTCCTTACCCGATGTAAGGACAAGAATCTCACTTTGAACTGGGAGAAATGCCACTTCATGGTGCGCGAAGGTATTGTCTTAGGACATATCATCTCGCAAAATGGCATAGAGGTTGACAGAGCAAAGATTGAGGTCATTTCCAATCTGCCTCCTCCCCGATGCGTCAGAGATATCCGAGCCTTCCTTGGCCATGCCGGTTTCTATAGACGGTTTATCAAGGACTTTAGCAAGATTGCTAGGCCCTTGACGCTTCTGCTGGCCAAGGACACGCCTTTTAACTTCGACTCGAGCTGTGTGACTGCATTCGAGTCACTGAAACGCTCACTCACTTCTGCTCCCGTTCTCTCTTCTCCTGACTGGACGCACCCATTCGAGATCATGTGCGATGCATCCGACTTTGCCATCGGTGCTGTCCTTGGACAGCACATCAACAAGATGCCGCATGTAATCTATTACGCGAGCCGGACCCTGAACGACGCCCAACTGAACTATACAACAACTGAGAAGGAATTCTTAGCTGTTGTATTTGCTTTAGAAAAGTTCAGGCCCTACCTCATCGGCTCTCCAGTCATTGTCTATACGGACCATTCAGCTCTGCGCCATCTTTTTGCGAAGAAAGATGCCAAGTCTCGGTTAATACGTTGGATCCTCTTGCTTCAAGAGTTTGACCTTGTCATTAAGGACAAACGAGGATGTGAAAACGTAGTTGCCGACCATCTCTCACGACTTCCTTCTTCGCCGTCGCTTCCAATTCCGATTAATGACGTTTTCCCGGATGAACAACTCTTGACAGTATCGTGCGAACCCTGGTTCGCAGATATTGTGAACTATTTGGCCACGGGATTGCTACCGACCGAATGGTCGAGTCAGGACAGACTTCGCTTCTTATCCCAAGTAAAACACTTTTACTGGGACGAACCCTACTTGTTCAAGTACTGTCCCGACCAGATCATTCGTCGGTGTGTCCCTAATGAGGAATTCAAGAGTGTGCTGTCATTTTGCCACGATCAAGCGTGTGGCGGGCACTTTGGGCACAGAAAGACAGCTGAGAAGATCTTGCAATGTGGTTTCTACTGGCCACAACTTTTCAAAGACGCTCACGAATATTGCAAGACTTGCTCCCGGTGCCAACACATGGGCCGGATATCCCGGAGGAACGAGATGCCGCTCCAACCGATCTTAGTTGTGGAGATTTTCGATGTGTGGGGGATAGACTTCATGGGGCCGTTTCCCAGCTCTTTTGGGAACTTGTACATACTTCTAGCTGTTGATTACGTCTCTAAATGGGTCGAGGCTGTGCCCAGCCGGACTAACGACAACAAGGTTGTCGTTAAGTTCCTTAAAGAAAACATTTTCTCCCGGTTTGGGCACCCCTGAGCGATCATTAGCGACAATGGAAGTCATTTCTGCAATAGGACTTTCGAGGCCTTGATGCGGAAGTACTCCATTAATCATAAGCTTTCTACGCCCTACCACCCCCAAACCTGCGGGCAGGCCGAAGTTTCCAATCGGCAAATCAAGCAGATATTGGAGAAGACGGTTTCCAAGAACCGTAAGGATTGGTCTCTGAAACTCACTGATGCCCTTTGGGCATTTAGAACTGCTTATAAGACCGACCTTGGCATGTCTTCCTATCGGCTTGTGTACGGAAAGGCCTGCCACCTTCCTGTCGAAATCGAGCATCGCGCATTTTGGGCGATTAAGGAGCTGAATCTGTCTCTTGAGGACGCGGGCAGCCATCGGAAGCTGCAGCTGAACGAACTGAACGAGCTTAGGGATGAGGCGTACGACAACGCGGTTGTCGTTAAGAATCGAACGAAGGTGTTTCACGATAAACACCTTTTGCGCAAAACCTTCGTACCTGGTCAACAGGTACTTCTTTACGACACCCGACTTCACTTCCATCCTGGAAAGCTCCGATCTCGCTGGAAAGGGCCATATTTTGTGCGGAATGTGTATCCGCAAGGCGCTGTGGATTTGGAAAATCCAAAGGACGGTTCACTCTTCAAGGTAAATAGACACCGATGCAAACCGTACCTTAGCGCCGAACCAACAGAGGAGCTCCTGTTCTTACAGGAGCCGGTTTACCCTGAATGATCTTCCTCTGCCTACCTCCAAACTTCGGTTATCCAGCCAAGAACAGTGGACACTGTTCCAAATAAGTTTGGGGGTATGTACAAACCATTTTGTTTATATTTGTGTATATTCTTTTTCTTTTCTTTAAAAACAAACACAAATAAAAAAATTGTGTATCACTAACCGACAATTTTGAACCTTCCAACTGCTCTCTTCATGCAACGACAGTGAGGACACTGTCCAGTTTAAGTTTGGGGGTACGCTCGGTACGCATTTCTTACCTTCGCATGTATATTTTGCATCTGCATATTTAAATCCATAAAATCCATAAAAATTTGAAAATTTTCTAAAAAATATAAAAACTTTTTTGTCAAGTTAGCCTGTGGAAGAACTCTGATTCAACATTCGACGGTTTTTGTTTGAAAAAATAGGAATAACTAGATCTTATGTTTGGATTTTGAAAACCTGAAAGATAACTCTCCTTTGAAGTTAACTATAGCTGATATACGTCTTTACATCACACTACACGTGTCGTAAGATTTTGGGAATTAGATGACAAGTCTTTCATGTTTAAACTTTTAAACAGATAAATGATTTTCTGAGGATCAAATAGGTTTGTTCTGAAATAAGTAATGTCAAGAATAGTTTATGAAGTAAAGCGAATATGAAGGAATGTTATTGACGCCATAATTGGAGCTAAGTCTGAAAAATAACCCACCTAAAACTTAATTGGAATGATTACACACCAAACACACCAAACACGTCTTTTATCCAAAAAAAAAATATTTGAACTGCCGATTATATCTCCGTTCGTATTAAATCATCTGATTTTCACGCCAAACTGTCTTTTGTTTTTGGACCTAGGTAACTTGAGTAATTAAGTCCGCTGGGGTGTTTCTACACCTAATGCCCTAAAATCAACTGGTTTGGGTGCATTGGCCCAAAGCTCGCTAAGAAGCCTAGAAAGTCCAGTTTAAAACAAAGTCAAGCAAGTGTTCTCTCCGAGTTAAAATTCCTAACGGTTCTTTGTGTGAGAATAATCTTGATAAAAGACAGGCTTTTATAAAAAAATTTTAACGGAGATATGAAGGTTTTACTCTTTGATAAAGACTATTGCAAGTTCACAGAGGTGTGTATGAAATGAAAACAAGAAAAAGGTGGAGTGAAAAATACGACTTAGTTTCCTGTTAAGGAAGATAGAAATTCTGAAGTTGAAACCTTACTGGAAAACGAAACTTGAAAAATGCTTAACTCTTTATAAAACTTATGTGATCCTTTTAAAATCGTTATCTGGGCTTTATTGTGCGACATGATGACTTTATTCAACCTTTCGGGAACTTAACGACACTATTTGCACTGCACGTAAAGACATATAAAATCTGTAGTTAAATAAGATGCGAGGTGTGAAAAATAAAGGTTCGATGGTCTAGACTTAGGATTATAGAATTGTTATTTTCTAAAACAAAACTTTAGGGTTTGAAGCTTAGTTATTTTACAAAACCAACTTGACCGGATTTTGTGGGTAGTATCCGCTGAAAACCCTCAGGAGACAACACTCCTCCTACTAGGGACACCTAGATGTTTAACGGCTTGTTGCACATGCTCAGTGCAATCGCGTTCCCTGCGAAAGTGAGGTTAGGAAATTTTTTGTGAATAAATGGGCTTTGCTCGGGACGAGCAAATGATAAGTTTGGGGGTATTTGTTCATATCAGATTTTTGCATTTTCATACCGCCCAGTTTTTGTCACATTGCATATCGGTAGATACTCTTGAGCCGTGTTTGCTAGTCAATTGCAGGATACAGGTTCCTGGTTCTAAAACGGTGAAATTCATGGAAAACACGAAAAAAGTCCGGATTCCTGCCAACCACAGATAAAACACGGTCTCTGCTCTTCATCCGTATGTTGCCAGATATCAATAGGAAGACAAAAGGTCAAATCAATGTCACTCTCAAGCACAAGGCTCAATGGCAACAACAACTTCCAAGAAATCTACGCGGAGCTCGAGGCAATCATGACAAAATCTTGACAAAAAGTCCACCTTTCCCTCAACAGAAATTCTGGAAAATTCGTGAAGGAATTATGAAAAAATACATAGACCAGAAAAATGTACACATCAAACCAGGTGACCAGAAGAAATTGGGGGGCCCAATTCGACCAGAAGGCCGCGGATCCGCGGCCAAAGTGGGGTCCAGGCCGCGGATCCGCGGCAGTATAGTGGCGGCAGGGAAATATTTTCCAGGGGTAATTTTGTATTTTCATGTGGGTTCTGGTGGTTGCCCTAGGGTTTCATTTTATGGCCTATAAATAGCCCAGAAGTTGTGAAGGAAGGGGTCCAATTCTTGTATCTCTTTTGCTAGGTTTTAGTTTACATGTTCTTCTTCCTCTTCTCACCTCTTCTCCATTAAACTTGTAAGTGGGCTTTTGAGTGAAGAGTGATGAATAAAGAAGACCATTTTTATTATCATGCTTGTCTCTTTCTTTACTTGTTGTAATTGTTGCAATTTTAATTGTTAAGTAGTTGTTGTTATTTGTTTGATTGTTTCTTTCTTCTCTCTTTTCCTTTATCCTTCATATGACAATGATACTTACGCTTGATCCTCGCCAAGGTGAGGTCGCAAATAGTTAGTCGTATTCTTCTAATCTCCTTCTTTCTATCTTCCTCTTTGTTTTGTTTTGTTTTTCCTTATCATGAAGTGTGAGTAGTTTTATACTTGTTAGGGTAGGATAAGGGAAGTTTGAGAGAAGGAAATCTCTCTCACTCTTTCCTTGCCCAACAACTTAAATCAACTCCCGTTAATTGAACCACAATCCGCTCCTTACGGCACCCTATCCTACATGATAGCGGTGATTCCGTAGTGAGACCGATTGTGGTTGAATTAACCGGAGGTTATGGATAAGAGCCAAGAACGGACGGACAAGCACCAAAAGGAAGGACTATGCGTTGGAAAGCCTAGCTTATACTCGCAAGTTCCTTCCTAGTCGTGCTAATCCCCGTTGTTGCCGATTACCGTAACACCGATATTAAGTGGGGCAACGAAAGATGTGGAGACTCCTAACTCAAACTAACCTAATCCTAACCCTAACAAGCTCTCTTTAAATATCAACTTAACACTTAGATAACCACAACAAAATCTGAACAACCGGACTTAACTCGTTAAAACACTTTGAAAAAGACTCCCATCTCCCTGCGGACGACCCGTACTCAACCGGCTAGCTACAAGCGAAACCGTCTTGATTGCGGTATTTAAAACTAAACTTGACACGCACATATCATAACAATCAGGAGACACCTAGGAGATACTTGACCGTACCCCGATATTGGGATGCCGTAGGATGGATTTTACCGTACGAGGCTTAGATTTGATGATCGATCCGCACTCTTGATTCGAGGAAGCCGTACTACGTACGTGACGCTATGGAGGCAGGATCGCCGACTATTAGAGATATTGATTTAGACCTTAGGTAGACTCTAGTTTCTTACTGACTAGTCTATTAGGTTTAGTTCCTTAGGATGTTAGATGGATACTGGTTTAGGTTCGACTCACATAGTGGTAGTTGTACTCGTATCTCGCAGAGGAGTGGATAATGCACACCTGCATTTACATTCATACTATAATCATCATGGTGCATGTTCTTTTATATGTTGCTATAATCAATATAAACTTTACCTGTTAGGACACCAGCACCATTACCGATGATGCGCATATTCCACGCACACTTATTTGTCGGCTCACACACATCATCATCGGTAATTGCTATGTCACGTACACTTTAGATCATATTATCTTTTGTTGATAGAATTAGTTAACAACTAAACCGATATAATACTGTGATCACTCTATGATGTTAGTATAAGACATGATATCATTACTTAGACATTCATGCATTCATATTTTCATGTTGTCATGCAGTATCATTGGCAAATGCCGACACTTATCATATAGTTACTCATGATTTTGAGATTTGGATTTCTATGAGATTTCTGGATTTTTGGGGAAAACCGCAAAAAGATATAACAACTTCTCTCTCTCCTCTTCTCTTTTTAAAATAAGATGCGGTTTTCTCGTGATGTATGTGTCGTCCACCATGAGTTTTTCATGTTTTCTGTTGGATTTCGAGACCCGATTCGAGGAGTGGATGAACCGTCTCGGGTACATGGTGGGCCCGGTATGGTACCCCGGGGCAAGAAGATCGAGTTGTAGACGATGAGCCTGGCAGGGGAAGGCTACCGACCGGTGATGTCTGGCGCGGCGGATATCCAGAGGATACCGACCGTTGTCGTGAGATTTTATGATATGGGCCGATCCGGACAGACGGAGCCCGACATATTGGGACTTGAGATTACATGTGTTGTGTCGATGCTTGACACAGATTTCCATGGATTTCATTGTTGAGATTTCAGATTCTTATACACATTTTACGATGATAACAGCTACAGATTTCTTATACATATATATCTGGATTTCAGGATTTGTTACTTTACATTCATGGTGCATGCATTTCATTTCATATGGCATAGTATTATATGAGGCACTGACACGAACACGGAGTATCTGCACTTACACGTAGTTTTACCTTGCTATTACTAGTTGATTGGGATATAATAGTGTATTATTATGACCTAGGATAGCGTCGTGCATTCGATTTCTTTTCGTAGATGTCTTCTACTCACGAGTTGGCAACTCACCCCCGTTGTGCCAAATTCTTTACAGGTTTGATGTACAGGTTTCCGTGGCAGCTTGTTGGCACATCTTTTCTTCAGGGTGATTTGCATGGTAGGTTGGTTCACTTGTATCCGAACCACCATTGTACTTTTATTCTTTCATTTGTATCTAGTAAGCTCCATCAACCATACTTGTATTACTTGATAATTTTATTGGACCAGTCTTTTATTTCGACCTTAGAGTTGCGCATGTATTATTCTGATCTGGTGGTTTTGTTTTGAGTTTTGAGCCTCGCCTACTGGCGTTGTATATTATTGTACTTGTTGTGGGTGTTCCTCCTGTGGGCGTGATGCTAGCTCCCGTTTTGGGGATGCTTTTTATTGTTTATTCATATTATACTTGTGGTACCCGTTTGGGGGCCAGTTTTTACAGAGGAGACTCTGCCGAAATTTTTGGTAAAATCTGCTGATGTTTTTATACTTGTTTTCTTTTCTTTTCTTCTTTTTCTTCTTTTATGGTTTAGATTTCTGGGCTTCGGCTTACTTAGGTTACGTGGCGCCTCTAGACGCTTCGTAAGCTAAGTGCCGGTCACGTTCCGTACTTTCGGGTCGTGACACTAGGTCATATCAATGCGACACGACTAGCTAAATTAGATAAGGATGGATATTTGAATCTGTTCGAATTTTCATCTTATGACACTTGCCAGTCATGTCTCAAAGGCAAAATGACCAAAACTTCGTTTAGAGGACACGGAGAAAGAGTTACGGAACTCTTAGGACTGATACATAGTGATGTATGTGGTCCCATGTCTATACATGCCAGGAACGGTTATTCCTACTTCATTACATTCACTGACGATCTCTCAAGATACGGACATGTGTTCCTGTTGAAACACAAGTCTGAAGCTTTTTGAGAAATTCAGAGAATATAAGCACGAAGTAGAGAACCAAACAGGCAAAAGTATGAAGATCCTTCGATCTGATTGAGGAGGAGAATACTTGGGCAATGAGTTCCTGGATTATCTAAAAGAGAATGGGATTCTCTCTTAGCTTACTCCTCCCTATACACCACAGCACAACGGTGTATCGGAGCGGAGGAATCACACCCTATTAGATATGGTGTGCTCTATGATGAGTACCGCTGAGTTACCTAATTTCTTTTGGGGTCATGCGCTTGAGAAAGAAGCATACCTATTGAATCAAGTTCCGTCTAAATCTGTACCTACCACACCATATGAGATATGGAGTGGGAAGACACCATGTCTTAAACGTGTTAAGATATGGGGTTGTCCGGCCTATGTTAAAACACAAAATCCGGACAAACTCGAGGCACGGTCAGTTCTTTGTAAGTTTGTGGGATATCCTAAACATACACATGGATATCTTTTCTACCACAACGAGGAACAAAAGGTGATTGTTTCTCGACATGCCACCTTTTTAGAAAAGGAATTTCTTGTAAAAGAAATTAGTGGCGAAGAGGTAGAGTTGGAAGAAGTTCCAGCAGCACAAACTGCAACTGAAGATTTAATGGAACCAGATGATTCAGTAGTTCCCGACGAACCCTCGCCTCTCCACCGATCTAGTAGGGTTCCTCATCCACCTGAGAGATACTACGATTTCTCATCGATGGTGGGAGCGAGGATTGCATCATGGAAGATGATGACCCGACTAGTTTCGAGCAGGCCATCACGAGTAGTGACTCTGTGAAATGGCTGGATACAATGCGATCTGAGATGGAATCCATGTACACCAACAAAGTAAGGACTTTGGAAGTTGCTCCTGAAGGGGTATAACCCATTGGGAGCAAATGGATCTTTAAGAAGAAACTTGGTGTAGATGGAAAAGTTGAGACTTACAAAGCTAGACTTGTTGGAAAGGGTTTTCGTCAACGACCAGGTGTGGATTATGACGAAACCTTTTCTCCAGTGGCTATGCTTAAGTCTATCCAGATCTTATTTGCCATTGCTGCATACCATGACTACGAAATATGGCAAATGGATGTTAAGACTGCCTTTCTAAATGGTGATTTGGAAGAGTGCGTATACATGACTCAGCCAGAGGGCTTCGTAGATAGTGAGAGCAGCGGAAAGGTATGCAAGCTGCTTAAATCCATCTACGGGTTAAAGCAGGCATCGCGGAGTTGGAACATCTGTTTTGATCTGGTAGTCAAAGAGTTTGACTTCATCAAAAACATAGATGAACCTTGTATATACAAGAAGGTTGCGGAGAGTAAGGCTGTCTTCCTCGTATTGTACGTGGATGACATACTCTTAATAGGAAATGATATTCCTATGCTGCATTCGGTCAAGCTCTTCTTATCATATAGATTCTAATTGAAAGATCTAGGTGATGCCTCCTGCATTTTAAGAATTAAGATCTATAGAGATAGATCTAGACGGATACTGGGATTGTCCCAATCCAGGTACATTGACACTATACTAAAGAGGTTTAGTATGGAAGAATCCAAACATGGGAACTTACCCACGATCTCTGGACTCACTCTCTCCAAAGAGATGTCTCCCAAGACTGATTTGGAAAGAGCTCGCATGCAAGAGATACCTTATGCTTCGGCAGTAGGCTCTATCATGTACGCAATGCTATGTACCAGACCCGATGTAGCATACTCACTAAGTGTAGTGAGTAGGTATCAAGAAGATCCTTGAGAGAATCACTGGACAGCTGTGAAGAACATTCTCAAGTACTTGAGAAGGACTAAAGAGATTTTCTTGGTGTATGGTAACGGAGAACTCCAGGTGGAGTCCTTTACAGATTCCAGCTTCCAAAGTGATAAGGACGACTCTAAGTCGCACTCGGGTTTTGTCTTTACCCTAACTGGAGGGGTGGTTTATTGGAAGAGTTCTAAATAGGAAACCGTGGCAGACTCGACGATGGAGGCTGAATACATCGCTGCCAACGATGCTGCCAAAGAGGCTGTCTGGATAAAGAAGTTCATCACTGAACTTGGTGTGGTTCCATCCATTGAGTATCCAATACCTTTGTATTGTGATAACAATGGAGCTGTGGTTTTGGCCAAGGAACCCAAGTCCCATCAAAAGTCCAGACATATTCTGAGGTGGTATCACTTGATTCGGGAGATAGTTGATCGCCGGGAGATCGAGGTCAGGAGAGTTAATACGAAGGACAACACTGCGGATCCACTCACAAAGGCCATTCCTCAGATACATTTTGAGAGACTCTTCAGGATGTTGGGTATGAGATACTACAACAGCTGGCCTTAGAGCAAGTGGGAGATTGTTAGTTATATGTATGCCCTAAAGGCCATTGTTGTACATATGATGTATATTATAGTGGATGCTTGGATATATATAGAGAGGACTTTCTTGCTCGATATGATAGTATGCTATCTGGTTTCACTTTATCTTAACATGTTAACAAATACTGTTTTGTGATCACGTGTTGGTAAAGCCCTTAGGATATGTACTCGACTACTAGGACTATGATACAGATCATACTGGTGGGGCCAGGGTAGTGTTAGTGTATATGCCCTAGAGGCCATTACTGTATCATACTAGTATGTATATTACTTGATGGAAGCTTGGGATATTCACAGTTGTACAGACAATCTTGCTCAATATAGTAGTATGCTACTTGGTTTGTCTCTGCTTTAATGTGTACATGTGTGTTTTTTTATTATATCACCTATACGCATTAGTAGAGCCCTTAGGATCTTTGCTTGATTACCGGCGTTGTAATGGCGATCACACTCGTGGGGGCTGGGTAATCCACAAGCACATCCTTATTCGCGTCCCTAGTCGTGGGATTATCGAGATAGGGCATCGATACTCCGGAGTAGACTAGCGTATGCGCTTCTCATCCCAGCACGGGAGACGGTCTGTCCCACAGCCGTCAGTACGCCGTACTTGAGATAGTATGCGGGTGCTCGTTAGGTTACGAGTACACTGGACATGACTCATCGGGAACTGATGGTTGGTATTATACCTATCGTCAGTTATCAGTTCCCAGGTGACAAGAGTACAGCTTAGTCCGCTGACTTGACACTGTCACTTCGCCTCGAGTGTGTTCCCACTGTTCTTTGATTACTACCCTACCACGGCTCTACTGAGTCGTGCAAACAGGTAGTAGTTGGGTGCAGTCCCGAAGCACTTGGAGGCAGTGACGGTTAGACAGGATTCGTCTCTCCCGGTATTGGGGGTTGACATCGCGCTATGTCTAGAAGAGCCATTACACGAGTAGTCCCTGGCCAGGGCAAGCGAGATATACTGGTAGGTTTCCAGTGTTATCTCAGGGTGTACCGGGCTTCACTCCGACACGACTTGTACCTCTATTAGGGGACTGACGTTTTACCGCCCCCCTAGGCCCGCCATGTGATGTATCAGACGAACAGACCGGACTGTACGGAGATTGTCACGTACAGGCTCAGTAGGAGTTCGGATGGATTTACCTTATCGGCCTTCTTATCAACATCTACCTAGGGACCGTTACATACAGCTAGTGCCGCTTGCGGTCTGTGGTTAAACCCACTGCCAGCGTAGTGTCGAGTCTTTAGAGTCCCACACAGAGAGTTTCCCTGCACTGAGCGAAACGTGTAGAGGCCGTATGGTTTTACGACAGGGCTGCGATCACTTACGTACACTTGTGTGCGTGTGGTGTTCGGGCAGGAAGTACTAGTGGGCTTTGGTTTAAGCCGGATCCTAGTATTGCACGGATGGATTTGTTTTGTCTTCTGTGCATCCGCATTCTACGGAATGCGGATGCAGGTGTGTATGCACAGTTTTCCAGAGCGATGAAGGAGGAGGTGCCTCATCAGGGTTTTGGCAGTTGGCTCGGCCAAAACCGTTATGTGGCAGGCTCATTAGGGTTTTGACAGTTGATTCGGTCAAAACCATTATGAGCCGCGGACATCATTTACTATTCCTTTTAGTGATAATTTGATGATGGCTAATTGCATTGACCATTTGATCCCGTTGACCTCTCTTAACTTTGTTGACCGGTTGACCGTGTTGACCATTGAATTTCAAGAGGGATCTACACTCTTCTTTTCTTTTTTTTTTCTTTTGGATTATGATAATGGTCATTTCAATGTAGCCATCAACTTTATCTTGATAGGATTTGTAATGATGGTTTTAGTGCATTATTGCAACCATGGTTAATTTCTTTAGTTCACAATTTTCTTTCTCATTCTCTCTCTTGCCTTTTCAAGTGAGAAGAAAAAGAAATGAACCATGGTTGCTAGCTCCTCCTTCTTCTTCCTCCTCTTGATTCATCTTTTAATCTCATGTGTTGAGAGATAAAGATCCCACAAAGACAAAACCATCCCTTTATCACTTCTACACAACCTAGGGCTTCTAGATTAGCAATCTCTTTTCCCTAGTTACCTCGGCTCGAGGTGGAGCTCGGTGTACATCTCTCGGGTGGATCGTCTTCGACTCAAGGAGGCCGCGGAGGTGACCAAAGTCCGGATCAAGCCTCAGAGCAAGCAAGGAGAAGAACAACAAGAAGAGAAGGAGTTCAAGTTGAGGTATAACCCCTAACCGAGTAGATAAATCTCTAGTTAGGATACTAGTGTGTTGTTTAGCAAAGATCCGGCTTTTCGGTCCATGTTACCATGTTCAGAAAAAATTTTGTTTTACCGTTTCCGCAACCCCGAAAGTACCGGGAGTGGTGACGTGGACCTAACAGTGGCGTCAGAGCCTAACTAAACACACCCTAACATTTTAGCAAAGTATTTAGAATTTCGACCGGACGAAAAACCGCAAAACATCCCGGAATTTCAAGTTTCTGCCGATTTTTAGATCTGTTCAAAAATTAATAAATCATACACTAAAAATCGGCTCAGGCTTTTGTTAGAAAACTGGAGAAATTTGATCCCCCAACTCGTCTAAAGCACCGCGGTTCCGCGGCATAAGCTTGCTTATGCCGCGGAACCGCGGCCAAGTTAGCTCAGTTGTGGGATCTGTTTCCTGCAGTTTTCTTAGATGGGTATTTTGGGATTTTTACAATATGATTTTTCTGCCCAGATTTTCCAGAAAGCAAAATTTGTTTTTGGGGCTCAAAAATCCGTATTTTTGGTCGATGTTCTGTAGACTTTGGTTAATGGTTATATCTGTAATGTTATATGTGTATTGAACGTCCACTAATCGCTATACGTCGATTAGTAGGGGTTATACATATCTGTGATCTGTAATGCTGATGGTTTGTGTATATGAACTCGTTGGATTGTCGCGGATGAATAGCCAGGGTGGATGTGAGATGAGAGTTTCTTTTTCTTTCATTCATGTAATAAATTTGTAAACTGATATAATATTTTTTTGTATGGCCGCACAACCGGGTCGGGGTTGTAGCCGTCATTGTATAATTCTTTTTACTGTTTTTGCTCCTAGGATAGACCCATGGAGGGGGTGCACAAACTACCGGGTATCTCGAAGTGCCGAGTGGCCTACTCACGGTGTTGAGGGAGGTTGCTTCGCTTCGGATACTTGGCGGGTAGTTTGCCGCACCCGTAGGGGTATTGGATGGGCTATTGGCTATTCATCGCGACCGTGTAATCCGCTTTTCGTTGCAGGCTCGAACGAATCGCGGGTTCCTAGTATATCCAAAGTGTTCATCTGTGATCTGGATTGGCTATCATTGCTATATATCTATATATAATAACTATTTAGGCGTTGCTTATGTTTTTCAGCCGCGCTAGCCCAGCCCCCGCTCTGTCGTTAGTTAAGTAACCTAACGGGTGATGACGGGGCCCCGTGGCGAATGCGAATGGCATAAGCGTACGTCATATTTTGGTTGTTTTCTGCAATGGTAGGATTTAAATGATGGGACGCATTAAAAGAACTAATGCAAGAAAATAAACCTAAAAGACGTTGTTGGAACAATTTTTCAAAAAAAAGCTGTTATTGCAAGGACGTTCACTTTTGTTTTGCATCGAGGTATTCGGTTATGAATGCCTAGCACCTCATTCGACGAGGAAAGGGCCGAAATCCCCTCATCGGGAGTGACCCCTTGGACAAAAGTTTGCGTCAGGGTAATAACTTCACTATAGTCGATTATTCTTGCTTTGCATCGAGGTATTCATCTTATGAATGCCCAGCACCTCACTCGACGAAGAAAGAGCCGAGATCCCTTCACAGGGAGTGACCTCTTTAGCAAAAGTTTTCATCACTATATTTTCAAAAAAAAGTGTATCACGTTCCTTCAACGATATCAAGTTCATTACGTTAACGGGTTTTCGCCAAAACCCAGTCGTAGCCCTCCGTCGTTTCGGATTGATATTGCTTAGTATTCGTGCTACGTATTTCGTGCTCAGCCGAGGCGTAGTGTACGGTAGCTATGTAATATTTTTCCGTAAGATACAAAATGATTGGTTAGGACAGTCGTGCGGTCATTTTGGCTCAGTCAAGGACTCGTACGGGTGGGTCTAATGCAGTCAAGATAATGAGGGGTTGAACTTGACTAGGATCCTTTGATATGTTGGCTCAGTCAAGGTCACTGGGGTCCTAGGGGAAAAAACCACATCGGGAGTCTCAAAAGTACTGAAACTTGCTAGTGTTGCATACCACTTGGAGTGTGATGATTCTGGTAGGATTCCTTCAGTTTTGTCACGCGATGATATTTGGATCCCGATCCTACTGTGAGTATATGCTACTCCTCGGAAACTTTCTCGCTTAACGATAAATGCTATAAACCAAGTAGGTGTCTAGAAAGGTGTTAGCGAGGCTACACCCACAGGGAAAAGAGGTTACTTAATTAAGGAACTTCGCGAAAGCGTTGGAAAACCTCCCTCGAAGTACCGACACTGGCCTGGCTGAACGGTTAAGCAAGTATTGTACGGTGAGATTGATCCCGACTAATTCTTTCTTTATGGTTTGAGGAGGGATTCGAGAGACAGTGGGAGCCATCCTGTTTAGATAAATTAAAAATCAATCTAAACTTGCAAGAGCGCACGCTAAGTGTTTCTTTTCTCTCTCTCCAGGTAGCAACCATTTCACGCCCTAATCAAGATAATAAAATGTATCGCTTGACCGATCCGGATTCTTATTCGGGGCTGGGGAACGTTGGTTCGGCTCTAACTTGTGACAACAGTCATAAGTATGAGCAAGGGAAAGGGGATTGTATGGATTCCAAGGATACCCAGTTGAAGAAGAAGCATGGTTTTGCATCTACTTCAGGTGTTCTTGTAATTGAGAACTGTTTTACGGTCAGCCCTACTTCCTGGGTACTTGATACCGGATCAGGATCTCATATCTGTAATTTATTGTAGGGACTGAGAAAAAGTAGGAAAGTTGCACCGGGTGATATGTCGCTCAGAGTAGCGAACGGAGTACAAGTTAATGCGGCAGCCGCCGGTGAATATCACCTAGTATTGCCAAATGGCAAGACTATGATTTTGAACGATTGCTGCTATATACCTTCCATGGTTTGCAACATAATATCAGTTTCTTTACTCGATAAAGATGGATATAACTTTGTTCTTGATAGAAATATCATGAACATTTACCTTCATAAGGTACTGGTTGTAGAAGGTACACTGTGTAATGGTATCTACGTTCTAAATCAGAATACAGTTCTCAATATACAAAACACACGCAAGAGGAAGAATTCAGATACGAATGAATCCTACTTGTGGCATTGTAGACTTGGTCATATCGGAGAGAAAAGACTGAGTAAGTTGCATAAAGATGGACTCTTGGATGCGTTCGAGTTTTCATCTTATGAAACTTGTCAGTCTTGTCTCAAAGGGAAGATGACCAAATCTCCGTTCACCGGACATGGAGAAAGAGCAGCAGAGCTCTTGGGACTCGTACATAGTGATGTATGTGGTCCGATGTCTACACATGCAAGGGGTGGGTTCTCGTACTTCATCACATTCACTGACGATCTCTCTAGGTTCGGATATGTGTATCTGATGAAACACAAATCTGAAGTTTTTGAGAAATTCAAGGAATTCAGAAACGAAGTAGAGAACCAGACTGGCAAAAGTATCAAGATCCTCCGGTCTGATAGAGGAGGGGAGTACTTAAGCACGGAATTCCTAGATTACTTAAAAGAGAATGGTATTCTCTCTCAGCTTACTCCTCCTTATACACCATAGCACAACTGTATCGGAGAGGAGGAATCGTACCCTAGTGGATATGGTTCGCTCCATGATGGGTAATGCCGAGTTACCTCTTTCATTTTGGGGACATGCGCTGTTGACAGCAGCATATCTATTGAACGATGTTCCGTCTAAATCTGTGCCTAAGACACCGTTCGAGATATGGAATGGTAAAAAGCCGTATCTTAAACGTATTAAGATATGGGGTTGTCCGGCCTATGTAAAAGTACAAAATCCGGACAAACTTCAGGCACGTTCAGTTCTATGTAAATTTGTGGGATATCCTAAGAACTCCACAGGATATCTGTTCTACCACACCGAGGAACAGAAAGTGTTTGTATCTCGCCACGCCACCTTTTTAGAGTGGCAATTTCTTGCAAAAGAAACAAGTGGGAGTTCGGTAGAACTGGAAGAAATTCAACGACCACAAAATGAAACTGAAGATTTGACAGAACCTCAAAATTCAATAACCCCAGACGAACCTCAGCCACTCCGCAGATCTGGTAGGATTTCTCATCCGCCCGAGAGATACTACGGTTTTCTCATAGACGGGGATTGAGAGGATTGCATCTTGGAAGAAGATGACCCTACCAGTTTCAGGCAGGCCATTATCAGTAGGGACTCTGATAAGTGGTAGGAAGCAATGCAATCCGAAATGGAGTCCATGTACGCTAATAAAGTGTGGACCTTGGATATTGCTCCACCTGGGGTAAAACCCATTGGATGCAAATGGATCTACAAAAGGAAACTTGGTGTAGATGGGCAGGTGGAAACCTATAAGGCTAAACTCGCTGCAAAAGGTTTTCGTCAAAGACCTGGTTTGGACTATGACGAAACTTTTTCTCCGGTGCCTATGCTCAAATCCATTCGGATCCTACTTGCCATTGCTGCCTTCCATAACTATGAAATCTGGCAGATGGATGTTAAAACGGCTTTCCTAAATGGTAGTTTGGAAGAGTGCGTTTACATGGATCAGCCAGAAGGTTTCGTAGACAGTGGGAGCAGAAGGAAGGTGTGCAGGTTGCTTAAATCCATTTATGGATTAAAGCAGGTATCGCGGAGCTGGAACATCTGTTTTGATGAGGCAATCAAGGAATTTGATTTCATCAAGAACGAAGATGAACCTTGTGTCTATAAGAAGATTGTAGGACGAACTATCGTATTCCTAGTCTTGTACGTGGACGACATTCTTTTGATAGGAAATGATATTCCTATGCTACAATCGGTCAAGCTATTTTTGTCACAAAGGTTCTCCATGAAGGACCTGGGTGATGCCTCGTACATTCTGGGGATCAAGATCTATAGAGATAGATCCAAGAGACTACTGGGACTTTTGCAGTCCAGGTACATAGAGACCGTACTAAAGAGATTTAGTATGGAGGGTTCCAAGCGCGGTAACATACCCGCATTGCACGGAATTACCCTCTCCAAGAAGATGTCTCCTAAGACTGACGAGGAGAGGGTTCGCATGAGCACTATACCCTACGCTTCGGCGGTAGGATCTATAATGTATGCAATGCTATGTACAAGACCAGATGTAGCTTACACGCTGAGCGCGGTAAGCCGGTATCAGTCAGACCCAGGGGAGGACCACTGGACAGCAGTGAAGAACATTCTCAAGTACCTGAGAAGGACTAAGGAGATGTTCCTGGTTTACGGTAATGAAGACCTCAGGGTCGAGTCCTTTACCGATTCAAGCTTCCAGAGTGACAAAGATGACAGCAAGTCTGTCTCGGGTTTTGTGTTTACCCTCAACGGAGGGGCGGTATGTTGGAGGAGTTCCAAACAGGATACCGTCGCAGACTCGACGATGGAGGCTGAATACATTGCTGCAAGCGATGCCGCAAAAGAGACGGTCTGGATGAAGAAGTTCATTAGTAACTTCAGGTGGTTCCGTCCATTGTTGACCCAATACCTTTGTATTGCGATAACAATGGGGCTATAGCTTTAGCGAAGGAACCAAGGTCCCATCAGAAATCCAAGCACATCTTAAGGTGGTATCACCTGATCAGGGAGATCATTCACGAAGGCCTTACCCCAGACTCAGTTCGAGCGGCTGATCGAGATGATAGGTCTTCGATACGCCAGTACATGGCCTTAGTGCAAGTGGAAGATTGTTAGTGTATATGCCCTAGAGGCCATTACTGTATCATACTAGTATGTATATTACTTGATGGAAGCTTGGGATATTCACAGTTGTACAGACAATCTTACTCAATATAGTAGTATGCTACTTAGTTTGTCTCTGCTTTAATGTGTACATGTGTGTTTCTTTATTATATCACCTATACGCATTAGTAGAGCCCTTAGGATCTTTGCTTGATTACCGGCGTTGTGATGGTGATCACACTCGTGGGGGCTGGGTAATCCACAAGCACATCCTTATTCATGTCCCTAGTCGTGGGATTATCGAGATAGGCCATCGATACTCCGGAGTAGACTAGCGTATGTGCTTCTCATCCCAGCACGGGAGACGGTTTGTCCCACAGCCGTCAGTACGCCGTACTTGAGATAGTATGCGGGTGCTCGTTAGGTTACGAGTACACTGGATAGGACTCGTCGGGAACTGATGGTTGGTATTATACCTATCGTCAGTTATCAGTTCCCAGGTGACATGAGTACAGCTTAGTCCGTTGACTTGACACTGTCACTTCGCCTCGAGTGTGTTCCCACTGTTCTTTGATTACTACCCTACCACGGCTCTACTGAGTCGTGCAAACAGGTAGTAGTTGGATGCAGTCCCGAAGCACTTGGAGGCAGTGACGGTTAGACAGGATTCGTCTCTCCCGGTATTGGGGGTTGACATCGCGCTGTGTCTAGGAGAGCCATTACACGAGTAGTCCCTGGCCAGGGAAAGCGAGATATACTGGTAGGTTTCCAGTGTTATCTCAGGGTGTACTGGGCTTCACTCCGACACGACTTGTTCCGCTATTAGGGGACTGACGTTTTACCGCCCCCTAGGCCCGCCATGCGATGTATCAGACGAACAGACCAGACTGTACGGAGATTGTCACGTACAGGCTCAGTAGGAGTTCGGATGGGTTTACCTCATCGGCCTTCTTATCGACATCTACCTGGGGACCGTTACGTACAGCTAGTGCCGCTTGCGGTCTGTGGTTAAACCCACTGCCAGCGTAGTGTCGAGTCTTTAGAGTCCCACACAGAGAGTTTCCCTGCACTGAGCGAAACGTGTAGAGGCCGTATGGTTTTACGGCATGGCTGCGATCACTTATGTACACTTGTGTGCGTGTGGTGTTTGGGAAGGCAGTACTAGTGGGCTTTGGTTTAAGCCGGATCCTAGTATTGCACGGATGGATTTGTTTTGTCTTCTGTGCATCCGCATTCTACGGAATGCGGATGCAGGTGTGTATGCACAGTTTTCCGGAGCGATGAAGGAGGAGGTGCCTCATCAGGGTTTTGGCAGTTGTTTCGGCCAAAACCGTTATATGGCAGGCTCATTAGGGTTTTGACAGTTGATTCGGTCAAAACCATTATGAGCCGCGGACATCATTTACTAATCCTTTTAGTGATAATTTGTTGATGGTTAATTGCATTGACCATTTGACCTCGTTGACCTCCCTTGACTTTGTTGACCGATTGACCGTGTTGAACATTGACTTTCAAGAGGGATCTACACTCTTCATTTTTTTTTCTTTTTCTTTTGGATTATGATAATGGTCATTTCAATGTAGCCATCAACTTTATCTTGATAGGATTTGTAATGATGGTTTTAGTGCATTATTGCAACCATGGTTAATTTCTTTAGTTCACAATTTTCTTTTTCATTCTCTCTCTTGCCTTTTCAAGTGAGAAGAAAAAGAAATGAACCATGGTTGCTTGCTCCTCCTTCTTCTTCCTCCTCTTGATTCATCTTTTGATCTCATGTGTTGAGAGATAAAGATCCCACAAAGACAAAACCATCCCTTTATCACTTCTACACAACCTAGGGCTTCTAGATTAGCAATCTCTTTGCCCTAGTTACCTCGGCTCGAGGTGGAGCTCGGTGTACATCTCTCGGGTGGATCGTCTTCGACTCAAGGAGGCCGTGGAGGTGACCAAAGTCTGGATCAAGCCTCAGAGCAAGCAAGGAGAAGAACAACAAGAAGAGAAGGAGTTCAAGTTGAGGTATAACCCCTAACCGAGTAGATAAATCTCTAGTTAGGATGCTAGTGTGTTGTTTAGCAAAGATCCGGCTTTTCGGTCCATGTTACCATGTTCAGAAAAATTTTTGTTTTACCGTTTCCGCAACCCCGAAAGTACCGGGAGTGGTGACGTGGACCTAACAGGTAGTCTACGAGTACATCCTATAACTGTTCCTAGTCGAGGGTGTATCGAGACAGGGCATCGATACTCCAGAGTAGGCTACCGTATACGTATCTTGACCAATATGATGGGCGATGGATGATCCCATATCCATTGGTGTTGGACATAAAAGATGGTGTATGGGTGCTCAGTGAAGACTGGGTACACTGAACGGACTCGCTGAGAACTCCTGGATGGTATTATACCTATCGTCAGATAGCAGTTCTCCGGTGACACTGGTACAGGTTAGTCTGTAGACCCGAGATCGTCATAGAGTCTTGTGTGATTCCCACTGTGCTTTGATTTCCACCTTACCACGTCCAAGAGGGCGTGCAAAACGGTGGCTTTTGGGTACAGTCCAGAATCACATGGAGGCAATGAGCGATAGGAGGGGTTTCGTCTCTCCCGGTATAGGGAGTTGATGTTGTGATGTATTCGATTGGCTATAACTGGAAGTCCCTGACCAGGGCTGATATGGAGATTTACTGGTAAGTGTTGTCAATAGTTTCTCGACCCGTTATGAGCCATACATCGACACGACTTATTGGTTACTGGGGTCTGGCGTTTACCACCCCTAGACTAGATATGCAACATATCAGACGAAGAGACCGGACTGTAAGGTAGTGTTACTGATTGGATTCACATGAGAATGTACAGGCTTGCTTGTTGATCTTCTGATCGTTCAATACACGGGTGGCTGTTACGTTTAGCTGACCGCTTGCAGCTTGTGGGTGTTTGATATGATCATCACCTACTGCCGGCGTATTGACGATTCTTTAGAGTCCTACACAGAGATTTCCTGGCTCAGGCAAAACGGAGTAGGAGCACATATGTGATATGTACGGGACCGAGAATAATACGATATGAGATACCGTATTCTATTCTCGCGATATATGATATCGACCGGGTATATGTGGTATAGCCGGGTCATTGGATCAAGTGTTGATTCGATGAATTAGTACATGTTATATTAGTCGGTTGTATGCTATATAACCGGATTGCCGGATCAAGTGTTGATTCGATAATTTAATGTATAATTATATATGTGATATATTACGTTACGTTAACTAATATAAGCTCGCTTTATTGATTCATTTTCTCACCGGGTAATACATTGATATAGATGTGATATATGTTAATTGTATTATTTTCTTTTGTTACAAAAATATATTATATATGTGATATATAATATTGTAACAAGTTAGGGTTACAAATGCAACATGATTTGTAAAGATTAAACAAGTTAGGGTTTGATTTGGGTTAGCTTTTTCATGAAGCTTCAAGATGCTTTATTTTTGTTTTAAGCTTAGATATTTTGTATTGATATTTTGTGAAGATATTTCTTAACCCAACCTGAACCCTTTACCATGGTTTATTCTCTACAATGGTTAAGCCTTTCATTCTTAACCAAGGGTTGCAATTGTAACCACAACAATAATTCATTATTCATCACAAAAGCTTTCTTCTTCTTCTTCCTCCTTGAAAAAGCTTTCTAGCCTTTTGACTTGTGATGATTTAGTATGAGAAATTGAAAACAAAAGAGAGCTAAATTCCTATCTCATCATCCTCATTTATTTTATCCACTTAGATTAGGGTATTCACTTCACTAATACTTGATTAGAGAAGTGAGAGCTTGAGTTTGTGATTCTTCAAGGTAGATCATCTTCGAAAAGGAAGACTTCAAGAAAGCATGGATCATTCGGCTTGTGGAGCCTCTCTAGAGTCTGGAAGATCATGGATCGCGGTGAAGGGACTACTACTCGGAGCTTATGAAGCGAAGGAACGGACTACAAAGGTTGTAATCTCTCTCTCTTAGATGTAAAGTTGTTTACATGCATAGTTAACCCTAATTATCTAGCAAAGATCATTGCTTTAGGTTGTTCGGCACTTGGAAAATTTAAATTCGGCATGGTTGATGCCTTATAGACCCTTGTGATAGTGCCTAGTAATCTTACATTAATAACCAATCTAATCTTGCAAGAGCATACGCTGAGTGTTTTCTTCTCTTTCTCTCCAGGTAGCGACCATGTCATGCCTTAATCAAGATAATAATACGGATGTATTGACCGAACCCGTTTGTTATAGTGCGCTAGGGAACGTTGGTCCCGCTACAACTTATAATTGTTTTAAGACCGAGCAGGAAATTGGGGATTACCAGAATTCCCGTGCCGCCCAAACGAAGAAAGTGTATGATGATGCATCTTCTTCCGGTATATTCATTACAGAGAACTGTTTCTCAGTATCCTTTACGTCCTGGGTATGAGATACCGGATCAGGATCCCACATATGTAATATGTTACATGGGTTATAGATAGGTAGAGAACTGAGAACGGGTGATAAGTTTCAAGGGTTGGAAACGATGCAAGTTTGCAGCCAAGTCTGTTGGCAATTATCACCCTGTATTACCAAAATACATTGATTCCGAATGGATGTTATTAGATACCGAACCTAATATACAACATCATATTAATCTTTTTATTGAGATAAAGAAGGATATAATTTTGTATTGTTGGATAATGTTTTGAACATTTCCTATATCAAGAGTTGATCGGTTCATGCACGTTATCTAAAAGCATATACGTTCTAAATCAAACTACAGTTCTTAACGTACAGAACACACACAAGAGGAAGAGTTCAGAAATGAATGAATCCTTCTTGAGGCATTATAGACTAGGTTATATCAATGCGACCTGACTAGCTGAAGTTATATAAAGATGCATATTTAAATCAGTTTGAATTTACATCTTGTGAAACTTGCCAGTCATATCACAAAGATAAGATGACCACAGCTCCGTTTATTGGGAACAGAGAAAGAGTTAGTGAACTCTTGGGATTGATACATGATGATGTATGTAAGGTCCCCTGTCTACACATGTCAGGACTGGTTCTTTATACTTCATTACATTCACTATTATCTCTCAAGATTCGGACATATGTTCCTGTTAAAACACAAGTCTGAAGTTTTTGAGAAATTCAATGAATATAAGTTAGAAGTAGAGAACCAAAACTGGTATAAGTATTATGTCCTCTGATGTGATCAAGGAGGAGAATACTTGAGCACGGAATTCCTGGACTATTCTAAACGAGAATAAGATTCTCTCTCAGCATTATTCCTCCGTAAACACCACAGCACGTCGGTGTATCGGGGCGTAGCAATCGCACCCTATGTGATATGGTGTGCTCTATGATGAGAACTACTGAGTTTCCTATGTCCTTTTGGGGGTTATGCAATTGTGAAACTGCATACATATTGAATAGGGTTCCAATCAAATCAGGTGCCTACCACACCATATGCAATATGGTATGGGAAGAGCCCATCTCTTAAGGATGTTAAGATTTGGGATTGTCCGGTCTATGTCTAAAAGCAAAATCCGAACAAGCTCGAGGCAAGGTCAGTTCTGTGGAAGTTTGTTGGATATCCCAAGCATTCGCAAGGGAATATCTTCTACCACACAGAGGAGCAAAAGGTGTTTTGTTTCTCAGCATGCCACCTTTGAGAAAGGGAATTTCTTGTGAAGAAATTAGTGGTCATGAGGTAGAACTGGAAGGAGTTCCAGCTATACAAACTGTAGTTGATGATTTGGTAAACCCGGAGGATTCAATAGTTTCCAACGAATCTCGGCCTCTCCGCCGATCTGGTAGGTTTCCTCACCCACCTTAGGATACTTCGGTTTTCTCTATGACAGTGGGAGCGAGGATTGCATACTAAGATGATGAGCCAACTAATTTTGAGCAGGCCATCAAGAGTGGGGACTCTGTAAGAATGGCTGGATGCTTAGCGATCTGAGATGGAATCTATATACACCAACAAAGTATGGACTTTGGTTGCTTTATCTGAAGGGTTAAATCCCCATCAGGAGCAAGTATATCTTGAGAAGATTACTTGGTGTACATGGAAAAGTTGAGACTTTCAAAGCTATGCTTAAGTCCATCCAGATCCTACTTGCAATTGCTATATACCATGACTACGATATCTGACGGTTGGGTGTCATGACTGCTTTGCTAAATGGTGATTTAGAAGAGAACGTCTATAAGTACACAGCCAGAGAGCTTCGCAGACAGTGGGAGCAGCGGAAACATGTGCAAGTTGCTTTATGGGATAAAGCTGGCATTGCGGAGTTGGAACATCTGTTGTGATGTGGTAGTCAAAGAGTTTGACTTCATCAAAATGGTAGATGAACCTAGTATATACAAAAAGGTAGTAGGGAGTATGGTTGTGATCTTCGTATTGTACGTGGATGACATACTCTTGATAGGGAAGGAGTTTCCTATGCTACGCTCGGTCAATCTCCTCTTATCACAAGGATTCTCCATATAAGGATCAAGGTGATACCTCATAAATCCTTGGTTTTGGATCTATGAGATAGATCTAATTGGATGTTAGGATTCTCACTAGGTGTAGTGAGATGGTATCAATCGATCCTGGGGAGAATCACTGGATAGCTTCCAGGATGATAAGGTCGACTGAATGTCAGTCACATGCATTGTCTTTACCCTCAGTGGAGGGACGGTATGTTGGAAGAGTTCCAAGCTAGTTACCGTGGCAAACTAGACGATTAAAGGATAGATACATCGTTATCAAGGATACTACTAAAGAGGCAGTCTGGATATATATAAGTTCATAAGATGAACTTCGTTCCTACCATTGTGTGACAAAAGAGTTGTGTCTTTGGCTTAGGAACCTCCGTCCCATAATTGATCTAGAAATATTCTTAGGCAGTGTCACCTGATCATGGAGATGGTTGATATCCAGGGAGATCGAGGCTAGGATAGTAGACACAGAGGAAATCAGCGCGGATCCACTCACGAAGGCCTATTTCCCAATAGAGATTTTTATGGGATGGTTAAGTATGAGATACTTCAATCACAGCTGATTGTTGGGTATGAGATACCACAACAGATGGCCCTAGTGCAAGTAGGAGATTGTTAGTGATATGTATGCCCTAGAGGCCATTACTGTACATACGATGTTTATTGTAGTGGATGCTTGGACATATATATGGAGGACTTTCTTGCTCGACATGATAGTATTCTATATGGTTGCTCTTTATCTTAACATGTACTCTGATTGTCTCTATGTTACATGTTGATAAAGCCCTTAGGATGAGTACTTGACTACCAGGACTATGATGTAGATCATACTAATGGGGACAGTGTAGTCGCTAAGTACATCCTTCAAATGTTCCTAGTCGTAGGTGTATCGAGACAGGGCATCGATATACTAGGGTAGACTAGCGTATGCTTCTCGACCCATGTAGATGGGCGATGGATGATCCCATATCCATTGGTGTTTGACGTCAGAGATAGTATACGGGTGCTCAGTGGAGACTGGGTACACTGAACAGACTCGCCGAGAACTCCCAGATGGTATTATACCTCACGTCAGATGGCAGTTCTCCGGTGACACTGGTACAGCTTAGTCTGTAGACCCGAGATCGTCATAGAGCCTTGTGTGATTCCCACTGTGCTTTGATTTCCACCTTACCACATCCAAGAGGGTGTGCAAAACGGTGGCTTTTAGGTACAGTCCCGAATCACATGGAGGCAATAAGCAATAGGAGGGTTTTCGTCTCTCCCAGTATCGGGAGTTGATGTTGCGCTGTGTTCGATTGGTTATAACTGGAAATCCCTGGCCAGGGTTGCTGAGATTTACTGGTAAGTGTTATTAGTAGTTTCTCAAACTGTTATGGATCTCATATCGACGTGACTTATCAATCTAATGGGGTCTGACGTTTACCACCCCTAGGCAAGATATGCGACATATCAGACGAAGAGAACGGACTGTACGGGAGTGTTACTGATTGGATTCGCAGGAGAATGTACAGGCTTGCTTGTTAATCTTCTGATTGATCAATACCTGGATAGCTGTTACATTTAGTTGACCGCTTGCAGCTTGTGGGTGTTTGATATGATCATCACCTACTGCTGGCGTATTGACGATTCTTTAGAGTCCTACACAGAGGTTTCCTGGCTCAGGCAAAACGGAGTAGGAGCACATATGTGATATGTGCGGGATCGAGAATAATACGAGTATGTGATACTGTATTCTATTCTCGCGATATGAGATATCGGCCGGGTATATGTGATATAGCCGGGTCATCGGATCAAGTGTTGATTCGATGAAATGGTACATGTTATATTAGTCGGTTATATGTATTATAGCCGGGTTTTCGGATCAAGTGTTGATTCGATAATTTAATATATAATTATATATGTGATATATTACTTTACATTAACTAATATAATCTCGCTTTATTGATTCATTTTCTCACGGGATAATACATTGATATATATGCGATATATGTTAATTGTATTATTTTATTTTGTTACAAAATATGTTATATATGTGATATATAATATTGTAACAAATTAGGGTTACAAATGCAACATGTTTTGTGGAGTTTAAACATGGTTAGGGTTTGGATTAGGGTTAAGCTTGGATGAAGCTTCCATGAAGCTTGGACTTTTGTCACTTGCTTTGATATTTTGTGTTGATATTTATTAACCCAATCCAAACCTTAGCCTTTAGTTTATTCTCTACAAGGGTTAACTCTATCATTCTTAACCCATGGTTGATTTGTAACCACAATAATAATTCATTATTCATAACAAAAGGTTTTGCTTCATCTTTTTCTTGCTTCATGAAGAAAACCTTCACTAGATTTTTCATTTGTGATGTTTATAAGTGAGAAATTGAAAAAAAAGAGAGAAAAATTCCTACTTCATCATCCTCATCTATTCTAGCCACTTAGATTAGGGTGTTTGCTTTGCTAATACTTGATTAGTGAAGCAAGAGCTTGGGTTTGAGATTTTTCAAGGTAGATCATCTTGGATTAGTGAAGTCTTCAAGCAAAGTGCATCATTCTCTTCATGGAGCCTCTCGAGAGTCGGAGTTCATGATGATAGCAGCGAAGGGACCTCAACACGGAGCTTATGAAGTGAAGGAACGGACTACAAAGGTTGTAATCCCTATCTCTTTACTTCTTTGTATGTGATACAAACTTGTTACCCTAGAAATTCTAGCATGATTCATGGTTTGCTTTCTTTGCACCTCTCAAATATTTTAAAGTGGCATGTGTGATGCTACTAAACCCTAGACTAGGTGTAAGGGAAGCCCAACATGAGTACACTAGACGGACTCGCCGGGAACATGCTGCTTGGTATTATACCTATCATCAGATAGTAGTTCCCTGGTGACATGTGTACAGGTTAGTCTATCGACCTGAGATCGTCATTTATCTCGTATGAGTTCCCACTGTATTTTGATTACTACCCTACCACGGCTCAAAGGAGTCGTGCAAACAGGTTTTAGTTGGGTACAGTCCCGAGCCACATGGAGGCAGTGAGCGGATCGACAGGGGATTCGTCTCTCCCGGTATTGGGGGTGATATCGTGCTGTGTCTGGAGAGCCATTACACAAATTCCTTGGCCAAGGCAAGTAAGATTTACTGGTAGGTATTCTAGTAGTTTCTCAGGGTGTTCTGGGCATCACTCCGACACGACTTATACCGCTATTGGGGGTCTGACGTTTACCATCCCCCTATGCCCGATATGCGATACTCATAGACGAACGGACCGGACTGTATGGATATTATCACTGTCAGGCTCAGTAGGGTTTCAGGATGAGTTCGCTCGTCGGCCTCCCTTTCGCTCAATACCTGGGTAGCCGTTACGTACAGCTAGTTCTACTGACGTGCTTGTGGTTAAACCCACTGCCAGTGTATTGACGAGTCTTTAGAGTCCCACACAGAGCGTTTCCTTAGTTCGGGCGAAACGTTGTAGAGGCCGTATGGTTTTATGGCAGGGTTTGATCATATACGTGCACTTGTGCACGTATCATGATCGGACGGATCATACTAGTGGGGTTTTGTTTAAGCCGGATCCTAGTATTAGATTGCTTGATTACTTTCATCTCGCTGTATTCGTATTTATTCGGAATACGGATGCAGGTATGTATATACGGATGGGGGGTATTCTTGTAATTCGTTACGAGTTTAATTTTGAAGTTGCCATTTTCTTTTCTTCCGTTTTAAACATTTAGTTTAATATTTAAATGTGTTATGTGAAAATGTGAGTATTTTATTTGCATGGTTTTTTTTGGCTAATTTTGTGCTAGGGCAAATTTTCGAAAGTTTGTGATCATGGAAATTTAGTGGCTGGCATATTTTCATGAGTTGATTATGTAAGGCAAAATTCGTGGGCTTTGTTATGGGTGATGAGTTATGCTTGAGCATTAATTGGTTTAGTTTGAGTTAGGATATTTAGTTGAGATATTTTTGGGAGGTGGCTGTAGATATTTTGGGTAGTGGGTGTTTTTGGTGTTGCTTGGGTTTTTATTGCCTCACCACAACAGCAATTTAAATATACACACATGACATTATCCTTGGCCGAGCCAATTTCCAGCAAGCTTCTTTTTCCAACAAGCCAAAAATTCTATGCTCACATTTCTCACCTCATGGCAACTTCATTCACCTCCACCCAAATCCTTGGGTGATTTGAGACAAAATATTCACACACTATCTCTATTTCATCTTGGGTATCTAGGTTGGCAAACTGGATGCCCGAGTTGCCTCGGTTTTGAGGCGAGTGCCCGTATAAAGAATCTTCAATGTGGAGCCTCTTCGACGAGCAAGATCGAAGAGAGGATTTCGTCGGGGCAGCCGCAACAAGCTAGGGGAAGAGATTGAAGACCGAAGGAAACCGATCGATCGGTATAATCTCTTTTACCACTTTACAATTTACTAGTATAGGGTTAATGGTACGATCCGGGATTTACGGTTACGTTAGCGCCAGTTTTAAAAGTTTTTGTTCCGCATTTAGCCTTGGATTGACGGCCAGGGCGCTGGCGTAGCCTTAAATGGTATCAGAGACAACCCATTAACCGCATACTAGTTGTTTAGACAATGTTAAAATATCGAAACCGAAACAACCCCGAAACTATACCACTGATAATTTTGGTGATGAGGAAATTTAGTGACTGCTGTTTTTGGTGATGGAAATTCTTTAGTTGCTCCATTAATTATTCACACATGTCACCATACCTCACAACTTGAAGAAAAAACAAAGGAAGTGGCTGCCGTTTGTGTGCAGGATTTTCGTGGACTGCCCTTTTTGGTGGAGTGAAATTTCTTGTGTTGTTTTTAACAAAAACACTTCACAACCCCACTTAAGATTCACCAACAGCCACTTTATTATTTTTCCTTCAAGACTTAGCCACAAGTAAAACCAACAGCCACTTCATCTGGGGGGCTTTTCGGGGTTATTTTGAAGTAGATATTTCTAACATCGTTTAAAGTTTACAGTACTTACATTACTATCTGCGACCATGAATGTCATTAGAGCGGTACAACTTGTCTTAATGCTATAGTTCTTTTAGACGGGTTTGCAAACGTGACATTCACGTTGATGTTCTGTGTTGTGTTGTGTTGTTGCAGATTTATCATGGTGGATAGCTTGGATGCAATGATAGTGCAGTTTAGTTTTATTTGTACATTTGATATCGCGGAGCGAGCGTCCGACATGTGGACTGCCGTCACTACATGTTTGTATATTATTTGTTTGGGGCACGACCGGGTTGAGGTCGATATCACCGTTGTACATATTTTCTTTTCTGTACTAGGATTACCCCGCGGTGGAGTGCACGGATAGCCGGGTTCTGGAGGGCAACGGGTTTGAATCTCATGGCGTTGAGACGGAGTGGACCTCACTCTAGAATTGGCAGGCTATATGTCGCACTCGTAGGGGGTACAGGTTGACCCAAGGAGGGGTGCTCAAGTTACCGGATTCCGTGAAGTACTGGGTGGCCCATTCACTTTGTTGAATGGGGCTGCCTCGCTTCTGGTTTTGGTTGGTAACTTGCCGCACTCATAGGGATCCAGGTTTTCATTGCACAGGCTATCCACATGATCAGTGGAACGTCGGGTTTCGCTTGTGGCTCAAAAAAAACCCGGCGCTCACAGATTATCTGTATTGTTCTGTGATGCCTATTACTTTTCTGTGATGTTGCATTTATCACGCCTGGAGCGATTATTATATATTGATATATACTAGTAGATGTTGTATATGTTTTCCACCCGTGCTAGTTCAGTTCCCGCTCTGTCGTTAGTTAAGTAACCTGACGAGTGATGACGGGACCCAGTGGCGAATGCGGATGGCATATACGTACATCATATTTTTGTTCTTTTGTGGTGTGATTAATTGATGGGACTGCATTGATTCTGATCAATGCAAGGAAAACAGACCTATTCAATGTTGTTGGAACAATTTTCAAAAGGTTGTTATTATAAGGACGTTCTTTTTTGTTTTGCACAGTGGTATTCGGTTATAAATATCAAGCACCTCATTCGACGAGGCAACGGCCGAGATCCCTTCATCGGGAGTGACCCTTTGGACAGAGGTTTGCGTCAGGGTAATAACTTCACTATAGTCGATTACTTTTTGCTTTGCATCGTGGTATTCAGTGAGAATATCCTGCACCTCATTCCACAAGGAAAGCGCCGAGAGTGACCTCTTTAGCAAAGGTTTTCGCTACAATATATTTATAAAAAGCTATCCGATTTCTTCAACGATATCAAGTTCATTACGTTAAAGGTTTTTCGCCAAAAACCATTCGTAACCCTCCGTCATTTCAGACAGGTAGCACTTAGTATTCATGCTATATATGTTGGCCTTCGTCAAGGCATAGTGTATGGTAGCTATTTGTTACTTTTCTGTTGCATAGATAGATGCGTTGGTTTAGGACAGTCGTACTACTATTTTAGCCTTCATCAAGGATATGTACGGGTGGGTTTAAATTAACCTGGATGATGACGGGTAGAACTTAACATGTGACTTATGATATGTTGGCCTTCGTCAAGGTCATAAGAGCATGGTGTAAAAATCGCATCGGGGGTTTCAAACGTACAAGAAACTTGCCAGGCATGCGCATACCTTCTGGAGTGTGATAACATGAGTGAATTCCATCAGGTTATCATGCGATGATAGTTGGATCCCGATCCTACTGATGATTTGGTTTACTCATCGGGTGATCCCGACTAATTCTTCTTTCAGGTTTAGAGGAGAATTTGAGGATACAGTGGGAGACATCCTGATTAGATAAAGTGATTAACCATTCTGATCTAGGGTAGAGTGCACGAAGAGTGTTTCTTTTCTCTCTCTCTTTTGCAGCGACCAGGGCCCGACCCTAGACTATAACTCAGTGACCAAGTTAACTGAACTTTCTTAAAACACTGGCTTTTGAATTGGATGAGTTGCATATATCATTTCCACTCCTTCTTTTACCCTTTGCTTTTCTCCGGAACATTCCGTATCACTATGTAAGATCCACATTTTATTTGGATATGACCATCGTATGGTTATATACGAACTCGAAGGAACTTGTTCCAGATTCGTGGATGGTTTCCGGTTTTGAAGAAAATGAATATGACTATTCGGTTGTCTTTTCTTTTTACCTTCTGTTAGGTTATGAGGGCTCCTAGGATTAGGAGACAGTACACCTATTACGCTTATTGGATAGTCTTCTTCCAAACCGTAGGCAGGTGCCAAAAGGTAGGGAATGAAGAAAACCCATTGGCTTAACTGTGGTGTACAGAAAGTAATGAGTAAATACAAATAAAGAGATCAGAAAGAGGGCAAAATAAATTGCGACTGCTATCATTCACGACCAAACCACGTATTTCATTACCACTCCTACTTCACCTTTGCATTTATCCGGTTCAGGAGAAATAGAATGAGGTTTATTCAGTTGTCTTTTATCTTTACCTTCTCTCTGGTTGCGAGTGCTCCAAGGATTAGGACAGTACACCTATTACGCTTATTGGATAGTCTTCTTCCAAACCATAGGCTGGTGCTGAACGGTAGGGAAAGAAGAAAACCATTTAGCCTAACAATGGTGTACAGAAGGTAATGAGTAAAGACAAATAAAGGGATTTGGAGAGATGGCAGGGAAATATACGGTTACAGTCATGAATCTGATAATAGAAGAGGCATTACTATGAATACCCGGATACACTTTTGAAACATTTTATGTTTCAGTTTCACCATGCGTTGTTAATTGAAAACTGATTTCCCAATTAGATCTTTACTCCAGGGTATGTATTTACAAGGTATGATTCACACATCTGTATGGTTTTACAGATGATGAGTGGGAGTATGTTATTAGGAATTAGGTGATCATCCTCATTATATCGGAATTCGTTGTAATTGGTGATATTTGAGGAAATCGCCTGGGTTTTTTGCCGAACGGCAAATATTTGGTTTTGAATATCCGTTGTTATGCAACAATTTCAAACTGATATATCTGTACGTTTATTTTATAAAGTGAGATATAACTTTTTGAAATTATGTTCATGACATTTACCTATATCAGTTGATGGTTAGGTAAGGAGCATTCAACAGCGGTGTAATTCTTCATAACCTACAGTTCTCAACCTACGATGCATAGGGTTTGAGTTATTAAACTCAGGGGGCTTATACAAAGTATTGTATGTTGTCCAGTGTCCATTAGGACAGAGGGGTTGGTCTTCGTACTATATTCTGTTTACTTATGACTTCTCAAGTTTTAGATACGTGTTTCGTAGAAATACAAAGTCTAAGTTTTGAGAAGTTATAGGTACAAGAATAAAGTAGAGAACTAGGTGTCGCAAGTATCAGGATTCTTTAAGGTGATCGAAGATGTATATACTTGCGTTTGGTATTCAGTTGATAGTAATGGTTTTGAGACCTTGATTCTCTTTCAGGTTACTCATTTCTGGAAGCACTCCTAAGTTGAGTAACGTTGATCGACCTCCTTCTATTTAGTTGACATGCACTGGAGACAGCTGCATGATTTGAATCTGGTTCCAATTAAATCAGTGTCTCTGTTTCTATATGGTATATAGAATGGTTCATATCTTTACGATGTTAAGGTATATGGAGTTGTCCGACTTATACTTAAAACCAGACTCTGGATAACTCAAGGTACGTTTCTGTAATGGCAGTTTATGGGTTAACCAGGGCTTTGACGAGGGTTAACTTTTTACCATCTGGAAGATCAATAATGATATTGTTTTTGACTCGCCACAGATTTAGGAAAATGGACTTTTTCAGAAAACAGTAGTGGGAGTATGGTAGAACTGGAAGTGATTCCAGAACCGCAAATGATTACTGAAAATTTAATAGGACCTAAAGATTCAATCGGGTTTGACATTCCATTAGCCACTCCACAGATATGGTGGGTAACCTCAGGCGCCCGAGAGGTACTCCGGTATCCTCAAAGACAATGACAGGGAAGTTCTTGTTTACCCAGACTTGAAACTACTGTTGTTCTAGACTATGAGACCCGGCAGGAGGATGAGTATAGCGTCGTTCTAAACTAGTTTTAGAAGTGCACGTGTATATGACTCTGCCAGAGGGTTGTTGTGGTCAGTGGGAGCAGCGGAAGCATAGTGGACAAGTGACCTATGTCTATTTATAGACTAAAGTAGATATAGCGAAGCTAGATCATCTATTTTTGATGTGACAGCCATAGGCTTTGGTTTCATCAGAATAGGAGATGGATCTGTTAAGAAGGTAGTAGGGTGTGATGTCCTGGTATATGGATAACATACACATAGTAGGAAGTGAATTTTCTATACTACGATCGGTTATATGTAAGTCCACGTTGCGACCCCCGGTTCTTACGGGGAGGCGGAAACGGTATACAAATCAAATTTTTTAGCGCATGGGGCAACATGGACTAACAAAGTCGGGATCTTTTCTAAACTAAACTAGCAAACATGCAAAGGAGAGTTAACTACTCGGCAAAGTGGTTATACCTAACTTGAACTCCTTCTTCTTGAAACCTAGTAGAGGTTGATGGTTCTCTTCTCATCGCCTTCTTCCGTCGAAGATGGATCCACCTGAGGGTTCAACCTTCGGGCTCTTTCTCGAACTTGGAGAGAACTAGAATCTTCGGCTTGCTAAACCTTTGATCCTAGAGTGAGTAGAGAGTGTCTAAAGGGTGCTTTTCTTTTAAGGAGAGGGATTCTCAACACATGAGAAGGGTTCTCCTTTTGCTAGAGGAAGAAGAAGATGAAGTGAGGAGAGAGAAGCTAAATGATAGAATGAGCTCTTTTCTTTTTGCAACCATAACAAAAAGCAAAAGAATTATCAAATTAATAATAATAATGAAAATGAAATAGTTGATGGAAGGTTTAGGAATGACCATTATCATTTCAAACATTAAATGAATTTGCTAGAATCAAAGAGCATCTTTCTTTTGTAATGATGATGGTCAAAACTTCAACCATGGTCAACAAGTCAACAAAAAAACCAACCATGACACAATTTCATTTTATTAATATTATTAATTGATATAACATAAATCCATTAGGGTTTGGAAAAAGACGACTGTCAACTGTGCATACGCACCCGTTCCGAAACCCTAATGAAAGTCCTCTTCCTCCTCCTCCAACAACTGTGCATACACACCTGCATTCTTGTTCCGAGGAACATGAATACTGAGAGATAAAAGCAACCCCAAAACATATACCAGTATCTGACTCAAACCAAAGCCAGCCAGTAATATCCGTCCGGACTCCAAACGTGCACAAGTGCCCGGATGAGAACGAACCCTGTCGCAAAACCATGCGACCTCTACTCTGTTTTGCCCAGAGGCGAATACCCTCTGTGTGGGACTCTAAAGACTCGACACTACGCTGGCAGTGGGTTTAACCACAGACCGCAAGCGGCACTAGCTGTGCGTAACGGACCCAGGTAGATGCCGACAAGAAGGCTGACGAGGTGAACCCCATCTGAACTCCTACAGAGTCTGAATGTGACAGTCTCCGTACAGTCCGGTCTGTTCGTCTGATACATCGCATGTCGGGCCTAGGGGGCGGTAAACGTCAGTCCCCCAATAGCGGTACAAGTCGTGTCGGAGTGAAGCCCAAAACACCCTGAGATAACACTGGAAGCCTACCAGTATATCTCGCTTGCCCTGGCCAGGGACTACTCGTGTAATGGCTCTCCTAGACACAGCGCGATGTCAACCCCCAATACTGGGAAAGACGAATCCTGTCTAACCGTCACTGCCTCCAAGTGCTTCGGGACTGTACCCAACCACCACCTGTTTGCACGACTCCTTTGAGCCGTGGTAGGGTAGTGATCAAAGTGCAGTGGGAACACACTCGAGGCGAAGTGCCAGTGTCAAGTCAGCGGACTAAGCTGTACTCATGTCACCTGGGAACTGATAACTGACGATAGGTATAATACCAACCTGTCAGTTCCCGACGAGTCCTGTCCAGTGTACTCGTAACCCAACGAGCACCCGTATACTATCTCCAGTACGACGTACTGATGGCTGTGGGACAGACCATCTCCCACACTGGGATGAGAAGCGCATACGCTAGTCTACTCCGGAGTATCGATGCCCTGTCTCGATAGTCCTGTGACTAGGGACCTGTATAAGGATGTGCTTATAGATTACCCAGCCCCCATTAATGTGACTGCCATCACAACGCTGGTAATCAAGCAAAGATCCTAAGGGCTCCACTAATGCGTATAAGTGATATACTAAAATAAACACAAGTACACATTGAAGTAGAAACAAACCAAGTAGCATACTACTATATTGAGCAAGATTGTTTATACAAGGTGAATATCCCAAGCTTCCATTAAGTAATATACAAACTAGTATGATACAGTAATGGCCTCTAGGGCATATACACTAACAATCTCCCACTTGCACTAAGGCCATGTACTGGCGTATCGAAGACCTATCATCTCGATCAGCCGCTCGAACTGAGTCTGGGGTAAGGCCTTGGTGAATGGATCTGCAGTGTTTTCTTCTGAAGCAACCCTCCGAACCTCGATCTCCTTGCGATCCATGATCTCCCTGATCAGGTGATACCGTCTCAAGATGTGCCTGGATCTCTGATGGGACCTGGGTTCCTTCGCTAAAGCTATAGCCCCGTTGTTGTCGCAATACAGAGGTATTGGGTCAACAATGGACGGAACCACCTGAAGTTCTTTCAAGAACTTCCTCATCCAGACAGCTTCTTTCGCGGCATCAGATGCAGCGATGTATTCCGCTTCCATCGTCGAGTCTGCAACGGTTTCTTGTTTGGAGCTCTTCCGACACACCGCCCCTCCATTGAGGGTAAAGACAAAACCCGACATGGACTTGGAATCATCCTTGTCACTCTGGGGACTTGGAATCATCCTTGTCACTCTGGAAGCTGGAGTCAGCAAAGGCCTCGATCTGTAGGTCTTTTCCGCCATACACCAAGAACATCTCCTTAGTCCTTCTCAGGTACTTGAGAATGTTCTTTACCGCTATCCAGTGTTTCTCCCCAGGGTTTGACTGATACCGGCTTACTACACTCAGTGCATAAGCTACATCCGGTCTGGTACACAACATCGCATACATTATAGAGCCTACCGCAGAAGCATAGGGTATAATAGACATGTGATCCCTCTCCAAATCAGTCTTGGGAGACATCTCTTTAGAGAGGGTGATCCCGTGACAAGCCGGTAGGTTACCGCGCTTGGAATCTTCCATACTAAATCTTTTCAATATGGTGTCGATGTACCTGGACTGAGAAAGTCCCAATATCCTCTTGGCTCTATCACGATGGATCCGGATCCCCAGGATGTATGAGGCATCACCCAGGTCTTTCATGGAGAACCTGTGCGACAAGAATCCCTTGACAGATTGTAGCATAGGAATGTCATTTCCTATTAAGAGAATGTCATCCACGTATAAAACGAGGAATACTACAGTTCTCGCTACAAATCTACTATAGATGCATGGTTCATCTGGATTTTTGATAAAGCCAAATTCCTTGACCGTCTCATCAAAACAGATGTTCCAACTCCGCGATGCCTGCTTTAGTCCATAGATGGACTTAAGCAACTTGCACACCTTTCCGCTGCTCCCACTCTGAATGAAACCCTCTGGCTGATCCATATAGACACACTCCTCTAAATTTCCATTTAGAAAAGCGGTCTTTACGTCCATCTGCCAAATCTCATAATCGTGGAAGGCAGCAATGGCAAGAAGGATCCGAATGGATTTCAGCATAGCCACTGGAGAAAAGGTTTCGTCATAGTCCAAGCCAGGTCTTTGACGGAAACCCTTTGCTACAAGTCTAGCTTTATAGGTCTCAACCTGTCCATCTACACCAATCTTCCTTTTGAAGATCCACTTGCATCCTACGGGTTTTACCCCGTCTGGAGCAATGTCTAACGTCCATACTTTGTTGGTGTACATGGACTCCATTTCGGTCCGCATTGCATCCAGCCATTTTACCGAGTCAATGCTCTGAACGGCCTGCTGGAAGCTAGTAGGCTCATCATAATCTATGATGCAATCCTCTCTATCCCCGTCTATGAGAAAACCGTAGTATCTCTCGGGCGGATGAGACTGCCTACTACTCCTGCGGAGCGGCATAGGAATGTCTTGTTCATTTGAACCCTCTGGTTCCACTAAGCTTTCAGTAATAGTCTGTGGTTCTGGAATTTCTTCCAGTTCTACTGCGCTCCCACTTATTTCTTTTTCTAAGAACTGGTGTTCTAGAAAGTGGGCATGACGAGAAACAAGAACTTTTTGTTCCTCTGCGTAGTAGAAGAGATATCCCTTGGAATTCTTTGGATATCCCACAAACTTACACAGTACTGAGCGCGCCTCGAGCTTGTCCGCATGCTGCTTTTTAACAAAAGCTGGACTTCCCCAAGTCTTAATGTGACTGAGATGGTGCCTATTCCCACACCACATCTCATATGGTGTAGTAGGCACAGTCTTAGTAGGAACTCGGTTCAAAAGGTATGCAGCTGATTCTAGCGCATACCCCCAGAATGATCGCGGTAACTCAGCGTTACTCATCATGGACCGTACCATATCCAATAGGGTTCGGTTCCGTCTCTCCGATACACCGTTGTGTTGCGGAGTGTATGGAGGAGTAAGCTGAGAGAGAATTCCGTTCTCTTTTAAATAATTCAGGAACTCGGCACTCAAGTATTCTCCACCTCGATCCGATCTTAGAATCTTGATACTTTTGCCGGTTTGGTTTTCCACTTCATTCTTATATTCCTGGAATTTTTCAAAGGCTTCGGACTTATGTTTCATTAAGAAGACATAACCGTACCTTGAGAAATCATCCGTAAAAGTAATGAAGTAAGAGTAACCGCTTCGCGCATGTGTAGACATTGGACCGCACACGTCGCTGTGTACGAGCCCCAAGAGCTCGCTCGCTCTTACTCCGTATCCAGTGAACGGAGTCTTTGTCATCTTTCCTTTGAGACAGGATTGACAAGTGGCATACGATTGATATTCGAACGAATCCAAATATCCTTCTGTATGTAACTTAGTCAACCTTCTGTCATTGATGTGACCCAGTCTACAATGCCATAAGAAAGTCTGATTGATTTCTGGAGACTTTCTTTTGTGTGTATTCTGGACATTGAAAATCTGTGGTTGGTTTAACACGTATATACCATTGCTCAGTGTACCTGACCCAATCAGAACTTGATTAAGGTGAATGTTTACAACATTACTTACAAACGCAAATTCATAACCTTCTTTAGAAACCAAAGATACAGAAATGATATTACAAGTTGCGTTGGGTACAAAAAAGCAATTACGCAAAACCAAAACATGCCCATCTGTCATTCCCAGGTGATAGTCCCCCACGGCTTTAGCATCCATGCTAGCTCCGTTCGCAACTCTGAGGGTCATGTCACCGGCCTTCAAAAACCTACGGTTTCTCAACGCCTGCAAAGAATTACAGATATGAGATCCTGATCCGGTATCCAATACCCAGGAAGTAGAGTTTATAGAAAGACAGTTTTCAATAACATACACACCTGAAGCTGAAGCCGCAACCTGCTTCAGTTCCTGTGTCCTGGCCTTCCAAGCCCTGCAATCTTTCTTCCAGTGTCCATTCTTATGACAATAGAAGCATTCCTCCTTTCCCACAAGCTTCCCCGCAATCATTGTTGCCTTTTCCTTTCCCATCGTACCCACTTTACTAACACCGCCTCTTGGTTTGGCGGGGGCTTTCTTCCTCTTTCCCTTGGCTTTCGCCTTGGACCTAGAGGAAGAAGATCCTCCTACAAACAAAGCGGGTGTTTCCCTACCTTTCTGTAGGGTGCCCTCTGCGCTCCTCAGCATGTTGAGGAGTTCTGAAAGTTCAACTTCCTTTTCTTGTAAGTTGAAGTTCAGTATAAACTGGGCGTAAGTGGATGGAAGGGACTGGAGAATTAAATCCGTATAGAGTTCACTTTCCAACGTGGTCCCAAGTTCTGCGAGCTCCTCAATGTAGCCAATCATCTTAAGCACGTGGTCCGCTACCGATGATCCGACGGCCAACTTTGCCGAAAACAACTTCTTCGACACTTCGTATCTTGCGATACGAGACTGCTCTCTATACAGTTCTTTTGTATGAAGAAATATGGATTCCAAATCCATATTCTCGTGCCTCCTCTGATGTTCGTTGTCCATAGAGGCAAGCACGAGGCACCTGGCCTTCGCGCAATCAATCTCCCAAGTCTTACGGATTTCCTTATCCGCGACGCTGGAGGTGGGACCTGGGACGGGGGGAGCTTTGGTGGTAAGAAGATACCCCAGCTTGTCGTAAGTGATTGCCATTTTGACATTCCTGAGCCAATCTTTGTAGTTTGGCCCTGTCAGTATGTTTTTATCTAGAAGTAACTTAAGTCCAGTCATTTCGATTTGATCGCTGCAGGGGGGAGAGAAGAAACACTTTAGCACGATGCTCTTGCAAGTTTAGAATGGTTTTTAGTTTTTCTAAACAGGATGGCTCCCACTGTCTCTCGAATCCCTCCTCAAACCATAAAGGAAGAATTAGTCAGGATCAATCCCACCGCACAATACTTGCTTAACCGTTCAGCCAGGCCAGTGTCGGTACTTCGAGGGAGGTTTTCCAAGGCTTTCGCGAAGTTCCTTAATTAAATAACCTCTTTTTCCTGGGGGCGTAGCCCCGCTAACACCTTTCTAGGCACCTACTAGGTTTATAGCATTGATCGTTTAGTGAGAAATTTCCCGAGGAGTAGCATATACTCACAGTAGGATCGGGATCCAAATATCATTGCGTGACGAAACTGAAGGAATCCTACCAGAATCACCACACTCCAAATGGTATGCAAATCTAGCAAGTTTCAGTACTTATGAAACTCCCGATATGGATTTTTGCCCCATGCTCTTATGACCTTGACGAAGGTCAACAAATCATAAGTCACATGTCAAGTTCTTCCCGTCATTTTCCAGGTTAATTTGAACCCACCCGTATATACCCTTGACAAAGGTCAACAAGGCAATACGACTGTCCCAAACCAACGCATCTATCTATGCTACATATGAATACCCAACAGCTACCAATCTCTATGCCTTGACGAAGGTTAACAACCATAGCTTGAATACTATTGAATATTCATACGAAACGACGGAGGGCTACGAATGGTTTTGGCGAAACCGTGAACGTAGTGAACTTGATATAATCGATGGAACGAGATAGCTTTTAAAAGGAGTGGCTCAATCTCCGCATTTAAAAGTTAGTTTTGAAAAGAACCGAGTGGTTTTTCGAAAGTGTTCCAACGATTTTTAACTTGGTTTATTATCTTGCATTAGTTCTTTTAATGCGTGATATTCTTGCATTAGTTCTTTTAATGCGTCCCATCATTTAAATCCTACCATTGCAGAAAACAACCAAAATATGACGTACGCTTATGCCATTCGCATTCGCCACGGGGCTCCGTCATCACCCGTTAGGTTACTTAACTAACGACAGAGCGGGGGATGGGCTAGCGCGGCTGTAAAACATAAGCAACGCCTAAATAGTTATAAATATAGCAATGATAGACATTACAGATCACAGATGAATACATTGGATATACTAGGAATCCGCAATCCGTTCGAGCCTGCAACGAAAAGCGGATTACACGGTCGCGGTGAATAGCCAATACCCCATCCAAGACCCCTACGGGTGCGGCAAACTACCCGCCAAGTACTCGGCAGTTTGTGCACCCCTCCATGGGTCTATCCTAGGAGCAAAAATCAGTAAAAAGAATTATACAATGACGGCTACAACCCCGACCCGGTTGTGCGGCCAAACAAATAATAATATTACATCAATTTACATTTACAATGAATGAAAGAAAAACAAAAGCTCATCTCACATCCACCCCGGCTATTCACCCGCGACAGTCCAACACATTCATATACACATTCCAATATCAAACACAGATCACAGAGATGTATAACCCCGACTAATCGACTTATAGCGATTAGCCGACGTTCAATACATTCAAACATCACAGATATAACCAATATAGTTCAAGTGTAGTGAAGTTCGGAAAAATACGGAATTATAGGCCCCCAAAAACAAATTTCTATTCTGGAAAATCTGGGCACATATAATATATCTTAAAAATCCTAAAACCCTACCAGAAGAACACTGCACAAAACCCGATCACGAGAGGACCCTAAACGGCGGCGGTTCCGCGGCAAATGCCTACCTCATGCCGCGGAACCGCGGCGGTTTGAAGGAATCAGGGGATCGTTTTTCTTGGGTGTTCACACAAAACCCTGAGCCGAATTTAGGTGTATAGCAAATCTTGTTTTGACAAGAAATTTTTTTAACAGAAACTAGGGTTTTGTAAAAGTTTGGTTTTTGGATTTTTTCGGTTCCGAACTTCGTTACACTTCACTACCAAGCTAGTTTAAGTTTAGTTAGGCTCTGATACCACTGTAAGTCCATGTTGCGACCCCCGGTTCTTACGGGGAGGCGGAAACGGTATACAAATCAAATTTTTTAGCGCATGGGGCAACATGGACTAACAAAGTCGGGATCTTTTCTAAACTAAACTAGCAAACATGCAAAGGAGAGTTAACTACTCGGCAAAGTGGTTATACCTAACTTGAACTCCTTCTTCTTGAAACCTAGTAGAGGTTGATGGTTCTCTTCTCGTCGCCTTCTTCCGTCGAAGATGGATCCACCTGAGGGTTCAACCTTCGGGCTCTTTCTCGAACTTGGAGAGAACTAGAATCTTCGGCTTGCTAAACCTTTGATCCTAGAGTGAGTAGAGAGTGTCTAAAGGGTGTTTTTCTTTTAAGGAGAGGGATTCTTAACACATGAGAAGGGTTCTCCTTTTGCTAGAGGAAGAAGAAGATAAAGTGAGGAGAGAGAAGCTAAATGATAGAATGAGCTCTTTTCTTTTTGCAACCAAAACAAAAAGCAAAAGAATTATCAAATTAATAATAATAATGAAAATGAAATAGTTGATGGAAGGTTTAGGAATGACCATTATCATTTCAAACATTAAATGAATTTGCTAGAATCAAAGAGCATCTTTCTTTTGTAATGATGATGGTCAAAACTTCAACCATGGTCAACAAGTCAACCATGGTCAACAAGTCAACAAAAAAACCAACCATGACACAATTTCATTTTATTAATATTATTAATTGATATAACATAAATCCATTAGGGTTTGGAAAAAGACGACTGTCAACTGTGCATACGCACCCGTTCCGAAACCCTAATGAAAGTCCTCTTCCTCCTTCTCAAAGAACTGTGCATACACACCTGCATTCTTGTTCCGAGGAACATGAATACTGAGAGATAAAAGCAACCCCAAAACATATACCAGTATCTGACTCAAACCAGAGCCAGCCAGTAATATCCGTCCGGACTCCAAACGTGCACAAGTGCGCGGATGAGAACGAACCCTGTCGCAAAACCATGCGACCTCTACTCTGTTTTGCCCAGAGGCGAATACCCTCTGTGTGGGACTCTAAAGACTCGACACTACGCTGGCAGTGGGTTTAACCACAGACCGCAAGCGGCACTAGCTGTGCGTAACGGTCCCCAGGTAGATGCCGACAAGAAGGCTGACGAGGTGAACCCCATCTGAACTCCTACTGAGTCTGAATGTGACAGTCTCCGTACAGTCCGGTCTGTTCGTCTGATACATCGCATGTCGGGCCTAGGGGGCGGTAAACGTCAGTCCCCCAATAGCGGTACAAGTCGTGTCGGAATGAAGCCCAAAACACCCTGAGATAACACTGGAAGCCTACCAGTATATCTCGCTTGCCCTGGCCAGGGACTACTCGTGTAATGGCTCTCCTAGACACAGCACGATGTCAACCCCCAATACCGGGAGAGACGAATCCTGTCTAACCGTCACTGCCTCCAAGTGCTTCGGGACTGTACCCAACCACCACCTGTTTGCACGACTCCTTTGAGCCGTGGTAGGGTAGTGATCAAAGTGCAGTGGGAACACACTCGAGGCGAAGTGCCAGTGTCAAGTCAGCGGACTAAGCTGTACTCATGTCACCTGGGAACTGATAACTGACGATAGGTATAATACCAACCTGTCAGTTCCCGACGAGTCCTGTCCAGTGTACTCGTAACCCAACGAGCACCCGTATACTATCTCCAGTACGACGTACTGATGGCAGTGGGACAGACCATCTCCCACACTGGGATGAGAAGCGCATACGCTAGTCTACTCTGGAGTATCGATGCCCTGTCTCGATAGTCCTGCGACTAGGGACCTGTATAAGGATGTGCTTATAGATTACCCAGCCCCCACTAGTGTGACTGCCATCACAACGCTGGTAATCAAGCAAAGATCCTAAGGGCTCCACTAATGCGTATAAGTGATATACTAAAATAAACACAAGTACACATTGAAGTAGAAACAAACCAAGTAGCATACTACTATATTGAGCAAGATTGTTTATACAAGGTGAATATCCCAAGCTTCCATTAAGTAATATACAAACTAGTATGATACAGTAATGGCCTCTAGGGCATATACACTAACATTATATTGTAGTTATCACACAGTGGTTTCTCCACATAGGATTTGAATATTATATCTGGCATTTTGGTTACTAGATCCATGGTTTTGGATCTAGATTTGGGTAGTTTCCTAATCTGGGTACTTAGACAGCATTCTAAAAGTGTTTTAGAATGGACGACTCCGAGCATGGTGGTGTACCGGCAGGTGATGGAGTCACCCTCTCTAAATGTGTCTTACAGACTAAAGGGGAGAGATGTGCATGATTGGCATATCACTTGCTTATGCAATTAAGTCAATCATGAGATGTCAAGTACCACACCAGATGTTGTTTTTGCACTAGATGCAATAAGTTTTTATTAATCCAATCCTGGAGAAACATTCGGAAGCAGTCTTTGAACACAAGTAGATGTTCTGGGGATTTGATAATGACAGCCTCCTTCGGGAGACAGTTATCATTCCGGTATTCCAAGGTGACCTGGATGACAGAGTGACTGTCAGAGTTATAGTTTTCCCTCTGACGAGGGGCAGTAATTTGTACAGGTGGTCTAAGCGGATACTGAGGTAGGCGTGGCGCAGGATACTGATTAAATTCAGTTGACGATATATTCTAAGAAGTTTGCCGGATTTGGAGTTCATTTATGAACTGGGTCCCATCAGATATCCAGACATATTCTAAGACAGGTATTGCTCATTTTGGAAGATGGATTTCTCTGCAAACTTGAGATAAAGAGAGACATAGAAAGAAACATCAGGGCTGATCCACTCACTGAGGCTATTTCTCGAACGCAATAGTTTTACAAACGAGCTTTGTAAAGCTGATTAGTAGAGAAATTGGGTGTTCGGTATCACACGGGCTGTGAGTATGCGACACCGCAATAATTAGCCTTAAGTGTAAGTGGGAGATTGTTGGTTATAGTGCCCTCAAAGTCAATTATTGGATCACAGGCACGTGATTGCAATGATTGAAGGAGAACCTATACCGGTAGGACAGTCTTACTCGAGATGATAGTATGCTATCTGGTTTGTCTTTATCATCGTGTACATGCTTCAGGTGACATTACAGATCACTATTACATGTTGATAGAGCCCTTGGGATTTTTTCTTGACTACCAGCAGTATGATGGCGATCTTATACGTGAGAGTTGGGTAGTCTATAAGCACATCCTTAAAACGTCCCTAGTCGTGGGAGTTTCGAGTCTGGGCATCGATACTCCGAGAGTAGACTAGTGTATACGGATCGAGACCGCGACGAAGGGCGATGGCCGGTCTCACAAGCCATTGGTGTCAGTTGGTTCACCTAAGATGTATACATATGCTCATTGGGTTATAAGTACACCCGACGGACTCGCCGGGAACATGCTACTTGGTATTATACCTATCATTAGATAGCAGTTCCCTGGTGACATGTGTACAGGTTAGTCTATCGACCTGAGATCGTCATTTATCTTGTGTGAGTTCCCACTGTGCTTTGATTACTACCCTACCATGGCTCAAAGGAGTCGTGCAAACAGGTTTTAGTTGGGTACAGTCTCGAGCCACATGGAGGCAGTGAGCGGATCGGCAGGGGATTCGTCTCTCCCGGTATTGGGGGTGATATCGTGCTGTGTCTGGAGAGCCATTACACAAAGTCCTTGGCCAAGGCGAGTAAGATTTACTGGTAGGTATTCCAGTAGTTTCTCAGGGTGTTCTGGGCTACACTCCGACACGACTTATACCGCTATTGGGGGTCTGACATTTACCATCCCCCTATGCCCGATATGCGATCTCATAGACGAACGGACCAGACTGTATGGATATTGTCACTGTCAGGCTCAGTAGGGTTTCAAGATGAGTTCGCTTGTCGGCCTCCTTTTTGCTCAATACCTGGGCAGCCGTTACGTACAGCTAGTTCTACTGACGTGCTTGTGGTTAAACCCACTGCCAGCGTATTGACGAGTCTTTAGAGTCCCACACAGAGGGTTTCCCTAGTTCGGGCGAAACATTGTAGAGGCCGTATGGTTTTATGGCAGGGTTCGATCATATACATGCACTTGTGTATGGATCATGTTCGGACGGATCATACTAGTGGGGTTTGGTTTAAGCCTGATCCTAGTATTAGATTGTTGGATTACTTTCGTCTCGTTGTATTCGTATTCAGTCGGAATACGGATGCAGGTATGTATATATGGATGAGGGGTATTCTTATAATTCGTTACGAGATTGAAGACCGAAGGACACGGATCGATCGGTATAATATCATTTACCACTTTACAGTTTACTAGTATAGGGTTAATGACACGATCCGGGATTTAGGGTTACGTTAGCGCCGGTTTTAAAAGTTTTTGTTCCGCATTTGGCTTCGGATTGACGGCCGGGGCACTGGCGTAGCCTTACAGTTGTTAAAATATCTGTTGTTTGCCTTTCAGCTGTTCAATCAGACGCGGTTGCCATATCAGCTCTTGCTTTTTAGGAATTACCGCTGCACGTAACCGGTGCTGCTGGTGTTATAGAAGTTTCCGGTCTGACTGTTGTCATTGTTGAGGAAGAGAAAGAAGTGGGAATATCCACGGCCCTGGAATCAACAGTTAGTTGAATTCTCGGTGCAAGAGTTCTCATATCCGGTCAACCAGTAACCGGTGTGGGAGTATGAGAATAAGCTGTAAGAGGATCTATCCCTTTCTTCCCGGGAGTGACATATTCAAAGGAAACTTCCTAAGCTTGAAAGATTACTACCAAGCTGAGGGGGCTAGCTAAGACTCTCTCATTCATATGTTATTCCATCCCTAACATCCGATTCGATAACAGTAAGAGTGGATTCAAGACTTTCAACCTTCTGCTTGGCTCTCGGGACTGAGACCGTCCTACTAGGAAAAAGATTCTATATCCCATATGTATTAACAAGCGTGCTACTGGCTTTTAACCGGATTGCTACTCCTTCACTTGGAAGACCGACTTAACATACGCTCCTACTGGCTGAATGGAATTCGTACTCTCACTAACGGACTAAAAGCATGACTTCTTAGCTGGCTTATGGGTGTAGTAAGAGAGATCTCTTTAATACTAGATTCCCTCTCCCAGCAATCAAACGGATTATGCAAGAAAACAAGAAATAATGCGAGTGCTCAGGTGTCGTTTTACCGTGTTTTTGAGCATAGGGTAAAACTATCTGTACTAGCTGTCTTAACTACCAGCAAGAAAACGGATTATATGCAAGTTTTGAATACGTTATTCAAACCAATCGAGCCTACTATATTCAGTCGCGCTCATCCCTTGCTTTCTTGATGTCGCAAATTCCTTTGGGGGGATTCGAAGATGATCCCGATTTCTTGGAAGAACGTTTGTAGGCCGAAATCTCTAGGTTTAACAAGTCTCATTACCTCCAACCGGGCATCAAGACTCATGTTGGCGACTTCTTCATCGTGATGGGTTATAGGCGGCATGGATGCATCGGGTATACTTGTGCTCTCAATCCTTTTGGTCCGTCAATCGTTTCGGATCGCCAACCATTCTTTTCTTAATTGTCGGGAACATCTCAAGGATTGGGTTGACTTCAAGGTGGCAATGGTGATGAATTTCTCTTCATCTTGGACCTTTGGCTTCAAGAAAGCTCACTCATTGAGAGGTATGGAGATCGGATTCGAGACAACCTTGGTCTCCCCATTGACACCACTGTCTCCTTCTTAATCAATAAGAGTAGGTAGGCTATCCCACCCGGCCGGAGTCTCTTTCTCCACTCATCTTACCGAGGCATGGCCGACCATTTGCGCCATACCGATTCACCATGATATGGGAGATGATTCTTGCACTTGGAAGCCTGGCCCCAATAGACGGTTCACATCGAAATCTGCCAAAACATCTCTCTCCCAACAATCTACTCTTGTTCCATGGGCCAAGCCAAGTTCGTATGGCATTCTAGCTCCATCCCAAAGAACAAGTTTTGATTACCATTCAAGGAAAACTAAAGACTAGAGATGTCATCTTATCTAGAGAGCTAAGATCCGATGTCGAATGCCCTCTTTGCCAATCTCTTGATGAAAGCCATGCACACCTCTTCTTCTAATGTGAGTATGTACATTGGGTGATACTGAGGGCCTTAGATGTGGAGTTGATCTTCTGTGTGGGAGCCTTCATGATATCGTGCTTGCCATCAATGGCCCCGAAAGTAGACCAAACCAAGGGTCTATCTTACCTGCGGTGGTGGCTAATGTAATATGTCACATTTTGAGAGAGCGCAACAAGAGGTTGCACAACAATGTCTCCCGTTCGAGAGAAGCAAGATTGAGAGAGATCATCTCCAATCTATCTCTTAGGTTTGTAAAATCTAACCTCCAACCAGGATTTCTCATGAAAAATTGGCATATCCTACCTACTGTTGGAGTAAAAATTTGCACCCCGGTTGACCGAGTCAAAGTCGATGTCAACCCCCAAGCTAGGTGGGCCCAAGCCCAGGTCAAACGGGCCCATGCCCAAGTCAAGCCCGCGGCCAGCCTCCCCATGCCAACAACAAAATCATGTAATAAATAATTTTTATGTAATTTTTTATATACATGAATGTATGCAAAATGGGCATAAAGCCAATATTTTGTAAGCCCATGGCTTATGTGTAAAAATGAAATGACACATGAGCCATGGGATAGGCAAAATGCCATTTTGTAAAGCCCAATGGGCTATATGTAAATATGTAAGCCTATATAAGGCAACATGATGATGAATAAAGGATAATACTTTTCATTCTCTCAAAAACCTAGGGTTTGTGCAACTTTCCCTTTCATGAAGGTTCCAAGCCTTCTTCTTTCTTTTTGAATTAAATCAAGAGTTTTACTCTTCCTTTTTCAAAACTAAATAGTTTTTCACTACAAAACCCACAAAGGGGAACTCAGATCTTCCATCAAATCTCAAAAAGAAGAGATTTTTAAAATCTCACTTCTCTTGATCTTCAAGATCCGGCTAAACAAAGGAGGAAGAAGGAGACCCATCTCCAGAAACGCCACTTTGGGGAAGAACTAGGGCTCAAGGGGAGAAGCCCTTCATCAGCTTCAAAACATCTTAGGAGTTTAACTCCTCATATATATATATATATATATATATATATATATATATATATATAACATACAGAATAATAAGTGCTCCTTTCTAGAAGTACAACTCCCATTGCAGGGACTAAGTCCCTTTTTGCTGCTCGAGCACCCACGTGCGGACACGTGGTGCGCTAGCGCTCAGAGCACTAGCGCTCTTGCGCTCAGAGCGCTAGCGCCCACGTGCCGACACGTGGCGCGCTAGCGCTCTTGCTCTCAGAGCGCTAGTGCCCAGAGCGCTAGCACCCGAGCGCCCACGTGCCGATACGTGGTGCGCTAGCGCTCTTGCGCTCAGAGCGCTAGCGCCCAGAGCGCTAGCACGCGAGCGCCCACGTGGTGGCTAGCGCTCAGAGCGCTAGCGCCCAAAGCGCTAGCGCCCGAGCGTCCACGTGGTGCGCTAGTGCTCAGTGCGCTAGCGCTCTTGCGCTCAAGTGCTAGCGCCCGAGCGTCCACGTGCTGACACGTGGTGCGCTAGCGCCCAAGCGCTGGCGCTGGCCCCATGTATCCTTTGGATGGCTTTTCCTTTTTTTTATATATATATATACATACATACATATATATATATACACACACACACACATATGTATACATATACACATATACACACATACTCTACAACACTATCCCCCTCAAAAAAAATTTGGGCCAGGGAGCTGCCCCGCACCCCGCAAGGGGGCTGCTAGCCCTCTTGACCCCCATCCCGCTATCAGGGTAGCGGGACCCCCGTAAAAACTCTGCGTGGCTCCCGATATATCCAAGCCCCCTCCGAAACAAAACACACGTGCACTGCACATTGAGTTCGCATGACCAGTTTAACCCATCAATCGGAGGTTCCCTCGCTCCAAAGGCGAGGGGTAATTAACGACAGCTTAGTCCGCGGCTGCCGAAGATTCGGATCCCCACAATCAATAAACCCCTGCCTACCCCAGGAAGGGGGAATCTGTAATGTGCCTGATAAGCGCGCGCGTATTCCCATCTCAATGGGGTGACGAAAAACACCCTACACCTACTTTTCTAAGGGATTGAGTGCATGAGCTATCAACTTGTGGTAGCCTTGCTTGAGGATTCGTGAGCCATTGACATGTGAGAGTCGGAATCCTTTTCTTTTCTTGTTTTATTTCATTTTAATACTCCATCTTTACTTTTATATCTTTTTATAGAGAACAAATTAGTTGACTTGCGCCTCATAACCAAGATTTTTGTGATGATCTTATACCCTTATCAATGACTACCCCACACAAACTTATAGGGCGATAATGTTCAGGCAAAGATTCATAAGCTGATGAAAGATCGGGCTACTTTGAAGCTTGCCCATTAAGGAAAAATGGGTATGATTGGAATACCTTACTTGAGCTATTATTTCTGTGCCGATCTGGTCAGGTAGGATGCGAAACCAGTGCAGTAGACGAGTGATGGCAACAATGGGGACCCTTATCTGCCAGGCGGGTGATCATCTTCTTATTCTTATCACGAGAAAGCAAAAGTAGTTAGTTGTTAGAGGCGAACCAAAGGTGACACAGCAAAGTCTATCAGGGATGGTGCCCTAGTATGGAAAGAAAGACCTGACCTGGCCTGACAAGGACGCTTCCGGTCGAAAGGCATTAGAGCGATAGGCAAGCGTGGATTTCCCTGTCACGGAAAGAGAGCAGTGAAAACCGTCGGAAAAGAGAGTGGAGTTTGATTGACTTCACTAAGGGAATCGAGGTTGACTGGTTGGTTGTCCATCTAGGTGAGTATCGAACATGGTATCTTTCTACCTCCATGCGCTCATTCATTTTGAAGGAGTTGGATCACTTTCTTGTTCACCTGTACGAGATTGCTTTCTCACCTATCCTTAAGTAGCCTTTGATACAGCTTTATTATTAGCATTGAATTTTTAATAATGAAGAGGAACTATATACGAAGTAAGAAGACTATATGCCGAATTGGGGAATCAGATGATCGTCTTCTCAAGTCTCAGGGCGTTAGGGTTTTGAGATGATGTCCTTAAGAATCAGACTATATGCCGAATCGGGTTATCATCTGATCGTCCACACATTTCTTAGCTATTATAACATGAAAATTCTATTTTCAAAGATAGCATTATTCCTCTTCCTTCGGTTCGCGCAGTAGTTCAGTTAGCCTTATTCTTTTGCTTTGCTGAAACCGTTTCAATGACGGTTGCCTGGAAGCTGTGGATTAGAAGGATGCACAACTTGTATTGTATTGTCTTTTTGACTCGAAGGATGTTCAAGTGATAGTTTGAAGTTCCGATCCGGGGGCGACTTTCTATATTTTTTCAATAGGCGGCAAAAGCAAGGCCTAGCCATCCTTGTTGGACCCGAAGGCATGAACCTCTGATGAAGTTGTGCAACTGGCCAATCCTAGCCTAAGTGTCCACTCGATCTTAATCTTTTGAAAGTAGCTATTAGCAGGCCAAAACCCCAACGTCTGAATCCAACCTTAGTAAGGACCTTCCACCCAGACCTGACAAGCAACTAATGGGCTTGAGAGAAGAGAGATGGGAACTACGTCTAGCTGATGATAAAAGCCCGGAAGGATATGACTCTGCTACGCGCCTGGATTCTGGGAGATCAAGGTTTTGCCAAGCTCGTAGTTGTTCGATCACAAAAGGTGGCACTAGATGATATCCCTTGACGAGCAGACCTCTTGTCTACCAGGCGAGCGAGTTCATTATCAAGTCTATACGCATCTTGATGGCCCTACGCTGGACAAGCGAACAACGGAAGGTCAACCGTTGCGCCTGAACGAAATCAATGAGAAACAATCCCAACAACCAATCCCCGCTAGCTTTGATTCCACTAAGCCTTCCTACATATATTCAAATCAGTACAAAGGCAAGTAACTATTTAGAGGGAAAAAGATAAGAAAAAGATGGACTATGCCACCTGGCCGCTACAAATAAAAGAAAAGTATTATGCGAGTGATACCAATCAGACACAATTTTCAAAAAGGAATCATCATCTAATGCTAATAATAAAGCTGAATCAAAGGAAAAGAAGTGAAAAAGCAGAAAGAAGTCAATGTGAGAAAGCAAAAAAGGTAACGAGGCTCCCGAAGGAGTAAGATTTTCTTTTCCGTCTATGTCCTTTAACCAACAATCTGGTTATTAAGGAGGAAGACATGATTCATTTTTTACAGTGCACATTATTTAATATAATTGAGAACTTTTAAAGTTCCGATTGTTGAGATACTTGATTGGCGAAGAACACACCAGTGAGGTGAGGCAACGAAGCAAAGAGAGACTAACTAAGTTTTTAGAAGAGAGAGGTGACTCCCGATGACTCTTCCCTTTGTTCGGTCAAGGCGAGGATATGTTTGATCTGCCAGAAGAACTCTTTCCTTATGAAAGAGTCCTGTTCTGCTATATGGGCTTTAACACATCAATTTCACTATCCTATTCTTCCAGCAGAGGAGAGCTTTTAGAAGTGAAATTGGTCCATTGATACCTATAATTGTTTCAACCAAGGCCGAGCACTCTTCTCGATTTTTTGGATGCACTCTTGCTTTAAGTAGCTGAAACCTATATGTGGAAAAGTTTCTTATTTCGAAATGGCATTCTATAAGCTCTCACTCAAACAAGGATTTCCATTACTGTACTAAAGCAGAATCAGTGGACATAGAGCATGTCCCCCTCCTGACACCTTACCTTAGCGGGTGAACTATAAATATCTCTTTTACCTCTTCTACTTTTTTTAGATGAACCATCAATATAGAGTGGGAAGAGGATTGGTTCGGCCGCTTCTTCTGGCTGAGGCACTATTTCCTCCTTTTCTTTAGTGGCGGTGCATTTCACTAAGGAGTCTGCTGAGACTTGTTCTTTGATGGATGACCGAGGTCGATACTGAGTATCAAACTCTCCCGATCACTTCACCAATCGTCACAAGGTCTCAGGTTCTTGCAGAACTGCTTCAGGGGCAGGTCGGTCAATACCACGATCATGTGCGCTTGAATGTAGGGCCTTAGCCTCCTGGCTGATGTTACTAGGGCATAGGAGATCTTTGAAATCTTTAGGTCGGTCGAGACCTTGCATCGAGGAGTCTTCATTATCTCAGCAGACAGCAAATTTGCTCATCATCATAATCGAGTATGAAATCGACACCTTTCTTTGAAAAAAATCTCAAATTGCTTTCCTTCCCAAAAGTCGTTTTCTCTCTGGCAGAAAGGAAGGAACTTTGGTGCCCATGAGGCAAAGCTTTGATTTAAGGTGTTTGGGAAAACTGAGGAAATTAAAGTCTTAGAGCGGAGACTGAAAACTATGTGGCAACTTCTTCATGACTTTGTACTGATAGATCTATATGGAGGCTACTTCTTGACTCCTTTCCGCTGCAAAGAGGATTCTCTACATGTCCTAGATGATGGTTCATGGATGGTACTAGACCACTATATGACTGTAAATGAAGACCAGAGTTCAGACCGGCTATGGCAGATATCACGTCGACTCTTGTCTGGCCACACCAACCCTACCAGGGATCCCCATTTCATATTTCTTACAAAGAGCACATGCTTTTTTAAGATTGGTAACAAACTGGGTAGAACTATAAAGGCCGACAAGTAGACCTGTGAAACTTCAGGAGGCAAATATGCTAGAGTATGTGTTGAAATAGATCTATCTAAAGAAGCCATTGACTCCCTATGTCAACATGAATACCCATCTCCAAGTTTGAATATTCCGGTCTACACCTTATCCTTATGTATTTTTAGTGTGGAATTGTTGGGCACAGGATGGGAATTTGTCCAAGAAAAACGGGTAATCCAGAGGAAGAGGAAAAAGGACGGACCGAGGAGATTAAGGCAGAAAAGCCTTTTGGCAATCAACATGTTTTGGGTGAAGAAGGAGGGTCCGAAAGGCGCCCCTTTTCCCCGGGGATGCTGGCCCAAACCCCAGCTTCAAATCTTACCACAATCAAGCAAGTTTCAAAAAATTCTTCCACCAATCATTTTTTCATTCACTAGATTAGAAAAATCCACCAGAGCCCCCTTCAATCTCAGAGGTAAATGGATCTTCCCTCTACCTCCATCCTATCTCCTACCTACCTCCACCACTTAAGGACCTCCCCTTTTTCCTCTAATCCACCGCCTGGTGGACGATGAAGAGGTGAACCTGCTCATGGCGAATTCGAGCGAGAGACCACACTTGGTTCTTCACGACCACAGAGTAGATGAGATATGGATCAATTTCATGACATTGGGTCCAAGGCCGGAGACAATAATAGAGTTGGGGGTGACAGTGTGAATACCTAAAAATCTAGCATAGGTGATTGCCGAATTGATACACTGGAGACTAACCCCAGGAAATTTACCGATGATTATGTCCAGCCCATGGCTTCATAAACCCATTATTCATATGCCAATGAAGATCTTTGTGTGGAATTGTAGAGGTGCTACAAACAAGGAGTTTCGGCGCAATTTGCCTGAGGTGATTGCTGCCTACGACCCTATTGTAGTCCTTGTGCTAATGGAAACCAGAACTTCGAGTGTTCGTGTAGAACCTATCTTGAGACGTTCAATATTCAACTTGAATGTGTTGAAGCAAGAGAGAGTCAGGAGAGGCTGGATGGAATGATGAAGCTCCTCCGATAGGGAGAGGTTGGAATCCATTTTTTGGGATGAAGAATCTACTGCTGAGATCATTTGTGCTTGAGTGCCTTCATCCACAACAGTCATTTCATTCAGAGATCAAAATAGACCAAGCAAGGGATGAGCAGCGCTAGCGTGAAGTATAGCGGTAGGCGCCTTGCATATAATCCATTTTCTTGCTGGGATAATACATAAGAAAGAAGCTGTAGACAATCTCCGACGTGGCGTGCAAGGCCCCATGCAAATGCAAATCCCTACGTTGGCCGATCGATGCGCACAAAAGGAGAGCTTGTCCATCTAGAAAATGCATATGTTAAGTCGGTCAATCGATCAAACGGGCAGCTGGGTCGTATTAGCAAGCTTGATATGCCGGGAAGATTTCACCGGCCCAACACGTCTTCCTTTTCCGGCAACAGAAGATGTAAAAGCAAGACCAGTGGTTTCAGTAGCACTACTGAGTTTGCATCCGCTATTTTTTCACCAATGGAATCAATGGGGTTGGTCTTAGAATTAATCTACCCGCATCGGAGGGAGAAGCGGAGTCGGAAGCGGGAGGGAGTCAATTACAGAAAGAGTAGAGACGGATATTGGGTAAGTTTCAAAAGCTCCGGCCATGTCAACTATGATGCTCTCGCTGCCGCCAGTCCTTCCACCAGTGAATGCTGGCACACCCTACTTCTCGAACCTCCGTGTCTAGGTCCTGCCGAAAAAGACTGTATGCAAATGATTTACCATCCATCCCACTCATTCATTAAGTGCCTTCGGTGAGACGCGGCCCACAACAAACGAAGGGGGTGGAGAGAGACCGAAGAAAGAAGAATTGTATTGAATGCTACACCGGGATCGGCAGCTTCCAGTGAAGACAAAATGGGTCGGGCAGGTTTAGGAGGATCGGGCAGGAAAAACGGGGTTCGAACCCGCGACTTCTGGCGTGACAGACCAGCACTCTAACCAACTGATCTATTTTCCCCTTTCATCACTACTGTCGATTCTAAAGTAACCTACCGCTTTGTCACTAGACAAACGTAGCTGTACTACAACAGCATGTCGTTCGCCTTTGGTACTCTTTTTCTTTGAGTAGTACGACAAAAGAAACGGCTCTGCTCGCGACGACTCAAATGGGGCTCCGCGCTCTATCTGCTATCAAGTTAGTTGGCGCTACACACGACTTCAGTTGACAAAAGCGAACAACATAGCACTAGCTCCCGCGGAGAACTTTCGTTTGTTTGCCTTCTATCTAAACTACTGACCTGCCGGTGAACAGCCGGTTACTAAAAAAAGAATAAGACGTAGTGAAAAAGTACCAAAACAACTAAAGCCTATATCCCACTACGTAAGGGTTCCCTGTTCCTATGAGCCTTGAGTAGGAAGCGAGCGATGTGAGGCTTATGCTCGCTACGGAGCTAAGGGATTCCATCACCTTGACTTGAGTCAATAGGTAGGGTCAACTACACCAAAGTGGAAGGGCCACTATCTAAGCTATTAGTGGGCTTGTTTTTTCTATTGAAATACTGAACTGAATCGAATGAAGTCGTCTTGCATAACAAGACTATAGGTCGCCAACGCCTAGAAGTACAAGTAGTCGCCCTACCGGTCACTCTCAAACTCACTACTTGGGTGACGAAAGTCACTTAGCTTCTTTAGTATGGCTTGCATACGAAGGGCTTTCCAAAGATCAATACCCCCTCGGGATTCAGAAGAAGCAGATAGAGCAAGGGCCTCCTCTTTCTGTCAGCTCTTCCGAAGGAATTGCATGTAGAGACAGTAAGTAATTGGGGCTTATAGTTTAATTGGTTGAAACGTACCGCTCATAACGGTGATATTGTAGGCTCGAGCTCTACTAAGCCCATCTAACCTGCTTCATCAATGACTCCGGTAGTCACCTAAACCACTCTCTCGGGCCTCTCTTCTGAATGCGAAAGAAGATTCGATCAACGTACCAGGGCTTAGATACTTCGACACCTTGATCTTCAACTGGGGTCACTTAGTATTTAGTATAAAGACAAAATGGAATTGCTTAGACATCAAGGCAACCTTCAAATTGCTTTTGTTTGGGCTTATTCTCATTCTTCTTTCATGGCTTCGCCAAGCTAGAGCCATATCCTCCACATATCACCAATGCTAAGAATTCCCTCCCAACCAAAGGGAGCATCATCATCATCCAAGCAGATAGCAAAGCCGGAATCTCTACTGAAGAAGATGAAGTAAGCTACCTTCCGTCACTTGAAGAGGAGGCATCCTCAAGGAGATCAAGAGACGGCCTAGGAAGGAACCCGTAATATCCATGTTGGACGTCGAATTCCCCTGGTTGATGAATCTCAACAGACATGTTGTAACTGGGCGCTCCGAGCCTATCCAGCTTACAACAACCGTGTTTAACAACAGTCCTTGTTGCTATATTTGAAGTTTGTCGACGTGCATGGGAGATCATGGCACAACTAGACAAGTATATTCTGGCCTTGGTCAAAATGGTCAAGGAAGAAAGACTCCTATCGAGAAAACTGGGACTAACAATGTATGGATTGGGATACAAACCAACTAAAATGTCATCCAAAAACAAGTGCCATTGACTCTAACTATAAAGCAAATGGCAAGTCAGTTCTTTACACAAAGAACTTTGTCATGAAAGAGAGAATTTTACCCTCTTTTAGCTTCAGCTCTGAATGACAATGGTTGAGACTTTGTAAACGCAATGCACCTCGTGTCATACGAAGAAATGGAACATCCTTCTTTGAGAGGAAGTGAGTACTTGCTGGAGGAACTCGAAGACCTAGCTCTAAGACAGAAGCCGATGCTAGAAAGAGAATACCCATGAAAATGAGGGCAAAGCTTCAAAAAAGGTTTCATTCCATCAGGAAGTCGAATCCCTCTACCAGAGAAGAATCATCCGACTAGGGCTAGTTGTGAAGAATAGGTTGGCCCTCAACCTGGGTGAATAAAAGGCGGTGGTCCATCAGCAGAACAAAAGGTGGAGTAGCCAGTATCGGCATTATAACCAGTACCGAAAAAGACTATGACAAACAATAATTCCGGACTGCCGCTTCATGTGTAGTAGGGGTGTTTTTCTGTCTGCGCTTGATGTCGCCTTTTCCTTGTTAGGAAGGTCGCCCATGCAATAGATATGACTTCAGATCTGGGACTGCCAGACCCTTATCTTATATATATTATTTCTGCGAGAAGAAGGGTCACAGGAGTACACAAGGAAAACTGAGCGCTAACCAAGAACGAAGAGGTGTACCAGTGGTGAAGGATAAAAAAGTCCTTCCTTCTCTAATCAGCCCCATTTGCTTTGTAGTTGCTCTCCGAGAGAGTCCAACAGGATTTTTTGTCACGGCATCCTATCCTGTTGACAAAGCCAACCGGCTATCTCTATTTCAAAGGTGAACTGGGGGGCGGGCAAAGAAGAACTGCATGAAAGAACTTTACAAGATCTAAGCGTTGGACTAACAATTTGGACTGTAAGGATCCCCAATGAACGTTTATCCAGTTCCCTCTGCACCTTCAGGTGGACTAGACTTCAATTGCCTGTAGCACAAGCTCCGGCATAAGTCCTTCTATTCGTCATCACTGCCTTTATGCTCATCATTCTTACTGAAGCTTTCGTTTATTATATTTTGACTCCGTGGGAGCTTTTTCCTTTCCAGGACAGGCTTCAACAGAGTTTTATACTCCTACTCCCAGCAAGAAAACGGATTATATGCAGGGCTTTGAAATATAGCGCGCTCAATAAAAACCAATTGAGCGCTAGCGCTAGTTTCTATGGTTTCTTGCTGGTAAATAAATGAAATTGACCAGCGGTGAACACGGGCGCGGAGAAGACGGAGACCATCTCGGCGCTACAATTCCAGTGTAGACGCGTTATACGCAGACGACATACTAATGCTATTGACACCTGGCTATCCAGATAAAAACGGAAAGATTGATAGCGGCCCCTCCCATGAAATCGTTTGCTATGAGGGAAGCGCTTTCTCACTCATATGTGAAAGACATAAGATTTTTACGAGTATAATAGAAAGTATATACTCGACTTATTTTTAGTGGATCCCGTAGTCTTCTGGACAGTGGACGGTACTACTCTGCATTGTCTTCACCCATCTAATGCGTTTGTCGCCAAGACTCACTTGATGTTGGGCGATCTAGTTCCGACTGATGTTGTTCCTTCTCTTGGGAATGAGACTTATAAAATGTCCGATCTTTTTTATTGACCACCTTCTTAAGGGACTTCTTCCCCGCTAGCTAGCGTGCCAAAGCAACCCGGGACCCCCGGAAGGGTCACTACTCAAGTACGCTACCTAAGAGATAGGGGAGTTTTGAAGCTCCTTCGAATCTTGCATTTCTTTTGAAGTTCGATAATTTTTTATGTATCTTTCTAACAAAAGAACCGCCATTTTACTGAGAAAAGTTTTGTGCTGCTCGCCACTCCCCGAGGCCAAGGACGGGGTCGAACTGTCTGTTAGTTGTATGTATGCCCTAGAGGCCATTATTTTACATATGATGTATATTATAGTGGATGCTTGGACATATATAGAGAGGACTTTCTTGCTCAACATGATAGTATGCTATCTGGTTACTCTTTATCTTAACATGTATACTTGTCTCTTGATACTGTCTTATGGTTACATGTTGGTAAAGCCCTTAGGATGTGTACTTGAATACCAGGATTATGATGAAGCTAATACTAGTGGGGCCATGATCGTCCACAAGTTCATCCTTTAATGTTCATAGTCGTGGGTGTATCGAGACAGGGTATCGATATACCAGAGTAGACTAGCATGTACGCTTCTTGAACCATGAGATGGACGATAGATGATCCCATATCCATTGGTGTTTGACGTCAGAGATGGTATACGGGTGCTCAGTAGAGACTGGGTACACTGGACGGACTCGCTGAGAACTCCTAGATGGTATTATACCTGACGTTAGATAGCAGTTCTCTGGTGACACTGGTACAAGTTAGTCTGTAAACCCGAGATCGTCATAGAGTCTTGTGTGATTCCCACTGTACTTTGATTTCCACCTTACCACGTTCAAGAGGAAGTGCAAAACGGTGGTTTTTGGGTACAGTCCCGAGTCACATGGAGGCAATGAGCGATAGGAGAGGATTTCGTCTCTCCCGGTATTGGGGGTAGATGTCGTGCTGTGCTCGATTGGATACAATTGGAAGTCCCTGGCCAGGGCTGATTTAGAGATTTACTAGTAAGTGTTATCAGTAGTTTCTCGACCTGTTATGAGCCTCATATCGGCATGACTTATCTAGTTATTGGGGTCTGACGTTTACCACCCCTAGACTGGATATGCGACATCTCAGACGAAGAGATCGGACTGTATGGTAGTGTTACTGACAGGCTTTACAGGACCTAGAGCAGGCTTGCTTGTTGATCTTTTGATCGCTCAATACTCGGGTAGCCGTTACGTCCAGCTAGTACCGCTGACGGCTTGTGGGTGCTTGATGTGATTATCACCTACTGCCGGCGTATTGACGAGTCTTTAGAGTCCTACATAGAGGTTTTACTGGCTCAGGCAAAACGAAGAAGGAGCACATATGTGATATGTGTGGGACCGAGATTAATACGAGTATGAGATACCGTATTTTATTCTCGCGATATTTGTATCGGTCAGTTATATATGATATAGCCGAGTTATCGAATCAAGTGTTGATTCGATAAGTTGATACATATAATATTAGTCGGTTATATGTAATATAGCCGGATTATTAAATCAAGTGTTGATTTGATAGTTCAGTGTATAATTGTATATTTGTTATACTAGTTTACATTAACTAATATTAGCTCACTTAAGCATTTATTTTTCTCACATGTGCACACTTAATATATATGTGATATATATTAATTATGTTTTATTATGTGTCATGGTTGATGATACATGCAACATGGGTGTATGAGACTTACACCATGATAAAGATAATGTAGGGTTTATTTATTTATGGAAATTCAATTATTAATTGGAAATTAGTCACATGGCATGAAGCTTCATGAAGCTTTGAGATCCATTGACTTGGTCCACTAGTTTTGTCTTACACTAGATATTTGTTAACTCAACCATTATCTAAACGCATGGTTAAGTCTCTACATGAGTAATATTAGATATTTTCTCACCCATGGTTGCCATTCACTCTCACAACATTATCTCTCTTCATCTTCTTCTTCAAAGCTCAAGAGCTCTCTAGGTTTTGTAAAAGTGAGAAATAAAAGTGAGAAAATTAATTCTAAAGTGAGCAAAAATCCTACTTCATCATTCTCTACTAGATTAACACTTTAGTATAGGGTGTTATCTTCACTAATCTCTCATTAGTGAAGTAGTATCTTGAGTTAGTTTCTCCTCGACGTATATCGGCCTCGAAGACTTCAAGCAAGTTCATTCTTTTCACCTTGAGAAACCATGCTAGAGTCCGGTAGATCACTACTTGGAGCAAAGGGACTACTACAAGAAACTATTGAAGTGAAGGACCGGTCTACAAAGGTTGTATTCCGTTATCACTTAGAAGTAAAGTAGTTTACTTTATGTTTCGTATGATTCTCTAGTTAAAGATTCTAGTGTAGGGTTCTCTAAAACGGCAAAAATTTGAAAATGGCATGGACGATGCCTCCCGAAACCTTGCTGTCGTTCATAGGAACCCTACACTTTCATTCCAGGATTTGCAGTCCGATACATTTCTATTATGTTACCTAGCCAAACCCGCCAACTCATGTGCCAAAGTCAAGCGGTTGTTCTTCCTTCCCTCTTTTTCTATATTTGCGGTGGCGGGCGGAGCGCTCTATATGACCGGCGACGGGTTACCAGAGAAGAGGGGATAACTTCTTTCTCCCTTGACTTTCTCAATCTTCCTTATCTGATTTCAAGTTGCAAGCCACTCCACTACTGGTACAGAGGCGACCAGAGGGAGGGTAGCTTCTTCTATATATATGTTCAGGCGAAGAACATGATGAAGCTAGCTCTTGTTTTGGTTGCAACCATGCCTATATAATCTCATTTAGCTTACCAAAGTCAAGTGGTCTTACTAAAAGTAAGTAAGCTGACTGTTCCGTTCCAAGTTACATGGCTTTTCACTATTCCTTTCCAGAGAAAGGTTGCTCATCCATGGATCAATTGTTTATGCGGCAGTACGATGCGCTCGCACTCTTTCACCTCTCCTCCTTTCATTGTCTCCATTCTGATTGATTCGCTTCTTTGCGCAAGCGCTTGGTTTGCCCCTTCTTGCATTTCGTGATCCTCCACTTCAGGATGCCCCTTTTTCAGATAGCCGGGATCTGACGTTGATTTCCAATAAATGGTTGCTCCAGGTTTTAGGCGGCCCATCTAGTTAGTTTAGCTATCACTGCTGGAAGCCCCAACGGTTGTTCGGCTGTGTACTCCCCGTCCGCGTATCTCAAACTAACCCTATTTCATTTTCCTTTCCTGTATCTTTCTTTCTATCCCTAGGCCGGCTTCGTGCAGATAGATGTTTGCCATGGGAGATTGGTGCTCCTTGAGGTATGTCTTTCCCCTAGCTTCTTACCAAGGACTTCATTGCCCCCCGTGGCGAAGAAAAAGTCTACCATCCCCCCTGGGGGGTTAAGGTTCCTCTCGGAGACTGCCAGTCTACAAGAAGCTGGCAAAGCTTTAGCCATTGGACCACATCCATCCTCCTACCTAAACAGTCACCTTTTTCTTGTTCGTTCTTCGAATTACGCTAGTAGAGACTAATTCCTTCCAGCTAATAAAGATACTACTCCGGTCTTCCCATTCATTCCCAATGGATCCTTCTTATCCATTTTCATTGAACGAACCAAGTTCATCTATACGACAGTGATGAAGACATTTCCAACAATCAACTTCCCACGGATGTGCTACCGCACAATGGCTTTCGCGTTAGCGCTCTCTCCGTTGTTTGGTTGTGCCGGGTAAACGGATGAGCGCGACTGAATATAGCATGCTCAATTGGTTTGAATAACGCATGCTATATTTCAAATCCTTGCATATAATCCATTTTCTTGCTGGTAGTTTGAACTTGCTGACTTGTTATAGTCTGGGTAAGGAAGAAGTCAAGGAAGTCCATTACTGAGAAGTGGTGATCTCATCTCGTCTTGCTTGCTGGGAAAGAGGAAGCTTCCGGACTACCTTTTCCAGCCAGATAGCGAGCGATCACTCAGCAATGATACCGCCGGCCGGGAATAAATACCTATCCCTTATGGGAATCGAACCCGTGTCTTCGACATGAAAAGACGATGTCCTAACCACTGGACGAAAGAGACCAAAAAGCAATTCTTTATATACCTCATCTCCGAGAATAGAAGTGGTTTGTTTCTATACGAAATTTGACGATGACGTTTGTGTTCATGTTGGCGATTTCTGATGTGAATTCGGCGGGTCGTCCCCCTTCCTACGGGTTCCCCACTAACCCAGTGACACATCAACCACGCCCCTTCCTTTTCTCCGATCATAAAGCCCCTTTCTTTGTCTTTCATCCCCCCATCCCGTTCTTTCGAATTCAAAAAAGAAAGGGACGGTAAGGTGTCTATGGTTTGACAGGCTCGCAACAACCAAAGGGCACTCGCTGCTCGCAGGCCTAGTTTCTATTATGATTTCGATGTCTATTCAAGCTCCTTTAACTCCAGCCCCAGAAGCGATTCTTTCACCAGCACCTGCACTTACGAGACTACTATTGCAAAAATTTCTCATTGCCATTCTTCAAAAACTTCCTACTTCGAGGGATGGAATCAAATAAAATATCTTAATTTAGGGGAAGAAACAAAAAAAAATGAGCTAAATCCAAGCGAACAAGGTAATGTCAATTAAAAAACTCGAGTGAAAAAGCCAGGAAAGAAAAGCTCTAACTTGAGTAAAAAAGCCAATAACCAAGATAAAAGAAGCTCGGAGAACGAGTAAGTTAGGTAAAGGACAGTAAGGTTTCCACACGAAGCGGTAAGGAGGTAAGTTTGATTTTTCGAGCGCGTAAGCCCCTTCTCCCGGGATTACAGGAAATATTTTTTCTGCGCCTGTAAGCACCTTTGGGCGCTGCTTTTTCATTTACTTCTTTTCTCGATTGGACTGAAACCCTTAGACACTATGGATTCTTATTCACTCTGCCAGACGGTGGTTGCCCGGACTGACTCTCTTGAGGGCGCTACTCCATAAACTAACTCCTAGGTAGAAGAAATGAGAGACGCTCGAGCCTTGCTGGAGGAAATGAACTCGGCCAAGTCGTGGATGTACACGATCGAGATGCGTCGCTAGGGGCAGCCTCTAGCCAAAAACAAGGCATAATAGGATCATCAGCAGATTAAAGGAGAATGTTCGGATAGCCCAATCGTCAGGTTTACGTCCAATCATGAGCTCTCAACAGGCCCACTTACTTGCCTTACTTAACTTACTAACGGTATAGGAAGTGACTTCGGTTCAATCAATCCCTCAAAGAAAGGTAGTTGCTGGCTAAACGCTTTCAAGGAAGAAAATTGACTCAACTACTAAGAAAGAAGACTTCCTATGTGATTAAGGTTCGATGAATACTCTGCCCCTTCTATCGTCACTTGGTAACTCAGCCTTTTTTGAACTCCCCTTGAAGTTGGTACCTTCCCGTAAGCTGATTTCGCGCTTGGCTTGCTCCATCTTTCCTTCGAAATGGCCATAGCTATAGCTCCATCTAGAAAATGGAAGATTTTACCTCGGGTCAACTCAGAATAAGAGTGGTCTTCAAGAGTTGCATCCTAGTGCGTTCTACTAGTTGAAAAAGAGGATATGAAATAGGCAAAGTGCAATTTACGAGAGGATCTAGTATCCTTAGACGAATCGGCGATTTATCAAATAAATCTTATGAATTAAGATTTTTCTAAATATTTTCATGAGAAAGGACCAAGAGACTTTGATTTACGTTTCAACAACTATCATCATACATGTCACACGTGAGACTTCACATTGGCCAACAGACCGTCAATATTTCAATATCAATAGTAATCTTGCCTTCATAAGATTTCTTGCTGTGATTTGTCATCCTCACGAGCATGAGACTAGGTTTACACTGAGAGCCTAATAAGGGTCTACTTCATTGAGACTGCTAGAAAGAAGAAAGATCAATATAGCGCTTACTATAAGTATAAGCTAAGCACCTGTTGCATAATCAACTGCTTGGTAGTCAGATAGAGAAGAACATGGAAAATTCCTTCGCCTTCGCTCCAACACTTATTACAGCATAAGGAGACCGGGAACTGGCCCTGTCCCTAGCTTATCATGTCCTATCTATCCCGACTCCCTTGCTGGCATGAAAACAGCTCGAGTCTCTAATCATGGAAAAAATCTTACCTATCCCTAATCTCTTTTGTCAATCAACCTTCCGGATCGAAAGCACTTTCCAAGAAATTGGCTTACTTTCCCGTTTATTAATTCGCAGATGTGACTTCCGCTTTTTTCCTTTCTCTTTATTTTCTCCTTGAGAAAGCTCAGGCCGTTGTTAAGAGATGATTTGTCAACTGTTCCGAAAGGATGGATTGCTTAGGCTTTCAGTTCTCTTTCTTAGAGTCGTGTGGTACTGAGCCCAGTTCATTCCATCCCGTTCCATAGTATAAATGGATTCTATAGTTGCTTAGTTAGACTGAGCCTAGCGCTAAAGGGAAAAATCTCTGGTGTGGCGATCGATAGTTGACACTTGCTTTCCATGTTGCTTCTTGTTCGGGCAAGGAGCACCCTTTCCATATGCCTAAAGGAGGAGTGGCCAGAGTTGAATTCCTCCTTTGATTGATGCCAGAGCACCTGAAGGTGAGAGTTTTCTCGCTGAATATAAAGGTTCGCTGAATCCACGGGTCGTGTCATCGTTACCAATGTCTGTCGGTGATTGATGATTTTTTTCCGATTGTGTATATCAAATGATCCCCGGCAACGGCGCCATTTGATTGTAATAAATTCTCGTTGTGTGTATCAATTCAAATGATCCCCGGCAACGGCGCCATTTGATTTATGATTTTTGTTGTGTATTAGAGAAAATTGTATAGAAATCACAACCAAAAATTATTTTGACCGCAATCAATAACGGTGTCGAATGTAGCGCGTTAGTAAGTGCGGATCGTCCACAGGGAAAGTGTAATCGTTCGTCTTTTGAATTAGATGAGTCGAAACTTTAAAGAAAAGAAAACAAAACAATTCATGATTTATATTTGAAGTTCAAGAATTAGAAAATATAGATCTAATAACAAGAAAAAGATAGAATCAAGAATTGATAGTTTGATGATTTTTCCAACCAAATATCAAGAATCGAAATGAGGCTCGTAGGAATCGATCGGATCTATAGATGTGATGCAATCTCACGATGACGTATTCTTATCCTTCAATGAATTGATACTAGATCGATGATGATCGACGAGAATTAGGGATTTCTAGTGAAACTAGGGTTTCATCATTTATCCCTTGTTCCTTCGTCGACATCATTCACATTCCAGCCTCTAGTAAATTCAAGAAACGATCGTAGATCCCTAATTTCGAGCGATAACAATCAAGAAAGCATCGCAACAAAACTAGGTCATCGATTCTTGAACTTGCTATGGTTTACAAAACTCGTAGGACTTAAGAATCGTTTTAAGATTTGTTACATCATCATTCAATTGATCGTCTCGACTTCATTACGAGCGGAGTTTTACTCAAACATCACAACAAGAACTATAATTACAAATTGAGATCGAATCATGATGCAAGAATTTAAAGAAAGCAAGATTAAAGAATTTCACCTTTTATTTATATCAACAATTTCATTACAATCGCTCAAGAACTACAAGAGGAAGAACTCGATCGTCGATTTGGCTTCGCTCGTCTCCTTGAGTCGCGGATCGGCTTGGATCACTTGCTCGATTGAAGATCGGCTCTGCTCCTAAAAGGTTGAAGGCTTCTTGCTTGATTTGGTACTCGGGATCTTGAATTTGGAGTGGAATTAGGGTTAGGGTTTCGCACAAGTCATGTCACTCGACTTGTGGAAGAAAGATTAAGAGATGAATGAAGAATGAGGAAGATTAACAAAGATTCCTTTTAACCCTAGGTCTAGGCTTCTATTTATAGATATCCAAACCCTAGATCTAGGATTTCAAAATTTAAGTTTCCCTCCAAAAGTTTGTTGAGGAAATTTGAATTTCCCTCCAAAAGTTAGTTTAGCTAGAGAGGCTTCTAGAAGAGGTTAGTTAGGAGGGAGCTTCTAGAAATAGTTTGTTAGGAGCTTAATTAGGATTAGCTTAATTAATCATCTTTGCTGATCTGGAAGAAGCTTCGAGAGAATTCTGGAAATTGACATGTATTTCTGAGCTGTAGCCACTGAGAGAAGAGTTATGCACCAAAATTCAAGTGATGACGTGGCAGAAGAGCCGCGGTTCCGCGGCGAAAGCGCGCTCCCGCCGCGGAACTGTGGTGCTTTAGAGGCTTCAGAGCTCGGGTCTTCTTCTGTGGTTTTGGGCTGACAATTGAGCCTTTCTCTGATATGTTGATTTTTATATTTCCTTTTTAATTGCTACCAGATCTGAAATCATTGAGTTGGCGTATTTTTGATCAGCTCTTTTGGCTTTGCTCCTGCAATTTCCTGCACAAATCTCGACACAAGTGTTGCGCAATACAGGGATGATGCGATATCATAAAATACAGTCAATTTCCCTAGAAATGCCGGTTTTAAAGTCTAACACATGCAATCCGATATTTTACAACTGTTTTGCTAATATGTGTAATATGAATGCCGAACACTTCTAGATGAGTGCAAAAGAGAGGGAAATTGCCGTGTTAAAAATGCAGTATTTTCGACTGATCAAATTCCCCCAAACTTATTTTTCGATCGTCTCGAGCGAACTGTTTTATTTAAAAAGGGAAGGAGAAAATAAAGAAAGAGAAAAACTAACTAGCACACTTTCGTAGGCAACACGATTGCACTGAGCACGTGCAACAAGCCTTTAAACCTCTAGGTGTCCCTAGTAGGAGGAGTGTTGTCTCCTGAGGGTTTTCAGCGGATTGCACCCACAAAATCCAATAATAAAAGAAAGATCATGAATATTACATTTAAAGAAAAGAATCGTAAAAGAAAAGCCTTGAAAATTAGGGTTTTCCAACTATGCTAGCTTTTCGGTTGTCATGAGACCTATCTTAATGGTCATGAAAAGATGTCAGAAATCACGTCCTCTCTCAATAAAACATCGTCTTATTCTTCATTCCTATCTTTCTTCCAAATATCGATCATATAACCCTGCGTGTGTGTAAAGGACATCCCTACACCCGGAGAATTCAATTCAAGCTATCATACTCTTGCCCATCAACCTCAGTACTTTTTAATTAATGAATATTTAGATGAGATTGCTCACACACTTTCATGCGACCGTTAATACTTCTTGAGGTACTAACCGACCGATTACTCATGTGCTTGCTTATTTGGTGTATTTTCCTCGTCTTGCACCACTTCAGGCATAGTAGTGACTCCCAGACCAGTTGGCCTTAGGGCACTAGGTGAAGAGGCACCCTCGCTATATTTTTTTTTATTGCCCTTGGTGATAACAAAACCAGTGTCCATTTTTCTCACCACTTTATATTTTCTTCATTTTTTTTATTTATTTCCTTCATACTTTTGGCTTTAAGACAAGAGCATTTCAAGGTATCCTCTACTATCCCAGGCTTTAAGACGTGTGTAAGTGCGAATAGCAGGGTATCAACGTTCAAAATGTTTGGCTTTCCAGAATAGAAACTATTTTTCAGACTTATTTTTATCCTCAGATTAGTGACTTCCTTCATCTTACTAACCCTTGGGACAACGGCTCATAACTACTTATTACTAGTTCGTATAAGAAAATTTCTAATTTTCTTAGTTTTCTTAAATTTATCTAATCTCATGGATGTGATTTTTCACTATCTAAACTTTTATTATCTTATTTATGTACAAAAATATTTTTATTTTTTGAAAATTTTTAAATTTTTATAGGTTTTCAAAAATGTTTTGTGCTTATGCAAATGATATGCAAATGATGCGAAAATAAGCACAAATCTCTCCCAAACTTGTTTTCAACAGTGTCCTTACTGTTGCCATTCGCTAAATCTCGAAAAACCTGTAAGCTTGGGAGGAATTTATTAGTGGGGGCAAAATATTTAAGTGAAGAACCTCCCCCAAACTTATTTTTGGCTCATAATTTTGTAAAAATTTTCTTTTCAAGAGCCAGCAAAAAAAATGTACCCCCCCAAACTTAAGCAATGTTAATTTTTGAAAATCATATGAGGGGGTCAAAAATTATTGGTCAATGCCAAGCTTTGCAAAGACCGAAAGTTAACACTAACCATTCAAAATTTTTATCAATGCAGTGCTCTGGTTGGTGGAAGAAGAAGTGGGGAAAAGGTAAGTGGTGGAATAGAATGTGTGTGCGTCTCGTATTGGAGAGACGATGCAGTGAATGTGATGGATTACTCGCATTCTTTTTACAATTCAGAAGAAGGGGTGGAGGTTCAATTTCATTGATTGGGAGATGATTCATCTCAACACCCGTGTCATTCAAAAATGCGAGTTCATCAGCGAAGATCTCCTCAAAAGTTCCATCAATACCCCGATGAATAATGTCATCACAAAGTGCGGGGTGATCTTCAGACTCTAAGAACAGTTCATAATCAGTGTTAATTGTTGACCTGGACATCTCGGTGGAAGAGTCCGTATATGTATGATACATAGTTGGGTCAAACAATAACGTATGAAAAGAGTCAAGATCAGTATAAAGAGGATCATCAAATTCGCTGCTGTCGACATCCATTAAGTCGACAGAACAGACCTGAGCAGTAGGTTCGGAGGGTACACTTCCCAACCTGTAAATGTTCAGCTCTATTGACCTATTCCCGAAGGATAGGGTCATAGAACCATTACGACAGTTGATTATAGTATTGGAAGTGGCCAAAAAGGGGCGACCTAAAATCACCGGAATTTGGTTCCGTGGGTTCGCTACAGGCTGTGTATCAAGTACAATAAAGTCCACAGGGAATATAAATTCCCCGATTTTTATTAACACATCCTCCAGTTCACCCCTAGGTTTGGTGATTGATCGGTCAGCCATCTGGAGAGTGCAATGGGTTGGCTTCAACTCTCCGATACCTAGTTGCTCATAAACCGAATATGGAAGCAAGTTAACACTAGCGCCAAGGTCTAGTAGAGCACGGTTGATGTGTTTTTCCCCGATTGAAATGGAAATAGTAGGACAGCCAGGGTCCGTACGTTTCCTCGGTAATTGTTGGGGGAAAGCCATGTCTACAGTCTTTGCCATGAAAATTTTCTTGGGCACTTGAGTCTTCCTCTTCCTAGTGCACAAGTTCTTAAGAGTTTTCGCATAGGACGTAACTTGTTGGATAGCATCTAGGAGAGGGATGTTGATGTTAACTTGCTTAAAAATGTTCATAATCTTTTCCATATGTGGACTCGGTGTGTTAGCCCTTAACCGATTAGGATAAGGTGCTTTAGCAATAAGCGCTGGGTCCATCATAGGAGAAGGAAGTGTGTGTGGACCCGATCCCAAAATAGAAGTGGGGATCGTCCGTAGAGGAGTAAAAGAGGCGGGCTGAAGTGGCGAGCCTTTTGGGAAATGAAGAATAGGCTCGGAAGAAGGTGGTGGGGTAGAAGAACTGGGGTCAGAATTAGAAGGGTGTGTGTGAGGAAAGGTCGCAGCCGGGGTATCATTGATTGATTTTTCAGTATCATTAAACTCTTCCCCAAGGTGATTGTCAAGCACTTTTCCAGATCTCAACGTGATTGCATCCACATGATGTGAATAGCTAGGATTAGGTAAAGGTTGAGCTGGAAGTTTCCCTTTCTCTCTTGCACGCATTTCGGCTTTTAGTTGTGCAATTTGTTCTTCCATCGATTTGATATTCTCATTTTGAGAGACAATGATCTTTATCACATTCTCGACGGAAGATTGCAAACTTGCCGTCCCTTGGATGGATTGTTTCATGAAAGTATCCAAGGTTTGTGCTAGTGCAGAGGTATTATCTGTACCGGTCAATTGCAAAGGACTAGATGGTGCAAAAGTGTTGGCCGGATTTTGAAAGTTTTGTGCTTGGAAGGGGTGCTGACTCAATTGAAGTGGTGGCTGCTGTTGTGGTGGAGGGACCCTTTGGAAATGATTCGTATTTGGAACCGTGTTTTGAGATTGGGATTGGTTCCAAGCAAAATTAGGGTGATTCCTCCAACCCCGATTATATGTGGAGGAAGATGGATCGTTTCTAGGTCTTTGAAATGCGGCATTGGTATGCTCATGACCTTGAAACGGACATTCTTCCGTCAAGTGAGACGGATCAGAACAGCAGCCACATACAGTTTTGGAGAGTGACATTTGATTTAGGGTGGCGGCTAAAAATTTATTTTCCATAGTCTCGAGTTTCTTGTGTATAGCTGCAATGTCAGCTCTAACTCTTATGGAAATATCATTGCCCTCCCTAGACGATTGACTCACACCCTCCCACTGTAAAGATTTTTCAGCGAAATCTTCTAGAAATTTCCAGGCTTCCCCATCATCTTTGGTCATGAAGTTGCCTTGACACATGGATTCAAGGGTCTGTCTTGGGTTAGGATTAATGCCCTCATAAATGATTCGGCACAGTTCCCATCTCCGGATGCCGTGATGTGGACATTGGACTAACAGATCCTTGAAACGTTCAAGACATTTTGAAAATGTTTCATTTGGAAGCTGGGTGAATTGATAGATTTCGCTACGGACTCAAGCTGTCTTTTGATGTGGGTAGAATTTCTTAAGGAATGCTTTGACGAATTCTTCCCAGTTTGAAATGGAATGTGCGGTAGTGTTATACAGCCATTTCTCGGCTAAATCGCATAAAGTGAATGGGAGAAGACGAAGACGTAAAGCATCCACAGAAAGCTGTGAAGTACCCATCATTGCGCATACATTTTCAAATTTCGTGATAAATGCATATGCGTCTTCAGTCTCGAGACCGTGAAATTTTGGTAGAAGGTTGATGTATTGGGGTTTTATTTGAAAATTTTCCCCGTTGGCTGGTGGAATGGAAAGACAGGTGGAAAGGGGACCTCGTGTAGGATAGCAACTCTCTTGGAGAGAGATGCGAGGTGGATTCTGCGCACCAACGGACGGCAGCAGAGTAGTGGAAAAGAAATTCGATGGAGGCGGATCCATCGATGTGGGTGTGGTGGTAGGTAAAAGAAAGGGTAAATGTAGAAATACCGACTTTAGAGTCGATCAGGGAAACGCGGACTTAACAGGCACTAGAAACCCGTGTCTAGCCTATCTTGCACTAAAAAGGGTTAGTACAAGTGGCAGCGTGAATATAATTAGGGGAAAATGATATGAATGCGGTGTTTGTTTTGAAAAAGGATACGGACTTTTGAAAAAAATGATGCAACACAACAAATGCAACACACAAAACCCTAATTCTAGGGGTCACCTAGGTCAAATCTCTAGACCGCTCCTAACTACCAAAAGACAAGTCGCAGGATAAATCCTCCACTGCCTCTTTGTCCCCCTGTGGCCAGGTAAGTGCCAGGTAAGTGGGAAGGTACTCCACTACGTAAGTAGTGGGCCTAATTAATAACCACTAGCCTTCGACACACTTGCCTTAGACACCACAAGAAAACGCGGATAAGCAATGAATTACCCACGGCCTTCTCTTGTCCTAAGTGAGCGCGACGGTCCTTAGAGTCATCTCTAGATTTCTTTTAATTAATGATGGTAAATGCGGATGCAAGTTTGTGATTTTTGGGGCTTAGGAAGGGTAATGAACTCCCCACCTAATCTGGATTTGGTCTTTGCCCCTTAATGTCCGTATTAATTATGCAACAACCACAAAAAATCAAAACAAGCACAATTTAATTTTTTGCAATTTGCGCGCTGCAATTATTGCAAAGAAGCCTGCAGAAATTTGTTAGTTGGAGCCAAAAAGAGGAGAGAGAAGAAGGATAGAAGGTACCTGAGGAAAATGTTTACAGAGATCCCGCTATAAAGCCGCGGTTCCACGGCAATTGTTGGATAATGCCACCCTTCCGCGGTCGTTTCAAGGGAACACTGCACAAAATTTTCAGAGAATGTCCCTGTTCACTTCCCTTGTCCTTTGGAATACTCCAAAAATTATTCCAATTTCACAGCAAGCTCCAGATTTCATCGCATTAAACCACAACAAATCGTTTAGAGTTTGTGCGAATTTTGATCTAAAAATTATAATGGAATAAATTTTTCAACTCAAATTTCAAAATACGAACAATTAGCGCACTATCCCCGGCAACGGCGCCATTTGATTGATGATTTTTTTCCGATTGTTTATATCAAATGATCCCCGGCAACGGCGCCATTTGATTGTAATAAATTCTCGTTGTGTGTATCAATTCAAATGATCCCCGGCAACGGCGCCATTTGATTTATGATTTTTGTTGTGTATTAGAGAAAATTGTATAGAAATCACAACCAAAAATTATTTTGACCGCAATCAATAACGGTGTCGAATGTAGCGCGTTAGTAAGTGCGGATCGTCCACAGGGAAAGTGTAATCGTTCGTCTTTTGAATTGGATGAGTCGAAACTTTAAAGAAAAGAAAACAAAACAATTCATGATTTATATTTGAAGTTCAAGAATTAGAAAATATAGATCTAATAACAAGAAAAAGATAGAATCAAGAATTGATAGTTTGATGATTTTTCCAACCAAATATCAAGAATCGAAATGAGGCTCGTAGGAATCGATCGGATCTATAGATGTGATGCAATCTCACGATGACGTATTCTTATCCTTCAATGAATTGATACTAGATCGATGATGATCGACGAGAATTAGGGATTTCTAGTGAAACTAGGGTTTCATCATTTAACCCTTGTTCCTTCGTCGATATCATTCACATTCTAGCCTCTAGTAAATTCAAGAAACAATCGTAGATCCCTAATTTCGAGCGATAACAATCAAGAAAGCATCGCAACAAAACTAGGTCGTCGATTCTTGAACTTGCTAGGGTTTACAAAACTCGTAGGACTTAAGAATCGTTTTAAGATTTGTTACATCATCATTCAATTGATCGTCTCGACTCCTTTACGAGCGGAGTTTTACTCAAACATCACAACAAGAACTACAATTACAAATTGAGATCGAATCATGATGCAAGAATTTAAAGAAACCAAGATTAAAGAATTTCACCTTTTATTTATATCAACAATTTCATTACAATCGCTCAGGAACTACAAGAGGAAGAACTCGATCGTCGATTTGGCTTCGCTCGTCTCCTTGAGTCGCGGATCGGCTTGGATCACTTGCTCGATTGAAGATCGGCTCGGCTCCTAAAAGGTTGAAGGCTTCTTGCTTGATTTGTTACTCGGGATCTTGAATTTGGAGTGGAATTAGGGTTAGGGTTTCGCACAAGTCGTGTCACTCGACTTGTGGAAGAAAGATTAAGAGATGAATGAAGAATGAGGAAGATTAATAAAGATTTCTTTTAACCCTAGGTCTAGGCTTCTATTTATAGATATCCAAACCCTAGATCTAGGATTTCAAATTTTAAGTTTCCCTCCAAAAGTTTGTTGAGGAAATTTGAATTTCCCTCCAAAAATTAGTTTAGCTAGAGAGGCTTCTAGAAGAGGTTAGTTAGGAGGGAGCTTCTAGAAATAGTTTGTTAGGAGCTTAATTAGGATTAGCTTAATTAATCATCTTTGCTGATCTGGAAGAAGCTTCGAGATAATTCTGGAAATTGATATGTATTTCTGAGCTGTAGCCACTGAGAGAAGAGTTATGCACCAAAATTCAAGTGATGACGTGGCAGAAGAGCCGCGGTTCCGCGGCGCAAGCGCGCTCCCGCCGCGGAACCGCGGCGCTTTAGAGGCTTCAGAGCTCGGGTCTTCTTCTGTGGTTTTAGGCTGACAATTGGGCCTTTCTCTGATATGTTGATTTTTATATTTCCTTTTTAATTGCTACCAGATCTGAAATCATTGAGTTGGCGTATTTTTGATCAGCTCTTTTGGCTTTGCTCCTGCAATTTCCTGCACAAATCTCGACACAAGTGTTGCGCAATACAGGGATGATGCGATACCATAAAATACAGTCAATTTCCCTAGAAATGCTGGTTTTAAAGTCTAATACATGCAATCCGATATTTTACAACTGTTTTGCTAATATGTGTAATATGAATGCCGAACACTTCTAGATGAGTGCAAAAGATAGGGAACTTGTCGTGTTAAAAATGCAGTATTTTCGACTGATCAGTCGGCTAGAAGTAATAGGAAGGAATCTGACTTGAAAGTCTGGGGAAGAGGGCAAGTTGCTCAACTCAAGCACCAACGAAAGTACTACCTAGCCCGATGGTTTGACTTGACTATTCTCGCCTATGCGAATCAGTCTCCAATAGATAAAGACTCTCTTCTCTATAGAGAGAGCGGATACTCTAAGCAAGTAGGGATTAATTACCTCCACTTCTCTCTGAAGGCGGAACTAAAAGAACATAATTTTTGAGTGGTTTTTAGCTATTTGAAACATATGATTTCATGTGTTAAGCAACACTACTCTGCTCTTTAGATCAGGACTGAGACCCTCCGGGAACCGGCTTCGCGGGACCATTTCGGTCTAACTCTAGGTATTGGGCGGAGGGATGAAGTCGCTCGAATATAAAGGAGATGGCCTTAACTTAATAATAGAATTGTGTCTCTTGACTTTAAGAGCTTGTTGAAAACCGCTTTTAATACACAATTAAAGAATGAATCGAATGTCTTGTCTTTCTGCCATGTGAGGCTTGAATGTATATTGATTCGTTATCACGCTTGCCTTGCCATCACCTAGATCCGCTCCTTTTAAGTCCATGTCTTTGGATCGTGTGCATGCCCAAGGTTTTGAGGTAATTGAAAGAGTTGAAACGAGACCTTAAGGAGAGAATGAATCTAGTAGAAGTGACGGGCGAAGGATCTTTTGAAAACTGATCAGTGACATAGTAAGGAGTGAAGGACAGTAAGGTAGCAATCATGGTATTCAAAAGGAAGAAACAAGAATTGACATTTCCTCCTCGGCAATTAGAGTGACCTCAGCCAGCTAACTTACAAATCAGTTTTCTCGGCCTTTGCCGGGTACTGCTTCCTCCCTTTGGCTAACTTCCTAATAAATTCGTAGTCGACGATTGTGAAAAAGATAAGAGTGGAGCTTCCTTAAAGGTTTTTTCTTTCAACTTCCTTTTTACTGGAGCGGTCTTCATCTCGTGCATATCATTAGTTAGGAGGGAGCTTTTCCCCATAGACGGATCTCCATGGCTAGACAGGTTTATATGCCGATCTTCTTACTTCTCTTCATATCTCGAGGCAAAAGATCTGCTATTAGCTTATTCAAGAAGTCGAAAATCCTTAAAAGCCTGTCTTTTTGGCCTACTTGACTTTTTCCTTACAGCCTATGTAGACTGAGGGCATTCTCGTGGCTACTTCTTGCAAACAGCCTTTTTGTCCTAACTGTGCATTTGAAGCTTCTTCTATCAAAGAGCTTGGGCATCTTTCGATGAGTAGGTCCGAAAAGAGACTTAAGGCATCCCTATGTAGTTAACACTTCCCTGAGGTGCCTAGCCTTTATGGGCAAGTAATCCATCTCGCCATTCTTTATTGCGCACTTCGGTGTGAATAAGAATCGAAGCAATCTCTAGTTTTGAATCTAGTCTTGGCATCAATCCCAGTCCCATAGTGAAAGCCTCAAGCTCAATCCCAACTAGTCCCAAGTCCCAGAAAAGGACTTCAAAGAAGTAGCTCGTGGAACTGAGTTCCGCTAACCGCTTCTTGCTAACAAAGCTGTCCAATTAAATGAATGTGTTTGTGTCCTCTCTGCTTAGTCTACGATTATCCTAGCTCTTCCTCAGAAGTCGATATCTTTACCGGGTCGAAAGTAGAAATGTGTGATTGTCTTCGTCCCGGTAATTCCTTTAATAAATAGCAGTTCCTATTCAATAGTTGCCAAAGAGTTTCTTCCTCACAGCGCATTCTCTGCCATTGATTCTAGCACACCGGAAACCCTCTTAGTAAGAGTGGACAGGCTTACACCGATTAATTGAACACTTTCCTATTTTCGATACAGCGAAAACGCTCACTCTAAAAACGGCACCAACGGATACTGTCATAGCTAATTGAAGTGCTAGTCCAGCAACTGCGGTTAGTGATTCAATTGCCAGTCCTCTACTACCAGTTATAAGTGTTGGCTATAGTACCCTCAAGGCAATTATCATAGTCGCAGGTATGTGATCATGATGATTGAGCGAGGACATATACCGATAAAACAGTCTTACTCGAGATGATAGTATGCTATCTGGTTTGTCTTTATCATCATATGTTGATAAAGCCCATAGGATTCTTGCTTGACTGCCAGCATTGTGATGGCGATCACATACGTGGGAGCTGGGGGTCTATAAGCAAATCCTTAAATGTCACTAGTCGTGGGAGTATCGAGACTGGGCAACGATACTCCAGTATAGACTGGTGTATACTTATCTAGACCCTGACGAGGGGCGGTGGCCGGTCTCACAAGCCATTGGTGTCAGTTTTTCACCTAAGATAGTATAAAGGTGCTCATTGGATTATGAGTACACTGGACGGACTCGCCGGGAACATGCTAGTTAGTATTATACCTATAGTCAGATAGCAGTTCCCTGGTGACATGTGTACAGGTTAGTCTGTCGACCTGAGATCGTCATTTGTCTCGTGTGAGTTCCCACTGTGCTTTGATTACTACCCTACCACGGCTCAAAGGAGTCGTGCAAACAAGTTTTAGTTGGGTACAGTCCCGAGCCACATGGAGGTAGTGAGCGGATCGTCGGGGATTCGTCTCTCCCGGTATTGGGGGTTGATGTCGCGCCGTGCACGGGTGGCCATCACTAGAAATCCTCGGTCGGGGTATGTGAGAATTACCAATCCAGGATTGATAGTTTCTCAGGTAGTGATGGGTTTCATATCGACACGAATTATCGTGTTATTTGGGGGTCTGACTTTATCCTCCCCTAGACTCGATATGCGATACTCTTAGACGAACAGACCGGACTGTACGAATATTGTCACTGACAGGCTCAGTAGGGGTTTGGATGAGTTTGCTCGTCGGCCTTCCTTTCGCTCAATACATGGGTAGCCCTTACGTACAGCTAGTGCCGCTGACGTGCTTGTGGTTAAACCCACTGCCAGCGTATTGACGAGTCTTTAGAGTACCACACAGAGGGTTTTCACGGTTCAGGCGATATGGTGTAGTTGTTGTAAGTTGGTATATACATGTGTCCGATTGAATATGTGCACAGGCTGCGCATATTTTAATCGGACGGTTGATAATACTAGCGGGTTAGGATTAAGCCAGATTGTTAAATCAAGTTTTGATTTAATAATTTACATATGTATATATATATATATATATATATATATATATATATATATATGTATTCTAGTATTATTGCTCACTATTTATTTTCTCTCTTTGGCTATTCGTATTTTCGTACGAATACGCGTATGTGTGTTTCGATACATATACCGGGAAGCATTCCGTATTTATACGGAATGGCTTCTAGAAGATGCCACCTCATTATTGATTTTCTTTTGGAAAATCATTTTGTTTATAATGAAGTGGAAAAGGTGACATGGCTAGGCATGGGTCTTTTGGTCAAAGCATGGACTTTGGCAATGAAGAGATTGGTATGGGTATTTGTTTAATGCAAATTGGGAATGGCATTTTTTTGTGGGGGCATGAGAGGAAGGGGCCGGCCACTTTTGAGGTGGGATGTTTGCTCATTTTGGCTGATTCAATTTTGGTGCTCTCTCACTCTCATGCTCACAAAAAAATACTTAGCCAATTTTCCATGCCATCTCTTTTGATCACCTCTTCTTCATTTTCACTTGATGCTTACTTAAGCTCATGGTTGAGAGAAAGAATTATAGTGACACTATTCTACACCCCCCCACTATCTACTACTAGCAATCCTAGAGAGTCGGTTGGTCCGCTTGGCGAACCTGAAGCTTGTGCCGTTTCCCTCGGGTTGATCATCGGAGATAAAGGAAGACCGGCAACCAAAATTGATCCGCATCACTAGGAGCTTGGAAATGGTTGAAGACCCGAAGGACTTGGTTCATTAGGTATAACCATTCTATCACTTTGTGATTGGTTTGCTAGTTTTAGGGTTAATGGTTTCGATCTTGGAAATCGGGTAATGGTAGTGCCGGGTTTTAGAAAAATTTTGTTTCGCATTTGGCCACGGTTCGATGGCCGGGGCGCTCCCATAACCCAACATGGTATCAGAGCCACCCATTGAACCCTACTATCTAGTTTGCACAAGCTTAAAATCTCGATCGATCAAAATTTCCAAATCAATTTTCCAATTTGCCTATTTTCTGTTGATTTCTGAAAGTGCTCCAAAAATGTTTCTGTATAGCTTAAAAATCTGTGCACGCAAATATAGGGAACCACAAGAAATTTGGAAACTTTATTCAATATTTTGAGCACGGAACCGCCGCAAAACATGCCATTTGGCGGCTGTTCCGCCGCGCTTTTGTGGCCAAATGACTCCAAATTGTTTCTGGGGCTCTAATTGATGGAAAACTGATTTTTTTGATATATAGTTTTGGCCCAGATTCATTTGAATACTGGTTTAGCACTTGGGGCCATTTTGGGAAAGTTTAGTCGATCGAAATTTTAATTGTGTGTTTTCAGTTCATTACATTTCTATCTGCGACCGTGAATGTCATTTGATCGGTAAATCTTGTCTAATCGCTATAGTCCTTTTAGACGGGTTTGCGAACGTGACATTCACGTTGATGTTCTGTGCTGTGCTGTGATGTTGCGGATTTGTCGTGGTGGATAGCCTGGGTGCGGTGGTAGTACAGTTTTGTTGTATTTGTACATTTGATATTGCGGGGCGAGTGTCCGACATGTGGACTGCCGTCACTGCCTGTTTGTATATTATTCTTTTGGGGCATGACCAGGTTGAGGTCAATGTACCGGTTGTATATATTTTCTTTTCTGTACTAGGATTACCCCGCGGTGGGGTGCACGGATAGCCGGATTCTAGAGGGCAACGGGCCCGCATTCATGGCATTGAGACGGAGGGGGATTCACTCTAGAATTGGCGGGTTATTCGCCGCACTTGTAGGGGGTATAGGTTGACCCAAGGAGGGGTGCTCAAGTTACCGGATTCCGTGAAGTGCTGGGTGGTCCATTCACTTTGTTGAAGGAGGCTGCCTCGCTTCAGGTTTTGGCGGGTAACTTTCCGCGCTCGTAGGGGTCTAGGAGTTCGTTGCACAGACTATCCACACTACCAGGGAAACGTCGGGTTTTCAGTTGTGGCTCAAAGGAAACCCGGGGCTCCCAGATTATCTGTATTGTTCTGTGATGCTTATTACTTTTCTGTGATGTTGCATTTATCATGCCTGGGACGATTTTTATATATATTTATATATACTATTAGATGTTGTATATGTTTTGCACCCGTGCTAGCCCAGTCCCCGCTCTGTCGTTAGTTAAGTAACCTAACGGGTGATGACGGGACCCAGTGGCGAATGCGGATGGCATATACGTACATTTTATTTTCGTTCTTTTCTGGTGTGATTAATTGATGGGACTGCGTTGATTCTTATCAATGCAAGGAAAACAAACCTATATATATATATATATATATATATATATATATATGATATTGTTGGAACCAAGTTTTTTAAAAAAACTGACATTACAGACGTACGCTTTTGCTTTGCACAGTGGTATTCGGTTATGAATATCCAGCACCTCATTCGACGAGTCAAGGGCCGAGATCCCTTCATCGGGAGTGACCCCTTGGGCAGAAGTTTGCATCAACGTAATAACTTCATTATAGTCGATTACTTTTTGCTTTGCATCGTGGTATTCATTTTGGAATATCCTGCACTTCATTCGACGGGGAAAGAGCCGAGATCCCTTCACCGAGAGTGACCTCTTTAGCAAAAGTTTTCGCTACTATACTTTTGTAAAACCACTTGGATTCCTTCAATGAGATCAAGTTCATTACGTTAAAGGTTTTTCGCCAAAAACCAGCCGTAGCCCTCCGTCATTTCAGATTAGTATTGTTTAGTATTCGTGCTGCGTTTGTTGACCTTGTCAAGGCGTAGTGAGTGGTAGCTCTGTAATACTTTTCTGTCGCAAGCAAATGTGGATTGGTTAGGACAGTCGTTCGACCTTGTTGAACTTGTTAAGGGTCTGTGCGGGTGGTTCCAATGCAATCAAGATAATGACGGGTTGAACTTGACTAGGACCCTTTGACTTGTTGAACTTGTCAAGGTCACTTGGATCCTAGGGGTAAAAATCATATCGGGAGTTTCAAACATACAGAAAACTTGCCAGGCATGCGCATATCTTCTGGAGTGTGGTGACTTGAGTGGCTTCCATCAAGTTATCATGCGATGATAGTTAGATCCCGATTCCCACTGATGAGTAGGATTACTCTTCGGGTGATTCCGACTAATTCTCCTTTTAGGTTTGGAGGAGAATTCGAGGAAACAGTGGGAGCCATCTAGATTAGATAAAATGATTATCCATTCTCATCTAGGTTAGAGTGCACGCTGAGTATTTCTTTTCTCTCTCTCTGACAGCGACCATGACTCGACCCTAGACTATAACTCAGTGACCAAGTTAAACCGAACTTTCTTATAAACACTGGCTTTTGGATTGTCCTAGCTGCATACATCATTGCCACTCCTTCTTTTACCCTTTGCTTTTCTGCAGAACACCCCGTATCACTACGAATATCCACTTCCATTGGATAAAACCATCGTATGGTTATATACGAACTCGAAGGAACTGTTTCGAGGATGGTTTCCGGTTCTGGAGAAAAAGTATAGGATTATTCAGTTGTCTTTTCTTTTTATCTTCTCTCAGGTTGTAAGGACTCCTAGGATTAGGAGATGGTACACCTATTACGCTTATTGGATATTCTGCTTCCAAACCATAGGCAAGTGACAAAAGGTAGGGAATGGAGAAAACCAATTAGCCTAAGTGTGGTGTACAGAAGATAATGAGTAAAGACAAATAAAGAGATTCAAAAGTAGGCAAAGTAAATTGCGACTGCTATTCACGACCAAACCAAGTTTTTCAACGCCACTCCTGCTTCACCTTTGTATTTCTCCAGAACACTCCGTATCCTACGAACATCCAATTCCATTGGATAAATACATCGTATGGTTATATACGAACTCGAAGGAACTTTTTCGAGGATGGATTCTGGTTCAGGAGAAATAGGAATAAGGTTTATTCAGTTGTCTTTTATCATCACCTTCTCTTAGGTTGTGAGTACTCCTAGGATTAGGAGAGTACACCTATTACGCTTATTGGATAGTCTTCTTTCAAAACCATAGGCTGGTGCTGAACGGTTGGGAAGGAAGAATCCATTTAAGCCTAACAAAGGTGTACAGAAGGTGACGACTAAAGACAAATAAAGGGATTTGGAGAGATGGCAAGGAAATATACGGTTGCAGTCATGAATCTGATTATGAAAGAGGCATTACTAAGAATACCAGGATACCCCTATAAAACATTTTAATATTTCAGTTTCACTGTGCATTGTTAATAGAAAACCGATTTCCCAATTAGACCCTTACTCCAGGGTATGTATTTACCAAGTTTGATTCTCACATCTGTATGGTTTTACAGATGATGAGTGGGAGTAAGTTATTGGGAATTAGGTGATCATTCTCATTATATCGGAATTCGTTGTAATTGGTGATATTTGAGGAAATCGTCTGGGTTGTTTGCCGGACGGCAAGTATTTGGTTTTGAATATCCGTTGTTATGTACCAATTTCAAACTGATATATCTGTACGTTTATTTTAATAGAGTGAGATATAACTTTTTGAAATTATATCCATGATATTTACCTATATCAGTTGATGGTTAGGTAAGGAGCATTCAACAGCGGTGTAAGTCTTTATAACCATAGTACAGTTTTCAACCTGCGACGCACAGGGTTTGAGTTATTAAACTCACCGGACTTATACAAAGTATTGTATGTTGTCCAGTGTCCATTAGGACAAAGGGGTTGGTCCTCGTACTATATTCTGTTTACTTATGACTTCTCAAGTTTTGGACAAGTGTTTCGTAGAAATACAAGGTCCAAGTTTGAGAAGTTATAGGTACAAGAAAAAAGTAGAGAACCAGGTGTCGCAAGTATTGGGATTCTTCAAGGTGATCGAAGATGTAGATACTTGTATGAGGTATTCAGTTGATAGTAATGGTTTTGAGAAACTTGTTTCTTTTTCAGGTTACTCATAAATGGACGCACTCCTAAGTTGAGTAATGCTGATCGGCATCTCTCCATTTAGTTGACATGCAGTAGAGACAGCTGTATGATTTGAATCTGGTTCCAATTAAATTAGTGCCTTTGTTTCTATATTAGATATATATAGAATCAATTTATATCTTAACGATGTTAAGGTATAAGGAGTCGTCCGGCTGATGCTTAAAACCATAATCCGGATAAACTCAGGGCACGTTTTAGTAATGGTTGTTTGTGGGTTATCCCGGGGTTTGACGAGGGTTAACTTTCTACCATCTGGAAGATCAATAGTGATATTGTTCTTGACTCGCCACAGTTTTAGTAAAATGGATTTTTTCAGAAAACAGTAGTGGGAGTATGGTAGAACTGGAAGTGATTCCAGAACTATAAACGATTACGGAAAATTCAATAGGACCTAAAGATTCAATCAGGATTGACATTCCATTAGCCACTCCGCAGATATGGTGCGTTACCTCAGGCACCCGAGAGGTACTTCGGTAGCCTCAAGGACGGTAACAGGGAGATTCTTGTTTACCCAGACTTGACACTACTGTTATTCCAGACTATGAGACCCGGCAGGAGGATGAGTATAGCGTCATTCTAAACTAGCTTTAGAAGTGCACGTGTATATGACTCTACCAGAGGGTTGTCATAATCAGTGGGAGCAGCGAAAACGTAGTGGACAAGTTGCTTATGTCTATTTATAGATTAAAGCAGATATATCGGAGAAAGATCATCTTTTGATGTGACAGTCATGGGTTTTGACTTAATCGGAATAGGGGATGGATCTGGTAAGAAGGTAGTAGGGTGTGTGTCCTGGTATTCAGGATGACATGCACTTTATAGAAAGTGAAATTCCTATACTACGATCGGTTGTACTGTGGTTGTCACAGAGTGTTTTCTCCATATAGGATATGGATATTATATCAGGCATTCTGGTTACTAGATCTATGGTTTTAGATCTGGATTTGGGTAGTGTCCCAATCTGGGTACTTCGACAGTATTCTAAAAGTATTTTACAATGGACGACTCCTGGCATGGTGGTAAACCTGCAGGTGATGGAGTCACCCTCTCTAAAGCTGTCTTACAGACTAAAGGGGAGAGGGATGTGCATGATTGGCATATCACTTGCTTAAGCAATTGAGTCAATCATGACATGTCAAGTACCACACCAGATGTTGTTTTTGCACTAGATACAATAAGTTGATATATTAATCCAATCCTGGAGAAAAACGAATGGAAGCAGTTTATGAACATAAGTGGATGTTCTAGGGATTTGATAACGGCGGCCTCCTTTGAGAGACAGTTATCATTCCAGGATTCCAAGGTAACCTGGATGACAGAGTGACTGTCAGAGTTATAGTTTTCCCTCTGAAGAGGGGCAGTAGTTTGGACAGGTGGTCCAAGCGGATACTGAGGATGGTATGGCGCAGTGTACTGATTGAGTTCAGTAGACGATACGGTCTAAGAAGTTTGCAGGATTTGAAGTTCTATTGTGAACTGTGTCCCATCAAATATCCAAACATATTCTAAGACGGTTATTGCTCATTTCGGGAGATAGTTTTCTCTGCGAAGTTGAGATAAAGAGAGACATAGAAAGAAACAGTGGAGCGGATCCACTCACTGAGGCTATTTCTCGAACGCAATAGTTTTACAAACGAGGTTTGTGAAACTGATTAGTAAAGGAGTTGGGTGTTCGGTATCACACGGGCTGTGAGTATGCGACATCGCAATAATTAGCCTTAAGTGCAAGTGGGAGATTGTTGGCTATCGTGCCCTCAAGGCAATTATCATAGTCGCAGGTATGTGATCATGATAATTGAGCGAGGACCTAAACCGATAAAACAGTCTTACTCGAGATGATAGTATGCTATCTGGTTTGTCTTTATCATCATATGTTGATAAAGCCCATAGGATTCTTGCTTGACTGCCAGCATTGCGATGGCGATCACATACGTGGGAGCTGGGGGTCTATAAGCAAATCCTTAAATGTCCCTAGTCGTGGGTGTTGCGCCACGGCAGCGCCCCGACCGTCTATCCGAGGCCAAAATGCGGAATCAAAAATTTTCTTTACTTGGATCCGGCGCTACCGCGGATAATAAACCCGGATTGTAACCATTAACCTAATCCTAGCTATCAAGAGAAGGGGTGAGAGATATACCGAGTGATCCGTGTCCTCCGGTCTTCTCGTCGTCGTCCCGATCTCCCGCGGAATCTCCGGTCTTCATCTCCTCTCCGGAAAGGGCACCACGTAGCCGGATTCTTTTACGGGCTCCCACCTCTGGACCGAGGCAACTCGGGCGTGAAGTTGGCTAGCCGACGCGTCCAAGGGTGCTGTAGGTATAGTGTAGAATCCATTGTCTCTAGGGGTTGTGAAGTTTCCATGGAGGATGGGGGTGGAGAATCAAAAGGAGCAATGAGAAAATGGAGCTTGGGAACTTTTTGATACAAAATGAGATGAACACATTTCTCCATATGAAAAAGGAATTCCCTCACCTCTCCCTTATCTAATGTAGCCGGCCCCTTTCTTTCAAAACGGTGAAGGAAAAAACCAAAACTTAGAAGGGAGGTGAGTGTAGGAAATAAGAAAGGGGTGACCACATCCAAAGGAAATGATAACCAAGGTCATCTCAATTTCTAGTCAACTCAAATCTCATTAATGCTAAACCATCATGAAAAAGCAAAGATGCTAAACCTATCATAATGCCACAAATACAAAGAACCCCTCCACAGATGCTAATTTGCGAACTTGCAAATTAGCCCCTCCATCAGAAAAACCCGGCCGTGAAGGAACAAAGGGAAACTGGCCGGAACGGAATGCAAACTGGCAACTTCAGAAAACTGATCCCGTAATAAATTACAGGAAAACCCCACTACTGTATATACATGCCCGCATTTGTATTCCCATTGAATATAAATGCAAAGAGACAAAATCTACACTGTCTAATACTAGGATCCGGCTTAAGCCAAAGCCGGCTAGTAAAATCCGTCCGATCACGATCCGTGCAATACCGCACGTATTTGATCGAACCCTGCCATATCTCCATACGGCCTCTACAGCGTTTCGCCCAAAACTTGAGTAACTGAGTGTGTGGTGGACTCTAAAGACTCGTCAATACTATGGCTGTGGATTTAACCACTAGCACGTCAGAGGTATTAGCCATACGTGACGGGCTACCAGCTATTGACCAAAAGGGACGTCGATGAGCGAACTCATCCTGACACCCTACTGAGCCTGTCAGTGACAATATCCGTACAGTCCGGTCCGTTCGTCTATGAGCATCGCATGGCGGGCCTAGGGGGTTGGTAAAAGTCAGACCCCCAAAAGCGGTACAAGTCGTGTCGGAGTGTAGCCCAGAACACCCTGAGATACTACTAGAATACCTACCAGTAAATCTCCTGCCTCGGCCGAGGGCTTTGTGTAATGGCTCTCCTAGACACAGCGCGACCTCACCCCTAATACCGGGAGAGATGAACCCCTGCAGATCCGCTCACTGCCTCCATGTGGCTCGGGACTGTACCCAACTGAAACCTGTTTGCACGACTCCTTTGAACCGTGGTAGGGTAGTAATCAAAGCACGGTGGGAACTCACACAAGACAAATGACGATCTCAGGTCGATGAACTAACCTGTACACATGTCACCAGGGAACTGCTATCTGACGTCTGGTATAATCCCAACTAGCAGGTTCCCGGCGAGTCCTGTCCGGTGTACTCATAACCCAATGAACACCTGTATACATCTTAGGTGAACCAACTGACACCAGTGGCTTGTGAGACCGGCCACCGCCCCTCGTCGGGGTCTCGACTGTATACACTAGTCTACTAATGGAGTATCGATGCCCAGTCTCGAAACTCCCACGACTAGGGACCATTTAAGGATGTGCTTATAGACTACCAGCTCCCACGTATATGATCGCCCTCATACTGCTGGCAGTCAAGCAAGAATCCTAGGGGCTCTATCAACATGTAATAGCGACTCGTAAGGTCACCTAAAGCAGTACACGATGATAAAGATAAACCAGATAGCATACTATCATCTTGAGTAAGACTGTCCTACTGGGACAGGTCCTCCCTCAATCGTTGCAATCACGTGCCTGTGATCCAATAATTGACTCTGAGGGCACTATCTCCAACAATCTCCCACTTGCACTCAAGGCTAATTATTGCGATGTCGCATACTCACAGCCCGTGTGATACCGAACACCCAACTCCTCTACTAGTCAGTCTCACAAAGCTCGTTTGCGAAACTATTGCGTTCGAGGAATAGCCTCAGTGAGTGGATCCGCTGTGATGTTTCTTTCTATGTCTCTCTATATCTTAAGTTCGCGGAGAAAGCCATCTCCCGAAATGAGCAATACCTGTCTTAGAATGTGTCTGGATGTCTGATGGGACCTAGCTCATAAATGAACTCCAAATCCAAACTTCTTAGACTGTATCGTCAACTGAACTTAATCAGTATCCTGCGCCATGCCTCCCTCGGTATCCGCCTTAGACCACCTGTACAAAATACTGCCCCTCGTCAGAGGGAAAACTATAACTCTGACAGTCACTCTGCCATCCAGGTCACCTTGGAAGCCTGGAATGATAACTGTCTCCTAAAGGAGGCTGCCGTTATCAAATCCCTAGAACATCCACTTATGTTCTAAAACTGCTTCCGAATGTTTCTCCAGGATTGGATCAATATCAACTTATTGCATCTCCTGCAAAAACAACATCTGGTGTGGTACTTGACATCTCATGATTGACTCAACTGCCTAAGCAAGTGACCTGCCAATCATGCACATCCCTCTCCCCTTTAGTCTGTAAGACACCTTTAGAGAGGGTGACTCCATCAACTGCAGGTACACTACCGTGCCAAGAGTCGTCCATTCTAAATACGCCTAGAATGTTGTCCTAAGTACCCAGATTGGGAAACTACCCAAATCTAGATCTAAAACTATAGATCTAGTAACCAGAATGTCTGATATAAAATCCAAGTCCTATGTGGAGAAACCACTGTGTGACAACCAAAGTATAACCGATCGTAGTATAGGAATATCACTTCCTACTCTGTGTATGTCATCCAAATACTAGGACATCACACCCTACTACCTTCTTAACAGATCCATCCCCTATTCTGATGAAGTCAAACCTATGACTGTCACATCAAAAATAGATGATCTATCTCCGCTGTATCTGCTTTAGTCTATAAATAGACATAAGCCACTTGTCCACCATGCTTCCGCTGCTTCCACTGACTACGACAACCCTCTGGCAGAGTCATATACACGTACACTTCTGAAGCCAGTTCAGAACGACGCTATACTCATCCTCCTGCCGGGTCTCATAGTCTGGAACAACAGTAGTGTCAAGTCTGGGTAAACAAGAACCTCCCTGCCACCATCCTTGAGCATACCGAAGTACCTCTCGGGTGCCTGAGGTTACCCACTTTATCTGCGGAGTGGCTAATGGAATGTCAAACCAGGTTGAATCTTTAGGTTCCTATCAAATTTTCAGTAATCGTTTGCGGTTCTGGAATCACTTCCAGTTCTACCATACTCCCACTGATGTTTTCTAAAAAAAAAACCATTTTTATTAAAACTGTAGCGAGTCTAGAACAATATCACTATTGATCTTCCAGATGGTAGAAAGTCAACCCTCGTCATTGCCTGGGTCAACCCACAAACAGCCATTACAGAAACGTGCCTTGAGTTATCCAAAGTCTGGTTTTAAGCATAAGCTGGACGACTCCCCGTATCTTAACAATGTCAAGATATGAACTGTTCTATATCCAATACAGAAACAGAGGCACTGATTTAATTGAACCATACTCAAATCATGTAGCTGTCTCCAGTGCATGTCAACTAAATGGAAGGAGGCCAATCAGCGTTACTCAACTTAGGAGTGCTTCCAATTATGAGTAACCTGAAAGAGAAGCAAGTTCTCTTAATCATTACTATCAACTGAGTACCATTCACAAGTATCTACATATTCGATCACCTTGAAGAATCCCGATACTTGCAATACCTGGTTCTCTACTTTACTCATATACCAATAACTTCTCAAAACTCAGACCCTGTGTTTCTACGAAACACCGGTCTAAGAACTAGAGAAGTCACAAGTAAATAGAATATAGTACGAGGACCAACCCCTCTGTCCTAATGGACACTGGACAGCATACAATACTTTGTATAAGTCCCCTGAGTGTAATAACTCATTCCCTGTAGGTCGAAAACTGTACTTATGGTTAAGAAGAATTACACCGCTGTTTAATGCTCCTTACCTAACCATCCACTGATATAGGTAAATGTCATAGACATAATTTCAAAAAGGTACATCTCACTCTATAAAAATAGACGTACAGATATATCAATTTGAAATTGGTGCATAACAACGGATATTCAAAACCAAATATTTGTCGTCTAGCAAACAATCCAGGTGACTTCCTCAAATATCACCAATTACAACGAATCCTGATATAATGAGGATGATCACCTAATTCCCAATAACTTACTCCCACTCACCATCTGTAAAACCATACAGATGTGAGAATCAAACCTGGTAAATACATACCCTGGAGCAAGTGTCTAATTGGGAAATCAGTTTTCTTTTAACAGTATACAATGAAACTGAAACATTGAAATATTTCGATGGGGTATCCTGGTAATCCTAGTAATGCCTCTTCCATTATCCAAATTCATAACTGTAACCGTAAAATTCTTTGCCATCTCTCCAAATCCCTTTATATATCTTTAGTCATTACCTTCTATACACCCCTTTAGGCCAAATGGTTTTCTTCCTTCCCTACCGTTCGGCACCAGCCTATGGTTTGGAAGAAGACTATCCAATAAGCATAATAGGTGTACTGTCCTTATCCTAGGAGCACTCGCAATGCGAGAGAAGGTGAAGATAAAAGACAACCGAATAAATCTTATTCCTAATTCTCCTGAACCAGAATCCATCCCCGAACTGGAACAAGTTCCTTTTGAGTTCGTATATAACCATACGATGGAATATCCAAATAAACTGTGGATCTTCGTAGTGATACGGAGTGTCCTGGAGAAATACAAAGGTGATTTAGGATTGGCGAAGAAATACTTGGTTTGGTCGTGAATAGTAGTCGCAATTTACTTTGCCCTCTTACTAATCCCTTTCTTTGTCTTAACTTAATACCTTCTGTACACCATCGTTATGCTAATTGGTTTTCTTCATTCCCCACCGTTCGGCACCAGCCTAAGGTTTGGAAGAAGACTATCCAATTTGCATAATAGGTGTACTATCTCCTAAACCAAGGAGTACTCGCAACCTGAGAGAAGGTAAAAGAAAAAGACAACTGAATAGTCCTATTCGTTTTCTCCAGAACCGGAAACCATCCTCGAATTCTTTCGAGTTCGTATATAACCATACGATGGTTTTGTCCAATGGAAGTGGACGTTCGTAGTAATATGGGGTGTCCTGGAGAAAAGGGTAAAAGTAGGAGTGGCAATAAGATTTGCAACTCTGACAATCCAAAAGCCAGTGTTTAAGAAGGTTCGGTTAATTTTGGTCACTGAGTCATAGTCTAGGGTCGGGTCATGGTCGCTGCCAAAGAGAGAGAGAAAAGAAACACTCAGCGTGCACTCTAACCTAGATCAGAATGGTTACCAATTTATCTAATCAGGAAACCTCCCACTGTAACGTCAAATTCTTCTCCAAACCTGAAAGAAGAATTAGTCGGGATCGCCCGAGGAGTAAACCAACTCATCAGTGGGAATCGGGATCAAACTATCATCGCATGATAACGTGACATAATCCACTCACGTCACCACACTCCAGAAGGTATGTGCATGCCTGGCAAGTTTCAGTTTCTTTAGAAACTCCCGATGTGTGTTTTTACCCCTAGGACCCAAGTGACCTTGACTGAGCCAACATATCAAAGGATCCTAGTCAAGTTCAACCCGTCATTATCTTGATTGCATTAGACCCACCCGCACGAGTCCTTGACTAAGCCAAAATGACCGTATGACTGTCCTAACCAATCACATATCCATAAGACAGAAAAGCATTACAGAGCTACCGCACACTACGCCTCGGCTGAGCACGACATATGTAGCACGAATACTAAGCAATACTAATCTGAAATGACGGAGGGCTACGGCTGGTTTTTGGCAAAAAACCTTTAACGTAATGAACTTGATATCGTTGAAGGAACCGGATAACCTTTTATAAAAAATATAGTGACGAAACCCTTTGCTAAAAAGGTCACTCCCGGTGAAGGGATCTCGGCCCTTTCCCCGTAGAATGAGGTGCAAGATATTCCAACTGAATACCACGATGCAAAGCAAAAGGCAATCGGCTATAGTGAAGTTATTACCCTGACGCACACTTCTGTCCAAGGGGTCACTCCCGGTGAAGGGATCTCGGCCCTTGCCTCGTCGACTGAGGTGCTGGATATTCATAACCGAATACCACTGTGCAAAACAAAAGAGAACGCCGTTGCAATAACAGCTTTTTGAAAAATGTTCCAACAACATCAGAATAGGTTTGTTTAGCTTGCATTGATCCGAATCAACGCAGTCCCATCAATTGAACACACCACAAAGAACGAAAATAATGATGTACGTATATGTCATCCGCATTCGCCACTGGGTCCCGTCATCACCCGTTAGGTTACTTAATTAACGAGAGAGCGGGGACTGGACTAGCGCGGATGCAAAACATATACAACATCTACTAGTATATATATCAATATATAATATTTCGCTCAAAGCGTGATAAAATGCAACATCACAGAAATGTAATAAGCATCACAGAACAATACAGATATCTGGAAGCCCCGGGTTTCACAGTCGGGATCAAACTATCATCGCATGATAACGTGACAGAATCCACTCACGTCACCACACTCCAGAAGGTATGCGCATGCCTGGCAAGTTTTAGTTTCTTTAGAAACTCCCGATGTGTGTTTTTACCCCTAGGACCCAAGTGACCTTGACTGAGCCAACATATTAAAGGATCCTAGTCAAGTTCAACCCGTCATTATCTTGATTGCATTAGACCCACCCGCACGAGTCCTTGACTGAGCCAAAATGACCGTACGACTGTCCTAACCAATCACATATCCATAAGACAGAAAAGCATTACAGAGCTACCGCACACTACGCCTCGGCTGAGCACGACATACGTAGCACGAATACTAAGCAATACTAATCTGAAATGACGGAGGGCTACGGCTGGTTTTTGGCGAAAAACCTTTAACATAATGAACTTGATATCGTTGAAGGAACCGGATAACCTTTTATAAAAAATATAGTGACGAAAACCCTTTGCTAAAGAGGTCACTCCCGGTGAAGGGATCTCGGCTCTTTTCCCGTAGAATGAGGTGTAGGATATTCCAACTGAATACCACGATGCAAAGCAAAAGGCAATCGGCTATAGTGAAGTTATTACCCTGACGCAAACTTCTGTCCAAGGGGTCACTCCCGGTGAAGGGATCTCGGCCCTTGCCTCGTTGACTGAGGTGCTGGATATTTATAACTGAATACCACTGTGCAAAACAAAAGAGAACGCCGTTGCAATAACAGCTTTTTGAAAAATGTTCCAACAACATCAGAATAGGTTTGTTTAGCTTGCATTGATCCGAATCAACACAGTCCCATCAATTGAACACACCACAAAGAACGAAAATAATGATGTACGTATATGTCATCCGCATTCGCCACTGGGTCCCGTCATCACCCGTTAGGTTACTTAACTAACGAGAGAGCGGGGACTGGACTAGCGCGGATGCAAAACATATACAACATCTACTAGTATATATATCAATATATAATATTTCGCTCAAGGCGTGATAAAATGCAACATCACAGAAATGTAATAAGCATCACAGAACAATACAGATATCTGGAAGCCCCGGGTTTCACAGAGCCGCTGCTGAAACCCGACGTTCCCCTGGTCGTGTGGATAGCCTGTGCAATGAAATCCTAGACCCCTACGGGCGCGGCAAGTTACCCGCCAAAACCTGAAGCGAGGCAGCCCCCTTCAGCAACGTGAATGGACCACCCAGCACTTCACGGAATCCGGTAACTTGGGCACCCCTCTTGGGTCAACCTGTACTCCCTACGAGTGCGGTGAATAGCCCGCCAATTCTAGAGTAAAGCCCCCTCCGTCTCAACGCTATGAGATGCGGGCCCGTTGCCCTCTAGAACCCGGCTATCCGTGCACCCCTCCGTGGGGTAATCCTAGTACAGAAAGTAAAATATACATACATGGGTACATCGACCTCGACCCGGTCGTGCCTCAAAAGAATAATACAAACAGGCAGTGACGGCAGTCCACATGTCGGACGCTCGCCCCGCAATATCAAATGTACATATAAAACAAAACTGTACTAACATTGCATCCAGGCTATCCCCACGACCGATCCGCAACATCACAACACAACACAGAACATCAACGTGAATGTCACGTTCGCAAATCCGTCTAAAAGGGCTATAACAGTTAGACAGAATTTACAGATCAAATGACATTCACGGTCGCAGATATAATGTAAATACTGTGAACTAGCATGTTTAAAATATCCGATCGAACAAAATTTACCCAAGTGGGCCCCAAGCGTTACTGTAGCACACACAGAAAATCTGGGCCCAAACTGAATATCCCAAAACCAATATTTTCAAGTCCAAGAACCTCTGAAAAAATTTGGCGCCATGTGGACATATTATGGTCGCGGAACCGCGGCCAATGCATGGGTTTGGCCGCGGTTCTGCGGTGTAAAAGTGGAATCAGGTCACCAAATTTTTGCAGAATTCTTAGAACACCCTGCACATCATTCTGAAACAACCTGAAAAATTTTTAGACTCCAAAAAAATTTCGACAGAAACTGTGCAACTTGAAATCGGGTTTTCGGGGTTTTTTTTTTGTTCGATCGAGTTCTAAACATACTAGAGCAAGCTAGGCTAAGTTAATGGCGTGGCTCTGATACCATGTTGCGTCCCGGTAGCGCCCCGGCCGTCTATCCGAGGACAAAATGCGGAATCAAAAATTTTCTTTACTTGGAACCGGCGCTACCGCGGACAATAAACCCGGATCGTAACCATTAACCTAATTCTAGCTATCAAGAGAAGGGGTGAGAGATATACCGAGTGATCCGTGTCCTCCGGTCTTCTCGTCATCGTCCCGATCTCCCGCGGAATCTCCGGTCTTCATCTCCTCTCCGGAAAGGGCACCACATAGCCGGATTCTTTTACAGGCTCCCACCTCTGGACCGAGGCAACTCGGGCGCGAAGTTGGCTAGCCGACGCGTCCAAGGATGCTGTAGGTATAGTGTAGAATCCATTGTCTCTAGGGGTTGTGAAGTTGCCATGGAGGATGGGGGTGGAGAATCAAAAGGAGCAATGAGAAAATGGAGCTTGGGAACTTTTTGATACAAAATGAGATGAACACATTTCTCCATATGAAAAAGGAATTCCCTCACCTCTCCCTCATCTAATATGGCCGGCCCCTTTCTTTCAAAATGGTGAAGGAAAAAACCAAAACTTAGAAGGGAGGTGAGTGTAGGAAATAAGAAGGGGGTGACCACATCCAAAGGAAATGATAACCAAGGTCATCTCAATTTCTAGTCAACTCAAATCTCATTAATGCTAAACCATCATGAAAAAGCAAAGATGCTAAACCTATCATAATGCCACAAATACAAAGAACCCCTCTACAGATGCTAATTTGCGAACTTGCAAATTAGCCCCTCCATCAGAAAAACCCGGCCGTGAAGGAACAAAGGGAAACTGGCCGGAACGGAATGCAAACTGGCAACTTCAGAAAACTGATCCCGTAATAAATTACAGCAAAACCCCACTACTGCATATACATGCCCGCATTTGTATTCCCACTGAATACAAATGCAAAGAGACAAAATCTACATTGTCTAATACTAGGATCCGGCTAAAACCAAAGCCGGCTAGTAAAATCCGTCCGATCACGATCCGTGCAATACCGCACGTATCTGATCAAACCCTGCCATATCTCCATACGGCCTCTACAGCGTTTCACCCGAAACTTGAGTAACTGAGTGTGTGGTGGACTCTAAAGACTCGTCAATACTATGGCTGTGGATTTAACCACTAGCACGTCAGAGGTATTAGCCATACGTGACGGGCTACCAGCTATTGACGAAAAGGGACGTCGATGAGTGAACACATCCTGACACCCTACTGAGCCTGTCAGTGACAATATCCGTACAGTCCGGTCCGTTCGTCTATGAGCATCGCATGGCGGGCCTAGGGGGTTGGTAAAAGTCAGACCCCCAAAAGCGGTACAAGTCGTGTCGGAGTGTAGCCCAGAACACCCTGAGATACTACTAGAATACCTACCAGTAAATCTCCTGCCTCGGCCGAGGGCTTTGTGTAATGGCTCTCCTAGACACAGCGCGACCTCACCCCTAATACCGGGAAAGACGAACCCCTGCAGATCCGCTCACTGCCTCCATGTGGCTCGGGACTGTACCCAACTAAAACCTGTTTGCACGACTCCTTTGAACCGTGGTAGGGTAGTAATCAAAGCACGGTGGGAACTCACACAAGACAAATGACGATCTCAGGTCGATGAACTAACCTGTACACATGTCACCAGGGAACTGCTATCTGACGTCTGGTATAATCCCAACTAGCAGGTTCCCGGCGAGTCCTGTCCGGTGTACTCATAACCCAATGAGCACCTGTATACATCTTAGGTGAACCAACTGACACCAGTGGCTTGTGAGACCGGCCACCGCCCCTCGTCGGGGTCTCGACTGTATACACTAGTCTACTAATGGAGTATCGATGCCCAGTCTCGAAACTCCCACGACTAGGGACCATTTAAGGATGTGCTTATAGACTACCAGCTCCCACGTATATGATCGCCCTCATACTGCTGGCAGTCAAGCAAGAATCCTAGGGGCTCTATCAACATGTAATAGCGACTCGTAAGGTCACCTAAAGCAGTACACGATGATAAAGATAAACCAGATAGCATACTATCATCTTGAGTAAGACTGTCCTACTGGGACAGGTCCTCCCTCAATCGTTGCAATCACGTGCCTGTGATCCAATAATTGACTCTGAGGGCACTACCTCCAACAGTGGGAGTATCGAGACTGGGCATCGACACTCTAGTATAGACTGGTGTATACTTATCTAGACCCTGACGAGGGGCGGTGGCCGGTCTCACAAGCCATTGGTGTCAGTTGTTCACCTAAGATAGTATACAGGTGCTCATTGGGTTATGAGTACACTGGACGGACTCGCCGGGAACATGCTAGTTGGTATTATACCTATAGTCACATAGCAGTTCCCTGGTGACATGCATACAGGTTAGTCTGTCGACCTCAGATCATCATTTGTCTCATGTGAGTTCCCATTGTACTTTATTACTACCCTACCACGGCTCAAAGGAATCGTGCAAACAGGTTTTAGTTGGGTACAGTCCCGAGCCACATGGAGGCAATGAGCGGATCGTCGGGGATTCGTCTCTCCCGGTATTGGGGGTTGATGCCGCGCCGTGCACGGGTGGCCATCACTAGAAATCCTCGGCCGGGGTATGTGAGAATTACCGATCCAGGATCGATAGTTTCTCCGGTAGTGATGGGTTTCATACCGACACGAAATATCGCGTTATTTGGGGTCTGACTTTATCCACCCCCTAGACTCGATATGCGATACTCTTAGACGAACAGACCGGACTGTACGGATATTGTCACTGACAGGCTCAATAGGGGTTTGGATGAGTTTGCTCGTCGGCCTTCCTTTCGCTCAATACCTGGGTAGCCGTTACGTACAGCTAGTGCCGCTGACGTGCTTGTGGTTAAACCCACTTCCAGCGTATTGACGAGTCTTTAGAGTACCACACAGAGGGTTTTCACGGTTCAGGCGATATGGTGTAGTTGTTGTAAGTTGGTATATACATGTGTCCGATTGAATATGTGCACAGGCTGCGCATATTTTAATCGGACGGTTGATAATACTAGCGGGTTAGGATTAAGCCAGATTGTTAAATCAAGTTTTGATTTAATAATTTACATATGTATTTATATATATATATATATATATATGTATTCTAGTATTATTGCTCACTATTTATTTTCTCTCTTTGGCTATTCGTATTTTCGTACGAATACGCGTATGTGTGTTTCGATACATATACCGGGAAGCATTCCGTATTTATACGGAATGGCTTCTAGAATATGCCACCTCATTATTGATTTTCTTTTGGAAAATCATTTTTTTTATAATGAGGTGGAAAAGATGACATGGCTAGGCATGGGTCTTTTGGTCAAAGCATGGACTTTGGCAATGTAGAGATTGGTATGGGTATTTGTTTAATGCAAATTGGGAATGACATTTTTTGTGGGGGCATGAGAGGAAGGGGCCGGCCACTTTTGAGGTGGGATGCTTGCTCATTTTGGTTGATTCAATTTTGGTGCTCTCTCACTCTCATGCTCACACAAAAATACTTAGCCAATTTTCCATGCCATCTCTTTTGATCACCTCTTCTTCATCTTCACTTGATGCTTACTTAAGCTCATGGTTGAGAGAAAGAATTATTGTGACACTATTCTACACCCCGCACTCTCTACTACTAGAAATCCTAGAGAGTCATTTGGTCCGCTTGGCGAACCTGGAGCTTGTGTCGTTTCCCTCGGGTGGATCATCGGAAATGAAGGAAGACCGGCAACCAAAGTCGATACGCATCACTAGGAGCTTGGAAATGGTTGAAGACCCGAAGGACTTGGTTCATTAGGTATAACCATTCTATCTCTTTGTGATTGGTTTGCTAGTTTTAGGGTTAATAGTTTCGATCTTGGAAATCGGGTAATGGTAGCGCCGGGTTTTAGAAAATTTTTGTTCCGCATTTGGCCATGGTTCGATGGCCGGGGCACTCCCATAACCCAACAATAAGACCCAGATCTCCTCAACGCAAACGCTCATGGAATAAAAGTTGTCTTCATTTCCGCTCTTGGTCTTACTGGTCTATATCTGTTGTTTGCCTTTGCCTACCTGCTGTTGGTGTAAGCGTAACCGATCGAATAAGCTCTTGGGTATATCATTGGTAAGAATGAAGCCAATGCTGGTGGTTCAGGAAGTGAATCAGAAGAGGTTGTTCAAAAAGGGATTGACTAAGGCAAGGTTGACTTATATGTTTCTAGTTTTATTTTTCTACTTAAGGGGCAAACCTTTGGTCAGTGGATTTTCCTAATCAATCATGCAAGAATAGTCGATCAATAACTCCAAGGTATCGAGCGAGGTCCCGAAGTCTTGTGACTCGAGGAATGTTCACTCTACGCTAGAGCACAAAAGGCTCGGTACCTCTAAAGCCCTATATAAGTAAGTCGAAAGCCTTCATTTCATCGCTTTTTGTGTTCTGCAATCGCCCATGTTCTTTCCCTAATCTCGACATATGGCATCTATCTCTATTCCAAATCTCGACACCATGAAAGGCCAACTTAACTTCATTCTCTGAAAGCTGGAAGCTTACGACTCTATAAACTTCACTCCGCAGCCAGCAACTTCTTTTATATTTTTATGGGTCCACTTCCAATTCATTGAGCAAACTTATACTTAAAATACTCTTAAACTTTGACGTAAAAGACTATATCAAATAAAATCCAGCAAGCATGAGTGAACAGAGACTACTATTACCATGTCCCTAGCCTGGTTCCTTCTTTGTTGCCTGCCTCTCCGCTTCTGTCAGCATAGAGGAAGGTTTTCACTCCTGTTGAGAAAGAATAAATACCCTAGCTCAGCTTCCTAGCATAACACATCAGCTACGCCATCAGAGACTGGATTAGAGCCTGGAATGATCTGTAGGGTTCCTAGGCACTCTCAAGGGGTCTCACAAGGCATCAACCATGCCCGTTTCAAAAATTACGGTGCCGAGAAACCCTAGACTACGGATCGTTAGCTAGATGTCTAGGCGAAAGAAACAACTAGTAAACTACTTTACTAAGGGAACGGAAATACAACCTTTGTAGATCCGTTCCTCCACCTCCAAAGCTCCGCAATGAAGTCTCCTCGCTGTCCAAATCGAAATCCGGGTTCTTGCGTCGGCTTCATCGGAGAAATGGGCGGGCAAGGTCGTCGGCTTCGTGCCGAAGATGATCTACGTCGAAGCATCACTAGATCAAGCTCCAACTTCACCAAGTCAAGAAACTTGTGAAGAAAACACACTCTACTACTTGGCAAGAGGTAGAGGATGAAGAAATAGGAAGTGGGTAGACTTTAGAATTGGATTTCTCACTTGTTTTCATCAATCACCATTGATGAAGCAAGCTTCTTCATGGAAGAAGAAGATGATGAAGAAGAAGTTATGATAAGTTTTTTTATTAAAAATAAAAACAATATGATACTTATCATAATCTCAACCATGGCTTAGTGTAGAGATTTAACTAAGGTTAGATGAGTGGTTAGGGTTAGAGAAGAGACAAGAATGGTGGACTTGTTCAAAGCTTCAAGAAGCTTCAAATAAAACAAAATTAGCAACCATTCTTTTCTCTTTATATTTTCTAAATGAAATAAATAAATAAATAAATGAGAAAAGGAAATGAAACCCTAACCACTTATGTAACCATGGTTTAATTCTTTACACAAACCCAAACTAGCATGTATCATCAAACATGATACAAACTTGTGTACAAAAGTATATCACATATACAATGTGCACAATCCAAGTGAGAAAATCCATTTAAAGTGAACCAATACTAGTTAATGCAAAGTAATATATCAAATATATAATTATACATTAAATCATTAAATCAACACTTGATTTAACGATCCGGTCATATCGCATATAACCGACTAGTATCCAATGTATCGGCTTATCGAATCAATCCTTGATTCGATAACTAGGTTATATCGCATACAACCATTCGATACATTCATCGCGAGAATAGAATACGGTATCACATACACGCATTATTCTCGGTCCCGCACATATCTCATATGCGCTCCTATTTCGTTTCGCTTGAGCCAGGAAACCTCTGTGTAGGACTCTAAAGACTCGTCAATACGCCGGCAGCAGATGATGATCATATCAAACACCCACAAGCCGCAAGCGGTCTGCTAAACGTAATGGCCACCTGGGTATTGAGCGATCAGAAGATCGACGAGCAAGCCCGCTCACACTCCAGTGAATCCAACCAGTAACACTACCGTACAGTTCGGTCTCGTCGTCTGATATGTCGCATATCTTGCCTAGGGGTGGAAAACGCAGACCCCAATAGCTCGATAAGTCGTGTCGATATGAGGTCTATAAAAATCCGAGAAACTACTGGTAACACTTACCAGTAAATCTCAACAACCCTGGCCAGGGATTTCCTGTTATAGCCAATCGAACACAGTGCAACATCAACTCCCTATACCGGGAGAGACGAATCCCCTCCTATCGCTCATTGCCTCCATATGACTCGGGACTGTACCCAAAAACCACCGTTTTGCACGCCCTCTTGGACGTGGTAAGATGGAAATCAAAGCACAGTGGAAACCACACAAGACTCTATGACGATCTCGGGTCAACAGACTACTCTGTACCAGTGTCACCAGAGAACTGCCATCTGACGTAAGGTATAATACCATCTGGAGTTCTCGGCGAGTCCGTCCAGTGTACCCAGTCTCTACTGAGCACCCGTATATCATCTCTGATGTCAAACACCGATGGATATGGGATCATCCATCGCCCATATGTATGGGTCGAAAAGGTACACGCTAGTCAACTCTAGTATATCGATGCCCCATCTCGATACACCCACGACTAGGGACTTTCAAGGATGTACTTATGGACTACCATGTCCCCACTAGTATGATCCGCATCATAGTCCAGGTAGTCAAGTACACATCCTAAGGGCTTTACCAACATGTAATAGAGAGACAATCAATATACACGTTAAGGTAAAGAGTAACCAGATAGCATACTATCATGTCGAGCAAGAAAGTCCTCCCTATATATGTCCCAGCATCCACTACAATATACATCCAATGTACAGTAATGGCCTCTAGGGCATACATATAACTAACAATCTCCCACTTGCACTAGGGCCATCTGTAGCAGTGGTTGTAGTATCTCATACTCAACCATCCCATAAAAGTCTCTCTCTGGGAATAGGCCTTCGTGAGTGGATCCGCCGTGTTGTCCTCTGAGTCTGCTCTCCTAACCTCGATCACCCTGGAGATCAACTATCTCCATGATCAGGTGATACTGCCTTAGAATATGTCTGGATCACTGATGGGACCGGGGTTCCCGGGCCAGAGCCACACTTCCATTGTCACACAATGGTAGGAACCTAGTTCATCTCATGAACCAATATACACCCAAACAGCCTCTTTGGTAGCATCTTAAGTAGCGATGTATCCTGCCTTTATCGTCTAGTATGCCACGGTATCTAGCTTGGAACTCTTCCAACATACCGTCCCTTTACTGAGGGTAAAGACAATGCCTGCGACTGACATTCAGTCGTCTTTATCACCCTGGAACACTTCCAGTGATTCTCCCCAGGACCAATTGATACCATCTCACTACAGCTAGTGAGTATCCTAATATCCAAATAACATCTATCTCATAGATGAAAACTCAGGATTTAGGAGGTATCACTTTGATCCTATATGGAGAATCATTGTGATAAGCGGAGATTGATCGAGCGTAGCATAGGAAACTCCTTCCCTATCAAGAGTATGTCATCCACGTACTCTACGAGGATCACCACCATACTCTCTACTACCTTTTTGTTTATACAAGGTTCATCTACCATTTTGATGATGTCAAACTCTTTGACTAATCCATCAAAACAGATGTTCCAACTCCGCGATGCCTGCTTTAATCCTATAAAGCATCTTGCACACGTTTCCGCTGCTCCCACTGTCTACGAGGCCCTCTGGCTGTGTACTTATAGACGCTCTCTTCTAAAACATCATTTAGAAAAGCAGTCATGACACCCAACCACCAGATATCGTAGTCATGGTATGTAGCCGTGACAAGTAGGATCTGGATGGACTTAAGCATAGGCACAGAAAAGGTTTCATCATTATCCACGCTTGGTCAATGATGCAAACTTTAACAAGTCTAGCTATGAAAGTCTCAACTTTTCCATGTACACCAAGTAATCTTCTCAAGATATACTTGCTCCTGATGGGGATTTAACCCTTCAGATATAGCAACCAAAGTCCATACTTTGTTGGTGTATAAGGATTCCATCTCAGATCGCTAAGCATCCAGCCATTCTTACAGAGTCTCACTCCTGATGGCCAGCTCGAAACTAGTTGGGTCATCATCTCATGATGCAATCCTCGCTCCCACTGTCATAGAGAAACCGAAGTATCTCTCAGGTGGGTGAGGAACCTTACTAGATCGGCGGAGAGGCTGAGGTTCGCTGGAATCTACTGAATCCTTTAGTTCTACTAAATTATCTGCTGTATTTTGTATAGCTGGAACCTTTCCAGTTCTACATTACAGACCTTGCCTCGAGCTTGACCGGATTTTGCTTTTAGACATTAGCCGGACAACCCCAAATCTTAACTAGCTTAAGACATGGGCTCTTCTCTTTCCATATCACATATGAAATGGCAGGCAACAGATTTGATTGGAACCCTATTCAATAGGTATGCAACTTCTCAAGTGCATAACACCCAATAGGAAAAAGGTAACTCAGTAGTACTCATCATTGAGCACACCATATCAAATAGGGTGTATCTGCTCCACCCCGATATACCATCGTGCTATGGTGTATACGGAGGAGTAATTCTGAGAGAGAATCTCATTCTCCTTTAAAATAGTCCAGGAATTTCCGTGCTCAAGTATTCTCCTCCTTGATCTCATCAAAGGACATAATACTTTTACCCGTATTTTGGTTCTCTACTTCTCGCTTATATTCTGTGAATATCTCAAAAGGTTCGGACTCATGTTTCAACAGGAACATATGACTGAATCTAAAGAGATCATCAGAGAATGTAATGAAGTACAAAGAACCGGTCTTGGCATGTGTAGACAGGGGACCTACATACATCAACATGTATCATCCCAAGAGTTCATTAACACTTTCTCTGTTTCTAATAAACGGAGCTATGGTCATCTTATCTTTGTGACATGACTGGCAAGTTTCATAAGATGTAAATTCAAACTGATTTAAATATGCATCTTAATGTAACTTTAGCCAGTCGGGTCGCATTGATATGACCTAGTCTACAATGCCACAAGAAGATCCATTCATTTCTGAACTCTTCCTCTTGTGTGTGTTCTGTATACAAAGAACTGTAGTTTGATTTAGAACATTAATGCTTTTAGATAACGTGCCTAAACCGATCAACTTTTGATATAGGAAATGTTCAAAACATTATCCAACAATACAAAATTTTATCGTTTCTTTACTAATAAAGAGACAGATATGATTTTGTATATCAGGTTCGGTATCTAATAACATTCGTTCAGAATCAATGTATTATAATACAGGGTGACAGTGACCAACAGACTTGGCTGCAACTCTTGCCCCGTTTTCTGCCTCATGAAACTTATCACCCGTTCTCAGTTTTTCTACCCTTTTGTAGCCCTATGTAATAGATTACATATCTGGGATCCTGATCCGGTATCATATACCCAGGATGCAGAGGATAATGAGAAACAGTTCTTTGTAACGAATACACCCGAAGGAGATGCATCATCATGCACTTTCATCGTTTGGGCGGTACGGGAAATCTGGTATTCCCCAATTTCCTGCTCTGTCTTATAACAATTATAAGTTAGAGCGGGACCAACGTTCCCCAGCTCAGTATAACAAGCGGGTTCGGTCAATAATCCATATTATTATCTTGATTAAGGCGTGATATGGTCGCTACCAGGAGAGAGAGAGAAGAAAACACTCAGCGTGCGCTCTTGCAAGAATAGATTGGTTATTATTTTATCTAATCAGGATGGCTCCCACTGCCTTTTATCAAATCTTCCTTCAAACCCTAAAAGGAAAGACTAGCCGGGATTAATTACACACTACAAGTTCGCCAATCTTTCAGCCAGGCCAGTGTCGGTACTTTGAGGGAGGTCCCCCGTGCTTTCGCACGAACCTAATTAATGTAAACCTCATTTTCCCAGAGGCGTAACCCCGTTGACACCTTTCTAGACACCTACTTGATCAGCTAATTGTAATGTATAAAACTCTCCCAGGAGTAACAATTACTCGCAGCGGGTATCGGGATCCAACTATCTCATAGAAGGTATGCAATCTCATTGCAAATTTCAACACTTGAAATTCCCGATAATATTTTGCCCCTAACCTCCTATGACCTTGACAAAGGCCAATAAACCATAGGATGCTAGTCAAGTTCAACCCGTCATTTCCTGATTGAATTAAACCCACCCGCACGACCCTTGACAAAGGCCAACAAGGTCGCACGACTACCCTAACCCAATCTGCATCATATGCATAAGCAGATAAGCACCAATTAGCTACCGCACACTGCGCCTTGACAAAGGCCAACAAACGCAGCACGAATACTAACTACTACTTATCTGAAATGACGGAGGGCTACGACAGGTTTTTCTGAAAACCTATTGCGTAATGAACTTGATATCGTTGTAGGATCGAATGAATTTTGAAATGGAGTGTTTTTGAGGCTTTTCTAGTTTTGCTAAAGGAGTCACTCCCGGTGAAGGGATCGTCGGTCCTTTCCTCATCGAATGAGGTGCGGGATATATCATATATATCACTGTGCAAAGCAAAACTCTTAAAAGCAATCAAAAGACAAACCGAGTGTGTAGCATCTGCCAGTTATTGCTAAAGGAGTCACTCCCGGTGAAGGGATCTCGGTCCTTTCCTTATCGAATAAGGTGCAGGATATATCATATATACCGCTGTGCAAAGCAAGAATTGTAGCTACCTGTTTTATTTTGAAATTCGATTCTACAACATCTTAGGTTTCTTTTATTTCATTAATCTCATTAATGAAGTCCCATCATTTAAGTACCTAAACATTACAGATAAATACGACGTACACTTATGCCATCCGCATTCGCCTCCATGTCCCCTCGTGCACCGTTAGGTTAGGTAACTAACGGCAGAGCAGGGCAGGGCTAGCGCGGGTGTAAAACATAAGTAACGTCTATATAATATATCATATATACTATATACTGTATCTATCACAGAACATCACATGATCACATCACAGATATCGCAGCAGAAGAATCATATGAAATATTGGATATACTAGGACGTCCGTGTTTTCAATACGAGCCAGTATAAAACACGGATTCCACGGTCGTGATGAATAGCCAAACCCACACCCCAAGACCCCTACGAGAGCGGCAAGCAACCCTACCAATTCTGGAGTTAGGAGACCCGGACTCGACTCCTCGAGTTGGTCTCCCACTGGACTCCAGAACCCGGTTACTTGTGCTCTCCTCCTTGGGTCTATCCTAGTGCGGAAAAGTAAATAATATACAAACGGTGACATCTTCCGCAACTTGGAAGTGCCCCAATAAAAGAATATTACATACAAGTTTTTACATGAATGAAAATGAAAAACACTCATCTCACATAAAAACCCCCCGGCTATTCAAACACGACGATCCAATATAACATATCCAGCAACACATAACATCACATGTCATCAACGTAAGTAAATATGTCCATCCCAATTGTCGTTGACATATAGCAATGAAACCGGCGATATCACATATTACACTTACGGTCACAGAAAAGAAAGTGTAAAACTACAACAGTTGGAATCCGCAAACTCATTAGACATCGCATGCCTAGCCAAATGAATTCCTTAGACATCGCATGCCTAACAATTATAAACTCCGCATTTTAGTCTCTTTATCGAAAACTCTTTTCAATATCAAGTCGGGCAATTCAACAAGATTCCCGAAAATCTGATCGAATGCTCGTCGCAAACTTTAGTAGGCAGCCGCACCCCCGATACCGTCGACGAAGTGCACCAAGGCGGAACACCGCTGCCGGGAGCACCCGAACGGATGCTTTCGGCGACGGGGTTCTCCTACAGTCACTTGGTCGAGGCTATGGAGTGAAGCTGCCTATTAAGTTTACCCGGCGAGTATCCGCGTACGCTACGTGATTGCGACGGACTTTTGATCACATCAAAATTCCGTGGCAACCGATCAACTGAGACTAAACTGCTATGTTTATAACATTCATTCAGTTATCTCATAACTTCTTGTGAATTCCAATTATTGTATCCCATTCCGGATAAGTAGAAAATGTCAAAATTTCCGATCGAACAATCGAACACCCAAGTTTTCCCGATACAGATCAACACATGAAACAAGTCTAAAAACATTCAGTTCATGCCTCAGTACCAACGGTCCAGCCGTAGAAGGGTCAAGCCAACGCCTCACATGTGGCACGCCGTACTGCCCCAAACCCGAAGGTTCAAAGGGCAGTTCAAGACGGTCACATAATCGAGTTAAGGTTTGTTGTCTTCCAGAGGGTCCATCGAGTTACTTGCACTACATAGAACGTCTTTAAACCACGGAAAGATCCAACACTTGGAAATTTCCCGACAGGGGAAAAATTGGGTATTTATATCCGGTCGAACATTTTAACATATTCAAAAAGTTATCCGGAAAGCCACTAAGACAAAATCTGATACTCCGATCAAAACACCGAATCCCCAAAACAACTCCAGAAAATTAAACTCTTGAATAAATTTTAAAAATACCCAGAGAACTCAGCACCTGAAACAATGAATTACTGTGCAAACAGTTAGGGCTAACGTCACACATCTGCCGCGGAACCGCCGCATGATCTAGGCTTAGGCCGCGGTTCCGCCGCCGATTTCACTGTTCATGAAATAAATTTTGCGCCGTAATTCTTAGAATTCCCTGCTGAGTTTTCTGCATATTTTTAATTTGGAAAAAACCACGATTTTAGAAAATGTACAGAGAGCCGTTTTCGGGTTAGGGTTTTGGTTCGATCGGACTTCAAACGTCGTATGGACTTCGCCTAAGGCTCTAGCTAGGCTCTGATACCACTGTAGAGTTTCTAGGCACTCCCAAGGGGTCTCACAAGGCATCAACCATGCCCATTTCAAAAATTACGGTGCCGAGAAACCCTAGACTACGGATCGTTAGCTAGATGTCTAGGCGAAAGAAACAACTAGTAAACTACTTTACTAAGGGAACGGAAATACAACCTTTGTAGATCCGTTCCTCCACCTCCATAGCTCCGCAATGAAGTCTCCTCGCTGTCCAAATCGAAATCCGGGCTCTTGCGTCGGCTTCATCGGAGAAATGGGCGGGCAAGGTCGTCGGCTTCGTGCCGAAGATGATCTACGTCGAAGCATCACTAGATCAAGCTCCAACTTCACCAAGTCAAGAAACTTGTGAAGAAAACACACTCTACTACTTGGCAAGAGGTAGAGGATGAAGAAATAGGAAGTGGGTAGACTTTAGAATTGGATTTCTCACTTGTTTTCATCAATCACCATTGATGAAGCAAGCTTCTTCATGGAAGAAGAAGATGAAAAAGAAGAAGAAGTTATGATAAGTTTTTTATTAAAAATAAAAACAATATGATACTTATCATAATCTCAACCATGGTTTAGTGTAGAGATTTAACTAAGGTTAGATGAGTGGTTAGGGTTAGAGAAGAGACAAGAATGGTGGACTTGTTCAAAGCTTCAAGAAGCTTCAAATAAAACAAAATTAGCAACCATTCTTTTCTCTTTATCTTTTCTAAATGAAATAAATAAATAAATAAATGAGAAAAGGAAATGAAACCCTAACCACTTATGTAACCATGGTTGAATTCTTTACACAAACCCAAACTAGCATGTATCATCAAACATGATACAAACTTGTGTACAAAAGTATATCACATATACAATGTGCACAATCCAAGTGAGAAAATCCATTTAAAGTGAACCAATACTAGTTAATGCAAAGTAATATATCAAATATATAATTATACATTAAATCATTAAATCAACACATGATTTAACGATCCGGTCATATCGCATATAACCGACTAGTATCCAATGTATCGGCTTATCGAATCAATCCTTGATTCGATAACTAGGTTATATCGCATACAACCATTCGATACATTCATCGTGAGAATAGAATACGGTATCACATACACGCATTATTCTCGGTCCCGCACATATCTCATATGCGCTCCTATTTCGTTTCGCTTGAGCCAGGAAACCTCTGTGTAGGACTCTAAAGACTCGTCAATATGCCGGCAGCAGATGATGATCATATCAAACACCCACAAGCCGCAAGCGGTCTGCTAAACGTAACGGCCATCCGGGTATTGAGCGATCAGAAGATCGACGAGCAAGCCCGCTCACACTCCAGTGAATCCAACCAGTAACACTACCGTACAGTCCGGTCTCGTCGTCTGATATGTCGCATATCTTGCCTAGGGGTGGTAAACGTCAGACCCCAATAGCTCGATAAGTCGTGTCGATATGAGGTCTATAACAATCCGAGAAACTACTGGTAACACTTACCAGTAAATCTCAACAACCCTGGCCAGGGATTTCCTGTTATAGCCAATCGAACACAGTGCAACATCAACTCCCTATACCGGGAGAGACGAATCCCTTCCTATCGCTCATTGCCTCCATGTGACTCGGGACTGTACCCAAAAACCACCGTTTTTCACGCCCTCTTGGACGTGGTAAGATGGAAATCAAAGCACAGTGGGAACCACACAAGACTCTATGACGATCTCGGGTCAACAGACTACTATGTACCAGTGTCACCAGAGAACTGCCATCTGACGTAAGGTATAATACCATCTGGGAGTTCTCGGCGAGTCTGTCCAGTGTACCCAGTCTCTACTGAGCACCCGTATATCATCTCTGATGTCAAACACCGATGGATATGGGATCATCCATCGCCCATCTGTATGGGTCGAGAAGGTACACGCTAGTCTACTCTGGTATATCGATGCCCCATCTCGATACACCCACGACTAGGGACTTTCAAGGATGTACTTATGGACTACTATGTCCCCACTAGTATGATCCGCATCATAGTCCAGGTAGTCAAGTACACATCCTAAGGGCTTTACCAACATGTAATAGAGAGACAATCAGTATACACGTTAAGGTAAAGAGTAACCAGATAGCATACTATCATGTCGAGCAAGAAAGTCCTCCCTATATATGTCCCAGCATCCACTACAATATACATCCAATGTACAGTAATGGCCTCTAGGGCATACATATAACTAACATGATCCTCCACTTGCTGGTCAGGAAATATCACCTTATCTTCTTTCGCTGCTCTCTTAAGCTATCGCTCGCTTTACGAGTGCAACCAAGTTCAAGAAACTGTTAATTAAGATACTATGCTGGTATCTATCTAAGAGTCAATATCTGTGAGAAGCTTCCTTCTCATACACATCCGAAGCAATGTTTGATCATCAGCATTAGAGAGTTTCGCCGGTCCTTGAAAGAGCGTCATCAGTCTAGCTCGTCATGACTCGATCGTGGCCTTAGGCGGAATTGGTACTGGCCGGAAGAACGAAAGATACTGGCAAGCACAGAGCAGTCATCCAAAGGGGTTCTGTAGAGTGGTCTAACCCTGGGTCAATCCTTGGCCATGCCCAACAGAGAAAACTTGGTGCGAATCGGGGAAATCCTTTCTTCTCGTCTAATCCTACCCGCCTCTTAGTTTCTTCTAGAGATCTTGGATACCTCTTCGATCTAGCGAAAATGAGTTCTCTTGAAAGGGAGTAGTAGTGAATATTTACTCAAGTCAAGGCTAGAAGTGCTAATGTCGTCAGCTATATGAGAAATATCTTATCTCATATAGTTGGCATTTCTCATTTTCTCAATTTCCTTTGGCGCTACATGTCGATTTGTGGTTCCATATTATCTCATATAGATGGCATTTCTCATTTTCTCAATTTCCCTAGGTTAAGGAATGAGATTTTCAAGGCTCACAATATATGTTCTTTGAGCGTTTTCTTGCTGGGAGAGGAACGAAGAAGAATTGCCTGGTTGACTCGGGGCCTTTCCCTGCCTTTGCGAGTTAACTGTGGACTTCAGCCCTGAGGCGAGTCCAAAAAGTCACCCATCCTTTTCTCATAAGCAAGAGATCGCCGAGGAGCATCTTGGGCCTCAGTGGAAGCGGTTCTATCCGTAAGGAATCGACCGATGAATATGAAGGGCATGGCTATGTATGCTCCGTTGCTTTCTGATCTAGGTTGTGAAGACTGGCGAATGAATAGCTAGGGTCAAAACTGGCTTGGCTCTTTCCAGCGGAGTGCGTGAGCGTTGATTTCCTTCTCTACCAAAAGGAAAGAAGGCCACAACCACATCTTATCCTGGCAAGTCTCCTTTCTTCATTGAACGATTCAAAGCACGAATGTACAACACTACTTCTAAGTTTTAGAAAATGAGTTTTGTTTAGGCCATGGCTTGCGGTGGCACCGTACAGGGCTAATCGGAATAGATAGGGTCCAGTAGTTAATAACCTTTAACTGGGACCTGAACCGGGGCAGTTTAGGGGGAATCAAGGGAGTAATCCCGGTGCTCAGATTTCGGACCGCTCACTGAACTCCCTCGCCTCTTACAGTGGTGTGAGCTAATCGAGATGTTCCGGTTCATGAAAGATAGATAGCATCGATAGATTCTCTAAGAATTTTCTATTTTTTATTAAAATAAGATGGCTGCCTTTCAAGTAAAGGCCCCAGAGAAAGCTGTGTAGCTAGGGTTTTCAACCAGCCGTCGAAATGCTTGTTTAGAATTGGTATAGCTTGCAGCAATCCTCCAAACAAGTAGGATTCTTACTACTTGATTTGCGTCCAGGCGAAGGAGTTGTTCGGGTTTCGGCATGAGGAATAGCAAATAAGTTTCCTATCATGTCCTGGGGGTGGGTTTCGGGTTTGATCATTGAATGCAGAGAGTTCCTAGACTACTCTACTTTTTATATGCACTGCCTTCACCACGATGGAATCCCTCAGTATAGTATAGCAAATCCTTGCATCTTTCATTTCTGGGCTAGGGTCTTAGTTTGCAACAAGTCGAAGAAGAACTCCTTCGTGGGCATTTCCGAAGCTCCGGGAGATCCTTGGCTTAACAGCCCGGTGAACACTTCGCATTTGAATAGGGGATGAACGACTAATAAAGGGTTAAGCACGGGAAAGATGAAATTTAAAGAAGTGTACCGCTGTTAGCCAGAGGAGAAAGCTCAAAAATAGGCGACGGAGGTCAGAGGCAGTTCATAATCCTTATTCCAATGGTTGGCTTTCCTATTTCCTATTCTAACTCCTCCTTCCTTCTCTATATTGCATATTCTCCTTCCTCACCCTTCTCTTTTGTCTGGTTTGCTTTGTCATGGAATCCGTGTTTTCAACTGAATGAGACTGTCTTTGGCTTTTTGGGGGGGCCAGCTCTGATTACCTGAGACTTTCATTGTCCCCGTCTTCTATGACTCACTGACACTTCCTTTCAGGCTAGATCCCTACGACTCCACTTTGTTTGCATTTGTCTCATCTTTTCATTGACTTTTTTTTTCACGAGAAGCAGGATGGAAGCCATTCCAGTCTTAGCAAAAGCAACCTATCACGCTTAGCCTTTCGCCGCCTTAGTTTAACCATTGCGCTTGCTTCTCTTTTTTTCCCTGTTTTTCTAAGCAAAATCCTTCTTCTTCATGCTGACGACTCTGATTGCTCAGTCGGATAGATTGGGTCGGGCACAAAACTCCCATCAATGAATGCTGCTTGCTGACTCGTTCTCCCTCTCTTCCTGAAGCTATCCTTAACCAATGGGGAGATCCCTTCGTCCTCCTTCTTGACCTTACTTACGAGCTAAACCCAAGATTCATTTTCCACTTGAATCTCTCAACAGTCCCCCAATACCTCAATAGTTACTATGCTTCGTGCCATCCGAGTTCATCTTAGTCCATCCCCGCTGAGGTCGTTGCCATATACATGTCTTAGGCTGACTGCTCTATAGTGTCAATATTTTCGAAACTTCTCTCTCTACCCCTATCTCTTAAAAGCTTAGTCTTACTGACAAAATCTGAGCAATAACCCCGCCATCAATGCTTCCTATTCAGAGGGCGTTTGCGCTCGACTATAAAGGAGAGGTATAGGGATGGATGTGTAAGAAAGGATCCTGTGATTACGGGCAATAATCTGTTCTCGCTCGAGAAATTTGACAAGCATGAACTGGACTTGAAAGAAAAGTGTTTTCTATGAGCCTCCCTTTAGAGCTAACCTTAGTGGGCTGGGTCTACTAACAGGATTCACTGACGAGCTTATTGACGACTTAAACTGAACACTTTAACTACTTGACCTGTGTTATCGTCTTTCTGTCTTTTCGATCTCAGTTACCTTTAGTGATCGAGTCATTCAATGCTTCATAGGCGAGACAGGTTAATAAAGATCTCCTTTTTGTTAGCTGGTTCATCGAGCTCTCCTCTACTCTCGCGAAAAGACTCTTTCTTATTCTTTAGAAATGACTTCAACGGAGGAATCAATCTTGTAAATTACAGATATTAGGTTGCAGCTAGTTGATACGTATTATCAAGCGAAAGCATTTGACGCTAGGGCAGAGTCTCGCAACTGTGATATTGCGGCATCAAGTAAGGCATGGTTCGGACTCCTTTACAGCTTCTGATTATGCGGATACGGGACGCTTCAAAGAGTATCCCCTCACGCCCGTATAGGATTGACTAGTTTAATCATATCGGTTTAAAGAATCTCTTTCTTGGTAAACTGTGCTTCTTTAACGGATAGGCGTAGCTATTGCTTTTTCAAGAGAGAAACAGTTCGGTTAAGAAAGAAAGCTAAGGAGCCCGGGCAGCTAGGCAGGAAAGGAATCGGCAATCGAAGACAAATTAATTAAGACCAGACGGGTAGTGAACTTCTATCATCAAATCTTCATTCGGCACTTTCTGTTTTTACTCCACGTCTAGGCGACCGGTAGGTAGGGCTTGACAAGTTTTCAAAAGGTTCGGGTGCAATTATTCACAAGTTCCTGAGTTTCATTGTTGCTCGTGTTTTCCTTTGAGGACGGCTTAAGATGAATGCTTTCTTTCTGAATCTCTTTCAACAAGTTCAGAAGTAGTATAGGGCTTGCTCTACTTAGCTGCAGTTTTGAGTTAATCGGAGAACGACCGTACCTGCTAAAGCTATACGAGTGTAGCGAGGCGAGCGGTGGGTGAGGATGAATGCTTTCAAGCAATATAGCAAGCCAGACAGAGTTTGATAGTCCTATGGATCTCGGTTGGCTGCGAAGAACTTCTTCCTTGTCGCGTAGAAGGATCTTTGACTCACACTCTCATGAGAAACTAATAATCGGGGAAAGTCCGGTGTAACTAAACCGGCTCTCCAGTCGATCTTTGAGGGTCACTCAAAGCTTGATTGAAGATAGATAGGAACAGAAGCAGCTTGTTGAGCTTCTTCTTCCTTTCCTATTCTTGAACCCTTTCATCCTGAAAGCGAGCACTACCCGAAAGAGGGACTGGTTGAGATCTTTGCTTTCCTATATCTTTGTAAGGCTAGAGGCATGTAGGTCTTCTTTCTCTTTGCCTTACTCCCAAGCCCTGGTCTATCTTGCACATTTGTTTAGGTGGGTGATTCATGCATGCGGATGATATCTCCTTCAGCTGAACCATATAATTTCATTCGTTCTCTGAGACTAAAGGTTTGAGATCCATGAGAGATATGGTGTAAGGGTAGGAGAACCCCTTGGGCTTCTTGTTTCCTAGCGAACTCTTGCCCGTCCGCCAATAGACAGAAGAACTCAGTGATCCATTAAGAAAAGAAGAACTTCTCTAGCGAAGAGAGAAGATCACCCCCAAGCCCTTCTTTCTTCTCCTGCTAGAAGCGATTCGAAGAACCTTTTCATGATCTCTACTTTCCCTGAATGATATCGAGGGTGAGAGGGAGGAAGGATATAACCTGGGACTTCGACGCATTGATTGGGGGATCCCCTTGGAACCAGATGCATGATCAGGGAGAGGATCCGAAGATATTATCATGTTGGCATTCTGAATATCTTAATTAAGTGGGTCCTCCATTTGTGGACTCCTGGAAAGCGAATCTCATCGGAATCCATGAGTCTTTGAACAACAGCTCTTAGAGTCCAACACATGTCGGTCGTGTGACTGTGATGTCGATGGAACTCACAGTGGAGATTCTTGTCCACATTTTTTTATGGTAAAGGTTTTTTCCCTACCAAGCAAGGGATGAGTGCCAACTAAGAAAGCCGTTGCATGGTAGGCGTCAGAAGTAGGGCAACCCTTTGATTGCTTCACGCGCATCCGTTTTCTTTCTTGCTGACAAAAGTCATAAACCGGATTTGGCTAAGAGAAGGATTGACATTTGCAACAAAGTTTCATTTCATATAGCAAGCAAGGGATGAGCGCGACTGAATATAGCAGGCGATATTTGTTTTCATAATGCTTGGTGCATTCACTTATAAAATAAAGGATAAGTCATTGTGCCCGAATCGAGTCATACCGGCCTACTCTAACGAAGGCGGCGAGAAAGGTGTCGACAGAAGATGATGATAATGGAAACTAGTCTACTGAAGCCTATTGACCAAGTTGAAACTCTATATTCTTAACCTGGGCAATTCGTCAAAGATTAGATGCCGAGCCCGAGCACGGACATAGAAGAATTGGAGCCCACGGGAGGGTAGCTTAAAAGCAAAGCCCTGGGAAGAATAGCTAGAAGTAGAAGAGGAAGCCGGGTGAACTATACTAGAGGGGGAAGATTCTCTATATAAGAAGGAGTTGAAAGAGATAATGATATTTCTTTGTTTGCAGCAGTAGTTAAAAAAACCTTCCTGCTTTTTGAAATAGCCAGCCTAAGCCTAATAGTCAGTGCGTAGGGTGCAGTTATTTATTTACTTTCCTTCTTTCAAGTTGTTCATAAAGGCAGGTGGTGTGGTTGAAGATGAAGAGAGGGCTGCTTCCCCATAACTAGAAGAGTGAGGCCAACAAAGAGCAAGGCTCGACCTAGATAAGAGCAAGGATAAGAAAAGAAAGCTTCGAATTTTCAGTGAGTTTGCCCACTTTCTCTCCATTCATAAAGAAAGGTTTTTCGAGTTATTTGCCAATTCATTACAATAAGAAAGTAAAATCTCCTTACTAACGATCCGCGGACATTGACAAACCCGGATGAGTCATCAGTACGGGAAAAAGAATGGGAAATTTGATGACAATTTCTTTTTCTTTGCCTTGCTTAGCGAAGAATGTGCAAATCAAGGAAAACCTCGACTTGACATTCTAAAGGAACTAGGCCTCTGCCAAGAACGATCACTAGTTTGAAACTAAGGAAGGCAGGGTGCTCACATTTAACGGAAGGAATCAATCCTTTTTCTAAAAGGAAAATCGAACCTAATAGAATCTCGACCTTATTCACAAATGAACATGCTTTGCTAAACTTTTAGTTAAAGTTGTTGGCCCGAGGCACCCCCACTCTCAGGTCTTTGATCATAAACTAATCTCTCTTTCCCTCTCGAGACAATGAGAATCACGCCGTTGGCATCTTCTTGCTTTTCTATAAAAGAAATGGAGCAAAATCGACTCCGCCTATACAAATGAGTTTTCTTTCCCGGTCCCACCTTCTCTTGAAAGTGAAAGAAAGCCTTTTTATTCCTTTCCTATTATAGGATTTGGTTGATAGATACTGACAAAGCCCTTTCTTCTTCAACCATTGAGTGCATCCTTCTTCAGGAAAGAAAGGAAGAGAGACATCCGCAGAAAAGAAAGTATTCGCTACGTTTTCTCTTCTCACAGAGCCGTTACAAAAGAAGAAATGGAGCAGAGGTGGTAGTTCGCCAAGCTTCTTCTTCCAGGTAGAGCTTATTACATACCTCACAACTATTCTAAAAGAAGGCAAAAAGCTCCAACGAGACTAACCCATTTCAAAAAAGGAGGCACTTTTCCATCTGCAATTGCTCTTTATTTAAACTCTGATCATTCATCTTCTTGGGGAATTGATAGCTATGCTGATGGTTTTACTGACTATTTTCAAATGGGAAAAGCGAAGGAAGATGGAAATCATAGCTTCGCTCCGCTGAATCTTTATTGAAATTTGAGTTTAAGTAACCTTCTATCCGGCTTTCGCATTCGTCACTTCTGTCATGGCCCGCCGATGACTTTATTTTATTCTTTTTTTAGGAATGCGATTGATCATGACATTAGGTTTCCACACCAGTTGCAAGAGCTTGAATCTCCGGCACCCTTTGAATGAATTCGGATATGGCCTGGAAATCGTTAGTTCTGAATTGAGTAAAAACATAGCTAAAAGCCTTTACCGTCTTAACGTGTAAGAGAATTGGCAAAGGAAGGAATAAGCTTGAACTAAGCTTTCAACCCAGCTTCAGGCTAAGACGATCTGCCAACATTGATAGTCAGACAACTGGCCAATAACATCTTTCTTTCAGTATTACTAGACTCATCATCTAGGAATTTTTCCTTCTTTATCATGCTTAGCTCTCCTAATTGTGAACATCAAACTCTCGTTGGTATTTAGAACTTCTTTCTATTGAAGGAACTTAGCCTCTGAACGAAGATTGAAAATAGTATAGCTTTCTGCCACCCTGTTTAACCCCGCATCTTTTTTCTACCTTGACTTTAGGGTTGGTTTGAACTTCTGAGTAGGATTCACAACAACTCACTAAGAAATTTCTAAAGGGAAAGAACTCTGAGCTTTGAGAATAGCTTGACTTTCCCCCGACCTTATAGGAAGCTCCCCCGGAGGGTTCATTTCGCACTCTTCCTTTAACGCCGTTCGTTGGCCAACCCTCAAATAAGATAGAATTTCACCGTTGAGGCATGGATACACTCTCAATAGCCGCTACCAATTCCATTATGAAACTAAATGATTGAAAGTGCAACCAGACTACATTTATTCAAACGTATTTTTTTCATTTCCGCATTTCTAGCTTAGTTGGTTGAAACCGCTTATGTTAACTCACCGAAATCCGTCTTAGCTGATCTAAAGCCGGCGCTAGATGAAGCTGCGAGGGTAAACAGGGAGGCAGACAAAGCAAGAGGGGGTCAGTCCGCTAAGTCTAGCTAGTCTAAGCAATTCTGCACTAACTTCACTTGCTCCTTCGGAGGACCAAGAAACCACCCGACCTCGTACATCTGTAACAGTCACAATGGTATTGTTGAAACTTGCTTGAACATGAAAAACTCCCTTTGGTATTCTACGTCCATTCCTACGTGAACCGGTATAGGATAAGCCAGATTTTTCCTTTTTGGGAAAGCAGAGATGGAACGATTGATAGATAGTGTCCGTAAGGGCTATTCTCTATGGGCCCTTCAAGTATGCCTCTTTTCCTTTAGAGGTTGGATAACAGTAGAATGGTAACAAAACATGGCACTAAATGCTTGTAAGCGATCATCCTGGAAAGGTTTGATTCAAAGAGATGGGTATCCGTTCTGAAGAGCTTGTTCCCCTTTCCCCTATAGCCTTGGTCCTTTCCATAGGTACTGCTCTACCAGATGTGAGTGAAAGAAGGGCTTTGCTCTAGATCTATCTACTCCAAATAAAAGAGATGTATGGAATGCCTCACCCCGTCAATGATGAAATTCTAAAAAATATAGTCACATATGGACCTATCTGAAGGGTTCTCGGTAAGACCATACAGAAGTAGCCAAACCATAGTTCCATGGATTTTTATTTTTGGCAATGGCATAGGAGGTGTCCAAGAGCACAGATGACGAGACAGACGATCGCTAACGATTCAAGGAAGAGATCATCCAACCTTCTAGGAATGCCGAAGAATACCAAGGTGGGAGAGATGGACCAAAACAGAAAATCTGACATTCCCCAACCTCGAGCCTCGGACTTAGTCATAACAGTTCAACATAAAGGGGACAGCTTATAGTTACCGGAAAGAAGCAAACTCATTCTAGAGGACATATAAGGATCCAGTTAGGCCTTGAGCCTCAAACGAACACAATCAATCTCTACTTGACGCACCAGAGCTGAGCTATTCACAGGAACTGTAACAGTACTCATTGCTCTAAAAAATAGAGAAAAGGGACTTCAAAGAAATAACTAAAGAAAAAGAATAGAAACGAGGTGATGTAATCGTTGGACAAAACTCATTAAAGACAAATACAGGTTGTTAGTAAGTTGGTATTCTCCGCCATTGGTAAATCGGTGCTAAGGGCCTTAATTCAGAGCGAACACAAAAACGAACCATTATATAACGAAATTCCATCTGTGTCTTTCTATAAGAAATGAAATTTGACTATAAAAGAATGGTGACAACGGTCACTGTCCCCTGAAAGACAGTCTGACTTGATTGAACTGAGGGGACACCCACGGCTGGATTGAATCGGGTTAAGCAAAAAAGGAGATTGTGCGCCTTGCCAAAAGAATAGGAGAACTCAGAATAGGCAGATGAACACGGCAGAATCTTTACAGAAAAAAAGCATACGACGTCAACTCCCTCTCCTTGCTTTATAGTAATCGCACGAGCCAGCAAAAGGATTATATGCAAAGTTTTGAAATATAGCACGCTCAATGAAAACCAATTGAGCGCTAGCACAAGTTTCTATGGTTTCTTGCTGGTCAAAATCCTGTCATCCCTACCCATTACTTCTCCTATGGACAGTAACGAGGGCGTAGAGATCGATTCAAATTGGACAAAATTTCTCGTTTAATTAGACTATATGCATGCGGTAAAAAATCATCATTTTCTTTACTTCTCTCCTGTCGTAAGAAAGCGCTCTTAGTTCAGTTCGGTAGAAGGTGGGTCTCCAAAACTCGATGTCGTAGGTTCAAATCCTACAGAGCATGATTTTGTTCTTGTTATGTTATGTCGAATCACAATAAAATAACTTAACAAAGTGAAATTTCAACTTTCATTTTACCTCCTGCAGATCAAGGAGGTAAAGAAATCTATGCTATGTTTTTTTGGAGCCCCAAGTAAAAGGTATAAAATCTTTGAATACCTCCACAAAGTGGTGACGAAACATATAACTTTCGTTTTTTCCTCTAACTCGATCCGATCCCGTATAATAAGCGATCTCTTTACTCGATCATAGACATTTCTGCAACACCTCTAAGAGAGGAACAAATAGTCAATTTTGAAAGAACTTATTGTCAGCCTCTTTCAGATATGAATCTATCTGATTCAGAAGGGAAGAACTTGCATCAGTATCTCAGTTTCAATTCAAACATGGGTTTGACTCACACTCCATGTTCTGATAAATATTTACCATCCGGAAAGAGGAAAAAACGGAGTCTTTGTCTAAAGAAATACGTTGAGAAAGGGAAGATGTATGGAAACTTTCAACGAGATAGTGCTTTTTCAAATCTCTCAAAATAGAATATGTTCCTAAAGTTGAAGTTGAACCGGGACTATGTTCGAAATCCAGTCTGAATCAGAGACTGTTCTGATGAAGTGTGCACAGATTAGTTAATATCTTTCTTATTTGACTTTACCATTATCATTAGTAAATACCATGTTGTGGATGGAGTTTTTTGTCTTTTGTATCACGGAATTTACTCCTTCTAAGAGGATCAACCAGCGCAGGGTCCAACCATGGCATGTAGCTGTAGGACTAGGCGAAAATGTCTATGTATTTCTTTCGAAATTCGTTCTTTCTTGTTTTACTGGTGTGAATGACGAGCTTCTTTGAACGATTCTAGTTTCACAGTTCCGCCGTTGATGTCCACTTTTTCTTCCACCATAGTAGAGGTCCCTTGTTCATATCTTTCAAGAGCTTGGGAAATCCCCCTGTGACCCTTTGGTTTGGAGGAAAATAGAGGAGGCCTACTTTGCGAAGTAGGCCCCTATGCCGTTTGCGAGTTGACTCGGAGACAGACGTGAGCGAAGGTTCGTCAATGATTAGCCTGTCCCCAGCCCAAGGTTAAGTATAAACAGACTGAGAGGCTTCCTCAGGTCCTACCCTCGAAACAAAGTCCAATGGGATGGGACTCTATAGGATCTAATCGAACATCAGTGTGTTGGGTTTCAATCATGCGGATCTCTATAATCCTACTTGGTATAAAGTGGTAAGCAGAGTACGGTCTTTATTCAGAGTTGTATTGGCATGGGTGCCCTTTCACCCTAGGCCTTTTTCTGCTATATGGTTTAACAAGTCTTGGCTCATCATTGGATCTTGCTGTCGTCCTAGGCACCAGGTTGAAAACCTTGTTGAAGCATGATCAACCATCCCATAGAAGATGAGTACCCCTGGCTCCTTGGTTTCGATGTTCCAGACAGGTTTGCAATTGGCTATGGAGAGTCGCTGGTTGTGCCCCTAGGGTGAAGTCATGCAGCGATACTTAGGACGAGCTGACAGGTACTCCTATAGTTATGGGTCAGAACTGGTATTCTAAAATCATTTTGTCCTATTTGTTGAAGGTAGAGTTTCGGAGTGTCATATCCCGTGACTTCCTTCATGGAGTCAAACTTTTTCGACCTGTGGTAGAGTGAAATAGCCCCTGAATGAGTCGGTGCTGGTGGGTGGAAAAAATGATCCAGGTGATCTGCGCGAATCCAATGAAAATTTATGGATTGTGATTGGAGAGCAAAAGGTCTCTATCTATCTTGAATATACTCTATTGGTTCAAGCTCGGCTCTGTTCTCTTGGTTGAAGGTTCGGCAGGCTACGGATTCTCTATGAGGAGCGTTTCAGGACCTCTATTTGATCACGAGAGGCTTCTTCGACGGGCTTGGCTTCTTGTTCTCGTTCTGGTGCAATAGATCCTCCTGGTTCAAGGGCTTGATTAGCTGTTTAGGTCTTCTCCCTATCAATCAGTAGTAAGAGCTCAGTGAGCAGCCATACTTCTTATTCTGGATTCTCAATAAAGGTACGGGTCCAGGAAAGAACCTTGAGCCTCAAACTGGGACTTAGAACCAGGCCTTTCAGTAATAATCGTATGATCGAGCATCTCGGTCGAGCCCTTTTGCCCAAAAAGACCAAGAAACAAAGGCAGACTTTTCAGAGTCGGTTTAGCCCAGAAAGCCCTTTGGTCGACTTAATAATGGGCAAGGCAAGATGAATCAGGTGGGAAAGGGCGTTAAGGCCTATATGTGATCGGAGTTCTTATAATATCTTGCTATGAAAGGCAAATCCAGTCCTCTCTGTAAAGGCAGGAACACTACTTCCGATCATGGTCGACTAAGTTCACATCCTCTATAGCTCTTCCTCCCTCCTTCTCTGTGAGAACGAGCCTAACCAGAAGAGCACAAGCAAAGCTAAAGACCCTCTCCCTAAGGTCCAGCTAGCTACCGGATCATATCCTATCGACGAAGGAGCTGCACCCTCATTCTAACAAAGAAGGTAAGAACCGTTCAACAACTTTACTGTTGGTCGGTCGAGCTCATTCTAACGAAGGAATTTGAAAGGATCTTGATACCAATACTCCAACTCCTGCCTCATTCTAACAAGTAATCTTGGCATCCTGGTCGATTGACTTTCATAGCAATCCATAATAAGAAAGATGCCTTCACCTATGTCTTTTTCTACTGACTTGTTCGCGTAAGGTCTTCTATTATAGTAAGTTGATCTTTAAGGTAAGAATAGAAACAAATGTAGCGAGAGGGATGAGATAGGGTTGCTTGATCAATTAGAAAGGATCGTACGGGAGAATACACCAAGAGGCTCATTTGGTAGAACAGGGTATATCACCCCTTTTTCAAATACATCCCGCCCACATCACACTCAGCCCTTACTTGGTTGGCTAAACATTCATTTTTTAAATTCATAGACTTTTCCGGTCAGGAGTGGAGGGTTCAAGTGCGCTTCTTCTTCCTGCTAGTTCAGGAGCTTAGGCCCAAGCGATAGTAATTTCCTAGTTGGAGTTGGCATACGTAGGCCTGGCACCTCCTGTTGGTTGGCGCATTCGGTAAAGCATTCCGCTAGCTGGCGCGTAGCAAGCAAGAAAGCTAAAAAAAGGCAGCAGTTAGGTCTGGAGTAGGAGCATTAGGGTAGGGCTTGATGCAGATTTCCATTAAAGTTCAAAAAGAAATAGTCCATCCTTTTTGTATGCAGCTAATCCAATGCTTTCCTCTTTTGCATCCGTTTTCTTGCTAGGCTCTGTTCCTCTTACAAGTGCAGGAGCGGTGTCGGCCCAAGCAGTAAGTAAGTGGAGCTCTTAGTGCTTGGTCCCTTCCTTGGCCTAAAAGGGGTGCCTCTTAGTACAACGGAGAGTTGTATGCTGCGTTCGGGAAGGATGAATCGCTCCCGAAAAAGAATCTATTGATTCTCTCCTAATTTGTTGGATCGTAGGTGAGATGATTTACTTCACAGGCGAGGTCTTTGGTTCAAATCCAGGATGGCCCATCTGCGCTAGGGAAAATAATAGAAAAAGCATCTGACTCTTTCATGCATACTCCACTTGGCTCGGGGGGATATATCTCAGTTGGTAGAGCTCCGCTCTTGCAATTGGGTCATTGCGATTACGGGCTGGATGTCTAATTGTCCCGGCGGTAATGATAGTATCTTGTATCTGAACACGTGGCTCACTTTTTCTAAGTAATGGGGAAGAGGACCAAAACATGCCACTGAAAGACTCTACTGAGACAAAATGATGGGATGTCAAGAACGTATAGTAAGAGCTTTCTAACTTCAAAGAAAGAGAAATACAACGAAGTGGGATGATTTTCTAAGCTTAGGACTTGGATCAATGGGCACTGGAGAGAGGCGCTAACATGAAAAAAAGCCTCCTTTCGAGTGGAGGGTGAGTCAAGCTCCTCGTTCAGCAGATAGAGATGGAAACCCTACCTATGCAAGATTGAATGTACTGCTGCTTGGAAAACATCAATGCATTTAGTAAAGTCAGCTAGGAAGCACTAGCTAGGCAAGTCATACTGGGAATGTTGTTCCACACATTGGCTCAATTCTACCTTCCACATCCAATTCTTCCTTCATTATAAGGCCCGGCTGAGAGGTGGCCAGAGAAAACATGCAAACTTCCCAAAAAGATGTGAGAGAGAGGTGGTATGTGTTCAAGAGAGACCAACCTTATAGAGAGGTGGTATTCTAAAAAAAGCATACAAATCAATAAGAAGTGGTATCCGTTGGTGAAATGCCATTGCATGGATCTCCCTCCACGGCACAGCAAGAGAAGCATTTGATGTCGAGGTAAAAGCAAAAAGATGAATTGGTCTTTTCTTTGATAGTCTGACATTATATGGTTCATCAAATCATTCATGTAGTAGATCGATCTAGTGATTGGTCAATGACATGAGAGTTACATAATTGATCTGCAAGGGAGAATCCATGCGAGTATACAGGAAGGATGGCTTGAACAGCAGCACAAGTATATGACATCGAAGCTTCTTTGGAAAGAGAATAGGCACCGATAATCCGAATCGCCATATAAGTCAGTAATAGAAGCAATCAGTAGAAAAGGAATCGGCAAACAAAGGCATTGGAAATCATACTTGCCACAATGCTTCTGATTCTTCAAAGTAACAAGATTCCCTCCAACGAGGGTGCAATAGCTGGAAGTAGATCGTCTGTCACTAGGAGAACCAGCCCAGTTCTCATCTAAGTAGGCTGAAATGCGTAAGTGTCCATAAGGAGCATACAAGATCCCTCGTCCAGGTGATGACTTGAGATACCTGAGAATCCTGTGAACAGCTTCCAAGTGTGACCTCCGGGACGCACGCATGAACTGACTTACCACCCCAACTGCATATGATAGATCTGGTCTGGTGATGGTCAAATAGATGAGCTTACCAACCAACCTCTGATAGTGACTTGGATCCTCCAACAGTTCTCGATCATCTGGATTATTTAATCCATGGGAGAATCAATTAGTTTCACTCCCAATTTGACAGTTTCCTTCCGAAAATAAAGTGTATACTTCCGCTGCGAAATGAAGATCCCTTTCTGTAAGCGAGCTACTTCAATCCCTAGGAAGTACTTCAGAGGTCCAAGATCTTTGATATCAAAGACTTTGCCTAGGTACTTCTTCAGTTCTCTTATTGTTTAAAGAAAGCAGCTTTATTGCTTGCTGTCAGGGAAGAATGGAGACCAAGTTCAAGTTGAGGCGGGTGACACGCTAGACAGGTTCTCAAGGAGAAGAGTCGGGAGATATTGTCTCAGGGTCATCCCTTGGTGTGTTCAATGTACCATCAGTGGTTCGCTTTGCAAGACTTTCTAGCCCACTCGGAGTGAAGTAGGAGATTAGCAGCCAGCCCAGTGTTTATTGAGCTCCAAGTGGATGAGAGAGAGTCTTTTATATGCCCTCTATGCTATGGTCTTCTCAATTGCCTAGTCTCGGTTCAAAGACAGTGGAAGGATCCATCCATCAGCCTTTCTATCTCCACAACACGGATCTGCACTTTCCATCGACCTCACGAGTCTGATTTGGCTCTCTATTGTCCACCAAGGAAACTCCAAACAACTCCACTGCGACTGACTCATCGACCTGACCCTTACTCTACGGCTCGTTATGGAAGGCTTTGAGACTCAGTCCTCTGACTTGGATTGGCATACTGGAGTCAATTCCACCCTATCCTCTTGAAGTACCATGCTTCCTTCCTTTACGTACAGCTAAGGAAGATAGATGTTCTGTTCGGCTGAAGAAGATATCTACCTCAACTACAAGGGCTAGACGATTAAATCGCCTCCCTTCATTCAAATAATTTCCGTCCTTGGACTTTCAACAACAAGGATTGTTCCTCGATTCTTCTCCCGAAATACATGAAATAGCTTCCGCTGGAGAAAATTCAATCCAGATGTAAGCATCTTAGCCAGCCGGAAGTGCATAGTTGTAGGCCCTTTCACCAAATCTAAGATCTATTGAGAACTACGAAGAAGTGATTTCCTCATTTTCGTGGAATTCCAGAAAGAAGGTTCATCGCTTTTTCATCCATCCGTTCCATCCATTTTTGGAGTTGTAGCGGTAACATGCCAATCTGGTTGGTTCGTATTCATTCCCATCGGTCGGGATGAACATGCGTTAGTTTCAGTTTCGATGGAAAATGGATTGTTTTAAGAGAGAAGTATTAAACAATCCGTCTTCACCAATTTTTCTTTTTAAGAAAAAAATCAGATTTCAATGACCTTTGAATTTCATTTTTTTTAGCTTCTTTATTTTAAAAAACTATGAAGATAAGAAGAAATTCTTTTGGGGCTTCTTGTCTCTCCGCATTGACGAATAAACCTAAAAGTCTAAAGTAACCCTCTTCCCTTCCCATTCCGTCCTTCTCTTTCACGTATTCGATCAACGATGGACAAGCTGTAATGTATATAAATCACTTAAAGTTGGCGATAGGTATGAAAAGACAGCTGCAGGTCTTGCAGAGCCTTTATATCCGTAGCCCGACGAAGCTGTTGATTAGACCATCTACTACAAACTACAACCACTAGCTATTCGGGATTGGGCTAGGAATATACGTATACGTAGTAGTCGTTGAGCAACATATGTATTTTATCATTTTTTGGGGCAGCAGAGGTCTTTCTCGAGTCAGAAAGAATTGATGGGCGTAGTCGGAGTTGTAGCTGGTCGTTGTTACGCCCCTGCCCGCCGAGACTAGATGAATTGCTCCCCCCTATCCGGCATTCCTCCCACTCGTTACTCAACCCTGTTCTCATCCCTACTCTCCATCCCCGGTTGATCACTCAAGTTACAAAACAAGCTCGAGACAAATAGGGGTAGGGTAGAGGGAACAAAAAGTCAAACGGAAGTTATTCATGATTTTGATGATTGATTTTTCGGTTCACTCGAATGAAATGTCTTTCATTCAGTATGATGAGGTTTAAAATGCATTGTTCTATCTCATTTCAAAGTTCATCTACACACGTAATGGGACTTGCGGCATCCCTCGATCCTATGCTTTCTGAATGACTCGGTGAAAATGTAAATCACCTGGAGTGATTATCGAGTATATCTCGGTTTTTTTTTCGAATTCGAATTCTCATCTGAGCCCTTGACTGGTGAGAATCAGGACAGAGAGGCTATGACTTTGATTGCACCTTTATACATACCGTATCCCGAGAATTGTGGCCAGCCATATCGAAACGCTCTCTCTTTCAAAGTGTCTCAAGGGATTTCTTTCTCTGTAGTCATGAATGGGATTTGTAGATACGGAAACCAGGCCGAGCTGATGCTATCTCTGCCACACACGGTTGACCATCAGAGTTGGACCAAGCAGACCTTACGCGTGGCATATCTCAATTCGCTTCACAGAACCAACTTCTAGATAAATAGCTTATTCACCTTTCTTTCATCCACTGCCTTTTCCGGGTGAAAAAGCAAGCAACGAAACTGTATGAATCATTTTATGGCGAGAGAGAGGTAACACAACCAGATCTAAGCCGGGGAAACATCTATCGCGTCAGTCCGGTCGGTTTGCAGATTTAGGCAACGTAGTCGCAGAAAGATTGCCAGGTCTTGGTTGATCGAAGAAGGTCCTCACTTCCTCGGAGGAGTTGTTATTCGGGGACGAAATTGCGGACTGGTTAGAAAGTGCCTCCCAAGAAGGGTACCGAACATCTGAATTCTTCCGAACCCTTCTTCTAATGGCAAACATGCATTGTTCTATCTCATTTCAAAGTTCATCCACACACGTAATGGGACTTGCGGCATCCCTCGATCCTATGCTTTCTGAATGACTCGGTGAAAATGTAAATCACCTGGAGTGATTATCGAGTATATCTCGGTTTTTTTTTCGAATTCGAATTCTCATCTGAGCCCTTGACTGGTGAGAATCAGGACAGAGAGGCTATGACTTTGATTGCACCTTTATACATACCGTATCCCGAGAATTATGGCCAGCCATATCGAAACGCTCTCTCTTTCAAAGTGTCTCAAGGGATTTCCTTCTCTGTAGTCATGAATGGGATTTGTAGATACGGAAACCAGGCCGAGCTGATGCTATCTCTGCCACACACGGTTGACCATCAGAGTTGGACCAAGCAGACCTTACGCGTGGCATATCTCAATTCGCTTCACAGAACCAACTTCTAGATAAATAGCTTATTCACCTTTCTTTCATCCACTGCCTTTTCCGGGTGAAAAAGCAAGCAACGAAACTGTATGAATCATTTTATGGCGAGAGAGAGGTAACACAACCAGATCTAAGCCGGGGAAACATCTATCACGTCAGTCCGGTCGGTTTGCAGATTTAGGTAACGTAGTCGCAGAAAGATTGTCAGGTCTTGGTTGATCGAAGAAGGTCCTCACTTCCTCGGAGGAGTTGTTATTCGGGGACGAAATTGTTAGTTATATGTATGCCCTAGAGGCCATTACTGTACATTGGATGTATATTGTAGTGGATGCTGGGACATATATAGGGAGGACTTTCTTGCTCGACATGATAGTATGCTATCTGGTTGCTCTTTACCTTAACGTGTACAAAGATTGTCTCTCTATTACATGTTGGTAAAGCCCTTAGGATGTGTACTTGACTACATAGACTATGATGCAGATCATACTAGTAGGGACATGGTAGTCCATAAGTACATCCTTCAAAGTCCCTAGTCGTAGGTGTATCGAGACGGGGCATCGATATACCAGAGTAGACTAGCGTGTACCTTCTCGACCCATACAGATGGGCGATGGATGATCCCATATCCATTGGTATTTGACATCAGAGGAGATATATGGGTGCTCAGTAGAGACTGGGTACACTGGACGGACTCGCCGAGAACTCCCAGATGGTATTATACCTTACGTCAGATGGCAGTTCTCTGGTGACACTGGTACAGAGTAGTCTGTTGACCCGAGATCGTCATAGAGTCTTGTGTGGTTCCCACTGTGCTTTGATTTCCATCTTACCGCGTCCAAGAGGGCGTGCAAAACGGTGGTTTTTGGGTACAGTCCCGAGTCACATGGAGGCAATGAGCGATAGGAGGGGATTCGTCTCTCCCGGTATAGGGGGGTGATGTTGCGCTGTGTTCGATTGGCTATAACAGGAAATCCCTGGCCAGGGTTGCTGAGATTTACTGGTAAGTGTTACCAGTAGTATCTCGAATTGTTATAGACCTCATATCGACACGACTTATCGAGCTATTGGGGTCTGACGTTGACCACCCCTAGGCAAGGTATGCGACATATCAGACGATCAGACCGGACTGTACGGTAGTGTTACTGGTTGGATTCACAGGAGTGTGAGCGGGCTTGCTCGTCGATCTTCTGATCGCTCAATACCCGGGTGGCCGTTACATTTAGCAGACCGCTTGCGGCTTGTGGGTGTTTGATATGATCATCACCTACTGCCGGCGTATTGACGAGTCTTTAGAGTCCTACACAGAGGTTTCCTGGCTCAAGCGAAACGAAATAGGAGTGCATATGAGATATGTGCGGGACCGAGAATGATACCAGTATGTGATACTGTATTCGATTCTCGCGATATGTGACATTGATCGGTTATATGCGATATAGCCGGCATATCGGATCAAGTGTTGATTCGATAAGTTGTTACTGTTGATATTAGTCGGTTATATGCGATATGACCGGATCATTAAATCAAGTGTTGATTTAATGATTTAATGCATAATTATATATTTGATATATTACTTTGCATTAACTAGTATCGGTTTACTTTAAATGGATTTTCTCGCTCGGATGTGCGCATTATATATGTGATATGATTTTGTGCACATGCTTGTATCATGTTTGATGGTGCATGTAAAATTGGTTAAGTATAAAGAATTAAACCTTGGTTAATGAAATGGTTAGGGTTTATTGCTTATTCATTTTATTCATTTATTTATTCTTTTGGAAAAAGAAAAGGAAATGATAAAATGATGGCATTCTTTGTTCTTTCATGAAGCTTCATGAATACTTTGACTTTGTGACCACTTTGTTTCATCCTTAACCATAACCATTCCACTTGACCCTAATTAATTCTCTACACCTAACCATGGTTCTATTATGATAAGAATTCATTATTCTTTTCATTTTAAAAAAACTTATGATAACTTTATCTTCTTCTTCTTCTTCACTTCATGAAGAAAAAGCTTGACTTCATCAATGGTAGATTGATGAAATGAGTGAGAAATCCAATTCTAAAGTCTACCCACTTCCTATTTCTTCATCCTCTACCTCTTGCCAAGTAGTATAGGGTGTTTCCTTCACAAGTTTTCATGGCTTGGTGAAGGTGGAGCTTGATCTAGCGATGCCTCGACGTAGATCATCTTCGGCATGGACATCGACGACCTAGCTCGCCATTTCTCCGACGAAGCCGACGCTAGAGCCCGGGAATTCATTTGGACAGCAAAGGGACTTCGTTGCGGAGCTATGGAGGTGGAGCATCGGATCTACAAAGGTTGTATTTCCGTATTCTTTTAGTTAAGTGTTAACTAGTTAGCTTTTTCGCCTAGATTTCTAGCCAACGATCTTGTTAGGGTTTCCCGGCACAGTTAAAATTTGAAATTGGCATGGTTGATGCCTTGTGAGACATCTTGAGAGTGCCTAGGAACCCTACAGTGGTATCAGAGCCTAGCTAGAGCCTTAGGCGAAGTCTAGACGGATTTTGAAGTCCGATCGAACCAAAACCCGACCCCAAAATAGCTCTCTGGACTTTTTCTAAAAACAGGGTTTTTTGTGAATTAAAAATTGCCAAAAAATTCAGCAGGGAATCCTATGAGTTACTGTGAAGCACGTGGCTCTAAATCGACTAAAGAGCCGCGGAACCGCGGCCCCATCCTGGGTTTCGCGGCGGTTCCGCGGCCATGTAGGTGATTTATACCACGTGTCTTGCACAGTAATTCTTGTGACAAAGTGCTGAGTCTTCTGGAAATTTTTATTTTTTATTCAAGAGTTGAATTTTCTGGGGTTGTTTTGGGGATTCGGAGTTTCGATCGGAGTATCAAATTTTGTCTGTGTGGCTTTCCGGATAAATTTTAGAATATGTTAAAAAGTTCGACCGGATATAAATACCCAATTTTTCCCCTGTCGGGAAATTTCCAAGTGTTGGATTTTTCCGTAGTTTAAAGATGTTCTAAGTAGTGCAAGTAACTCGATGGACCCTCTAGAAGACAACAAACCTTAACTCGATTATGTGACCGTCTTGAACTGCCCTTTGAACCTTCGGGTTTGGAGCAGTACGGCGTGCCACATGTGAGGCGTTGGCTTGACCCTTCTACGGCTGGACCGTTGGTACTGAGGCACGAACTGAATGTTTTTAGACTTGTTTCATGTGTTGATCTGTATCGGGAAAACTTGGGTGTTCGATTGTTCGATCGGAAAGTTTGACATTTTCTATTTATCCGGAATGGGATACAATAATTGGAATTCACAATGAGTTATGAGATAACTGAATGAATGTTATAAACATAGCAGTTTAGTCTCACTTGATCGGTTGCCACGGAATTTTGATGTGATCAAAAGTCCGTCGCAATCACGTAGCGTACGCGGATACTCGCCGGGTAAACTTAATAGACAGCTACACCCCCTAGCCCCGACCAAGTGAGTGCAGGAGAACCCCGTCGCCGAAAGCATCCGTTCGGGTGTTCCGCCTTGGTGCACTTCGTCACCGGTATCGGGGGTGCGACCGTCTACTAAAGTTTGCGACGAGCATTCGATCAAAATGTCGGGAATCCTGTTGAATTGCCCGACTTGATATTGAAAAGAGTTTTCGATAATGAGACTAAAATGCAGGGTTTATAATTGTTAGGCATGTGATGTCTAAAGAATTCATTTGGTCAGGCATGCGATGTCTGAGGTGCTTGCGGATTCCAACTGTTGTAGTTTTACACTTTCTTTTCTGTGACCGTAAGTGTAATATGTGATATCGCCGGTTTCGTTGCTATATGTCAACGACAATTGGGATGCGCATATTTACTTACGTTGATGACATGTGATGTTATGTGTTGCTGGATATGTTATATTGGATCGTCGTGGTTGAATAGCCGGGGGTTTTTATGTGAGATGAGTGTTTTTCATTTTCATTCATGTAAAAACTTGTATGTAATATTCTTTTATTGGGGCACTTCCAGGTTGCGGAAGTAGTCACCCTTTTGTATATTATTTACTTTTCCGCACTAGGATAGACCCAAGGAGGAGGGCACAAGTAACCGGGTTCTGGAGTCCAGTGGGAGACCAACTCGAGGAGTCGAGTCCGGGTCTCCTAACTCTAGAATTGGTAGGGTTGCTTGCCGCTCTCGTAGGGGTCTAGGGGTGTGGGTTTGGCTATTCATCACAACCGTGGAATCCGTGTTTTATACTGGCTCGTATTGAAAACACGGACGTCCTAGTATATCCAATATTTCATATGATTCTTCTACTGCGATATCTGTGATGTGATCATGTGATGTTCTGTGATAGATACAGTATATAGTATATATGATATATTATATATACGTTACTTATGTTTTACACCCGCGCTAGCCCTGCCCCGCTCTGCCGTTAGTTACCTAACCTAACGGTGCACGAGGGGACATAGAGGCGAATGCGGATGGCATAAGTGTACGTCGTATTTATCTGTGATGTTTAGGTACTTAAATGATGGGACTTCATTAATGTGATTAATGAAATAAAAGAAACCTAAGATGTTGTAGAATCGAATTTCAAAATAAAAAAGGTAGCTACAGTTCTTGCTTTGCACAAAGGTATATGCGATATATCCTGCACCTTATTCGATAAGGAAAGGACCGAGATCCCTTCACCGGGAGTGACTCCTTTAGCAATAACTGGCAGATGCTACACACTCGGTTTGTCTTTTGATAGCTTTTAAGTGTTTTGATTTGCACAGTGATATATATGATATATCCCGCACCTCATTCGACGAGGAAAGGACCGACGATCCCTTCACCGGGAGTGCCTCCTTTAGCAAAACTAGAAAAGCCTCAAAGACACTCCATTTCAAAATTCATTCGATCCTACAACGATATCAAGTTCATTACGCAATAGGTTTTCAGAAAAACCTATCGTAGCCCTCCGTCATTTCAGATAAGTACTAGTTAGTATTCGTGCTACGTTTGTTGACTATGTTAAGGCGTAGTGTGCGGTAGCTAATTAGTGCTGATCTGTATAAGCATATGATGCGATTGGATTAGGGTAGTCGTGCGACTTTGTTGACTATGTTAAGGGTCGTGCGGGTGGGTTTAATTCAATCGGGAAATGACGGGTTGAACTTGACTAGCACATATGATTTGTTGACTATGTTAAGGTCATCTAGCTGCTAGGGGAAAAATATTATCGGGAATTTCAAGTGTTGAAATTTGCAATGAGATTGCATACCTTCTATGAGATAGTTGGATCCCGATACCCACTGCGAGTAAGAGTTACTCCTGGGAGAGTTTTACACATTACAATTAACCGATCAAGTAGGTGTCTAGAAAGGTGTTAACGAGGTTACGCCTCTGGGAAAACGAGGTTTACATTAATTAGGTTCGTGCGAAAGCACGGGGGACCTCCCTCAAAGTACCGACACTGGCTTGGCTGAAAGATTGGCGAACTTGTAGTGTGTAATTAATCCCGGCTAGTCTTTCCTTTTAGGGTTCGAAGGAAGATTTGATAAAAAGCAGTGGGAGCCATCCTGATTAGATAAAATAATAACCAATCTATTCTTGCAAGAGCGCACGCTGAGTGTTTTCTGCTCTCTCTCTCCTGGTAGCGACCTTGTCACGCCTTAATCAAGAGAATAAAACGGATTATTGACCGAACCCGCTTGTTATACTGAGCTGGGGAACGTTGGTCCCGCTCCAACTTATAATAGTTATAAGACAGAGCAAGAAATTGGGGATTACCAGAATTCCCGTGCCGCCCAAACGAAGAGAGTGCATGCTGATGCATCATCTTCGGGTGTGTTCATTATACAGAACTGTTTCTCAGTATCCTCTGCATCCTTGGTATATGATACCGGATCAGGATCCCAGATATGTAAGATGTTACATAGGGCTATAAAAGAAGTAGAAAAACTGAGAACGGGTGATAAGTTTCATGAGGCAGAAAACGGGGCAAGTGTTGCAGCCAAGTCTGTCGGTCACTGTCACCCTGTATTACCGATACATTGATTCTGAACGAATGTTATTAGATACCAAACCTGATATAAAAAATCATATCTGTCTCTTTATTAGTAAAGAAATGATAAAATTTTGTATTGTTGGATAATGTTTTGAACATTTCCTATATCAAAAGTTGATCGATTCAGGCACGTTATCTAAAAGCATTAATGTTCTAAATCAAACAACAGTTCATAGTATACGGAACACACACAAGAGGAAGAGTTCAGAAATGAACGAATTCTTCTTAAGGCATTGTAGACTGGGTCATATCAATGCGACCCGACTAGCTGAAGTTACACATAGATGCATATTTAAATCTGTTTGAATTTACATCTTGTGAAACTTGCCAGTCATGTCACAAAGATTAGATGACCATAGCTCTGTTTATTGGAAACAGAGAAAGAGTTAGTGAACTCTTGGGATGATACATGTTGATGTATGTAGGTCCCCAGTCTACACATGCCAAGACCGGTCCTTTGTACTTCATTACATTCTCTGATGATCTCTCAAGATTCAGTCATATGTTCCTGTTGAAACATGAGTCCGAACCTTTTGAGATATTCACAGAATATAAGCGAGAAGTAGAGAATCAAAATACGGGTAAAAGTATTATGTCCTTTGATGAGATCAAGGAGGAGAATACTTGAGCACGGAAATCCTGGACTATTCTAAAGGAGAATGAGATTATCTCTCAGCATTACTCCTCTGTATACACCATAGCACGATGGTATATCGGGGCGGAGCAGATACACCCTATTTGATAAGGTGTGCTCTATGATGAGTACTACTGAGTTACCTATTTCCTTTTGGGAGTTATGCACTTGAGAAGCTGCATACCTATTGAATAGGGTTTCGATCAAATCAGTTGCCTACCACTTCATATGTGATATGGAAAGGTAAGAACCCATATCTTAAGTTAGTTAAGATTTGGGGTTGTCCGGCCTATGTCTAAAAGCAAAATCCGGACAAGCTCGAAGCAAGGTCTGTTATGTAGAACTGGAAATGTTCCAGGTATACAAACTGCAGCAGATGATTTGATAGAACCAAAGGATTCAGTAGAAACCAACGAACCTCAGCCTCTCCGCCGATCTAGTAGGGTTCCTCACCCACCTGAGAGTTACTTCGGTTTCTCTATGACAGTGGGAGCGAGGATTGCATCATGAGATGATGACCCAACTAATTTCGAGCTGGCCATCAGGAGTAAGACTCTGTAAGAATGGCTGGATGCTTAGCAATCTGAGATGGAATCCATGTACACCAGCAAAGTATGGACTTTGGCTGCTATATCTGAAGGGTTAAATCCCCATCAGGAGCAAGTATATCTTGAGAAGATTACTTGGTGTAGATGGAAAAGTTGAGACTTTCAAAGCTAGACTTGTTAAAGGTTTTCGTCATTGACCAGGCGTAGATAATGATGAAATCTTTTCCAGTACCTATGCTTAAGTCCATCCAGATACTACTTGCCACGGCTACATACCATGACTACGATATCTGGCGGTTGGGTGCCATGACTCCTTTTCTAAATGATATTTTAGAAGAGTGTGTCTATAAGTACACAGCCAGAGGGCCTCGTAGACAGAGGGAGCAGCGGAAATGTGAGCAAGATGCTTTATCTGATAAAGCAGGCATCGCGGAGTTGGAACGTCTGTTTTGATATGTTAGTCAAAGAGTTTGACATCATCAAAATGGTAGATGAACCTTGTATAAACAAAAAAGGTAGTAGGGAGTATGGTAGTGATCCTCGTAGAGTACGTGGATAACATACTCTTGATAGGGAAGGAGTTTCCTATGCTACGCTCGATCAATCTCCGCTTATCACAAGGATTCTCCATATAGGATCAAAATGATACCTCCTAAATTTTGAGTTATGGATCTATGGGATAGATTTAATTGGATGTTAGGATTCTCACTGGTTGTAGTGAGATGGTATCAGTTGATCCTGGGGAGAATCACTGGAAGTGTTCCAGGGTGATGAAGACGACTGAATGTCAGTCGCAGGCTTTGTCTTTACCCTCAGTAAAGGGACGGTATGTTGGAAGAGTTCCAAGCTAGATACCGTGACATACTAGAAGATAAAGGCAGGATACATCGCTACTTAAGATGCTACCAAAGAGGCTGTTTGGGTGTATATTAGTTCATGAGATGAACTATGTTCCTCCCATTGTGTGACAATGGAGTTGTGGCTTATGCCAAGGAACGATGGTCCCATCAGTGATCCAGACATAATCTAAGGCAGTATCACCTGATCATGGAGATGGTTGATCTCCAGGGTGATCGAGGTTAGGAGAGTAGACTCAGAGGACAACACGGCGGATCCACTAACGAAGGCCTGTTCCCAGAGAGAGACTTTTATGGGATGGTTGAGTATGAGATACTACAACCACTGCTACAGATGGCCCTAGTGCAAGTGGGAGATTGTTAGTTATATGTATGCCCTAGAGGCCATTACTGTACATTGGATGTATATTGTAGTGGATGCTGGGACATATATAGGGAGGACTTTCTTGCTCGACATGATAGTATGCTATCTGGTTGCTTTTTACCTTAACGTGTACAAAGATTGTCTCTCTATTACATGTTGGTAAAGCCCTTAGGATATGTACTTGACTACCTGGACTATGATGCGGATCATACTAGTGGGGACAGGGTAGTCCATAAGTACATCCTTTAAAGTCCCTAGTCGTAGGTGTATCGAGACGGGGCATCGATATACCAGAGTAGACTAGCGTGTACCTTCTCGACCCATACAGATGGGCGATGGATGATCCCATATCCATTGGTGTTTGACATCAGAGGAGATATACGGGTGCTCAGTAGAGACTGGGTACACTGGACGGACTCGCCGAGAACTCCCAGATGGTATTATACCTTACGTCAGATGGCAGTTCTCTGGTGACACTGGTACAGAGTAGTCTGTTGACCCGAGATCGTCATAGAGTCTTGTGTGGTTCCCACTGTGCTTTGATTTCCATCTTACCACGTCCAAGAGGGCGTGCAAAACGGTGGTTTTTGGGTACAGTCCCGAGTCACATGGTGGCAATGAGCGATAGGAGGGGATTCGTCTCTCCCGGTATAGGGGGTTGATGTTGCGCTGTGTTCGATTGGCTATAACAGGAAATCCCTGGCCAGGGTTGCTGAGATTTACTGGTAAGTGTTACCAGTAGTATCTCGAATTGTTATAGACCTCATATCGACACGACTTATCGAGCTATTGGGGTCTGACGTTGACCACCCCTAGGCAAGGTATGCGACATATCAGACGATCAGACCGGACTGTACGGTAGTGTTACTGGTTGGATTCACAGGAGTGTGAGCGGGCTTGCTCGTCGATCTTCTGATCGCTCAATACCCGGGTGGCCGTTACGTTTAGCAGACCGCTTGCGGCTTGTGGGTGTTTGATATGATCATCACCTACTGCCGGCGTATTGACGAGTCTTTAGAGTCCTACACAGAGGTTTCCTGGCTCAAGCGAAATGAAATAGGAGTGCATATGAGATATGTGCGGGACCGAGAATGATACCAGTATGCGATACTGTATTCGATTCTCGCGATATGTGACATTGATCGATTATATGCGATATAGCCGGCATATCGGATAAAGTGTTGATTCGATAAGTTGTTACTGTTGATATTAGTCGGTTATATGCGATATGACCGGATCATTAAATCAAGTGTTGATTTAATGATTTAATGCATAATTATATATTTGATATATTACTTTGCATTAACTAGTATCGGTTTACTTTAAATGGATTTTCTCGCTCGGATGTGCGCATTATATATGTGATATGATTTTGTGCACATGCTTGTATCATATTTGATGGTGCATGTAAAATTGGTTAAGTATAAAGAATTAAACCTTGGTTAATGAAATGGTTAGGGTTTATTGCTTATTCATTTTATTCATTTATTTATTCTTTTGGAAAAAGAAAAGGAAATGATAAAATGATGGCATTCTTTGTTCTTTCATGAAGCTTCATGAATACTTTGACTTTGTGACCACTTTGTCTCATCCTTAACCCTAACCATTCCACTTGACCCTAATTAATTCTCTACACCTAACCATGGTTCTATTATGATAAGAATTCATTATTCTTTTCATTTTAGAAAAACTTATGATAACTTTATCTTCTTCTTCTTCTTTACTTCATGAAGAAAAAGCTTGACTTCATCAATGGTAGATTGATGAAATGAGTGAGAAATCCAATTCTAAAGTCTACCCACTTCCTATTTCTTCATCCTCTACCTCTTGCCAAGTAGTATAGGGTGTTTCCTTCACAAGTTTTCATGGCTTGGTGAAGGTGGAGCTTGATCTAGCGATGCCTCGACGTAGATCATCTTCGGCATGGACATCGACGACCTAGCTCGCCATTTCTCCGACGAAGCCGATGCTAGAGCCCGGGAATTCATTTGGAAAGCAAAGGGACTTCGTTGCGGAGCTATGGAGGTGGAGCACCGGATCTACAAAGGTTGTATTTCCGTATTCTTTTAGTTAAGTGTTAACTAGTTAGCTTTTTCGCCTAGATTTCTAGCCAACGATCTTGTTAGGGTTTCCCGGCACAGTTAAAATTTGAAATTGGCATGGTTGATGACTTGTGAGACCTCTTGAGAGTGCCTAGGAACCCTACAGAAATTGCGGACTGGTTAGAAAGTGCCTCCCAAGAAGGGTACCGAACATCTGAATTCTTCCGAACCCTTCTTCTAATGGCAAACATACATTGGCAAAAAGTCCTCGTTTTTTCCAATGGGAGTCGGGACCTCTTAGTTAAAGGGCGATGGGGGGAAAGGTAGTTCGGACGCAATTACTATAAATCAAGGAGCTTCACTTAATAATATAATGTAGTTTCGTTTCTTTTTCTTATTGTATTGTACGAAACCGATTCTTTCTAGGGCAATATTCGTCTTCCTATCTTTCGAGGGTTTCCTGGTGGCTCAGGCCGACACACTCTTCCTACGCATGGACCAAGCTGGCGTAGTGTGTGGTCGTTTCTTTCTGGGCGTAGGTCGGTCTGGGTGCAACGAAATAGGTTTTCCCAATAGTTATTTATTTTCATTCAAATCGCTACATACACGCTTTTCAATCCCAATGTATTATACCCTTCTCTCATTTTGGAGCTACTGATGTCTTATCCTTTTTGACTCCTTACAATGAAACTCATGCTTAGTGTCATGAACTATCACATCTAGAGTAGTTCATACAACTTACAGACCGCGTAAGCTTGCGGTAAACTGGAGACGATGAAACTATTTCGTAATTCCATGGCGTGCCCGAAGTACAAAAAGAAAGGCAGTTTACAATATTAATGACTTTTTCCTTTCTTTGATAGGAAAGCCTCTGTCTCGTCTCTTTCTTTTGGTAGTAGTATTAGCTATAAAATTTATTGTTCCTTTACCGAAGTCTGAAGTAAGAGATCTAGGAAGCACGAATGAAATTCTCTGGGCTGGTGCATGCTTCTTTATACCAATTGTGTAGGGCTTGATGCAGATGTGGAAGCTAAGCATGAGCTAAGGAAAATCCTAGTGTTTAGGCTTGGAAGTTAGAGAAATCCCAGATTGATAGCGAAGACTAGGTTGCGGCTACTCCATGGTGTGTGGAAGAGATTCATTCAGATAGGGACGACAGGCAGCGACTCAGACAGAGTGACAGAATAATCAGCAAATAGTCTCTGTTCCTCTTAACGTTATCCGCTTTGCAAATAGTCTCCATTCGGTAAAGCATTCCGCTAGCTTTATTCCTTTCAAATAAAGCTGTGGATTAGCTGCATAGGCCTAAAAGGAAAGCATTTTTTTAGACACTTGTTAGAGGCTCGACCAAGAGCGCGAAAAAGCTTACTGGCAAGAAAGCTAAAAAAAGCCAGTAGTCAGGTCCGAAGCAGGAGCCCTCCTATGGTGAACAAAAAGATGAACCCTACAGCAAAACCAACCCTCTGTTTGGCAAACTAGCGGCTTTGATTTACTTAGACTTTCACCGGCACTCTAACGAGACAATAAGCCTCATTTTGAACTCTAGAGGCGGCAAGATACTTGTTAGATGCCTATGTATCTTTTATTGAATCTAATCATCTCCCGATTTTCTTTTTGAACTTTATCTTATTTGTATTAGTTGACCTAAGCTGTGGATTAGCTGCATAGGCCTAAAAGGAAAGCATTTTTTTAGATACTTGTTAGAGGCCCAACCAAGAGCGCGAAAAAGCTTACCGACTCTAATCTAATCTTTTTTTTCAAATAAAGCATTTTTCTCGCCCGTTTAGGTTAGAGTCAAGGAAGGGACCAAGCACTAAGAGCTCCATCTTATTCCGCTACTTAAAAGCATTTTTCGCGCTTTTGGTCGGGCCTCTAACAAGTATCTAAAAAAATGCATTCCTTTTAGGCCCGACCAAGAGGCCTATGTCTTAGCTTACTCTAATTTCAAATAAAGCTTTTTCGCACTCTTGGTCGGGCCTCTAACAAGTATCTAAAAAAATGCTTTCTTTTAGGCCTATGCAGCAAACCCCCAGCAATAACAAAGGCAATCGTTGAGTGAACTATATCTTATTCGTATTAGTTGACGTAAGCCGCACCATTATTTCTGGGGGTGGAAATCGGCCTCCGAACCGTATGTGGGACGAGTTTCTGCCTCATACATCTCGGGCCGAAGACCGGAGGAAGTTGAGGAGAGATGGGGAGACCCAGCCGCTGCCGTTCGGGACGGAAATGAAACGGGGCGGGAATAAGCTTGTGAAGAAGCAAGCTTTTTCCCCTACCCCAAAAAACCGACCCTATAGCGCTTCGCATTCTTTCAATTCCATCCCAGCCCATTCCAAGATAGGAGTGTGAAATGAAGGATGAATTGCTTACCGACTCTAATCTAATTTTTTTTTTTTTTCAAATAAAGCATTTTTCCCACCCGTTTAGGTTAGAGTCAAGGAAGGGACCAAGCACTAAGAGCTCCATCTTATTCCGCTACTTAAAAGCATTTTTCGCGCTCTTGGTCGGGCCTCTAACAAGTATCTAAAAAAATGCTTTCCTTTTAGGCCCGACCAAGAAGCCTATGTCTTAGCTTACTCTAATTTCAAATAAAGCTTTTTCGCGCTCTTGGTTGGGCCTCTAACAAGTATATAAAAAAATACTTTCTTTGAGGCTAAGGAAGGGACCAAGCATCTAAAAAAATGCTTTCTTAGGGTATCGCATGTGCGGCAGGACAGGAAGGAGATATCTAATATTTCTATTTAGAATAATATATTCAAATATTTGAAAGAACAATAGCAAGAGGATTTGCCAACTGGATAGGACCATTTCTTCCAGATGAAAGAAGAGCCGATGGAAGAAGAGAGCTAAGAAGGTTGAGAATCCTTAAGCAAGGGCGGGGGCAAGGAGATCACATATGTCTAACAGACAGGGTAAATAAGCAAAGAATTTATTCGCGTTGACCGGGAAGTGGCATATAATATAGGAAATGAAAGCGACGTGTGTAGCTGACCAACTGCAAGGGCTGAGCTAAGGCTAAGCCAATGACAGAAGACCAGACCTAGCTAGCACCTGGATTTCCTGCACCTTGCTCCTACGCCTTCGGATCCTCCTACTTTTTGTGCCTACACTACAGCTCATGCCAAAGAAGCACCTACTGAGGCCAAGGAAGGGACCAAGCACTAAGAGCTCTACCTACTTACTGCTTGGGCCGACACCGCTCCTTCACTTGCAAGAGGAACAGAGCCTAGCAAGAAAACGGATGCAAAAGAGGAAAGGAGTAAATCAGATTCGTCGGATAAGACTACCAAGGTCTGTGGTGAATCTGCCAGATCTGCCTCATGCCCGACAAATGTTGTATAATAGAGCATCTCACTACTTCATGATCAACCAACTGCAACACTGCAGGAGTGGATTCAGGTGCCGTACCATATCTCAACCTAGCCGCATGAGTTGGAACCACATAAGCTTCTGGCAAAGAGCATTTCCTTACCGAGTATGCTAATCTGGAAGTGAAAGTTTCCCAATTCGATTGAGTCTTTTGTGATGGTAAACTGGCCCAGCCCAGCGGTGTGGTGGACCAACCATTCATCTTAATGAAGTTCATGATCTGCCTTCTCCAACCCAGAAGAGATGGCTCATGCAGAACGACTCAAAGTCGCACTCGGGATTTGTCTTTACCCTCAATGGAGGGGCGGTGTGTTGGAAGAGATCCAAACAGGAAACCGTGGCAGACTCGACGATGGAGGATGAATACATCGTTTCCAATGATGATGAAAAGGAGGCTGTCTGGATGAAGAAGTTCATCACTAAACTTGGTGTGGTTCCGTCCATTGAGCATCCAATACCTTTGTATTATGATAACAATGGAGCTGTGGCTTTGGCCAAGGAACCCAGGTCCTATCAGAAGTCCAGACATATTCTGAGGAGGTATCACCTGATCCGGGAGATAGTTGATCGCCGCGAGATCGAGATCAGGAGAGTTGACACGAAGGACAACACTGCGGATCCACTCACAAAGGCCATACCCCAGATACAATTTGAGAGACTCTTTGGGATGTTGCGTATGAGATACTACAACGGCTGGCCTTAGTGCAAGTGGGCGATTGTTAGTTATGTATATGCCCTAGAGGCCATTATTGTACATATGATGTATATTATAATGGATGCTTGGATATATATAGAGAAGACTTTCTTGCTCGATATGATAGTATGCTATCTGGTTGCACTTTGTCTTAACATGTTGACTTGTATTGGTTTACTGTCTTACTCTCATATGTTGATAAAGCCATTGGGATATGTACTTTGTTGGAGATAGTGCCCTCAGAGTCAATTATTGGATCGCAGGCATATGATTGCAATGATTGCGGAGGACCTACACCGATAGGACAATCTTACTCGAGATGATAGTATGCTATCTGGTTTGCCTTTATCAGTCGTGTACACGTTCAGGTGACTGATCACTGTTACACTTTGATAGAGCCCTTAGGATCTTGCTTTACTACCAACAGTATGATGGTGATCATATACGTGAGAGTTGGGTGGTTTATAAGCATATCCTTAATTGTGGTCCCTAGTCGTGGGAGTTTCGAGACAGGGCATCGATATTCCGGAGTAGACTAGTGTATACAGTCGAGACCCCGACGAGGGGCGGTGGCCGGTCTCACAAGCCACTGGTGTCAGTTGGATCACCTAAGATGTATACATGTGCTCATTGGGTTATGAGCACACCGGACAGGACTCGCCGGGAACCTGCTAGTTGGTATTATACATATCGTCAGATAGCAGTTCCCTGGTGACATGTGTACAGGTTAGTTCATCGACCTGCGGTCGTCATTTATCTCGTGTGAGTTCCCACTGTGCTTTGATTTCTACCCTACCACGGCTCAAAGGAGTCGTGCAAACAGGTAGCTTTTGGGTACAGTCCCGAGCCACATGGAGGCACGTGAGCGGATCGGCAGGGGATTCGTCTCTCCCGGTATTGGGGGTGAGATCGCGCTGTGTCTAGGAGAGCCATTACACAAAGCCCACGGCTGTGGCAGGAGATTTACTGGTAGGTACTCCAGTAGTATCTCAGGGTGTTATTGGGCTACACTCCGACACGACTTATACTACTTTTTGGGGGTCTGACGTTACCAGCCCCCTAGGAAGATATGCGATACTCATAGACGAATGGACCGGACTGTATATACATTGTCACTGTTAGGCTCAGTAGGGTTTCCGGATGAGTTCGCTCATCAGCCTCCCTTGAGGTCAGTGCATGGGCAGCCGTTACGCACAGCTAGTGCCGCTGACGGCTTGTGGTTAAACCCACTGCCAGGGTACTGACGAGTCATTAGAGTCCCCCACAGACAGTTTCCCAAGTTTGGGCGAAACATTGTAGAGGCCGTATGGTTTTATGGCAGGGTTCGGAAAATGCACGTGTGTTTACGTACGTGCCATATTTCGGGCAGATAATACTGGTGGGCTTTGGTTTAAGCCGAATCCGAGTATTATATTGAGTAGATATAATATCTTTGTCTCAGTTGCATTTGTATTCGGTTGTAATACAAATGCTAGTATATTTATACTGTTACGGGGTGGTCCTGAAATTCGTTTCAGGATCGCTTTTGGAAGTTGCCAGTTTCCAGTTTCCAGTTTCCGTATTTGACATTCGGTTAAATGCGGATTTATCTTTTCGTCACTCTGGTGAGTCGTGAGGGTGAGTCGTGCTTCTAGAAGCTTCTAGAATGGTGACTAGGTTCATGAACCTTTGTATGCATTTATTATATGATGACTAGGTTTTAATGACTCATGCTTTAACATTAATGATTCTTGTTAACCTTAGGATATTTTCTTCATGATAAGCTTTCCTTTGTGGTCACCTCCCTCCTCCTACACTCACCCTCTCTTCCTATATTATGGCCGGCCCCCATTGTGAGTGAGAGAGAGAGAGATTGATTTCATTTTGGAAAAAGAATAAAGTTTTGGATGTATGGAAATTTCATAGTTCATTTTCTCATTCCATTTCATTTCGAGTGGCAACTTCATTAACCGTTCGTCCACGGCTTTGGACGAAGTGAGACAAAATATTCTACTCATTCTCTACATCAATCTTGGTCGTCTCTTTTAGCAAACTTGACGACCGTGTTGCCTCGAGTCAGAGGCGGGATCCCGTTTAAAGAACCGTTGACGTGGTGCCACTTGGACTAGCAGATCGGAGATCGACGAGATCGGAGCAGCCGCAACGGAGCGTGGGATGATGGTTAAAGAACGAAGGACTCGGATCGTTCGGTATAACCTTTCTACCCTCTTTACAGTTTGTTAGTTTAGCAATAATAGCAGATCCGGGTTATAGTATACGATAGCGCCAGTTAAAAGTTTTTGTTCCGCATTTGGCGTCAGTTTGACGGCCGGGGCGCTACCGTAGACTTACAGTGGTATCAGAGCCTCACCATTTTGCTTTACTAACTTGTGCTAACGCGTTTAAAATATCGATCGGACCGAATATCAAAAACTACAATTTTTCAGTTCACAGTTTCTGTCGATTTTAAATCAAGTCCAAAAATTATTTTTCATATCACAGAAAGTTGTGCAGGGTTTTCTAAGCACGTGGTACAAATTTGGGCACGTGACCCAACAAGACAGCCGCGGAATCGCGGTCAAACCTAGGGTTTGACCGCGCATCCGCTGCCATTCTGTATGATCATTGCTCCAACTTTGCACAGTAGCTTCTTCACTGGAAATTGTGCTTTTTGGTATATATCTTTTGGACCCAAATTTTGTTACTGTACAGCAGATGTATGTGGGCCCACTTCGTGATATTTAGTCAATCGGAATTTAAACATGTTAGTTTACAGTACTTACATTATATCTCCGACCGTGAATGTCATTCGATCGGTAAACCGCGTCTGATTGCTATAGTTCTTTTAAACGGGTTTGCGAACGTGACATTCGCGTTGATGTTCTGTTTTGTGCTGTGATGTTGCGGATTTTTCGTGGTGGATAGCAGAGTGCTATGGTAGTGCAGTTTGGATTTATTTGTACATTTGATATTGCGGGGCGAGCGTCCAACATGTGGACTGCCGTCACTACCTGTTGTATAATATTCTTTTGGGCCACGACCGGGTTGAGGTCGATATACCCGTTGTACATATTTTTCATTTATGTACTAGGTTTCACCCCGCGACGGAATGCACGGATAGCCGGGTTCTTGAGGGCAAAGGGTCCGCATCTCATGGCTTTGAGAGGCAGAAGGGCCTTACTCTAAAAATTGGCAGACTATTCGCCGCACTCGTAGGGGATACAGGTTGACCCAAGGAGGGGTTCTCAAGTTACCAGATTCCGTGAAGTGCTGGGTGGTCCATTCATTTTGCTGTAGGGGGCTACCTCGCTTCAGGTTTTGGCGGGTAACTTGCTGCACCCGTAGGGGTCTAGGTTTCATTGCACTGGCTATCCACACGACCAGGAGAACGTCGGGTTTCAGCAGCGGCTCTGTGAAACCCGGGGATCCCAGATTATCTGTATTGTTCTGTGATGCTTATTACTTTTCTGTAATCTTGCATATTATCACGCCTAGAGCGATTATTATATATTGGTATATATACTAGTAGATGTTGTATATGTTTTGCACCCGCGCTAGTTCAGTCCCCGCTCTGTCGTTAGTTAAGTAACCTAACGGGTGATGACGGGACCCAGTGACGAATGCGGATGGCATATACGTACATTTTATTTTCGTTCTTTTCTGGTGTGATTAGATGATGGGACTGCGTTGATTTTGATCAATGCAAAGGAGAACAAACCTGTTTGGATGTTGTTGGAACAGTTTTAAAAAGGGTGTTATTACAAAGACGTTTCATTTTGTTTTGCATAGCGGTATTCGGTTGGAATATCCTGCACCTCATTCGACGAGGCAAGGGCCGATATCCCTTCACCGGGAATGACCCCTTGGGCAGAAGTTTGCGTCAGGGTAATAACTTCACTATAGTCGATTACAAGTTGCTTTGCATCGCGGTATTCAGTTGGAATATCCTGCACCTCATTCCACGAGGAAAGAGCCGAGATCCCTTCACCGAGAGTGACCTCTTTAGCAAAAGTTTTTCGCCACTATATTTTTATAAAAGCTATCAGATTCCTTCAGCGATATCAAGTTCGTTACGTTAAAGGTTTTTCGCCAAAAACCAGCCGTAGCCCTCCGTCATTTCTTTTGGGTATTCAGTAGTATTCAAGCTATATATTTTGACCAACGCCAAGGCATAGTGTTTGGTAGCTGCTGGGTATTCATTTGTTGCATAGATAGATGAGTTGGTTTGGGACAGTCGTTCTGCCATTTTGGCCAACGTCAAGGGCATGTGCGGGTGGGTTCAAATTAACAAGATAGTGACGGGTAGAACTTGGCATGTGACTTATGACATTTTGACCAAACGCCAAGGTCATAAGAACATGGGGCAAAAATCATATCGGGAGTTTCTAAAGAAACTGAAACTTGCCAAGTATGCGCATACCTTCTGGAGTATGAGTAACGTGGATGGATTCCGTCACGTTATCATGCAATGAGAGTTGGATCCCGATTCCCACTGATGAGTTGGTTTACTCTTCGGGTGATCCCGATTGATTCTTCTTTCAGGTTTGGAGGAGAATTTGACAAGACAGTGGAAGGTTTCCGGATTAGATAAAGTGATAACCATTCTGATCTAGATTAGAGTGCACGCAGAGTGTTTCTTTTCTCTCTCTCTTTGGCAGCGACCTTTGACCGACCCTAGACTATGACTCAGTGACCAAGTTGACCGAACCTTCTTAAAATACTGGCTTTTGGATTGTCTGAGTTACATAAGTCACTGCCACTCCTTATTTTACCCTTTGAATTTCTCAGAACACCCCGTATTACTACGGACATCCACTTCCATTGGATAAATCCATCGTATGGTTATATAAGAACTCGGAGGGACTTCTTCGAGGATGGATCAAGCTTCAGGAGAAATAGAATTGGTTTATTCAGTTGTCTTTTATTATCACTTTCTCTCAGATTGCGAGGGCTCCTTGGTTTAGGAGAGTACACCTATTACGCTTATTGGATAGTCTTCTTCCAAACCATAGGCAGGTGCCGAAAGGTAGGGAATGAAGAAAACCAATTAGCCTAAGTAAGGTATACAGAAGATAATATGTAAAGACAAAATAAAGGGATTAAAAAGAGGGCAAAGTAAATTGCGAATGTTATCATTCACGACCATACCGCGTACTTCATCGCCACTCCTATTTCGCTTTTGAAAGAATAAGGTGTTATTCAGTTGTCTTTTATCATCACCTTCTCTCAAGATGTAAGTACTCCTAGGTTGAGGAGGGTACACCTATTATGCTTACTGGATAGTCTTCTTCCAAACCATAGGCTGGTGCCGAACGGTAGGAAAGGAAGAAAACCATTTAGCCTAACGATGGTGTACAGAAAGTAATGACTAAAGACAAATAAATGGATTTGGAGAGATGGCAAAGAAATATACGGTTATAGTCATGAATTGGATTATGGAAGAGGCATTGCTAGGAATACCAAGATACCCCTATAAAACATTTTCATGTTTCAATGTATTGTTAAAAGAAAACTGTTTTCCCGATTAGATACTTACTCCTATAAGTGCACGGCGGCGCCCCGGCCGTCAATCCGAGGCCAAAATGCGGAAACGATAATTTACTTTAACTTTTGAACCGGCACCACCACGCACAAAAATCCTGGATCGGGCCATTAAACTAATCCTAACTAACTAGAGAAGGGGTAGAGAGATATACCGAGCGATCTGTGTCCTTCGGTCTTCTCGTCATCGTCCGATCTTCCCGCGGAATCTCCGGTCTTCACCTCCTCGCCGTAAGGGCACCACATCGCCGGCTTCTTTTACGGGCTCCCACCTCTGGACAGAGGCAACTCGGGCACAAAGTTGGCGAGTCGACGTGCCCAAGGGTACTATAGATTATCTGTAGAATGCTTCGTCTCATTTGGGGTTACTAGAAGTTTCCCATTTAGTGGAGGTATGAAGTGAAAGCTTTTTGAGATGAACAAGGGGATTTTTGCAAGCATCAAGAGATCAAAATCCCTTCACAAATCTTTGGACAGCCCTCATCAAGAGCATGGCCGGCCTTGGCTCAAGAGGAAATCAAAAAGGAGAGAAGAGAAAAGAATGAGGGAGCCACACAATAATACAAGAGTGAGAAAGGGTCATGATAATAAGCAATGATCACCATCAAAGTCCAACACTCCATCAACCAAATCATAACTTCCAAAAGTCAAGCAATGATGAGGAAAAGAAGTCAAATGAAAGTGCACCATCATGAAACCATCATGATGCAACTACTTGCAAAAACAACCCTCCAAAATGCTTATTTGCACAAATGCAAATAAGCCATCCTCCACCATTTTTCCAGCCAATGAAAGATACAAATAAAAATGGCCGAAACGGAAAGCAAACTGGCAACTTCATAAAACTGATCCCGTAATAAATTACAGAAAACCCCGCTACTGTATATACATACCCGCATTTGTATTCCGACCGAATACAAATGCAATGAGACAATATCTGCACTGTACAATACTAGGATCCGGCTCAAACCAAAACCCGCTAGTATTATCCTTCCGATCATGATCCGTGCAATACCGCACGTATCTGATCGAACCCTTCCATATCCCCATACGGCCTCTACAGCGTTTCGCCCGAAACTTGAGCAACTGTCTGTGGGGGGCTCTAAAGACTCGTCAACACCTTGGTTGTGGATTTAACCACTAGCACGTCAGAGGTATTAGCCATACGTAACGGGCTACCAGGTATTGACCAAAAGGGACATCGATAAGCGAACTCATCCTGACACCCTACTGAGCCTATCAGTGACAATATCCGTATAGTCCGGTCCGTTCGTCTATGAGCATCGCATGGCGGGCCTAGGGGGTTGGTAAAAGTCAGACCCCCAAAAACGGTACAAGTCGTGTCGGAGTGTAGCCCAGAACACCCTGAGATACTACTGGAATACCTACCAGTAAATCTCCTGCCTTGGCCAAGGACTTCGTGTAATGGCTCTCCTAGACACAGCGCGACCTCACCCCCAATACCGGGAGAGACGAACCCCTGCAGATCCGCTCACTGCCTCCATGTGGCTCGGGACTGTACCCAACTAAAACCTGTTTGCACGTCTCCTTTGAGCGTGGTAGGGTAGTAATCAAAGTACAGTGGGAACTCACACGAGACAAATGACGATCTCAGGTCGATGAACTAACCTGTACACATGTCACCAGGGAACTGCTATCTGACGTCTGGTATAAGACCAACTAGCATGTTCCCGGCGAGTCCTGTCCGGTGTACTCATAACCCAATGAGCACCTGTATACATCTTAGGTGATCCAACTGACACCAGTGGCTTGTGAGACCGGCCACCGCCCCTCGTCGGGGTCTCGACTGTATACACTAGTCTACTCTGGAGTATCGATGCCCTGTCTCGAAACTCCCATGACTAGGGACCTTTTAAGGATGTGCTTATAGACTACCAGCTCCCACGTATATGATCGCCCTCATACTGCTGGCAGTCAAGCATGAATCCTAGGGGCTCTATCAACGTGTAATAGCGACCTGTCAGGTCACCTATAGCAGTACACGATGATAAAGATAAACCAGATAGCATACTATCATCTTGAGTAAGACTGTCCTACCGGAATAGGTCCTCCCTCAATCATTGCAATCACGTGCCTGTGATCCAATAATTGACTCTGAGGGCACTATCTCCAACAATCTCCCACTTGCACTCAAGGTAAATTATTGCGATGTCGCATACTCACGGCCCGTGTGATACCGAACACCCAACTCCTCTACTAATCAGTCTCACAAAACCCGTTTAAGAAACTATTGCGTTCGAGGAATAGCCTCAGTGAGTGGATCCGCCTGGATGTTTCTTTCTATGTCTCTCTATATCTCAAGTTCGCGGAGAAAGCCATCTCCCGAAATGAGCAATACCTGTCTTAGAATATGTCTGGATATCTGATAGGACTTAGTTCATAAATGAACTCCAAATCCAAACTTCTCAGACTGTATCGTCAACTGAACTTAATCAGTATCCTGCGTCATGCCTCCCTCAGTATCCCCTTGGACCAACTGTCCAAAATACTTCCCCTCATCAGAAGGAAAACTTATAACTCTGACAACCTCTCTGTCATCCAGGTCACCTTGGAAGCCTGGAATGATAACCGTCTCTCGAATGAGGCTGTCGTTATCATATCCCTAGAACATCCACTTATGTTCTAAAATTGCTTCCGATTGTTTCTCCAGGATTGGATTAATATCAACTTATTGCATCTCATGTAAAAAACAACATCTGGTGTGGTACTTGACATCTCATGATTGACTCAATTGCCTAAGCAAGTGATCTGCCAATCATGCACATCCCTCTCCACTTTAGTCTGTAAGACATCTTTAGAGAGGGTGACTCCATCACCTGTAGGTATACTACCGTGCCGGGAGTCGTCCATTCTAAAAACTCTTAGAATGCTGTCTAAGTACCCTGATTAGGAAACCACCCAAATCTAGATCTATAGATCCAGTAACCAGAATGTCTTGATAATATATCCAAGTCCCAAGTGGAGAAACCACTGTGTGACGACCAAAGTATAACCGACCGTAGTATAGGAATTTCACTTCCTACTCTGTGTATTTCATCCAAATACCAGGACATCACACCCTACTACCTTCTTAACAGATCCATCCCCTATTCTGATGAAGTCAAATCTATGACTGTCACATCAGAAATAGATGATCTATCTCCGCTACATCTGCTTTAGTCTATAAATAGATATAAGCCACTTGTCCACCAACGCTTCCGCTGCTCCCACTTACTACGACAACCCTCTGGCAGAGTCATATACACGTACACTTCTAAAGCTAGTTTAGAACGACGCTATACTCATCCTCCTGCCGGGTCTCGCAGCCTGGAACAACAACAATGGCAAGTCTGGGTAAACAAGAACCTCCCTGTCACCGTCCTTGAGGCTATCGGAGTACCTCTCGGGTGCCTGAGGTTACCCACCGTATCTGCGGAGTGGCTAATGGAATGTCAAATCAGATTGAATCTTTAGGTTCTTATCAAATCTTCAGTAATCATTTGCGGTTCTGGAATCACTTCCAGTTCTACCATACTCCCACTTCTGTTTTCTGAAAAAATCCATTTTTGTTAAAACTGTGGCGAGTCAAGAACAATATCACTATTGATCTTCCAGATGGTAAAAAGTCAACCCTCGTCATAGCCTGGGTCAACCCACAAACAGCCATTACAGAAACGTGCCTTGAGTTATCCAGAGTCTGGTTTTAAGAATAAGCCGAACAACTCCCCGTACCTTAACATCGTTAAGATATGAACTGTTCTATATCCAATACAGAAACAGAGACACTGATTTAATTGAACCAGATTCAAATCATGCAGCTGTCTCCAGTGCATGTCAACTAAATGGAAGGAGGCCGATCAGCGTTACTCAACTTAGGAACGCTTCCAATTATGAGTAAACTGAAAGAGAAGCAAGTTCAATTAATCATTACTATTAACTGAATACTATACACAAGTATCGACATCTTCGTTCACTTTGAAGAATCTCGATACTTGCAACACCTGGTTCTCTACTTTATTCATATACCTATAACTTCTCGAAATTCGGACCTTGCGTTTCTACGAAACACATGTCTAAAAACTAGAGAAGTTATAAGTAAACCGAATATAGTACGAGAACCAACCCCTCTGTCCTAACAGACACTGGACAACATACAACACTCTGTACAAGTCCCTTGAGTCTAATAACTCACTCCCTGTGTGTCGTAGGTTGAAAACTGTACTATGGTTATGAAGAATTACACCGCTGTTTAATGCTCCTTACCTAACCATCCACTGATATAGGTAAATGCCAAAGACATAATTTCAAAAAGGTATATCTCACTCTATGAAAATAGACGTACAGATATATCAATTTGAAATTGGTGCACAACAACGGATATTCAAAACCAAACATTTGCCGTCCGGTAAACAACCCAGGTGACTTCCTCAAATATCACCAATTACAACGAATTCCAATATAATGAGGATGATCACCTAATTCCCAATAACTTACTCCCACTCATCATCTGTAAAACCATACAGATGTGAGAATCATACCTGGTAAATACATACCCTGGAGCAAGTGTCTAATTGGGAAATCAGTTTTCTTTTAACAGTACACAGTAAAACTGAAACATTGAAATGTTTCGATAGGGGTATCCGGGTATTCCTAGTAATGCCTCTTCTATTATCAGATTCACAACTATAATCGTATATCTCTTTTCCATCTCTCCAAATCCCTTTATATGTCTTTTAGTCATTACCTTCTGCACACCCCTTTAGGCCAAATGGTTTTCTTCCTTCCCTACCGTTCGGCACCAGCCTATGGTTTGGAAGAAGACTATCCAATAAGCATAATGGGTGTACTGTCCTAATCCTAGGAGAACTCGCAATGCGAGAGAAGGTGAAGATAAAAGACAACCGAATAAACCTTATTCCTATTTCTCCTGAACCAGAATCCATCCCCGAACTGGAACAAGTTCCTTTCGAGTTCGTATATAACCATACGATGGAGTATCCAATAAACTGTGGATCTTCGTAGTGATACAGAGCGTCCTGGAGAAACACAAAGGTGATTTAGGATTGGCGAAGAAATACTTGGTTTGGTCGTGAATAGCAGTCGCAATTTACTTTGCCTTCTTACTAATCCCTTAATATGTCTTTACTTAATACCTTCTGTACACCATCGTTATGCTAATTGGTTTTCTTCATTCCCCACCGTTCGGCACTAGCCTAAGGTTTAGAAAAAGACTATCCAATTTGCGTAATAGGTGTACTATCTCCTAAACCAAGGAGTGCTCGCAACCTGAGAGAAGGTAAAAGGAAAAGACAACTGAATAGTCATATTCGTTTTCTCCAGAACCGGAAACCATCCTCGAATAAATTCCTTCGAGTTCGTATATAACCATACGATGGTTTTGTCCAATGGAAGTGGACGTTCGTAGTAATACGGGGTGTCCTGAAGAAAAGGGTAAAAGTAGGAGTGGCAATGAGGTTTGCAACTCAGACAATCCAAAAGCCAGTGTTTAAGAAGGTTCGGTCAACTTGGTCACTGAGTCATAGTCTAGGGTCGGGCAATGGTCGCTGCCAAAGAGAGAGAGAAAAGAAACACTCAGCGTGCACTCTAACCTAGATCAGAATGATTACTAATTTATCTAATTAGGAAACCTCCCACTGTAACCTCAAATTCTCCTCCAAACCTGAAAGAAGAATTAGTCGGGGTCACCCGAGGAGTAAACCAACTCATCAGTGGGAATCGGGATCCAACTATCATCGCATGATAACGTGACGGAATCCGCTCACGTTATCACACTCCAGAAGGTATGCGCATATCTGGCAAGTTTTAGTTTCTTTAGAAACTCCCGATGTGGATTTTTGCCCCATGCTCTTATGACCTTGACTTTGGCCAACATATCATAAGTCACATGTCAAGTTCTACCCGTCATTTTCCAGGTTAATTTGAACCCACCCGTACATACCCTTGACTTTGGCCAAAATAGTAGTACGACTGTCCCAAACCAACGCATCTATCTATGCTGCATATGAATACCCAATAGCTACCAATCACGGTGCCTTGACTTTGGCCAACATACACAGCTTGAATACTTATTGACTATTCAAATGAAACGACGGAGGGCTACGAATGGTTTCTGGCGAAAACCTTTAACGTAATGAACTTGATATCGTTGAAGGAACTGGATAGCTTTAAAAATATAGTGACGAAAACCTTTGCTAAAGAGGTCACTCCCGGTGAAGGGATCTCGGCTCTTTCCCCGTAGGATAAGGTGCAGGATATTCCAACTGAATACCACGATGCAAAGCAAAAGTAATCGGCTATAGTGAAGTTATTGCCCTGACGCAAACTTCTGTCCAAGGGGTCACTCCCGGTGAAGGGATCTCGGCCCTTGCCTCATCGACTGAGGTGCTGGATATTCATAACCGAATACCACTGTGCAAAACAAAAGAGAACGTCCTTGCAATAACAGCTTTTTGAAAATTGTTCCAACAACATCAGAATAGGTTTGTTTAGCTTGCATTGATCCGAATCAATGCAGTCCCATCAATTGATCACACCACAAAGAACGAAAATAATGATGTATGTATATGCCATCTGCATTCGCCACTGGGTCCCGTCATTACCCGTTAGGTTAGTTAACTAACGATAGAGCGGGGACTGGACTAGCGCGGATGCAAAACATATACAACATCTACTAGTATATATATCAATATATAATATTTCGCTCAAGGCGTGATAAAATGCAACATCACAGAAATGTAATAAGCATCACAGAACAATATAGATATCTGGGATCCCCGGGTTTCATATAGCCGCTACTGAAACCCGACGTTCCCCTTGTCGTGTGGATAGCCTGTGCAATGAAATCCTAGACCCCTACGGGCGCGGAAAGTTACCCGCCAAAACCTGAAGCGAGGCAGCCCCTTCAGCAACGTGAATGGACCACCCAGCACTTCACGGAATCCGGTAACTTGGGCACCCCTCCTCTGTCAACCTGTACCCCCTACGAGTGCAGCGAACAACCCGCCAATTCTAGAGTAAAGCCCCTTCCGTCTCAATGCCATGAGATGCGGGCTCGTTGCCCTCTAGAACCCGGCTATCCGTGCACCCCACCTTGGGGTAATCCTAGTACAGAAAGTAAAATATACATACAACGGGTACATCGACCTCACCCTGGTCGTGCCCCAAAAGAATAATATACAAACAGGCAGTGACGGCAGTCCACATGTCGGACGCTCGCCCCGCAATATCAAATGTACATATAAAACGAAACTGTACTAACATTGCATCCAGGCTATCCCCCACGACCAATCCGCAACATCACAGCACAACATAGAACATCAACGTGAATGTCACGTTCGCAAATCCGTCTAACCGGGCTATAGCAGTTATACAGGATTTACCGATCAAGTGATATTCACGGTCGCAGATATAATGTAAATACTGTGAACATGTTTAAAATATTCGATCGATCAAATTTACCCGAAGTAGGCCCCAAGCACTACTGTAGCACTCACAGAAAATCTGGGCCCAAAAAGAATGTTCCAATAACCCTATTTTCAAGTCAGGAGCTATCTGTCAAATTTTGGTACACTGAACAGTGAAAATCGCGGCGGAACCGCGGCCCAAGCATAGGTTTGACCGTGGTTCCGCGGTGGGGTAGTGAGTTTACGCGACCGAATTTTTACAGAATGCTAATAATTCCCTGCACATAATTCTGCAGTGTACTGAAAAATTTTTGGAGCACAAAATGAAATCGACAGAAACTGTGCTTTTGATATCGGGTTTTTGGAAAATCCGATCGATCGAACTTGTAAACATGTTAGAGCAAACTAGACTAGGTTAATAGCGTGGCTCTGATACCAGTGTAAGTGCACGGCGGCGCTCCGGCCGTCAATCCGAGGCCAAAATGCGGAAACGATAATTTACTTTAACTTTTGAACCGGCACCACCGCGCACAAAAATCCTGGATCGGGCCATTAAACTAATCATAGCTAACTAGAGAAGGGGTAGAGAGATATACCGAGCGATCCTTGTCCTTCGGTCTTCTCGTCGTCGTCCCAATCTCCCCACGGAATCTCCGGTCTTCACCTCCTCGCCGGAAGGGCACCACATCGCCGGCTTCTTTTACGGGCTCCCACCTCTGGACCGAGGCAACTCGGGCATGAAGTTGGCAAGTCGACGTGCCCAAGGGTACTGTAGATTATCTGTAGAATGCTTTGTCTCATTTGGGGTTACTAGAAGTTGCCCATTTGGTGGAGGTATGAAGTGAAAGCTTTTTGAGATGAACAAGGGGATTTTTGCAAGCATCAAGAGATCAAAATCCCTTCACAAATCTTTGGACAGCCCTCATCAAGAGCATGGCCGGCCTTGGCTCAAGAGGAAATCAAAAAGGAGAGAAGAGAAAAGAATGAGGGAGCCACACAATAATGCAAGAGTGAGAAAGGGTCATGATAATAAGCAATGATCACCATCAAAGTCCAACACTCCATCAACCTAATCATAACTTCCAAAAGTCAAGCAATGATGAGGAAAAGAAGTCAAATGAAAGTGCACCATCATGAAACCATCATGATGCAACTACTTGCAAAAACAACCCTCCAAAATACTTATTTGCACAAATGCAAATAAGCCCTCCTCCACCATTTTTCCAGCCAATGAAAGATACAAAGAAAAATGGCCGAAACGGAAAGCAAACTGGCAACTTCATAAAACTGATCCGCTACTGTATATACATACCCGTATTTGTATTCCGACCGAATACAAATGCAATGAGACAATATCTGCACTGTATAATACTAGGATCCGGCTTAAACCAAAGCCCGCTAGTATTATCCGTCCGATCATGATCCGTGCAATACCGCACGTATCTGATTGAACCCTGCCATATCCCCATACGGCCTCTACAGCGTTTCGCCCGAAACTTGAGCAACTGTCTGTGGGGGACTCTAAAGACTCGTCAACATCTTAGTTGTGGATTTAACCACTAGCACGTCAGAGGTATTAGCCATACGTAACAGGCTACCAGGTATTGACCAAAAGGGACGTCGATAAGCGAACTCATCCTGACACCCTACTGAGCCTATCAGTGACAATATCCGTACAGTCCGGTCCGTTCGTCTATGAGCATCGCATGGCGGGCCTAGGGGGTTGGTAAAAGTCAGACCCCCAAAAGAAGTACAAGTCGTGTCGGAGTGTAGCCCAGAATACCTTGAGATACTACTGGAATACCTACCAGTAAATCTCCTGCCTTGGCCAAGGACTTCGTGTAATAGCTCTCCTAGACACAGCGCGACCTCACCCCCAATACCGGGAGAGACGAACCCCTGCAGATCCGCTCACTGCCTCCATGTGGCTCGGGACTGTACCCAACTAAAACCTGTTTGCACGTCTCCTTTGAGCGTGGTAGGGTAGTAATCAAAGTACAGTGGGAACTCACACGAGACAAATGACGATCTCAGGTCGATGAACTAACCTGTACACATGTCACCAGGGAACTGCTATCTGACGTCTGGTATAAGACCAACTAGCATGTTCCCGGCGAGTCCTGTCCGGTGTACTCATAACCCTATGAGCACCTGTATACATCTTAGGTGATCCAACTGACACCAGTGACTTATGAAACCGGCCACCGCCCCTCGTCGGGGTCTCGACTGTATACACTAGTCTACTCTGGAGTATCGATGCCCTGTCTCGAAACTCCCACGACTAGGGACCTTTTAAGGATGTGCTTATAGACTACCAGCTCCCACGTATATGATCGCCCTCATACTGCTGGCAGTCAAGCATGAATCCTAGGGGCTCTATCAACGTGTAATAGCGACCTGTCAGGTCACCTAAAGCAGTACACGATAATAAAGATAAACCAGATAGCATACTATCATCTTGAGTAAGACTGTCCTACCGGAATAGGTCCTCCCTCAATCATTGCAATCACGTGCCTGTGATCCAATAATTGACTCTGAGGGCACTATCTCCAACAACTCCAAGGGTATGTATTTACCAGGTTTCATTCTCATATTTGTATGGTTTTATAGATGATGAGTGGGAGTAAGTTATTGGGAATTAGGTAATTATCCTCATTATATCGGAATTCGTTGTAATTGGTGATATTTGAGGAAATCGTCAGGGTACAGTTTTCAACCTACGACGCACAAGTTTTTGACTTGCTCAACTCAGCGGACTTATACAGAGTATTGTATGTTGTCCAAGTGTCCATCAGGACAAAGGGGTAGGTCCTCGTACTATGTTCTGTTTACTTATGACTTCTCTAGTTTTTAGACAAGTGTTTCGTAGAAATATAAGGTCTAAGTTTAGAGAAGTTGTGGGTATAAGAATAAAGTAGAGAACCAGGTGTCACAAGTATCGGGATTCTTCAAAGAGATCGAAGATGTAGATTCTTATGATTGGTCTTCAGATGATAATAATGGTTTTGAGAAACTTGTTTCTCTTTCAGGTTGCTCATAACTGAATGGATTCCTAAGTTGAGTAATGTTGATTAGCCTCTCTCCATTAAGTTGATATGCACTGGAGACAGCTGCATGATTTGAATCTGGTTCTAATTAAATAAGTGCCAAAGTTTCTATATTGGATATAGAATGGTTCATATCTTAACGATGTTAAGGTACGGGGAGTTGTCTGGCTTATTCTTAAAACCAGACTCTGGATAACTCAGGGCACGTTTCTGTAATGGCTGTTTGTGGGTTGACCCTGGCTATGACGAGGGTTGATTTTCTACCATTTGGAAGATCAATAGTAATATTGTTCTTGACTCGCCACAGTTTTAGTAAAATGGATTTTTTCAGAAAACAGTAGTGGGAGTATGGTAGAACTGGAGTTGATTCCAGAACCGCAAACGATTACGGAAAATTTAATAGGACCTAAAGATTCAATCAGGTTTGACATTCCATTAGCCACTCCGCAGACATGGTGGGTAACCTCAGACACCCGAGAGGTACTCCGGTAGCCTCAAGGACGGTGACAGGGAGGTTCTTATCTACCCAGACTTGACACTACTGTTGTTCCAGACTATGAGACCCGGCAGGAGGATAAAGTATAGCGTCGTTCTAAACTAGCTTTAGAAGTGCACGTATATATATTATTCTGCCAGAGGGTTATTATGGTCAGTGGGAGCAGTGGAAGCATAGTGGGCAAGATGCTTATGTCTATTTATAGACTTGAGCAGTTATAGCGGAGATAGATCATCTAATTTTGATGTGACAGTCATAGGTTTGACTTCATTAGAATAGGGGATGGATCTGTTAAGATGGTTGTAGGGTATGATGTCATGGTATCTGGATGTTGTACACAGAGTAGGAAGTAAAATTCCTACACTACGATCGGTTGTACTATGGTCGTCACACAGTTGTTTCTCCAGACAGGATATGGATATAATATCAGACATTCTGGTTTCTAAATCTATGGTTTTAGATCTGGATTTGGGTAGTTTCCCAATGTGGGTACTATGACAGTATTCTAATGGTTTTTAGAATAGATGACTTATGGCATGGTGGTGTACTTGCAGGTGATGGAGTCACCTTCTCTAAAGGTGTCTTAAAGACTAAAGGGGAGAGCGATGTGCATGATTGGCAGATCACTTGCTTAGGCAATTGAGTCAATCGTGAGATGTCAAGTACCACACCAGATATTGTTTTTGCACTAGATGCAATAAGTTTGTATTAATCCAATCCTGGAGAAACATAAGGAAGCAGTTTTAAAACATAAGTACATGTTCTACGGATTTGATGACGGCAGCCTCCTACAGGAGACGATTATCATTCCAGGCTTCAAAGGTGACATGGTTGACAGAGTGATTGTCAGAGTTATAGTTTTTCCCTCTGACGAGGGAAAGTATTATGGACAGGTGGTCCAAGAGAATAGTGTTGGAGGCTTGGTGCAGGATACTGATTAGGTTCAGTGATCGATACAGTCTAAGAGTTTGGATTTGGAGTTCATTTATGAACTGGGTCCCATCAGATATCCAGACATATTCTAAGACAGGTATTACTCGATTCGGGAGATGGCTTTCTCCGCGAACTTGAGATTAAGAGAGATATAGAGAGAAACATCTAGGCGGATCCACTCACTGAGGCTATTTCTTGAACACAATAGTTTTACAAACGGGCTTTATGAAACTGATTAGTAGAGGAGTTGTATGTTCGGTTTCACACGGGCTGTGAGTAGTCGACATAGCAATAATTAGCCTTAAGTGCAAGTGGGAGATTGTTTGAGATAGTGCCCTCAAAGTCAATTATTGGATCGCTGGTACGTGATTGCAATGATTGCGGAGGACCTATACCGGTAGGACAGTCTTACTCGAGATGATAGTATGCTATCTGGTTTGCCTTTATCAGTCGTGTACAGGTTCAGGTGAATGATCACTGTTACACTTTGATAGAGCACTTAGGATCTTGCTTTACTACCAACAGTATGATGGCGATCATATACGTGAGAGTTGGGTGGTTTATAAGCATATCCTTAATTGTGGTCCCTAGTCGTAGGAGTTTCAAGACAGGGCATCGATACTCCGGAGTAGACTAGTGTATATAGTCGAGACCCCGACGAGGAGCGGTGGCCGGTCTCACAAGCCACTGGTGTCAGTTGGATCACCTAAGATGTATACAGGTGCTCATAGGGTTATGAGTACACCAGACAGGACTCGCCGGGAACCTGCTAGTTGGTATTATACATATCGTCAGATAGCAGTTCCCTGGTGACATGTGTACAGGTTAGTTCATCGACCTGAGGTCGTCATTTGTCTCGTGTGAGTTCCCACTGTGATTTGATTTCTACCCTACCACGGCTCAAAGGAGTCATGCAAACTGGTAACTTTTGGGTACAGTCCCGAGCCACATGGAGGCACGTGAGCGGATCGGCAGGGGATTCGTCTCTCCCGGTATTTGGGGTGAGATCGCGCTGTATCTAGGAGAGCCATTACACAAAGCCCACGACCGTGGCAGGAGATTTACTGGTAGGTACTCCAGTAGTATCTCAGGGTGTTATTGGGCTACACTCCGACATGACTTATACTGCTTTTTGGGGGTCTGACGTTACCAGCCCCCTAGGCAGATATGCGATACTCATAGACGAACGGACCGGACTGTATATACATTGTCACTGTTAGGCTCAGTAGGGTTTCCGGATGAGTTCACTCATCGGCCTCCCTTGAGGTCAGTGCATGGGCAGCCGTTACGCACAGCTAGTGACGCTGACGGCTTGTGGTTAAACCCACTGCCAGGGTACTGACGAGTCATTAGAGTCCCCCACAGACAGTTTCCCAAGTTCGGGCGAAACGTTGTAGAGGCCGTATGGTTTTATGGCAGGGTTCGGAAAATGCACGTGCGTTTACGCACGTGTCATATTTCGGGCAGATAATACTGGTGGGCTTTGGTTTAAGCCGGATCCGAGTATTATATTGAGTAGATATAATATCTTTGTCTCAGTTGCATTTGTATTCGGTTGTAATACAAATGCGGGTATATTTATACAGTTACGGGGTTGTCCTGAAATTCGTTTCAGGATCGCTTTTGGAAGTTGCCAGTTTCCAGTTTCCAGTTTCCGTATTTGACATTCGGTTAAATGCGGATTTATCTTTCCGTCACTCTGGTGAGTCGTGAGGGTGAGTCGTGCTTCTAGAAGCTTCTAGAATGGTGACTAGGTTCATGAACCTTTGTATGCATTTATTATATGATGACTAGGTTTTAATGACTCATGCTTTAACATTAATGATTCTTGTTAACCTTAGGATATTTTCTTCATGATAACCTTCCTTTATGGTCACCTCCCTCCTCCTACACTCACCCTCTCTTCTTATATTATGGCCGGCCCCCATTATGAGTGAGAGAGAGAGAGATTGATTTCATTTTGGAAAAAGAATAAAGTTTTGGATGTATGGAAATTTCATAGTTCATTTTCTCATTCCATTTCATTTCGAGTGGCAACTTCATTAACAGTTCGTCCACGGCTTTGGACGAAGTGAGACAAAGTATTCTACTCATTCTCTACATCAATCTTGGTCGTCTCTTTTAGCAAACTTGACAACCGAGTTGCCTCGAGTCAGAGGCGGGAGCCCGTTTAAAGAACCGTTGACGTGGTGCCACCTGGACGAGCAGATCGAAGATCGACGAGATCAGAGCTGCCGCAACGGAGCGTGGGATGATGGTTAAAGAACGAAGGACTCGGATCGTTCGGTATAACCTTTCTACCCTCTTTACAGTTTGTTAGTTTAGCAATAATGGCATATCCGGGTTATAGTATACGATAGCGCCAGTTAAAAGTTTTAGTTCCGCATTTGGCGTCAGTTTGACGGCCGGGGCGCTACCGCAGACTTACATACTTGACTACTAGAACTATGATGAGATCATAATAGTGGGGCCAGGGTAGTCAATGAGTAAATCCTATAACCGTTCCTAGTCGAGGGTGTATCGAGACAGGGCATCGATACACCAGAGTAGACTAGCGTATACGCATCTTGACCCATATGATAAGCGATTGATGATCCCATATCCATCGGTGTTTGATATCAAAGATGGTGTACGGGTGCTCAGTGGAGACTGGGTACACTGAACAGACTCGCCGAGAACTCCTAGATGGTATTATACCTATCGTCAGATAGCAGTTCTCTGGTGACACTGGTACAGGTTAGTCTGTAGACCCGAAATCGTCATGGAGTCTTGTGTGATTCCCACTGTACTTTGATTTCCACCTTACCATGTCCAAGAAGGCGTGCAAAACGGTGGCTTTTGGGTACAGTCCTGAATCACATGGAGGCATTGAGCGATAGGAGGGGTTTCGTCTCTCCCGGTATAGGGAGTTGATGTTGTGTTGTGTTCGATTGGCTATAACTGGAAGTCCCTGGCCAGGGCTGATATGGAGTGCTACTGGTAGAGTTATCAGTAGTTTCTCGACCTGTTATTGTAAGTCTACGGTAGCGCCCCGGCCGTCATTCTGACGCCAAACATGGAAGAAAAACTTTTATAGCTGGCGCTATCGCATACTATAACCCAGATCTTGCCATTAACGTTAAACTAACAAACTGTAAAGAGGTAGAAAGGCTATACCGATCGATTCGAGTCCTTCGGTCTTTATCCATCATCCCATGCTCCTCGCGGCAACTCCGATCTCTTTGCTCCTCATCGAGGTGGCACCACATCTACTGATATTTAAACGGGCTCCCGCTTCTATACCGAGGCAACTCGGTCATCAAGTCTGCTAAAAGAGATGACCAAGATGAAGTAGAGAACGAGTAGAATACTTTGTCTCAAACACCCTAGGGTTCTCATCACATGAGAGGGTTAGGGTGGAGGTTGAAGAAGATGCTAGGGTTTAGAAATGGTGAACTCAAGAAAATCAAGAGAGCAAAAGAAAAACCAAGCATATGAACTTCTCTCTCATTTTCTTCTCATGTGAATAGATAAATGATGTTCTCATCTTTTATCAAAAAACCAAAGAGAAATATCTAATGAAAATATCTCCTCAAATATCTCTTCACAAAACAAAACTCATTAATTCTTAATGACTCACTAGATGACTCATTACATGAGTCATTAGTGAACATTCTAGAATTAATGTGTCATCCATAATGAGTCACCCTTTCCAAAATCCATTTAATCATTTAAACCAAAATGATTAACCAAAAGAAATACATCTTCTAAAATATTCTCGTAACGGATTACGAAAATACCCCTCACATGTATATACATACTTGTATCCGTATTCCGACCGAATACGAATACGAGAGACTAAAATATTCCGACTCAATATAATACATGGATCCGGCTTAAACCAAAGCCCACCAGTATTATCTGTCCGAAATATGACACGTGCATAAGTGCACGGTGCATTTTTCGAACCCTGCCATAAAACCATACGGCCTCTACAACGTTTCGCCCGAACTTGGGAAACTATCTGTGGAGGACTCTAAAGACTCATCAGTACCCTGGCAGTGGGTTTAACCACAAGCACGTCAGCGGCACTAGCTGTGCGTAACGGCTGCCCATGTACTGACCTCAAAGGAAGCCGATGAGCGAACTCATCCTGGAACCCTACTGAGCCTATCAGTGACAATATACATACAGTCCGGTCCGTTCGTCTATGAGTATCGCATATCAGGCCTAGGGGACTGGTAACGTCAGACCCCCAATAGCGGTATAAGTCGTGTTAGAGTGTAGCCCAGAACACCTTGAGATACTACTGGAGTGCCTACCAGTAAATCTCCTGCCTCGGCCGAGAGTTATGTGTAATGGCTCTCCTAGACACAGCGCGATCTCACCCCCAATACCGGGAGAGACGAATCCCCTGCCCATCCGCTCACTTGCCTCCATGTGGCTCGGGGCTGTACCCAAAAAAAACCTGTTTGCACGACTCCTTTGAGCCGTGGTAGGGTAGAAATCAAAGCACAGTGGGAACTCACATGAGACAAATGACGATCTCAGGTCGATGAACTAACATGTACACATGTCACCAGGGAACTGCTATCTGACGCAAGGTATAATACCAACTAGCAGGTTCCCGGCGAATCCTGTCCGGTGTACTCATAACCCAATGAGCACCTGTATACATCTTAGGTGATCCAACTGACACCAGTGGCTTGTGAGACTGGCCACCGCCCCTCGTCGAGGTCTCGACTGTATACACTAGTCTACTCTGGAGTATCAATGCCCTGTCTCGAAACTCCCACGACTATGGACCACTTTTAAGGATGTGCTTATGGACTACCCAACTCTCACGTATATGATCGCCATCATACTGTTGGTATTCAAGCAGGATCCTAAGGGCTCTATCAACGTGTAATAGTGATCAGTCACCTGAACCTGTACACGACTGATAAAGGCAAACCAGATAGCATACTATCATCTCGAGTAAGATTGTCCTACCGGTATTGGTCCTCTCTCAATCATTGAAATCACGTACCTGCGATCCAATAGTTGACTTTGAGGGCACTATATCCAACAGTTATGAGCCTTACATCGACACGACTTATCGGTTACTGGGGTCTGACGTTTACCACCTCTAGACTAGATATGCGACATATCAGACGAAGAGATCGGACTGTATGGGAGTGTTACTGATTGGATTCACAAGAGAATGTACAGGCTTGCTTGTTGATCTTCTGATCGCTCAATACCTGGATGGCTGTTACGTTTAACTGACCGCTTGCAGCTTGTGGGTGTTTGATATGATCATCACCTACTGCCGGCGTATTGACGATTCTTTAGAGTCCTACACAAAGGTTTCCTGGCTCAGGCAAAACGGAGTAGGAGCACATGTGTGATATGTGCGGGACCGAGACTAATACGGTATGAGATACCGTATTCTATTCTCGCGAAATGTGATATCGGCCAGGTATATGTGATATAGCCGGGTTATCGGATCAAGTGTTGATTCGATAAAATGGTACTTGTTATATTAGTCGGTTGTATGTTAATATAGCCGGGTTATCGGATCAAGTGTTCATTCGATAATTTAATGTATAATTATATATGTGATATATTAAGTTACATTAACTAATATAAGCTCGCTTTATTGATTCTTTTTTCTCACTTGGATAATACATTGATGTATATGCGATATATGTTAATTGTATTATTTTCTTTTGTTACATTATATATTATATATGTGATATATAATATTGTAACATGTTAGGGTCACAAAAGCAATTAGGGTTTTGAGATTAAACCATGCTAGGGTTTCAATTAAGGTTAACATTCATTTTAGGTTAATTCTAAATGGTGGATTTAAAATGAGATATTTTGGAAGTGTTGACTTAGTCCACCTTTTAGATAATATCTAGATATTTATTAATCCAACCATTGAACCCTAGCCTATGGTTTATTCTCTACATGGGTTATGCTTCTCATTCTTAACCTTGGTTGCATTTCTAACCTCACACAGCAATTCATTATTCATCACAAAAGGATTTCTTCTTCTTTTCCTCTTGAAAAAGCTTTCTAGGTTTTTGTTTATGGTGATTTAAAGTGAGATCAAGAAAACAAAAGAGAGCAAAATTCCTATTTCATCATCCTCATCTATTCTAGCCACTTAGATTAGGGTGTTCACTTCACTAATACTTCATTAGAGAAGTGTAAGCTTGGGTTTGAGATTCTTCAAGGTAGATCATTTTTGAAAAGGAATACTTCAAGCAAGATACCTCATTCACCTCATGGAGCCTCTCTAGAGTCCGGGTTCATGATGATCGCAGCGTAGGGACCTCAACACGGAGCTTATGAAGCGAAGGAACGGACTACAAAGGTTGTAATCCCTAACTCTTAGAAGTAAAGTTGTTTGCTTCGATATTTTGTTTGATTCTCTAGTTAAAGATCTTGTGTTTGGGTTATCTAGAATGGCAAAATTTTAAACTTGGTATGTGTGATGCCTCCCAAAACCTTGCTGCCGTTGTAGGTATCCCAACAGTGGTATCAGAGCCTAACTAGAGAATTAGACGGATAAATGTAGAATTACGAAACCGAAACAACTCCGAAACACCCGATGCAAAACCCCAGTTTCTGTCGAATTATTTTAGGTGTCAAAAAATTATTTTAACAGTTGCATAATGATGTATGAGATACATATAGAACACTGTGCAAAACCCAACCCCTTTGCTCAGAGTACGGCCGGCGACCAGAGCAATAAATCCAGCGTCGCCGGATTTCCTATAGAGTTTGGGCTTGGGTTTTGGTTGGTGTTCTACACTCTGGGGTTTTGGAAATTGTGGTGTTGTTTATTTTTGCTAAAATTACATGTGATGTTAATTTACTGCATTAAAAATTCCGATTGTTTCGTATTCGAAATTCTAGCTTTTGTTTCGGTTATTTTAGACAGTATTGAAAAGTTCGATCGGATATCAAATACCGACTTTTTCCCTTGCTGAAATTTTTCAAGAGTTGGATCTTTCATAGTTATAGAACATTAAAACATCATGCAAGTGATGCGGTGAACCCTCTAGAAGAACAAAAGCTTAACTCAATTTTGTGACAGTCAAAACTGTCACTGAACCTTAGGGTTTGTGATGGTTTAGCGGTGCCACAAGTGAGGCGTTGGTTGACCCTTCTACTGCTGGTTCATTACTACTGTGGCATGTGATGGATATTTCTAAACTACGCTCAAGTGTTGAGCATTTGGGAAACTTTGGGTGTTTGTTGATTTAATCGGAATGTTTAATATCATTTAGCTTTTTCTGTAATGTGATACAATATATGGAATTCATATAGTTAGGCATGAAATACGAAATATGTGATATTTCGGATTTATGATGTCTAAGGAGATTGTGGATTCCAAATGTTGTAGTTTTACATTTTCTTTTTTGTGACCGTAAGTGTAATATGTGGTGTATCGCCGGTTTCGTTGCTATACATCAACGACAATTGGGATACGCATATTTACTTATGTTGATGACATGTGATGTTATGTGTTGCTGTGATATGTTATATTGGATCGTCGTGTTCTGAATAGCCGGTGGTTTTATATGAGATGAGAGTTTTTATTTTCATTCATGTAAAATTCATTTGTATGTAATATTTTTTTATTGGGGCAGTTCCGGGTTGAGGATGATGTCACCATTGTATATTATTTACTTTTCCACATTATGATAGAACCAAGGCGGAGAGCACAAGCAGCCGGGTTCTAGGGTCCAGTGGGAGGCCATCTCGAGGAGTCGAGACCGGGTCTCCTAACCCTATAATTGGTAGGGTTGCTTGCCACTCTCGTAGGGGTGTAGGAATGTGGGTTTGGCTATTCATCGCGACCGTGGAATCCGTGTTTTATACAGGCTCAAAATAAAACACAGACCTCCTAGTATATCCAATATTTCATATGTTTCTTTTGCTGCAATGTTCTGTGATGAGATCATATTACTGCCTGAGACGAATGCTTATACTATATATATATATATATATATATATATATGATGATATATAAATATTACTGTTTTCGTTTCTTCTGTGATGCTTAGGAAGCATAATTGATGGGATTCATTAATGAGATTAATGAAAGAAAAGAAACCTAAAAGATGTTGTGGAATAAAATTTATAAAAAAAAAAGGGTAGCTCTGGTTTTGTTTTGCATAGCGGTATTCCTTGTAGAATATCCAGCACCTTATTCGATTAGGAAAGAGCCGAGATCCCTTCACCGGGAGTGACCTCTTTGGCGAAACTAGCAGATGCTACAAACTCACGGTTTAGTTTTTAATTACTTCTATAACTCTTGCTTTTCATAGAGGTATTCCTATTGGGCTTCCCTTGCACCTAGTCTAGGGTTTGGTAGTATCACTCATGCCACTTTAAAATTTAGAGAGGTGGAAAGCAAGCAAACCATGAATCTTTACTAGAAATTCTAGGGTAACAAGTTTGTATCACATACAAAGAACTAAAGAGATTAGGATTACAACCTTTGTAGTCCGTTCCTTCGCTTCATAAGCTCCGTGTTGAGGTCCCTTCGCTGAAATCATCAAGAACTCCGACTCTCGTGAGGCTCCAAGAGGTGAATGATGCATCTTCCTTGAAGTCTTCTTGATCTAAGATGATCTACCTTGAAGAATCTCTAACCCAAACTTACACTTCACTAATGAACTTATTAGAGAAGTGAACACCCTAATCTAAGTGGTTAGAATAGATGAGGATGATGAAGTAGGAATTTTGCTCTCTTTTGTTTTCAATTTCTCACACTTAATCATCACAAACATAAAACCTAGTGAAGCTTTTTCAAGAGCAAGAAGAAGAAGAAGAAGCTAAATCTTTTGTGATGAATAATGAATTATTGTTGTGGTTATAATTGCAACCATGTGTTAAGAATGAAAGGTTTAACCCTTGTAGAGAATAAACCATAGGTTAAGGGTTTGGGTTGGGTTAACAAATATCTTCACAAAATATCAAAGGATGAAGACAAAAGTCAAACCTTCATGAAGCTTCATGAAATCTCATCCAAAGCTTAACCCTAATCCAAACCCTAACTAGGTTTAAACAATAAAACCATGTTGCATTTGTAACCCTAACATATTACAATATTATATATCATATATACAATATATTTTGTAACAAAAGAAAATAATACAATTAATATATATCGCATATACATCAATGTATTATCCAGTGAGAAAATGAATCAATAAAGCGAGCTTATATTAGTTGACGTAATATAATATATCACATATATAATTATAAATTAAATTATCGAATCAACACTTGATCCGACAATCCGGCTATATTGCATATAACCGACTAATATAACATGTACCAATTCATCGAATCAACACTTGATCCGATGACCCGGCTATATCACATATACCCCGCCGATATCTCATATCGCGAGAATAGAATATGGTATCTCATATTGTATTATTCTTGGTCCCGCACATATCACATATGTGCTCCTACTCTCTTTTGCCTGAGCCAGGAAACCTCTGTGTAGGACTCTAAAGAATCGTCAATACGCCGGCAGTAGGTGATGATCATATCAAACACCCACAAGCTGCAAGCGGTCAGCTAAACGTAACAACCACCTAGGTATTGAGCGATCATAAGATCAACAAGCAAGCCTGTGCATTCTCCTGTGAATCCAATCAGTAACACTACCGTAAAGTCCGGTCTCTTCGTCTCATATGTCGCATATCAAGTCTAGGGATGGTAAACGTTAGACCCCAGTAACCGATAAGTCGTGTCGATGTGAGGCTCATAACAGGTCGAGAAACTACTGATAACTCTTACCAGTAGCACTCCATATCAGCCCTGGTCAGGGACTTCCAGTTATAGCTAATCGAACACAGCACAATATCAACTCCCTATACCGGGAGAGATGAAACCCCTCCTATCGCTCATTGCCTCCATGCGATTTAGGATTGTACCCAAAAGCCACCGTTTTGCACGCTCACTTGGATGTGGTAAGATGGAAATCAAAGCACAGTGGGAATCACACAAGACTCTATGATGATCTCGGGTCTACAGAGTAACATGTACCAGTGTCACCGGAGAACTGCTATCTGACGATAGGTATAATACCATCTAGGAGTTCTCGGGGAGTCCGTTCAGTGTACCCAGTCTCCACTGAGCACCCGTACACTATATTTGATGTCAAACACCGATGGATATGGGATCATCCATCGCCCATCATATGGGTCAAGATGCGTATACGCTAGTCTACTCTGGTGTATCGATGCTCTGTCTCGATACACCCTCAACTAGGAACAGTTATAGGATGTTCTCGTTGACTACCTGGCCCCACTAGTATGATCTCATCATAGTCCCAGTAGTAAAGTACATATCATAAGGGCTTTATCAACATATGAGAGCAAGAAAGTAAACCAATACAAGTCAACATGTTAAGACAAAGTAAAACCAGATAGCATACTATCATATCGAGCAAGAAAGTCCTCACTATGTATATCCAAGCATCCACTATAATATACATCATATGTATAACAATGGCCTCTAGGGCATATATACAACTAACAATTCCTTGTGAAATATCCTGCACCTTATTCGATAAGGAAAGAGCCGAGATCCCTTCACCGGGAGTGACCTCTTTAGCAAAACTAGAAAAGCCTCAAAAACACTCCTTTTCAAAATCACTTGTTTCTACAACGATATTGGGTTCTTTACACTCATGGTTTTCTGAAAAACCTGCGTAGCCCTCCGTCATTTCAGATAGGTACCACTTAGTATTCGTGCTGCATTTGTTAGCCTTTGTCAAGACGTAGTGTGCGGTAGCTGACTAGTGCTTATCTGTTTAAGCATGTGATGTGATTGGATTAGGGTAGTCGTACGACCTTGTTGGCCTTTGTCAAGGGTCGTACGGGTGGGTTTAATTCAATCGGGAAATGACGGGTTGAACTTGACTAGCATCATATGATTTCTTGGCCTTTGTCGACCTTTGTCAAGGTCATAGGGCGTTAGGGGCAAAAGAATTATTGGGAATTTCAAGTGTTGGAATTTGCAATGAGATTGCATACCTACTATGAGATAGTTGGATCCTAATACCCACTGCGAGTAAGAGTTACTCCTGTGAGAGTTTTACACAGGACAATTAGCAGATCAAGTAGGTGTCTAGAAAGGTGTTAACGGGGTTAGACCTCTGGGAAAACGAGATTTATTTTAATTAGGTCCGTATGAAAGCATGGGGAACCTCCCTCAAAGTACCAACACTGGCCTGGCTGAAAGATTGGCGAATTTGTAAGGTGTAATTAATCCCGGCTAGTCTTACCTTTTAGGGTTTGAAGGAAGATTTGATGAAAACAGTGGGAGCCATCCTGATTAGATAAGATAATAACCAATCTAATTTTGCAAGAGCATATGCTAAAGTGTTTCCTTCTCTCTCTCTCCGGGTAGCGACCATGTCAGGACTTAATCAAGATAATAATATGGATGTATTGACTGAACTCGCTTATTATACTGAGCAGGGGAACGTTGGCCCCGCTCCAACTTATAAATATTATAAGTACGAGCAGGGAATAGGAGAATATCTGGATCTCACGCCGCCCAAACGAAGAATAAGCATGCTGATGCATCTTCTTCGGGTGTGTTTGTTATCGAGAACTGTTTCTCAGTTCGCTCTACGTCCTGGGTATTAGATACCGGATCAGGATCCCACATATGTAATATGTTACATGGGCTAAGGAAAGATAGGGAACGAGGAGAGGGTGATCATTTCGTAAGAGTGGGGAATGGTGCAGATGTTGCAGCCAAAGCAGTTGGTGAATATCACATTTTATTACTAAATGGTAATACATTGATTCTGAACGAATTCTATTACATTCCGACCCTAATATGCAATCTTATATCAGTTTCTTTATTAAGTAAAGAGAGATATAGTTTTGTAGTACAGGATTATGTCATGAACATCTTCCTAGATCAAAAGTTGATTGGATCAGGCTCGTTAAATAATGGCATATACATTCTAAATCAAACTACAGTTCTTAATGTATAGAACACACACAAGAGGAAGAGTTCAGAAATGAACGAATCCTTCTTGTGGCATTGTAGACTAGGTCATATCAATGCGACATGACTAACTAAGTTGCATAAGAATGGATATTTGAATCCGTTCAAATTTTCATCTTATGACATTTGCCAGTCATGTCTCAAAGGCAAGATGACCAAAACTCCGTTTAGTGGACACGGAGAAAGAGTTACGGAACTCTTGGGACTGATACATAGTGATGTATGCGGTCCCATGTCTACACATGCCAGGAATGGTTCATCGTACTTCATTACATTCACTGACGATCTCTCAAGATACGGACATGTGTTCCTGTTGAAACACAAGTCTGAAGCCTTTGAGAAATTCAGAGAATATAAGAACGAAGTAGAGAACCAAACAGGTAAAAGTATTAAGATCCTTCGATCTGATCGAGGAGGAGAATACTTGAGCAATGAGTTCCTAGACAATCTAAAAGAGAATGGGATTCTCTCTCAGCTTACTCCTCCTTATACACCACAGCACAACGGTGTATCGGAGCGGAGGAATCGCACCCTATTAGATATGGTGTGCTCTATGATGAGCACCGCTGAGTTGCCTATTTCCTTTTGGGGATATATACTGGAGACAGCTGCATACCTATTGAATCAAATTCCATCTAAATCTGTACCTATCACACCATATGAGATATGGAGTGGGTAGGGACCATGTCTTAAACGAGTTACGATATGGGGTTGTACGGCCTATGTCAAAAAGCAAAATCCGGAAAAACTCGAGGCATGGTTAGTTCTTTGTAAGTTTGTGGGATATCTTAAACATTCACATGGATATTTTTTCTACCACGGCGAGGAACAAAAGGTGTTTGTTTCTTAATATGCCACCTTTTTAGAAAAGGAATTTCTTGCAAAAGAAATTAGTGGCGAAGCGGTAGAGCTGGAAGAAGTTCCGGCAGAACAAACAACAACTGAAGATTTGGTGGAACAAGAAAACTCGATAGTAGCCAACGAGCCTCAGCCTCTCCGATGATCTAGTAGGGTTCCTCATCCACCTGAGAGATGCTAAGGTTTTCTTATAGACGGTGGGAGCGAGAATTTCATCATGGAAGATGATGACCTGAATAGCTTCGAGCAGGCCATCATAAGTGGGGACTCTGTAAAGTGGCTGGATGCAATGCGATCTGAGATGGAATCCATGTACATCAACAAAGTATGGACTTTGGAAGTTTCTCCTGAAGGGGTAAAACCCATTGGGAGCAAATGGATCTTTAAGAAGAAACTTGGTGTAGATGGAAAAGTTGAGACTTTCAAAGCTAGACTTGTTGTAAAGGGTTTTCATCAAAGACCAGGTGTGGATTCTGACGAAACCTTTTCTCCAGTGGCTATGCTTAAGTCCATTCGAATCTTACTTGCCATTGCTGCATACCATGACTACAAAATTTGGCAAATGGATGTTAAGACCTCCTTTCTAAATGGTGATTTAGAAGAGTGCGTGTACATGACTCAGCCAGAGGGCTTCGTAGATAGTAGGAGCAGCGGAAAGGTGTGCAAGCTGCTTAAATCCATTTACGAGTTAAAACAGGCATCGCGGAGTTGGAACATCTGTTTTGATGTTGTAGTCAAAAGAGTTTGACTTCATCAAGAACGTAGATGAACCTTGTATATACAAGAAGGTTGCAGAGAGTAAGGTTGTCTTCCTCGTATTGTATGTGGATGACATACTCTTGATAGGAAATGATGTTCCTATGCTGCACACGGTCAAGCTCTTCTTATCACATAGATTCTCAATGAAAGATCTAGGTGATGCCTCCTGCATTTTGGGAATTAAGATCTATAGAGATAGATCTAAACGGATACTGGGATTGTCCCAATCCAGGTACATTGACACCATACTAAAGAGGTTTAGTATGGAAGAATCCAAGCGTGGGAACCAACCCACGATCTCTGGACTCACTCTCTCCAAAGAGATGTCTCCCAAGACTGATTTGGAGAGAGCTCGCATGCAAGGGATACCCTATGCTTCGGCAGTAGGCTCTATCATGTATGCGATGCTATGTACCAGACCCGATGTAGCATACTCACTAAGTGTAGTGAGTAGGTATCAAGCAGATGCAGGAGAGAGTCGCTGGACAGCTGTGAAGAACATTCTCAAGTACTTGAGAAGGACTAAGGAGATGTTCTTGGTGTATGGTAACAGAGAACTCCAAGTAGAGTCCTTTACCAATTCGAGCTTCCAAAATGATACGGACGACTCAAAGTCGCACTCGGGATTTGTCTTTACCCTCAATGGACGGGCGGTGTGTTGGAAGAGTTCCAAACAGGAAACCGTGGCAGACTCGACGATGGAGGCTGAATACATCGCTGCCAATGATGCTGCAAAAGAGGCTGTCTGGATGAAAAAGTTCATCACTGAACTTGGTGTGGTTCCGTCCATTGAGCATCCAATACCTTTGTATTGTGATAACAATGGAGTTGTGGCTTTGGCCAAGGAACCCAGGTCCCATCAGAAGTCCAGACATATTCTGAAGCGGTATCATCTGATCCGGGAGATAGTTGATCGCCGCGAGATCGAGGTCAGGAGACTTGACACGAAGGACAACACTGCGGATCCACTCACGAAGGCTATACCCCAGATACAATTTGAGAGACTCTTTGGGTGTTGGGTATGAGATACTACAACAGCTGGCCTTAGTGCAAGTGGGAGATTGTTAGTTATGTATATGCCCTAGAGGCCATTATTGTACATATGATGTATATTATAGTGGATGCTTGGATATATATAGAGAGGACTTTCTTGCTCGATATGATAGTATGCTATCTGGTTGCACTTTGTCTTAACATGTTGACTTGTATTGGTTTACTGTCTTACTCTCACATGTTGATAAGGCCCTTGGGATATGTACTTGACTACTAAGACTATGATGAGATCATACTAGTGGGGCCAGGGTAGTCAACGAGTAAATCCTATAACTGTTCCTAGTCGAGGGTGTATCAAGACAGGGCATCGATACACCAGAGTAGACTAGCGTATACGGATCTTGACCCATATGATGGGCGATGGATGATCCCATATCCATCGGTGTTTGACATCAAAGATGGTGTACGGGTGCTCATTGGAGACTGGGTACACTGAATGGACTTGCCGAGAACTCCTAAATGGTATTATACCTATCGTCAGATAGCAGTTCTCTGGTGACACTGGTACAGGTTAGTCCGTAGACCCGAGATCGTCATGGAGTCTTGTGTGATTCCCACTGTACTTTGATTTCCACCTTACCACGTCCAAGAGGGCATGCAAAACGGTGGCTTTTGGGTACAGTCCCGAATCACATGGAGGCAATGAGCAATATGAGGGGTTTCTTCTCTCCCGGTATAAGGAGTTGATGTTGTGTTGTGTTCGATTGGCTATAACTGGAAGTCCCTGGCCAGGGCTGATATGGAGTGCTACTGGTAAGAGTTATCAGTAGTTTCTCGACCTATTATGAGCCTTACATCGACACGATTTATCGGTTACTGGGGTCTGACGTTTACCATCTCTAGACTAGATATGCGACATATCAGACGAAGAGATCGGACTTGTTGATCTCCTGATCACTCAATACCTGGGTGGCTGTTACGTTTAGCTGACCGCTTGCAGCTTGTGGGTGTTTGATATGATCATCGCCTACTGCCGGCGTATTGACGATTCTTTAGAATCCTACACAGAGGTTTCCTGGCTCAGGCAAAATGGAGTAGGAGCACATATGTGATATGTGCGGGACCGAGACTAATATGATATGAGATACCGTATTCTATTCTCGTAATATGTGATATCGTCCGGGTATATGTGACATAGCTGGGTTATCGGATCAAGTGTTGATTCGATAAAATGGTACTTGTTATATCAGTTGGTTGTATGTTAATATAGCCGGGTTATCGGATCAAGTGTTCATTCGATAATTTAATATATAATTATATATGTGATATGTTAAGTTACATTAACTAAAATAAGCTCGCTTTATTGATTCTTTTTCTCACTTGGATAATACATTGATGTATATGCTTATATGTTAATTGTATTATTTTCTTTTGTTACATTATATATTATATATGTGATATATAATATTGTAACATGTTAGGGTTACAAATGCAATTAGGGTTTTGAGATTAAACCATGCTAGGGTTTCAATTAGGGTTAACATTCATTTTAGGTTAATTCTAAATGGTGGATTTAAAATGAGATATTTCGGAAGTGTTGACTTAGTCCACCCTTTAGATAATATCTAGATATTTATTAACCCAACCATTGAACCCTAGCCTATGTTTTATTATCTACATAGGTTAAGCTTCTCATTCTTAACCTTGGTTGCATTTCTAACCTCACATAACAATTCATTATTCATCACAAAAGGATTTCTTCTTTTTCTTCTTCTTGAAAAAGCTTTCTAGCTTTTTGTTTGTGGTGATTTAAATGTGAGATCAAGAAAACAAAAGAGAGAAAAATTCCTACTTCATCATCCTCATCTATTTTAGCCACTTAGATTAGGGTGTTCACTTCACTAATACTTCATTAGAGAAGTGTAAGCTTGGGTTTGAGATTCTTCAAGGTAGATCATCTTTGAAAAGAAATACTTCAAGCAAGATACCTCATTCACCTCATGGAGCCTCTCTAGATTCCGGGTTCATGATGATCGTAGCGAAGGGACCTCAACACGGAGCTTATGAAGTGATGGAACGGACTACAAAAGTTGCAATCTCTAACTCTTAGAAGTAAATTTGTTTGCTTCAATGTTTTGTTTGATTCTCTAGTTAAAGATCTTGTGTTTGGGTTATCTAGAATGGCAAAATTTTAAACTTGGCATGTGTGATGCCTCCCAAAACATTGCAGCCGTTATAGGTATCCCAACAATGATCCTAGGTGGCATAACATCTTTGAAATCGTCAAGGACCTCTGCTATTCTTTCTTTATAGTAATTGTGTCCTTCTCTTTGAAACCCTGTAACAAGTCAGCAAGTCAACTACCTCGCTCGAGTGTAAACAACTATTTAAATTGATGAACTAAAATCTCAACATCTGATGCGATCAGTAGTACAAGAAGGATCTAGCACCTTTTGATTCCCTGTCTTTTTAGAGTCAGGTAGCTCATACTACTGAGGGACCCTTCGAGATACGTTCCTTCACGAAGGGGCCTCCGCTCTCTCACTCACTCAAGGGTTTCTTCACAAAGTAGTTTACCACCTATGCGATTATGAAAAGAGAAGTGACCTTTTTTCCTCTTCTCTTATCCGAGAGTCTCCACAGTGGTCACTTGAAGACAGGGAAACAACTTTGAGGGGGCGGAGCTTATTAGGCATTCATTGGTTTATGTGGGCTTCAAGATATTGGTACGGCTTCTAGATTGGAAGAGGGAGGGACTCAAAATCCCCTTGCTCTTTGACATGGCTCTACTTTTTATTTGAATAGGGATTGAAAAATATGCAAGATACAGGATGACTGATTGGTAGTTTCTTTTGTGTGCGTTTTGAAATCAAAGAATAGAATATACCGCAATCAAGATGGTGTCGCTTGGTAGCTAGCCGGTTGAGTAGGGTCGGTCCACAAGGAGATGGATTCCTTTTCTTTATGTTCTAACGAGTTAATCCGATCAAGTCGGGTTTTGTTTTACTATCTAAGAATGAGATTAAATTGATTAAAAGTCTTGCTAGGGTTAGGATTAGGTTAGTTTGGAAAAGGGATTCTATCCACTGCTTTCAATGCCCTAATGAAGAATATAGGTGTTAGGGTAATAGTCAACGAAGGGGATTAGCACGACCAGGAAGAAACTAAGTTTCTTCCCTTTGGTCCTTGTCCGTCCTTTCTTAACTCTTAGCCCTAACCTCTATTTAAATCAATCACAACCGGTCTAACTAGGGAATCACGGCTAACTTGTGGGATAGGGTGCCATAGTGAGTGGTGTGTGATTCATTTAAATAGAGTCCTATTATGAAAATTATATGGGCAAGAAAGGGGTGAGAGATTTTCATCTCTCAAACCTTCCCCAAACCTAACCCTAACAAGTGAGGAACTACTCACTCATTAGGGAATTAACAAAGGAATTCATTTTTTTATTTTTCTTTTAATAATCTACTTAACGCGCTGAAAAATAACTACGACAGATAAAAAGTGCAGAGAAATAAAATTGCAGATAAGAAATTCAAGATAAAAAAAACTTACTTTTTATTGATGCACTCTTTGACGATTACAATGAATGGAAATTTTAAACTAGAGAAATAAAAAGAGGCATGCTCCAAAAAGAGCTGTAGACTTCCTATTTATAGATAATAGAAACCCTAGGATTTACATCTGATCCATATCTAAAATTACAAAACTACCCTGAGAAAACCGGGTCAATGCACCGACTCCACCGACACGCACCGACACGTGCGATGCACAGCCGCAGATCTGCGGCCATAAGCCTGGTTTGGCCGCGGTTCCACGGCCATCTTGAATGTTCTCTAGCTCATTTTCTCAGGTATACTTCATGTTGCATTTTACTTCTGGTTTCTTCACTTGGTTTCTCAGAATGTCTTCTAGTTTCTTCCAGATTTCCACAGTACAGAATGTTGTGGGCTTTTACCGTTCGCTTCGTGTTGAAGTCTTGAATCTTGTGCTGCCTTCGTGCTTTATGAAATCGGACTGTTCATTGATCTTCATTTGTTCCTAAAACTGTAGGCGGTATCATAAAGATTCTTTTATTTGTTGGTCGTAGTCTCACTTTTGTAGCATTTTTTCATCATTTTCACTGTATTATTCCGAGAACCTGTAACCTGCAACTATTTAACAGACATGGATCAAAAGCACCTATTTATTTGCAATATAATTAAGAATGGTGAATATAATAATGCAAAATTCTGATATGAACAAATACCCCCAAACTTATCTTTTGCTCGTCCCGAGCAAAACTAGTTTTATTCTCGAAAAAGCCTAACCTCACTTTCGCAGGGAAACGCGATTGCACTGAGCTCGTGCAACAAGCCGTTAAACCCCTAGGTGTCCCTAGTAGGAGGAGTGTTTTCTCCTGAGGGTTTTCAACGGATACTACCCACAAAATCAGATCAATTTGGCCTATTGACTTTCATTCTTCAATTCGGTGTTCTAGCAAGAAATTCTATTATCTTCAACTCAGAAATTATCAACCCGTATTTTTCACACTCACTTATCATTTAACTCAAGATTGTATATGTTCTGTAAATTTACTTAGGTTTTAGCATCTTTTGAATTTTCCTTCTAAGGTTCCATCTCAACTTAGGAATTTTTATCATCTCTACTGAAAATATAAGCCCTATCTTTCATTCCTATCTCTCATCCAAACCCCAATCATATACCCCTACGTGTGTGTATGTATCACCTCTATACTTGGAAATTCAATTCAAGATATCATACTCTTGTTCATCGTCCAAAGTACTTTTAGTTGGTGAATTTTAGATGAAATTTCTCACACATCCTTCATGCGACCGTTAATACTTCTTAAGGTACTAACGACCGATTACAAAATGTGTTTGCGCATTAAGGCGTAATTCATCATCTTGTAATACCTGAGGCTTAGCAGTGACTCCCAAACTGGTTGGTCTAAGGCACTAGGTGATAAAGCACCCTCGCTATATATTTTTTTATTTTACGCAGCCTTTTTTTTATATCTCTTATTTCACACTTATACTTTAATTTTTTTTATATACTAAGGATTTTAGACAAGAGCATTTCAAGGTATTCTCTACTATCCCAAGTTTCAAGGTGCGTGTTTGTGCAAGTTGTAGGGTATACATTTTCAGAATTTAGATTTAAGGTTCGGAATTATTTTTCAGACTTATATTTCAAATAAAAATTTCAATACTCTTCCCTTATTTTGACTTAACCCAAGAACTGAACTCAAAATTTGCCTATTTCTAAATAATCTACAAGGACATATATTTTCTATCGTTACACTTTAAGAAAGGTTATTTTTAGGGTTTTTAATTTACTAAGTTTTGGAATCTAGTTTTTCCTAACTAGTTAACCGTCTTGTCAAACTTAAGTCAATTATGGCCAAAATTGAACTTTTCAATTTTTATAATTTTTTAAAATTTTCAATTTTTATGGGTTTTAAAATAAGTATGCAAATGCAAAATTATACATATGAATGCGAAGGAAGAAAGCTTACCGAGCACACCCCCAAACTTAAACTTGACAGTGTCCTCACTGTCAGGCTACACCAAGAGAGTCAAAATTGTCGGCATTCCCATGTTTGTTTATTTTTTTTTGAATTTTTTAATTATTAACAGAAAAAGAAAACAAAATATATATACACAAAAGGTCCCCCCAAACTTAAGTGAAACAGTGTTTCCACTGTTGAAGCATTAAAGTTCAGAGTTAGGGAGGAGAAAAAACACAGTATCAAGCTATACAAGGCCTTACACAGCCCAAAGGTTAGCACCAACCATTCAAAATTTTTATCGTTATAATGGTGTTGTTGGTGAAAGAATGGAGTGTAGAGAAAAGAAATGAGAAACACACGAGACCGCATGGAGATAGAAGCAGTATACGGTCTCGATGGAGGAGAAGAATGGCGGAAGGGAAAAAGAAATGGTGTATGAACTTGAGAGTGAAAATGAATTGAATAAATTAGTACCATCTGTAATGATCGATGTGTAAAAAGCGAATGTGCTAATCTATCAACCCGTCGAGAAATAGGGTCAAATCCCTCAAGATTCGTCAGGAAACATGGGTACGTTGAACTTGGTAAACCAGACATTGAAAATGAAAGTGATACGGTTTCTTGCGTGGTCGGAACGGTGGAAAGGATGAAGGGGAGTGATTTAGGAAGGGTAACAGTTAAAGGTTCAGGAGGGTGTACACAGCCGGTGGAAGGGACAGGATGAATTGGAGAATCCGACTCATGAAACAAAACTGGTGTTGGATATAGTGTCCTCTAAGTCAATTATTAGATCGCAGGTACGTGATTGCAATGATTGAGGGAGGACCTATACCGATATGACTGTCTTACTCGAGATGATAATATGCTATCTGGTTTGTCTTTATCATCGTATACATGCTTTAGTTCTCTATTGCATGATGATAGAGCCCATAGGATTCTTGCTTGACTGCCAGCAGTATGATGGCGATCATATACGTGGGAGCTGGGGACTATAAGCACATCCTTAAAGTGTCCCTAGTCGTGGGAGTTTCGAGACAGGGCATCGATACTCCAGAGTAGACTAGTGTATACAGTCGAGACCCCGACGAGGGGCGGTGGCCGGTCTCACAAGCCACTGGTGTCAGTTTGATCACCTAAGATGTATACAGGTGCTCATTGGGTTATGAGTACACCAGACAGGACTCGCCGGGAACATGCTAGTTGGTATTATACATATCGTCAGATAGCAGTTCCCTGATGATATGTGTATAGGTTAGTTTGTCAACCTGAGATCGTCATTTGTCTCGCGTGAGTTCCCACTGTGCTTTGATTACTATCCTACCACGCTCAAAGGAAACGTGCAAATAGGTTTTAGTTGGGTACAGTCCCGAGCCACATAGAAGCAGTGAGCGGATCTTCGGGGATTCGTCTCTCCCGGTATTGGGGGTTGATGTCGCACAGTGCACGGGTGGCCATCACTAGAAATCCTCGGTCGGGGTAGTGGAGAATTACTGATTTGGATCAGTAGTTTCTCAGGAGGTGATGGGCTTCATACCGACACGAATTATCGCGTTATTACGAGTCTGACTTTATCCACCCCCTAGACTCGATATGCGATACTCTTAGACGAACGGACCGGACTGTACGGATATTGTCGCTGTCAGGCTCAGTAGGGTTTCTGGATGAGTTCGCTCGTCAGCTTCCCTTCCAATCAATATATAGGAAACCATTATGTACAGCTTGTATCTCTGACGTGCTAGTGGTTATACCCAGAGCCAGTGTGTTGATGAGTCATTAGAGTCCCCCACAGATAGTTTCCCAAGTTTGGGCGAAACGTTGTAGAGGCCGTATGGTTTTATGGCAGGGTTCAGAAAATGCACGTGCGTTTACGCACGTGTCATATTTCGGGCAGATAATACTGGTGGGCTTTGGTTTAAGCCGGATCTGAGTATTATACTGTGTAGATATAATATCTTTGTCTCAGTTGCATTTGTATTCGGTCGTAATACAAATGCGGGTATGTTTATACTGTTACGGGGTTATCTTGAAATTCATTTCAGGATCGCTTTTGGAAGTTGCCAATTTCCAGTTTTCTATCACCCGTCTTAAACATTCGGTTTAATGCGGATTTATCTTTTCTTCTTTTGGGTCAGTCATGAGGGTGAGTCATGAGTGTGGAAGCTTCTAGAAGGTGACTAGGATTAGTGACTCATTATTGCATTAATGGTTTTTGATGACTAGGTTAAATGACTCTTCATATGCATTAATGTTTATGCAAGGTGTAATATGACTCATTCCTTCTCATTTATTGCTAATGGTCACCACTTCTACTCCTACACTCACCTCCCCCCTCATAAGAAGTGGCCGGCCCCTCATTGCAAGATACATGGTTGTTGATTTGGAAAAGATTATAGTTTTGGATTCATGGAAATTAGATAGCTAGATTTCTCATTTCACCCGATTCCTAAAGGCAACTTCATTAACCGTTCATCCATAGGTTTGGATGTAACGAGACAAAGTGTTCTACTCATTTTCTACATCAATCTTGGTCATCTCTTTTAGCAAACTTGATGATCGAGTTGCCTTGGTTCAGAGGCGGGAGCCCGTTTAAAGATCCGTCGACGTGGTGCCACCTGGACGAGAAGACTGGAGATTCAGGAGATCGGAGCAGCCGCAACAAAGCGTGGGATGATGGTTGAAGACCGAAGGACTCGGATCGTTCGGTATAACATTTTTACCCACTTTTTAGTTTGTTAGTTTAGCTTTAATGGCAGATCCGGGCTATAGTATACGATAGCGCCAGTTAAAAAGTTTTTATTCCGCATTTGGCGTCTGTTAGACGGCCGGGACGCTACCGTAGACTTTCAGTGGTATCAGAGCCTCACCATTAAGCTTTACTAACTTGTGCTAACACGTTTAAAATATCGATCGAACGGTATTTCGAAAACTGCAATTTTCTGGGTTAAAGTTTCTGTCCATTTTTAAAAGGGTCTAAAAATTAATTGGCATATCACAGAAAACAAAGCAGGCTTTTTTAAGCAAACTGGGAAAATTTGACCGCGTGATCCTACAAGACCACCGCGGATCCGCGGTCAAAGCTAGGGTTTGACCGCGGAACCGCGGCCAGTATGTAGGAACAGTGATCCAAATTTTTCCAGAGAGTTTACCATGGGAAATTGTGGTTTTTGGTATATTTCTTTTGGGCCCAGATTTTATTACTGTACAGCTGATTGGTACGAAAAAGTGTGTTTGTAGAATAACCGCAATCAATAACGGTGTCGCACGTAGCTAGACCGAGATGAGTACGGGTCGTCCTCTGGGAAACGTGGAACCTTTTACTTTTACTTTAGATGTGTTGAGAAAGAGAGGAGGGATAAAGAATTTTATAGAAAGATTTTTAGATCTAAGTTAAACAAGAATGTAAAATATAGATCTAGATTATTTTAAAGATGTAATTAATATAATAAGAGGGCTTGTAGGGTTCGTTAGGATTTAGTAGTTATGGACGATTAATTAAAACTTACCCTTTTTATCCATTAATAGATTTAGAACTAGAACGACGGTGATGCGTGTAGATTAGGGTTTCTGGAGGGAAAAAGGAATCCCACTCTTAACCCTTATCTCGACACGGAACTCCGTTCATATCTAGCCTTTACCAAAACAATCATTAATCTAATCTCTAATCGCGGTCGGAACTAGCAAAGAATTGCTAGCGCGCCCGATTAGGATGTTAATAATTCTTTTGATAAAGTTCCTAAACTTTATAGGACTTAAAAAGGGTTTAATTATTTTCATCGTCCATTAGCCTACCCTAATCCTACGAACCCTAACAAGCGGAGAATTACTCGCGCATGTTGGGAAAAGAAGATGAAAAGATAGAGAGGGAAAACATAATGTAAAATGCAAAAGAATTAAATAAAACAACTACCTTTATTAATCAACTTGAACAATCTACACTTTGATTCCTTAGAAAATGATTACAAAGACTAGTTTGCTTCTCGAACTCTTCCGAAGGAGGTAGATGAACAGTTGATGATCAGCCTGGATGCGTGAGTCGTCTTAGACTTCGTGATCTCTTCGGCTTGATAGGTTTTCCAAGAGGCTCTCGGTGTCCTTTTATAGTGCAAAGCCAGAATCTTATGCTTCAAAAGTTGGTAAAATATAGTAGAGAATCATGCCCCAAAATCTTTCCTTCCAACTCCATAATATTGCGGCGGATCCGCGGCCCAACGGGGGGTTTGGCCGCGGATCCGCGCTCAAAGGTTGAGATCTCTCGACTGGAATTTTTGGGCTTGCATCTTGTGACATGTGGCAATTCTAGGCACCTTCAGAATTCAAAAATCTTTTCTCGGTTGCTTCCAGACTTGGTCTCCAAGTTTTGCTTCTTAATTTGGCAAGTTTTCTTATAAATTCTGCATAACAACTTGGAAAATTCTGCACAATAATCTCAAATAATATTTAGTAGGCTTATTTCTACTAGGATTTGATCAATGGATTTATTTGCATACATTTTCCTACCAAATACTAATTAAAATATATTAACACATGGAAAATGGTGCTTTTACACATAAACCCTCATATGTATAATATATTATAATAAAGTTCTTTTTTTAATATGAAAATGGTAGGAAAAATGTAATACAAATGTGTAGTTTTATCAACTGAACAAATACCCCCAAACTTATCTTTGATCGTCCCGAGCAAACTAGTTTATTTAAGAGGAGAAAAAGAAAGGAGAAAACTAAGCACACTTTCGTAGGCAGACACGATTGCACTGAGCATGTGCAACAAGCCGTTAAATCTCTAGGTGTCCCTAGTAGGAGGAGTGTTGTCTCCTGAGGGTTTTCAGCGGATTACACCCACAAAATCCAATAACAAAAGAAAGATGGTGAAATTTACATATAAAGATAAGAACCATAAAAGAAAGGCCTTGAAAAGAAGAGTTTCCAACTATACTAGCTTTTCAGTTATCATGAGCCCTATCTTAATAGTCATGAAAAACTGTTAGAAATCACATCATCCCTCAATAAAACATCGTCTTTATTCTTCATTCCTACCTTTCATCTAAATATTGATCATATAACCCCACGTGTGTGTAAAGAACATCCCTACACTCGGAGAATTCAATTCAAGCTATCATACTCTTGTCCATCTACCTTAGTACTTTTTAATTTAATGAATATTAAGATTTGCTCACACATTTTCATGTGACCGTTAATACTTCTTGAGGTACTAACCGACCGATTACTCATGTGCTTGCTGATTCGGTGATAATATTTTCCTCGTCTTGCACCACCTAAGGCTTAGCAGTGACTCCCAGACCAGTTGGCCTTAGGGCACTAGGTGAAGAGGCACCCTCGCTATATTTTTTTATTGCTGCCTTGGCGATACAAAACCAGTGTTCATTTTTTTCTTTTCACCATTTTTATATTTTCTTCATTTTTTTTTTCATTTCCTACATACTTTGGCTTTTAGACAAGAGCATTTCAAGGTATCCTCTACTATCCCGAGTTTCAAGACGTGTGTAAGTGCATATAGTAGGGTATCAACATTCAAATGTTTGGCTTCCAGAATAGAAACTATTTTTCAAACTTATTTTTATCCTCAGATTAGTGACTTCCTTCATCTTACTAACCCTTGGGACAACAGCTCATAACTACTTATTACTAGTTTGTTTAAGAAACTTCTAATTTTCTTGGTTTTCTTAAACTATTCCTATCTTTTGGATGTAATTTTTCACTTTCTACTCTTTTGTTATAAAAGATTTTTTTTTTTTAAAATTTTTGAAAACGTTGTGCTTATGCAAAGTATGATGCAAATTGATGTGTAAATAAGCACAAACCTCCCCCAAACCTGTTTACAGCAGTGTCCTCACTGATGTCATCCATTAAGCAAAAATAACCTGTAGACTTGGGAGGAAATTATTAATGGGGGAAACAATATATGAAAGTGAAAATCCTCCCCCAAACTTATTTTAGGCTCACAATTTTGTAAAAATCATTTTCTTTCAAGAGCCAAAATATACCACCCCTCCCCCAAACTTGAGTTAAACATTTTTAATCTTTTAAAATCACATGAGGGGGTCAAGGTTATTGGTCAATGCCAAGCTTTGAAAAGACCGAAGGTCAACACCAACCATTCAAAAATTTTATCGATGAAGCACCAAGGTTGGTGGAAGAACATGTCACCTATTGACGTGAAGAAGTGGGGAGGTGACAAGAGGTGTATTGGAAAAGGATTGCGTCTCAATTTGGAGAGACGACACAGTGATAGTAATGATGGATTACTCGCATTGTCATGATTGTCCAAAAGAGGGGGTGGAGGTCCAATTTCTTCATCTTAGAGTTGATTCATCTCAACACCCGTGTCTTGTAAAAATGTGAGTTCATCAGCGAAAATTTCCTCAAAGCTTTCATCGATACCCCGAAAAATAATGTCATCAGAAAAAATGGGGTGATCGTCAGACTCAATATAAAGTTCCTCATTAGATGTTGACCCAGACAACTCGGTGGAAGAGTAAATGGTTGGGTCAAACAACAACATATGAAAAGAGTCTGTATCATGAGGTTGATCAAATTCGCTGCTGTCGACATCCATTAATTCGACAGAACATACATGAGCATAGGGTTCGGAGGGTTCACTTTCCAACTTGTAAATGTTAAGCTCAATTGACTTCTTTCCAAAGGATAGGGTCATAGAGCCGTTTCTACAATTAATTACTGCGTTGGAAGTGGCTAAAAAGGGTCGACCGAGTATACCGGGATTTGATTGCGTGGGTTCGCTACAGGTTGTGTATCTATAACGATAAAGTCCACAGGGAATATGAATTCCCCGACTTTGATTAACACATCCTCTAGCTCACCCCTTGGTTGGGTGATAGATCGATCGGCCATCTGAAGAGTGCAATGCGCAGGTTTTAACTCTCCGATCCCTAATTGCTCATACACAGAATACGGAAGTAAGTTAACACTAGCACCAAGATCGAGTAGAGCACGATTGATATTTTTACCCCCAATGGAAATAGAAATTGTAGGACTTCCGGGGTCCTTTCGTTTCTTGGGTAGTTGTTGTGTAAAAGCAGTGCTCACATTACTCGCAAGGAAAACTTTTTTAGGTACTTGAACTTTTCGCTTCCTAGTGCACAAGTCCTTTAAGATTTTCGCATATGACGGAACTTGTTGAATAGCATCTAGGAGAGGAATGTTTATGTTAACTTGCTTAAAATTTCCACAATCTTCTCCATTTATGGACTTGATCTGTTGCCCCTCAACCTGTTTGGATAAGGTGCTTGATCAATAAGTTTTGGGTCCAACGTTTGTGGAGAAGACTGTGGGGATGGATTCGATCCCAAAACTGGAGTGGGAATCGACTTAGATAGATTTGGCAAAATGGGCGAAGGGTTCGAGCCTTGGGGAAAACGGAGAATAGGCTCGGATGAAGGTGGGAGACTAGACGAATTAGGGGAAGAAGAAGAAGCTGGGGTATCATTGATGTCACTATCATCACACTGCTCACCCACTCGGTCATTCAGCACTTTTCCCGATCTCAACGTGGTAACAGCACTCACATTATAACTTTGTGAATGGCCAGGATTTGGTAGGGGTTGAGATGGGAGTTTCCCTTTCTCTCTCGCACTCATTGCGGCGTTTAACTGTGCGATTTGGTTTTCTAATGATTTAATACTCTCACCTTGGGAGGCGGAGTTTTTCGTTATGGTATCAATAGAAGACCTCATCTCAGCCGAATTTTGCATGGATTGTTTCATAAACATATCCAAAGTTTGTGCAAGTGAGTTTTCAGTACCGGCCACTTGTGGTGTAGAAATGTTGGCCGGATTTTGGAAATTCTGTGACTGAAAGGGGGGCTGATTCTGTGGTTGTGGTTGCTGTGGTGGAGGTCTTTGATAATTGCTTTGTTGGTTTTGATTCCAAGCAAAGTTAGGATGATTCCTCCATCCTTGATTTTACGTGGAAGAATAAGGTTCGTTTCTAGGTCGCTGCTGAAAAGCAGCATTAGCTTGAAACGATGCATTCATAGGACATTCTTCCGTTAAGTGTGAAGGATCTGAACAGCAACCACAGATGGTCTTAGGAAGCGTGACCTGATTTAGGGAGAATGTTGAGAACTTGTTTTCAATAGCATCGAGTTTCTTCTGAATCGCTGCCATTTCGGCTTTTACTGCGATAGAAATATCGAACTGGTGAATACCTCCCTTAGTTGAAGGTGGTCTTACGCTTTCCTACTGCAACGTGTGTTCAGCAAGGTCTTCCAGATATTTCCATGCTTCACCGTCATCTTTAGACATGAAATTGCATTGACACATTGTTTCAAGCATCTGCTTTGTCGCTGGATTAATGCCCTCATATATAATCCGACATAAATCCCATCTTTGTATTCCGTGATGGGGGCATTGGACAAGCAGATCTTTGAAACGTTCAAAGCACTTCCAAAATGGTTCATTGGGAAGCTGGGTGAACTGGTTGATCTCGCTCCTAACATGTGCAGTCTTATGATTTGGGTAAAACTTCTTAAGAAATGCTACGACGAATTCATCCCAATTAGCGATAGAATGTGCGGCAGTATTATAAAGCCATTTTTCTGCCAAGTCGCACAGTGTGAATGGGAAAAGACGTAAGCGCATAGCATCTAAAGTCAATTATGAAGTACCCATCATTGCGCATACATTCTCGAATTTGGTGATGAAAACGTACGCGTCTTCCGACTCAAGCCCGTAAAATTTGGGCAGCAGATTGATGTAGTGGGGTTTAATTTCGAAATTATCCCTGTTAGGTGGTGGAAGAGATAGACAAGTAGGAGGAGGACCACGAATAGGATAGCATCTCTCTTGGAGAGAGATGCGCGGTGGATTCTGCTCACCTGCGGGCGGTGGCAGCGTGGTGTTATAATTAGATGGAGTGTCGTCCATCACGGTTGATGTGGTGTGTGGTGGGGGAAAAGAAGATGAAGAAGTACCGACTTCGGCGTCGATAGCAGGAACGCGGACAAGACGGGCACTAGGATCCCGTGTCCAGCCGAGCATGCACTAAGCGGGTTTAGTGCAAGTGGCAGCGTGTGTGTGATTTAAAATTGGCTTGTTTTGAAAAAGTGGGACTCAAGACAAATCACCCCTAAGATGCACAAGCAACCCTAGAACTAAGGTTACCTAGGTCAGTCTCTAGACCGCTCCTAGACTTCCAAAGGACAAGCCGCAGGATCAATCCTCTACCGCCTCCGTACTACCCTTGTAGCCAGATAAGTGCCAAGTAAGTGGGAAGGAACCACGTCGTGGGCCTAATTAAAAACCACTAGCCTTTGTCACACTTGCCTAGGCACTACAAAAGTAATGCGGATAAACAATAGATTACCCACGACCTTCCTCTGTCCTTATTGAGCGCGGCAGTCCTTAGAGCCTGGTCTAGATATTTTTTTATATTATTGTAGGGTTGATGCAGATGCTCAGTTTGTGATTTGTGGGGCTTAGGAAGGGTGATGAAATCCCCACCTAATCTTGATTTGGTCTTTGCCCCTTAGAATCCGTATTAAAATATGCAAAACAAAACCATTCACAAAACTTTTGCAAAAAGATTTTTTTTAGCGGCGCGATTTTGCAAAGAATCCTGCAGAAGATAGATTTTATTGGATCTGAGAGGAGAGAGAAGGAGTTGAGAATCTTACCAGAGAATTCCGTAGCCCTAATTCCTCTGTTGTACCGCGGTTCCGCCGCACCAAGGGTACTTTTGCCACGGTTCCTCCGCGTGGCAGAGGGATTGCTTGATGAAATTTTTTGCATATCCTTTTGTGCTCCTCTGGATCTCTAAAAAAGTCTCTGTTTCCTGTTTTCCTTAATTCTGTGACTCCAGATCTCCTTGCAAAAATTCATGCACAAATCGTTAAATATGCAATTTGCGGTTTTGTGTTAATAATGATATGACTCGTCTAAGAATCCAACACAAATAGTAAAAATAAAAAATTACGCACGTATCCCCGGCAACGGCGCCATTTGATTGGTACGAAAAAGTGTGTTTGTAGAATAACCGCAATCAATAACGGTGTCGCACGTAGCTAGACCGAGATGAGTACGGGTCGTCCTCTGGGAAACGTGGAACCTTTTACTTTTACTTTAGATGTGTTGAGAAAGAGAGGAGGGATAAAGAATTTTATAGAAAGATTTCTAGATCTACGTTAAACAAGAATGTAAAATATAGATCTAGATTATTTTAAAGATGTAATTAATATAATAAGAGGGCTTGTAGGGTTCGTTAGGATTTAGTAGTTATGGACGATTAATTAAAACTTACCTTTTTTATCCATTAATAGATTTAGAACTAGAACGACGGTGATGCGTGTAGATTAGGGTTTCTGGAGGGAAAAAGGAATCCCACTCTTAACCCTTATCTCGACACGGAATTCCGTTCATATCTAGCCTTTACCAAAACAATCATTAATCTAATCTCTAATCGCGGTCGGAACTAGCAAAGAATTGCTAGCGCGCCCGATTAGGATGTTAATAATTCTTTTGATAAAGTTCATAAACTTTATAGGACTTAAAATGGGTTTAATTATTTTCATCGTCCATTAGCCTACCCTAATCCTACGAACCCTAACAAGCGGAGAATTACTCGCGCATGTTGGGAAAAGAAGATGAAAAGATAGAGAGGGAAAACATAATGTAAAATGCAAAAGAATTAAATAAAACAACTACCTTTATTAATCAACTTGAACAATCTACACTTTGATTCCTTAGAAAATGATTACAAAGACTAGTTTGCTTCTCGAACTCTTCCGAAGGAGGTAGATGAACAGTTGATGATCAGCCTGGATGCGTGAGCCGTCTTGGACTTCGTGATCTCTTCGGCTTGATAGGTTTTCCAAGAGGCTCTCGGTGCCCTTTTATAGTGCAAAGCCAGAATCTTATGCTTCAAAAGTTGGTAAAATATAGTAGAGAATCATGCCCCCAAAATCTTTCCTTCCAACTCCATAATATTGCGGCGGATCCGCGGCCCAAGGGGGGGTTTGGCCGCGGATCCGCGCTCAAAGGTTGAGATCTCTCGACTGGAATTTTTGGGCTTGCATCTTGTGACATGTGGCAATTCTAGGCACCTTCAGAATTCAAAAATCTTTTCTCGGTTGCTTCCAGACTTGGTCTCTAAGTTTTGCTTCTTAATTTGGCAAGTTTTCTTCAACAACTTGATTTGTTTGATAAATTCTGCATAACAACTTGGAAAATTCTGCACAATAATCTCAAATAATATTTAGTAGGCTTATTTCTACTAGGATTTGGTCAATGGATTTATTTGCATACATTTTCCTACCAAATACTAATTAAAATATATTAACACATGGAAAATGGTGCTTTTACACATAAACCCTCATATGTATAATATATTATAATAAAGTTCTTTTTTTAATATGAAAATGGTAGGAAAAATGTAATACAAATGTGTAGTTTTATCAACTGAACAACAGCAGATGTATGTGGGGCCTACTTCGCGATGGTTTGTCGATCGAAATTTTAAGCTTGTTAGTATGCAGTACTTATATTATATCTCCGACCGGGAATGTCATTTGAGCGGTAAATTGCGTCTAATTGCTATAGTTCTTTTAGACGGGTTTGCGAACTTGACATTCGCGTTGATGTTCTGTGTTGTGCTGTGTTGATGCGGATGTGTCGTGGTGGATAGCAGTGTGCAATGGCAGTACTGTTTTGATTTATTTGTTCATTTGATATTGCGGGCGAGCGTCCAATATGTGGACTGCCGTCACTACCTGTTTGTATAATATTCTTTTGGGGCACGACCGTGCTGAGGTCGATGTACCCGTTGTACATATTTTTATTTCTATACTAGGTTTACCCCGCGACGGAGTGCACGGATAGCCGGGTTCTGGAGGGAAACGGGTCCGTATCTCATGACTTTGAGAGGCAGAGGGGCCTCACTCTAGAATTGGCAGACTATTCGCCGCACTCATAGGGGGTATAGGTTGACCCAAGGAGGGGAGCTCAAGTTACCGGATTCCGTGAAGTGTCGGGTGGTCCATTCACTATGCTGTAGGGGGCTGCCTCGGTTCAGGTTTTGGCGGGTAACTTGCCGCACCCGTAGGGGTCTAGGTTTCATTGCACAGGCTATCCACACGACCAGGGGAACGTCGGGTTTCAGTAGCGGCTCTGTGAAACCCGGGGATCCCAGATTATCTGTATTGTTCTGTGATGCTTATTACTTTTCTGTAATGTTGCATATTATCACGCCTGGAGCGATTATTGTATATTGGTATATTTACTATTAGATGTTGTATATGTTTTACACCCGCGCTAGTCCAGTCCCCGCTCTGTCATTAGTTAAGTAACCTAACGGGTGATGACGGGACCCAGTGGCGAATGCGGATGGCATATACGTACATTTTATTTTTCGTTCTTTTCTAGTGTGATTGATTGATGGGACTGCGTTGATTCTGATCAATGCAAAGGAAAACAAACCTATATTTGATGTTGTTGGAACCAATCTTAAAAGGTATTATTACAAAGACGTTTCCTTTTGTCATGCACACTGATATTCGGTTGGAATATCCTGCACCTCATTCAACGAGACAAGGGCAGATATCCCTTCACCGGGAGTGACCCCTTGGGCAGAAGTTTACGTCAGGGTAATAACTTCACTATAGTCAATTACAAGTTGCTTTGCATCGCGGTATTCAGTTGGAATATCCTGCACCTCATTCCACGAGGAAAGAGCCAAGATCCCTTCACCAGGAGTGACCTCTTTAGCAAAGGTTTTCACCACTATATTTTTATAAAAAGCTATCAGGTTCCTTCAGCGAGATCAAGTTCATTACGTTAAAGGTTTTTTCGCCAAAAACCAGCCGTAGCCCTCCGTCATTTCTTTTGGGTATTCAGTAGTATTCAAGCTATGTATTTTGACCAAAGCCAAGGCATAGTGTTTGGTAGCTGCTTGGTATTCATTTGTTGCATAGATAGATGAGTTAGTTTGGGACAGTCGTTCTGCCATTTTGGCCAAAGTTAAGGGCATGTGCGGGTGGGTTCAAATTGACCTGGGTAGTGACGGTTAGAACTTGGCATGTGACTTATGACATTTTGACCAAAGCCAAGGTTATAAGAGCATGGGGCAAAAATCATATCGGGAGTATCTAAAGAAACTGAAACTTGCCAAGTATGCGCATACCTTCTGGAGTATGATAACATGAGTGGATTCCGTCACGTTATCATGCAATGAGAGTTGGATCCCGATTCTCACTGATGAGTTGGTTTTCTCTTCGGGTGATCCCGATTGATTCTTCTTTTAGGTTTGGAGGAGAATTTGACAGTTCAGTGGAAGGATTCCTGATTAGATAAATTAATAACCATTCTGATCTAGGATAGAATGCACGAAGAGTGTTTCTTTTCTCTCTCTCTTTGGCAGCGACCATTAACCGATCCTAGACTATGACTCAGTGACCAAGTTGACCGAACCTTCTTAAAATACTGGCTTTTGGATTGTCTGAGTTGCATAAGTCATTGCCACTCCTTCTTTTACCCTTTGCATTTCTCAGAACACCCCGTATTACTACGGACATCCACTTCCATTGGATAGATCCATCGTATGGTTATATACGAACTCGAAGGGACTTCTTCGAGGATGGATCCAGGTTCAGGAGAAATAGAATTGGTTTATTCAATTGTCTTTTATTATCACCTTCTCTCAGGTTGCGAGGGCTCCATAGTTTAGGAGAGTACACCTATTACGCTTATTGGATAGTCTTATTCCAAACCATAGGCTGGTGCCGAAAGGTAGGGAATGAAGAAAACCAATTAGCCTAAGTAGGGTGTACATAAGGTAATAAGTAAAGACAAAATAAAGGGATTAGAAAGAGGGAAAAGTAAATTGCGACTGCTATCATTCACGACCAAAACACGTACTTCATCGCCACTCCTATTTCACCTTTGCTTTTTTCCCCAGTTCTGGAGAAATAGAATAAGGTATTATTCAGTTGTCTTTTATCATCACCTTCTCTCAAGTTGCGAGTACTCGTAGGATTAGGAGAGTACACCCATTATGCTTACTGGATAGTCTTCTTCCAAACCATAGGCTGGTGCCGAACGGTAGGGAAGGAAGAAAACCATTTAGCCTAACGTTGGTGTACAGAAGGTAATGAATAAAGACAAGTAAAGGGATTTGAAGAGATGGCAATGAAATATACGGTTAAAGTCATGAATTGGATTATGGAAGAGGCATTACTATAAATACCAGGATACCCCTATGAAACATTTTCATGTTTCAGTGCATTGTTAAAGGAAAACTGATTTCCCGATTAGATACTTACTCCGAGGTATGTATTTACCAAGTATGATTCTCACATCTGTATGGTTTTACAGATGATGAGTGGGAGTAAGTTATTGGGAATTAGGTGATCATCCTTATTATATCGGAATTCGTTGTAATTGGTGATATTTGGAGAAATCGCCTGGGTACAGTTTTCAACCTACGACACACAGGTTTTGAGTTATTCAACTCAGCGGACTTATACAGAGTATTGTATGTTGTCCAGTGTCCATCAGGACAAAGGGGTAGGTCCTCATACTCTGTTCTGTTTACTTGTAACTTCTCTAGTTTTTAGACAGGTGTTTCGTAGAAATACAATGTCTAAGTTTTGAGAAGTTGTGGGTATAGGAATAAAGTAGAGAACCAGAGGTCGCAAGTATCGGGATTCTTCTAAGAAATTGAAGATGTAGATTCTTGTGATTGGTATTCAGTTAATGGTTTTGAGAAACTTGTTTCTCTTTCAGGTTACTCATAATTGGATGGATTCCTAAGTTGAGTAATGCTGACTAGTCTCTCTCCATTAAGTTGATATGCACTGGAGACAGCTGCATGATTTGAATCTGGTTCCAATTAAATAAGTGCCAAAGTTTCTATATTGGATATAGAATGGTTCATATCTTAACGATGTTAAGGTACGGTGAGTTGTCCAGCTTATGCTTAAAACCAGACTCTAGATAACTCAAGGCACGTTTCTGTAATGGCAGTTTGTGGGTTGACCCTGGCTTTGACGAGGATTGATTTTCTACCATCTGGAAGATCAATAGTGATATTTTTCTTGACTCGCCACAGTTTTAGTAAAATGGATTTTTTCAGAAAACAGTAGTGGGAGTATGGTAGAACTGGAAGTGATTCCAGAACCGCAAACGATTACGGAAATTTAATAGGACCTATATATTCAATCAAGTTTGACATTCCATTAGCCACTCCGCAGATATGGTGGGTAACCTCAGACACCCGATACTTGACACTACTGTTGTTCCAGACTATGAGACCTGGCAAAAGGATAAGTATAGCGTCGTTCTAAACTAGCTTTATAAGTGCACGTATATATTATTCTGCCAGAGGGTTGTTGTGGTCAGTGGGAGCAGCGGAAGCAAAGTGGGCAAGGAGCTTATGTCTATTTATAGACTTGAGCAGATATAGCGGAGATAGATCATCTATTTTTGATGTGACAGTCATGGGTTTGACTTCATCAGAATAGGGGATGGATCTATTGAGAAGGTAGTAGGGTGTGATGTCCTGGTAATTGGATGACATACACAGAGTAGGAAGTAAAATTCCTATACTACGATCGGTTGTACTGTGGTCGTCACACAGTTGTTTCTCCACAAAGGATATGGATATAATATCAGACATTCTGGTTACTAGATCTATGGTTTTAGATCTAGATTTAGATAGCTTCCTAATGTGGGTACTTTTGATAGTATTCTAATAGTATTTTAGAATAGATGACTCCTGGCATGGTGGTGTACCTGCAGGTGAGGGAGTCACCCTCTCTAAAGGTGTCTTACAGACTAAAGGGGAGAGGGATGTGCATGATTGGCAGATCATTTGCTTAGGCAATTGAGTAAATCGTGAGAAGTCAAGTACCACACCAGATGTTGTTTTTGCACTAGATGCGATAAGTTTATATTAATCCAATCCTGGAGAAACATAAGGAAGCAGTTTTAGAACATAAGTGAATGTTCTACGGATTTGATGACGGCAGCCTCCTTCGGGAGACGGTTATCATTCCAGGCTTCAAGGGTGACATGAATGACAGAGTGATTGTCAGAGTTATAGTTTTCCCTCTGACGAAGGACAGTATTATGGACAGTTGGTCCAAGAGGATACTGTGGGAGGCATGGTACTGGAAACTGATTAGGTTCAGTTATCGATACAGTCTAAGAAGTTTGGATTAGGAGTTCATTTATGAACTAGGTCCCATCAGATATCCAGACATATTATAAGACACCTATTACTCGATTCGGGAGATGGACTTCTCCGCGAACTTGAGATTAAGAGAGACATAGAAAGAAACAACATGGCGGATCCACTCACTGAGGCTATTTCTCGAACACAATAGTTTTACAAATGAGCTTTGTGAAACTGATTAGTAGAGGAGTTAGGTGTTCGGTATCACACTGGCTGTGAGTATGCGACATCGCAATAATTAGCCTTAAGTGCAAGTGGGAGATTGTTGGATATAGTGCCCTCTAAGTCAATTATTGGATCGCAGGTACGTGATTCCAATGATTGAGGGAGGACCTATACCGATATGACTGTCTTACTCGAGATGATAGTATGCTATCTGGTTTGTCTTTATCATCGTATACATGCTTTAGTTCGCTATTGCATGATGATAGAGCCCATAGGATTATTACTTGACTGGCAGCAGTATGATGGCGGTGGGAGCTGGGGTCTATAAGCACATCCTTAAAGTGTCCCTAGTCGTGGGAGTTTCGAGACAGGGCATCGATACTCCAGAGTAGACTAGTGTATACAGTCGAGACCCCGATGAGGGGCGGTGGCCGATCTCACAAGCCACTGGTGTCAGTTTGATCACCTAAGATGTATACAGGTGCTCATTGGGTTATGAGTACACCGGACAGGACTCGCCGGGAACATGCCAGTTGGTATTATACATATCGTCAGATAGCAGTTCCCTGGTGACATGTGTACAGGTTAGTTTGTCGACCTGAGATCGTCATTTGTCTCGTGTGAGTTCCCACTATGCTTTGATTACTACCCTACCACGCTCAAAGGAGACGTGCAAACAGGTTTTAGTTGGGTACAATCCCGAGCCACATGGAAGCAGTGAGCGGATCGTCGGGGATTCGTCTCTCCCGGTATTGGGGGTTGATGTCGCACAGTGCATGGGTGACCATCACTAGAAATCCTCGGCCAGGATAGTGGAGAATTACTGATTTGGATCAGTAGTTTCTCAGGAGGTGATGTGCTTCATACCGACACAAATTATCGCATTATTAGGGGTCTGACTTTATCCACCTCCCTAGACTCGATATGCGATACTCTTAGACGAACGGACCAGACTGTACGGATATTGTCACTGTCAGGCTCAGTAGGGTTTCTGGATGAGTTCGCTCGTCAGCTTCCCTTCCAATCAATACATAGGCAACCGTTATGTACAGCTTGTACCTCTGACGTGCTAGTGAATATACCCAGTGCCAGTGTGTTGATGAGTCATTAGAGTACCCCGCAGACGGTTTCCCAAGTTCGGGCGAAATGTTGTAGAGGCCGTATGGTTTTATGGCAGGGTTCGGAAAATGCACGTGCATTTACGCACGTGTCATATTTCGGGCAGATAATACTGGTGGGTTTTGGTTTAAGCCAGATCCGAGTATTATACTGTGTAGATATAATATCTTTGTCTCAATTGCATTTGTATTCGGACGTAATACAAATGCGGGTATGTTTATACTGTTACGGGGTTATCCTGAAATTTGTTTCAAGATCGCTTTTGGAAGTTGCCAGTTTCCAGTTTTCTATCACCCGTATTAAACATTCGGTTTAATGCGGATTTATCTTTTCTTCTTTTGGGTGAGTCATGAGGGTGAGTCACGAGTGTGGAAGCTTCTAGAAGGTGACTAGGATTAGCGACTCATTATTGCATTAATGGTTTTTGATGGCTAGGTTAGATGACTCTTCATATGCATTAATGTTTATGCAAGGTGTAATATGACTCATTCCTTCTCATTTATTGCTAATGGTCACCACTTCTACTCCTACACTCACCTCCCCCCTCATAAGAAGTGGTCGGCCCCTCATTGCAAGATACATGGTTGTTGATTTGGAAAAGATTATAGTTTTGGATTCATGGAAATTAGATAGCTAAATTTCTCATTTCACCCGATTTCAAAAGGCAACTTCATTAACCGTTCATCCATAGCTTTGGATGTAACGAGACAAAGTGTTCTTCTCATTCTCTACATCAATCTTGGTCATCTATTTTAGTAAACTTGATGATCGAGTTGCCTCGGTTGAGAAGCGGGAGCCCGTTTAAAGATCCGTCGACGTGGTGCCACCTGGACGAGAAGACTGGAGATTCAGGAGATCGAAGCAGCCGCAACAAAGCGTGGGATGATGGTTGAAGACCGAAGGACTCGGATCGTTCGGTATAACATTTCTACCCACTTTGTAGTTTGTTAGTTTAGCTTTAATGGCAGATCCGGGCTATAGTATATGATAGCGCCAGTTAAAAAGTTTTTGTTCTGCATTTGGCGTCTGTTAGATGGCCGGGACGCTACCGTAGACTTTCAGTGGTATCAGAGCCTCACCATTAAGCTTTACTAACTTGTGCTAACACGTTTAAAATATCGATCGAACGGTATTTCGAAAACTGCAATTTTCTGGGTTAAAGTTTCTGTCAATTTTTAAAAGTGTCTAAAAATTATTTGGCATATCACAGAAAACAAAGCATGCTTTTTTAAGCAAACTGGGAAAATTTGACCACGTGATCCCATAAGACCACCGCGGATCCGCGGTCAAAGCTAGGGTTTAACCGTGAAACCGCGGCCAGTATGTGGGAACAGTGATCCAAATTTTTCCAGAGAGTTTACCATGGGAAATTGTGGTTTTTGGTATATTTCTTTTGGACCCAGATTTTATTACTGTACAGCAGATGTACGTAGGGCCCACTTCGGAAAGTTTTGTCGATCGAAATTTTAAACTTGTTAGTATGCAGTACTTATATTATATCTCCGACCGGGAATGTCATTTGAGCGGTAAATTGCGTCTAATTGCTATAGTTCTTTTAGACGGGTTTGCGAACTTGACATTCGCGTTGATGTTCTGTGTTGTGCTGTGTTGTTGCGGATGTGTCGTGGTGGATAGCAGTGTGCAATGGCAGTGCTGTTTGGATTTATTTGTACATTTGATATTGCGGGCGAGTGTCCAACATGTGGACTGCTGTCACTGCCTGTTTGTATAATATTCTTTTGGGGCACGACCGGGCTGAGGTCGATGTACCCGTTGTATATATTTTTATTTCTGTACTAGGTTTACCCCGCGACAGAGTGCACGGATAGCCGGGTTCTGGAGGGCAACGGGTCCGTATCTCATGACTTTGAGAGGCAGAGGTGCCTCACTCTAGAATTGGCAGACTATTCGCCGCACTCATAGGGGGTACAGGTTGACCCAAAGAGGGGAGCTCAAGTTACCGGATTCCGTGAAGTGCCGGGTGGTCCATTCACTATGCTGTAGGGGGCAGCCTCGCTTCAGGTTTTAGCAGGTAACTTGCCGCACCCGTAGGGGTATAGGTTTCATTGCACAGGCTATCCACACGACCAGGGGAACGTCGGGTTTCAGTAGCGGCTCTGTGAAACCCGGGGATCCCAGATTATCTGTATTGTTCTGTGATGCTTATTACTTTTCTGTAATGTTTCATATTATCACGCCTGGAGCGATTATTGTATATTGGTATATATACTATTAGATGTTGTTTATGTTTTACACCCGCGCTAGTCCAGTCCCCGCTCTGTCGTTAGTTAAGTAACCTAACGGGTGATGACAGGACCCAGTGGCGAATGCGGATGGCATATACGTACATTTTATTTTTCGTTCTTTTCTGGTGTGATTGATTGATGGGACTGCATTGATTCTTATCAATGCAAGGATAAAACAAATCCTTAATCTGTTGTCTTGACGCTACCATAAAATCTCCCAACGACTGTTCCAGACTAGACATGGGTTGTGAAGGGGTTTCAGTAAAAGATTCAACGTTGTTTGGATACTGCAAACTCCAAAATGGTTGTGTAGAAGAAATGTCTAGGGAAGGTGCGAAAGTCGGGTAGGACTGATAGGAATTGAATGGTTAGACAGGAGTAGGATCAACATTTGGATAAAAAGGTGAATAGACTTGTTGATCCCAAGAACTGGAAGCGTTGAAAGGAGTGAAAGATCGGTTACAAGATTGTTCAATATGTTCAGCAATAGATATAGGTTTCAGAGTCACAACATGACTCGAAAAAGGAGTATCAACGTAAGAAGGTGGTGAAGGTTGAAATGGTTGATACAAAGTGGATTGCGGGGTCCAACTGTTTCTCCTAGACGCATCTATTCGATTTTTCAAAGAAATTTTGGGCATGGAGGGGTCGTCCGAAATTCGACCAAAACAATGCGCTTAGGAAGTAATGTCTGGTTGAGGGTACCAAAGTTCGGAAAGAGTTTTGCGAGGTGGGGTACCCTTGATGTGAGAAAGGAGAAGAAAAAGAATGTGATGAATTTTTTTTATATTTTATTTTTTAAAATTTTTTTATTTAAAAAAATTGTTTGTTTTTGGAGTTTTGAAATTTTTGAAAGTGTTTTTTTAGAAAGAGTTTTGCAAAAATTTGTACGGAACTACGGCACAATTTCAAACAATCACAATTTTAACATGCACAATCAAGCCTAGAGCTAGGGTCTCCTAAGTCAACTAGACTGCTCCTAACTGTTCCAAAGGGCAAGTTATGAGATTCTCAAATCGCCTCTTCACCACCAATTGTGGCGAGATAAGCACAAGTAAAGAAAGAAGGGATCCGCTCACGAATCACCGTGAGACGGGCCTTTTAAAATTACCTTTCCCACTTGTCTAGCCTAGACACCACAAAGTCAGGTTTAGATAAACAACCGATGCCTACAACCTTTCCTTTGTCCTAATGAGCATGACAGTCCTTATTGGCTGAGTCTAATATTTTTTAATTAACTCGAGGGTTGATACAAATGCTTTTTTGTGATTTTTGGGGTCCTAGGAAGGGTAATGAAATCCCCACCCAATCTTGATTTGTGTTATAGCCCCTTAGAGTCCGTATTAATTATGCAAAACAATTAACACGCCAAAAATCTAAAACACTTGCAAATTTTTTTTTATTTGGCAGCGCAAAGAATCCTACACAAAAACAATTTATTAAAGAGGGAGAAAGATTTTGCGCAAAGAACCCTGCAGGAAAAATTTTCAGTGGAGTTCAGAGGGTAGAAGAGAGGACAAAAATACTTACAAAGAATTTTGGGATGCTGACGTCACTGGTTGACCGCGGTTCCGCGGTCAAACGCTTGAATCCGCCACGGTTCCGCGATGGTTAAGTTGGTTTGGATCTCCAAAATTTTTCTGTTATCTATTGTGATTCTCCTCTGTCTGTTCAGATCATCTGTTTGTTGATTTGTTCACTGGTTTTTTCCAGATCTGAATCAGTCCTTCTTTCCTGCACAGTTCACACAATACCTCTCAAAAAGAACAAGATGAATTTTTTATTTTTTATTTTATTTGTATTTTTCAGTTTTTATGATTTTTTAAATTTTTTATATTTTTTAAAAAAAATTTAACCCAAAATTACACAAAGAAAGAGACTACCGTCTCTCCGGCAATGGCACCATTTGATTAGTAGTTCCTTTTGCGTGTGTTTTGAAATCAAAGAATAGAATATACCGCAATCAAGACGGTGTCGCTTAGTATCTAGCTGGTTGAGTACGGGTCGATCCATAAGGAGATGGATTCCTTTTCTTTATGTTCTAACGAGTTAATCCGATCAAGTCGGGTTTTGTTTTACGGTCTAAGAATGAGATTAAATTGATTAAAAGTCTTGCTAGGGTTAGGATTAGGTTAGTTTGGAAAAAGGATTCTACCCACTACTTTCAATGCTCTAATGAAGAATATAGGTGTTAGGGTAATAGTCAACAAAGAGGATTAGCATGACCAGGAAGAAACTAAGTTTCTTCCCATTTGTCTGTATCCGTCCTTTCTTAACTCTTAGTCCTAACCTCTATTTAAATCAATCACAACTGGTCTAACTAGGGAATCGCCGCTATCTCATGGGATAGGGTGCCGTAGTAAGCGGTGTGTGATTCATTTAAATAGAGTCATATTATAAAAATTATATGGCAAGAAAGGGGTGAGGGATTTTCATCTCTCAAACATTCCCCAAACCTAACCCTAACAAGTGAGGAACTACTCACTCATTAGGGAATTAACAAAGGAATTCATTTTTTTATTTTTCTTTTAATAATCTACTTAACGTACGGAAAAATAACTACGGCAGATAAAAATTGCAGAGAAATAAAATTGCAGATAAGAAATTCAAGATAGAAAAACTTACTTTTTATTGATGCACTCTTTGACGATTACAGTGAATGGAAATTTTAAACTAGAGAAATAAAAAGAGGCATGCTCCAAAAAGAGTTGTAGGCTTCCTATTTATAGATAATAGAAACCCTAGGGTTTACATCTGATCCATATCTAAATTTACAAAACTACCCTGAGAAAACCGGGTCAATGCACCGACTCCACCGACACGCACCGACACGTGCGATGCATGGCCGCGGATCTGCGGCCATAAGCCTGGTTTGGCCGCGGTTCCGTGGCCATCTTGAAAGTTCTCTGGCTCATTTTCTCAGGTATACTTCATGTTGCATTTTACTTCTGGTTTCTTCACTTGGTTTCTCAGAATGTCTTCTAGTTTCTTCTAGATTTCCACAGTGCAGAATGTTGTGGACTTTTACCGTTCGCTTCGTGTTGAGGTCTTGAATCTTGTGCTGCCTTCGTGCTTTATGAAATCGGACTGTTCATTGATCTTCATTTGTTCCTTAAATTGTAGGCGACATCATAAAGATTCTTCTATTTGTTGGTCATAGTCTCACTTTTGTAGCGTTTTTTCATCATTTTCACTGTATTGTTCCGAGAACCTGTAATCTGCAACTATTTAACAGACATGAATCAAAAGCACCTATTTATTTGCAATATGATTAAGAATGGAGAATATAATAATGCAAAATTCTGATATGAACAATGACTCTTCCCCGGCAAAAAAGTCTAATTGATTGTTTGTTTGAGTTCTTTTCCTATTTTCTTTTATTAATTAATTCCCCTCGGCAGCACTTGTTAGCAATTATGTAGATGATATCCCTGTGTTTGGCGAGCATGATGCAGCTGCTGGAAAGAAATTGACTCTTATTTATGCACTTAGAAATGAAGCAATTGATGATATCAAAGAATGAAGGTAGCAAAGCGATGTAATCGTCGGTGTCCTAGGAGGACAATTTCTACTATTCTCTCTAGACTAGATGAGAAAGATCAATCTTACTTTTTTACATGCAACCTACCTCCCCTGGATGAGAAAGTTTCAGATCCGCCGGGGCAAGTATCTTCTTTCTGTCTATTTAAGTTACAGGAGAAGTTGTTCCAGAATTGTTTCATTTGAGACAGAAGCAAGTTGGATTTGAAAATGAAAGAAGCTACTTCTTTTTTTTTAAGGGCCTTCATTTCCGCTTTCCTCCATTCAGGACCTCTGAAAGAATCTTAGGCTCCGTAGCACTGAAAATGGCTGAAACAAAATTGACGAAGGTGATAAAGAATAGTCAGAAATGAAATGGGAAATTAGGTGAGTTGTAGTCTTCCCCTTTCTCAAAGCAAGAGGAAGATCAACGAGAGAATCATGTGAAGGAGCAGAGGCGATGGAATCCCTTAGCTCCGTAGTGAGCGTAAGCCCGATGGAATCCCTCTTTTCGTGCATTTTAGTATTCGCCGACTTTCCAAATAGGCCTGGCCAGGCTTCGCATCAATGACGGAATCGGTCATCGGCAACATTTCTGAGTCTTTCCGTAATCTTCTCCCGCCTGAGAAAGTCCAAGCATTTCCTCACGCACAGGCCTATGGGCCTAAGCAAGCCCCTTAAGAAAATAAGATTCATTTCTTTTCTTGTTCGAGTTTCGTTAGCTGAACATCATTTCTCGTTACTTGTTACGATTGGTTTGGTTGAATCCTGGGAAGCTCACCTTGCCTATTTGACTACCAGTCAATAAATGATTGATTGATTAGCAACGAGAAAAGAGTTTTGAGGCTAGTCAGGTGTACATACTTAGTGAATTTCATAGTCGATTGATATTCATTTGTATTAACTGACTGAACAGAACATCAAGGTGACAGGATTCGAACCTATGGCCCTCTGTACCCAAAACAGATGCGCTGACCAGACTGCGCTACACCTCGTCTCTCCCCCCGGAACATATAGATCCACCCGATCGAGAAACACTCGAACCGAACTCGCCCACCCCGCTTTGGGCACAAGGCCGCGAGAACCACCCCTTTTTTGAAATCTGCCTCCAAGCCTCTTTCACGTTTCTTTCTTCATCCGGCTTTCTCTCGGCTACGTGTCCTTTGGACCAAAAAGCCCGCTTAGAAGTGGATTCGAACCACTGACACAAGGATTTTCAGTCCTTTGCTCTAACCTGCTGAACTACCTGAACCACTTTCCTAAAGTCTATTTTCTTCATCTATGAACGCCCCAGCAGCAGTGGAAGAGCTTGCTCAATAGCCAAGAGCCGACCGGGGACTGGCCGGCCCTCGTTCGATCAGGTGTTCTTCGCTATAGACACCACCAAGAACAAGAAAGAAGTATTGCAGAGCCTAGTCACTAAGTAGTGCTATTTTGTCTTCCGAGGGACTCAATCAAGAAGAGGTTCTTTCTCTCACGTAATTTAGCCCGTCCGTTCCACTTCCGTGCCGGAGGGGAGCTGATGGTAATGGCCCATGATACAATCTTCTTGTATGTTTCTCGACCGACCATGCAACCCGGAACTATTCCTCCGAAAATACAAGGTGGTGAATAGTTGCTTACTCGTTAAGGAAAGAACTTAGCACAACTCTCAAACAAACCTGAACCATAGATCAGAGAGTTTACTGCTTTCACTTGCTTTTAAAAACAAAGTGTGATCTTAGCCACCGGGGACCGGCTTCGTGAACGCATTCGCTAAAGGCACTACTAGCCTTACTAATAAAGAATAAAGAAAGGGCTTTCTTTCTCAATCCAGAATCACACTTCACAAAAAGTTTACGCCTACATGACAAGAGATGATCGAATTTTTTCTCTTTCTATACGCAATTCAATCTATGAGAAAAGATCAATGAAAGACTAGAGCGCGAGCTGAGCGAGCGGGAGGAGCCTTTGTTGTTATCTCCGAGCAGCTGAGTTGAACTAATTGAAGAAAGTACTTGAAGCGAAGATGACCAATGAGCGAATTTCTGACTTACAAAAAAGTTATTGACTTCATATCAGCGAGCGCAGATGAGTTTGGACTGATCGAATAGGCACCACAAAGAAAGCATGACGGAGAGCTCAAAGGATTGAACCAAGACAAAGTCTCTTGTTGACAGAGCGGCCCAGATATCACATATTTCGGGCAGGAAGAGATGTAAGTCAATCCTACCCCAAAAGGGCAGATTTTCTTGAAACCCGAAGGTGTCAAACAAGCAAGTGGGACTGGCTTTCAAGCTAGAGGCCTATGTTCGAAAGCTATAAGCCTGGCTACATCATAGCCAAGGTCCGGTCCCGAAAGAATGAACGGAATTGCTGAATCACCTTCTTTGCCTTCTTGCTCTTCTCCTTCTGCTGCTTTGGATGCTTGCTTTCCCGGTTTGGTTCAGAAAGAATCTACGAAAATTCCCTCGCTCATGGATAGGGTTGAGAGCCCTTCCCTTTTGCATGAGGATAAGGTTTAAAGTAAGCAGCGTAAAGAATCTCATTCAATCATAACTTACTTTAAACCTTACCGGAAAGAATCTAATGAAATCGGGACCGGCCGGGAAGAGTCAAATCCTAGAGGCTTATAGCTTTCGAGTAGACCTCTTTCTACGAAAAGATCGTCACATAATGGAAACTACTCAGGCGATGCTACTCTCCTCATCGGGTCCTTCCTTCCCTTATTGGCCAGCGGGCTTAGAGAAAGATAGTGAGACTGTGCAAAGCAAACAATGCTCCCTCCTCCCCTTCCTTATACCGCGCCTAGCACGCCAGAGACTGATGATGATCCTAAGAACGTGCAAAGGATCGAATGGGCCATTACTCACTTGTTGAGGAATGCACATACAAGCAAGGCTTAACTCGTCTCAATATGTTGGATTAACTGCACCACTATTGGCTCGCTCCCTGTGGCTAGCTAGCTCTTACTATTGCTTGGCCTAGAAGTTCTTAGATTTGCTTGGCATGGCAGGTAAATGCACGATTTCACACTTGAATTGACAGATTGGGTTGTTGTTTAGTGTACCGTAGTACTTATAATAGAGAAAAGAATGCATTAGAAAGTATGCATAGCAGTCTTCCACCCCCATTCGGGCTCGTTCATTTAGCAGATCGAATGAATAAGCAGTCGAAATTCTTTGATGTGTCGCTAGTGCTTTGGTGTAGCGAAGTTTTACTTCTTGCTTTCGCCTGGATAAGAAGAAGGGTGGGCGGTTGGTGGGTTTTTTAGTATACTTTTCAAGCTGGACTTTAAAGAAAGAGATTGATTCCAACCAAATCTTAAGAACAATTCAGGCTGACTAAGCACGTATTTCAATGACTTTATGTTATTCAATAGCGATCAGATGTCTGTAACTATAAATATGTCCTCCTGTCCAACCGCTTATTGGTCGATCCCTGGCCTGCTACAGCAGAAAGAAGCGAAAGAGAATTTAGTTAATCGCTTAAACTCACGTTGCGTTTTTTCCGTCGATAGGGAAAACGAAGCCTGAGAAGCAATTTCTAGCTGGAACCTCATCTAAATCTAAGGCTTCCGGTCTTTCTTTATGAAAAACGAAGGCAAGCCTCGTGGTAGTCCAGAGATGCTTTACTCCTTCAGGCCAGACAAAGTGAGGTCGCTGTTCACAATAGTGCTGCTAAGAGGATATTGAACCCTCCCAGAAAAAAAAAAGACTCAACGAGGTGGATCGAAAGGACGATCCTAACTACTGCCTGTATCACCGATACGTAGACTATCCTCTCGAAGATTGTTGGGTGTTTCAGAATTGGATGCAAAGAGAGTACGAGGTTAGCCCTAGGTGAGGATGATTTTCTCACGGAATGGTGGACAGATAGAGCTTAACCCATAAAGGGAGGTAGAGAAACCAGTTGAGGTGTTGAATATGCAATTGCGTCCTCGAGACCGGATACCTGAACCCTCCACAGAGAAAGGAAAGAAGTATGAGTCTTCCAAGGAACCCGAAAAAGATAAGGGAAAGAGACTTGTTGAAGCATCGAAGATTTATTAAAGGAAGAAGCCTATACAAATAGGATTGGATTTGACTATATTACTAAACCTATTGCTCGCCCCTTAGTGACTCCTTTCGTAAACAAATCAGTGTCTTGCGAGGTAGATAGATAGGACGGGTTCGTTTCATAAACAAAAAAGAAAAACTCACTTCCTCGTCGCTTCTTTTCTTTCTGGCGACTAGCTTCTCCAGTGGGTGGCTTCTTGGTAAGCAAGCTACCTTCAGCATCGGTCAAATCCCTTAATAAGTCGGAATGGTAGGGAGGGGGCCCTCCCTACTTCAATGGAAAATGGGGAATCGTCGTTTCACAGCCGCCCCTCTACAAAATTGATATCTATCTCTTCGCCTAACATAATCACGAACGAAGATAGAGAATTACGTAGATAGGAAGAGTAAACGAACCAACCCAAGGCAAAAAAAAAGGGGAATGAAATGTAGAAATGATCGGAATGGTCGAAGAAAGAAAGAGAATGGTGGCCCCTTTCGCCCAGGGGACATCGTCGCGAAGAACAATATCGAGGACAGGTTTCAAAGGTTCTTCTATATTTAGATATGGAGATAAATTCTGATAGAGATCTAGATCTTTTTATAGATAGATGGATCCATTGATCCGGTTTCAAGATCTATGAAAAAGAGCACAAATATCCATGTGAAAAAAAAGAGATAAATAGAGAGGGCTGAGCCGACAGCTGGGCTGGATGATGGGCGAGAGAGGGAAAAAACCTTCGGGATAGATCGGGAAAAGTGACCTCTGGCTCAGCCCCTACGACTTCCTTCCCTCCGCATAGCTCAGGCTCCCTATGGTCCCCCCGATTCCACCTAGACATGGCTCAATAAAAGGGATAAGGTCGACGTGTTCGTAAAACCTTCGGGATGGATCGGGAAAAGTGACCTCCGGCTCAGCCCCTACGACTTCCTTCCCTCCGCATAGCTCAGGCTCCCTATGGTCCCCCCGATTCCACCTAGACATGGCTCAATAAAATGGGTAAGGTCGACGTGTTCGTAAAACAAAACTCTCGGTGCACTTTGGAGCATGGTCTTCCATTAGGTCCTTTACGGACGACGAAAGCCTCTTGGCTATACTCTACCGTCCGCCTCCGGCGGTTCTTTCCTTTTGGCTCGGCGGAGCTGAGCTGGGTTCCATTGCACTCTGTAAGAAATGCATAGGAAGTCCACGCAGCAAACCAAACCGAGGCCCTGTGTGTGCCGTACCGCCAACGAATAATAGGTACCCCCACCCCAGGCAGAGTTTGTGAGCCGTGTAATAGGCGACCATTTAGCGTGGTTCGGGGGGCACTTGAGTAAGCCGCTGACGCCCCTGCGTCTTTACCCATATCCCATTTTTGGGCCAATTCCCCCTTCGTACTACCAAAAAAATGAGATTCTTGCCGAATCCGAGTTTGCTGCTCCAACCATTACAAAACTCATACCTATTCTGTTTAGTACTTCAGGTGCTTCTCTAGCGTATAATGTGAATCCCGTAGCGGATCAATTCCAATGAGCCCTTCAAACTAGTACTTTTTGTAATCGACTCTTCAATAAACGTTGGTTCTTCGATCAAGTTTTGAATGACTTTATAGTCAGATCGTTCCAGCGTTTCGGATATTCAGTCTCATTCGAAGCTTCAGACAAGGGTGCTATTGAGATATTAGGCCCTTATGGTATCTCATACACATTCCGACGATTGGCCGAGCGAATAAGTCAACTTCAAAGTAGATCCGTTGTGCGAAGAGTGCGTTATGAACCGTGGCCGCCTGCCTGGTGGGGGCGGCTCCTCCGTTGTGGGTAAACGGGAAACTCGACTCTACGAACCCGAGGAAGCACAGCTTCCGTAGGGGCGTTAAGACCAGAGCTTTTTGTAGTGCTAGCAGAAATGCAAGTGAATGAATCCCATCCCCTAGCGAGCTTTAAAGTCAGCGAGGGCGTAGCAACATCACCTTATTGAAGTAGGGCGCGCTACGGTAACATATTACTTACGGGGTGGGGGCTTGCTGTCTACTTTGCGAGCCTTCACTGCCCTGTTCTGTAACTTCCCTTCTTTCGTCTGTCCATGAGGCAGTCAAAAGAAAGAGAGAAAGGGGCGGCTATAATGCAGGAGTCGTGGCGGTTGTATGCCACGAGGTCCCTATAGAAAAGGGGAAAAGTGAATCATCGCTTTTTGGCACAGGCAGCCCTTTACCATCCATCCCATTGCATTCCTCTCGCAGAGTACTGTACCGTCTCAGACCAGATACATTTATGGAAAGAAATGATTTCTTATATATCAGAATCTTCATTTTGATATTGATAAGGATCCCCATTCATTCTATTATTCCCGTAACTACGGATTGATTGTCCCTACCTAAAAGGTAGTGGTATAGGGAGCGTAATTGCTAGAGCACGAGAGAATGAATAGTAATAATTTAAGCAAGAGTAGCCGGACGGACTACTATAGTGAGTCTAGTGACTACTAAAGTCTTTTATTTCTTTGTAGTTAAGTAAAGTATTACTTACCGGTATAGAAGCATTTCTGAGCGAGCCTCTGGGATCTACTGTAAACCTCCATTCTATTTGGTAAAGGGAGGATATTAGGGGAAGCAGTGAATGGATATTCCCCTGCAGAGAGCCGGATAAGAGGAGACCCTCACGTCCGGTTCGGACGGCGGGGATATCCCGATCCTACTATCATTATGCCTTTGCAATGTTACTTGGTTCAACTCCATTTATAACCTTTTCTCGTATGTGGGACTCTCTATCTTCTTGGGTAGATTCTAGACCGTCTTTCATTTTCATAGTTAGTTTTTTTCTTAATAATAAGTCAAGTCAAGAATAATAATCGAACTGGAGGAGCTTGCCAGGATGGCTTGGTAAGCAAGCAACCAGGAGCCAACTCCCAGTTCTTTCTCTTCTTTCTTTCTGAGTTTAGTGACAGTTCATCAAAACAATTGTCCGACGATTGCTAGAACGACCATGAAAAAGATCAAAAATCGGGGTCATGTTCATGGGAAGATGATACGCGAAAAGAAGAAAGAAGAAAATTGTTGGGGTTATGTATCTTGATGCCCACTCGAGGTTTACCGACTGAAAGGGCCAACATCGAGACCGACAATCAAGACTTCCGTCCGATGTCGCGCCTAGGATAGTTGACTTGTCAAAAATTTCTATGGAAAAGAATTCCAATATCATACGATGGAATGGGTGATGGAGAACATCTTTAGTCCACCTGACATTAGAGTCATAAACAGACGAAGACGTCTACATAGGTTCCCATCGTAACCCCACATCCATGGGGATTTCAAACAACTTAGAGATATACCGATCAACCAACTCGACAGAGCGTGCTCTAAAGTCGGTTAATAATTCGACTAGAACAAGCAACGGTGACGATTGATTCAAATTCAAAATTAGTTTTCTTGCCTAAAAATTGCATAAGGTTTCTTGGCGGATATTCCTTTTTTTCAGTTGAAAGCATAGCCCAGGGTGAGACCATTACCACTACACTATCAATTAATTCTTTCAGCTCCTGTTGGTTTCAAGCGGGAGTGCAGCCCACCAATGGGTGGCTTTGAGGCTGAACTTGACTAAACCTTAATGGACAATGCCAGCTTAAAGTATCCATGACTCTTTACTTGCCAAACATAAGTAAGAATCCAAAGAAATTTTCTTTCCTTACCCGGCACGACCAAACAACGGAGTGAGCGCTAGCGCGAAAGCCATTATGCGGTAGAACATCTGTTTTTTTGTTCAAGTAAACTACCTTTTTTATGAGTTTTGACTTTGTTTACCAGCTTTCTTTCTCTCTTAAGTGTCTAATGATAACGAAAGGGTGATTCCTAACTGATTCAGCTGACTCTTGATTTCTGTGTAAAACCTAACAATCTAACGAAATGAGATCCGCTCATTCCGAGGTGGTTGACTCTATTGAAGGTACAGACAGTGCTCTTTCTATTCCGTTACACGTTTTGACAATCGATTCAAATCCCTTTGATCTATCTGGCATTTATGGAGACTTCTTTCTTTTTTGTTGTTTTACAGTCTCCCTTTTCCAGTGATGGGACTCTCTTTGCTTACTCCTTTTGGCAGGTGAAGTTGGCCGAAGACGCGAGCTTTCTTTCAACTGTAATCTGACTTTTTAGACTCTCTTTGGTTGGGGATCCCGTAAATGATCAAATTCGTCACTTTTTGCTTTTTCGCCAACAGTGAACGCTGGATGGCATTCCTTCTGCCAGCAAGAAAATGGATTATATGCAAGGCTTTGAAATATAGCAGGCGTTATTCAAACTAATATTGCGTGCTATATTCAGTCGCACTCATCCCTTACTTGTTGACTCTAGCAACTCTATTTCGTAAAACTAACCCTTGAAGAGAACTCGAACCTCCACGCTCTTTAGCACGAGATTTTGAGTCTCGCGTGTCTACCATTTCACCATCAAGGCAT